>CM076087.1:17301832-19801832 GCA_038088585.1 Chrysina gloriosa
AATAGCCTACATTATAGGCTGCTGCGAAGATAACATTCGTTCGTATATTCTCGTATATCGTCGGCATGTAATATACGAGCATATACGAACTAATATCATCTTCGCAGCAGCTCACAATATGCGGTAACAGCACCCGCCACTGATGCTTACATTATGTTAAACTTAGTTCTTATTACTTTCTTCAGACATATTTGGTATTTTATTTGAGAGAAAATACTGTGGATGTTTCGAATGTTCTTCTAGGAATTTGGGTCTAGTTCTAATGCGTACCCAGGAGAAATTAAAATAATCAGTATTGGGTTGGGTTAAGTGTATTCAATGTAAGTAAATGTAAGTCCTGACATTCTTTCTTTTCTTTCGGGAAATCCAACTCATTTTCAATTTCCACCTCGACAAAATCTATGAACTTTTAATAGGGAATAATCGTAATCACGTTTCATTTACGAAAAATAGCACACGCATAATTGGTTTCGAACCCACTTATATCACTATTCGAATCTATTTCCATCCATTCCGTTTATTCTTGTACGGACCATCCAATTACCGGAATTACATCGGTACAAATCGAATATTTTCGACGCATTTGAATAGATATCGACCAGGCTAAAAATACGTAGTGCGAGATCGTCTTTCCGGCAAGCGGAGCACGACGGTCGAAACACGTGCTCACCTGAAACAACATGTGATGGAAAGCTTCGTTCCCGAATGTCATCGAACATCATCACTTTTCTCTGCGAATCGATAAACTTGAAGGGACGATCAGTTTGCGCGTCGTGTTTAGATTAAGATCGTCACGAGTTAATGGTGTAAACTTTCCGTTTTGAATTGAATAAAAGTTCGTGTTAACAAATTTCTGTTCTGATGATATGCTTCTTTCAAATTTTGTTTCTTTATTTCAGTTTACAATAAGCTAGCAAGTAACCAAGTAAGGTCGTGCGGTTTTTGTATAAAGCTCTACTTTGAATTTGAATTCTACCATGAATACTTTTTATATTGTTGATGGATAGCACTTGTTTGTTATCAGTCATCTTTAGTATGAATCCTTCTTTTATCGGATATACACCCATTTTGTGTGTCTTTTTCGTGTAATTCCTAGTTTAAAATAATGAGTACAAACTTGGTACCAAAGCTGTAGTGGAGGCGCGAAAAATTTGTACCGTATTCTGAGATGATGCCATAAGCGATCGAACAGTACAGAAGTGGCTTAAAAAAATTCTTCTTAATCGCTCAGCTTGATCGATTAAGCACGCTCTGGGAGATCGAAAGTCGTTAACGAGGAGGATATTCAACAGGTTCTGGAGGAAAATTACAGTGCAACGCGCTTAGAGATTTCACAAAAGTTCAATATGAGTGATGAAACAATTCGTTTCCACTTTCATCAACTAGGAAAGAGGTGGAAGTTAAGCAAATGGGTCCCACATGAATTGTCAAAAATGATAAAAAATGAAGTCGTCTTACCATTTGTTCGAATAACATTGCACGCAACCATAATCAACCAATTCCTGATCGGTTGTTAATCTGCGACCAAAAATGGATGTTGTACTCAAATTCTAAGCGTTCGTATCATTGGTTGTCGCGTACTGATTCGGTGGCACGCACTCCCAAAGATTCCTTCCACTCAAACAAGATTTTGCTACGTGTTTGGTGGACAACAAAAGGAATTGTCCATTATAAGTTTTTGGAGTTTTCGAAACCATCACTGCTAACTTGTATTGTGAACAGCTTCAGTGAGTACATGCAGCACTCATCCAAAAACAGTCTTCTTTGGTCAATCGAAAGGAAATGGTATTCTTACAGGATACAGCCAGGCCGCATGCCGCATGAGTGACCCGGGAAAACATTTCTGAACTTGGATGGGAAACGTTATCACACTCATCATATTCTCCTGACATTTCGCCAAGTTATTATCACCTTTTTTGTTCCTTGACAACTGTATGAAGCAAAACTCGAGTTGATATAATAAATCCAGTCCGTCAATTATTTGATTCAAAATCCATAGAGTTCGACAATATTGGCATACATAAATTGGTGTCACGTTGGCAAAAGGTTATGGAGTGTGATGATAATTACTTCGAGGAGTAATAGTGTATTATTGTTTCTTATTAAATATTTCATATTTTACCATCAAACACCGCACGAACTACAGTAGAAGCCGCTTATTGTGATCAATTTGGAACAAACCCTTTTTGATAACATTAACCGAATGATAACAGTAAGCGGAAGGTAAATATAAATGTATTTTTCTATGCAGATGTAGTCAATAATAAATATGTATGTATGTAATCAAATTATTTAACGACTTACAAATAAAATTCAAGGGAAAAATTAACGATTAATCAACAATTTTTAATATTTTACCAAATTTGTTTATTTTTTATCATCGATACAATACGTAGGTACATTTATTTACACTTTACGATTTCATTCGGAAAACTGGTCGATCGTCGTTTGACGTTTATTTTTATTAATAAGATTTTGTATGTATATTTCAAAATCATAATATCTATCAAAATTACTTTCTCGGAATTGTACACCACGTCGGAGAATATTTAACGTTTCTTGCATCTGGCCATTAGTTGGCGGCTCTTCAGACATTTCCTCTTCTTCTTCTTCTCCTACTTCGGGTAATTCAGGATTACTTCCTTCGGACGATTGATTCACAACTTCCGGACAAATGTCTGATATAGTCATTGTGGCAGCTGTTTGAACATCATTGTCGATATCCACCCAATCGGAAAATTCGCTTTTGGACAGACCTTGAACTACAAAAAAAATTAAAAAAATATTAGTTAGATGTACAAAACAAGTTCTTTTTCATACCTTCTAAAATGTCAGCGCACGTTTCATGGAGATCAGGTTCTTCATCACCAGTTTTGGAAAAACCTCCTTTTCGAAAACAGTTTCGGATCGCTTCTGGTTGAACTTGCCTCCATGACTTCACCAGCAAATGCAGCGCATCTAGAAGACTGATTTTTTTGCTATCGCATCTGCAGTAGGTGCATCTCGATTCTCATCAAGTTCTTGTATAATTTGGGCTCGAATTTGCCCTCGATAGTATTCTTTGAATGTTCGAATGATTCCTTGATCACATGGTTGTATCAATGCCGTAGTGTTCGCAGGTAAGAAAATAAGTTGGATGTTCGTCAAAACTGCATTCACTTTGTGCGCAGTACAATTGTCTACTAATAAGACGATTTGGCGTTTCAATTTTTTGTCCCACCTGAGTATCCACTCGCTAAACAAGACACTTGTCATCCAAGCATTCGCATTAGCAAAATACTCCACGGGCAAAGTTTTAACACCTTTAAAACACCGAGGATTCTTACTTTTTCCTATCACTAGAAGTTCTTCCTTTTCACCTTCCATATTAACAGAACATAACACTGTTACTCGTTCTTTCGAAGATAAGCAACCTCTTACTTTATCGTTTTTGAACAAATAAGTATGATTAGGCATCGCGCGAAAGTAGAGTCCTGTTTCATCTGCATTGTAGATGTCCCGAGTGGATATTTTGCAATAATTTCTGGCCATTCCGAACGCATCCAGTCAGCGGCTGCTAACGAATCAGCACTTTTTCTTCACCGTGCAGAGGTCTATAAACGATGTTTTCTCGCTTTTTCCACCGATTGAACCATCCGTCTGTTGCAATGAAATTTTCTTTCCCCATAGTTTTGGCTATATCTTCTGCTTTTTGACGCATGATAGGACCATTCACAGAGGCATTTTTTTCGCGAACATTTGTAAACCAAATTTTTAAAGCTGATTCAACTTGATTATCCTTTCCAGATCTTTCCCTTTTTCGTTTTATGTTTTCATTCGAACGCGCACACGTTTCTATTTCTGTACGATTTTTTAAAATTTTACACAACAGCGGTTGCGAAATTTTTAATTGTACCGCAGCATTCCTTTGACTCATTTTCGGAAGTTTATCGAAGTTATCGAGAATTTATCGTTTTTCTTCGTTCGATACATCGCGACGTTTTTTATTCACTTCTGCCATGACCACGGTGGTTTATGCGAAATTTCAATAATTTACCCGTACACAAGACTGTAGAACGTGAGATTCGTAGAAGAGTATAGGAGAAACTGAATATCATTTAAACGAACGGACCTTTATACATAAAGTACATCAAAAAAAAGATGACCTCTTCATAATATAGAAATAACAATTCGTTAGATTGTAATATGCGATATGAGAGTTTTAATTGAAATCGGCGAGAAAAAGCGGCTCGTTCAAAGGAGCTGCGCTGCAGACACCGTCGCCTGAAGAAACTTTCCGACAAAAGGATACTATTCATAACTAATAACATTAAGCGGCTTTTGATTACAATATGCGGCTTTCTTTCAATGAGTTTTAAATAGAGTGATTTGGGACCAACGGTTTTCGATAACAATAACCGTTTGATAACATTAACCGTGATTATAATAAGCGGCTTCTACTGTAATTTGGTTACCTGATACATATGCACCTATGTATATCTTTTACAAGGGTAGATTGAAAAGTTTCCGGAATGACAATGAAAACAAAATAATACGGAGCCATTCCAAAAATACTGCAAATTGAGCAAATGCGGCACCCGTCGTGCAGAAAGCTTTCTTGAACCCAGTTCCTTATGTAACATACGGATTACTCGTTCATAAGAGATGCCCACGGATTCCTCAACTTCATGCACTTTTATTCGGTGATTTGCCAAAACCATGTCATGTTTTTTTCCACGATTTCTGGCGTGATAGTCGTTTTCGGACGTCCTGAACGTAGTTCATCACTTGTACTCGTCCGACCACCTTTGAATTCTGAAACCCAAAAACTCACGGTGGAAAATGAAGGTGATGAATCCTCAGGAACCGCATCTAACCTTGATTTCCGTTGCGGTTTTCCCTACTAAAATAGGAATACTTGATGGTTGCTCGAACTTCGTTTTTATCCATGATTGAAAGCACAAAAAGACACATGACTTAAATGTTTGTCAAAACCAGACTATTTGAGAGAGAGCTGGCAACACAACGACATAAAGTATTTGAAAAAATTGCAACCCTCAAGCAGCGATTCCTGAAACTTGTCAGTCTACTCTTGTAAGTATTGATTTTCTGTTAGGATTCCAGAGGAGATGCACCAGTTATAATACGGATTCCAGGGCAGGTCACCCAAGTTGTCTGCTAATTGATAAAGGAGGATCGGCAAGTGACATACGAATGTGCGAAAGACAATTTCCTATTGGGTCCTCCATTTTTTAACTGAAGAGCGGCTCGTGTTAGTAGCACTCGAAGAACTTTAAGTGTGTTTGATACCAGAAGCTAAAGAAACGTTTGGGGCATTCTGAGTGGCAACGTGTAATGCATTTATTCCTACGTACCCGCAATTAAGGTCATTGCGCTCTTTGGATGTTTAGCAATAATTTGTTTGTCATATTGCTCTATGAGTGTAATACTATCAAGACTTCAAAACTAGCACTTTTCAGTAAATGCAATGTTTCAAACCCGTTATCGAGAATTTATAAAGATGTGTAACCAAGTAATTAGAAGTGCAATAAAGTAGTAATTTTATTAGAATTAAATATAATATTTATGATTTAAAATAGTATTGTATTCTTATACATAAATATTCTTTTTAGTTGTGATTAAAAAGAAACTATCTTTAACTAGAAAAAGAAGAAAAATTTGAACGATCTTAAGAGATTTGCGTTTTGAACGAGTCCGTGGATTTTCGCGAAAAGTCACCTGTTCAAATTCGGTTTAATAGAAAATGTTGACAGGATGTTGCTTTTCGACTTTCGAAATTTTGATTTGCGTCCAGTTTATTTTGTTTCCATCAGAACTGAAAGAAAAGTTTCTTCCCACCTCAGAACTTAATGTTTTTAAATCAAAACTATCACTCTGTTGCACTTTGTATATCGCGCATGGATTTCCAGATTTCTTTGCAAGTTCTGTTGTTGGTATCCATTGGCTAGGAAGTTATGAGTTATTGATTTAATATTCAACTAACAGGTATATTGGAGCAATATATTTCTTTTTATTTTGGCCACAATAATTAACCTAATAAAATATTACATTCCCTTTTGAATGAGTATTTTCAGTAATATTCTATAGATAATTGCAGGTCTCAGCTATTCTAACAGTTTTCTTACTTCAAGCAGTTTCGTTTTCTTATAAAAAGGGTTCGAAAAGAAAATATTGTATTGGCGGAATTTTGAATCCCGACCGTAAAAAATACAAGGGGTACCGCTTAAATTGGTGCAAAATCTAAGAAAAACATTTGTTTCTTGCTTTTCAAAACGTTCGCCTTTAAGATGTACCACTTTTACATGCGTTCAAACCAATTTTCGAAACATTTTTCCCTACTATGGAGCTGATATCTCAAAAACATGGTTTTTGAGGGCTTCAACAGTTTATTCAGGTGGTGAAAATCATTGTCCGCGCATATTTTGTTTGACATTCAGGAACAGAAAGAAATCTTTAGGCGATAAATCAGGTGAAAAATAATTATTTGAAGTGCTCTTTCAGAGCTGGCATTGTCAGGGCGCAAAATAATGTGATGTATTTCCTGATTTTGTCGACGATTTACTTACGATACTAATAGTAGTATACCGCTCAGCATTAACCTTTCTTCAATCTCCTAGGGGAATGGTTGCGCCATGTCCAATACAACCGAAAAACAAGGGAGCCTTTCCTTCAAGATGCTTGGTACACAACTTTTCAGATACAGTTCATCTGGGAGCACCTAAACAGTAGATTGTTGCTTAGTTTCCGGTTCATTTGAATATATCCAAGTGTACATAAACAGAGTAAAATTCGTTTTCTTTTTTCAGGATAATCATTTAAACTAATTTTTGTAAGCCCGAAAATCTTAATACAATTCTATCCATATTTTCCTACTAAGAGATTTTCTCTAAAGATTGCCACTCGGACTGACACGGAACTGTTATACAATAAAACGTCTCTTACTTACAAACTTGGATGTCGTACTTCAACGTGACCCGGCCGCATGAACCTTGTCTACGATTGTCATCACGGTAATTAGAATACATTTTAGTAAAAAAGAAAATATTTTCCCAATTGTATCTTAATTGAGTTTACGTAATTTATTTCTGTTGTTGTCATCAGCTTGTTCCGTCGGCTACGAGTTCTTTAATTTCATTCCGTTGCAATTCCTGCCAAACACGATAATCGATACGTTGTCATGTTGGGGGCAAACTCCCCATTTCACTATCAGTTAATACAGTGAATTCAAGATCGCTTGCAAAACGTGTGACTTCTGTCAAATTGGTTGCATAGCTTATAGATTGGTAGTACTTCAAAACTTACTACAAATGGCATAGTACAGGCATGTGCAACCTTTTTTTGTAGGGTGCCAAATCAAAAAAATTAGGATGGAACACGGTCCAAAACAAAAACAATAGATAACGATTTATTTAAACAAAAGGTACAGACTTGTAAGTAACTATAACATTGGTTTTACAATAAAGTAATAAAACGGTAAAACTAAAATGAATATATCTTATTAAACCAATACCTTTTATAGTCATACTAGCTGACCCGGCAAACGTTGTTTCGCCATATAAATTATTTCTAGTGAATATTTTGGTAGTCAAATAAAAAATAACTAAGTTATTGTAAGTGTGTGGGGATGTGGTATATGACTGAAAGAGGAATGGAGCGCTGTGAACGTTGACGGCCTTTGATTTTGAATGTTGAATTAAATTGTTGACCATTTGCAGCATTATTTTTAACTATTTCTGTTGCTCCGAACGATGTCATTTGTAAACATGAATTGAATGTTCGAATTGACTTCAGGAACAGGTTAGAATCTAGGTCTGTACCGATAAGTAAACCGTTCACTGGTTCAGGTGGTGTTTCAATTTCCGGTAGTTGTACTTTTCCTGACGCGCAACACATCCCGGCTGGCTCATTTTTGAATTTAAGCGTATTACAATGCAGACATTCCTTGTCCATAGCACTAATCCCCACTTTCGAATGAGCGTAATATATAATATCGGGCTCATACTGTAGAGACGGCGGAATGAATCGGATATAAATGCTCTTTTGCTCTGCGTGTGTTAATTACGAATTGACGCGCTTGCCTTTGTTCTAATCGTCTTTGTTGATTTTGTTCAGCTCGTGCCTCTTGTGATTGTGATTCACGCAATTGCGCCATGTTCACACGCATATCTTCATTATCCTGTTGGATTTGTTCGTCTGTTCTTTGGACTCTTCTATTTCGCATGTCTGTAGATCTAGTCGTTCGACGGCCCAAATCAGACTCTCTGCGTCTTGCTGGCATTGCTCACTGTACAAAACACACAAATAGATCAAATTGAAGTACTTAATGCTAGAAAACAGTATACTGATAATGTATTTGTTCTTTTATTATTTTACCTATCTTTCACAATTATAAAATACGTATATATGTATTTTTAATTGAAAATGATTCCCAAAAATTTTGCACGCACTGACAGGAGACCGGCTTCGTTCTCATCCCTACTCTGTGCTGTTTACGGGGTGAGAAGTGACATCGGTAGACGCCTGGCGGGAATAGGGTGAAAATTTAGGGTTGTATGTATTTTTAATGCCGAATCATAAAAATTAAATAAAAAATTTTGTCCAAAAAATAACAAAAATTTCTTTTGGGATGGACCACCCTTATCATTTAGGGGTATGAGAAATAGTTTACGTCCTATTCTCAGACCTACTGAATATACACACACAATTTCATAAGAATCGGTCAAGCAGTTTCGGAGGAGTTTTGTTACAAACACTGTGACACGAGAATTTTATATATTAGAGATAGTGCTACAACGCTGGGATTGCCATTCCTTTGCAAGAAGTTCAATATTCGGTGAAGGTGATGGCTGTTGCTACGTATAAAGGAGTTTTTCAAATTAATATCGCTAATTCTTGATCTGTTCTTTGATTCCCTGAAATTTATTTTTGAAAAACATTGCTGACAGCAATAAGCACTGCCAAAGAGAAACACCATTTTACATAGAAAATTAATTAAAATTGGATATTTATCTTTGGAAATATATCTCACATAGAAGTCTTGTAGAGGTACCCCACGAAACTGACTTTTCAGAATATCATTCGCTTGGAGGCCAATTAATTCCATTTGGGGTGACATTACCACTTGCATTTCCAAGTCCACGTTGAAAGGAGTCACGATTATTTGGAATGGAGGTATACGCGAACGTGAATCCTCAAATCTGGACGTAAATTCTGTAAGTAACGAGGATAATTCCTGTGCCACGCCATGTACAGGTTGGTTGAAAAGTTTTGAAAGCGACGTCTATTAACCAGTAGAGGAATTAAAATTTATACGCCATATTAATATTTTATTTCATGATGCAGTGTCAGTGTATTCTGCTAGAATGAAAAACCGAACATCGTGCGGTGATAACATTCTTTGGTTCGGAAGGTTTATCAGCAACAGAAATTCATACAAAAATAGTGAAAGTGCTAAAGGAATCTGCTCCTTGATTTCCAACTGTGCATCGATGGGTTTTAGAGTTTAAACGTGGTCGCACGAGCGTTCAAGATGAACCACGTAGTGGACGTCCAAAAAATGCAATAACAGCAAAAATCATTGAGACAGTTTATGATATTGTTTGTAAAGATGCAAGTTTGACTAAGCGTGAAATTGCTGACACCGTAGGCATCTCGAATGAACAAGTACTTCATATTTTACACGAAGAATTACATATGAAAAAGCTATTCGAAAAGTTAGTGCCGCATTTGTTAACAATTCAACAAAAACTGAATCGAAAACAAATTTCTCAGCGTACTTTAGGAGGGTTTTAAGCAGAATAAAACTGAGTTTCTGCGTCGTTTTATAACTATGGATGAGACTTGGATCCACCATCATGATTCTAAACTGAAACAAGAACGTTTGCAGCTGGTTGTTCAGCTCCAAAACAAGTCAAGTCAGAACGATCGGCAAAAAAGGTTATGGCATCAGTTGTCAGGGATGCAAAAGGGGTTTTGTTGATTGATTATCTTCAAAAAGGTAAAACAATTAACTCTGAATATTATTGCAACCTTTTGGATCTGTTGAATGAAAAAGTTCGTGAAAAAGGACCCGGCTTACGGAAGAAAACAATCATTTTTCATTAAGACAATGCATGTGTTCACATAAGTGTTTTGATGATGGCTTAATTGAATTAAAGTACGAATTGCTTGAACACCTATCGTATTCGCTAGATTTGGGTCTCTCCGACGATTGCCTCTTCAGAAATTTGAAACAATTTCTTCGTGGAAAGCGTTTTTCGTCGAATAAAGAAGTTATTGCAGCCGTGGAACAGATTCTGCAGAGCTTCGGGAAAATCATTACAGAGATGGTATAAAATTATTAGAGGATCGTTGGAATAAGTGTGTTCAAGTTGAGGGAGATTATATTGAATCGAAAAACTAATTTCATTAAAAATGCACACTCTTTCATTTTTGCTTTCAAAACTTTCAACCAATCTGTACATAGACTGACTACATTCGAATTTTGATTTTTTCAACGCTTCCACGTTTCCGTAGTCAACAATTTCCGAATTTGCTCAAACTTAGCATTTTTTGATTTTGAAAATTTGCTGTTGTTAGGACACCGAAGACTTATATAAATCCGGTTTTGCATTTTCGTAAAATTGACGTAAGCGCATTGATTTAAGGATTATGTTGTATTACCAATTTTTTTCCGACTTGGTGATACATTGCAATTCCCATGAAACTCCCAATACTTTTTCTTTTACTAAAGATTCACATACAGGTACACAATGTTGCGGAGTATATTTACCACACATATATTACTTCTACAAATATAACCTTCCCTTCTCCAATTTTCGTTTCAAGCGGTCGATGGGACGACACACTAATCCCCCTTTGTCTCGTTTCCTTTTCGAAGCTCGTTCACTTAATTAAACAGCTTTGGATTCGAGGGAAAGCAGCAGGTGTCTCAGTTCCTCGACTCGCTCATCTTCGCAATTAAAGGTAATTGAACCTAATTTGCGATTTCGATCTCGCAGAAAATGATATACGACGTAGACCTCCTACGGTTGCTCTTCGTAGAAATTACGACGATTATTCGATACGTAGAGATTGGTTATAGGGGGTAAGTAATTTCGTATTTATCAAGCTCGGTTTGTTTGGCTATATTCGTTCGTTCTCATTTTGTTTAACATTGACTGAGGTCAAGCATGAAAAAAGCAAGGTTTCTACGCAATTATCTCTAATTCTTTTTAGTACAGAAAGAAAGCATTTCGTAAATTGTCATGGTTATTTTCTACCAACTTCGATGTTTATAAACAAAATTAGATGTATATATGTATATTGTAGTATGCTATTGTAGTATGAATTTTAGTTAATTTTATAGAAAGCAAAATTTATTACAAATAATAATTTATAAAATTTTAGTATTATATTAACAAAATAATGAACAATACAATCAAAATATATTACCTAGTGCGTATCAGTGTAATTTGTTTTCTAATTCTTAACTTCTCCCTCCCTCTTGAATTCTTTCTTCACTACTTTTCTTAGGTCTTTTCCTTTTATTGTACTTCTTTTTCTTTGGTCTGTTCGTCGTTTGCAAACCACAACTTCTATTTTTTTGAATATGGTCTGCTTTTTTTCAACCCTGGTATTTTGTGTAACTTTTTATCTGACTTTTTCGTCGACCATCCCATACCGTCGTCATCAACAAACTTATTTCTTTTATTTTTCGGTACGTCGTTATAGCAATTTGGAATTCTAGATTTTGAAATGCTTAACGTGTATGTGTGTGGATATATTTACAACGCTTTTCTATTTCTTAAAAAACGCTTTCTATAAAATTTACATCTTTTTATTGATAATTTTACTAATGGAGTATTACCATACTACAATATACATACAGTATCAATGATTTTCTTTCAAATAAAATGTATAAATCCATTGATTTCTTTAAACTACAATCAGTATAGTATTTACGTACGGATTAATTATAAAAGGGATATCTTTGATTGAATGGATATAATTAAACAAATTCAATTTACGAGAGATGTTTCCATTGGAATTTGGCTATAATTCTTTTATTTCGTCAATTTTCATAAAAACTGCAATGTACTTTTCTAATATAATCTCCATTTAATTGAATATACTTATCCCAACGTAAAACCGTCCTCTACCGAGTTTCTGCAATCCACCTAATTATAGCAAGCTTTACTTCATCTAAAGTTTAAAATCAAACAAAACTTAAGTTGAAGTTCCGTATCACCGATTGACGATGATGCCAAAAATACGTTGATTATTGGGTCATTTAACATGCTTCATTGATGAGATTCATTGTGTCACAGAGGAGATCCGTGAACAATTTTTATACGTGGATTTGATATCTTTAGTAAAAAAGATATTTGTTAAAAAAGTATGTGGTATAACAAAGATAGCAGAAAATTATAAGAGAACTGAATGGTGGAATACTGAGGTTAAAGAGAAAATTAAAGGGAACGAGGAAGCCTGGACAAAACTACAACAAGTGATCGATGAGAGAATCAGAGTAGAATAAGTAAGAGAAACGTGACAGAACTGCAAACCTGTAAGGGAAGCAAAAAAGAGGAGCTGGGAAAATTTTGGAAAAGAACTGGAGGAAAACTATATGACGGACAATAGGAAATTTTGAAATGAATTGAGTATGAAAATAGGAACATAAGGACACAAACATAGGAGAATATTTGTAAGATAAGTTTAACACAGGAAGAATTACTAAATGTAAAACAAATGGGAGAAGCACAAGAAGAAGTGGGACTCTGAAGAAATACCAGACGATTGGAAGGAGAACATAATACTGCCAATCTATCAAAAAGGGGAGAAATACAAATGTAACAACTACAGAGCAATATGCTTGTCATCAACTAGTTTTAAAATATGCACAAGCATCATAGAACAGAGAGCGAGGAAAAGGATAACGATGAAGTTAGAGAATGAACAGGCAGCATTTATGGTAAACAGACAAACAAATGATAAGACACATATAGTAGGAAACAGCAAACAAAGACGAGGAATTATATTTAGTATTTGTGGACATAAAGGGAACTTTCGATTCAATAAACAAACAAATAATCCGAAGTACTCTGAAAGATACCGGGAAAACTAATAAAAGTGATAAAGTCTGCATATGAGGAGGTATATGCTCAGGTTAGAGTGAAAGGAAGAAGTTCGAAAATGGTCAAATGGGAGAAAGATGTCAATTGAGGGAATGGTTAAAGCTTACTGTTAATAATAATATAAGAAGACAAACGAATACGTACCAGTGCACAGTAGGGCACAAGAACCTAACACTGATAGGAATTAACTCACTACAGTATGCAGATAACGTCATTCTAATGACGGAAATGAGAGACAAAATGCGGAAAATATATGGACGGAGGAGATAGAAGAGCTAAAAATGGAAGTTAATATAGATAAGACAAAGTATATGATAATAAACCAAAAGAGACCGATGCCTTCATTCGAATATCTGGGGAATGTAATATCAGAGGATGGCGATATCCTTGTCTAAATAAGCAATCAAATGGAGAAGGCAACTGAAGTCTACGCACTGAATAAAACTATATTCGGGAAAAAGGAAATCAGTCAGCAGACAAAACGAAGGTACATAATTCAACTGCAACTCTAATAATGCTGTATGTAGCGGAAACGGGGACGATGTAACTAACACACAAATCGATGATAAACGCAGCAGAAATGAGATATTTAAGATGGACAAGTTTAAGAATGAAGGCATTAGGGAAAAACTCAAACAGCAGCCGGTATTGACAAGAATTGGGACACGTAGCGAGACTGGACCGAAACAGAATGTTAAAGAAGATCAACGCGGCAGAATTGGGAAGAATTAGAAGAAGGGCAAGACCAAAAGGCATAGATGGAACAGATCCGCAGGATAAGGGAGCAAAGAGGTAAAGAAATAAGGAGGAAAGAATGGGAACAATAGGTCAGGGAGAGAGATACTCCAAATTCTACGCCCTAGACGGGTAGAAGGGAAATGTGAAAGAAGAAGAAGTTAAAGCACTCTTTCGGATAAGATTACAAGGTAAACCTTTTAAAGAAATGGCACCTGACTTAGCTCTAGCATCTGCCACATCAACCCATACTAACAAAATTGGACACGTGCTTTCAGCTACATGTTACTGTGCTAGCAGTTTTATTAAAAATTAAGGAAATAATTAGAAGTTCAGACGAAGGTTCAGCTGACCCAGTGAGAACAGTAAAGAAACTTCTAAAGAAAAAGGTCTACAAATCCGTTTGGCTTATTGTAGTATAGTAATACTCGAATGGTTAATTACCATTAGAAAATTCATCTTTTATTATGATACAATTCAATACATCAAAATTTACAGTTGAGGTTGGGGTTATGGTCTTCAATTGCCATACGGTTTATTTTGGGGTTCTATTTACCAGGTCTAGTAGTATGAAACCGGAATTTCCCTATTGATGGTGCCAGCGTTCAGTTTAATCACCATAAGACCCCTGTTACATAGCCATCGTCTTCTTCTAACAGCTGACGAAGAGTGTCAACAAACATTAACCCACGTTCCGTACACTAGTATATTTTTAATCTCAAACATGCCAAGTTTCGAGCCTAATAACTACGATTTGTGGACAGCATTAATTTTTGTTACCATTTAAAGAAAACTGCTGCAGAGTCGCATAGAATGCTCGTCGAAGCATACGGTGAACATGCTCTCGGTAAAACACAGTGTTTCGAGTGGTTCAAAAGATTCTAAAGTGGTGATTTTGAGATTAGTAACAAAGAGCGTGGAAAACCACCAAAAAGTTTGAAGACAAAGAGTTACAAGCCTTATTGGATGAAGACGATGCTCAAACTCAACAAGAACTCGCGGATCAATTAAATGTATCGCAGAAAGCTATCTGCAATCGTTTAAAAGCTATGGCAAAAATTCAAAAAGTGGGAAAATGGGTTCCGCATGAATTGAACGAAAGACAGCAAGAAAACCGAAGAACCACCTGTGAAATGCTGCTTAATTGGTTCAATAGAAAATCATTTCTCCATCGAATCGTGACAGGTGATGAAAAATGGATTTATTTTGAAAATCCCAAGCGTCGTAGATCATGGCTGAATCCAACCGAACCATCGACATCAACTGCAAGACCGAATCGCTTTGGAAAGAAGACGATGTTCTGTATTTGGTGGGACCAAAAGGGTGTTATTTATTATGAGCTGCCGAAACCTGGTCAAACCGTCAACACTCAACGCTACCAACAGCAAATGATAAATTTAAGTCGAGCAATAACTGAAAAACGACCGGAATATGCAAAAAGGCAGCACAAAGTGATTTTGCTGCATGATAACGCCCCATCTCATACAGCAAAACCGGTCAGGGAAACAATTGAATCGTTCAATTGGGAATTACTACCGCATACGGCTTATTCCCCAGACTTGGCTCCATCCGACTATCACTTATTCGCATCGATGGGTCACGCTCTCGCTAACCAACGCTTCAATTCGTACGAAAATGTACAAAAATGGCTTGATAATTGGTTCGCTTCGAAAGAAGAAAAGCTTTTGGCAAGGCATCCATAAATTGCCGGAGAGGTTGGAAAAATGTGTACAATCCACTGGAAGTTATATTGAATAAAATATTTTTTATCACTTTTGAATAACAATCGTTTTATTTTTACAAAAAAATTCCGGTTTCATACTACTAGACCTGGTATACCTTTTCGACACCACACACACCACCCTTTTGAGCATTTTTTACCCTACGGGTGTTAGATTCTTATTTTAACTCCAGCCAGAGACGTTTAATGGGAGAAACAAATGTAATTAGAAATAAAATTATTGATTATTATAAAAAGCATCGGTTAACAGATAAAAAAGAATTGTTAACATTCAGATACATACATACAACACTTTTACATTACAAGAATTCATAAAAAATGAAAATAACCAAGGATGCATCGACATTTAGTACAGGTTTCTATAACAGCGATATACCTAGATGAACTGGAGTCAAGGAGAATTAAAGTTTTCGTTTCGTGGACAACGGAGAAATAAAGCAGTGAACATTGAAGATAGATAAGTTAACAAATAAGTCTATAAATGTATTTGGAATAAAAGGGTTTTAAGAAGAAGTACCAGTGAATAAAAGAACCTCACCATAACAGAGAAGAAATAATTTATAAAAGGGAAGAATCCATAGATCTGCATCGAGAAAAGTTAAAGTTAAGGGACGAGACATAAGAAGAACTATCATCGAATAAAAGAAATTACACTCACACACACACAACACTAGGTAATTACTTTGATTTCTTGTTAAACATTTCTTAAAATTTATAAATATAATTTGTTATAATTTAAGTTTTTATAGCATTAATTACGAGCTAGGCCGGTGCAATTTCGTTTAAGAAATTAACTAAATTCTCAGCTGTAATTTCTAGTGTTACAGTAAATTTAGAAAGCAGAGGCATAACTATAATTGATTCTATCAATATTGTAAATAATACCATAAAAGAAATATGGTGTGTTTCAAGCAATAAAGGGGGTAAAATTAAAGAAAAGTGTGAAACTGTGTTTACTACAAATCCAGATTTTGAAGTGGTGAGACTCTAGTTTGTATTCTTTCCGGAGACGCAAGTGCAAAAATAATGTTCCAAGATGTTCCAATCTTGTCCCAGATTTGCTCCTGTCACAACATAAGATATAGGGATCTTTTACTCAGTTAAAATAGTTAAGGTCCGATAGAAGACAATCCTTAACGGTAGGCAAATAGAAAAACATTTTATTGTGAGCTGTAGAAAATGAAATAAAATAAACTGAAAATATTCTTACCATACCTTTATCTTATTTACTCTTAAACTGCAGTATTTCCGAAATACTATTAGGTATAATAATAATCTAGGTTGTAAAGGATAGAACTAGTGGAATAATAATATCAATTTAATTTCTCTAAATGCTTATTTTATTTTTGAAATGTATATTACCATATAATTTGTTTCTGCTTTTTCGCCTGCCTATTTTAACGAATCGTAGTGCTCCAACATCCGGGCTTTAGTGATTAGCACCGAAACTAAAACAACTTAGTCCTAAAAATTTCATGAACGATTTGCGTGAGAAATTGAAATCGATGTTCGATGTATTTTTCTTAATATTATCCATCAAAGCCGTTTTTCGGGTTTCTACTTTATGAAGCAATCTAAATTTGTTGTAGAAACAAAAGCATATGATACCGTAATATATCACATTTTTCTTTCAAGTTACCTTTGATTTTAGTCCTCTTATATTAAAGACTTATTTTATTATTATATACATATTTTATTCTCAATTACAATCGTACAATATTTAAGTGCTGTTCATTTTTATTGCATAGTTGTTATAAAAATTTATCAAAATCAAGGTTCCACCGAGATTTGAACTCGGATCGCTGGATTCAAAGTCCAGAGTGCTAACCATTACACCATGGAACCGTATGAGCGAGTTTTTCGTGGATCAATTCCTAGAAATTTAACGATCTAATTATACACTCACGGTCAAAAATATTGAACACTGTATTTCTTTATCGTACTTAAAATTTGTATATATCTACACTATTTTCAGGTAGTCTGCGCTGAAATATTCTGCTTGTACTATAATTGTGTGTATTTACTGATTGTAGATACAAAATGTTTAAACCTAGCATTGTTATTAACAATAAGTAAGCAATAATCCTGTGTATGAAGTGCAATGCTTAAATTAAACAGGAGCTGTTGAAATTTTTGCTTTAAGAAGAGGTACAGGCAAGCATTCTATATACTTTTATATGCTTTACAATGTAGTAGAACGATAAAATGAAAGTGAAGAATACAAAAGATAGTCAAGGATGGAGAGGATATACAAGGACAAGATATAAATATTTGCTACTTAAAGTTTGGTAAAATCATACAGAAACGGCTTTGTATCAAGAAATAAATGACTTATTACGTAGCTAAGTCAATCTACGAATTAAAAGATCACAAAGCAGAGATGGGGATCAGTTTAAACTCCAACATATCCTCCTAGAGTTCCACGGTTCCACCAACCATTATGATAATTTTCATGAAAATGATAACAACGTACGAGATAATAGTTTAAAATTACAACAAGAATTTGTATATTACAAAGGACAGTTATTGCATACTAATAGAAAGTAAATTGAAGGGAGTGCTCATAATATTGGTGACCTCCTTAATTACGAATTGGTAAATTTTTGCTTTAAACGTTGGAAAACATCGTAAAATCCCTTTTATCAATTTTCCTTTGCCTTGTCCATGTCTTTTCTTGTAATGCAGCAATGTCTGCTTTATGTTGTATTAATTCTGATCATAGGAAATACTAAGTTTACGCGAAGAGAAGTACATAAATAAGCAAGATAGGAATTAACCAGAGGAGAGAAATCAATTATAGACTATTATTAATTAACTTTACGGAAATTAGTATAATAATAATAATAATAATAATAATAATAATAATAATAATAGAAACATTATGGTGAAAAGTATCAAAGTATTCAAAGTAATGAAGAAAGTTGGAGAGATTTCAGTACAATGGACGACGAAATAAATGAAAGGATAGGAAAATCCAGTGAATTATATAATTATAGTAAAAATAGTAGTTGTCTGAATAAAAAGGAAGTATCTGATAGCGCAAAGGTAGAAGTAATAAAACGAATAGCAAAACCGACACTAACATATGTATCCGCATCATGGACTCTAAGACAAAGTAGATTAACGAGTACTGAAATGAGATTTCCGAGGTGATTGGAAGGTAAAACGAGGAAAGATAAAATTAGAAAGTAAGTGATCAGAGAAAAACTGGAAATAATAATAAATAAATAATAATAATAATAAAAAGAAAATGTAATACAATAAAATATAATAACATAATAATAATAATAAATATAATAATAATTATAAATATAATAAATTAACAAGATAGTAGGTATATAATTCTGACACTCTAATTTCTGAAATTTAACTAAATATAAATTGCAAGTACTCATCCACACTATAAAACTGATGTTTAAGAAGCAATTGTTTAACTTGTTTATTGAAAGTATAAATCGAAACACTGTTTTTAATCGAAGGGAGCAAACAGTTGTATATCTTAATCCCTATAGACTTAATTCCCAAACTTGTTATATTAAGAGTGTTCTCTGACAAATGTAAGTCTTCTCGAGCCCTAATACAATATGGATAAAATTGAGCATTAGTATTGAAGGCGGCTCTATTTTGAAACATGTATCAAAGCGCTTTCAAGATATATTATTATTAAGGTAATGCTCAACAGGCCTTGCAGACCTTGGGCATGTGCTACACAGTTTTACAGCTATTAAAATTAATCATAGTTCTAGCCTAACTTAACAAAATAGCTACAACTTTTCTAAGACTTCTTCTACTATTTTTTCCATATTACCCTATCTCTTGCTCTTTCTCCCCAGTCCCCAACGCTGATCTTCTGCATATCTTCTTCGGCGCTGTTGAACCATCTCTTGCGAGGCCTGCCCTTCTTTTTCCCAACTGGTTTTCTGCTTAACACCATTTTAGGCATTCTATCTTTATTAAGTCTTTGGACATGGCCTAGCCATCTTATGCGTTGTGCTCTAGCCACTGTTGTTATCCTAGGTTCATTGAATATTCTCTTCACCTCTTCGTTTGTCCTTCGCCGCCATCCGTCCTTCGTGTTTATTCCTCCGTATATTGCTCTGAGAATTCTTCTCTCCCATCTTTCCAGCTTTCCCTCATCCTCCTTCTTTAGAACCCATGCCTCGCACGCATACGTAACTGTTGGCCTAATTACCGTTTTGTATATTCTCTCCTTAGTTCTTCTTGATACAAATTTTGATTTCATTAGTGGTCTTAACATCCCGAATTTCATACTTCGCTTTGTTATCCGAGCCTCTATCTCCGATCCTTCCTGGCCGTTTTCCTTAACCTTCACACCTAGGTAAATAAATTCTTCCACTCTTTCGAAGGTAAGATATTTTTCTTTTGTTTGCACTATTAATTGTGTATCCATATCATTTTGTGTGTCCCCCATTATCATGTATTTTGTTTTACTTTGATTAATTTCCAGTTCATAACTCTTGGATACTATTTACTATTTTTCTTATGGTTCTTTGTAGTTCCCTTTTTGTTTTCGCTACTATAGCATAGGTCGTCTGCAAGTGCTATACATTGGTGATCATTTTTCATTATTGTTTCATCCATCTTAATCCCACTTTTTCTTATTACAGCCTCCAGAACTAGGTTAAATATTGTTGTTCACATTGGATCTCCTTGTCTCAGTCCCTGCTCTACTGTGAATTCGCTAGACCTTTCCCCCTTCCATAGAATTTGATTTTTTGTTTGTTTTAAAGTCGCTTTGACTAAACTTATCAATTTGCTAGGTACCCTCAACTCCTCCAAAGCCTGATACACTTGCTTCCTCCGGATCCGGTCATACGCCTGCTTATAGTCTACGAAGAGCACATATAACGCAGTTTTATATTCATAACAGCTTGGTTGTATTTCCTTAAGTGTAAAAATTTGATCCATTACTGATCTATTTCTCCTAAATCCTGCTTGGTACTCTCCTACAGTATTTTCCATAACTTCGTTTAATCTTGAACGCAAAATCTGTGCCAATATTTTATAAGTTGTTTCCAGCAATGCAATGCCTCTGTAATTTTCACATCTCTGTTTATCCCCCTTCTTATATATTGGGCATATTTCGGCTTTCATCCAATCCTCCGGTATTGTTTCCTCTCCCAGATTTTCCTAATGAGTATGTATATTTGTTCTTGTAATAGCTCCCCTGCTGCTTTAATCATTTCCGCCGTGATTTCCGATGCTCCTCGGCTCTTATTATTTTTCTGGTTTTTGATTATTAATGAAATCTCTTCTCTGGACGGAACCTTTACTATCGTTTCATTTCGGTCTACCGCTTCCCTCGTATACTGCTCCTGCTCCTCCTCACCATTTAGCACCTGCCGGAAGTAGTCTTTCCACCTTTCAAGGACCTCTTTCGTTTCGCTTATCAGCCTTCCCTCCTTGTCTTTGATATATACATTCGGCGCCGTACATCCCTTGCTTACTTTCTTTACCTCTTGGTAAAAGGATCTTATTTCTTTTTGTTTAAAGTTATCTTCAATACTCTTTTAGTTTTATTTCAAAGTAGTCTCTTTTCGCAAGTCTATGAAATTGAAGTAGATTTCCTCTCCCTGTCTCAATTCTCTGTACAATGATGTTTTAAATTATGTGGATATTATCGTTAGCAAAATCTGGTCACAAGGTAATGGTAAAACATGTAATTTGCGAAAAATTGGTTTACAGGACTCAGTGTAATGTGCTCCAACCATTGATCGTAATACTGCCTTTTGGGCTAGAAATACGTTCTTTGCCGCTGAAGAAGCTCCCCACAGCAATATGCCGTACAATATTCTGGAGTAAATGTCCGCATAATACACTGACAGCAAACACTGAATAGAAACCTGAGACCTTAAGCAGCGCAACATAAAACATTTGCTAGAGAGCTTTTTAACCAATCCCTCGCAATGCTCGCGCCATAACAATTCAGACTCAAACTTGACACCCAGAAAAGCGGTAGAATCGCAGTTTTGTATATCATTAGAGTTTATGGATAATCGCTCACAGTTAACATATCTCTGTCTAGTATGAAAGATCATATACTTTGTTTTTCTAAACTCAATGATAATTTGTTTTCAGAGAACCAGGCCATCAATACATTCAATAGGATGCTAGATATATAATCAGCATCATTGTTAGTTGTCAGGATGGAAATATCATCTGCGTAAATGGTTAAATATACGTCTGACAGAAATAGCACTATGTCATTTATATATAAACTAAATAGTATCGGTGCCAAGACGGATCCCTGTGGAACACCCATAGCCACAGGTAAAGCATGTGACCCAATATTTTCAAGTTGTCCTTTTGAGTTCGGATATTTAATTCTTACGAATTGAATTCGGTCGTGTAAGTAGGAGGCGAACCAAGTGGCTACGTTCCCTCTAATGCCATATTGTTGTAGCTTATTAATTAGTATATAATATTGCACACAATCAAAAGCTTTCTTCAAATCACAAAAGATGGTTAACACAGGCTGTTTTTGCTCAATGCCTTCTAAATCCTTATTGTAGAAATCTACCAACGCGGTAGATGTTGATTTCCCTTTTTTGAAGTCATGTTGAAACTCTGTGATAATATTAGATTTGTTAAGAAATCCGTTTAGACGGTCTAGCATACAGTACTCCAGGATTTTAGATATTGCAGAAGTTAGAGCTATAGGTCTGTAATTGAACATTTCTTCAACATCACCTTTCTTGTGAATAGGTATCACAACAACTGTTTTAAGCACGTCTGGAAAAATTCCAGCATGAAATGATGCATTTACTAGATGGGCAAGAATGTCCACTAGATAGAATTTAAATTCTTTGATAATAGCAGCTGTGATAATATCCGGGCCAGAGCAGAATTTATTTTTAATAATATTTATTATATCATAAACTTCTGCAATTGTGTATGGGAACAGAAACATAGATCGGGGATTTATCTTTATCTTTGAGTGTAGACCGGTGGAATTTACATCAGGTATGATAGCAGTAGGTGAGGAAACGAAAAAGGTATTAAATTCATTCGCGACTTTAAGTGGATCGCTGACAGCACCGTTTTGCGTATTTATTGTCTGACCTATTAATGTAGTTACTGTAAAATTCGATTTTAGTCTTTTGAAGAAGTTCTCTGTGTTTGCGTTTGCTATGAATATAGGTCTCTCGTAGAAGTGGATAAGCCTTTTGTAAAATATACAAATCGTTTAGGAAAACGCTAGATCTCCTAACTTCCTCGTTCACCCAAGGCTGCCGATCATTACTCTTTGCTTTAAATTGTTGAAGGGGAAAAGCAACCTCATAATAATAGATTAATATATTTAAAAAAGATGTAAATTTATCATTTATATTGTCACTTTCATATACCTCGGCCCAAATTCTCTCGACAAAAAATAACCAAATTGGTTTTTGTTATTCACGGAAAGACTCTCTTTGTAATAAGTTTGTACAATTGCACGTTTGAAAAATATTGATCGTTGATATTTAACACTATGTAGCGGTGATCAGAAATGTAGGTATCATGGACAGTATGAGTAATATCTGATAACGTGATGTTAGTGAAAATATTGTAGATTGAAGTTTGCGGAAGATTTGTCACTCTAGTATACTCGTGTATTACCATGTTGAATCCATATTCTACCATTAAATTAATTAAACTTTGTTGCTCAGAAGACTTATTCCTGAAGTCAATGTTGTAGTCGCCGCACAAAAATGTTATACGGTTTGAATGAAATATGTATGTAGTCTAACAATGCGGTAAGCCCTACCATGAAATCATTGAAATCCGCCTGAGGCGGTCTGTATATGCAAATTATCAAAATAGGTTTATTATTAATAATAATAATAATAATAATATTTTATTGTCATAAATCCGATATTGACATTGTCAGATTTACATATTAAAAACAGGAAACAGTATAAGACTTAACTATATCAGACATCCCACTACACAATAAAAACAGCATAAGACAGTAGAAAGCTAGTATCAGACATTACACATACATTCCTCTTCGCAATAAAACGACTCGCCGAGGAGGTAGTGCCTCAGTTTCCTTTTAAATTCGTTGGGACGTATAATGCTCCTTAAATCAGGTGGCAACCGGTTATAATAAATAATTGCTTTGTAGTAGGGATTCCTTTTGTACATACTAGTCCTATGCGATGGTATACTAATATCATTAGCTGATCTTGTTCTCATGGTAGTGTATATGTCACCGTTTCTAACAAAACTATTTTCATGTTTTTTAAAGAAGACAACAATTTCGTACAAGTACAAGGACCATAGTGGCATAATTCTCAATTCTTTAAAAAGGGGACGACAGGAGGTTAGGGAATTGACCCCCATTAAGCACCTGATAATACGCTTCTGTAATAAAAATATACGCCCAGCCGAGGGCACTGCACCCCAGAATATCAAACCGTACCTCAGCCAAGACTCAACATACGCAAAATAAAACATCCGAAGTGACCCAGTATCAACAACTCCCCTCAGGCGCCGCACACCATATAGCGCAGAGGATAACCCACGCTCCAAGGAAGCACAATGCTCGGAGAATTTGAGATTGCTATCCATACGCAACCCCAGGAAACCAACACAGCTGCTCTCAGGCCCAGATTTTCCCGCACATCGTACGTAGAGGCTATAATCCGGGACGGAGGACGCGCACCTGAACCTAACTAATCCTGTTATTTTATTATTTAATTTTAGGCCATTGTTAGTACACCAGTCAATCATATCCTGCACTGCGTCATTCAAAGACTGGGCTAACTCCTCATCATTAGATCTCGCAAGCCCGAAACTCGTATCGTCAGCAAACTGGCATAATCTCGAAGGGCCCCGAATAGACACCAAGTCGTTCACATAAACGAGAAATAACACAGGAGCCAACACTGATCCCTGGGGAACCCCACATTCGATCGTAATGGCAGACGAATAACATGTTTGTAGAATATTACTAGTCCTCCCCGACACCGCCACGTATGTCTTACGATTGCACAAGAAAGATCTAAAAATCATCCGCAACCCCACGAATACCTATGTCCGACAATTTCACCAAAAGGGTTGAATGATCCACCAAGTCGAACGCCTTCGATAAATCAAAGAAGACCCCCGCAACACAATTACGCCTATCAAGTTCGTCAAACACATAGCCCAGAGCACTAAATATGGCATCCGTCGTCGATCTACCCGACACAAATCCAAACTGACTATTAGAAAAGAAATTGATTCGCTCTAGGTATCGTGTCAATCTATTATTTATTATTTTTTCAAAAATCTTCGCGAATACTGAAGGCATTGAAATAGGTCTGTAATTTTCAGGCTTAAGATTGTCTCCAGATTTGTGTACAGGTATGGTTTTTGAAATATTTAATTGTTGGGGAAAACACCCTCCACAAAACAACAATTTATAATGTGTACCAAGGGATCCAGAAGAGGCCGGTTAACATATTTAATAATGGAACAGGGAATATCATCTATTCCCGCTGAATTTTTTCTCGTGATATCATTAATTACCTGTCCCACTTCAAGCTTATCTGTGGAGATCATGTAGAAGCTATCGGAAAATGTGCGTACATTAGCCATAGGAGAGTATTGTACATCTAATTTCTCTATACTAGAAAAGGGTAGTCTAAACATGTCGGCCACCACCGCTGGATCAGTCGAAACAGCACCCGATGGATCACGAAGTTCAAGACTTTTCTTGGATTTGTTAGAACCAGTTATCTCATTAATTATCTTCCAGGATGTTTATTAATTATTAATTATCTTCCAACATGTTTTAATGTTACAGATTGCACCGCACACTTCAAAAATTTTCTCCCGAGCGAATCTAGTGACATTAAATTTCTCGACATCTAATTTGCTCCTAGCGTATATACAGCAACCACCACCAATACTATGCGTTCTAGTAAACTCGGATATCAATATGTAATTAGAAAGACCAACATTTGTCGAACAATTTTGTTGGAACCATGTTTCAGTTAAGCACACAAAATAACAGTGAAATTGCGACAATAGCACTTGCAAATCATTGATTTTGTTATTAAGGCTGTGTATATTAAGCAAAAATAAAAAATTAACATTGAGTACCTCAGACCGGTCCTTGGATTGCTATGTAGCATCAAATAGGCTCTATCGAGACAACTATCGAACAACGACAGCTCAGATGGTTCGGATATGTAATAAGAAGAGATTATAATAAACTAATGAAGGTGATTGTAAGGACTGTGGTATAATTTACTGACACTAGATGATATCGGTAAACTCCTCACCACACATTTGTTTCATAATAAAATCGGTGACACGTGTTTCGCTAGTTCGAGGCAAGCATTATCACAACCGACGGTTTGCTAGCGAAACACGTGTTAAAGATGTTATTATTTAAACAATTGTGTGGTGAGGAGTTTACCGATGTGATATAGTGTTAGAATAAACTAGTAAAACAGATATTTGAGGCGGGACGTGAGGATGTTGGCAAAGGACAGAAGAAACTGGAGTGAAACATTCAATTTGAAACTAAAAATTCGACACTGAAAGGTACAACAATTCCTACTTAAATAAGTAAATAATTCAGCTTCTACTTCGTTCATCTTACCAAACTTCGAACACAGTTCTCACATTCCATGTGCTAATTTTGATCAACTAAATCATTGATTGCTTTTATACATTTGTGACAAATCAATAAACGCGGGGTTAGGTGGAAGTGAGGTACATTAAAACACAAAACGGGGCTGATCGAAAGAGTGTATCAATTAATCCCATTCTCTTTATATAACTAAATTTCATTCGTATGTTTTTAGATAGTATGGTGATAATGTATATGAACCTGTTGGGAAAGTAGTAGAAGGAAGGTTGTCAACCACGCATTCATACAGATAGTATAGAACAGGCATGGGCAACCTTTTTTTTGTAGAAGTTTTATGCTGCGAGTAATCTTGAAAAATATACATTTTTGTGGTATCCTTATGATTCATTATGAATTAAGTTTAGACGGGCCGTGCTAATATGCAACGAAAGAATTCAGTAGCGGGCCGGCAAATCTTACTCGAGGGCCGCATGTGGCCCGCGGGCTGGAGGTTGCCCATACCTGGTATAGAAAATGACATGCTAAAGCAATTACATGATGTAAAGCAAGAAAATAAAAAGGATTTAATATTAAAAAAACAAACAAGAGATGAAGGCTGTTACATGTGCTAAAACGGCTTCTAAAATCCAATGCATAAAGAGCAGAACAAAAAAAAATACAAAATTCCATGTAATAGCTAATAACAAATCTGACACTACTAGCAGTTCTGATAATGACAATCGACAGTTCTTCGAAGGAATTTTATGAAGATTAGTTTGGAAATAATATTTTTGCAAGTAAAAGCGATAATAAAGTCTATATTAGAAGAAATAGGAGAAGGGGGTGTTATATTGAAACATTTTGGACAAAGAAATCGGTAGTGTACTACGTCGGTAAAGTGCTATCCATAGACAATCATGGGGATTTATCATCAATGCACGTTTTGATACAGTAAGATATAATGTGCCTGCCAAGGCTAGATGGCGGAGCAATAATATTTTTAGGGAATATTTATAATGTAATTGGCAATGTTGAGTGTTTATTGTCATGTTTATATTATCTATGGGCCTAACAAACATAACCTGGTCATAATCGTTAATATTTGAAAGTTGTTTATGACTAATTTTGTGTTATTTTTTTGTTTGTTTTTTCATTATTTATTACTAGTTGATGAATTTACGTAGTTCTAGGTAAGTCAAATTATAATATCGAGTTTCTTTTGCTTATCTTATTTTATCTCTAGAACTATCTTGCATATACGCCGCTGAACCAAAAGTTTAAGTGAAATTCAGGAATATTGTTTTAGTTACTAACGGTGCAAAATGGGAAAAGCTGTGCAATGTAGAAGTGCATCCCAAGTAAGAATTGTGGAAGATGCAGGGTCCCCCAACCTGAAAAATATCGTGCCTCGCTTAGAGGTTTGCTACAAGAGCGTGTTAATAAATATATTGAATATTTACCCTCCGAGTATGTCTGCATTGTCTGGATTTGTTCAAGCATTTTACTCATGCATGCTCTGGACAAAATAATAATATTGTGTATTTAGGAAATATGTAATTATAATGTAATGATTGAGAAGAATTTTTTCCCTTGAAGCCTCAAGTTTAGGTAGAATCACTATATTTCAAATCAGATACAGAAATAAAATTGAAATTTGTATAGCAGTGTATATATTTATTATTTTTAATGTCATTGTTATTAGTATTTTAGTTACTTTTAATATTATTGAACAAGGTCAATAAAGATACCTACAAATGATGTATATATTGTGTATGTGATATCTACTTTGGCGATTTTAAAAGAAACTAATGATTTTTGGATTATGTCTTTTGGACAACTTGTGAGACTTAAAACAAGAAGTAAAACACTTAACACTAATTCTCAATCAAAACTGTTATTTTTCTTTTATATGTATATTGCGTGTACCGTAATGTACTATTGCGGCAACAAAAAATGGGACACTTAAAATAATCTAGTTTAAATCTGGCTTTTGCCTTGTCAAAAGTTATGTTATTTTGAAATCATTATTGACATATGTCATTATGCCGCATTTAAGTGCTACTGGAAAATGGAAATAATTACATTACTTGGGGAAGGATGGTCCATAAGAAGACTAGGTAATAGATTTGGAGTGCCCAAAAGCACACACAACATTAAGAAATAAATGACTACAACAGGGAACTGTAGAAACGCAAAGTGGTTCTGGTCGTAAATTAGTACGGAATTTCATGGAAGAAGAAAATCTTATTCAGTTTTTAAGGAATAATCCATTTGATACCGTGGTAATAAATAACTAAAAATACTAGATTAATTTATTGTTTCCATTAAAAGAAGATTTGTTTCCAAGATTTTTATTTCAAATAAATGCATTTAACAGAATTTTCTTGCGTTCGTGGATAAACTATTTTTGACATTAGACAAGATGATTGACGTGAACATGACAAACGACTGGTTTACACAGCTAAAAAACAGTCAAAATAGCCTATAAGACTTGTCCCGATTTTTGTTGCCGCAATAGTACATATAGAAGTTAAATAACCAATAAGAGTTATAAGTGTTTTACAGTTTTATCCAATATTTTTTAAATGAAATGGTATATACGTATCACGTGACATTGCATTTGCTAATTTACCCTGCCAATGCTAGATGGTCTACTATACTAAAGTTTATTTCATATGTTGGCGTTCTTGATTATTGTTATTTTATGTAGACAATCATGTAGAATATCCCGCTTCTTTTTTTAGAGAGAAACCATCAGAGTGGACATTGATTTTCTCAAACGTCAAGGATAACTCAGCAGTTGACATAGAAGATGTGGTAATAAAATTGCTGCTTTTAACTGGGGTGAAGGGAACAAGCAGAATGGCTTCATTTTATACTCTTCCTGTAGGACCTTCTATGAATAAAGTGCAATAATTAATTAGCGTTCTTAACTATTTAGCTGAGCACATGTATTTACTTGTTATGTTTCTTATTCACACCAATTTATATGATGTTTCAACGTACTGCAATCCGTATATCGTTTTGTCCCAGGAAGAGTACTTTGCTATGTGATCGTTCATATCTAGTGTCAGTTTCTTAATATTTTGGAACATAAAAAGGCCAATCTAGAGGATTGTGTAGACATTAATTTAAAGAAATAATAATCACGATCTAATAAACACTACAATGGAAAAGGGTATCAATATACCCTAATTTCCCCTATCTATTAAGGAAGTTTTATATCTAACACCACCTTTGTCAACTGTTTGATATTATAACCGAACTCAACTGATTTTTCAAAAAACGCCGAAACACATCGGTTTTAATTTATAAAAATACACATTCGTATGTACGATTTTGTTTCCGATTTTCATTTGTTTTCTTATTTATGACGTCATCACAATAAAATCTAAAAAATAATATAGATTTTTAGTAGAAAATCCGAAAGTGATTTTTCTTCCCTTTATGATCACGAAAATAAATCATAAGATTGCATAACAAAAATTCTGAGAAACATCGAGTTGAACATTTAATGTTGGTATTATGGTACCTGGTACGGCTTGTGCTCCTAGACGGTTCCAAAATGATTTATTGGTGGCACGTCTTGTTTTCTTTGACTTTGAAGGACCAGTACACTGTGTGTGTATAATTAATACAACAGACTCACGGCACACTTATTTATTGAATTATATACACTATGTTACAAACGAGTACAACTTCTGAACGTGATTTATAATTACAGCCCTTTGGTTAACTGATATATAAATGCTACCGCACACTTATTGATTTGTTTAACTGTTATTGATTGAATGTTACTGATTGAATGTTATTGCTTGATTGTTCTGATTGAATGCCTTTGAATGAATGAATTGTAATTGTTATTTTACTTTTCTGGTAACTTATTTGTTAAGCGGTTATTGGTCAACACTACTCAAAATAGGAGCGTTAGAATTTCACTTTCAACGAATCATTGTTGGAGTCCTTAAACTTTCACTATTTTACCGTTTGTAGAATCTTACATTTACAAACAGAGGGATGATTTCCCTTTTCGTGTTTCTTAAGTCCGGCATTTATGATTCGGCTCGTACCCTAATAAATCGGGACGCGCAATAAACGGAGGAAATATTTTGACCAAGTGTTTCATGAAGTGTGAATGCAAGCCAAAGCCCTTGTTTTACAACTTATTGTTAGTTAAACAGATTTACACAGAAATTCTTAAATCTATTCGTAATTTCTACAATGTGTTCGAAATATGAAATAAAACCTAACAGTACCTATAACTTATAAAATATGATAAATCAATTAAATAAACTGAAAAGTGAAAATAAAGCAAATAAAATTAACATTGTTAAATTAAATGTTTAATATACCATCCATTGACTTCTTGGCAGCATGCTAGTCTATTTACAAATTTACCTAAGACCTTATTAATAACAGTTCGTTTTATTTTGCGAATTTCTTCTTGAATACACTGCTTCAATACCTTTAAATTTTTTGGATTGGTTTCATAAATGTTTGATTATAAGTAACCTCATAGAAAAAAGACTAAAGGTGCCAGGTCGGAAGATCTTGTTGGCCATTTTATCGACCCTCGTCTGCCGATGCTGTCGTCCAACTTGCGTACGTGCAGTTTGCGTACAAATGGAATGTAGTGCGATTTGCGTACAAGGTAGATGACCCAATGTTATTAAGTGTTTGTATTGCTAATGAGTAGTGCGATTTGCGTACAAGGTAGATGATCCAATGTTATTAAGTGTTTGTATTACTAATGAGTACTTACTTAAGATTTACTATTTTCCACAAATGCGCATAAATACAATAAACGAGGGATTAGGCTTGGTCATTTGGAGTACTTAGAAAAACGAAAATTTCATATACGTAGTAAATCTTGTAATTAGTGATTACGGGGGTATATATAAGATTGTCATTGCATTTCTTCCCCAATCAGACTTATTTCTGGTGTTGAAGTGTCAAGTGACATAGCGTTCGAAATGGAAATCATCCAAACTAGTAAAGGAAAGCCTTTATTAATATACGATGGTTTCAAGTACCGAAAACATCGAGTAAATCAAGAAGAAGTTGTAACCTGGCTGTGCACCAACGAGAAGACCCAAAAATGTCGAGGAAGTTTAAAGACGAAATCGGAAGATGTTCTACAACAGAAGGACCATACGTGTAAGCCGAACATTGCTGAAATTGAAGTGACGAAGCAAATTGTCCAAGCAAAAAAACGAGCCCGAGAAGACGACAAGGAATCAATTGCCCAAATCTACAAGGAAGCCTTTACCCCTTTATTCAACAAAGGGTATGACTTTGTTACGGAAGTGCCAATGTTCAATTCAATAAAATCCACGCTTTACAATATACGAAGGGAGGCTGGAAGAAAATTACAAGAACCAGTAGCTGCATCCGAAATTCATATACCTACGGATATAGTGACAATGCGGGACAGTTGTACTTTTTTGCTGGCTGATGATGGCAGAAAAAATAGAATTTTGGTATTTGCCAGTAGTGAAGGTAGAGGAACACTATCCAGATGCAGAACATTTTTTGGGGACGGCACGTTCAAAAGCCCTACTTCCCAATAAAACGTTCGAGACGTACAAAAGATTATTTCAAATACTGAAGATGAATGGTTGGAACCCTGAGACTGTGACCGTCGATTTTGAGCATGCTACTGTAGCAGCTCTAAAAAATGTAGTTCCTGAGACTACTATTCACGGGTGCAACTTCCACTTCAACCAATGCTTGTGGAGAAAAATTCAAGAATTGGGATTGGCAGGAAGTTACAAACAAGATGAAGATATAAGAAAACATTTAAGGATGTGTGCCGCTTTAGCGTATATTCCTGTAGAAGATATTGATAATGGTTGGTTGTGCATACAGGAGTCAACGCCTATGAACAGTGGATTAGAGGCGTTCTACGATTACTTCGTCGATCAGTGGTTGGAAAACAGTAACTGGAGCAGAGCCATGTGGAACTGTCATAAAAACTCCACCGAACTAACAACGCAGTGGAAGGGTGGAATAATAAGTTAAACACCATTATAAGGCGTCCACATCCAACTGTCTACGATTTAATTTCCACACTGAAAGAAGAGGCAGAATATTGCAATTATCTTATTCTTCGGAAAGAGTTGAATTTGGAGGGAAAAAAAGAAAAAAGCAGTATTGTAAATTAAATGCTCGTCTACTGAAGACATTGAAAGACTATTCTTCGACGCAAAACATCCGGAAGTGCCTAGAAACAATCGCGTATATAACGAAATTTGAGTGAGGATATTATATCCCGCAGTTGTAAATAGTTTAAAATATATAAAATCTAATTGTAAAATCAAAAAAGAAGGTTGCCTTAGTTATAAGTACTTAGTTATAGATTTCACAAAAGACTTGCGTACGTGCGGGTATCTACCTGCATGTACGCAAGCTGCACTGCCTGTTAATGATCGCATTTTTAATACAGGGGCTTAATCAACATGTACGCAACTACCACTAAATTCCATTTGTACGCAAACTGCACGTACGCAAGTCGCACGTATTCCTGCCGATCCATCTTTCTGGAAAAACAGTGTGCAGAAAATTATGAATAGAAAATATATAATGCGGCGCTGCGCCATCGGGTTGATACTAAAAAGTCTCAAATAGCATAATATAAACATTACATGTTCCGCGCAATTTTTCTCCCAATTTTTGTTATGCAACCTTACGATTTATTTGCACGGTCATAAAGAACAGAAAAATCACTATCGAATTCCACTACGAACAATCTATGTAGTGTCCTTTAATAACAAATAAATACACGCATTACGCATTACATCTGTACTCTAGGGAGCAGCCATAACTGACATAAGTTCTACCGCCCAATGCGCACGCCCCGGTCCAGTAGAGTTGCGCGGGTTATTTAAACTTACACTAAACACTCCATCTACATAGTCATTTTTTGTGATGACGCAAACATAACTAAAAACAAATGAAAGTGGCACATATTAATGTGTTTTTTAAAGACAAAAAACGACGTGTTTCATCGTTTTTAAAGGCCACCGGTTGGGTTTGCTTTTTCTCTTAATATTCCCTGCTTTAATCCCACATTGTATAAAGAGTATATGACCAGCGAAATGGTATGCATATCTTTTATACGAACACGGCATTATCCGGAAAATATTCATACACAAAAAAGCTCATCAATGCATCACCGAAAGCTTCAGAAATCCAAATTTCCGTATCCTTTGAAATACGTGTGCGATGCCCCTTTCACCGAGGCGAAGCGAATATACCAGTCCTCCATATCGATCTAGGCGCTAAAAGGGCGCGGATTTTGCGGTTACCTTTTTCAAAGGTCGACAACCTTGTCCATCATCCCTTGTTATAACTTTCGCACTTTTTTGCCGTCGGCGTTTCGGACTTTGTATCCGATAAATCGCAACAAATATCGTCGAATTCGAATCGGGAAATTTCATTATCGCTAACGTACAAATAGATTTGACATATCCGGATATGATGGGTTATTTTTAGCGAAAAGCACCGAAGGTCATTCACTTTATGCAGTATTATATCCATATAGTTTTTCGCCCCCTCCCTCCCCAAGATTTCCTCGATCGTTTACCGCATTGTGTTATATCAATGAAGCAATTTTTGCTGGACGTATTGCATCGGAGACGTTGAACTTTTTGGTCTTCGATATGTGGAAGTTCCGTGAGAAGTTGTCTAAAAGTACATTTATCGAGTTTCTTATTGCATCTAGTGATGTCGAGTTCCGTTTCCGCCATTCCATTGATTACGTGAATTTTTTCCTATTCTTCTGGATTTCCTCAATTCTGGGACTTATTTAGTTAATTACTGGATTTTACTCATCGAACCATATCTTCTGCATAAAGTTCTTCTTTTATGCTTAATTAGCTTTTATTATACAGCCTTTTTCACAACGTATGCATCAAATTGAAGCAGAATAAAGTTCAAATTAAAATAATCCGATTTTGTAAAGGAAAATATTTTTCTACTATCTGTTATGTGCTTCCTTATGTATTCCGTGTTCCACACGTCAAGTATAATCTAAAATCAACGTCATTAATAGAGTTTATTAAAAGGTGGATGACGTGCTAATTTAAGTAGTGTAAATCGGAGTGACACTGTCACTTCTCCCAATTTTATTATTCAATGATAAGTTGTTATTGATAAGTTATCATCGAATAATAAAATTCGGAGGAGTGATAGCGTCAGTCCGATTTACACTACTTAAATTATAACACGTTATCCACCTTTTTAATAAACTCTAGTCATTGGTCATTAATGTCAATATTATCGATTCCAAATAACGCACATGGTGCTATCTGTTATCTCATAGGTTAAGTTCATTGTTCGATTAGAAACAGAATTACCGCTATTACCGGCTCTCTGGCTGATTTCATATTATTCGTTTACGAATTGTTTTTGGGCTTTTCTTTTTCATCCGGCAAGGTGACAAGAGTCCCGGACGATTTTTCCAATTAGCTGAAGCATTTTGTGGGTTTCTGAGGGCATTTGGGTTTTATCGAGTTTGATCTCGGACTAGCCTATTGATAATAGTTGGATAACTCTGAAAAGTAACTTTTCCTAGCGTAATAACTTGAATTTGTTAAAAAGCTGGATGACGTGTTATCATTACGTAGTGTAAATCGGTTTGACGCTGTTACTCCCCGAATTTAATTATTCAATGATAAGTTGTCATTGATAAGTAATAACTTAAGGATTATATATACAGGTTAAGTAAAAAGTCCCGGAACAGTCGATTATCTCCTTTGCCTATGAAGCAATTTTTTAAATAATTGGTGTACTTATATAACAAACTAGCGGACCCTGTGCCTGTTTTGCCAGGCAAAACAAAATAATAAATTTTCAAATTAAGAAATGAAACACACTGGTTTTTAACAAAGTTGATTTTTTGGCTTATATTTACCTACTTTTATTTCTATTTGTTTACAGTATAAATCCTATGTTTTAACTTAAACTATGGCAGAGCTCTATCCTAAACAACATTTTTTGTTTTGTCCTGAGTTGTAGTGCAAATAAAGAGACCTGATGGCTTGCGTACACGTAAACACGATACATATAATTGACCGTGGGAGAAGCATGGATATTCCAAATCAATTCCACACAATGCCAATGATGTCATTGCGCTTAATTTATTGTCAAACGCAAGACGTATCGGAAATTGGAGTCTTTTGAAATCAAATGGTAGATCTTGTGGAATCATTGGAATACGCGGAATGAATAAATCTTCCCTTTTAAAATGGTTGCTGCAATGAGATTATGCATAACCCTTTTGACTGCTAATGTGGTCCCATTACACAACCGAGGTTGATTTAAATTTCGGAGCATAATAATGGGAGCACCAACTTTCAATTGTAAACGATGAGATGGAAAACCTGGTAAATCCAATGAATTCTGTGGGATAATTAACAGTAACATCTTGATTTGTAATCGTGTCAACTGATTGATATGTTACAACCTCGCCAGGAACATGGGCTAAAATATCTGCATTCAATGCACCAACGTCCTTATTTTTCGCAGCCAGTATCGCTCTTTCAGCTTACCAATGTATAATTTTGCGCAATGTTTGGAAAAATACTTGAGACCAATTCCTGTTTTGTTGGTGCGAAATTGCAAAAGTTATCGGGCAAAGTTATTAAGCCAGTAGCACGATCAATAGCAACATTTCCTATCGCCAGTAGTTGCGTAGAAAATGCATCGGCCGATGGATTATTTTGTATTTGAACTCGCACATTTGTAGTCAAAGTGAGTGTTTGTACGTGTCTCCACAAATGAGTTGATTTTAAACATGCCTTTATTTCATCTGCTGGTGTTGAACGAAGAATCACAGGCACTGTTTGACGGAAATCACCAGCCAATAATATCAAAGCGCCACCAAATATTGCTTGACTATTGCGTAAATCTTGCACAGTCCTGTCCAATGTTTCTACTGATTTCTTATGTGCAATTGCACATTTATCCCAGACAATTAATTGGCATTGTTGTAAAACTTCTCCCATTCCAGAATTTTTGGAAATGTTACACGTGGGATTTTCATTGACATTCATATTGAGGGGCAACTTCAGTGCAGAGTGAACTGTGCGACCATCATCTAATAACGTGGCGGCTATTTATGGTATCTTGAAATTTATTTATCGCACACATGCGATTTCTGATTTCAACCAAACTTAACATAAACCATATAGGTCCCAATAGCTATCTTGTCTATAAGTTTGGTTTAAATCGGTCGACGCGTTTGAGCGTGATGCGGCGACATACGTAAGCCCAAAATCGCCTCCTTTTATATATATATATAGATATGAATGCATTTAATAATCGTAATGTCCTTCTTTTTCGACTTCCGGTTTAGCCGGAAATGGCCTTAACTTTTTGTTTTTAAATGAAACAGCCTGTATATTTTATTGTTATCGGATGCAGAAAAAAACTACATAAGAAATGTTCTAAATAAGGTTTCCTTTTTATTCGAAAAGTGATACAAAAATTAAAATAAAAAGTACTTGTAAGAAATTGCATCATCTTTAAAGAAACTAATAATTTTAATCTACAGTAAATGTTCGAAATGTTCTCCATTTACAATTTGACAATAGCCCAGCCGATCGTTAAAATTCCGTAAAGCGTTTTGTACAACTTGTGGAGAAATTTGGCGCATCTCTTCTGTTATAGGTTGTCGCAATTCTTCTAGATTGGCTGGCCTGTTTTTGTAAACTCTGCATTTCAAATGTCCCCAAAGAGAAAAGTCTAGTGGGGACAGGTCGCGAGAACGAGCAGCCCATTCAATAGGACCTCTTCGGCCGATCCATCTTGCGGGAAATATTACATTCAGACAATTCACCTCTGGCAAAATGTGGCGGTGCTCCATCTTGTTGGAACCAGATATTTTCAGCAGGTGTTAAAGGGTTATTGGCATTTGGAAATACAAGTGTAACAGCGGGTTCAATTTCATTAACAGTTACAGGTAACGTTCACCATTTAAATCCCCCCATCCAATTATATGGTTGTCCACAATAGCTGCCCATACATTGAGTTTTTGAGGATGTTGAATATGTACTACAGATATCCAGTGCGGGTTGTCTTTTGACCAAAAAGGGCAGTTGTGCCTATTTACTGTGCCATTAAGACAAAATGAAGCTTCATCTGAAAACACCACATTGTTTACAAAATTAGGATTGGCCACGATCATTTCCTTGATTGTTTCGCAAAATTGAATTCTGCGGTCTGGATCATCTTCAATCAATTCATGGACAAAATTAATTTTATAAGGTTTCAGCTTTTCTGACTTTAAAATGTTCAACACAGACTTTTGATAAATACTGTGATTTAACGCTAATTGATACGAGGAAGTTTGAGGATTTTCTTCAAGCTGTAATAAAACGTCCTGATCGATTTGGATAAATATTATTAAATAAGATCGAACTTCGTCATATGTTCGTTGTCTATCACTATACCCGTTTATCATCAAAATCTCAACCATTTCACCTTCACTAACTTCACACTAACCTTCATAGCCATATTTGCAGTCAGTTTTGATAAATTTAACATACGTTACTAAAGAATTGTCAAATAATTTGTCATAGCAACTAACATGTCAATGTTTTCAAAGGTAATGCGATTTGCTACATTTTCTATTTTAATTTTTTTATCATTTTTCGAATAAAACAAAAACCTTATTTATAACATTTCTTATGTAGTTTTCTTTATTCTGCGTCCGATAACAATAAAATATACAGGTGTTGCATTTAAAAACAAAAAGTTAAGGTAATTTCCGGCTAAACCGGAAGTCGAAAAAGAAGACATTACTATTATTAAATACACTTGTATTTGTTATATAAGCACACCAATTATTAAACAAATTGCTTCATAAACAACGGAGATAATCGACCGTTCCGGGACTTTTTACTTACCCTGTATATATGATCATATAAAATTTTGAAATTCTGTTTGAGTTTGACGGATTACTTTCAGATCAGATATTAAAACTTGTAATACATTACTCGGCCTAAATTCTCTTGTCTGTTTTTATATACAGGGTGTTACTAGTAGCCTTATGCCAATCAATTCATTTTATTTCTTTTATTAAACTGGACGTTAGTTAAATGTTCTGTGCTTCCCTCCATACCTTCCCCTCCTACGTCGTCAATTAGAGGTTGCACCTACAGCGAACTTTCTTGGTCTTATGGGGGTACCTAGGTGAAAGGTGGGTTTCCGGATGTTAAGAGATCATGTGGTACCCATTCATTTTCTTACGGTATTGCAGATACACCCACCACGTCTACATTGTTAACGGGCTGACCGTCTGGAAACCGAATCTGGAGAAAGCTGAAACTACTCCTTTGCGGAGGATGTGACAGGGTGTTGAAAACGTTGGCTAGTGGTAAAAGCCATTTAGAAGGGGCGCCACTGGTCCCTAAGGGAGATTTTAACGTTTCTACTCTGCCGCGTAGAAGAACCAGTTTGAATTGTGACGATACGTCGAACAGATAGGGTGTTCTATCAACTTTTCTAGATGAATATGATACTTACCTTCCGTCTCCATTTGACATTCTTACAACGACGCGTTTGATCTGTAAGCAATGGGGTTAAATACATAATCAGCAAGAAATGAAACCAAAAATTTCATTGAAAACACCAAGTTCATTAATTGAGAAGTTCAGATTAATCAAGAAAATTATCGGTAGTACATTGCGGGTGGTTAACAGGTGTTTGTCGGGGTGAGCTATAACTTTTCTGTCAAAAATGGACGTGGTCTTGATGGTACTTCTTATGGCCTCATGTCTTGTAGCAAAACTTCGTAGTACGGGAGAACGTTTCAACGGTAACTGTAAAAGATCGGGGAAGACCTCCAAATTTATTCAACAACTTCCTCGATCGAAACCGGCACTCTGCCGATCAATAAACCGTCAAAAATCGTGTAAACTAGTGATTCTCGTTCCAAATCTAAGGGCGTGGCGGAAAAGGCACTAACTCGAAACAAAAGAATTTTCTAGTCCCGAATCGAAACCTACAGCTAATGGGGCGTGAATCCCGTGGTTGACGCCTAACGCAAAACTTCGCATGGTACAACGAGTGGGGTAGAAACAACCGGAAAATTTAAAATTTTGAAATACCGGTACGAAAAGAAAGAAAACCAAAGTTTCAGAGGAGTTATCAGAGGAAAGCCGAAATTACTTTTCAACAAGAAACTGTTCGATTACCGCTGGGATTACCTATGTTTATTATTTAGAGCTAGAAACGTAAACGCTAGTAAAATTTATGCCATATATATAGTAGTGTTTATTACAATAGGACGTGTATGTTTTATTTGACGGTCGTCAAGGTGCGGCGGCCGTTCATCGAACTTCGGGCCTTCTTAGTCCGTATCCACAGATCTGTTGCGTTAAATAATTCGAATGTTTACTGTTTAGATAAAGAAATGTAAACGCTAGTAAAATTCGGCCGATATGTTAAGTAAGGCTAACAATAAGTGCATATTTGGATAGGACGCGCATATTTAATTTGACGAACCTCGGGTGAGTTTAGAGAAATTTCATAAGACTGCATGATAAATTTTCTCTCATTTAATCTTATAAACAGATTTTAACGCCTTAGTTGTTAGAAAGCCCTGTTTTATTATATCGATTTCAATTCGGAAAATACAAAAGACTTGGTTTCGTAGTACAATTCGGAGGAATCTTAAGGAAATTAAGTAACAATGTAATGCAGAAACTCGCTACTATTGTTTGACAAAGAGTGAATATACTCTTAGAATTATAACAAATCATCAAATTAATTTCCTTCATCCACGTCTTTAGCAAGCTATTCTCCAATTAATTGCATATGATTACGATGACGAGTAAAATTTAAAGACGTAATGGAAAATTTGCGTCGGATATTTCCAACTTCCGTTTCCAGTAATTGACAGGGCAAAGGAAACGAAACGCCTTGCAAGAACGAATTATTTGGTCATTAGAGAACGCACACGAGTGCACATTGGTAGCTATTAAAACGTAACCGGTAAATTACAGTTTATGAGGAAACTGGGCGACCTATTATCCCGTCACGTTTTCGTTTAATCGAGCTGTTTATTAACGGTTCTTCGAGTAGGTCTGCGGTGAGGAAATGAATCCGGGTTTCAAATTGGAAAAAAGGAAAAGTGCGAAGAAAGTCACGTGTATTCCAAACTTTTGCGTTAGTTCGATCCATTAGCCTAGACATTAGAATTAGATTAATATCACTTGAATGGAAAAATTTGCTCGTTTCGTGTGCTGTTTGACTTTGAGGTGCTATTGATGATAAGAATTATCGGTTTTACAGCCTTCCCTTGTGCTTCCTTCTCTGTTCCCATTTTTGACAATTGTCTTCTCTCATTTCATTCACATGTTAATTTCATTGCCTCTGTACGGAGGTATTGTTCGCTGGCGTTTTTTACACCCTGTTGCGCTACAAACATTTTTGATGGTAGGTGACGAAAAGTAAACAAAAATATTAATAGCTAGTCCCATTAGGATTACATGAGGCGAGATTATTTCTTGTTGTGTTGTGATTCTTGTAATTGGCAGAGGTAAATTTTCCGCCCTTCTCTTCTTTGCGCCATAAATAATAAAGATTCACATTTTATAAATCAGTTGTCACTCAGCAACATCAACGGTGGATTCTTATACATAGTATAGTGATTGTCCTCAGTATCAAAATGCCTAAACAGGCTTCTAATAAAGGTGTCCTGTAAAAGAAGTGGATTGCAGACAAAAAAGATTAAAAGACGACTCCAATCACACTTTTTGCGCAGCATGCAATAAGAGAGTAGGTTAATTTTTAACACAGTATACATAATAAAATAAATTTACAAAAATACTTTGTTGTGCAACCGGCCGCGAAGTAAACATTTGAACCATATCATGACTAAAAATTATTTGTGCCTTTTACTTGCACATTGCTTTCGATAAAAAATTCAAGTAGACTAACACTTGGGAACTACGACTCACAAAGAAAAGGCCATGGTTTAACAGTTGCTCATAAATAACGAAGGCAAGAATCTCACATATTCATTTGGCGGTTGCGTAATCAAGGTTTCCTTTCAGTCTTTTACTTTATACGCTGCTGGCAACATGGCGCGAAAATCGTTTTCGTTAAAAGAAAAAGTGATCTTATAAAAGACTGTGATAAACCCAATTTAAATCAAAAAGATTTTGCGGCGTCAAAAAACATCAATGCTTCAACTTTACGTACAATTTTAAAGAAACGGAGTGAACATGTTTCGGGGTATGAGGGAACCAGTCGTAAAAAAATACGATCCGCGAAATATGAAGAGCTAGAATCGATTCTGAAAAGTTGGTTCGTCCAGGCCAGGAGCTCCAACATCCCGGTAAGCGCCCCAATTTTACAAGAAAAGGCCCTCCAAGTGGCCGACGGTCTTGGAATAACAGACTTTACCGCTTCAACTGGATGGCTCGATAGATTTAAAAACAGACATTCTATCGTGTACAAACAAATTTGTGGTGAGTCAAATTCAGTAGATCCTGATATAACATTCGACTGGAAAGGTCAAATGTCGACCCTCACCTCCGGCTACGATCCCTCAGAAATTTATAATGCGGATGAATCTGGGTTGTTTTTTAAAGTAATGCCTGATAAATTTTCAGTTTTAAAAAATGGAAAATGCCGCGGAGGAAAATTAAGCCAAGAACGCCTAACGGTCCTCGTATGCACGAATTGTGCAGGTACAAATATGAAAAAACCGCTCGTCATTGGAAAATACGCTAAGCCACGTTGCTTTAAGAATGTGAAAATCCTTCCCTGCATTTATTCTTCTCAATCTCGTGCATGGATGACTGGAGATAGATTTGTGCAATGGATTAATGAGTGGGACATCGAATTGAAAGACCGAAAAATACTTTTGCTTGTCGACAATTGCGCTGCGCTTCCGAAATAGGTAGATCTCAAAAACATCAACTTGATTTTCTTACCACCTAACACCACAAGTGAGCTTCAACCACTTGATCAAGGCATCATAAAAGTTCTGAAGGTTACAGGAAAAGGATAGTCCAACGATATCTATCGATTATGGACAGCTCAAATTCGACTTCTCCAACAATTTCTGTTTTTGATGCTATCCAGTTTTTATACGCTGCATGGATGAACATTACTAAAGAGACCATTTTTAATTGTTTCAAAAAAGCAGGTGTTGGTAACTTTACAAGGGAAGATGAAACCGAAGAGGTAGAAATTGATGAAGGCTGGCGAGACCTTTTACAAATGGAAGAAAGGTTGATTGAATTGGAAAGTTTTGATGACTTCGACAATGGGCTAGTGACCAATGCCGTTTTAAGCCTTGAGACACTAATCGCCGATTATAATGCACCATCAAAAGTGCAAAATGAAGAGGATGAAGATTCATCAGAAATAATTAAAAAATAAATAAACGACGTTTCGGGGGCCTTGAAAACAATCAGAGCATTTATTTCTTGTACGGAGGTAGAAGAGGAAACCTTCAAAAATATCAATAAATTAGAAAGTGCAAAAACATCTGTCACTATAAATAAACACAAATTAATGATTTAAAAAATAAAATTTGTAGGAATGTACATATATGTACATAGTTTGTTTTATATTTCTTTTTTAACGTACAAATTTTATATAAATTAGATTTTGTTAACTTTTACTTTATTCAAAAGAAGTAAAATATATGTAGTAGTACATATATAAAGAGTGGGCCATCTATTGGTCCGATTTTGAGTAGATCATTAAATAGACAAAAGCTGATTTTTTTGCAACGAATTTCGCTTTATTTGCTACAGTGTTTCTTCCGATTAACTATGGAAAATGATTTCATTGAAATGTTGGCCACGGCTGGCTCGGCAGTAGGCCATCCTGGAACACCAATTTTCAAGCACTTTGTCCACTGTTTCCTGGTCAATTTGGGCAATTTCAGCACGAATAGTCTGTTTCAAGTGATCAATTGTTTGGGGATTGTCGGCATAAACTTTACTCTTCAATGCACCCCACAGAAAAAGTCCAGCGGCGTCAAATCGCAGCTGCGAGCAGGCCAGTGGACATCGCCGAAACGGCTAATCACACGGTTGTTGAATCTTGTGCGCAGAAGGTTGATGCTACGCGCGGCGGTATGACAAGTTGCGCCATCTTGTTGAAACCATAATTCATCGAGATCGATATCTTCCAATTCCTGCCACAAGAAGTCAGTTATCATGTCGCGATAACGTTCACCATCGATATTCACGGCGCGACCTTCCGCATTTTCGAAAAAGAAAGGACCAATCACGCCACCACTCCAAAATCCGCACCACACAGTGACTCGAGCTGGATGCATTGGCTTCTGGACGACAACGTGTGGATTGTCCGTTCCCCAAATTCTGCAATTTTGTTTGTTGACGTAGCTGCCGAGGTGAAAATGCGCTTCGTCAGAAAAGATGATTTTTCGTGCGAAATTTGGGTTATCGTTCAATTCATTTAAAGCCCACTCAGCGAAGCGTAAACGTTGTGGAAGGTCATTCGGTTTCAATTCCTGAACTAATTGGATTTTATACGCAAACATACCGAGGTCTTTGTGCAAAATCCTCCTTAGAGTGGATCGTGAAATGCCGACTTGTTGACTTCTGCGACGAGTCGATGTTCTGGGGTTTTGACGAACACTTTCGGTCACAGCAGCGATTGCTTCTGCTGTACGCACCGGACGTGTATGCGGCACACGTCTGGCATCGACCAGCATCCCAGTTTCACGAACTTTATGCACCAACTTTCGAATTGCACGCGCGGTAGGCGCTGCATTTCTTCCAAATTTTGTACGCATTTTTCGCAATGTTTCACTCATGACAGAACCACATTCAAAATAAGTTTTCAGTATTTCAAAGCGTTGTTCCAAAGAAAACCGATCCATATTTGTTCAGCGGAAGGTTCGAACTAACCTAGAATCAACAACTTATGGTGCTAAAGTTGACAGCGCCATTATCGACAGGCTGTTCAAAATCGGACCAATAGATGGCCCACCCTATAGTAGTAGTATTTATTGAAATTCGACCTTCCGGCCTTGAATTGGAACTGTACGTATATATAAAGATGTTTTAAAATAAATTTTGTTCAGTTTTAGCCGTTTTTAAGATTTCCCGGTAATAGCGCTTTCCTGGTTATAGCGCTCTTTTTCTAGGACCCTAGAAGAGCGTTATAACGAAGTTTTACTGTACATATATTTAAATTATGAATCAGTGATGGCCATTTGGTTCTCAACTGATATAAAAGCGCGATATATTGCATATTTTGTTATTGGTTGTAGATGAAAATTAAACGGGAAATGGGTATTTGATTAATGTAAAAGAACTCGATAAAACAAATAATTTAACTATTGCCCGATTTGTAAATGAGAGCTTATCTAACTTTTATTTTCCACTAAAGTTTCAACGGACGATTTACTTTTAATGATATTTGATGCTGCCACGTACATGATAAAAGCAGCACAAAATCTAAATATCTTTTCTCCTAAATTAATTTTTTGCACATGTTTAGCTCATGCTTTAAATCAGATATGGGCAACCTCCGGCCCGCGGACCAAATGCGGCCTTCGAGTAAGATTTGTCCGGCCCGCTACTGAATTCTTTCGTTGCATATTAGCACGGCCCATCTAAACTTAATTCATAATGAATCATAATAACAATGTATATTTTTCAAGATTACTCGCAGCATAAAACTTCTACAAAAAAGGTTGCCCATGCCTGCTTTAAATAGAGTTCCCACAAGTGTTAGGTTAGTATTGTAAATAGATTAGTATCAAATATTAGGAAAGTATTCGCAAAAGCCGCCTATAGGTGCAAGTTTATAAATAAAAAATCCCCTGACTTCCATTACCCCCTGAGCCCGTTTTAACCAGATGGGGCACTTGGTTACGAGCAGCTGAATTTATATCAAAAAAATAAAAAATAATGGATTAAAAAAGTAATTAGTGAGTTTCACTGCGACAATACACCAAATTGAAAAATGTGTAAATCCTTTTAATAACCTAGGTAGTAATTTTCTTTCTGTTGCAGATGCAATTACAATGTGAACAACTAAAGAATATAGTTTAAATACGCGAATTTCAATTGTTAACTCATTAAAGGATCAGCTTGAACAGCTGTCAGCAACAAATAATATGAAAAAGAAATTGTTCAGTTTTAGAAAAAAGTTGACGTTTTAAGCAACTTAATTAAATCAATGGTATTTTAAAAGGAAATTTTACTAACAATGTAAATGCAGATGTAGAAGCAAGCATTGTTTGTAAATTTAAATATGCTCCAATAACATCTTGTGATATTTAACGAATTTGATTATCTTACAGGCACGTGTTAAGTGACCGCAGGCCATGTAACGAGTATGGATAATATAGAAAAACTTTTAGTATTGTATTGTTTTAACTTAATTAAATAGTTATCTGATAGATCTCTACCACTAATAGGTCAATAAAACAAGGCTGGTTTGAACGATAGTTATATTTTCAGAACGTTTACAAACGTTTTCGGAACACCTTCTTCAGTGAAAATATAACTAGATAAATATATAAACAAACATTTGTTTTTTATTTGGGAACTATCAACAAAATGACTAATGACTAGGATTTCTTGATATAGAGGATGTGTAACCAACTTTTATATATATATAAATTATAAAAACTAAATTAATGTGTAAACATACATGCAAATTAAGTAAAACCTTATATCAAAAAATCTTTGTCGAAACCTTAACAATTCTGTTCAAGGACTAGGGAAAACCCAAATTTAAAAACCTAGCCAAAGGTTTCCTTCTTAAGAAATGCAAATGTCATTTTAACAAATTGCTATATACATTACTTAAATTTTGAATATCAGTTCTGAAATTAATAGTTTTAGTGTCTTTTTGTATATTTATCATTTCATATATTAGTCTCTTTTTATAATTATTCTCTGTTTTTAATATAATTGTGTTTTCAAAATCAAAGTAATGCCCAAGATCTTTGTAATGCTTTGTTACAGCTGTCATTGCACCAAAATCATTATTTAAAGAATACTTATGGCTATACAACCTTTTCTTTAAATATTGTTTCGTCTGACCGATGTAACAACCATCACAGTCTTTACAGTTTATTTTATAAACTACATTACTTTGATTTTGTTTAATTATTTTAGATTTAGTGTTAGTAAAAAGAGATCTGTTACTATAATTTGGAATGAAAGTAATGTTTATGTTGCTTTTATTAAACTCTTTTTTATTTTTTCGCTTAAACCTTTTTTATAAGGAATAGCGTTATAAGATTTATTGTTATTATTTTTAATTCCTCTATTGTATAATTTGTTAATTCTATTTTTTATTATTTTTTCATAAAAACTATTTGGATAATTATTTTTATCTAAGATTTCTTTAACTTTGTTTAAATTCTTTTCCCTAAATTCAGGATTAGCTAATCTAACCGCTTGATCAACTAAACCGGTAACTACATTAATTTTATGTAATTTTGATGTTTCTGAAAAATAATTTAAATGTCTTCCTGTATTGGTAGACTTTATATGCCAATTTGTTTTTACAATGCCGTTATTATGCATGACTGTCACGTTCAGGAAACTCAATGAGTTATTAGATTCCCTCTCATATGTAAATTTTAATCTATTATGATAACTATTAAATGAATCTAATATCTCATCAATACTATCCTTTCTTACGGAACAAAAACAGTCATCCACATAACGTCTGTAAAAACTTACACTAGAATTTAGTTTTGCCAAACAAGTTTGCTCTAGGTCCTCCATTACCAGGTTTGCGATAACTGCTGATAATGGAGAACCCATTGCAGTACCGAAAATTTGTTTATAAATTTTATTTTGATATGTAAAATAAGTAGAATTTAAACAAAGTTTCGAAGCTGCAATGAATTCCTCCTTTGGAAGATCTGTAAAATCTTTTATGGAATTCCATTTTTATCTAAAATTTTTAGTGCTAAATCCACAGGAATATTAGTAAATAAAGAAACAACATCTAAACTGATTAATTCGTAATTATTAGGAATTGTTTGATTTCTAACCGAATCTACAAATTCCCATGAAAAATTCATGGGAATTTGTGGATGACTGTTTTTGTTCCGTAAGAAAGGATAGTATTGATGAGATATTAGATTCATTTAATAGTTATCATAATAGATTAAAATTTACATATGAGAGGGAATCTAATAACTCATTGAGTTTCCTGAACGTGACAGTCATGCATAATAACGGCATTGTAAAAACAAATTGGCATATAAAGTCTACCAATACAGGAAGACATTTAAATTATTTTTCAGAAACATCAAAATTACATAAAATTAATGTAGTTACCGGTTTAGTTGATCAAGCGGTTAGATTAGCTAATCCTGAATTTTGGGAAAAGAATTTAAACAAAGTTAAAGAAATCTTAGATAAAAATAATTATCCAAATAGTTTTTATGAAAAAATAATAAAAAATAGAATTAACAAATTATACAATAGAGGAATTAAAAATAATAACAATAAATCTTATAACGCTATTCCTTATAAAAAGGTTTAAGCGAAAAATAAAAAAGAGTTTAATAAAAACAACATAAACATTACTTTCATTCCAAATTATAGTAACAGATCTCTTTTTACTAATACTAAATCTAAAATAATTAAACAAAATCAAAGTAATGTAGTTTATAAAATAAACTGTAAAGACTGTGATGGTTGTTACATCGGTCAGACGAAACAATATTTAAAGAAAAGGTTGTATAGCCATAAGTATTCTTTAAATAATGATTTTGGTGCATTACAAAGATCTTGGGCATTACTTTGATTTTGAAAACACAATTATATTAAAAACAGAGAATAATTATAAAAAAAGACTAATATATGAAATGATAAATATACAAAAAGACACTAAAACTATTAATTTCAGAACTGATATTCAAAATTTAAGTAATGTATATAGCAATTTGTTAAAATGACATTTGCATTTCTTAAGAAGGAAACCTTTGGCTAGGTTTTTAAATTTGGGTTTTCCCTAGTCCTTGAACAGAATTGTTAAGGTTTCGACAAAGATTTTTTGATATCAGGTTTTACTTAATTTGCATGTATGTTTACACATTAATTTAGTTTTTATAATTTATATATATATAAAAGTTGGTTACACATCCTCTATATCAAGAAATCCTAGTCATTAGTCATTTTGTTGATAGTTCCCAAATAAAAAACAAATGTTTGTTTATATATTTATCTAGTTATATTTTCACTGAAGAAGGTATTCCGAAAACGTTTGTAAACGTTCTGAAAATATAACTATCGTTCAAACCAGCCTTGTTTTATTGACCTATTAGTGGTGGAGATCTATCATATAAGATATGTATAAAAAGGTCACGAAATATATATATATATTAATTAAATAGTGTAATTTATGTATGTATCTATATGGGTTTATTGTAAATAAATGTAACGTTATTTTTGTAAAATATGTTTTAATTTTTTTGTGGTTAGCAACAAGCGCAAATTCCGTTAAAATGAACTTTTTGTTTGCATATTTTTTGGCATAAAGGCATACGTAAGTGCGTAGATGCATATTTAAGAGCATCTTTTCAACTTTTTGGTGCATATTGGCGGGCATATTTTTGCAATTTTTTAGTGCATATTTTCCAAGCTCTATGTGTTTATAAGTCTAAGATAAAATTTGTTTTTTCTTCTTCAGTCTTTGGAACGCTATCATTTTTGCATTCTTCACCAAAAAAGCATTCATGGCAAATCAAATAGCATTGCAAGCTACGTCATACGGCGATGGCATTATTCAGGGAAAGGGTAGCAAGGGGATGTGGTGGCAGCAACGATCGTTGCAATGTAAAACGAAGTGTAGACATTTGCGGAAACGATCGGCGAGAGGGGCGGTAGGTAACGTTTTAGTGACGCAATCATCAATGAGTGCCTGCCTATGACCTACTGACCTGGTTCATTGAGGAACGGTGAGGCGCTTTTAGACGCCTGCATGGGGCCGCCGACCCGGGCTAAATATAGAATGGATGGATATGCGAGCTTGTATGCGTAAAAAGCGTTCGGTTGTACGGGTGCAAGAGGGAGGCGGTTTCGAGGAACGAAGGGGACGGCGATAGGGTCGACAACCTTCGAACTAGGTCGACAGCCCGGACCAAAACCGAACCGTGATGTTGCGTCGCGCACCCGGAAACTCCGGGATCGAAAACTTGGCGCCCGAGTTAAAAGTTGTTTTAGGCCATTGCTATTGGACGGTAAGAATATGCGCTTATGAATGAAGTATTTACTTACCTACAGGATTCTTGAACTGTCGGTGCTGGAGAATATTAAATAGAAAAGCAAATGTTATAACTACACGCTTACTTAAAAGAAGTTCAGGGATGAAAATCGATGTGACGCTTAGGTGCCCTATATTTCAGTTGTTCCGACTTACGTTTTATAGCGTTCTTTAGATGATAATCTCAGCGGGTATTAGGGAATATATTGACTGAATAGCACTAGCCTCAATAACAGAAAGAATCTTTGTTATACGAGGGACGCCTTTTGCATATAATTATGACAAATGTCAAATTTATGTTTATGTTATGTCTGCGTCTCCTCAAGATACCTAAAGAATTTGAAGTCTGATAAACAAAACCAACCGTTCCCACGGGAAACGGAGGAGACCTACTTAAATGTAGCGACGAATCTAAGACATTCGACGTCGTACTTTTAGGCAGTAGGCTTGTGTACTAGCTATTAGTTACAATTAAGAAGTTGACATGTATACTTCGTATCGTTAACTTTATGTTGGGAAAAGGCAATAAATAAAAACTAATAATTATACAAAAAAACTTCTTTTATTCTATATCAGTTCTGCACAAGGAAAAGCACGACCGTTTATTTGAGCGATATAATTAAGTTGCTTGTACTTCACTTGGGGTTTTTAAATAACGCAACAAGAAGAAACAAGACTTTTAATATAAAACTAAACTAAATGGCTTGATTTTAACTTGGGGCTTTTAAATAAAACACGAGCAAGAAAAATAAGTCAAAGGTTCGAACAGTAATGCTTTATTTCTTAAAACTGACCATACATATATACGTTCGGGTTTTGTGTGAGAAGTGGCAAGTTGTAAATCATTATGTTTATGAGGCGACCTTTCCTGTATTACTAAAGTCATTTCTTAAGGCTAAGGGTGTATGGATGGATTTCCTTAGTATATTCACATAGCAAGTTATAAATCATAACGTCTGTAAGGAACTTCTCCATATTTGTAACGTTACATAACTATATACAAGAGACTCATGGCAAAGTTATTTAACGTATCGACATCCGAAGACTATGTGTCTTGAACGCTACGATACCTCTCACCCTTATGGAAATCAGCTTATGTTTCCCTTTAAATTCCCTCTAAATTCCATAATCTACTACGGGTCTATGTGTTATCGGTAAGCGTTGCCACCCGCATTCTTTCTAAGATCGTGGGTATATAATTATTTCACTTGAGTTTTCCAACACTTTATCATTATATTCACCAATATGGATTCATGACAGGTCGTTATGCTGTCTCTAATTTGGCTAATATTTCACAGTACATTTCCATTGCGATAGATGAGAGCAGGCAGGTTGATGTAATCTATACAGATTTTGCAAAGATCTTTGATTGCATTGACCATAAAATTCTTTTAATTAAGTTGGATGCCATTGGATGTTGCCCATCATTTTTGAAACTGATTTCTTCCTACTTTGTTGACAGGAGTGGGTATGTCTTTTATAATAGCTTTGCATCAACTAATTTTAAAATGTCGTCTGGGGTACCCCGAGGCTGTAACCTTGGTCCCTTATGGTTTAACAAATATAGGCGATCTGAAAATACATAGCTTGATTAATTCACCTGCAGATTGTATTAATCTACAAACTAATCTCATATTAATTGAATTGAATGGTGCTTGTTGAATGGCCTCTCTTCGAAAATTGGAAAATATTTTATAGTTTCCTGTGGTAGATATTCAAACACAGTAAGCTTCAATTATGCGATTAGATCTACATCATTTACAAGAAGCAATAAAACAAATGATTTGGGAGTGATTTTTGATTCTGGGTTGACATTTTCTGAACATACATTGTCGATATAGGTTCCTTATAGGTTATATTGCGTGCGCGCTATGTATTAAACGCGATAAGTTGATTTTTATGAAGTTTGTTCGATGATTTATTTTTTTCTAAAAGAAGAATAATGGCACCGCGCGGTACTAATAACTGTGTAACTAATAAATATGTTGCATGTAAAAAGTGTTCTAAAGAAGTTAAAGTCTATGTAACTTGTAGTGTGTGTAATGTTAGATATCACCCAAGTTGTGTTCTTAAAATTTGTGGAATGTATGTGAACAGTAACGGCCAAATAATTTGTTGCAAAGACATAACCTTAAAATCATGTGGTTGTGATGAGAAGGCTAAAGAAATCACGGATCTTCGAAAACGACTGTCTAAAATGAACGAGACCGTCTTCGAAAAATCAACTAACTTATCCGAAATACAAACAGACGAAATAGGTGAAAATTTCCAGGATGATAATTGCGACGAAGATGAAAACGGGGAAATTGTAATGGGAAACAAAATAAACGAAGAAATGTTTGCTGTCGAAAACGGTATGCTGAAAAATTAGTCTTTCATCTAGAGAAAAGAACTAGCGAACAAGAAGAACTAATCGATTTATTAAAACAAAACAAATACAGTAGAAGCCGCTTATTGTGATCAATTTGGAACAAACCCTTTTTGATAACATTAACCGAATGATAACAGTAAGCGGAAGGTAAATATAAATGTATTTTTCTATGCTGATGTAGTCAATAATAAATATGTATGTATGTAATCAAATTATTTAACGACTTACAAATAAAATTCAAGGGAAAAATTAACGATTAATCAACAATTTTTAATATTTTACCAAATTTGTTTATTTTTTATCATCGATACAATACGTAGGTACATTTATTTACACTTTACGATTTCATTCGAAAAACTGGTCGATCGTCGTTTGACGTTTATTTTTATTAATAAGATTTTGTATGTATATTTCAAAATCATAATATCTATCAAAATTACTTTCTCGGAATTGTACACCACGTCGGAGAATATTTAACGCTTCTTGCATCTGGCCATTAGTTGGCGGCTCTTCAGACATTGCCTCTTCTTCTTCTTCTCCTACTTCGGGTAATTCAGGATTACTTCCTTCGGACGATTGATCCACAACTTCCCGACAAATGTCTGATATAGTCATTGTGGCAGCTGTTTGAACATCATTGTCGATATCCACCCAATCGGAAAATTCGCTTTTGGACAGACCTTGAACTACAAAAAAATTAAAAAATATTAGTTAGATGTACAAAACAAGTTCTTTTTTCATACCTTCTAAAATGTCAGCGCACGTTTCATGGAGATCAGGTTCTTCATCACCAGTTTTGGAAAAACCTCCTTTTCGAAAACAGTTTCGGATCGTTTCTGGTTGAACTTGCCTCCATGACTTCACCAGCAAATGCAGCGCATCTAGAAGACTGATTTTTTTGCTATCGCATCTGCAGTAGGTGCATCCCGATTCTCATCAAGTTCTTGTATAATTTGGGCTCGAATTTGCCCTCGATAGTATTCTTTGAATGTTCGAATGATTCCTTGATCACATGGTTGTATCAATGCCGTAGTGTTCGCAGGTAAGAAAATAAGTTGGATGTTCGTCAAAACTGCATTCACTTTGTGCGCAGTACAATTGTCTACTAATAAGACGATTTGGCGTTTCAATTTTTGTCCCACCTGAGTAACCACTCGCTGAACAAGACACTTGTCATCCAAGCATTCGCATTAGCAAAATACTCCACGGGCAAAGTTTTAACACCTTTAAAACACCGAGGATTCTTACTTTTTCCTATCACTAGAAGTTCTTCCTTTTCACCTTCCATATTAACAGAACATAACACTGTTACTCGTTCTTTCGAAGATAAGCAACCTCTTACTTTATCGTTTTTGAACAAATAAGTATGATTAGGCATCGCGCGAAAGTAGAGTCCTGTTTCATCTGCATTGTAGATGTCCCGAGGCGGATATTTTGCAATAATTTCTGGCCATTCCGAACGCATCCAGTCAGCGGCTGCTAACGAATCAGCACTTTTTCTTCACCGTGCAGAGGTCTATAAACGATGTTTTCTCGCTTTTTCCACCGATTGAACCATCCGTCTGTTGCAATGAAATTTTCTTTCCCCATAGTTTTGGCTATATCTTCTGCTTTTTGACGCATGATAGGACCATTCACAGAGGCATTTTTTCGCGAACATTTGTAAACCAAATTTTTAAAGCTGATTCAACTTGATTATCCTTTCCAGATCTTTCCCTTTTTCGTTTTATGTTTTCATTCGAACGCGCACACGTTTCTATTTCTGTACGATTTTTTAAAATTTTACACAACAGCGGTTGCGAAATTTTTAATTGTACCGCAGCATTCCTTTGACTCATTTTCGGAAGTTTATCGAAGTTATCGAGAATTTGTCGTTTTTCTTCGTTCGATAGATCGCGACGTTTTTTATTCACTTCTGCCATGACCACGGTGGTTTATGCGAAATTTCAATAATTTACCCGTACACAAGACTGTAGAACGTGAAATTCGTAGAAGAGTATAGGAGAAACTGAATATCATTTAAACGAACGGACCTTTTATACATAAAGTAAATCAAAAAAGATGACCTCTTCATAATATAGAAATAACAATTCGTTAGATTGTAATATGCGATATGAGAGTTTTAATTGAAATCGGCGAGAAAAAGCGGCTCGTTCAAAGGAGTTGCGCTGCAGACACCGTCGCCTGAAGAAACTTTCCGACAAAGGATACTATTCATAACTAATAACATTAAGCGGCTTTTGATTACAATATGCGGCTTTCTTTCAATGAGTTTTAAATAGAGTGATTTGGGACCAACGGTTTTCGATAACAATAACCGTTTGATAACATTAACCGTGATTATAATAAGCGGCTTCTACTGTATTTAAAAACAAGTACACACCCGACATCTGTAAGGGAGATGAGTCAAACATATAAAGATGTGGCCGGAAAAAACGTAGTCTCGGAAAATAAAAAGGTTACAAACGCAAATACACTAGTACATCCACCTGCTAAAGAAAACATAAGAGAAAATGATGCATTTCGTCATAAAAATAAGCCTGTAACACACACAATTAAGGAAAGAACTTATAATAAACCTATAATTGGAAATGATCAATCTTGTATAAAGACTGTTTCCAAGAAAGGACACTTACATGTTTATAGATTGGATTGCCACACAACAATCGACGATATATTAACCCACTTAAGAAAAACAGCGTCAGATATAAAATTCGAGTGCGAACTTTTAAAAAAGATGAATTCAAAGCGTCGTTTATATTGTCTTTCCCAATGGAGTTTGTCGCTCGTGTGTACGACCTGAATATATGGCCTGCAGGGTCCGCAGTCCGTCGTTTCGTGTTTCGAAAACCGTCAAATTTTCGCAGAGACGATCAAGCAAGCAACCAACCGTAGGTAATAATGAGGCATATAACGTAACAAGTTTGAATACCGCTAAAGACTTAAAATTTAATTTCACATTAATACATCAGAATGTGCAGCGTCTTAGGAGAAAAACGGACGATTTAGTATTATTTATTAATGATTTTGATGTACAAATTGACGTAGTAGGTTTAACTGAACACTGGCTGAATCCTAATGAAATTGTGTCACTGGAAAATTATGAAATGGCTTCTTGCTATACTAGAACGAGTACCACTCATGGAGGATCCTGTATAATGATTCGTCATGGGCTGGAATATGTAGAGTTGATAGATCTGAAACAAATGAGTAGGGAATTAATAATCGAATGCAGTGCGGTTAAAATGAAGCAACTGACGGTTATTGTTATTAACATATATCGACCACCGACAGCTGATGTCCATGAATTTTTAATCAATTTGGAAGCTATGTTAACAGCTATTCGTATAGAATCAGGGTACACAGTATTCTTATGTGGAGATTTCAATTTTGACTTTCCCAAGAGAGAGAGAAATACTTTACGTTTCTTGGATCTCGTAAGAGCATTCGGTTTGCAGTAGACAATATTTACACCGACGTGAATCACACCGACTTCGGCCACAACTATCGATAATATTTTTACAAATGTAGGTGACTACCGGAGCTCAGTTATAGTATCTGCTCTTTCTGATCACTTGGCACAGAGAATTTCCATTGATACTGTCCAAGAGTATGAAATGCGTACCCATAAACGTGAAATTAGATCACTGAAATCTAATGAACTTAATCTCATTAAGAATGACTTGGCTATTGCTGATTGGTTGGATGTACTGAATCTACACGAAGTCGATAAATCATTTGACGCTTTTGAAAAATACTCATGCATATCATAAATAAGCATACCAATAAGAAGATGATTGCAACTACTAATGAAAGGAAATGGATAATCACGAAAATAAAAGAAATGTCCTCAATAAAAAGACAACTCTATGAAGGAGTCACACAAAACAGAATACCTAAAGATGTATATGAACAGTTCTGCTATGAACTAAAACAAGAAATAAGTAATTCTAAACGAAAGGCTTATTCTAACTATATTCTGAACTCAACAAACAAGGTAAAGGCAACCTGGGAAATAGTTAATCAGATCCAGGGAAAGAAAAAATACCAAATTTAAATTTAAATGAGTTAAAACACAAATATGCTGATGAAACAACAATCGCAGCATCTTTGAACAAATACTTTATAGATAGCTGCATAAATGAAGAGCCAAATAATAATTCCTACGTAAGTAAAGTCTCTGTTAATGAAAAAATATTTGCTATTTATTTAGTTGAAGAACAGGAAATTTTAAATGCAATTACAACTCTAAGCAATACACGGGCTGTTGGGGAAGATCAGATACCTGTCTCTGTCTTGAAGGAATGCTCTTCCAGTCTGGTTATACCATTGAGACACATAATAAATGCCTCATTTACTACTGGGGTTTTTCCCGAAAGGCTGAAGTTTACCGTAGTAAAGCCTGTGTATAAGAAGGGAGAAAAAGATGAGTTCAAGAATTATCGACCTATTGCATTAATCTCGAATGTATCTAAAATTATTGAGAAGATCATAAGTAAAAGAATAGTTGATTTCGTTACAAAATGTGAAATATTGACCTTCAACCAAAACGCATATATTTCCGGGCGAACAACTTCTAGAGCTACATTCCAACTTCTGGAAAATATAATTAATGGTATGAATGAAAATCGTCTGCTCCATTTTTGTTGACCTATCTAAAGCGTTTGATGGGGTGCATCATCCAACATTACTCAATAAATTGGAGCGGATGGGTTTTAGAGGTATTGTGCTGGGATGGTTGGAGTCATATATTACGGGAAGGCAGCAGAGTGTTTTACTGCATGATGACGATGGAAAGGAAATCAAATCGCAGTGGGAACGAGTGACAATGGGTGTTCCCCAGGGATCTGTACTTAGACCATTGTTGTTCCTATTGTATGTGAATGATCTGCCTACCATTATTAGTGATCTTACTATCTTATATGCAGATGATACGTCATCAGTCGTTTATGAAACCAATATCCAGTCCGTTATAACTAGGACTCGGGACAATCTAAAAACTGGATTCCTGGTTGACAGACCACAATCTGAAATTAAATGTGGACAAATCCACCTTGCTTGTGTTTGGTGATCGGATTAACGATTTCAACATAAACTGTGATGGACAGATGCTCACCAGTTCGCAGGCAGCAGTCTTCTTGGGAACGAAGATCGACTCTCTCTTATCTTGGAAGCCGCATATTGAGGACTTGGTTGGTAGATTGTGTAGATATAATTACGCCTTGAGGATGATTATTCGTAGTGTCAGTGCATCGGCAGCATTGAGTGCTTATTACGCGTACATACCCTCATCACTCAGATACGGCGTGTTATTTTGGGGGAATGCTGTAGATGTACAGAGAGTCTTTATTCAACAAAAGGCCTGTATAAGAACATTGTTCCATTTGAACCCCAAAGACTCGTGTTAGACAATGTTTGTAAATAATAATATACTTACCTTGCCGTCAATTTTTGTACTAGAATGCGCACTATTCGTGAAACACTCATATCAAGACTTCTTCAAAAAATATGAAATTAAACATACTCATGAAGCCAGAGGATTCATAAATTGTACATTAGTTCCACCAAAATTGTATTCGACAAAACTACAAAAGAATGTAGTATATCAATGTATTAAGATGTTAGATGTTCGTACATATGAGAGTTCAATTACGAAATTCGGCCATAATGTACTAATTGCGCATTTTTGCAGCTATTTGATTCTCTCATATGTACGAACATCTAACACGCGGGCTTATATAGAGCTTCTATAGAAATGAAAACTACTTCACACAGTCGCACTGATGAGCGGTATGACCGCGAAACGCGCGTCTGCGAATAGTGAAAGTAGTTTTCTAATTAAGCACAATTTTCCCACGGCGGGCTAGCCGAGTGCGCGATTATAGCTACTACAGGAGTTTGTGGCAAAACAAGTTGTCTACTTCTGTAGAATCAAATAGCTGTAAAAATGCGCAATTAGTACATTATGGCCGAATTTCGTAATTGAACTCTCATATGTAGGAACATCTAACACCGGGGCTTATATAGAGCTTCTATAGAAATGAAAACTACTTCACACAGTCGCACTGATGAGCGGTATGACCGCGAAACGCGCTTCTGCGAATAGTGAAAGTAGTTTTCTAATTAAACACAATGTATTAAGATATTTAATCACATACTCCCTGCAATAAGAAATCTTAATTTTGACAAATATAAATTAACATTAAAAAATTCTTAATAAAAGAAGCACTATACAATGTTGATGATTTTTTTCAAAGAATATTATATTGACTGGTTAATGCTGGGAATTATATGTGAGTTATATCTATTATATACATTGTAATGGTCTATATATACCATTTTTTATTGTTGTATATATATGTACATGTTGAATTGATACATTTTAAATTTGTAATTGACATGTTCCACGCGCTGCACAATGGAATAAGGATATCTACCTATCTATAAGATCTTTCCGGGGTTTTAATAACCTCCACACAATTAAAACGTTGTATCATACCCTGGTTCAGAGTAGATCGGAACATGGATCACTGATTCGGTATCTCTGCTACACTTACCAAATTCTCTCTGTGGAACGCATTCAGAAGAAGTACCTAAAATATTTGATATTTAGGACTTCTGGCAATTATCCTGCTCACGGCTCAGATTATGGGACATTATTGGAACAGCACTTTCAGGTTCTATCTGATCGTCGCGAAAAATACAGTGCTAAATTTTTATTATATTTAATCACTAATAAAGTTGATTCCCCATCGTTGCTCGAATCTACTAGATCTACTAATTTATTACATAATTCTAGAGCAAAGACCAATATTCTAACGAAATCGTCAAACAATTTTAACAGAATTTACTCCGACCTAGGTCTGTTTTCATTTTATCATTAATTATTCTTTTTCTTATAATTTTATTATTCTTTTGTTTCGAAAGTTTTGAAATATTTGAGGTCGCTCCATTGTTGTTAGAACATCAAGAAGAGTCTTAGGTACATAATTACATCTGGATTTTATTCGAACTAGTTATGATAGAAATACAAAAATTATGTGTGCAGCTTACACGCGGTATAAGTGAAACTTCAAGAAAGTAAACTGCGAGAGAATGAGACGAATGCAGTATCAGGAGTGGGATAATTATAGGGTTTATTTATTATAACATTGGTACCAAAGTGTCGTAATACGCAGGCGCACACATGTACTAACCTACGTACAAACATACACAGAGAAAGCAAGTAGTAGTAGGGAGAAATCGTAATTTTAAATAAATTTTATCTATTTTTTTCGTCAGATACAAAGGTTTTTGTTTCTTCAAAATAACATGCGTTTTGATAATAAATCTACAAGAGAAGAGCGGAAAAAGATTGACAATATGGCGACCATAAGAAGCATTTCTGATCAGTATGTTCAGTGCTGTCAAAACGCATATACTCCTAACGAGTTTTTGACTATTGGCGACAGGCTACTTTCGTTGAGAGGTCGATGCCGTTTCAGAGATTATATACCAAATAAACCAGCTAAATATGATGTACAAATTTCCGCTGTAGTCGACGCCAAGTCTTTCTACGTTTTAAATCTAGAAGTGTATGCAGGAAAACAGCCCCTGGACCATATGAGGTCAGTAACAGTTCATACGATGTAGTGGAACGACTTATTCGTGTTGTATCGAGGTCACACCGAAACATAACATTTGATAACTGATTTACCAGTCAAAAGTTGATGCTGCACTTACTAAGTGAAAATGGTCTTACTTCCACTGCTGCGTTTACAAAAACGAACAGAACCAAATTGTTCACTTTTTGGATTTCAGAAAGATATCACGCCAATAAAGTGGTACTTGCTATGTCTACATTACACCACGATAATGCCATAGATGAAATCACAGGGACGACAAAAAAACCAGACACTATAAATTTTTACAACTCGACAAAAGCGTTGTTGATGAGTTGTGCGCGAGTTATAATGTTTCTCGTAATAGTAATCGTTAGCCGATGACCATATTTTATGATATTCGAAATATGGCTGCTATCAATGCTTGTATTATTTACCGAGCAAATAAAAACAACAATGAACAGTGAACAGAATTCATTCGAAATTTGGGTCTATCGCTGATTAATGAACACTTACAATCAAGAAAACGGAGAGTAAATATTTCAGTTCATACTCGCAAGAGAATCTCAAGCCAACTAGGTGAACCTGAACCCACACCTGCGAAAAATGTATCTGGACGTTTAGAGATGTGGTGACTGCCCAAATAAAAAGATCGGAAGATGAAACATTTCTGCAGTTTATGCGGTAAACTTGTGTGTATGGAGCATGCGAAAGTTTCGTGCCAAAATTGCTTTGATCTCCAATATAGCTCCTGATTGTATTAGAAGGCAATAAAATGTTATTTTCAGTTTTTGATTAGAAGATCATATTTTGTTCATGTTTTTACTTTGAATTTGGTATGTACGAAATTATTATTGGCTAATTTAGTTGACTTTTCAAAAGTTCAGAATTTTCGCTCCCTAATTTCATTGCTTATCTCTGCATGGAATTAAAGAAATATATGTAATTATTAAAGGCCGGATAATATGCAGTTTGCATAAATTTGCATATTTTGTAGTAATTCAGCATATTTGAAGTATCCGAATTTTATTTACTTATTAGATGTAATTTATTATAGGATAGGCATTACTAAAAATATGTCGTGGTTGTAACAAACAAAAAGTTAAACAGCCCTCTTTAAATTAAAAATAGCATTCTATGAAGCCTCTTCTCGATACTTTTCCGATAAGCGCTTCCATTCCGCTTTATTAATGCTGTTCCCATACATGTAGACCGGGACAGAATTCAAGGAAAACCTAATTCCCTGAAACTTCTAAATAAATACAAAAATACATTTTACCAGAAAATTAGGAGCACAGGTGTTTCTTTGTTATTCGGAGAAATTCATTCCCATATTCGAAAGCAATCTTATTTATTTTAAACGTCATTTTACGTTGGTTTCTTCCAAGTGTAAATTTGTGCGTTGTTATTAATTATAATAGCAAAATGCCGAAAATAGCGACTGTGCCTGGATGGATTGCACCTTATTCAGAATTGCGTATGGATGGAGAAAAAGTATTTTGCGTAGCATGCAGCAAGTTTGTAAGTAAAATTTAAGTTTATTTCCTCTTATTAATCTATAGTTTTTAAACGATGTTTAACAAAATGACCAATACAACGCTTCGACAAATAGTTTTATTTTAAAATTTTATTTTAAAATGAGTAAAATGATATGTATATTTCATGCGTATTTTTTGCATATCATCAGCACAATACGGAATATCTGATATTCCGTATTCTGCTGATGATTTTTAAATAAAAATCATTTTAAAATAAAATTATTTATCGAAGCGTTCTATAATGTTGAAATCATAAAGGAGTAATAAAAAACTAATGTGTAAAGAGTTTGCGAAGCAATCGGAATAAACGACATTTAATAAAATAACCAACAGAACGCTTCGATAAATAATTTTATTTTAAAATGATTTTTATTTAAAAATCATCAGCAGAATACGGAATATCAGATATTCCGTATTGTGCTGATGATATGCAAAAATACGCATGAAATATACATATCATTTTACTCATTTTAAAATAAAATTTTAAAATAAAACTATTTGTCGAAGCGTTGTATTGGTCATTTTGTTAAACATCGTTTAAAAACTATAGATTAATAAGAGGAAATAAACTTAAATTTTACTTACAAACTTGCTACATCCATACGCAATTCTGAATAAGGTGCAATCCATCCAGGCACAGTCGCTATTTTCGGCATTTTTGCTATTATAATTAATAACAACGCACAAATTTACACTTGGAAGAAACCAACGTAAAATGACGTTTAAAATAAATAAGATTGCTTTCGAATATGGGAATGAATTTCTCCGAATAACAAAGAAACACCTGTGCTCCTAATTTTCTGGTAAAATGTATTTTTGTATTTATTTAGAAGTTTCAGGGAATTAGGTTTTCCTTGAATTCTGTCCCGGTCTACATGTATGGGAACAGCATTAATAAAGCGGAATGGAAGCGCTTATCGGAAAAGTATCGAGAAGAGGCTTCATAGAATGCTATTTTTAATTTAAAGAGGGCTGTTTAACTTTTTGTTTGTTACAACCACGACATATTTTTAGTAATGCCTATCCTATAATAAATTACATCTAATAAATAAATAAAATTCGGATACTTCAAATATGCTGAATTACTACAAAATATGCACATTTATGCAAACTGCATATTATCCGGCCTTTAATAATTACATATATTTCTTTAATTCCATGCAGAGATAAGCAATGAAATTAGGGAGCGAAAATTCTGAACTTTTGAAAAGTCAACTAAATTAGCCAATAATAATTTCGTACATACCAAATTCAAAGTAAAAACATGAACAAAATATGATCTTCTAATCAAAAACTGAAAATAACATTTTATTGCCTTCTAATACAATCAGGAGCTATATTGGAGATCAAAGCAATTTTGGCACGAAACTTTCGCATGCTCCATACACACAAGTTTACCGCATAAACTGCAGAAATGTTTCATCTTCCGATCTTTTTATTTGGGCAGTCACCACATCTCTAAACGTCCAGATACATTTTTCGCAGGTGTGGGTTCAGGTTCACCTAGTTGGCTTGAGATTCTCTTGCGAGTATGAACTGAAATATTTACTCTCCGTTTTCTTGATTGTAAGTGTTCATTAATCAGCGATAGACCCAAATTTCGAATGAATTCTGTTCACTGTTCATTGTTGTTTTTATTTGCTCGGTAAATAATACAAGCATTGATAGCAGCCATATTTCGAATATCATAAAATATGGTCATCGGCCAACGATTACTATTACGAGAAACATTATAACTCGCGCACAACTCATCAACAACGCTTTTGTCGAGTTGGAAAAATTTATAGTGTCTGGTTTTTTTGTCGTCCCCGTGATTTCATCTATGGCATTATCGTGGTGTAATGTAGACATAGCAAGTACCACTTTATTGGCGTGATATCTTTCTGAAATCCAAAAAGTGAACAATTTGGTTCTGTTCGTTTTTGTAAACGCAGCAGTGGAAGTAAGACCATTTTCACTTAGTAAGTGCAGCATCAACTTTTGACTGGTAAATCAGTTATCAAATGTTATGTTTCGGTGTGACCTCGATACAACACGAATAAGTCGTTCCACTACATCGTATGAACTGTTACTGACCTCATATGGTCCAGGGGGCTGTTTTCCTGCATACACTTCTAGATTTAAAACGTAGAAAGACTTGGCGTCGACTACAGCGGAAATTTGTGCACCATATTTAGCTGGTTTATTTGGTATATAATCTCTGAAACGGCATCGACCTCTCAACGAAAGTAGCCTTTCGCCAATAGTCAAAAACTCGTTAGGAGTATATGCGTTTTGACAGCACTGAACATACTGATCAGAAATGCTTCTTATGGTCGCCATATTGTCAATCTTTTTCCGCTCTTCTCTTGTAGATTTATTATCAAAACGCATGTTATTTTGAAGAAACAAAAACCTTTGTATCTGACGAAAAAAATAGATAAAATTTATTTAAAATTACGATTTCTCCCTACTACTACTTGCTTTCTCTGTGTATGTTTGTACGTAGGTTAGTACATGTGTGCGCCTGCGTATTACGAAGCTTTGGTACCAATGTTATAATAAATAAACCCTATAATTATCCCACTCCTGATACTAACACTCATTTTATAAGAAAACAACTGATGATGTGATATTCTTTAAGCAGGTTACAAGTGAGAGACAGTTTCAAGTCGACCAGCATATTAAAACTCCATCTCATGCTGCAAAACTACCAAAGATGAAATTGGCGAAGAAGGGTCAGCAAACATTACCGCAATGTTTGCCATCAACCTCCAAAAAATCGGAACAAGAACAATTAATGAAGATTTGTGCCTAATGTTTGTGTCGGCAGATATTCCACTACATAAAATAAACAATTTAAATGTCAATTTATTTTTGCAAAAGTACACCAGCAAATATAATATTCCCGACGAGAGCATCTTAAGAAAAATTATATTCACCGTATCTATGCAGAAACATTGAGTAGCACTAAGAAGGCTGTGTCAAACAATTTACCTTCACACATGCGCAGATGAAACTACTGATAGTGTGGGCCGATACATATTTGATTTAATGATAGGTATCCTTAACGTATCGGTTCCAGCAAAATCTTATTTAATTTCATCCAAACAGTTGGAAAAGGCAAATAATTTGACAATAACAAGGTTTATACAGGAAGAACTGGTAACTTTTTTCTTACCGGAATCGATTCCAACAGAAAAAATTCTATTGTTTTTAACGGATGCCGCACCATACATGGTGAAGGCAGCTTGCAACTTGAAAATCTTTTACCCAAATTTAATTCACACAACTTGCTTGGAGCACGGACTATATCGTCTTGCAGAAGAAGTAAGAAACCATTTTCCATTGGTAACTACTTTAATTAGTAGTGTTAAGAAAGTGTTTTTAAAGGCTCCATTAAGAGTTCAGTTTTACAAACAACATTTACCCGGTATTCCGCTTCCTCTTCGACCAGTAATCACACGATGGGGAACGTGGTTGGAAGCTGCTATTTTTCATGCAAATCATTATGAAGAAATAAAGACAATTATTATGGATCTTGATAACGATACACAATCTGTGCTAGACGCCCAAAAGGTGTATTCGAGTAAAGAAATACCTCAACAGTTGGCGTTTATTATAGCCAACTACAGTTTTATTTCCACTTCTATATTGCAATTGGAAAAACAATTCGCGTCGCTAATTGAGAGCGTTGAAATAATAAAGAAATTTGAAAAGTTATGTTTTGATGTTAAAGGAAGGCTGGGAAAATCCGTGTATGAAATTTTTTAACTGTAATTGAAAAAAATGAGGGTTTTAAAAAGCTAAAGGATATTGCTAAAATCTTGTGTGGTGAGTCAATAGAAAATATTGAGTTGACAATAGAGGATATTTCTAATTTGAAATATGCTCCTATAACAAGCGTGGACGTAGAACGAACCTTTTCACTACATAAGTACATGTTATCAGACAAGCGCCACAATTTTTCTATTGAAAACTTTGAGAAATATGTAATTGTAAATTGTTTTCATAGTTAATTATGTTGTAAAATGTTATAAATAAACTTGTAGTAAACATAATAGAATACTTTTTTTCTATAGTATTATATTTTCTAGCATTACTCCTATTTTTTCATCTGCATATTTTTCATAAGAAAGTGCATATTTAGGCCAAAACATCTGCATATTTATGCCCATATTTCCACTTTTTTGCATATAATCCGGCCTCTAGTAATTACAAATGTTTTTTTTTTTCTTACTTTCAAAAAAAAGTGTTAGCTTATGTAAAGTTTGGGTATGGCATACCCCGCCACATTCCTGATACTTTTTTACCACATGCTCGCCGGGTTAAAACAGCATCTTCAAGAATAAGAATAATCGTTCTTCCCGAGTAGTTAGAGAAAATTAGATAACTCTGGACAGGATCCTGTATATTGAGGGGGCTTATACAACTAAAGGTGGCCTGACCCCCGAAGGTTAGGGGACTGGGCGATGAGTGGGGCTACACCCTCGGCATGTTCCAGTTGCCTTGCCCCTATTAGAAAAGGTGAACAAATCCATGCTTCGCAACGGACGTAGCGCACACCTACACACCTGTCGCGTCTTTGTTTTCGTAATTAATATCCCCGTCAGACTTGAAATTTTGTTTACGCGGTTTCATATTTCGTATTTGGTCTGAATAATTACCGGCGACAAGCTTGGGATAAATTGTACTTCCTCAACGACTTATTTCAATTAAGTTCGACACGGATTAAGTATCAGTGCTAATTTAATCTCGACGCTTTTCAATTCGGCGCGTAGTTTTAATTACAGCTTTGTTTTGTTTCTTAACAACTTCCCTTAAGTTCAACGACTTCTTCGCTTGACGAACGTACCAACCTTTTTCCACTGTCGCGTTTCGGGCTCGTCGACCTCCGCGATAACAATGAAAATAATTATCGAAACGATGTTTATGATAATAATAAGACCCAACACCCGGTACATCGAGACCCTATTTCCATTATACATCCAATTTCTCGGTGACATTTACGTAGTATATCCGACTCTGCCGTTAACGAATCTATTCCAAGAATTGTGACCAAATAAATATACATATATTTAATAACTATAAGTTTGTTGGCGGATATATAATAGATTGTCGCGCTATCTTGAATTTAGATTTCCACTGAGAGTGAGCTTATTTTGCAATGTCTACGTCGTAGGTGTGCTACAATTCCGGATATCCTCTTTGTCGTTTCGTTGCGAAGGACATTGTGATTGGACTCGGACTTGCTATTATATGTATCCTATAATAACGGTAGGGTGGGGCTTTGAATCACATTGAAATGCAGTCAGTCTGGACGTTCGATATATTAATTTGACATTTCCCAATTATTTGCTAAGTAGATACAATTAATACGAGGGCACCTTTTAAGTTGTTACAAAAACTAAGAAAGAAATTTCTTTTCTGAAACGGACTACACGACAAAAGCCATGTTATCTTCCAACACTACAGAATACAAGGTGATCAAGTGAAAGTGTCTGAAATTGGCAGTAAGAAATCCCTACATTTGTTCTTAACTAGACATCTGCTGACATTTGTCGTCGCATCATTTTCTGTCATTCTTGCGGTTATTATTTTTGCTTTGTTATTGTACTTTATTTACTTTCTTCGCGTTTATTGCTAAATAAAATTTGTCTCCTTAGATACACCATACATACATAGCGCTCACTTTTGTAGCGGAACGTTGAATATTGATGGGACTTGGGTATATTCCCTACAGGGGTGCCTTCAACAATTTATTGTTGAGTACCCAGATGTGGAAGTTGCCTTAGATGCATTCCAACGGCATCGAGATAGGTTGGTTCAGCGATATATGTAAACTGGTAGTGTTACCAAGCGAAAAAAATGGGAGGCTTAATGTATAACGTTTTATTTTATTTCTCTTTATGTTTATGTGTTTCGGAACCCCACTGCTCTGACCGCACGACCAGTCGCCTCGCCTCCCGCTCGCACATCATACCCTCTCTGTCTCTTCCTCTGCTACAGACGAAGCAAGCACGCACATATCCTTTCTCTGGCGCATCACCCCTCGCTCGCACATCGTACTCTCTCTCTCTCTCTCTCTGGTTTTCCTTGTCCTTCTCACGAAACGAGCGCCTTGCTCAGCCCAAATTTAACGCTTACACTCTTATGCTTACGCTCGAGCTGGTCTAGGTACCTTAAGAAATATTCACTTAAAAAATTAATGTTTTAAATTAGACAAAATTCGTCCAGAACCACTTCTCACTTTCTCATTGAATATTTGCTCAATGAACCGTCTCTCGTACCCGAAATTATTTTATCCCCAAACTGCACGAGAAGAGCTTTAATTTGATGTGTAATAAGTCGTACTTCCGACCATTTCGATTTTCTTCGTACGGTACCCCTTTCAAACTTCGGAAAAAACTAATATGTTCTAAATTAGACGATATTCTGGGTACAGATGTTTTCGTAGGTGTAAAACACGATTTTGACGTCAAAAGTCGTGAAATTTGCTTCGTTTGGGTGCTAGAGGGTACTAGAGAGATTCGTCCAAAACCACTTTTCACTTTCTCATTGAATATTTCCTCAATGAATCGTCTCTCGTACCCGAAAATATTATATCCCTCATTTGCACGAGAAGAGCTTTAATTTGATGTGAAATAAGTCGTACTTCCGACCATTTCGATTTTCTTCGAAATCTCCAAGGGGTACCTTTTGAAACTTCAGAAAAAAAACTAATATGTTCTAAATTAGACTAAATTCAGTGTACATATGTTTTCGAAGGTGTAGAATACGACATTGACGTCAAAAGTCGTGAAATTTGCTTCGTTTGGGCGTTAGAGTGAAACAGAACGATTCGTCCAGAACCACTTTTCACTTTCTCATTGAATATTTACTCTATGAACCGTCCCTCGTACCTAAAATTATTTTATCCCGAATCTAGACGAGAAGAGCTTTAATTTGATGTATAATAAGTCGTATTTCCGACAATTTCGATTTTCTTCAACATTTGTTTACTTTGAAATTTCAGAAAAATATTAATTTGCTCTAAATTAGACGAAATTCTGTGTACAGATGTTTTCGAGGGTATAGAATACGATTTTGACCTCAAAACTCGTGAAATTTGCGTCGTTTGGGTGTACCAGAGCGATTCGTCTAGAACCACTTTTCACACAAAATTTTTATTTTGTATTTACATGAAAAAATAAGTAAATATTGATTTTATCAAAATTCACCAAAGAAATATTCAACGTGCTTTAACGTATAAAGCTAAGATAAATTCATAATAGCATCGCCCTCAAATAATCCATCACAAGTGTCTGCTCCTACGCGAAGATGCAGCGTTAAACTACCTATGTAGGGGTTGATGTTTTTCCGACAAGTGGTCGATGCTCCCGACAAAGTTCGTTGAACTGATTTTTCTTTACTCCGAATTATCGTTTACTGCAAGAAGATGTAAAGTTCAACTCATTTGTTCGCGATGAGAATAGAAGTTGTAGGTTAAGCCTTCCAAGGTCCTCGTGCGTTACCTGCGATATTTAAGTAGGTAAGACTTGAATTTTGTGTTTTAACCTCTCCGTAAAAAAACTCTAAGTAACATATGTCATAAGAATGATGTATTATCATTAAGTAGTGTAAATCGGATTGACGCTGTCACTCCTCCGAATTTTATTATTCAATAAAGTTGTCATTGATAGGTTATTGTAGTATAGTAATACTCGAATTGTTAATTACCATTAGAAAATTCATCATTTATTACAATTCAAGATATCAAAGTTCACAGTTAATGTTGGGGTTATGGTCTTCATTTGACACTCGGTTTATCTTGGTGTTCTATTTATACCTTTTCAACACCACGCCCACCACCTCTTCAGTATTTTATTACCGTACGGGTCTTCTTCTTATTTTAACTCCAGCCAGGGACGTTTAATGGAAGAAACAAATGTAACTAGAAATCAAATTATTAATTATTATAAAAAGCATCGATTAAAGTGAGAAAAATATTGTAAACAGTCAGACACATACATATAACACTTTTACATTACAAGAATTCATAAAAAAATACTTGATATGAATAACCTAGGATACATCGACATTCAATACAGGTTTCTATAACAACGATATGCCTGGATGAACTGAAGTCAAGAAGAATTAAAGTTTTCGTTTCGTGGACAACGGAGAAATAATGCAGTGTAGTCCTGGTTTTCAAAAATAAATAAAAGGTTTGTTTGGTTAACGACAAAGAAAATTGACAAGATAGATAAGTCAACAAAGAAGTCTATAAATATATTTCGAATAAAAGGGTTTTAAGAAGAAGTACCAGTGAATAAAAGAAACCCCACCATACCGGAGAACAAAGAATTTATAAAAAGGAAGAATCCATAGAAAACAGAGCCACACAGGAAAAGAAGTTAAGAGAGGGAAGAATCCAAAGAGAATAGATCTGCATCGAGAAACGAAGTTAAGAGAGGAGACGTAGGAAGAACCATCATCGAATAAAAATAATTACACTCACACACACACAACACTAGGTAATTAACTTAATTTTATGGTAAATATTTCTCAAAATTTATAAATATAATTTGTTATAATTTATACTTTTTATATCACTAATTAAGAGCTAGGCCGGTACAATTTTGTTTAAGAAATTAACTAAATTCTCAGTACAAACTTGGCGCCCAACGTGGGGCTAAATAATAAAGCTCGGAAGAGTGACAGCGTCAGTCTGATTTACACTACTTAATGATAACACGTCATCTACCTTTTCAATAAGCTCTAATAATAACGTGTTGCAAGTGCCTACAATGTATGGCGAACAGTCAATTTAAATTTGAACAGAACTGAAGTGTTGAATTACGAATTCCTATTCTTACGTTTTAAAAATGTTTACTTCGAATGGCGTATTAATACAATCAGGTTCATTACTGACTTGATTGTAATCCCTGCAACAATATGAAATGCGACTCCCTGTTTACTGACTGTATTTTCCACCCCCTCAGCCGTAGGGTGCTCCCAAGATAACAAATATCTTATATTCTCAATTTCTTCTTATTACTTCTATACATCACTTCCCTTGGTGTACAACAATGTTATTTTCTTTATTCATCTGTATTCAGATTCTCTTGTTTACATTGCACATGAAGTATTTCTAGACTAATAAACGCTTAATCATACCCCTTAGGATACGCATAATCCTTTTGTTTACTTAGGTTGTTTGCCGAAACAGCAATCTTCTCGTTTCGCCATCGTTTTCTCGCCGTAATTTTACAAATAGGGCGACTTATCGACCTGTTTTCCTTTCTTAGTTGACATATTACGTAAATGGAAACTTTCATTATAGTCGGGCGTCGTTATTAGGTTGACATTGTATAAAGTCGCAGACATCTTTCTGGGCTATATACCTTAATGACCTATACGGGTTTGTTAGTCAAAACTTGGAGAAAACTCGATCGATTCTGTATTTCAGTGACTCCAAACCGGTGATTCGGGAACCCCCAGCGGTTCGCAAAGAAAACATTGTAATGGCGGAATTTTAAATCCTAAACGTAAAAATATAACAAAATATAATGCAGATAAATATCTTCACAGAATTTTTAATAATAATTTTATATATTTAGAAAAAGCCTTCGATTGGATAAGAAGGGAAGTACTAGAAAAGAGAAATATGGATAAAAAACAATAGAGGTAATAAAGGAGATATATAGGAATAATACAAATACTGTAAGAATCAACAACGAATAATCTAAAGAGTTTACAACAAAGATAGGGGTAAGGCAGAGATGTATGCTTACATAGTCCACTGCAGTAGAAGCGCTTCGAAGGAACCTTCATCATCAACCATAATTACAGGGGTAAAGAAAAGACATAACATCAAGGTCGAAGAAAGGAAAATAGAACAAGTTAATAATTACAAATATTTAGGAACAATAATTCAGTGGGACGGAAAAGTGGGGCAAGAAATTATGAAAGAATGAAAAAAGCGGCAAGAATGTTTGATAAGATGAGGACAAGGTTTCTAGGAAAAAGAAAGTACCAGAACAGATCAAAACAGAAATAGTGAAAAAAGGGACCAACAATAACGTACAGCAGTGAGACCTGGACATAGTCAGAAAAGGTAAAAACGCGAGTGAACGCCATGGATGAGATTCCTAGGACGGAAAATAAGACAAACAAAGACAAAATAAAAACGAGAAATACTGGCAAAATCTAGGAGTAAACCTATATGGAAAATAATAGGGGAGGGTCAGCTAAGATAGTTCGCCCATGTGTGTATCGCACCAGTGACTGACAAAGAAAGTGTATGAGACAGGAAAAAAACAAAAAAAAAAGGAAAACCAAGAAGAAAATGGAATGACGACATCAGGAAAGCAGTGGCAGAAAGAGGAATTAAGTGGGAAGGAATGAAGAATTAGACCAGATACAGAAAATAGGAAACTTAAATACACCCCAGTCTTACACCGAAAGGTAGATAGGCACAGGATTAAGAAAAAAAAAAAAAGAACGAGAATAACGCCTGTCGATATAAAAACGCCGCGTTCACACAAGAGAAAGTAGAATCGAACTGAATTGTAGGACGAACACTGCAGGATGAACATTTTAAAATATATTAATTTTCTGATTTTGCGTTCTATCGGTAACTCATTATTTTCTCCTTAAACCGATATATAACATAACCTATTTCTAAGTTTCTTTCACGAGTACACGAGCCATTTTTCGTAGGAGTGTTTTCGTTCTTGTTCGTGATACGGCACTTCCTACTTACCTTAATTTTTATTTCGTAACCAGTTATTGTCTTCAAATCAATTTCAATCGCGTTTCCCGATTTTATGGTTTTTTAGGTTTAGGTACGATTTCCTGCAGAAACCGTTCAAGCTATAACCTTAAAAATTTGCACAATTATTTACAGCATTGAAATGATTATTTAGACTAAAAAAATATTTGATTTCTTTCATTTTATATTTATTTTCCGGCAAAAATTTTGAATTTCTATATAATATTTACAATACAAAATCTCTGGCTAAAGTGTATATAAAGTACTAATTTGTAAGTGCACTAAATTTCAGCGCACTAGCGTTAATTGTTCCTTCAAAAGATGCACCTAAGTTAACATTACCGGTATAGGGCAGACGGCTCCCCTTAAGAATCATGAGTAAGGTTTGATAAAAGAGTGGATGACGTGTTATCACTAAATAATGTAAATCGGTGTTTGTCTCCACTTACGTGCAAGGCACGGCATTAAAATGCGAAGTCCGGTTTACACTACTTAATGATAAAACGTTATCCATCCTTTGATCAAACCTAAATCATGAGGGATTTTAATACGATAAGTTACTAGTGCATAGTGTGTATAAATACGCTATTGTACACAACTTTTACATAAATCTCAGCACGTCGAACGTTAATAAGACTATGCTAGTTACAAAATCTGCCAAGAGGGGTACATGAGAGAGGGGGAGGGGGAGGAACCTAATATGAATATTATGAATTCAATTGTGCTTAGATTTTTGTAGGTTAGCTCTTATTTTCGAGATATTTGTGAGTAAACATTATAGGCCCAATAACCCCAGAAAATGTTATTTTTCTCATTGTTCGGCCATTTATTGAATTTAAATCGATCGAATAAACATCGTATCGACAAGTATACATCGGAATAGAAAGTATTCGCAAAACAAATAAATCGATGCAGTCAATTCTACAGTAATTTTTTATTTTTAAACAAAAAATCACCATGACGGAAAATAGTTTTCGATTTGAGCACATTATTATTTTGTAACTTTATTATGAATCGATGGGTAAAATCGGCTGGTTTTGGTCAAGTCTAAAAAAAAAGCTAGGCGAGCAAACAACTACTACTTTTGTTACTTTAGCCCCTGATATCTATTTTCATCTGCAAGAATAGAAAACAATGAGAAATTTCTATTTCGTCTTCCAAGTTTTGATATCTTTCTTAAATATAAAAAATAATGTTATATCCTTAATATTATTGGGTGTATTATTATAAAATACTAGCAGATGCCCGTCGTGTTTTGAGTTTTTTCGGTAGGTGTGTAAACATAAAGATTTTTCGACGTTCCAACTCTGGAGCAAACAACATATGTATAATTGGCCGTGCGAAAAACAGGAATTTTCTAAGTTCAAACCAGCAACACTTACAATCTTGTTCCGTTGCACAATTTCGGTGGGTCTAACAATAAGTTGCGAATGAGCATCAACGGTGAACCAACTTTTAAAGTTAAGATATGTGGTGGCATTCCAGATGGTTCCAAAGAGTTAAGAAACTCTATTAGAAAGTTGACGGCTTGTTCCTCCTCTATAACTGTGTCAATTGATTTATACGTGACAACTTCACCGGGTAGCTTGAATTAAATTTGATGATTTATTTTGTTGACGTCATCATTCCTCGGAGCCAAAATTACTCGTTTTTACTGTCTATGAGATTTTTAATATTTTCTAATTCGATTATTTGACATGGTCGACGCGATAACCACAAATGATAAAACTTTCTGATGACAGTGACAGATCAATGTTTTTGTGTTGAAAGCCTGTACTCGGAAAAATTATTGTATGGGAAAAGTCGAAAATCTACTTCATGAATGGACCGAATGCATTTTTACTGGTCTAAAGTCATCCTCGCGTTATTGCCCTTCTAATGAAACCGGTATGGGGACATTGGTTGGATAGTTTCGAAGTCTATAACGGACATAGAAACATTTTTTGTATTTCATATACAGCGTGTCCCAAAATTGCTGGGACATAGAGCTACTACGTATTGTAGAGGTCAAAATAAGTCGAATGGACGCAATTTATATATATGCCAAAATGTATCGTTTGTCCGTGAGAAGAGTTCAAAGTTTACTTAAAAAATAACGTTTTTGTACGCTGTTTAGAGATGCGCGAAACAAATTTAATGAAATTTGGGAAAAGTACATTTTAGAGGATTACCCTACTTTCAGTAATCAAAGAAACCGAAAGGAAATTGTTGAAGGGTTAAAACCACTCTCACGCCCTGATAATGTTTTTAAATCATTTCTTAGGGGCGGTAACACGGTTCTAAGTCTTCTTTTAGCGGGAAGGCTTATTCATCATCTTCATTTTTTGACTCTTATAAAAACTCCGTATTTCGCATAGTTTTGAAGGGAAAAATGTTTTCTCAAATACTGATCACCTATATTCTTAGTACAGGTTTAATAAAATTATAATACAAAATTTACTTGGCGGTGGACACAAAGACATAAGTCATGATTTTGAGAGGAAACAAATTCATAATCGTCCCAGTATATTGTTGACAGTAAATAATTTCAATAATTTGTTCACTTTCAGTTGCCTTTGTATTGTTTTTATCCCGATCACCGTTATTACTTTAATTGCTATTTCTATTGTTGTTGCAATTACTTGGGCAGCTATCAAATATGGATTTCCCGTTTAATGAGCAGCTGTTAGTTCTTCGATACTGTCAAGGTAACTGCCGCGAAAGTATGGGGCGTGTATCAAGAGAGGTGTCCAAACCGGACAATTCCAAATCACAAAACTTTTGCCCGAATCGAAAGACGTCTTCGAGAAACAGGAATGTTGAAGCCAGTCAGAATTAACGTTGGAAGATCTCAACAAGCCCGAACACCCATTGCGGAAGAAACTGTTCTTGCAATGATTGATAACAATCCTGAGACTAGTACCAGAACATTGCAACGATAGACTGGGATTTCAAAAAACACTGTAAGACGGATTCTTAGCGATCAATTAATTCGTCCATTTCCACATCCAACTAATCCAAGAGTTATTACCACTTGATCAGGGTTCACGTTTAAATTTTTCACAAATTGTTCGGGAGCGCTGAGTAGTCGACAACGGATTCCACACTAATATCTTGTTTACTGATGAGTCTTGTTTTACACGTCGTGGCATGACGAACCTACACAATGAACATATTTATGCAGATAAAAATCCACATGCTATTAAAGGTAGATATCAATGAGAATTTAAAATTAACGTCTGGGTCAGAATTATTGACAATTTTTTAGTTGGGCCGTTCCGATTGCCTGATTGTTTAAATGGCGCTAATTACATTCGTTTTCTTCAAGAAATTTTGCCGGAATACTTGTCCCTTAATTTGCGTCAAACATGTTCTTCATGCACAACAGTGCACCACCTCATTTTGCACGTGCCGTAAGAGAATATCTTAATGAACAATTTGCTGGCAGATGGATTTTTAGGGGACAAGAAGCATCCATTCAATGGCCTCCGCGGTCTCCAGATTTAAATCCTTGCGGCTTCTTCATCTGGGGAGCGTTAAAAACACAAGCGTACCAAGTTCAAATTAATAATTCCGAACAACTGCGGGACAGAATTCAAAATGCTGTAAACGCAGTAGGAGATAACGACGATATTTTAAGAAGGGTGCATTTCAATTTTTTACGCCGAATTGACCTCTGCATTAACGAAGATGGAGGTCACATTGAACACCTGTTGTAACAAAAGTTTTGTCTTTGTGTCCACCGCCAAGTAAATTTTGTATTATAATTTTATTGAACTTGTACTAAGAATGCAGGTGATCAGTATTTGAGAAAATATTTTTTCCTTCGAAACTATGCGAAATACGGAGTTTCTATAAGAGTCAAAAAATTAAGATGATGAATAAGCCTTCCCGCTAAAAGAAGGCTTAGAACCGTATTACCACCCCTAAGAAATAATTTAAAAACATTATCAGGGGGTGAGGGTGGTTCTCACCTTTCTACAATTTCCTTTCGGTTTCTTTGATTACTGAAAGTAGGGTAATCCTCTAAAATGTACTTTTCCCAAGTTTCATTAAATTTGTTTGGCGCATTTCTGAACAGCGTACAAAAACGTGATTTTTAATTAAACTTTGAACTCTTCTCACGGACAAACGATACATTTTGGTATATATATAAATTGCGTCCATTCGACTTATTTTGACCTCTACAATACGTGGTAGCTCTATGTCCCAGCAATTCTGGGGCAGGCTGTATATAGAAGATTATACAATTATAAACAATATTGTTTTCAGTTGGTGTAAGATGATGTCTAGGGTAGTAGGTAGTTCCCACTATTACGGGTTCATGTTCATGTTTAAAGCAATTTGTTTCAAATAGAGCGCGGTTTTTGAATGCGAATCTTAATATTTACACTATGTAAATGCCGTATACTGTTAAAAGGTTATGTTTTTAACATTTCTTCTTGACCATTAATTTCATTTATATTCTTGTATATTCGATGTTCCTTCGCTAGAAAAACTTGCATAGTTAGCTGATACGGGCACTAAAAGTCGCCTCCCCGCCATCTAAAAGTTGTCAACCTCAGGAGCATACATATATGTTTGTGTGCCAACACTTTTCTCGAAATTCGAAAACCACCTCAACCTCCCTCGACATTCACAATTTGCGTCAACTTCCCCCTTTCGAACCTCAAAATTCCTGCCAGCCCAAAATTAAAAGTCCGCGTCATTATATTTTAATGCGAAATTGTAAAATGAATGATGAAGCAAATGAAACGTGAGTTAATTATTTAGTAATTTATTGAAACCTATGAAGAGAAAACCAGGCTTCTGTTTAAATAGCATTAGTGCCGCTCTCATTCAGTATGCTGTGATGTGTGTGTTTTTCTTCGTTGTAAAACTCCACAGTATGTGATCGGTAAACCAGCGGGAGGCTCAAAATCGCGTCTAATAAGAAGGGATGTATAATATTGCGCAATACTATATTAAATAATGTCGTCACAGAAAGGTTTCAACCTTTGCTTTGTTAAATTTAAGCTAATGTAAAATATAAGCTAATTATTAATGAATATATTAAACCACATGTATAACAAATAAGTCTTATTGTAGTATGATAAATTTAGTTAATTGTATAGAAGCAAAATTATTACAATTAATATTTACAAAATTTTAGTATTATATTAACAAAATAATGAACAATACAATCAAAATATATTACCTAAGTGTGTATAAGTGTAAATTTCACTTCTAATTCTTAACTTCTCCCTCCCTCTTGAATTCTTTCTTCACTTCTTTTCTTTGGTCTTTTCCTTTTATTGTACTTCTTTTTCTTTGGTCTGTTCGTCGTTTGTAAACAACAACTTCGTTTTTGATGTGGTCTGCTTCTTTTCAACCCTGGTATTTTATATAACTTTTTATCTAACTTTTTCGTCGACCATCCCATTCCGTCGTTTATAAACAAACTTCATGTTTTTCGGCACGTCGTTATAGCTATTTGGAATTCTAAATTTTTAATGTTTCAAGTGTATGTGTGTGGTATGTTTACAACGCTTTTCTATTTCTTAAAGAATGCTCTCTATAAAATTTACATCTTTTTATTGGTAATTTTACTGATGGAGTATTACCATACTACATTATGCTTAGAACTTTCCTATATTTAATTCATTTCTTTTATAATAGCATTATTTTTAGCAGAACAAAATCTCTTAAAAATTTTCCTTTCTTCATCTCCGCTATCTTAAGAGAGCAACGCAATCTTCTTCGTAGACAATAAACGAATTCCCTATGACTAGGTTCTTCACTTCCCTCATCTTTGCTGTTTTCCCAATGATGATTCACTTTCTTTTTAAATCACGACAATCGCTTTCTTGATTTGGTGGACATTCGAAGTAGTCGTGATAGGAATGATCGTTATCATCATTATAACGAGACAGACCGTTTTGTAACTTTGTCGTTTTTTTTTATTGATATTGAAAACTAATTTTTTCTTGCGAGCATTTGTTCACCAATGTCCAAAATATATCACGCCCAACTGATGGATTGCTCCTTCATTTATTTTTTTAAAACTGTCACAATTTTTTGTTATTGCTCCTTTGGCCTTCTTGAAATGTTGCTGTTAACCATCGACAACATTCTCAACTTCACAGAATAGATGCAACCAACAAGGGCATTTGTGTACATATTGGCGGTGGAGATCCGTCAATTGCGTAATAAATTCCGATGTCTTGAAGTGTTTTTAGCAACAATAATATTGAAAATAAATTTTAATAACAGTTCAATTATTTTTTGTATTTACTATATCAATATATCCTACTTATCACACAATTAATTGGGTATCGCCGATCGATTCTATTAACGCTGGTATGGTAGGGATAATAATAATAGTTTTTGTTTCAAATGATGGTGATGAGCTATGACGATAAAATACTATTTTAACGACTTTCTTAAGTACTTTCTCATCTTTAAAGGTAAAAAGGTTTCTGATTCGAATGCAGAAAACATTAAAATTCCATTAATTTCGGCTGTCACACTTCCCTGTCGGTCGAAACACCGCGCAGCTATGACGTCAGCTCGGCATATGGGGTCAAACACCCCTAGTCGTGCGATATAATCCAAACTCGGCTACACCAGCGATTTTCTGTCTTCATCTCTCGCAAGCGAACTGCGCGAAAACGTCCGAAACGCGGTTCCGAATTCAAGTCGGGTACCGTGAATGAATCCAGGTCACCGGGCTACGTTCTGCCCTTATCGTATTTACTATTGGGGCGAATCCTTACTTGTCGAAATACATGCTTATGAATGATTTTATTGATGCAATAACCTATATTTTGCTTCTATGTACATCCGCAATTACGCACTTATATATGCGTGATGGAGAAACGTGCCACTTTCAATAAGGCTATTCGTTGTCTTGGGAGAGGGTGCGACGCCCTCATTGTTCGCGCGTCTCCTTAAAAGGAGGTTCGCCTCGAAGCCCTTGTACGCAAGGAGATAACGCTCCAGAAAAGTAGGTTACTACATATAGGAAAAAGGCGAGAAGATGTTATCGTTGCTGGTCTTTGTATTCCCAGCACGCCACCATTTGCTTCTCGCGAGATGTTAGATATTCGGGTGGAAGTACGATGTCAGGTTTAAAAACATGAAATTTCAGTTGTTTCCTATCCCTTGAAAAATTAGATTTTAGAAACGGAACAATTCTGTAATACAACTTTACTTAATTTTTCAACATAAATATCCATGCATTCTCTATGCACATCTGCACGCATCAAAACTATTCATTTAACTGGCTTTATCAAGCGTTCCTCGGCGCATTCATCATCTACTCACCTACTCCACGCAGTTTCCGCCGAAAATAGGAAATAGTAGAGAACAAAAGTGGTCAGACAACACAAATGTGAATCTTGAAGCTATTCCTCTGTTGACCCATCTGGTTTTTGGGCGGCTTAGCTAGATGGAGATGGGTCTCCAAACCAAATGGATGGAAAATCGGCTCCATTATGTTCTGGGCCATTTACGCCCAAAAGGTGAGTCTGAACGTAGGATGAACAGGTGTTTTCGACACAAAGATAACCGTAAGGGAAGGAGTGAAACAACCAGTACTCGCTTTATTGATTAGTTACAGAAACTTGGTACCAATTTTCCCAATAAAATTAGAAGAATTAAAATGATTGTATTGCCTACCAAGGGAACATGGGCAACTGAGAAATTCTGATTTCGATGAAACTGTACAGACTGAAAGAGTATCCATAAGAACAACACCATTGTTTTTAGCGGCCGAATTCTCCGATTTGCCCGATTTTTTTAATTCTAGGAAACTATCACAAATATTTTTCTTTTTTAGATTCTTATATGATAGTCCTCTACCACAATTACGTGAATTAAACAAGACTGGTTTAAATGTTAGTTATATTTTCAGAACGTTTACAAACGTTTTCGAAACACCTTCATATATAGGAGGAAGATGTTCCGAAAACGTATGTAAATGTTCCGAAAACGATAAGTATAAAAAGGTCACGAAATGTATATATATATTTCTCGAAAAAAGCAGTAAAGTGTGCATTGCAATGCACAAGATTAGGAAAACTCACGGTGCCGGGTCTCATCCTGCCGAAACCCTCGACACCGTGGCAATAATGAGGGTGGTAAAACGTAGATAACTACATTTTCCCCCTAGACAAAAAAACTGTTAACAAAAATTGTAGGTAGGGACCTGATGAATAAAGTGCACCAACGGTGCCAACTCTCACATTGCCGGAAACTGCCGTCACCGTGGGCAAATCAGTGCGCACTCGGGGCGTATTTTTCTTATCACCGCGCTTCTACACGTGGCTGAATCGTTAATACTTCGTTTTACTACCCTCATTATTGCCACGGTGCCGAGGGTTTCAGCAGGATGACACCCGGCACCGTGAGTTTTCCTAATCCTATGCATTGCAATGCACACTCTAGTGCTTCTTTATGTGTCTAGGACAAAAAGGTGTATATTTTTTAAAAAATCGTCTGATTATTAATTAATATAAAATGCTTTCGGCAGGATTTCCGCTGGCACCGTTATCATTTTAGAGCCGTTTTCATGATGAATCGATTAGAAAACATTAGAATCGCCTAGCGATTCAAGGTAGAAAGGCCCTTGGACTATAAATATAAAATACTTTGCATTACTAATTATTTCGATAACGTTTGAAAGAAAAACGAAATATATTCAGATAGATACGGATTGAGTAGTTAAGTCCCTAATGTTCTTAATTTGTTATTCAGCGCCGTTTTCTACGTAAAACCGATTTTATTTGTGACAAAAAAAAAACTACTAAAAAGGAGGTACAGATCGTTCGGTCGCCCGTTATTTAATTTTTCCGAAAATAATTTGCACCGTCCTTGGGACTATGTAATATACTTTAAATTATATTCTAAAAAGAAAGAAAGATATCTGTGATAATTTTCGAGATATTTACAAAAATTAAAAAATCGTGCAAATTTTTCGAGGGAGCTGTACCCCGAAATCGGGGGATTCAGCCGCAAAAAAGTGCGTATTTCTTATAGCAAGGTATTCTTTCAGTCTGTACAGTTTCATTGAAATCAGAATTTTTCACTTGTCGGTGACAAGAGAATAAAATTAGTAAAAAAATTATCAAAATTTAAACAAAGCAACTAAGCAACAAGTTTCCAATTTTAACAGTTAACTACACTATTCGAATTTAATAAAAGTTAAGTGAATCCAATTAACAAAAAAGAACCTCACCAGAAGCCTACATCCGTTTATTTCCACCCTCCAAATTTCATTATTATAAACATCACTGTTCAAAAGATACGAGGGAGGGGGAGGGCACCTTTACTAACACTGTATAAATATTTGTATTTATTTATAATAAACTCTAAAATCCATAACTAACACAGTTCTTTTCTTTTTCTAATCCGTTTCCTTGGGCGGTGGTATATGTTTTTATCCGAGACTCCATTTTAGGTTGTCTAAAGTGTCACTGGAGCTCCGGCCCGAGGAAAGTGTCTCTCTAGTGTATGAAAGGAGCTTCGGGTAACTCAAACACCAATTTAAAAAAAAAAATAGAAGAAGAAGACAGATGCCCATTTTGCTCAATTGGCTTCCGTATCACATTCTCGTCAGTAATCGCCGAGAATGATCGATTTAAGTACGTAACATCTCTCAGGCTAATGTTAGCCAATTTAACCTGGTTAGAGCGTTTGAGTGTTGTACAGCAATGTCGACACTCATCCCCAAGCACCGGATACATTCTCTCGAAATGCTGATCCACTGTCGACCATTATACAATATTGTATCACCACTCGTCTTGCTTCTACTACAACACTTTGTGATGTTTAAGGCTCAATTTCAAAGGCACAACTCATACGAGAAGATCAAATTCGCAGCAACAGTGCAGCAACGAATAGATCTAAACTTAGACGGGAATATGAGGTAGCACGTGCATCGTCAAACTTTCCTAATGTCTTTTGTATTTGCCAAGTAATTTTATGAACAACACATTACAGAGGCTACGATAATAGAAATTAAAATAAATGAAGAAGTTCTCGACGTCTCTGGAAAGAATTTATTGCCCTGCATTTTTTCTTCACATCTATTTTGAGTTTTAAACGTCCCTTCTGGATCCCCTTATTTTCCTACTCAATTCCTCTTTTCTTTTAGACGACGAATATTTTCCTTTCCGTTTCCGTTTACTTAACCCGGGACCGAACGACATCCTAAATCCGGAGGTCCGCCGCGAAAAATCCGGGTAGTAGAATTGGTGCTGTACGAGCACTCGTGACGTCAAGCGGGAAGTGCGTGACGTCATTTAATCAGATGGTGCAACGTGAATTAGGTCGCGAGGGCGCGGAAGGGAGGACGGCACGAATTCCAGAAATTGGGACAGTAACCGGAGCGAGGTCGGTCACCGGAGTATTTACATATATTTACGTCGCAGAGATGCATGTATTTATGCGCATTTTAATCTTAAGAGAATAAAACTAGAACTAGAAAGTTTTTTATCTTCGCTACAGCTAATACCATCACATCGGTAAACTCCTCATCTCACAATTAATTTTAGAAGTATAAACGTTAATAGGCTTATAATGGCGGATGCGAAAAATTGTATGCCACAAAAGATGTCTTTACCAATTTCGTAATTAATAGGTGAGTCAAATTTCCGTTCACAAAAACTAGATTTAGAAAAGAATTAGAGTTTATCAAAAAATTAGCTACCTCGTAAGAGATGTTGAAAAACAGAAAGAACCAAAAGAAGAGTCCACATGAGAAATTCAACGACCCTTGTTTCCGTTGTAACTTATGGAGGGAATTTCATTAAATTAACGTATCATAAGGTTTCAAAAGGGATGTATCATAGAGAAACAAAACACGAGGGCGTGCTCGACTTTAATACTCTCGTCGCCGGGGAATTTAAAATTTGTTCATTGTAAGCCAAAACAAGATTGTTGATATACAGTGAAACTCCTATTAACCTTCCTATACTCACGCATACGGTCTGTGAGACCGATTTATATAGTATAGTATACGTCTTTCATTTTGACGTCAGTATAGGAAGGTTAAGCGACCACCACTGGTTCTCCCAAAAAGTTGTATAATATACAGGGTGCGGTAGAGTAATCGGGTATTTTCAATTAACAATTAAAAATAGCAAAAATTTCCAAAACAAATTTTTATTAGACTAAAATAAAGATAATACGTTGCCATTTTATGTTTTGAAGATAACGTCAGACAGGTGGTGTCCATCCTGTCTCACATATTCTTGCAGTCGCTCCCTGAAATTTTGCATTACTTTTTGCAGCAGGTCGTTGTCGATCGCAGCAATTTCTCTGCGAATTGAATCCTTCAATTCCTCCAGTGTCCGAGGTTCATTGATGTACAGCTTCTCCTTTAAATACCCCCAAAGAAAGAAATCGCAAATGCGGCCATGCAACATCTCCAAAGCGAGATGTGACGTGTTAGGGGAACATGCTACGAACCGCCTCCATTGGTGCAGCTGCTGTGTGAGCTGTTGCCCCGTGTTGTTGGAACCACATGCGCCGCATATTGATTCCCTGACCGCGAAGTTCAGGTCACAGGAAATCATTGAGCATTGTAACATCGTTTAGATTTTACTGTAACTGTGTTTCCTGCCGTTTCAAAAAAATAAGGTCCGACAACACCTCTTTCGCTCACACCACACCAAACGGTCACTTTAGGACTATGAAGTGGACGTTCGTGGATTTCCCGTGGGTTCTCAGCAGCCCAATACCGACAATTTTGCTTGTTGATCATGCCGCTTAAATAAAAATGAGCTCATCATAACCAAAGGATCTTCTACTAGGATTTCAAGCATTCTTCCAGAAAACGTTCGTCTCTGAGTGTAATCTTGTGGTTGAAGTTCTTGAACCACTATTATCTTGTACGGGTGAAACTTCAATTCTTGGTGTAAAATACGACGAACAGACCGATCCGAGATTTGAAGTGCTGAAGCTTGGCGCGCAGCAGAACGCTGTGGACTCCTAATGACTGCCTCTCTCACTCTATCAACGTTCTCTGGGGTGCGACGAAAAAGCCGTTGAACCTTTATCACTGAGTCGTTGCTTCTAAAAAATTGTTCAACTGTTCAAATGTTCTAAGCACCAACGCTCCATTGCAACTAAAACGGCATCCCTTTATGAAGGTATTGTGCGCAAGCAGAAACGTCAGATCCCCACCATTTTCGAGTACTACCCGTTCTAAAAACAACCGATTCCTCTGCCGTACCCTGTACATATTAAAATAAATTCTGATTATATCCGATTTAAAATAGTCAGGGCTAAATGTTTGAACGGCCTTTCTTGCTTGCCTGGATAAAATCTCATTTTAAAATAATGCTTCCACATCAGATAATAAGGTATTTAAACAAATATTCCCCAGTTCCCTAGAAAGTCTTTTAGTGAATTTACGGCATTTGAACAATCTGAAATTGGCATCACTTCTGCCGCTTCTTCTTCCTCCTCAATAGGATTTTGACTTTCTTCATTAGTATTGGTAGTCATACTTTCGTGGAAAAGTTCCTGCTCCCAGTTTTCACAACCATCTGCGACATCTCTGATATCTCTTCGGATGTCTTCCTGATTATCTTCCGCATTATCGTCGACCCCAGTTTCAATTCCACATGCTTGAAAACAGTTTGAAATTGTTACTGGTCCTACACCAGCCCATGCTTTATTTAACCATTTTAAGGAGTCACACAAGTCAATTTTCTTCTGTAATTCGTTAACCTTGGTCGCCTCGTCCATTCTAGCAGCAAGTGCAGATAAAATCCTACGCCGATATAAAAGGTTGAAATTTGGATAATGCCCTGGTCCAGTGGTTGTAGGTGGCTTGAAATATTGGCGGGGAGAAACTCTATTTTCACATTTGTTAATTTTAAATCACTTGGATGGCAGGTCGCATTATCTAATAAAAGCAGAGCATTTCTTCTTTTCTTTTCCTCTCATTTACGCTCGCTTTTTCACCACAAGTGGCACGAAAAGCAATAGTAGTTTCTAGTAACCAATCATTACTTCCAATGGATTTTTCAATTTTTAAATTTGGACACTAATAGATAAACCGAGTGAACGAGCACCCTTAAATCATGCTAAAGTGAAATCATTCACTTCTCTGTAAATTTGAAACGAATTAAATTTTTATTAGAATATTGATGCCACTTTAATTTGAACTTGTTCTGATTTTTCACAATTCCTTGAATTTAGATTTTGTATGTTCAGAGTATTTCCCTACATAAACGGCCGAGCGGTCGTTTTATTGTGGTCTCGGACGCGTTATAGAGTGGTCGTTTTGTAGGAGCCGATTACTACAGAAAATTGTATCGTTTCCTGAAAACTAGGTCGCTTACTGGAGTGGTCGTTTCTTGGAGTTTCACTGTATAAGGCTTAATATGCTGTTTTTTCATTTTTACCATCTTATATTTGCTTTCTTATAAAAAAAAATATTTCCTTTGTTGTTGTTGTGTTTGTACCTACCACCGTCCAGGTGTAACATCCCTGTAACACCTACATTAGGAACAAATATACATCGGACTTCTTTGTTTCAGGTGATTGCTGAATAATTAATAAATAGTTCTTAACATTGGCTGACACGAAAATTCGCTGCCAAGGACGATGAGATCCAGCCACGATGAGGGATTCCCGTTGTTTTTTGAAGAGAGATGTGACACCGCGTAATAAGAAAAATAGAATAAGTGTGTTCCAAATAAATATTTTACTTTTATCTTAGATGTCAACTTAATATAAATTATAAATGTAGTAGATATACAGGGTTAAAAAATTGTTAAATCATATTTTTCAATAAATATTACATGGTACAATTGTATATGTGGTTTGTCTAATGTAACAAGAAAACCTTACGTGTTACAACTTCTTGTTGACCATTTTCGAATTCAGACAGATTCATTCTACTACAATATGCTATTCAGCTTTATGTTACGAAAAACATTTTTTGCCGGCCAGTGTAATTAGTGAATAAAAATAACAGTGAATAATAGCGAGAAAAGTGCTAGAGAGCTAGAAGAAGAAGTGAACAAAATCATTTCGAGACAAGATGATGAAGAAATGGGTATCAGTGATGACTCTGACGTCGATCCCAATCACATGCAGAATCAACGGATTTCCATAGTTCTGGAAGTGACAAAGAAGTTCTCGAATCTTTCTCACGCCACAGGTGGAATAATACATCTACCAGCGCTTTTCGACTCCGATTCATCTACATCTGGATCACCTAAGACTTTCACCACTTTACAAAATATTCATGACGGTCCTCGTTCTCGTGACCTCTCAAATCTTACATGGGCGGATCATATCGGAAATCAAAAGCAATGCATTTATCCATTCTTACTTTACCTTATTTTATTACTGACCGAGTATTTGATAACCTTGATGGTTGAGGAAACCAATTTATACGCCACTCAATATCTAATGAATTCAAATGTTGCTCTACAATCTCCGCTTCATGGATGGTACTCTACATGTGCTAGAGAGATGAAGAGCTTTATTAGCCTCCTTGATTGGATAGTAATCGGAAAAGCATCGAGCTAGGTACATTATTGGAGTAAAAATAATTTATTTTCATTTCCTTTACTTGAAATACGTTCGAACTTTTATTACGGTTCTGACATTTTTCGAAAAAAAACAAAAAAACGAAGAAGCTCCGACGGATAATCTACTATAGAAAGTTGAAAATAATATAAATAAACTCATCAGTACCTTTGTGTTTACACCCCCGGAGAAGGTATCTGCATTGACGAATTCGTAGTGTCTTGGCGAGGATGTCTGGTATTTCGCCAGCATCTACCTAAGTAATGGAATCGGCATGGTATTAAACCAGGTATGGGCAACCTTTTTTGTAGAAGTTTTATGCTGCGAGTAATCTTGAAAAATATACATTTTTGTGGTATCCTTATGATTCATTATGAATTAAGTTTAGACGGTCCGTGCTAATATGCAACGAAAGAATTCAGTAGCGGGCCGGGCAAATATTACTCGAGGGCCGCATGTGGCCCGCGGCCCGGAGGTTGCCCATCTATATATTAAACTGTACAAGTTGTGTACTGAGAGGGGGTACACTTGGAACACATCCGTCTATGTTGGAAGAGATGTAGCTGCTGACATGGGTGCTTCTGAGGCAGTCGTAATCAAGCTTGTTGAAAATCTACTAAATGACTACTATATGGTCGTACCACTGGTTTATAAACTTCTTGATAAACAAAACCACCTAGTAGGAACCCTTCCTTAGAAGCGAAAGTATATAGTCCTAGAAGCGAGAGCTAAAAAGTTAAAAAAGGTGAACTGTAATATAAGTTAAGTGCAAGATAGACAGTTGTCCCGTAGACGCTTGCTGATATACAGTAAAACTTCGTTATAACGCTCTTCAAGGGCCCTAGAAAAAAACAGCACTATAACCGGGTAATCTTAAAAACGGCTAATGAACAGAATTTATTTGAAAACGTCTTTATATATACATATACTTCTAATTCAAGGCGGGAAGGTCGAATTTCAATAAATACTACCACTATATATGTATCTACTACTACATATATTTTACTTCTTTTAAATAAAGTAAAAGTTAACAAAACCTATTTTATATAAAACTTGTACGTTAGAAAAAGAAATATCAACCAAACTATGTATGCATTCCTACAAATTTTATTTTTTAAAAATCATTAATTTGTGTTTATAGTGACAGATGTTTTTGTAAATGCTCAATTTTCTGATTTATGGATATTTTTGAATGATTCCTCTTCTACCTCCGTACAAGAAAAAGAGCTCTGATTGTTTTCAAGGCCTCCAGAACGACGTTTATTTTTGGCGTAATTATTTCTGATGAACCTTCATCCTCTTCATTTTCCACTTCTGATGGTGCATTGTAATCGGCGATTAGTGTCTCAAGGCTTAAAACTTCATTGGTTACTAACCCATTGTCGAAGTCATCAAAACTTTCCAATTCAGTCAATCTTTCTTCCATTTGTAAAATGTCTCGCCAGCCTTCATCAATTTCTACCTCTTCGGTTTCACCTTTCCTTGTAAAATTACCAATACCTGCTGCCTTTTTGAAACAATTAGAAATGGTCTCTTTCGTAATGTCCATCCATGCAGCGTATAAAAAGTGGATAGCATCAAAAACAGAAATTTTTGGAGAAGTCGAATTTGAGCTGTCCATAATCGATAGATATCGTTGGACCATCCTTTTCCTGTAACCTTGCTTCAGAACTTTTATGATGCCTTGATCACGTGGTTGAAGCTTACTTGTGGTGTTAGGTGGTAGGAAAATCAAGTTGATGTTTTGGAGTTTCGGATGCGCAGCGCAATTGTCGACAAGCAAAAGTATTTTTTGGTCTTTCAATTCGATGTTCCACTCATTAAGCCATTGCCCAAATCTATCTCCAGTCATCCATGCACGAGATTGAGAAGAATAAATGCAGGGAAGTTTTCACATTCTTAAAGCAACGTGGCTTAGCGTATTTTCCAATTACGAGCGGTTTTTCTTGTCTGTGCGTGTGCAATTCGTGCATACGCGCTTTGCTTAATTTTCCTCCGTGACATTTGTCATTTTCTAAAACTAAAGATTTATCAGGCATCACTTTAAAAAACAATCCGAATTCATCCGCATTATAAATTTCTGAGGGATTGTAGCCAGAGATGAGGCTCGATATTTGACTTTTCCAGTCGAATGTTACATTAGGATCTAGTGAATTTGACTCACCACAAATTTGTTTGTACACGATACGTCAGAGGATTTTTCTAGGTGGGACAACAAATTTTCTAGGGTGGGTACTGGGCAATGCCCACCCTTTGCCCCCGCTAGCTTCGCCTATGGGTATATGGTATCGGACCTACAAATATTAGTCCAAATTCCAGGATTCCAGTCAGTTATTCATCAGCTGTTGTATTGTGTGTTGGTCTGGCTCTCCGCGTATGTTCATGGTATTTACTGCTTCTACGATAAAGTCATGTTTTTCAAAGCTTGTAGATCTATATTATTGACTAATGTGTAAGTAATTATAAAATTACTTCGAAATAAATTAAATAGCAATAAAGCGACGAGCACTCCCAAGAAGAGGAAAAGTAGACATGAACAAGCACGAGTAATTTTATTAAACCTTATTAAATCAAATAAACAAGTCTGCTTTTTTATTTTTCTGGAATACAATGTAACAAGTACAACAAAAAATTCAATTCTTCTATACCTATTTCTTTTCCACTTTTATCTTCAGTATTAGTTCCTGAATTATTCAGTATACACTTTACAATAAAACTTTCAATATGAATTCATTTATTGAAACTAACACATGCGCATTATTGTTTCAAACAAAAGAATATATTTCTTGATCTCATAATCAAACAGTATTAAGTTACATATTTCAGATTTTACAAGAAGACGATATAAAGATTTTAATGTCATATTATTATCCTGACACGCTATTTATGCTGCTTATATTAATGTTTAAAATGCCCGCGCTTTGGCAATTTCGACTGATATTGTTGGTGCGTGTAGTATAACAGACTTGGCGTTACCAATTACTTTTCAATTACCAATTACATTAGTTGTAATGGGTAATTGAAAAATACCAATTTCAATTACTGGTAATTGAATTGAATCCAATTATAAATTAAATGACATTTTGTAATTGGCAATTACCACTTACAATTACAAGTAATTGGTAATTGGCTTTTACCAATTACCAATTACTATAATTAGTAATTGGCCAATATCAATTACCAATTACATGCAATTGCTAATTGGCAAAAAAGTAATGCTAATTACACAAATGGTAATTACATTTTAATTTTTATCCTTCACATAAAGGAATTTTTAAAAGTGGTTCATTCACTCAAACATTGAATATATCCAAAGAAGAAAAATAGAATAATGTTCTCGGCTCTTCTGTCACTGGCTGCATGCATTATGTGATGGTGAAATAGAGAGGGTATAGAAAAGAGGCGTAAACTTGAAATCAGAGAACCTTGAAATGAATTGAAACGTTATGTTAATTTATGAAAATAAGGTATTTAGTTTCAGTTGGCATTTTCTATTTTTTTATATATTGTGTAATGGAAGATTTTTGTAATCATTGTATTTCTTTTTAATAAATACTTTAAAAGTAATCATTACATTATTTTAGTCAATTACTCTAAATTTCAATTACATTGTACCCATTACATGTAATTAGTAATTGGTAATCGCCAAATACAAATTACATGTAATTGGTAATTGTACTCCATCAATTACAAATTACACATAATTGGTAATTGGATTTGACCAATTACAAATTACATGTAATTAGTAATTGATGATTGCCAATTACTAATTACACGTAATTGGTAATTGGCCGTGTAATAATTACAAAATGTAATTGGTAACGCCCAAGTCTGTAGTATAATAGACCACGCATGGATCACCCTCGTGCATCTCAAGTGCCAAGAGGTCATCTTTTTTTTTTTGATGTACTTTATGTATAAAAGGTCCGTTCGTTTAAATAATATTCAGTTTCTCCTATACTCTTCTACGAATCTCACGTTCTACAGTCTTGTGTACGGGTAAATTATTGAAATTTCGCATAAACCACCGTGGTCATGGCAGAAGTGAATAAAAAACGTCGCGATCTATCGAACGAAGAAAAACGACAAATTCTCGATAACTTCGATAAACTTCCGAAAATGAGTCAAAGGAATGCTGCGGTACAATTAAAAATTTCGCAACCGCTGTTGGGTAAAATTTTAAAAAATCGTACAGAAATAGAAACGTGTGCGCGTTCGAATGAAAACATAAAACGAAAAAGGGAAAGATCTGGAAAGGATAATCAAGTTGAATCAGCTTTAAAAATTTGGTTTACAAATGTTCGCGAAAAAATGCCTCTGTGAATGGTCCTATCATGCGTCAAAAAGCAGAAGATATAGCCAAAACTATGGGGAAAGAAAATTTCATTGCAACAGACGGATGGTTCAATCGGTGGAAAAAGCGAGAAAACATCGTTTATAGACCTCTGCACGGTGAAGAAAAAGTGCTGATTCGTTAGCAGCCGCTGACTGGATGCGTTCGGAATGGCTAGAAATTATTGCAAAATATCCGCCTCGGGACATCTACAATGCAGATGAAACAGGACTCTACTTTCGCGCGATGCCTAATCATACTTATTTGTTCAAAAACGATAAAGTAAGAGGTTGCTTATCTTCGAAAGAACGAGTAACAGTGTTATGTTCTGTTAATATGGAAGGTGAAAAGGAAGAACTTCTAGTGATAGGAAAAAGTAAGAATCCTCGGTGTTTTAAAGGTGTTAAAACTTTGCCCGTGGAGTATTTTGCTAATGCGAATGCTTGGATGACAAGTGTTTTGTTCAGCGAGTGGTTACTCAGGTGGGACAAAAAATTGAAACGCCAAATCGTCTTATTAGTAGACAATTGTACTGCGCACAAAGTGAATGCAGTTTTGACGAACATCCAATTTATTTTCTTACCTGCGAACACTACGGCATTGATACAACCATGTGATCAAGGAATCATTCGAACATTCAAAGAATACTATCGAGGGCAAATTCGAGCCCAAATTATACAAGAACTTGATGAGAATCGAGATGCACCTACTGCAGATGCGATAGCAAAAAATCAGTCTTCTAGATGCGCTGCATTTGCTGGTGAAGTCATGGGGGCAAGTTCAACCAGAAACGATCCGAAACTGTTTTCGAAAAGGAGGTTTTTCCAAAACTGGTGATGAAGAACCTGATCTCCATGAAACGTGCGCTGACATTTTAGAAGGTATGAAAAAAGAACTTGTTTTGTACATCTAACTAATATTTTTTTAATTTTTTTGTAGTTCAAGGTCTGTCCAAAAGCGAATTTTCCGATTGGGTGGATATCGACAATGATGTTCAAACAGCTGCCACAATGACTATATCAGACATTTGTCGGGAAGTTGTGGATCAATCGTCCGAAGGAAGTAATCCTGAATTACCCGAAGTAGGAGAAGAAGAAGAAGAGGAAATGTCTGAAGAGCCGCCAACTAATGGCCAGATGCAAGAAGCGTTAAATATTCTCCGACGTGGTGTACAATTCCGAGAAAGTAATTTTGATAGATATTATGATTTTGAAATATACATACAAAATCTTATTAATAAAAATAAACGTCAAACGACGATCGACCAGTTTTTCGAATGAAATCGTAAAGTGTAAATAAATGTACCTACGTATTGTATCGATGGTAAAAAATAAACAAATTTGGTAGAATATTAAAAATTGTTGATTAATCGTTAATTTTTCCCTTGAATTTTATTTGTAAGTCGTTAAATAATTTGATTACATACATACATATTTATTATTGACTACATCAGCATAGAAAAATACATTTATATTTACCTTCCGCTTACTGTTATCATTCGGTTAATGTTATCAAAAAGGGTTTGTTCCAAATTGATCACAATAAGCGGCTTCTTCTGTATTTTATTTTACAAATTCTTGACGGTTGAGCCGTTTGGTAATTAAAGAATTCAGAATACTAACAGCCACTATAAAAGGAATATGGAAACAAGATAAGAATTCTGTTCGTGGTTTTGATGAAAATAAGCCTATGAATGTTAATTCTAAAAAACAAGGAAAGTCAGATTGGAAAAAATTGCCAATATTTGATTAGTTTATTATAAAAGGTACACTGCGATCATTATCATTTGTAGTTGAAATTCTACCTACCTCTCCATGGAGGTTGCTAAGAAATGGAGAAATTAAGAGTATTCTAATTCTTTGAAACCGCTTCTAAAGGACAATAAAGTAGCACGTTTGGATTATTGCCTGTCATTTATGAAAAAGGATAGCAAGTTTGAAGAAAAGTGGCCAAGGAGCTCCCCAAAGAATACTTCTGGACTCATACAGCCTGACAATGCAAGGCCACATTGTAATATTGAAGATGAGTAAAGAGTGTAGGAGGGATGGTTGGAATATTTTGTTTATTTTTCAACCAAATAGTAGTCCTGATTTGAATATGCTTGATCTTGGTTTCTTTTCATCTATTCAATGTTTACAACACCAGTGTTAACCTTGGAATATAGATAATTTAATAAAGATTATCGACAAATGTTTCAAAGTGGAAACTAGACATACATTAGATAATGTGTTTATAAGTTTAAAAGTAGTTACGAAATCGATTATAGATCATAACGGAAACAATAATTATAATGAATCTTTGCCTTGCTAATATTAAGCATATTAGCAAGATTCATAGGGAGAATTGCTTGCCTATTAAATATAGCACTTTTACTTCTAGAAGACGTAAATGGCTCACTTACTTTGGCAAAAAAATCTGTAATGGCTCACTTATTATGGAACAGAGGAAGTATGTATTTCTTATTTATCATTACCATCCAGATCTTCATTTGTTGAATTTGCAGAGTCGGAACTGAAAAAAATATATTATTCAGAAAAAAATATAATATAATTTTGTTTTTATTTCTATTCAATTGTATGATTTTATACTATTCAAAAACAGATTATGGAAAATATTCGTGAACTAAGAAAGAATTCTCACCTTTATTTTTAATTCACAAATCAATTCCTTGTATTATAAATTATATCACTCGTAAATAGAAAAACAACTCATTTTGGTTTCCATTCACGAACGATTTTTAAGAGGGAACATTTTTACATATTTCGCAAATGAAAACATTATATTTGTACGAAGTCTTAGTTAGTTCTGGTTATATTAGCAAATATTTTCATACCTCACAATATCCAAAGCCCTCCTTACTGCTGCCATGCTTCCAGGACAAGGAAATCTTATAACATATCGTTGCCCATCACGTAATGTTAACTCAATCGCGCTTCCCTTAATCTCATTCCATCCATTTACATTAATGTTATCTATACGTACAGATGGCGTATAAGACGGCAACAGTGGATGTTTGGTTAAATAAATACGGCAATCAGCAACGATATCGAGCAACATTTCTTTGTCCGCCTGTCCATTAATTGACACAGATACAATTATATTATTCATTCTCGATCCTTTCCTTTTACCAAATAGATTCATGTTTCAATAATATCGTATTACACACGTATTACAAGTTAAAAACAGTTCTGTTTTTACAACTTAACAAAACCTAACCTCAACGAAAAACCAACTTATAGGTATACCATAGATAAAAATATATCTAGTATGCCACTATAATGTTAAGAATTAGTACTATTTTGTGCCATCTGTTGTCACTTTCAGGTATTAAATATCAAGAGCGGGAATATATAAAAATACAGATTTTTAGTTACGTCATTTATTCAAATAATTATTATCGTAGACTTACCTACTAAAAATCAGGTAAATGGGTACTGCCACCAAGTCTAATAAAATAACTTTAAATATTTACTATATATTTATTTGTATTTCGATAATTAATGCAAGTACACGCCTGTATATTCATTTAAAACAAACAAACAAATAAAAACATGTATACAGATCTTCAATGTTCGTTTCCTTGATAACTGAGTGCTTCCTTGCCCCAACAGCACTTCACTTTCCTTTTCATATGGAATGTTATCATATTCGGATTGTGAGGTAGATGCAAAACCAATCTGTTGAGCTGTAGATATATTTTCACCTAATACTAGTCCGGAGGCTGTCAAGTTCGTCTTGCCTTCGGCGATGTGAATATTAGGCAAAATATTGCCCAATACTGCGGATTGCTAAGCCATAGTATATGGACAATTTGTCAATCATTTTTCCTGTTAGCTTATTTCTACCACCAATGCCTTTATTTTTGCTTACACATTGTCGAAGTCGCGTGCCCATTCGCTTCTGTACGTGGCCAATGCACTCTTTTTTATTTACTTGTATCAACTGTCCATATGGTTTTGCATCGACGATACCTTTATAAGTTTTTGAGTCACCATCTCCAATATAATTAGTATACATGACACCATAACGCTGTGTAGATCGTTGAAACATTTCTTCTATCGCGTCCACTTCCATCTTCCCAGCAGATCCCCCATGATTCGTCGAGCACTGATCTCCGTGGCTTGCTTTCCATTCATCATATTCAGCGGTGTTTCCTTTTGATGACCAATGTTCGCAGGCTTTACACTATGAACATTTTATAAGAATATCCACAACCTTGCCTGTGTTCCAATCAATAAGCGTCGCTACTCCTAAGAAAGATGTGAATCCACGTTTCTTCCACGTTCCGTCTCCAGATACTGTGAGTTGTTTATCATCATCAATGCCGTTATTTCTCATGACTTCTCGTTCTTGACTAATAGCATTTTTACTTAACAAATTAAAAACGGCAGAAGAAGCTGTATGAATATTTTTAACTATGATGTCGTAAGTCGATTGTGCCACGGGGAGGCAAGTCCATTATGCCGCAAAATTTCTGAGCACCATTCAAACCAATTCTTAACAGTCTTAGAGCAAAAAGAAACGTCTATTGATTTCGTAAGCACCTGCAATCAACGGGGAAGACGGAATCAAAACAGGATCACACGATGCACATTCGATCATTACTTTGAATCCGAGTCCCCGGGTACTTTCAGTTTTGAATGTAACATTTCTACTGCACTGTTTACATTTCACATATTCGGATATAGCAGTGAAAACAGTAAAAAATTGAGTATCCTGTACCCAATAGTTTCCTCTTCAGGAACAAACACCTCGTGTCTATTTTTCATTTTTTTCGCAGCTGTGCTTGTACTCATTTCCTCTTGTTCCACTTTATGTTGATTTTTTGGTTGCTTCCTCTTCATTCCAACATCTTTTCTGAGCTCCCCAGACTGATGTTTCACTCGCGAACTCTTTCATCTTTCCATTCTTGTAATATTTTTGCAATACAGCGATCAATTTCGGTACAACTGTTTGTCTCGACGATCAGATACCGACTAAGTTTAGTAAGGTACTGTGTAAGATAATGTGAATTTCAACTATAAAATGCGTATACCTAAACAGTCAATTACAAAACGCTATAACTGCGTCATTGCTGCGAATTTCTTTATGAAATTTTCAGAGTAGACACTCAAAGGATAGTACTTTCGAATGAGCCCCTTTTTAAAAAATCGATCTTTGACCTACGCAGGTGTATGTAAGCCCTTAAACAAATCAGGATATTTATCCGGATTGGGGAACGAATGTCGTGACGATGATTTATCACTACAAGTACGTATAGAACATGTTCGATACATTATGTACAATATTAAAAATGCCTTAATTTAAATAGCGATATTTATTTTGTGATCTTAAAAGATGATAAAATAAGTGTGATTTATTCTTTACTTACTTTAAAGCAATTCCTTTAACAGCACACTTAAATAAAGTTGGACAAATCGCTACAAAACAAGTTTCTGTAGATTATAAGAAAGTAACGTAGTATACAACGATTTGAATTGTATATCAAAATTCAAATTTCAAATAAGATTGTAAACAATAACAATGGTAACTATGGTAATCAAGTGCGCATTCGTTTCTACGCACTTTCTACCCTAGTCACCGCCTCTGGTGCTAGTTTCAGGAACTTTTAGATTGTCTATCTCTGTCTAGCAAAAGGAATATAAATGTAGTAATCTAAGTGCATAACCCATGGGTATACAAAGAGAAACAAGACAGCTCAACCATAGATTATAAAGTTGAGAGCTCAACGTTCAATTTACGAAAAATATTTACAGGTTCCTTTTTAAAAATTGACAAATTAACTTTAAATTGAAATCGTATTACAGCGACTTGACTTTATTTCTTATTATTTTGTATGTATTATATTCACCAGTTCACTGATTTGATGAACATTCTGTACAATAGACTCGAATGGCCATGGAGAGCTACCATGTATTGTAGAGGTCAAAATAAGTCGGAGAAGAGTTCAAAGTTTACTTAAAAAATCACGTTTTTGTACGCTGTTCAGAAACGCGCGACACAAGTTTTATGAAATTTGGGAAAAGTACATTTCAGAGGATTACCCTACTTTCAGTAATCAAAGAAACCGAATGGAAATTGCAGAATGGTTAAAAGCATCCTCACCCCCCAATTTTGTATTTTAATTTTATTAAACTTGTACTAAGAATGTAGGTGAAGGTGATTGCAAGGACTATGGTGTAATTTACTGACACAATATCGCATCGGTAAACTCCTCACCACACAATTGTTTATAATACAATCGGTGACACGTGTTTGGCTAGCTCGAGGCAAGCATTTTCATGCTGTCACCGATTTTATTATAAACAATTGTGTGGTGAGGAGTTTACCGATGTGATATTGTGTGAAGAATGTATGTGATCAGTATTTGAGAAAACATTTTTTTCCTTCGAAACTATGCGAAATACGGAGTTTTTATAAGAGTCAAAAAATGAAGATGATGAATAAGCCTTTCCGTTAAAAAGGCTTACAACCGTATTACCACCCGTAAGAAAGAACTTTAAAAAATTATCAGGGGGTGAGGGTGGTTTTAACCCTTCTACAATTTCCTTTCGGCTTCTTTGATTACTGAAAGTAGGATAATCTTCTAAAATGTACTTTTCCCAAAATTTCCCCAAACTTTGAACTCTTCTCACGGACAAACGATACATTTTGGTATAATAAATTGCGTCCATTCGACTTATTTTGACCACTACAATACGTGGTAGCTCTATGTCTCAGCAATTTTGGGACATACTGTATACATATATATGTACGTATACATATATGTGTATATATAATTATATACATTAGACTTAGCGTTAAAAACTTTTTTGAAACTTGAATGTGGGTAGCGATGAAAATATGCGATTTGATACCAAAATTGATATAGCAAATCTTAAGGCTGATCGGATGGTGCTAACCCGTGCCATAATGAGGCCAAAGATCAGAATTTTGAAAAACCACCAAAATACTCTTTGTTTGCATTTTATCAATTTTTTGTTGTGACTCAGTTCCTTTTGGTGTTTGGTTCCACAGTATAACTCTTTTTCAAGAAACTTTCGGTAAAACTGTTGATTTACTCTTTGATCTGGAGGCATAAACTCTTTTTAAACGATTCGCAGGCTATCAAAGCAAGATGCTTTTGATCTTCGATTTGCTCATTCTCGCTTTCTTCTTGACCTTGGAGAGCTTGTGCCATTTCATGTCCTGGCGCTTGGTTTTGGTGTCGTACTCAAACACCCGAGTCTGGTCATCGGGAATGACACGTCCCAGAAAATGAGTACCATTTCAATTGATTCTAGAAAATCAATGCACTTGTCCCTCATCATGTCCTTTTGGACCTGCTGTCTGGGGACCATCTTTTAGCAGATTTTTGTCATCCCCAATTCATTGATCAAAATCTGATAATTCAAGTTCACCTCTGCCCCGATCATTGTGACTGTCAACCGATGAACTGAACGCACAAAATTCTGGACTGTGTCTACATTTGCATTGGCTTGTGAAACACAAGGCTTTCCGCTACGAGGTTCAATTTCAATCGATTCTCATCATTCTGCAAGTCCTTTAAACCGCCGAAACAGTTGGCCCGTTGACAAAACATAGCCCTGCCGAAGTTTTGCAAAAGTTCTCGTTGCACCGTGTCCAAGTCTGAAGCAAAACTCGATCGCACACCGTTTGCTTGAAATTCGTGTCACTCATTGTCAGAACGCACAAGCAAAAGCTATTTCATTAAAACAATCGCTGCGGAGAAACAATTCGCACTGATAGCGTATCACATATTCGTCTGCGTCCTCTCCAAGTCTGACGTCACCAGTGTTGCCCAATCGAACAGTACGCTGCCAGTCTCATTACTTTATTTATAGACCTCGTATGTCTCACACTATTACATTACTTCTAAGAAATCTGCAGAATCCCTGATCTAAGCTGTTCTGATAAAAAACGGGAAGATGACAACTTAGTTGTGGAAATATGTATCTGATATCTACCCAAAGTAGCAGTGGTTGGGCCCAATTTCATTTTACAAATAAATTAGCTCCCGCTATCTACATAATTACTTAATACACATGGTAAAATCAATGTTGGGCTTTATTCCTCTATTTGAATACGCCAGCATATATACGTCGCGTCGGCGCCAAATAGAAATGAAGCGTAACTTCTTTCGTAATGCCTCTATACATAGGACAATGCCTATTCCGACATTCGCGTCGGTTATTCAATTCGTACACGTCGGACTTGCGTCATCTATGAATCTAGAGAATTCCATTCTCTGGAAAAAAACTAGCCGCGTATATGTGCTTTTCCTTTTGGTTTGTCGTCGCCAATACAAAACCTATTTTATCGATAGATGAGATTTGTATTGTTTGACGTTAATCTAAAATTTATGCATTAACCCGTTGCGGATAGATTTCTCTTGTGAAAATATTTAACATATGCTAATTTATGAAAAGCTACAAATAACATATCTAATTAAGTTACCGTAGTAGATCATTAATGTTGAAATATTAGCAAGGCGATGGTGAGAGTGGGCGGTTAGAAGAAAGAAATTTCGTTTCACCTGGAATAATATAATTTTGCTCGTCGTCTGCTTAATTTAGTATACACTTAGAATAGATTGAATTAAAGTTTTTGTAGGTGGGGCAAAAGCTACGTACTGTAAGCAGCTTTTTCTACTGATTATCAGTGTTTTCATTTAGAATAAAATACGGCATTCACTAAAATATTTATTGAACAGAAAAATAATAATACCTCTAATATTCAATTTTGGTTATTGTCGCAGTTAATTTTAATAGGAAATAATGATTTCTATAACGTATAAGAAGTTTCTATGTTTAGTTCAAATTCCTTATCTCTTTCGTAAGTGCTATGATTCCTGAAGGATGGTGCATCGCCATATTATTCTCTGACTGTTTGTAATTATCTTAGTACCATTTCCTCAAACAAATGGATGAGGAGCAATTGAATGGGCAGCAAGATCTTCCGATTTAACTCCACTCGACTTTTTTATGGGGTGTTATACAAAGTGTACCTAAACCGACCTAATAGTATTAGGACTAGAATAACCGAGGAAATCAGATTAATAAGTTTAATAACTCCCCAAGTATTAAATAATGTCCTAACCGAATTTGATCATAGCCTTGCCCATTATCAACATGTAAATGGTATGCAGCTTCAGCATTTAGTTTGAATAATTTTAAATTTGTTTGTAACTTTTGACTTTTTAGTCAAACTTTGATGGTTAAATCGAATGATACACAAAATATTTTATTTTTAAAAAATCTTGTTACGTAACCTATCTCAGAAATCATCGAATCATCGAAAAGGCGTCGTATAGTGAGTATAGTACAATAGAGTAGAGACAGTTACAACTCCCGCAGAAAAGTGACTTTCGGACGGGAATTATAACGCTAGTTGACATCGAATAGGGTATACGCACGGTTGAGCCTTGCACGGAAATATATTTTTATTGTAACAATTATTTAGGAAAGCAACATGATATACATTTTAATTAAAATTTAAATTATTAGAATATCTCCGACCAACACCAGAGTCTTTTCGAGTGTGTCCGACGAGTTGAGTGACGTCACTGTATTTATTTACATACATTAGTTCAGTGTTACACTGCACTTAGTTGCATTAAAACACACATGTTTTCGTAAATAAATATTGACGTGGAGTAGTTTAGTGCTTAAATTCTCACTTCAAACTTTAGAATGGCTAAAATTACTGAACACGCATTTGTAAAGGCGCAAAGTGATAATTTATGAATACTAACCTGTTTATGTCGATGAAATTCATTCGCTCAAACGATTGTTTTATTTCATGCAATTGCTCTGTAATTCGTTTCTGTGTGTTTTCCTTTGTATAGTGCCGTGATTTCGCCTTTTACTTGTTTGTCTTCATTTAATTTCTTCGCCTCTTCTCTTGACTTATATAGATTGGTAAAGTGCTTTTCCCTCTCTCCCTTCCCTATTTTGGTTGTTAGCTTGTATACGGAATTTTGCTTTACGATGTATTCGTTCAATTTTCTTCCATTTTTGCTGTTTAGTTCTTGTAGTGTACGCCACTGAGCATCCTAGCCGGTAAGCTAGTTACCCACGAGTTAATTAGCTGCAGTGTCATATAGTGTAATACAAGTTTTTTAACCTTCCTATACTCACGCATACGGTCTGTGAGACCGACTTATATAGTATAGCACACGTCTTTGATTTTGACGTGAGTATAGGAAGGTTAATAAAGAAACCTAGATAAATCAAACTTCTTAGTGATATAGCCTGTTTCAGAGTAAGCGCCTTACTTTTTAGCCATACTATGGGTACTACTTTCAAAATATTTGGCAGTAATATATTTCAGGACATTCTCTACACGATGGTGATATCAGATTTTCAATTGGACGAATTATTTCAAAATGGCGACTTTCAACTTTTTTTTTTTAAATGGAATGCCATCATTTTTTTTTATTATTGAAACCCTAAAAACATTCTTTTTACGATAGTATTCAAAATTCATTTCTTTCCCTATCAAAAAGCAAACTAACGTTTTAATCTAGTAGCGCATGAATGTTTTATACTCCATGTTATTTTTGTCCAAATATCAAGTAGCGGTAGACACAAAAGAAACAATCAAACTTTAATCTAGTACTCAAACGTCAATCCACTTGCTTGTGCTTATCAACAACAATTGTATTATTGAAGATTATAATTGTTAATTTAAAATTAATTGATACGTTTTTAAAATGCCGTTAAGTTATTCGAGGGACGGGTTAATTGATATGCTCCTAATATTTGGAGAAGCAGATGAAGATCCTTATGAAGCAGCCAGATTGTACCGAAATAAATATCCAAACACAAGGCACCCTGAACATCGAACATTTACTAAATTATTGGAGAGAATGCGTGAAACGGGAACTGTGGATTATAAGAAACCGGTACCAGCAAACCCACCTGCTTGCAATGACGACAACGAAAACCATGTAATGCTACACATTATTGAGAAACCCCATATCAGTATTAGGGAGATTGCAAATTTGGTTGGAATATCGCATACTTCGGTCTGGAATAAATAATAAATAAATGTCACCCATTCAAAATGATTTTTCACCATTTTGCACAGTGGGGTTTGCAACAGATAGGACAAAATATAAACTTTTTTAACAATGTTGTATTTTCGGACGAAGCAAGTTTTCGAAATGATGCTGTTGTTGTAAGACATAACATGCATTATTACGCTGATGTAAATCCACACTGGGCCCGTGAGCCACGTTGTCAACATCGATGGGGTTTATACGTGTGGTGTGGAATTGTAGGACAGCACATTGTTGGGCCAATATTCATTAATAGACGAAATGGAGAGAATTACCTCAATTTATTAGAAAATAAAATTCAAAATCATCCAAATATCCAATAATCGATACGAGAACCGTTGGATTGGTGGTGGAGGACCAGTTGGTTGGCCACCTAGGTCACCTGATATGACACCACTGGACTCTGGGGGTATGTAAAATCCCAGGTGTACATCGTTGAACCAACAACTATTGAAAATATGCAAGAGAGAATTCGTCTTCGATCTACTGGCTCCATTGGACGACGTTTTACTTTATGTATTGAAAAAGAAGGAAAACATTTCGAGCATTTTTGTAAATACCTAATTTTTCTTTGATGTAAATTTTTAATTTTGAGTTTCAAAAAGCTTAATTGTTCCTTTTGTGTCTACCGCTACTTGATATTTGGACAAAAATAACATCGAGTGTAAAACATTCATGCGCTACTAGATTAAAACATTAGTTTTCTTTTTGAAAGGGAAAGAAATGAATTTTGAAATTAACGTTACATGTTCTAATTGGGAAACCATACCATATAAAATGCGTAATAAAATATTTTCCAGACATAGGTAGTAAACCACAAGGAATTTTCCTGTAAGCTTTGCAAAAAAGGAAAGTAGTGCTATTCCTGAGTACCAATCATAATCATTCCAGCGGACTAGTAACTGCGGCACATGGGTGTTAAATAAACGGAAATTTTAGAGCGCTGCGAGAGGAAATATCTGACAAATATGTGTGGACGAATAAAAAACGGCAGATGGATGGTGAAGACGAACAAACAAAGGAGTAGAAAATGTATGTGAAGAAAAAGAAATCAAAGCCCAAAAACTAAGGTGGCTAGGTCATGTAGAAAGAATGGACCATCAAAGAATGACAAAGATGCTATATATAGAAAAGCATTAAATAAAAGAAAAAATGAAGACCACGGAAAAGATGGATTGACAGTGTGAAAGAGGATCTTTAGAAGATGAATATTAAAGATTGGAAGAATGGAATAATGGAAACAAGGATTAACCCATTTAAAGCCAAACCAAAACGACAAGGAAAATTTTGAGAAAATTTTTATGTATATAAAATGAGGAGTACAAAAGAAAACAGAAAAACAAAAAACAAGTTCAATTTTTGTTTTCCGGGCATAGAATTGGCACAGTGGCCACTTGTGAGTGAAATTTTGAAAAGCACACTTTGTCAATGCAATGGTTTTCTTGCATTTTTGGCAACTCTAACGACATCTGTTGCGGCAGATGACACAACGTATACGATTTGGAAGCTGTTTGGGAACGTGATCGGCGCCGTCTAGCTGTAAACCTTCAACATTTGATGACGAAGGACGAGCAGAGCGTCTTTTTGGTGATTGCTTTAGGTAAAATCTAGCTATTGTTCGTCGAAATAGTAGATCCGTGCTGTTTTCTTTACTACATGCATGCAAGCGCCAAGGATTTGATATAGCCATGCAGGTGAATAAAACCCTACCACTATTTTTTGCCATGAATGCCGATTTTATATAATGATATGGATTAATCCATTTCATCAACTCCGTCCATGCCCTTGTTGTAATTTTGAAACATGTATGGAATCTGCATATCAGTTTTGCGTATATTTTAATATTATATTTGTAGCCATTATACCCAAATTGGCACAGCACTATTTTATGCGTTAGAAAATCATATATATATATATATATATACATATATATAAAATATCAAACTAAAAATCATTCTGTATGATTCGTTATGTATTGAATTTGATCAAATAAAAGAATTTATGACTTTAAACTTTACACAGAAAATTTAATTATCGTTAACCAAAACCTACCTCCACATCTGTATTATTGACGAAATTAATTAGATTATTATACCACTAAAAATAAATCCAATTTATTCGTTTTGCATTTTTATAACTATAGCTTTTCCTAATAATTATCTTTATATATACATATATAATTCTACTGTACGTGTGTTTGTCACTGAACTCCTCCTAAACGGCTTGACCGATTTGAATGAATTTTTTTGTATGCGTTTGTGTGGCGCCCTGGATGGTTTAGATTCACAAATCAGCCCGGCACATTTAAAAATTAAGAAGAAAAAATAGAGATTAAACAAATTGATGACGTTTGGTGGGTTAGGTTATGACAGTTGTCATGGTGCGCGCAAAGACAGTTAAGGTGATGACATTTGTGATTGTGCGCGCATGAATAATTGTTATGTCATAATAGAAGCAAAGTCAGCAATATACATCACAGTCTTATTTACAATGCCGCGAGCGAGAAGAACGAATCTTTCACAACGAAGCCGTAATGCAATTAGACTGCGGAATATTGCGAATCAATCCATTGCAGATGAAGAAGAAATCGCACGAGAGAAGGGCGCCGTGTTAGTACGGCCCAACTTCGTGCTTCACAAACACAAGAACAAAGAGAGGCCATACGTGAAACGGCTCGGTTGGCAATGAGAAATCGTCGAGCAGAACGCAGATCAACAACGTCAAGCCGCAAGAAGAAATAGATAAAGTCGCGAAATATAGTATATCACAACGTGTTTTAATGAAGATAATCGACACGAGTGCAACACATTCAGCAAATAGTTTAATAGAAAGTTGTGCTACAACGACATGCGAATCATTTGGTTTACATTCAATAAAGCAAATGCTTTGCTTTTTAAACTTTTATTCAACTTAATTAATTTTATCTTAACAAGTTAATAAAACTCAGGTAATAACTTAAGACAGCATTTATTAATTCGGTGGTACGAAGTTCGCCGGGGCAGCTAGTTAATGTATAAATTTTTTAATTATTGTCAATACTTTTTGTATACACCCTCAATAACTAAGTGTTCCCAAATTGGCATGGTGGCCGTAAATGGGTTAAAAAAATGTATGCAGGAGTTATAATGAAATATAATGTATCGTTAATGTTATTGCATGTTAAATAAAATTGTTTAAAGAAACTTTTGTAAAATTGTATTTTAAGCCATAGGCCCATGAAGTCCGTGAAACTATAATAATCAAGAAAGAAATAACTGTGACAGATACGCCAATGATTATGCATTTTCTGTTCCTTTTTTAATCTAATACCATTTTTTAATTATATAGGGTACAAAAATCCCTAAATAGTTAGAATAGATAGAAAAGTATAATGCTTTCATTATCTGACAATGAGAGCATCCAATTTAATTTTTGTTTTATCAATAAACAGATAGTTCTTGTAGGCTTCAGCGTCTTATTTAAAAGAAGCATTTGGAATTTAATTTCTATTGAGATCAAGTACTTATATTTATTAATTTTTAAAATTTGCATAATTGACAACATTTTTATTAGTAAGTTTTATTAGAAGTAAGTAATATTGACCTATTAGTGGTAGAGATCTATCATATAAGATTAGAAGTAAAGGGTTTTATGAGGAGAAGGAAAAAGTACACAGAAGGGTAGTTTTGTAAACGTATTTATTTTCTTAATAAGTCATTAACATTAAAGGATATTAATCTAGAAAGGCACTAACGAGTGAATACATGATATATATGTATGTATGTAAGATTTGGTTTTGGTGCTGTTCGTGTTGTAATATCATCATCATCGTCATCATCATCAATATCGTAATGGTATATTAAAATATCACAACCGATGTAATAATAGTTTTGGTAATCTCGACGAAATAATAGAGGATCATCATCATCGTCATCATCAGATATGTCACGATTTAGTATACAGAGTTTTAAAAGCCAATATCGGCGATAGTACAAGACTACGAGATATATATAAGTACAAGAGATATCGGTGTGAGATTAGTAAAGTAAAATCAGTGCGGGTTTTAAAATGGAAAAATCGTGTAGTACGTTTCGTTTTTATAAAAAACGATTAAGAGGGCGCAGTCTTCGAGACGAATTTCGTATCATCTTACACGTTTGGTGGTAAATACTAAAATTTACCGATTTAGGCCGGTCACGTACTGCATGCCGTAGTCGCAGGGATTGTTCACGTACGATCTCGAAATGGTGATTGGGATCCTCTGAGTCGGTAGTCCGCTCCAACCCTTCATGTAGATGTATCGAACCGGAGGACGTAAAATTCTCTTCGGCGGATTTTTCTTGCTTTTCTTCTCTTTCTTATTGTTATTGACGCAACTTTTCGATCGGGAACCGATCGTTAAGTTCTGAAATACCTTCCTGATGCTATCGGCCGAAGTCGAATGACGATGGCGTTGTCTGATTTGAATACTACTACTTCCGGTATCGCTTACCGAACTGTTGGAGAGATGATGCGGAGAAGAAGATTTGAAACCGCTGTCTCCGGAAGACGTGTGATGGTGATTCTTGGATTTTCTCGGACGCGAACAGCGACTGACCGAGGTGGAGGAGCACGAATCGGTGCTGGAGGATCCGCTGTCGTCTTCGGCCAGATCCTCTCGAGATCGTCTGGCTAATCTCTTGCTGATCGCTTGGAATAGACGGATGCCTTTGATCCCTCTGGACGGCGACGGCGTCAACGGGGAAGCACTTCGTTTTTCCGGACTGTCGATGGACATGAATATCATGGCGCTTTCGCTAACTGCCATTTCTTTAGTTTTTGTAATTGTAGTTTAACACTTATAAGAACGATGATTTTGATCGGAGATAAGTGGTTAGGACTTGATAAATCGAGGGCAGATAAACTACTGAAGCGACTTCGGTGTTTACGCGCGCTTTTATAGGGGCGGCGAGTCGACGCAGACTCCTTTGCGGAAAAGCACGTGAGCATCGGCGGCGGCAGATTGTAGAAAAGTGGGTGGTGGTGGTTTCGTCCCCTGTTTCGGTGCGTTTAGCAGGTGCTTCTTAACGGGTGATTGCCTCAAAGGATCCCGATTATGTCGCTCGCATTTGTAGACGTGATTGCGAATAATCGAGGAAATTTACTTTCGCACTTCGGGGATTGTTTCCTCTCAATTAATCGGATTGGGGTTTTACGTTCCGCATTCAAAATGTTTGGAATCGATGGAATCGATGGAAGATTACGTTCGATAAAAATAAAAATGATACACGGAGAAAAGAACTAGTTTTTGTTACAACCACGATGAACTGTACTACAATGTACGCGAATGATGCACCTCGTAATTATGTTCACTATCAAAATGCTTCTAGATTATTGTAGTAATTTTGTAGGTCCTAACAATTAGAAATAGAAATGCTTTGCTGCAATACTTGCAGTAATATTTGCCGCTTTAGTAAAACCTGTTGCATTATTTGCGAATCGTAAATATATGAGACAATTTCTAATCTGGTATCTGAATAGTTATCACTAGAGTTTGTTAAAATGGTGGATGACGTGTTATCAATCTTATCATTATGCAGTGTAAATCGGACTGACGCTGTCACTCCTACGAATTTTATTATTCAATGATAACTTACGGGTTACGGGATAAGGTACGAAGATTGGGAAAGCTGGATCTAACTAATACTACTCGAAGTCGTCCCATTCAAATTAAGCTTTCATCTGAATCATGTGTGTCCAATATATTGAAAAATCGACACAAATAAAATCATTTGATAAATGGTCACGTATTGGTTTTTCTCGTGATAGAACGGTCATGCAACGCGAATTATATAATAAACTTAAAACTCAAATGCAAGCGCGTGTTGTTGCAGGAGAACAGAACTTGAGAATAAAGTATAAAAATGGTATGCCTTCTATTGTGAGTTCGGAAAACTCAATGTGTCCAACAGCAGTTTAAATTCTCTGAAAATTTATTATCAGAATACTCGTGGTCTTCGTTCACAAACACATTCATTTCTTACAGGTTGCAGTGACTTAATTTTTGATAACATTCTTATTACTGAAACCTGTTTAAATGGATCATTTAAAAACTCTGAATTTTTCCCACCCTACTACAATGTCATAAGATGTGATCGTAAGTTTGCTACTGTAGGCAAGTCTACTGGGGGTGGCGTTATGATGGCTTTGGCTAATGCAATTTCATTTGAAGTTATAGATACATCAGAAGTTTCTCTACTGGTTCCATTGATTGACTTCATAATGTGCAAGTGCAAAATTCGCTCGTTTATCTTTTTTATTTGTGTGTTATATATTCCACCAGATGTATCTAATAATGATCTGGAGCTATTTCTTGAGGCACTTGTAATACTGTTATTGGATAAGCCACTCTTATTTATTGGTGACTTATGCCACACTTTTATAATCATGGAAATTCAATTACATCCCATCCTGAAATTTCATCTTTTCTACATTCTTGTGACTTGTTACAACTGAAACAATACAATTCAGTCTTAAATACTGACAATCGACTTCTTGATTTAGTCTTTTCAAATATCACTCATTCTTTGGATGTTGTCCGTGACGATTTGCCTTTTGTTCTTGAAGATTTATACCATCCAGCTTTGTCGATTAACTTGGAAGTTACGTCTGTGCCTGGGCTTATGAATTTTACCGCATCTGGGAATACCTGTTACAACTTTAAGAAAGCTAATTTTAATAAGCTCTATGATGACTTGCGCCAGGTGGACTGGTCATTCTTAGATGACATCAATGATGTCAATATTTCTTTAAATTGGTTCTATATCTTAATTTATGATATATTTGATTCCTCTGTTCCTACTTATTCTCCAACTTTTACTTGTTTTCCACCATGGTTTACTTCCGAAATTAAACGTAATCTCAAAACTAAACAGTATTATCGACGGAGATGGACATTGAGCAACGATCCATTTTATTTAACTGAGTACAAACGAATGAGGAGTTTAGTTAAGTCTCAAATATCTATCAGTCACAAAGCCTACTTGGATCGTGTGGAGAGTTCTGTCAGTGAGAATCCTAGAGATATTTGGTCATTTGTGCGAGCGAGGCAGGGGACGTCTCGGATTCCTGGCAGATTATGCTTTAATGAAGTTTGGACTGATTCACCGCAGGATATTGTGGATAACTTTGCAACACATTTTTGTGAAATGTATGCCGATGTGAATATTTCTACACCATCTGATACTTATACTTTCTTGCAGTCGCTAGCAGTACATCCAGTATCTCGTGACACAATTGCATCTATCATGTCTAAGTTTCCTAATAAATTTACTGCGGGTGATGATTGCATTCCCAGCTTCTTAGTCAGAGACTTAGAGCTTGTTTTGTCGGAACCACTCATGAAAATAATCAATCTCGCTATTAACCTCTCCTGATAAATGGAAAAGAGCGAGAATAGTCCCCGTCTTTAAAAAGGGCGACAGTTCAGATGTTTCCAGCTATAGACCTATATCTATAATTTAAAATTTTGCCAAAATATTTGAGCAAGTTTTATATAACTCAATTTATTCTCATATACGCTCATATATTTTACCTCTCCAACATGGTTTCATGTCAGGTCGCTCCACTGTTACCAATCTTATGAGTTTCACTCAATATACGAGTGAAGTGTTGGATAGCCAAGGACGGGTCGACGTGATTTATACAGACTTCTCTCATGCCTTTGATACAATTAATCATAAGTTACTTATGCACAAACTTGACTCGTTTGGTTTCATCACTGCTTTTCGCAGATTGGTTGCATCTTACCTATTCAATAGACATAATTACGTTTTTTATAATGGTTTTAGATCATTTGAATTCATTACACCCTCTGGGATTCCACAGGGGTCTAATTTAGGTCCCTTACTTTTTATTCTATTTATAAATGATCTCTTTCCGCTATTATCTTGTCAAGTATTGGCATATGCCGATGATGTCAAACTTTTTCTTAATGTATCTGATCAACAAGACGTAGACTTGCTACAACATAACTTAAAACTGCTGGTGAATTGGTCCGATGCAAACGGATTGCTATTAAATACTAACAAATGTTACACTATGAGCTATACAAGAAAAATGCACCTCTCTTATCTTCATACTCAATGGGTGATCATACATTGAGCAATATAACTAAGATTAAGGATCTTGGAGTATTTTTTGATACGACCTTGTCATTCAATGATCACATTCAACAAATGTGTTTGTCAGACTCGAGAACTTTAGGATTTATTATAAGAACTTCAAAATATTTCAATAATATGGCGATCTTGAAAATACTTTACTTCGCTCTTGTTGTTCCTAGACTGGAATATGCATCTACTGTTTGGTATCCCTACTATATATCACAAGAGCTACCCATTGAGCGTGTTCAACGGCGCTTTTTGAAATATTTATTTTTCAAAAGTAATGGCATATATCCGGAAAGGAATATTTCATATGAGCAGCTCACTTTGGATTTTGGTTTCCAAACACTTGCCAGTCGCAAAAGTATTCACAGCGCTCGCTATTTATATAGACTTATAATCAACAAAATTGATTGCGCCTACTTGTTATCGGCTATCCGCTTCAACGTGCCTGGTGTTAATACCCGACATAAATGCACTTTTATTGTAATTACGCCGAGGACGAACCCCTTACTGAAGTCACCAATCCACCATATGATGAGGAATGCGGATAGCGTATATAGAGACATATTTATTGGAGAGACCATTCAATAGGATGTGAACATGTTTATTATTAGTGTATAACGTCTTTGTATTTAACACTTCTTATTTTGTATTTGTAATTTTTATGTTATGTATGTATGCATCTACATTATATTGTCCTATTATTAGGTATGAAGCTGTTGGGCAAATAAATCATTATTATTATTATTATAACTTATCAATGACAACTTATCATTGTCCAATACAATACGGAGGAGTGACAACGCCAATCCGATTTACACTAGTTAATGATAGCTTAACATGTACTCCTTTGTAGGAAACATGTGCACTGGTGGCATACATACGTACTTGAATCAACTTCCCAATTTGTTTCGGTGCGTTTTGGAGGTGCTTCTTGACAGGTTATTGCTAAAATAACTTCACAATAATAGATATGATACATCTTTCTGATAATTTTCCTCGTTTTTCCCAATTTCTAGACACTTCAAGTTGTAGGTGGTACTGTCCAATATTTTTTTTATTGAATAAAGTCTTTCATATAACATTGCTGCACGTAGAGCAGCGATTCTCAAACTTTTTCTTCCTGCTCATCTGTTCTAAAAGCCGGAATAAATTATCATTTATCATTGCCATACACTGAGATCCTTTACTTAATCCAAGAGCATATTTACCTTTCGGTGTAAGGTTTTCATGTTTCTTCTTTTTCGATTTTTTTCCGGATTTCTTTCCCCTTCTTCTATTTCTATTTTGAGCGAATTTTGGGATATCTTTTCCTTCCACCTCTCTTTTTTTACTGCTCTTTCAACTCTCTCCCTCCAGGCCCTTTTCGGTCTATATCTTTTTCTTTTCCCTATTTCTCTAACTTGATATATTCTCTTCACTAGCCTGTCTTGCTCCATTCTTTGTATATGTCCCAAGTATCTGAGTTGTCCCTGTTGTCTCTTCTGGTTTTACCTTGTATTTTTTGTAGAAATCTCATCTCTGCACTCGTTAATTTACTTTGTCTATTCGTTGTACTCCAGCTTTCGCAGTTAAAGGATAGGATTGGTTTTACTATTTTCTTGAATACTTCCGCCTCGACTCCACATGGAATTTCTTGAATAATTGACCTACTTTCTTTCTTATTTAGAAATTTTATCATTTGTCGTGTTATTTGATCTTCTCCTGGAGGTTCTCCTATTTTCAGTTTTTGCGAAGCTTCTTCTAATCGTTCTTGTGTTATCTCCTTTTCCTCTCTTCTTATTTCCTGCTCTATTACTTCTTGTATATTTGGGTCCCTCTGTTCCCCTGTAACCTCGTATAACTCTTCAAAATATTCCTTCCATCTCTGCATAATATCTTCTTCTTTAGTAAGAATTTCTCCGCTTCTGTTTTTTATATTTTCTAGTGCCGCTCTTTTTAATTCTCTTTGTGGGCTTCTGCAAATCTTTGGTCAACCCCTCCTATGATATTTATACCGATATTGTAAATTAAACAACTAAATTGGGTTGTTATTCAAATTTATTTTCGATGTTGAATATTGTAGTATATTAATCCTCAAATGGTTAATTACCATTAAATAATTTATTATTTATTACAATTCACATACACATACATTCAACACTTTCACATCACAAGAATTCCTAATAACCACTGGATATAAATAACCAATGTTACGTCTCTCGACTCGCCGAACAGATGCAGTAGCAAATTATGGCAACCTTGCAATCCAAATGTCCGACTCACACAGCATAAATCGCATGTAAACATATCAAAATAATAACCTCATTTTGTATTTGACATAAATAAAAATTGCAAAATAAGTACTAAAATAATTTTCTTATTTCTTCAAGTATGTTTTGTTGAATTAAATTATGCATCTCCAATATATAGAATTATATATAGTAAATAAAAATACACAATGGTTTTAAGAAGATCTATGTAATATATAAATACAAAATAAGGAAACAAATAATTAATATTTTTTTTTTGGTACGTATTTATATAAGAAACAGTATCCTAAAAAATTAACTCACTGTACAAATAGGTATAATCGAAAATAATAAATTTTATGCATATTACAAAAATTTAATACAGTAAAGGAATTAATTATGACACACTAAAACGTTCTTAACATGTATCTTCTTCGCTATTAGATGATGTAGACGAATCATCATTAATTGTAATGATTAACGGCTCTATGTGTATATCTATGAGATTGTCAAGTTCCCACATTTCCTTCTCTGTTTGAATAACATGTTTAATAGCATTTTGCTAATTTTCAACAGAAATATTGTCAATACCTCGTTGAAATAATTCTTTCACGTCTGCCAATTTAAATGTGGTGTTATGTCTCGCAACATACCCCTTCACTTGTGCCCATATTAGTTCAATCGGGTTTAATTCACAGTGATAAGGGGGAGTCTAAGTACCTTTCTATTAGTGTTTTCTATTAATTCATTAACAGCATATTTCGGAGGGCCAGATAAATGTTCTTTAATTAAAGCTAACAATTCTGCTTTTACCATGTTTTCTTCATATGCAATAGTATTTTCCCTCATCCAGTTTTGCATTTCTAATTTGCGACTATTAGTTGTAGGTGGCTTATTCAATTTACGACTATGGTACGGAGCATTGTCAAAAATTATAACGCAATTTTCTTTTAAATTGGGGAGAATACATCTCATCCATTCTTCAAACCTTTCTGCGTTCATGTCTTCATGATAATCTCCTGTTCTCTTTGATTCAAAGAGGAGTAAACCATTTTCTACAAATCCTTCATCCGAGCCAATGTGTGCAATTATAAATCTTTTGCCTTTGCCTGAAGGATTTTTAAGACCTGTACTTAAATCTTCTATAAATGCTTGTCTTGCAGTGACAACAGACATAGCTGTCCATACTTTATTTACAGTATGTCCAGCATTTACCCAAGTTTCATCCAAGTAATATATCGGGGTACCATTTTCACGATATTTCTTAACCTTCCTATACTCACGTCAAAATGAAAGACGTATACTATACTAGATAAGTCGGTCTCACAGACCGTATGCGTGAGTATAGGAAGGTTAATTTCACGAAGGTATTTTCGTCTCCAGGTAATAATGTCATCTTTTTCTTTTAAAATACTATTTCGAGCTCGCTTATTATAACTACAAACATAATTATCTTATGATTAGTATATAGAATTTAAAGTAATAAATATTTGTACCGAAAGTTTAGTTCCTTTACTAATGATCTGAGAGTCGTAATTTTGAAATTAGGAATGTCATCTCTTTCATTTATCACTGTGAGAACTTTTTGAACTGTTGGAGGTTCATTTTTAAAAAGAATGAATGTACAATTCTTCGTATAGCATTTTTCATTTCATCATCCACCATATCTAAAACAGCCCTTTTTCTATGATATTTTTTGGTAGTTGTAATTCGTGATTAGTGTTATATTCTTTCACAATATTGTAAACACTGCGTTCAGTAATTCCTGTAAAAGATACTATAATAGTTACTATGATTTGGTTATCGTTTTTGGAAAGATAGCTGCTGCTTTGGCTGTCATTTCAACACTAACAATTTTAGAAGTGCTAGGCTCTTCTTGAAATGTTTTAAATATATTCAAAACCTTCTGTTTATCTTCTACCGTAAAGTGTTTTGAAACTCTCTTCTTAGGAGGTGAGTTTTCCATAATGTAAGTATATACGATAATATAGCAAGAAATAATGTATAACCTACAAAACAATAATGTATTATTGGTGCACTAGAACGATCGATAAATAGTCTTCAGAAACACTGGTTTATGAAATATAATAGATAATGGATCATTTACAAAGAAAGCTAATAAAATCTAATATTCCAAATGCAATATGGACTCGATTTTTATTCTATTGTAAGCGGCCACCCTGATCGACCAATTACAAACGTTATTGGTTATGTGACCTATTAAACACACATTGTTGCCATAATTTACTACTGCATTTGTTCGGCGAGTCGAGTATAGTGAGTGAAGCCATGGTAAATCAAAAGAGTTCGTTTCTGGACCAATGAAGTATAAGGTTAACTGGAACGCTGACGTTACAGTGAAAAAATGAGACACTGCTGCTAGAAAAGGGTTAACATACTTTAACGTATCACTATCCTTGTTGTACTCATTCAAACATATGCAAGATAGTTGCACCTGGCGCAATGGCTACAATGAAAACGAATACAATGCGGATAAATATATAAATGACACCACGTAATGTATAAAAACTTATTCCATAAAACTATTAACTATTTACAAAATAACATAAGAAAGTAGAGCATTTCTACAAACTATAGACATAACATACAGGTATATGTAAAATATGAAAAACCTACCTACTAACTACATGAATACATTGCTTTTTCTAATTACCTGTTGTAATAACAAACAAAAATTAAAAAACATTTAATTTAGCCATTTACATATAAAATATTTCCTAATGCTAATGCTATATGTGGGAGAATAAAATAGTTTTGTGTAATTTATGTGTTATATTGGCTTTATCGCCTAGTTTTGTAAATCTTTTCTTCGCATGTGTTTGAATTCTCACATCCGCATATGTACTGCCGACAAATTTCATGATCTTCTGAAATATCAACCGGATGTCGAGGATAGAATAATGTTTTTATCTCAGATATGAATTGCTGTGGAACTAAATTTATAATCCTTTTTTAAATAAGGGTCTTTGCATGTGTCACAACAACAACACCCGCTTTGAAGGCTTTCTCTGTAAAGTTGACGATTTCGAAAATAACTATATCGTAAATATCTATATTGTTCAATTTTATTTTTGAGATAACCAATATCGAGGTTAGATAATGGGCTGATAACTAATTAAAAATAATTGCCTGTGAAATTTGATATTTCCAGAAGGAGTCCATTCATTTTTGCAAATATATGCACTACAGTGTTTAACTATTTTCACTATTAAACTATAAATATTGCTAAAAAACCAAATCCGAGTCTGATAGACACATAACAGTCAATGAGCGAGAAGAAGATAGAGATACCTTACATATATCTGCACTCTTCCAACACAAACGGCACGTTTTTCGTTGCATAGACACATTAACGTGCGCGTTCCATTACTATATCTATTTCAATGATCTGGACAAAGGAGAAATAAGGTAGTGTAGTCCTGGTTTCCGAAAGAAAGGAAAAATGTTTGGTTGACGACGAAGAAGATTGACAAGATAGAAAAGTCAACGAAAAAGTTTAAAATATATTTGGACCAAAAGGGTTTTAAAGGAAGTACCAGTGAATAAAAGTACCTCGCCACACCGGAGAAGAAAGAATTGTAAAAAAGGGAATCGATAGAAAATAGAGCTGCATCGAAGAAGGAATTTAAGGGAGGAGACATCATCCAATAAAAGAAATTACACTCACACACACACAACACTAGGTAATTATCCTCATTTTATGTTAAACATTTCTAAAAATTTATAAATATAATTTGTTATAATTTGAGCTTTTTATATCATTAATTAACAGCTAAGTCAGTGTAATTTTGTTTATTAAATTATCCAAATTTTCAGTACAATATACAGGGTGTGCACAATTAAACAGGAGCTGCATCCCTAACCCCCTTCGCAGGCTTCTCGGTTTTGTGCCATTTCATCATTCAAATACCTTTTATCGATAGCCAGTCTAATCCCTTCGATCAGGAACGTCTCGGTGTACCCCTCCTTTTCTTTCCATTAAATGTCCGAACCAGCGTAGACTTGGCAGTTCAATTCTTTCCATTACTGTCTTCTAGTGTCTACATTGCTCGTCCTCATCTCACAGTCGTGATATAAGGAAGATTCCACCATCACAAATCCAATACGCGTTTTAGTTTCCTTCTTCATTAATCAAGACTTCAAAGTTAGTTTCAGTGTGAAATGACTCTTGGACGAGAACCACTTGGTCATCAGCAAAGCTTAGAGCCAAGAGAAAACGATCCTCTATGGATATTCCCATACACAAACAGCTTCGTTTCCACTTTTTGGGGCGATCTCCACGTATAAATTAGAAGGTAAGGGCGACAAACTACCGCTTTCTCTTATCTTAATCCTTTCTTATCATAATTAGGTTTGATAGATATTTCCCACCATTTACATATGCCACAATATTTCTGTACAGTTCCCGAACGATCGCCAGCATATTCCTATTTATATTTAGCATCTTCGATGCTTCCCATAGTTTCTGTCTTGGAATTGTATCGTACACCATTTATTACAATACAATTATTTATTATAATAAAATAAAAACTAGTTCATATTGTAATTGTGTGATATCCCTCTGAGATATTCGATCAAATTTTGCCTGTTATAATTGGCAACTTTATTAAAAATCCTCTCGTCGGCTTCCTCATAACGTCTCCTTTTTGATGCACCATTGCGCCCGGCAATTGCTCGTTCATAGTCCGCATCGTACGAAGACTGAACCTTTTTTAAATTTTCTATGAAGGTCCATAACGAAGGATGAGCAATGCCAGAACCAAAAGCCAGTTGCAACTTGCGATGACATGCTTCTGCAAAATTATTTGTCCTATCTCGTCCATTCAATGTCCGAAAATAAACGGACCAAACTGCAATTGGAAACGTTGCTGGCGCTCTGGTTCCATTATTCCTAAGTCGACCGATATAATTTCTGTTAAACCATTCTAAAATTGGTTCTAATATTTCTGGCAACTCATTTTCCAATTCGGCAATGGCATCAATCACATCCTCTTCTGGGACAAATGCCAATGATGTTACCATTTTTGCTTGTAGTGCAAATTCGGGATCAGTATTGTACATTCCTAGGAGATTGGAAGAAGATAAATGCTTTCGAAGATTTTATACCAAGTGGAATAAGCATCCTCTAATTTCGGCTTTTGGGAAAACTTGTCTTACGGCCTGGTGAATTGCCAATTCAAAGTCTACACTGATGCTTTCCGGCTTAATTGCGGCCAAAGAACTTTTATCATGTTAAACAATTTGAGATATGTTTCTGCACTTTTATTGGGCAGCAAGCAATATAGTACAGGATAAACTGGACCCTTTTCTTCATGCGTATCTTTTCTTGCCAGAACAACAAATATTTGAGCAAAAAGTGGAGGACACAATAAGAATGTGCCGTCAACAAATAATTCTTTCATGCTTGCACTCCATGTTGCATGGTATTCTCTACCAAATATCAGAATTCGATGTGGATCCACCTGATCTCTTCCGGAATCTGCCAGCAAAAAATTCTCAAATTGAGTAGGGGTATAGTAATATTGCGAGTACACTTCCGGGATGATAATTTCACTAAGAGTTTCTGGATTGGCGTGTGCTTTGGACATGGTTACTCTTACCCTTTGAATGTTTCTCCGCATAACACTGGAACTTGGAAGCATTCCTTTAACCGCAGCTGGAACATTCTCCAAAACTCGTCCTCTGATTTGGGCTGGATTCTCCATCGTTGTCGCGGCCAGGTACTTCACAGTGGTATTCATTTTTTGCAGAACAACATTTGCTGCATTTCCTACCGTAATACATGTGTGTTCATTGCGAATGCATTTGAAAGAACCATCCATAGTATTGGTCCATATTCTTCCTTTGCATCCTTCGTGCTTGTTTTCGCAGCGCCAGAATTGAATGGTGTTGTCCTTGTTCGTTTTATCCTTCGTGTAGAGGTAGCCATCCCAGTAGTACTTTTCGTGACCCCTTTGGCTAAGAACTTCATTTTCCATCTTGAGTCTCAGTAAATAAAAACTCACGCAGACAAACAAAATTACACACAATGTCTTTACTTCTGAGATGAATTCGGAATAGTAAAGAAAGTGAATATTACCAGGCTTTTATAGGATGTAGGTACGAGTAAGCAGGTAATTATAAGGTCATTATGAGTAATCCTAAGCTCTAAATTTTCCCTTAATATTTTAATTTGCTTTCTAATACTAGGTATTAGTTTAATTTTGTAATTTCAAATATCTCTTGCCATTACATTTTAATTAGTAATCATTTAAAATCTCTTTTATTATTATTGTTTATATATTATTGTATTCCTTTTCGCCGAGTTGACCGTCGCCGAGTTTACCATCGTCGAGTTGACCGTCGCCGACTTTACATCGCCGAGTTGACCTGTTACGAACGGAAACCTTCACGTGAAGTTTCCATTCTTCCACAAAACTCCTTCTTTTAAACGTTCACTACAAACAAACTACTAGGCTGGCGCTGTTTTCACAAAAACTAATGTATAAAATTTACGAAAATAGTAATTAAAATTAAACACATTTTAATAGCGGGGTCGTTTGTAAAAACATAGAAGGCGCCCCTCGTATTCATTGGCATTAAAGATAATTGCATTTTATGTTCAGTTCAACTAGGACGAATCTTATAATTTATTACATTAATTTTTTCGTAACAGGTCAACTCGGCGATGTAAAGTCGGCGACGGCCAACTCGGCGATGGGCATCTCGGCGATGGTAAACTCGGCGATGGGCATCTCGGCGATGGTAAACTCGGCGACGGTCAACTCAACTGATTTCCGTTGCATAATTTAATTCCTTCCGTGATAAATATTGGTATATGCAATTTGTACTACCTTGTGAACTGGCTAATAACGCATCTCCAAAAAGTCAATAAAGGTGATTGCAAGGACTGTGGTGTAATTTACTGACACAAATATCACATGGGTAAACTCCTCACCACACAATTGTTTATAATAAAATCGGTGACACGTGTTTCGCTAGCTCGGGACAAGCATCTTCAACAACCGTATAAACCGAAGTGATAAATTTCTAACATTAAAAATTCTACAACATGCATTTTTACCCCACTTTTTACTGTGACCATGTGTGTGCATGCACAAATTTTTCCCTCTCGGTGACGGCTCGGACGCCTTTCACCACCGCAAATTCCCACATTAAGTCAAGTGGACGGCCAAGGGAAAAAAGTACCTGCTAACCCCGAAGTTTGAGCGTTAAAGATTTACAAGTACATTGTGTGAATTGGTTAATGCCCGAAGAAGAAATTAAATTATAGTTAAAATTCTTTCATAATAATCGGAATAAACTAGATTGAATCGGTCCCGCGTTCCGATTTAGAAGATTTATATTTTTGCGTACGTATATGGCTTCAAATGCATCGAGTTCTCGTGGTGAATCGACCTGTCTTATCAAATTTTATGTCGTGCCCCGTGTCATGCATATGTTTCGCGATACTTGACGACTCTATCCTGCCGTAGCGATAATGTGCCACATGTTCTTTGAATCGTGTAGCTATTGCGCGTCTCGACTGTCCTATATATGCTCTATCGCATTCATTACAATAAATTTTATAGGTACCCGACCGTTGTTCCGGAACTGTTTTGTGTTTAAAAACACCTTAAAGAATCCTTTAGGTAATATTACATTATTAATTATTAATGGATGTTTATGTTCAAATGCCATTCGGTTTACTTTTGGGGTCTAATTATACTGTTTCGATACCACGCCCGCCACCTTCTAAGCATTTTATTACCCTGCGGGAGTCAGCTTCTTTTTTTTAAGTCCAGCCAGAGACGTTTAATGGGAGGAAGCAAAATGTAATGCACATGTTCTTTGAATGGTGTAGCTATTGCGCGTCTCGACTGTCCTATATATGCTTTATCGCATTCATTACAATTAATTTTATAGGTACCCGACCGTTGTTCCGGAACTGTTTTGTGTTTAAAAACACCTTAAAGAATCTTTTAGGTAATATTACATTATTAATTATTAATGGATGTTTATGTTCAAATGACATTCGGTTTACTTTTGGGGTCTAATTATACTGTTTCGATACCACGCCCGCCACCTTCTAAGCATTTTATTACCCTGCGGGAGTCAGCTTCTTTTTTAAGTCCAGCCAGAGACGTTTAATGGGAGAAAGCAAAATGTAAGTAGAAATAAAATTGTTAATCATTATAAAAGGATCGATGAAAAGATAGAAAAGCATTGTAACCATTCAAACACTTACATTCAACACTTTCACATCACAAGAATTCCTAATAACCATTGGGTATAAATAACCAAGGACACCTGGACATTAACAATACAGGTCTCTATAACAACGTTACGCCAAGACGAAGTAAAGCCATGGTAAATTAAAACAGGTATTTGGACAACGGAGAAATAATGTAGTGTAGTCCGGGTTTCCGAAAAAAAAAAAAAATGGAAAAATGTTTAGTTGACGACGAAAACAATTGACAAGATAGAAAAGTCATCGAAAAGTTTAAAAGATATTTGGACCAAAAGGGTTTTAAAGGAAGCAACCAGAGCTTCACCACACAGAACAAAGAATTTAAGTTTAGAAAGCTGCATCGAAGAAAGAATTTAAGAGGGGATACATAGGAAGAACCATCATCGAATAAAAAAATTACACTGACACACAACACAATGGGTAATTATCTTCCCTTTATGTTAACTATTTCAAAAATTTGCAAATACAATTTGTTATAATTTATACTTTTTATAATATCATTAATTAAGAGCTAAGCCGGTGCAATTTTGTTTATTAAATTATCCAAATTCTCAGCGCAATATGCTTCTTTTGAAAACTTTAAAAAGCAGGTGTTCGAAATAATATACAAGGAAAGAAACCTAGCAGAATCGCAATTCACAGATATGAAGCTTCAGACTTCAAACTTCAGTTAGGTAATTCCCCCTCAACAGCATCAATTAGAACATCCGATCAAAGCTCATCGGCGAAACTCGACTCGTTGTAATTAATGCATAATACACCTTTTAACTTTGAACAACCGTATCGGTGACAAATGAATTTTCTTTCACTTCGACGCTCACGTGCGTAAAGTCGCAGTGAGTCTGCGTTGGATTTTCCAGCACGTTTACCTATCCCTTTATAACGGCGGATGGAGACGGCGGTCGTTTCAGTATTTTGCTCTTAGTCGCGACAAATTTAATTCGAATAATCGAGTCGAAGTACGAAGCGATAAATTCGAAACGATGGCACTCGTCACCGTACACAACAGTCGAAGCGGTTCGCCGAAAGGAATTAAGAACAATTTCTTCATCCAAATCATAAGTAAGAAATTTATAAGAAGATCGCGAGAAGACTTGGAAGAGGACGATGGACGATCTTTCAGCACCGAGACCTCTTCGAATTCCGCATCCGGGGAATCCAAGGATAACGCGGAAGATTGCCGTTCCCAAAATTTATTCGATAAGTCGATGGACGTTGCGAACGAAGGTAACGTGACTTACAACAAGAACAAACGCCAGTATTCGACATCGGCGGAGAGCATAATGAGGCTTTTCGAAACTCTCACGATAAAAACTCGCTCGAAAAGTTGCAGCAACGCCGATAAGGACAAGAAGAAAAGTAAGAAAAGCAAGAAAAGCAAGAAACCGCCGCCGAAAAGGATCTTGAGATCTCCGGTGAAATACGTTTACGCTAAAGGTTGGAGCGGGTTGCCGACGCAAAGGATACCGGTATCCGGAACGTATGTCAGTTATGCTGGAGGTTGCAGGATGCAATACAAAGCTGGATTAGGACGATAAAATTGAAAATTGATCTTCGAGTATTTAGTGTTTTTGGACAAGACTGATTGCAAATTAGAATAAGGAGACTGTGGTTAAAATAATATATAAAAGATATCAAATTACCGTAACCGTACGTTTCGGAAATAATCCCAGATAGGTATTTCGACAACTAAGTTACTATACTAGTTGGAAAACTGGGGAAATTCAGTATCACCAGTGATATCCGGCTAACGCCCAAAACGAACAGCAAGCAACGAGCACTTTATATGTTCGTTTTGGGCATTAGCCAGATACAGATGGTAATACTTAATTCTCCCAGTTTCCATTGAGAATGCCAACTTATGTACAAAAGGCGTGGTAAGGGTAATTTCATTTCTTTCATATAAAACTGATTGCTTCAGACATGAATATTAACTAGGTAGCATCAAATTATGTCGATGTGTTTTTGCATTTGCGCTAGAAAAGAGATTTGTTTTAAAAATGTAATATTAATGCGTCCGAACAAATTGTATCCCAAAACTTCCATAGTACGACAAGATGTGTCCATGATAAAACACGATTTTGTATGTTATAGAGAATATTCGTCTGATTACCGAAAAACGTAATCTATCTATCAAATCCGTTATCATATCTATAGTGTTAGAGTAGTTTTCTTTTATAATAACATATTTTTCAATAACGATAATCTTATGATAATATTTAAGTTGGTAATATGTTTTCACTTTTAGTGCCTTTCTGATAGATTCCCCTAATATCAATACTGTACATATGTATTTGTAATAAAATGTATGAATACGTCAAAGGTGTTGATTTTATTTCCTCAATTATTCGCGCAAATTCGAATTTAAGCCTTCGTATCTTGAAGAAACAATGTTCACACGTTGGTTATTGAAATCTAATCTTCGCTTAGATTTGAAACGCGAAATTGATATCCCAAAACGTCATTCCTCATATGTAACATATTAACACAGAAGAGTGTGATAGTTAATTTATTCTCAATATTATTACAGTCTGTTCTCAATATGATTGCTATTAATGTCAAAAACAAAAATTTAAGCCATCATGCAGGCTGCGCAGAATGTTTCTCACTAAGTCCGGTGTGACAGCACAGCACAGCACTCAATAATCAATAGTACAATTGGTTGACGGAGATGGTTGTCATCCCTGATCTTCAACGATTCAACTTTTGACTTTAGGTAGCCCCGTACGCTAAAACCCATTAGATTTATATCTGGCCATCGAGGAGCCCATTCCACTCGTCCTCTACGGACAATTTGCTATGGGAAACTTTCATCCAGTCATTAACGTATCTGACAATATACATACATGACAAGATACGTGAACCTGGCAATGAGTGCCATAATGGCGTGGTGCGCCGTCGTGCGTAAACAATTCTGGGCGTAAGCTGATCATATCCATCTCCCAATCAATTATTTCAATCGGTTGTCGCGAAATCGCAAAACAACCTCAAAAAATCGTTAGAAATAGCAAAAACCGCTAAAAATAGCAAAAATCGCATTAGAACTTACGAGGTTCAATTCTATGCCACGACGAGTCTTGACGAACTGATTCCAACGGTATGCGATTTATTTAGATTACTGCAAAAAATTGTAAGACATCGCAAAACATCGCTAAATCACAGTTTCCTCGAAACGCAAGCGTTCCGTGTTCGAACCGGTGCGTTCTACGTAACTACCGGAAAGCAAAATAACTTCGAAATTCAGACATGAATTTTTCGTCTAATCGCCAAAGTTTCGTTCAAAAGTCGATATCTTTATTACAAGAAAATGTTTAAATCGCTATATCTCCTTTATTTACTGACTGATCGTGATCGAGTCGACCCCCATACAAGCACATTTTGGCAAAGAATCGGATGGAATAGGAACGAAAGTTCTATCTCTAATAGATTTGGCGCTAGAGCAGAATTACGGAAATTTCAGATACAAAATTTAAAGCGCTATAGCTTCGGAACAGTAAATCGCTGAGACATGTGGTTTGTTGTATTTGAATTAGCCCCTCGAATAGTTTAGCCCTACTGAGCTTGAATACGCTACGGCTATCGGAAGTATACGAGTAGATTCTAAACATGGCATTATTAACGCCGTACTTCTAACCGTTACGGATATATCAGTTTCACGGGTCCGATCGCGGTCATTCCAACACCAATTGACGCGCCGCGACCAACTGATTCCAACGATATGTAATTTATTTAGACTCTTCCAAACGGTTGCCGAGAAATTGCAAAAACCCCAAAAATCGATAAAAATTGCCATAATTGCATATCTGTTTCAGTTTCTATCGGACTTAGGAGGTTAAATCGTTCGCCAATCGACGAGTGTTGTTTAGCTGCTTCTAACGGCATGCTACTTATTTGGATTACTGCAGAGCGTTACCGAGAAAATAAAAAAGCCGCAAAAAACTCGCAAAGAAACGAAAAATCGCACATTTCTTAAAAACATATTTTACGTAATTACTGGGTGCCTCAGAAATCTCCTGAACCAAAATAACTTCGAAATTAGAACATGGAATTTTTCGTAGAATCGCCAAAGTTTTGTTCAAGATCGATATTTTTATTATAGGAAAACTGTCAAATCGGTATAGCTCCTTTATTTACTGACCGATCACGATCGAGTAGACCACTGTAGAAGCACATTTCGACAAAGAATCGAATGCAATAAGGAAGAAAACCCTATTCCTAGCAGGCTTCACGCTAGAGCAAAGTTGCGGAAATTTCAGGAATAAACTTTAAAGTGATATATCTTTAGTATCATGAGATGCTTAGATCTGCGGATTGTTGCATTTGAATCAACTCTTTGGATAGAAAATAAATAAAATTACCCTTACCACACCTTTCTGAAAAATCCAGATACGTATTTCGGCAACTAAGTTGCCATCCTCTGTGGCAAATTGGGTAATTTAGTATCACTAGCGAATCCGGCTAATGCCCAAGACGAACACCACACACTGAGTGTCAACAGTGTTTTGGTGTGCTTCGCGCGTTCAATGTGCGATATTCATTGTGCATGCTTTAGTTTACTAGTGTTCGTTGTGTGGTATTCGTGTTGTGCATTAGTTGGATTCGTTATTAATACTGAATTCCCCAGTTTTCCACTGATGATGGCAACTTAGTTACCGAAATACGTATCTGGATTTTTCAGAAGGGTGTGATAAAGGTAATTTCATTTATTTTATATTATTTTAGCCACAGTCTCCTTATTCTTATTTGTAACTCTCTGGGTACTTTAACCCTACCTGACGCTACGACTGTAAGTGTATGATTTGGGGAAATTTCACATTTTCAAGTAGAAACTTTTCTCGACAGAGAAACTTTTCTCATTAAATTGCGCCCAAAAGATGTCTAGGTAATAGATTTTTGTACGTGTATTTCAAATCTTCTGCCCCTTACCATTGTCTAACTAGAGAAGCGTTCGTCCAATCGCGTTTATAGTATCCCTATCGAATGGATTTCGACGAGTAGATTCTAAATGTGGCATTATTAACGCAGTGCCGTAGCTCCAACGGTTACGAAGATATTGACCAGTCGATTCGCCTCGATGAGCTGATCCCAACGGTTTATAATTTATTTAGATTATTTCAAACGGTTGCTCTAGAAATTACTACCAACCCCAAAAAAATCGCTAAAAATAACCAAAATTGCATGTCCGAAATTGGTTCTCTCAATAACCTTCTGTTTGAATTCTTAATCGGTGAATTTAAACGTTTATCGACAGAGTCCATTTCCATAAGATTAGCAGAAATTTTAAATTAAGTCTTATGTGAGCACAACTTTTGAAGTAGGATGGAAATCAGAAAATAAAAGTGCACATGTGAAAACATTTGAGGATAAACTTGAATTTCTTTTTAACTCAATAAAACCTATTCATTGGAAGAATTTTTCGATTTTAAATTTGAGTGAGTCTTTGTTGTTTGTTCTAGTTGTAGTCTCTATCATACTATTCTGACGATCAAAACAAATGAAGAGAATTACTGTGACAATGAGATCAGATAGGATACAGCGTGAGGCATGTTAGACATGCCTCACGCTCTATCTTTTTCAGTCTCATTGTCATAGTAATGCTCTTTATTCGTGCTCCCTCGCACTCTCGTTATCCCAGACTCAGGCTGTATACTAGCCGATGCTTCCAATTTTCACTTTTGAATCATATTTACATATTGTTTTATCTACATTCTTATTTAATTGACTTCATTGTAATCTTTATTACTAGCTATAAAGGAATACGCTTCGATGGTTTCTTCTTTAATAAACTAATGCGAACTGAATTTTTCCGACGCAAACGAGTTCAGTCCCTATTCTTATTTATCAGATACTTTGTGCCCTTATAGCTAGTCTTTTTAGATCCTCTAGGGTTTGCCCTTCTTCTTCCCATACTCTTCGATCTGATCCATCTGTAGTTTTTCCGTATTAAAACGAGTATTTAGATAATGATGTTTATTTCTGTTCTTTTACATTCACTATCCCTACGTGTCAGATGTCAACTTATGGAACTATCGGTACAATTGGTATTTACTATATTACATTTCTTCTTCTTTTTTCCGACAAATTTAATCATACAAGTAATAGTCGTTAAATTTTGCTGGTACTCTATACTCGACTCGCCGAACAGATGCAGTAGCAAATTATGGTAACCTTCCAATGCAAATGTCCGACTCACACAGCATAAATCACATGTAAACATATCAAAATAATAACCTCATTTTGTATTTGACGTAAATAAAAATTGCAAAACAAGTACTAAAATAATTTTCTTCAAGTGTTTTGTTGAATTAAATTATGCATCTCCAATATATAGAATTATATATAGTAAATAAAAAATACACAATGGTTTTAAGATCTATGTAATATATAAATACAAAATAAGGAAACAAATAATTAATGTTTTTTTTTTTTTTTTTTGGTACGTATTTATATAAGAAACAGTATCCTAAAAAATTAACTCACTGTACAAATAGGTATAATCAAAAATAATAAATTTTATACATATTACAAAAATTTAATACAGTAAAGGAATTAATTATGACACACTAAAACGTTCTTAACATGTATCTTCTTCGCTATTAGATGATGTAGACGAATCATCATTAATTGTAATGATTAACGGCTCTATGTGTATATCTATGAGATTGTCAAGTTCCCACATTTCCTTCTCTGTTTGAATAACATGTTTAATAGCATTTTGCCAATTTTCAACAGAAATATTGTCAATACCTCGTTGAAATAATTCTTTCACGTCTGCCAATTTAAATGTGGTGTTATGTCTCGCAACATACCCCTTCACTTGTGCCCATATTAGTTCAATCGGGTTTAATTCACAGTGATAAGGGGGAGTCTAAGTACCTTTCTATTAGTGTTTTCTATTAATTCATTAACAGCATATTTCAGAGGGCCAGATAAATGTTCTTTAATTAAAGCTAACAATTCTGCTTTTACCATGTTTTCTTCATATGCAATACTATTTTCCCTCATCCAGTTTTGCATTTCTAATTTGCGACTATTAGTTGTAGTTGGCTTATTCAATTTACGACTATGGTACGGAGCGTTGTCAAAAATTATAACGCAATTTTCTTTTAAATTGGGGAGAATACATCTCATCCACTCTTCAAACCTTTCTGCGTTCATGTCTTCATGATAATCTCCTGTTCTCTTTGATTCAAAGAGGAGTAAACCATTTTCTACAAATCCTTCATCCGAGCCAATGTGTGCAATTATAAATCTTTTGCCTTTGCCTGAAGGATTTTTAAGACCTGTACTTAAATCTTCTATAAATGTTTGTCTTGCAGTGACAACAGACATATCTGTCCATACTTTATTTACAGTATGTCCAGCATTTACCCAAGTTTCATCCAAGTAATATATCGGGGTACCATTTTCACGATATTTCTTAATTTCACGAAGGTATTTCCGTCTCCAGGTAATAATGTCATCTTTTTCTTTTAAAATACTATTTCGAGCTCACTTATTATAACTACAAACATAATTATCTTATGATTAGTATATAGAATTTAAAGTAATAAATATTTGTACCGAAAGTTTAGTTCCTTTAATCTGAGAGTCGTAATTTTGAAATTAGGAATGTCATCTCTTTCATTTATCACTGTGAGAACTTTTTGAACTGTTGGAGGTTCATTTTTAAAAAGAATGAATGTACAATTCTTCGTATAACATTTTTCATTTCATCATCCACCATATCTAAAACAGCCCTTTTTCTATGATATTTTTTTGGTGGTTGTAATTCGTGATTAGTGTTATATTCTTTCACAATATAGTAAACACTGCGTTCACTAATTCCTGTAAAAGATACTATAATAGTTACTATGATTTGGTTATCGTTTTTGGAAAGATACCTGCTGCTTTGGCTGTCATTTCAACACTAACAATTTTAGAAGTGCTAGGCTCTTCTTGAAATGTTTTAAATATATTCAAAACCTTCTGTTTATCTTCTACCGTAAAATGTTTTGAAACTCTCTTCTTAGGAGGTGAGTTTTCCATAATGTAAGTATATACGATAATATAGCAAGAAATAATGTATAACATACAAAACAATAATGTATTATTGGTGCACTAGAACGATCGATAAATAGTCTTCAGAAACACTGGTTTATGAAATATAATAGATAATGGATCATTTACAAAGCTAATAAAATCTAATATTCCAAATGCAATATGGACTCGATTTTTATTCTATTGTAAGCAGCCACCCTGATCGACCAATTACAAACGTTATTGGTTATGTGACCTATTAAACACACATTGTTGCCATAATTTACTACTGCATTTGTTCGGCGAGCCGAGTATAGTATTCCTTTGCGGCCTCTTTTCTCCTGCTTCTGGTACGCTTCTTCCATTCTTACGTGTGGGAGGAATTTCCAGCCTTAATTCGTGTTTTATCTCTGGAGTTGATACGTCCACGTTTTCTTCTGTGTTTCTTGAATTGTCGCTTAGAAATGGTTTAATGTAAGTCGAATGCCGAATCATTTCCTTTCCCTCCTTTGATTGGATCTTGACCGTGTTTTTCTTTCAACATCCATGGTTCTACGTTGTATTGTGTAGATAGTTTGTTTTCTCTTTGTTGTTTTACAAGGAATAGATCTCCTGGCTTCAGCGTGCTCTCCTCCGCATGTCGATTTTCATCAACGGTGAGTTTATCTTTCATCTTGCTAATCCAGTCTCGGTCTCTAATTTCTTTATCTGTTCTTACATTATCATCACTGTCGGTACATGTCGGTAATTTACAATTTATCTTTCTATTAAAAAGCATTTCCGCTGGCGATTTTTTGTACTACAATGACGCGTAGTTCTCTGCATCAGTAAATAGTCATATAATTCAATTTTCCAGTTTTTTCCTAGTTCATGAGCGATTCTGAGCATTTTTAGTAATGATCGGTTCTGTCGTTCAACTTCGCCGTTTGCTTGAGGCCAGAATGGTGTTGTTTTCCTATGACGAATGTTCAGTTCTCGACAGAAAGTTTCAAATTCGTTGCTATTGAATTGTCTCCCATTATCCGTAGTTAATGTTTTTGGAATACCAAACCGTGCAAATATTGGTCTTAACTTCGTTACTAACTTTTCAGTTGTAATGCTTTCAATAACCTCTACTTCAAAGAATCTACTATAGTAATCAATAATGACTAATAAATGTTCTCCGGTTGGAAGTGAACCCATAAAATCCGCTGCTAAGTCTTCCCATGGATTTTCCGGTAGTCGCGTTCGAATCATTGGTTCCGGTTTACTGTACTTATTCACCAGTTGGCAACCACGACAGCATTTGACAAATTTTTCTGCTTCATTATCGATTCCTGGCCAATATACTTTTGATCTTAATCGAGTTTTCATTTGTACTATTCCTGGATGACCTTCATGTGCTAATTTTAGTACTCGTTTCCTTAATTGTGACGGCATTACAATCCTTGTCCCTCGTAACACGATATCTCCCATGACACACAGTTCTTCTTTTAAAATTTCAAAAGTCTTCAGTTCTTTCTCCCAGATATTTGTGTTTATTGCTCTTCTTAGTTTCTTTAATTCTTCGTCTTCTTTGGACTTTTCCATTAGTTCTTCTTTTGTAATAGCTATGGGTTTAATATATTCAAATAAGTGATTTATGTACTTTTCCACATTTATACTTATTTCTTCCGGTTTTTCTTCTGGTTTTATCAATCTGGACAAGCAATCAGCTATATTCTTTTTCCTTCACAGTACGTAACTTCATAATCGTACGTTTGCAATCTAAGAACCCATCGTTCTATTCGTAAGTTTGGTTTTGATTTTGGTGGAAATATAAATTTTAGGCTTTCGTGGTCTGTAATTAGTTCAAACCTTTTGCCATATAAATACATGTGAAATTTTTCACACGCCCAAACTAAAGCTAGTGCCTCCTTCTCAGTCTGTGAGTATCGTTTTTCAACTGGCATCAAACTTTTGCTGGCAAATTCTATTATTCTGTTCTCACCCTTTTGTTCCTGTATGAGTACAGCTCCTAAGCCTACTGGACTTGCATCTGCAATTATTTTTGTTTTGGCATTTTGATCATAATAAGCTAATACTCGTTCATTACACAGCAGTTCTTTAATTTTTCTGAAACATTTATCATGGATCTTGTCCCATCTAAAAACCTTGCTTTTTATTAAATCCCTTAATGGATTCGTTACAGTTGATAACTCTGGTATATAACGACCAACATAGGTAATCGTTTCTAGTAAACTTCTTACTTCTTCTTTTGTTTCAGGATTTCGAAAGTCTTTAATTGCTTGAACTTTACTCTGATCAGCTTTTATACCTGTCTCTGTTAGTGTGTGCCCTAAAAATTTTAACTCTTTTACTCCATTAACACACTTTTCATCATTTAACAAAATGTTTCTAGATTTTAAAGTTTCTAGAACTTTCTGTAATCTTATGTCATGTTCTTCTTTTGAACGCCCATATACTAAAATATCATCAATATGTACAAAGATACCTTGACATTTTTGTAGCGTATGCTGCATTAACTTCTGATATAATTCTGGAGCATTTGAAATACCAAACATTAACCTTTTATATTGGTACATACCCTTGTGTGTTTGAAATGTTGTTATTGGTCTTGAATTTGGATGCAATTCAACCTGATGAAAGGCCCACTTAATGTCTATTTTTGAGAAGTATTTACATCCTTCTCCCAGATCAGTGATTAGATCATTAATTGTAGGGATTGGATGTCTTTCTCGAATCACGCCATCATTTACCTTTCGCATGTCGATACATATTCGTATATCCTTTTTATCTTTAGGTACAATGACAATTTGGGAACAGTATCTTGTTGGACCCTCAACCTTCTCGATAATGTCCATGTCCTCCAATTCTTGTAATTTTACTTCCAATTTGCTCTCTAAAGCAATTGGTATTCGCCTATATGGAGAAATTATTACATTGAACGTTTCTCTTATTGGTATTTCCAATTGAACATCTGTAATTATATTCAATTTAGTTAAATTTCCTAATGTGTTTATATTATGTCCTATTTTCAGTAACCCTAATTTCATCGATGTTGTTTTACTTAAAAGTGGGATTCCTTTTCCTTCTATTACATAAAATTCTGCATGTTTCCTTACCATTCAGTGCTTTAATCGTAGTATTAAATTTTCCTTTCACCTTTAGTGGTTGTGCATTCCCATACGGTTTTAAAGTTGTGTTACTTTTTGTCGATGTGCACCTTACCCTATTCCTTTTCAGATATTCCCATGCCTGTGCATCTACCACATTATATAACGAGCCTGAATCTATTAACATATTTAATTTTACACTACCAACCTCTACTTACACATCTGTTTCTAGATGACTTATGGAATGAATTGTAAATACATAATCTTCTTCCTCTTCTGTATTTTCTTCTTTCTCTACCTGGTGTATTTTGTTTCGATTTCTTGTTTTCCGTCCTCTTTACCCTTGTTATCTTCATCATCTCTCCTATTTTTATTTTTGGTTCGAAAGCATTTTTGCATAATGTCCTAGCAATCCACATTTGTTACATTTACTTTTCCGAGCAGGGCAGTGTTTGTTACAACTTTTATGGTCTGGTTTACCACACCTGTATCATAACTGTTTAATTAATCGATTGACGTGTTTTGACCCAGTCTCCATTAATTCTGCTTGACTTTCTGCACTCTCCATAATTCTGCTAATTTCTTGGACTTTCTCCTATGTTAATTGTGGTCCAGACTTGCTCGTCTAGCATAGCTCTAAAGTCACATTGTTTTGCCTGTTGCTGTAATCGCAATATAAATTGTGAAACAGTTTGATCTGGTTTTTGTTGCAAACTACGGAATAAATGTCGTTCATATGGCACATTAATTTGGCGCACAAAATATTCAGTCAGAATTTTAATTGCATGCGTATACCCGTCTTGATTAGATCCTTCGTCGCTTACGTAAGGTGTCTTTTCCAACAATGAGAAATATATATCCTGTACATCCATGCCTGCCATATGTAATAATAAAGCTTTCTTCCTATTTACTTCTGTAATACCTTTGCTTTCAATACAAATTTCCATCTCATCCATCTTGAAGAAGTTTCAGCCGGTGATCCAACACAGTTGAATTTTTCTAAGTCTGGGGTACCCATTTTCCTTGTCCTGTTTTTCCAACTTTATTCTCTTCTTCCGACTTTATCCTCGTCGCCAATATTCTGTAGTGTTTCCGTATTAAAACGAGTATTTAGATAATTATGGTTATTTCTGTTCTTTTACATTCACTATCCCTACATGTCAGATGTCAACTTGTCGAACTATCGGTACAATTGGTATCTACTATATTACATCATCCATTTCCTTCTACTGTTTGCTTATGGAACAGAAATTTGACAAGGAATTGTTACTTTCTACTTGCCGCCATCACGTTTACGATCTTGTAATGAAAAGTGTGTTTGAAGTTAAAATTTTGACTTTTCAAAATGTTTCGTTTGGAAGTTTAAAAGCAATTAACAATTTCTTAGAAAAATGTAGAAACATAAATTTCTTGGAAAAAGTATTAATTCCTATTTAAGTAATATTTATTTTATTATATTTAACGAAGCATCGGTAATCGTACAATGTAAATTTCCCAGAACATCGTCTACTATACTTTTTATAAAAATAACGCGATTTTCAAAAGGAAAAATATGTTGAATAATTTCTAATATGTTAAAACATTCGAGATATGTGGAAAAAGGCCAAAATATTCTAAACATGTAAAATTAAATTAGTGCTAAACGCTTTTATTTGCCCTAATTTGTGTAGATCTTAAAGCGTTGAATTGTACCATTGATAGTTATCGATATACAAAAAACATATAATCCATTCTCTGATTATGAGTAAGATAAAATGTTTATTTGAGGAGGTACTTGGCAGTATCTGATAAAATTTCATGCATACTATTTTTTTATAATCGAATAAAACAATATTATTTTCTAAAAAGAATTGTGGAATATGTTACTTTGTGATAATTAAAGAATTTGATCAATATATTTACATAAAAAAATGTATAAATATTAGTAAGTGTTAACAACATAATATCAATCAAATCCATCAGAATCAATTGAAATTTCATTATTATACTATTATCCAAAGCATAAACTAGAGATCAAAACGCAATTTCCACGCACAGTCCTATTCAGAGGTTCGTAGTAGTAGTGGGAGCATTAAATAAGGAGCAACTTTGGAATGAAGATTAGGAGAAGCGGTCTTATTTGGATAGGGCTTATTCAGAGGTTGCACTTCGTCCGGAAAAACTGAATGTGTTTGAAAAATCCATCGTTGAGATTCAAGTCAACCAAGACTTTTTTCCATAGAGAGACTGTAAACGGAATTCACGTCGACCCCATCCAATTTTCCAACTGTATATGATTCTCAACCTCGCGCAAGCACGATACTCGGATCTTCAAACAATTTCATAGGTCGCCTTGCACGAAACCGAAGCTCGTCTTCCGATGGGAAATCGCCGGTACACGTGACTTTCCCTGACGTGCGCAGGTAATTACACTAATTTGTAATTACTATTGCACTGAACGGGTGCCCGAGCGCGGTTTCGTTAAATTAAACGAACGTTTGAACTTCGACGTTCGACGTCGAGCTTTTCGGTCTATAGGGACGAACGGGCGTTTCTTGACGATCACGAGGTCACGAGGTGTTGTTCATCCTCTCGCCAACGTGACCGCGTTCTTGCGTCGTCAGGCGTAACACGTGTTTTTGGCGGTTCGCCTTTTTATGTATGTACGCGTTGAGCCTTTGCGTCGAGGGAATAATTAAATCGTGCCACGACGGCACGCTAACCTGAATAATATGGTTTCCGGAATCGGCTTCCGGTTTCGAACTTCGGAAATAGCTTTTGTTTTTTAATATGGAGCAAGTCAAATTCTTCCTGGTAGGTTTATTTTTCCATAAATTAAGGGTTGAAATTTAGTCGATGCTAATGTTTTCCTGGTTCACATCTTGAAAATGAAGTTTTAAATGCGAAGCCTGCTTGAAAGCTGACGTGATCAAATTTTTTATATTTTACCATTTCCGGAAAATTTATCAATTTCAATGTTTCACTTATCTGTATGTTGACATTCCGCATTCCGGGCCGGAAAATAAAAAAAAAAACAGGTTCTTTCCTAAAAATAGATATTACTCTTTCACATAGTTATCTTCAATAGTGATACTATCAGTAGTATGGGCAAACAGCGGTAACAGTCAGTGTAGTAGATAAGGGTATGACGAGCCGGCGATTATTTATCTCACGCGTTCACAGCATCAGCACTAAATCGATGCTGTCCGCGAATAATTCTGTGTATATGTAGGCTGTGGTAATTACCGCTCTTTGAGTTATTATTTCATCTAAATTGTCAGTACAATAGCTATATAACCTTTAACTACACTAGTGTTTCATATGCTATTACTTTTTTTTTTATTAATAAACAAATAAAAGCTAAAAAATATGTTTATCAAGGTTTTGAGCTCAAATACCAGTCTTTGCCGATCTCTCTTATTGTAAAAGATACAAGTTTGGTTAAATTAGACAAATTCTTCCTAAGGACTAATAAAATTATACAATATTCTTCAATTTTCAAATTTCCATGTATTTTAGGTTTTATGGTGAAAAAACGAAAGATGTCAAATTTCTTTTTCTTGTAATAACTTTTTTGTTCTAGTAGATACATAATTTCTTTTCACATTTTTTAAGATACTTTTTATGTAGAATTTAAATATCGACTTGGATTTCTTTTGCACTTTTCGTTTTTTAGTTTTGATTCCTAATTTAAATTTTCCTTATGGAACGTCAAGTCGACTTCGAATTAATTGAACGTGTCTTTTCATCCTCTTTACAATGATATATCACACGTACTATCTATTTTTTTAAATATTAACCTTCCTATACTCACGTCAAAATGAAAGACGTATACTATACTATATAAATCGGTCTCACAGACCGTATGCGTGAGTATAGGAAGGTTAAAGAAAATTGAAAAAAATATATTTTATTAATTTTATTTTTTATTAGTCTAACGAAAAGTAGGCAGTGAAACATGAAAACATAGTAGTAATGTCACTTAGAAATTATTCTTTCCAGAATATTTGTGTATCAGCAATGGCTTCATTTACTAATACTGAAAAATGTCGAGTTGTTACATCCTTTGTCATAAAAACAGTGTAGAAACTGAACGGATGTACTCGAGACTGTATCCTGAAAGAAGGCAACCCAGTCTTCATACGTATAGAAATTTGGTAGTTAATTTAAAACAATATGGTTCGTTTTCCAAACCTAACAGAAATCCACAATTAGTGAATGACAATGTAGCATTAAATGTATTACAATCTGTTATTGAAAATCCTTTAACATCTGTTAGAGAAATTGAGCACAATACTGATATTTCGGAAAGTACAACACAAAGAATTTTAAAGCTTCACAAATATCACCCGTATAAGTACACCATTCTACAGGGAGTTAGAGATGGAGATCAGGAGAGGAGAGTATAATTTTGCCAATGGTTTGTTAACCAATGTGATAATAATGATAATTTTCCTGCTACGATTTTATGGTCTGACGAAAGCAAATTCACAAATAACGGTCTTTTTAATAGACATAATGTTCACTTTTGGGACAGAGAGAATCCTCACGCTCTAAAGGAAAATCGACATCAAGTGCGATTTGGTTTTAATGTCTGGTGTAGTATTTTAGGGACTAAACTTATTGGGCCCATATTTTTTAACGAAACACTAAATACTGCAAGGTATTTGAATTTACTACAAACTGATTTGGAAAATAGATTTGATGATTTACCACTGATTAAAAATATTAACATCAGCTTCCAACAAGATGGCGCCACACCTCACAATTCAAACGTAATCACCGAATATCTTAATAATCGTTTTCCAAATTTGTGGATTGGTAATCGAAGACCGATTTTATGGCCACCTAGATCTCCAGACTTGACGCCCTTGGATTTTTTTGTTTGGGGCTACGTAAAAGATCGGATGTACGTGAAAACATTTAATGTTGCCGAAGATCTACGTGAAGCTGTTCTTGCAGCATGTGGTAGCATTACACCCCAAAAGCTACGTAATGCGATTACGACGACAATACACAGGCCACAATTATGTTTAAAACGGAATGGGCAATTGTTTGAACATCTTTTATAATTAGAGAGTTATCTCCGTTACTATTACCAGTTTGACTATCTTTGGTTTCTATTATTTGTTGTTCTCTTGTGTACCACGCCCACATCTCGTTAGACTATTTAATAAAATACATTTCTTTTTCAATTGTCTTTAATATTTAAAAAATAAATAGTACATGTGATATATCATTGTAAAGAGGATGAAAAACACGTTCAATTATTTCAAAGTCGACTTGACGTTCCATAAGAAAAATTTAAATTAGGGATCAAAACTAAAAAACGAAAAGTGCAAAAAAAAAATCCAAGGCGATATTTAAATTCTACATAAAAACTATCTTAAAAAATGTGAAAAGAAATTATGTATCTACTAGAACAAAAAAGTTATTACAAGAAAAAGAAATTTGACATTTCTCGTTTTTTCACTATAAATCCTAAAATACATGGAAATTTGAAAATTGAAGAATATCATATAATTTTATTAGTCCTTAGGAAGAATTTGTCTAATTTAACCAAACTTGTATCTTTTACAATAAGCGAGATCATGTTGGAAATGTTATCTGGGACACAGAGATTTTTACGGAATTTCACGCAAAATCAATTTGGCTGAAACTCGGCGCCCGTATGTAAAATAGACTGTAGAACACGATGGCGGGCTTCAAATTTGTCTACAAGGTGAATTTATATAATGCTCTATAGCCTGATTATCGACGACGCACGTGCGACTTTGCATCAGAGTACCGTACTTCGAAAATAGCATCGCACGTTGAAAACTATGTGAGACAGGGCATTCCCGACACCGGAAATAGATAGAGCGGGTCAATATTGACATGCGATCGTAATTTTAAACCGATCGGACTACTATTACTAGGCTCTGTCATGAATATTAATATACCAGCATTAGGAGCAAATACCACCTTCCATCCATAAATGTTCGTAATTTCGATTTTTGGTTGGCTTTTGGCTCAAATACCAGACCGTGCGCTGTTACATCTACAACAAATATTTGGTTGCTGTGGTTCATGAGCTGGTGGCATCATTGGTCCATATTTCTTCGAAAATGATGCCGGCCAGAACGTTACAATAAATGGAGAACGCATCGATCTACGAGTACTGACTTTGTCGTTCCCTAATAGAATGGCATTAACGTGGAAGAGCTGTGGATTCCACAAGGCGGTGCAACATGTCACACAACTAGCGCCACAATCAATTTATTGAAGGAAACATTCGATGAGCGCATCAATTCGCGTAATGGACCTGTGAATTGGCCTCCAAGATCGTATAATTTAACACCTCTGAATGATTTTTATGGGGATGTGTGAAGTCGCTAGTTTACGCCCATAAGCCAGGAGCGATGAAGGACTTGGAAGCCAACATTATTCACGTTAATGCCAATGGACGGCTCCATTTGCTCGAAAAAGTGGTCGAAACTTGGACTTCCAGATTGCGCTTTATTCGGGTGACCCAATAAGCTCGACATCATGTTTAAATACTAATTACATAAAGTTATCTTTTCAATAAAGCCAAAACCATGGCTATTACCACGATTTTTATGTGGTTTATTTCATTTTAAAGTTCTGCACCTCTGAAAAGAAAAAACATCCGATACACACGTCATTGATGGGAAGCTGAGATTTTCTCGCCTAATTTATTGAACCGTCGACATCCAGTTAATCAATCACCGCGAAACGCTTCTCTAAAGTTTTCCTGCCGAGATCCTTCGTCAAACTCTTCCCCCTCGATAATTAACGTTCTAGGAAATCGACTCCCCCGGCGGAGTTTATTTCGGGGCCGGTAAGTAAGTAAATTGTTGACGTAAAACGGATAAGGGTTAGATGGTGAATGCAGGTCTCGTTTCGCAAATTCGAATGAGTTTGGAGTTCGTTGAACTTTTCCCGAATTTAGCGGAAAAGGGGAAAACGGATGATGTAACGGAGACGATTAAAAGGAGCGCGTTTTGCATTGTAAGAGTAACGACGTTAATCGTTATTTCGATAATTGCCTCCGTTGTGATTATGAGAGAAGCGGGAGAAACAGATCCGAATGAGAGTGTTAATCTTTGGGGTTGGGTGGTATTCAAATAAAATTTTACGTCGGCGTTTCAACTCTGTACATGAACTTTATTTGAAAAATGTGCATATTAATTTGATTTTGCAACGATAAATTTGCTTGTATAGTTCAGTGGTTTCTCCAATACCAATTGCTTTTTGCTCGAGGAAGAAATGCTTGAAGTTGCGTTTTACTTCCAATCATTCTGAATGTGAAGGGAGCTGAAGTAGAATATTCAAAAAGGCGGAGAAATTAAATTTTCATTATGCAGCTATCTCAGATTGCATCAAGAGTTTTGCAGAGCACTCCTTTGTTTTTGGAACAATCAATAACATCTATACGAATGCTCGAAACCACGTTACATCAATTAATTGATTCTATACAAGTAGCTGAAAAATTACGTTTGGTTTTGCTGAAAAATCTTGATTACGTCGAAGTTTTTGGTATGTTTTCGGGTGACATTAACGAGTTACACCACTGTAAATTTTTCTTTATTGGCTTAATAGATGCTTTCAACCTTCTAGAATATGGGGCGAAAAGTTTATTACCTGGAAAAAATTTCCTTGGAATTGCGAGTTCCTCTTCAAGCGCGTCGGACATCTTCGAAGCGACTACCTGCGTCAAACAATTACTTTCTATGAAGGTACAGCCTAATGTCTTACAAGGGGAACGTCAAGGTTGTGAATAACGGATTTTGATGGGGCTCGGATATGTTATTGGGGAACCTCCCCTAAATACTTTGCTACCAACTTTTGTAGCCTAGTTCTCGAGAAAATTGCAGAAGTTTTGCTGACGTACTTTATATACCGTTAATGTGAATAATTTTCTAAAGAAGTGGGCGTAGTGCAGTGGGTAAGTTCCAGGCCTACTACGCTGACGATTCGTGTTCAAGTCCTGCTTCTCAATCTCATTGCACATGATATTAATAAATATATTTAAGTCATACAAAGTTGTTCAAAAATAATATTTTTCGCCATAGTAATTTTATTAATAAAATTAATGGGAAACAAATGTGCATCATGGTGCCTATTTTAAATTATTATCACTAGTGATAAGACGATTTAATTATAAGATTTGATTGTGAAATTGATAATCAACCAAAATCAAACATATGAACAATTGGAGAAACAGAAGAAAACGTAAAGGAAAAGTAATAGAACAAGTGAATGAATATCTATGAATATCTTGGTAGGAAACAAACTTACAAAAAATTACTACGCACTCAACAAGACAATATTGGGGCACAAATAAATAGATTGGAAAGTAAAGCAGCAAGTCCGCAACGTAATTCCAGTACCAACCTTGATATATTCGAGTGTAAACTGGACGGTAAACAAAAAACAAGGAAACAGGACAAATGGAAATAATGCGTCTTCAAACAATTAAGAACCAACATGCATTGCACAGCTGAACAAGGGACTGAGCGACACATGCTGTGCTAGTCTTGTTTCGATGTGAATCGGGACGCGTTAATGCAGTCCAAATTATAAGAAATTTCATTTAGTAGCGTTCTAACATGAAGCGAAAAAAATGCGAGGGTATGCGTCAAAAAAAAAATTAAAGTCGAAAAATACACTCTAACCTACATATTTATGCGACCAAAAGTTGTTATGATTTAATGTTATTAATACTAGCCTATAATTGCTCCCTTTTGTAACGTTCACGTATTTGTCCCGTGTTAGCCAGTTCCATTCATTATATCGAGACGCAAAACGGCGACTAAGTACGAAAGTGAATGCAAATAGACGTTCACGAGTGGGGTGAATAATGCGTCTTCAAACAATCAAGAACCAGGATACACTGCACACCTGACCCAACGACAGAGCGACATAGGCTGCGCAAGTCTTAACATGTTTTGATCTGAATCGAGACGGGTTAATGCAGTCCAAATAATAAGAAATCAGATTTATAAGCGTTCTAACATGAAACGAAAGACAAAAAAATGGGAGTGTATGCGTCCAAAAGAAATTAAAGTGGTAAAATAAGGGACACCCTAACCTATATATTTATGCGACCAAAAGTTGTTATGATTTAATGTTATTAATACTAGCCTATAATTCCTCCCTTTTGTAACGTTCACGTATTTGTCCCGTGTTAGCCAGTTCCATTTATTATATCGAGACGCAAAACGGCGACTAAGTACGAAAGTGAATGCAAATAGACGTTCACGAGTGGGGTGAATAATGCGTCTTCAAACAATCAAGAACCAGGATGCACTGCACACCTGACCCAACCACAGAGCGACATAGGCTGCGCAAGTCTTAACATGTTTTGATCTGAATCGAGACGGGTTAATGCAGTCCAAATAATAAGAAATCGGATTTATAAGCGTTCTAACATGAAACGAAAGACAAGAAAATGGGAGTGTATGCGTCCAAAAGAAATTAAAGTGGTAAAATAAGGGACACCCTAACCTATATATTTATGCGAGCAAGAATTGTTATGATTTAATGTTATTAATACTAGCCTACAGTTGCTCCCTTTTGTAACGTTCACGTATTAGTAGCGTGTAAGCCAGCTCCATTCATAAAAATAGATGGTGACTAAGTAGGAAAGTGAATGCAAATAGGCGTTCAGCAGTGAGGTGAATATCGATTTCACCGTATGCTTTTGCGTTCTTCCAGCACTTTTGAACTAATGTCATTCTTTAGTAAAGGCCGAATAATATGCAGTTTGCATAAATTTGCATATTTGAATAATATATGCATTTTGTATATTATTTGCATATTTTGTAGTAATTCAGCATATTTGAAGTATCCGAGTTTTATTTATTTATTGGATGTAATTTATTATAGGATAGGCATTACTAAAAATATGTCGTGGTTGTAAAAAACAAAGAGTTAAACAGCCCTCTTTAAATTAAAAATAGCATTCTATGAAGCCTCTTCTCGATACTTTTCCGATAAACGCTTCCAAAAATTTATTAATGCTGTTCCCATATATCTAGACCGGGACAGAATTCAAGGAAAACCTAATTCCCTGAAACTTCTAAATAAATACAAAAATACATTTTACCAGAAAATTAGGAGCACAGGTGTTTCTTTGTTATTCGGAGAAATTTATTCCCATATTCGAAAGCAATCTTATTTATTTTAAACGTCATTTTACGTTGGTTTTTCGAAGTGTAAATCTGTGGGTTGTTATTAATTATGATAGCAAAAATGCCTAAAATAGCGACCGTGCTTGGATGGATTGCACTTTATTCAGAATTGCGTATGGATGGAGAAAAAGTATTTTGCTTAGCATGCAGCAAGATTGTAAGTAAAATATAACTTTATTTTCTCTTATTAATCTATAGTTTTTAAACGATGTTTAACAAAATCACCAATACAACGCTTCGACAAATAGTTTTATTTTAAAATTTTATTTTAAAATGAGTAAAATGAGATGTATATTTCATGCGTATTTTTCGCATATCATCAGCACAATACGGAATATCTGATATTCCGTATTCTGCTGAAGATTTTTAAATAAAAATCATTTTAAAATAAAATTATTTGTTGAAGCGTTGTGTTGGTTATTTTATTAAATGTCGTTTATTCCGGTTGCTTCGCAAACTCTTTACACATTGGTTTTTTATTACTGCTTTATCTTTTACTAACACTTATTTTATAAGAAAACAACTGATGATATGATATTTTTTATGCAGGTTACAAGTGGGAGAAAGTTTCAAGTCGACCAGCATATTAAAACTCCATCTCATGCTGCAAAACTATCAAAGATGAAATTAGCGAAGAAGGGTCAGCAAACATTACCGCAATGTTTGCCATCAACCTCCAAAAAATCGGAACAAGAACAATTTAATGAAGATTTGTGCCTAATGTTTGTGTCGGCAGATATTCCACTACATAAAATAAACAATTTAAATGTCAAGTTATTTTTGCAAAATTACACCAACAAATATAATATTCCCGACGAGAGCACCTTAAGAAAAAATTATATTCACCGTATCTATGCAGAAACATTAATAATAATAATAATAATAATAATAATAATAATAATAATAGCTTTATTGTCCAACGGCTAACCATTTACAGAACAAATTATATATAGAACAACATACATACATTATTAAAGATTCATAATTAGAAATATTACTATGTGCGTAGAAATGAAATGAAATATAATTCAAAAAGAAAATGTAAAACTAATAAAATTGATTAATTGTGTTGTAGAAAATATCAGAATATAACAAATCTGCAATACGACCCATTGATGTGATAGGAGATGAATGGAGTAATAAATTCGTTCTAGGGAAGGGTAATGCAAATGTAGGCGGGGAACGAGAGGAAATACGAGGTACAAGGAAATTAATACGGGAAAGTAAATCAGGGGAGTCAATTAAGCCGTGAACAAGTCTCCACATAAATCTGGCACTATGAATTTTTCTGCGCTGTCCCAAGGACCGGACACCATGTTTTTACAAAAGCAGTCCATAATCCATACCACGCTCCGGGTAAATCCCATCCATTTTAAAGGATAAGTGTTTCAAGAATCGCCTTTGTATCTTCTCTAAGGATAATTGCACGTAAATATAGTGTGGCGACCAGACAGGCAAAGCATATTCCAACTTTGTTACAACAAAAGCGAAGAACATAGTCTTAAGTAAAGGTGTATTACGAAAAAACTTGCAGGTGCGTAAAACAAATCCCAAAGCCTTTGACGCAGAAATGCAAATGTTATTAATATGAGTAGCAAAGGTTAAGCGGGAATCAAAGAAGACGCCAAGATCTTTAACAATATCAACTTTTTTAAGAATGAAGTTATTAATATTATAAGTAGAATTAATGAAATGATTTTTCTTGTAAACGAAACAAAGCAGCACTTATTGACATTCAATTTTAATTTATGCGTAGAACACCACCGAGCAATCAAATCCAAATCATGTTGCAGGCGATTCACATCATCCCAAGTTGCAATAGGCAGATATATTTTAAGGTCATCCGCATAAGCCAGTACCGGACAAGTTATAGATGTTAACAAATCGTTAATAAATAATATGAATAAGAGAGGTCCCAAATGTGATCCTTGCGGAACTCCTGATGTGGGCAGAATTTCGAATGATTTAAATCCATTATAAAAAATATACTGAGATCTGTTGCTTAAATAAGATTTTATAAGCAATAATAAGGAAGTGCTCAAGCCTAAAGACGATAATTTGGCAAGTAGAATTCCGTGGTCGATAATATCAAAGGCACTACTAAAGTCCGTGTAAATGACGTCGACTTGGCCACGAGCATCAAGTACCTCGCCAATATGTTGACAAATCGACACAAGGTTAGTAATTGTAGATCTCCCGGGAACAAAGCCGTGCTGATAATGTGAGATGTATGATTTAGTGTTGTAACATACACATGAGTATATGATACTTTCAAAAATTTTAGCAAAGTTAGACAATATAGATATAGGTCTATAATTATCCACGTGCGTATTATCGCCCTTTTTAAATACGGGGCTTATTCTTGCACGCTTCCAAGCGGTCGGAAAAGTAGAAGTTTTAATTGCTAAGTTTATAATGAAAGTCAATGGTCTTCCAAATGCAATCCTTGCATCGTGCAAAAGAAAGCTCGGAATTAAATCATCGCCGGAAATATGTCTCTGTGGAAACCCGGCCATTAACTTGACCACCTCCTTCTCCGTAACAGGTAATAATGTAAAAGGAACATGATTGGAATGTTCATTATTAAAACAAGAATCAGTGCTGATAATAATGTATAGACGAGAACACATTGGCAAATGCATCAACTATGCCTTGGGGTGATTCCAGACGGGTACCATTAGGAAATAAAATTTTAGGAATGCGTGTAGTCCCTTGCTTGGCATGAATATATTGAAATACATTTTTTGGGTCGATTTTTATAGATTCCTCAACCTGTGCGAGATAAGTGGAGTAGGCCAAAGCAATATCAGTTTTGCAAATACTTCTAACTCTTCTAAATTCATTATAAAAGTAATTATTATGTGTAGATTTCCATTTACGCCTATAGTATTCCTTCAATTTGAAGTTGGTAATTATATTATTAGAAAACCACACTGGATATTTAGACTTTCTGGAGGTGGATGAAAATTTAGGAACGGATTTATCCAAAATATTATAAAGAAAATTATAAAACTTCTCAAGAGCACAATTGACATCAGTAAAAGTTTCCAAGAAAGACCAATCAGCATTTAAAAGATCATTATAGAGCTGATGAAAATTTGCTTTGCGAAAATTATACCGAATGTTTATGTTAGAAGGAAACACAGTTGGGTTGTTAAAAGACACAGAAAACGGCAAGGAAATAGATAATGGAGGATGATACATATCATTTAGTGCAGGACAAGGGATTGATTTCAAACTTTGGCAAATTGAAATCGCCAATTAAAAGCACTCGTTTATCAAGCAAAATAGTTTCCAAAATATCAAAAAATAGATCGAAATCCTGGTGGGGAATATTAGGTGGAATATACACAGCTACAAGATAAAAGGAAATTGAATTAAATTTACAATTACAAATAACTAAATCAATTAAAGGAACAAGAGAAGAAATTAAACTAGTATCAATAATTTCAAATGATACTTCATCTGAGAAGGCAACAAAAACACCACCACCCGTAGATCGATTAATTACATCAAATTGTCTGTCACATCGGACAACAGTATAAGAAGGAGGTAACAATTCAGAATTGGAAATCGAATGATCAAGCCAACTTTCGGTAATAACAATTATATCATAATGAGAGTTTTTGTTCTCAGACCATGGGCATTCTGGTAGTAAACATCAAGTGTAATAGGAGTACCGTTGGAGCTACTTAATTTAAAGAACTTACAATTGTAGGTATACCTTTAATATACCTAATTTTTAAATTTGATTCACCATTCGTCAAACGATTGTTCAATTCAGCTTTAGCATTTTTATGGATTTGTAGCTGCATTGGTGTGCGATCACGATATATAGATAATTTCGAAAACTTCGGCATAGTTCTTAATTTGGAAATACGATTCGCATTACGATGGAGACAGAAGAACTAGAAGAAAACGAAATTTTGATTGGAAGAGAGCGATTAGTAAGGGAGGCATCGAATCTACCGAGTCTGGCAACCTTTAGATTAGTGTCATTAATTTCTAACGAGGAACAAATTTCACTTATCATGCCAACGTCAACAGCAATCTGGTCGTTATTATTCTTGCACGCAATCTCAGTAGACTCAAAGATAACAATGTTATTCCTACGCTGATCGCGGTCCTGAACTTCTTGAATGATACCTTCAATATCAATAAGAGATCCGGACGAAGACGACTCAAGAATTGACTCCCTGAGAACCCTAACATCGTCCTGAAGCGCAGCTAAGATAAATTTCAGACTATTCAAGTCATTACCGTATTTCAAACAGCTTTTACATGTCCATGTAATACCAGAATTCAAATGAATTTTGCGCGCTTCCGAAGTGGATGCGATTCATCAGCAACCTTGCAGCAAGTACACTTAGGCATTCTGAACAGCCAAATATATTAGTATACGTTATTAGATTAAATAGGATAAGACAGGGACATACACTTCACGCCAACGGTGCCCGTCGAGGCGACTTTCTTTTTAAAAGACAGCACACAGGAAAAGATAGGCAGCGGTAAGGAACTCCGACAGAAACAACGGTCAAAAAGGAAAAATAACGTTACAATACCTATAACCAATAGTGTATATCGACAGACAGAAGAACTCACTTGCAAAAGGGGAGAAAAAGCGCCGAATAAAAAGTTACTAACGTGATAGAAAATAACTTACCAAACAAATTACTAATCAACACAATAACCAAGTGGGATGAAAAATATAGCACAAGAAAGACAAAGATTTGCACTTTGTAATGATACAAATTACTATATTTAAAGCTAACTAATAACCACAAAATAAGCTAGAATTTAGCAGTCGAAATAAATCTGTATGTATGTAGCAGGCAGAATGAATAATAATCATTAGTAGCATTAAGAAGGCTGTGTAAAACAATTATCTTTACATATGCGCAGATAAAACTACTGATAGTGTGGGCCGATACATAGTTCATTTAATGATAGGTATCCTTAACGTATCGGTTCCAGCAAAATCTTATTTAATTTCATCCAAACAGTTGGAAAAGGCAAATAATTTAACAATAACAAGGTTTATACAGGAAGAACTGGCAACCTTTTCTTATCGGAATCGATTCCAACAGAAAAAAATCTATTGTTTTTAACGGATGCCGCACCATACATGGTGAAGGCAGCTTGCAACTTGAAAATCTTTTACCCAAATTTAATTCACATAACTTGCTTGGCGCACGGACTAAATCGTGTTGCAGAAGAAGTAAGAAACCATTTTCCCTTGGTAAATACTTTAATTAGTAGTGTTAAGAAAGTGTTTTTAAAGGCTCCATTAAGAGTTCAATTTTACAAACAACATCTATCCGGTATTCCGCTTCCTCTTCAACCAGTAATCACACGATGGGGAACGTGGTTGGAAGCTGCTATTTTTCATGCAAATCATTATGAAGAAATAAAGACAATTATTATGGATCTTGATAACGATACACAATCTGTGCTAGACGCCCAAAAGGTGTATTCGAGTAAGGAAATACCACAACAGTTGGCGTTTATTAAAGCCAACTACAGTTTTAGTTCCACTTCTATATTGCAATTGGAAAAACAATTTATGTTGCTAATTGAGAGCGTTGAAATAATAAACAAATTTGAAAAGTTATGTTTTGATGTTTAAGGAAGGGTGGGAAAATCCGTGTATGAAAAATTTTTAAGTGTAATAGAAAAAATGAGGGTTTTAAAAAGCTAAAGGATATTGCTAAAATCTTGTGTGGTGAGTCAGTAGAAAATATTGAGTTGACAATAGAGGATATTTCTAATTTGAAATATGGTCCTATAACAAGCGTGGATGTAGAACGAACCTTTTCAATATATAAATACATGTTATCAGACAAGCGCCACAATTTTTCTATTGAAAACTTTGAGAAACATGTAATTGTAAATTATTTTCGTAGTTAATTATGTTGTAAAATGTTATAAATAAACTTGTAGTAAACATAATAGATTTTTTTTTTTTCTATAATATTATATTTTCTAGCATTACTCCTATTTTTTTATGTGCATACTTTTCATAAGAAAGGCATATTTAGGCCGTATGGCATATTTCCACTTTTTTGCATATAACCGGCCTCCATTCATTAGTTTCATTACATTTACCACATAAACCTTGTATCGCTGCAGGCATGTTTATACAGAGTCGCTTCTTAAGTTGCCTACTTTAGAACGTTTGAGTCTGTATTTTTATTAATATCCTCTATAAAAGCGGAAACTGCTAAGAAAATACGGAAATAGTTTCAGATCGCATGTCGAAAGATTTTTCGTTGCCCCTCACATTTATTAACACCGACTACATAAAATTCTCAGCATACACGTCAATTTATTTGTTTTCCCGGATTAATCCGGTGTAAGCGTTGATAATCTGAGTCGGTAAACAGTAATTATCGCCTTTTACGTCAAGTACGGCTTGATTACGTGAAAAAGCTCGTGCGAATCCTATAATTTCAGTTGTAAATGTAACCCATAATTAAGAGGCAAAGTAGGTTTCGTCAACACGTTGCGTTGTAAGTGGGTTAGTGTGACATAAGTCTTATAAGGAAAGAAAACTGAGAACTAAAATTAGTCTGCTGTTGTCTGAGATCGAAATCGGAGATTAAAGTTAGTTAAAATGGTAAATTGGGGAAATTTTTAGATTTTAAGATTTTAGGACTTTTCAATTTCACTATCGCAGTCGTTTCCTCGAACCCGATTTAATCTCTCTCCCAACAAGACTAATTTCGATTTTTATTTAAAGGAATTTAAAAGTCATCGTTATTACTAGGCGAAACGATGATGTGGGAGGATTTTAAGAGTTCCACATTTTAGGGTAGTGATAAAAAGAAGGATAAAATAAACCGGGTTAAAGTGGTTAAACCTTTGTTCATTAGATAATTAACAAGGTAGTTGAGGTCGTGTTAAATTTGCTGACGTAGGTGACGCTTTTATTTTTTTAACATTCATCGGAGAAGCAATAAGAGAAATGACGTGAAACACGTAGAATGGTGTAATCTGATCAATTGCTTGGGCGTTTACGTTCTTGTTGGGAAGTAATTAAATTTTATTGAACGTATTTGAATCTTCGCTTTTTAAAAACGGAAAATTTACCGAATGTCATTGTATTTGTCTTCCGAGTTCTCTCTATCATTGCGCGGATTAGCTTAATTGTTAATTGCAGAACAATGATTTAGTAGAATATATGGTCGTGACTTTATTGATCTACTCAGTGGAAGAGGGAAACCAAAAGATAGGTATCTATGTATGAATAGGTCAAGAAAAATATTTACACCAAATTCCATTGTGTGAAAATACACAAATCTATTTGTACATAAATGTTAAAAATAGTAAGCTATTTTCGAGGACCAGAATCTTAATAAAATAAAATCTGGGTGATTCTCTATATAACGACCTAATTAAATGAGGTGAGTTAAAGGGCAACTACAAAGTAATTGTGCAAAAGCTTACTAGGTAAATGAGATTTGCATATGCCAATACATAAACTTTAAAAAATTAACAAAAATATAGAAAATAAATTAGAGGTCTTCAGGGGTATGTATTTCATTTGAGTCACAAGGATAGAAAATTTACTTAGGTTCGTTCCACGAAGAACTGATTCTAAGGAAACTGTGTGTATAGCAGAGCATTGTTTAACCCATCAATCCTCGATATTCATGGTTCTTTTGCCTTCTTCTACGTCGTCCTATCGTCGTCTCGTAAGTCTTCACCATAGTAGAGTCCGATTAATGATGTTTTTAAGCATCTCAGTAGATGTCCTTGGCTGTAAATGTCTAATCTATTCTAGATAGAGTGTATATTGTAGCATAGTAATCTCGAATGGTTAATTACCATTAATTACAATTCAATATATCAAAATTCACAGTTAGTGTTGGGGTTATGGTTTTCAATTGTCATGCGGTTTATTTTGGGGTTCTATTTATACCTTTTCGACACCACGCCCAGCACCTTTTGAGCATTTTATTACCCCACGGGTATTAGCTTCTTATTTTAACTTTAAGACGTTTAATGGGAGAAACAAATGTAACTAGAAATAAAATTAATAATTATTATAAAAGCATATATTAATGGATAAAAACATTGTTAACATTCAGATACAGACATACAACATTTCACATTACAAGAATTCATAAAAAATTACTGGAAATAACCAAGGATACATCGAGATTCAATATAGGTTTCTATAACAGCGATATACTTGGATGAACTGGAGTCAAGATGAATTAAAGTTTTCGTTTCGTGGACAACTTAAAAATAAAGCAGTGTAGTCCTGGTTTCCAAAAGAAATAAAGAATTTGTTTGGTTAACGACGAAGAAAAATTGACAAGATAGATAAGTCAACAAATAAGTCTATAAATATATTTGGAATAAAAGGGTTTTAAGAAGAAGTACCAGTGAATATAAGAACCTCACCACACCGGAGAAGAAAGAATTTGAGAAAAGGAAGAAGGAATTTAAGAGAGGAGACATAGGAAGAATCGTCATCGAATAATAGAAATTAGACTCACACACACACAACACTAGGTAATTATCTTGATTTCATGTTAAATATTTCTCAAAATTTATAAATATAATTTGTTATAATTTATGTTTTTTATATCATTAATTAAGAGCTAGGCCGGTGTAATTTTGTTTAAGAAATTAACTAAATTGTCAGTACAATATACAGTGCGTTCCTAAAGTTTGCAATAAATTCTGTAAATACAAAACAAAAGTATGTTGGAAGAAGTACTTGAATAGGTCGATTCTATTTTATAAAAATACACATTTTTGTACGACAGTCGATTTTCAATCATCGGCTGTTTTTGAGTAATGATGTCATACCTTCTTTAAAATAGCAACACCCAATTGTGTCTTTTTTGATTTTGAGAGATTTTGTCATTGCCGAACTGACAGTATACAAATATTGTCGTCTTATATAAGAAATTTTTGGAGTAAATGACAATTGAATGTTAGCGAACGTAAAAAAAAGTAAAAGAAAGCAAAAACTCTCATGCTAGCAAAAACGTTACCCGAGTTTGTCTCTCGAAGTGGCAGATACTTTTACCAGATTAGATAGGTGCAAATCATTACCCATTGTCACTTTCACACTGAGTTCTTAGCATTATGACATCATTACTCAAAAATAACTGGTAATTGAAAATCTGTTGTTATGCAAAAATGTGTATTATTACCAATGAAAGTATTGCTTCCAATAACATTTTATTTCGCCTTTACTGAATTTAGTTCATACTTTAGGCGCGCACTGTATATCTGGTTATATTTTCTCCCTTCAGTTTTCTCCTACTTAGCTATTCTTTTTCCTTTTTCTTTCTTCTTTGATTGTTATATTGGGTCTTAGTATTGTTCTCATTACTTTCCTCTTGAATTCCAACGGTTTTAGACGCTCTACCAGAGCATCATCAACAAATCATTGCGAAAGAAGGAGGAGAATTTAAACGAAGTATTTTAACAGTTTTTGTTTATTGTTGTTGTTTCCATCGCGTATGTGGTTTTATTAGGATCTGCTTCGAGTTTATATGTATTTGTTCTTTTGGCTTTTAGTGGATTTCTATTTATACCGTATACTTAATTATCTTTCGGAATTCTTATTCTTAGTTTCCGTTTTCCAGTCAATTCTACTGTTACTCTTATTGTTAGATACTGAGGAATTATTATTAAAACTAATAAAATTGATTAATTGTGTTGTAGAAAATATCAGAATATAACAAATCTGCAATACGACCCATTGATGTGATAGGAGATGAATGGAGTAACAAATTCGTTCTAGGGAAGGGTAATGCAAATGTAGGCGAGGCACGAGAGGAAATACGAGGTACAAGGAAATTAATACGGGAAAGTAAATCAGGGGAGTTAATTAAGCCGTGAGCAAGTCTCCACATAAATCTGGCACTATGAATTTCTCTGCGCTGTCCCAAGGACAGGACCATGTCTTTGCAAAAGCTGTCCATAATCCAAAGCACGATCCGGGTAAATCCCATCCATTTTAAAGGATAAGTGTTTCAAGAATCGCCTTTGTATCTTCTCTAAGGATAATTGCAGGTAAATATAGTGTGGCGACCAGACAGGCAAAGCATATTTCAACTTTGTTACAACAAAAGCGAAAAACATAGGTCCCAAATGTGATCCCTGCCGAACTCTTGATGTGGGCAGAAATTCGAATGATTTAAATCCATTATAAAAAATATACTGAGATCTGTTGCTTAAATAAGATTTTATAAGCAATAATAAGAAAGTGCTCAAGCCTAAAGACGATAATTTGGCAAGTAGAATTCCGTGGTCGATAATATCAAAGGCACTACTAAAGTCTGTGTAAATGACGTCGACTTGGCCACGAGCATCAAGTACCTCGCCAATATGTTGACAAATCGACACAAGGTTAGTAATTATAGATCTCCCGGGAACAAAGCCGTGCTGATAATGTGAGATGTATGATTTAGTGTTGTAACATACACATGAGTATATGATACTTTCAAAAATTTTAGCAAAGTTAGACAATATAGATATAGGTCCACGTGTGTATTATCGCCCTTTTTAAATACGGGGCTTATTCTTGCACGCTTCCAAGCGGTCGGAAAAGTAGAAGTTTTAATTGCTAAGTTTATAATGAAAGTCAATGGTCTTCCAAATGCAATCCTTGCATGGTGCAAAAGAAAGCTCGGAATTAAATCATTGCCGGAAATATGTCTCTGTGGAAACCCGGCCATTAACTTGACCACCTCCTCCTCCGTAACAGGTAATAATGTAAAAGGAACATGATTGGAATGTTCATTATTAAAACAAGAATCAGTGCTGATAATATGTATAGACGAGAACACATTGGCAAATGCATCAACTATGCCTTGGGGTGATTCCAGACGGGTACTATTACGAAATAAAACTTTAGGAATGCGTGTAGTCCCTTGCTTGGCATGAATATATTGAAATACATTTTTTGGGTCGATTTTTATAGATTCCTGAACCTGTGCGAGATAAGTGGAGTAGGCCAAAGCAATATCAGTTTTGCAAATACTTCTAACTCTTCTAAATTCATTATAAAAGTAATTATTATGTGTAGATTTCCATTTACGCCGATAGTATTCCTTCAATTTCAAGTTGGTAACTATATTATTAGAAAACCACACTGGATATTTAGACTTTCTGGAGTTCGATGAAAATTTAGGAACGGATTTATCCAAAATATTATAAAGAAAATTATAAAATTTCTCAAGAGCACAATTGACATCAGTAAAAGTTTCCAAGAAAGACCAATCAGCATTTAAAAGATCATTATAGAGCTGATGAAAATTTGCTTTGCGAAAATTATACCGAATGTTTATGTTAGAAGGAAACACAGTTGGGTTGTTAAAAGACACAGAAAACTGCAAGGAAATAGATAATGGAGGATGGTACATATCAGCAGTAACAAGCGGAAAATTTTCAAGTGAAACAACAATAACAGAATTGAAATTTCCAGTAACAAGGTCAAGAAGAAGAAGATTGTTACAATTAGTAATATTATTAAATTGTATTAAATTAAGAAGACCACAAAAATATTTAAAGGTGCAACATTTCAATAATAAATGGCTTTATTGTGCGATCATTTTTTACATAAAGGGGAAAAAATAAGTAAATATGTATACATATATCTTCTACTGAAGATGACAATTGAACTAATCACATTGATGTTACAAGGATAAGAATCACTTTATTCGATTTACTTTCATTTTTTGTATATTTGTAAATTTAGTATCACCTTGCTTTTACGAGTAGCACTAATATATATTCATGATACGTCCGATCGAACATTTTAACAGTTTCGATTACGTTTTTCACCTTGCCTTATGTAAATCGGGATTCGTAACTGCGTTTTCGTTATATCGTACATACGTGTACGAATACATCAAAACAGTATAAACTATGCGTCCTACACCAACAGCAGATTTACACGATTAGTCGATTACATACGTTTCGATGTATATACACGCACATTTGAGAGAATCTCTGGTAAAAGGAGAATCGGCTCCCTATTACCTAATCTGTGCGTAACAGTGAACCATCAACGAAACTAATTAATATGGTATTTGTGTATCTCGACGACTTCATTATGCACGAACAATGCCATCGCATGCAATCGCTTTTGTGCGTTATCTATATATGTACATACATACTCTACATACACGTAAAGGCCGAGAATTGAAGCATATAACGCAACTCCCACGATTTCCTAAGCGTTACGTCGTATGTATCTGCGTAAATAGATATGTAATAGGTAGAGCTCGGATTACAGTAAAACTTCGTATAACGCTCCCGTTTATATCGATTTCCCGGCTATAACGCTTTTCTTCCTTGGTCCCGGTCCCAGCGACTAATTTTCTGTAGTACTTTTATTTGTTATAACGCTCCCATTTCCCGCTTATAACACTCCATTGAAGGATATTTTCTAATGTACATACATACTTCAATTATTATTTTTTTAACTTTACTTTGCAAACACTAGAAAGGGATATGATTCAATTAAAATAAATGTTTAAAAGCAGACAGAAATGCTGTACATATTTCTGGGAAGTGAACATCATTACGATTTCTATGAAATATTAGTATCAACGAATCCCACCAAGATGTTCCACGAATCTTGGCTAGACAATTTTCCGAGAATCTGACTTATTCATTTGGCGGTTGCGTAATCAAGGTTTCCTTTCAGTCTTTTACTTTTTACGCTGCTGGCAACCTGTCGTGAAAATCGTTTTCGTTAAAAGAAAAAAGTGACGTTATAAAAGACTTTGCTAAACCCGATTTAAATCAAAAAGATTTTGTGGCATCAAAGAACATCAATGCTTCAACTTTACATACAATTTTAAAGAAGCGGAGTGAATTTGTTTCGGTGCATGAGGGAACCAGTCGTATAGAAATACGATCCGCGGAATATGGAGAGCTAGAAACGACTCTGAAAAGTTGGTTCGTCCAGGGCAGGAGCTCCAACATCCCAATTATACAAGAAAACGTCCTCCAAGTGACCGACGGTCTTGGAATAACAGACTTTACCGCTTCAACTGGACAGCTCAATAGATCTAAAAACAGACATTCTACCGTGTACAAACAAATTTGTAATGAGTCAAATTCAGTAGATTCTGATGTAACATTCCACTGGAAAAGTCAAATGTTGATCCTCACCTCTGGCTACAATCTCTCAGAAATTTATAATGCGGATGAATTCGGGTTGTTTTTTAAAGTGATGCCTGATAAATCTTTAGTTTAAAAAATGAAAAATTCCACGGAGGAAATTTAAGCAAAGAACTCCTAACGGTCCTCGTATGCACGAATTGCACAGGCACAAGCAAGAAAAACTAGCTCGTAATTGAAAAATACGCTAAGCCACGTTGCTTTAAGAATGTGAAAAACCTTCCCTGCATTTATTCTTCTCAATCTCGTACATGCATTACCGGAGATAGGTTTGTACAATGGCTTAATGAGTGGGACATCGAATTGAAAGACCGAAAAATACTTTTGCTTGTCGACAATTGCGCTGCGCATCCGAAACAGGTACATCTCAAAAACATCAACTTGATTTTCCTACCACCTAACACCACAAGTGAGCTTCAGTCACATGATCAAGGCATCATAAAAGTTCTGAAGCAAGGTTACAGGAAAAGGATGGTCCAACGATGTATATCGATTATGGGCAGTTCGAATTTGACTTCTCCAACAATTTCTGTTTTTGATGCTATCCACTTTTTACACGCTGCATGGATGGACATTACGAAAGAGACCATTTCTAATTGTTTCAAGAAGGTAGGTGTTGGTAACTTTACAAGGAAGATGAAGCCGAAGAGGTAGAAATTAATGAAGGCTGGGGAGACCTTTACAAATGGAAGAAATTTTGAGTGAATTGGAACGTTTTGATGACTTTGACAATGGGCTATTGACCAATGACTTTTTAAGCTTTGAGACACTAATCGCCGATTACAGTGCACCATCAGAAGTGGATGAAGATTCATCGGAAATAATTACGCCAAAAATAAGCGACGTTTTGGAGACCTTGAAAACAACCAGCGCATTTTTTCTTGTACGGAGATAGAAGAGAGGACCTTCAAAAGTATCATTAAATTAGAAAATGCAGTTTAAAAAAACCATCTGTCACTATAAACAAATACAAATTAATGATTTTTTTTTAAAATAAAATTTGTAGGAATGTATACATAGTTTGTTTTATATTTATTCTTCGTTTTATTTTCATGCTCGAAAATTTGACATATTGATATTTTTTTGCATACACGGTGCATATTTGTTAATAATTTGCGCAAATTTTTTCAAAATATGTGCATATTTTACTGATATTTGCGTGCGTATAATCCGAGCTTTAGTAATAGCATATATATGCGTATATTGCGCCTGTATTAAATTCGTAAGTACATAAGTTCCTTCGTTAATGAAACTTTTCGATTTGATCAGGACGATCTTGGCATAGAACGCAGCTATAGAAGAAAAAAGGTTATCGAGCAAATGATCCGTCTGTCGTCTAGAATGTTAAGCGGATGAAAGATTTCTACTACTTTTAATATTTCGCCCGAGCAGAGGCGTACCCTACCTATCGTGAAAATGTGTGTAAAGGACGTGTGAGTATCGCGATGCATTTCGATGCGAATTGCATAACTAACACGGACGCTGTCGTCGCATGCGAATGGGATCGTTTGCGTTGTTTTTCGTGGATTTTATTATTTTTTGAAATTCAAACGTTTCGACAGTCGAATTTTACGTGATCGTACTAAATACGGTGCGGATGACCGAATCGTTGGGTATTTTATGTTTTTGGATTAACATTTGTCGATGACTCAATTAGAGAACTAAGCAGACAGATTCCATGTAACACGGAACTTAAAAATAGTTAAATTATTTACCGGAGCCAAAATATTAATTCATTGAATCCGAATGGGTCTCTACAAAACGCCTGAATTTATTAGGTGCGTTGTAAGTATATGTCTTGTATTTAACTGTGACAAGTATATAATGCATTTATGCGATTTAAAATGTTGCCTTTTTTGTTGCTTAACTTTTATATATTAACATTAGGTTTATTGTATTGATAAATCCCACATTATAAATAGCCTGGGCAAACATCGGTAATACCGTACAATTCCGAAATAAGCATCACCGACTCCCCATTCCAGTCAGTACTAAATCGATGCTGTATTCGAGTAGTTCTGTGTATATGTAGGCTGTCGTAACTTATTTCGTAATCACCCCTGTTTGTCCAGACCAATTATAAACATATAATCAAGATGGAATAAATAAATAAACTAAATATAAAACCAATTGAGGCAGCTGCAGAGTAGCTGTGCAATACCGTGCTATGTAAACTACAGTTGAATTATTAGCATATGTAACTGGTGCTTACTTAGTAAGTCCTAGCGCAAATTAGTGCACCTAACCAATTTGTCGCTTTGTAGAGAGTCGTCTAGATTATATGATTCAGCAATAGAGTTGGAGAAATACCGGAAAATCCTCTTGTGATAAACATACATTAAAGGTTAAGAAATTCCTGTTGCGATGAGGGACGAGATAAGATTTGGTCCTGTTAGAATATGTATGGGCAACCTCCGGCCCGCGGGCCACATGTGGCCCTCGAGTAAGATTTGCCCGGCCCGCTACTGAATTCTTTTGTTGTATATTAGCACGGCCCGTCTAAACTTAATTCATAATGAATCATAAGGATACTACAAAAATGTATATTTTTCAAGATTACTCGCAGCATAAAACTTCTACAAAAAAGGTTGCCCATGCCTGTGTTAGAATATTAACTATCACTCTGGAATTAGCGATAGCGTAGACAAAGCTGTTTCCACCAAAACTAGTCAAAATTACAAAAATACATATTGATAGAATATTCAAAATCTGTAATGGTTCACAGGCTGGTTTGTCTATATTTGAGCTGTTGCAGCTCTGTGGAACAGTCATTCGATTTTCGTGTTGTTCATTGTAGAAACCACTGTCTTCTCACTTTCACTGTTCACTGTTCACTCTTCTTGCACAGTAGGAAAATACGGGCAGACTATTGTACTGAGAATTTAGTTGATTTTTTAAACAAAATTGCACCGGCCTAGGTCTTAATTAATCATATAAAAAGCATAAATTATAACAAATTATATTTATAAATTGTGAGAAATATTTAACATAAAATCAAAATAATTACCTAGTGTTGTGTGTACGAGTGTAATTTCTTTTATTCCATGATGGTACTTCATATATCTTCTCTCTTAACTTCTTCTCTTGATGCAGCTTTATGGATTCTTCTCTTTTATAAATACTTTCTTCTCCGGTATGGTGAGGTTTCCTATTCACTGGTACTTCTTCTTGAAACCCTTTTATTCGAAATATATTTATAGACTTATTTGTTGACTTACCTATCTTGTTAATTTTATCCGTCGTTAACCAAACTTTTTATTTTCTTTTCGAAACCAGGACTACACTGCTTTATTTCTCCGTTGTCCACGAAACGAAAACTTTAATTCTCCTTGACTCCAGTTCATCCAGATATATCGATGTTATAGAAACCTGTATTGAATGTCGATGTATCCTTGGTTATTTCCACTAATCTTTTTATAAATTCTTGTAATGTAAAAGTGTTGTATGTATGTGTCGGAATGTTAACAGTTCTGTCTATTAACCGATGCTTTTTATAATAATTAATAATTTAATTTCTAGTTACATTTGTTTCTCCCATTAAACGTCTCTGGCTGGAATTAAAATAAGAAGCAAACACCCGTAGGGTAATAAAATGCTCAAAAGGTGGTGGGCGTGGTGTCGAAAAGGGATAAATAGAACTCCATAATAAATCGTATGACAATTGAAGACCATAACTCCAGCATTAACTGGGAATTTTGATGTATTGAATTGTAATAAATGATGAATTTACTAATGGTGATTAGCCATTCGAGTATTACTATACTAAACTATTCTAATCCTAATCCTTATATCCTTTAGATGATGGGGAAGAATTGGGCGTTAAATCTATAATATTGTATCGGAAAAAATTGACTAGAACTGACTGTACCTTCCTCTTCAGATACAACGTCATTGATTTAACATCTAATGTATTTCCTCCGCATGTCGGTCCGTATTTTTCCATACTGCATGTTGTATATGCAGGGGCGTATAGTAATGCTTACCGAAGAATTGAAATTTTTATTATTTGAAAGGGATATTCCGTGATAACTCACAACGATAATCTTGAAATAAAGCTGCTTTTTCCCCCAAACATAACACCATATTCAGTAGAAGAAGTACGTTGTTCGTAATGTGACCATCCACTATTAAACAGCCGTCTGCATGTTGCTGTATTGATTTATCTTTTAACTTTAATTGCTGCGTTGTAAGTGAAGTAACAAAGGAAAACCTAGGAGTAGAAAAACGGCAAGAAGCGATAGGATGGAACAACGAGGAATCATTATAGGAACAAGAAAAGGATGACGCAAATTGTACACAAATAGTAATAGAGAAGCGGATAGGAAGGAGTATGAAAAAGGCAGAAAAGAACGTAGAAATCAAACGAGGAAAATGAAACGAAGTTGGATGAAAAACAAAATGAAAGAAATCGAACTGGAGAATAAAAATAGAAACTCGAAGCTATTATACAAAAAGATTGGCGAGCAGAATAAAGTTTATAAAGGGAAAATAAGTAGGATAATAAACAAGGAAGAAAGAATAGCAGAAGATGTACAACAATGCATAGAAATACGGAAGGAACATTTTAAGAACTTATTAACAGACCAGGAAAAGAAGGATAGAGAAATAAATGCAAGAGTGGGAGGAGTATGAAGTGTCTCAGGCCGACCCAATGGGAGAAGAAATTGATGAAATAATAAATAAAAGTAGAGAAGGGAAGACATAAGGTGCAGAGGGGATAAAGCTGATAAAACCGGATTTAAAGCGCCACAATTAAGAGAGTGCTTATATCAGCTAATCAGGAAAATATGAAAGGAAAGAAAGGTCCGTATTCGGATTTCCTTCCAATTTATATTTCTCTTCTCTGCTGCTTCCCTTACTTCCTCTATTCAACACTTTCCTGGTCTTCCTTTTCGGAAACTCTTTATACAAGTTTATCTTTTCCCATTCTCATAACATGTGCTAGCCATCTGAGTTGTTCTTCTTCTGTCTTGTTTTGTATGGGTTGTATTTTTAAGTTTTCTCTGCTTGTACAATTTCTCACTTTATCTCTATTTATCCTTCTTAGGAATTTCATGTCAATGCTTTGTATTTCTTGTTTTTGATTCTTTGTTGTTATCCATACTTCAGATCCGTATATCAGTATTGGTGCAGTTATTTTCTTAAAAATTCCTGTTTTAATTGGTTTTGGTTCAGGAATGTATGCCTGATGCTGTTAAAAAACAATTTTCCTGTTGCTTCGTTTCTACTCTTCATCTCTTCATCAAACCTCTCATCTCCCTAAATATTTGAAATTTTCAACCTGTTCCAATTTTTTCTGATTTAGGTAGAATTCGTGTCTTTTTTCCCTCCTTGCTGATTAACATAGTTTCTGTTTTTCTTCGCTTAATTTCATGTTTACTATGCGGCAAAAGTAAAGAAGTAAAATAGGAACAAACGTGGCCGTGATTTGATCCGTAATTTTTTATCGGGAATTTCGAAAATGTTTATTTTCTTCCTCAGGAACAAAAGGAAAACCAAGCCAAGTGACAAAAACTCAGAATTAGATTGAAAAAACTGCATGTCAATTGTGTACAGTAAATCATCGGCCCCTTTCTAACTTCATTGATTTAACGAATTGAATATCGTAACATTTGTTTAATTAAAAATTAACATTTAAAATATTAAAAATTTCATATTTTAAGTTTTAGATTTTAATTGTTAACTAGACCAATGTTACAATATTCATTTCATTAAATCAATGAAGTTAGAAAGGTGCCAATGATTTATTGCACATTTTAACGTTCTGAAAATATAGTCATTAACTCCTCCTTTATTGTTTGGTCGATCTTAAAGTGGTAGAGAGAATATTTAAGAGATTTGTGTTCTATTGTAAAATGGGAACATATATAAATCGTCACCTATGTAGGTACCTATCTTTCGGTTAACCTCCACCACTTTTCTAGATCAATCAAAGATAAATTTAACTTAGAAAAGTGGTGGAGGTAATCCGAAAGGTTGTAAAACGGGATAAATAAATTATATACAGACTATTTATTAATTAGTTCATATTATTACAACAGGATATCGCCATTTCTTCTACACATCATCATTTACAAGCAACAAAATACAAGCAGATCATTAGTTAAATTCGTATTACTAATAACACACATTCCTGAAACATATTACAACTATACCATGATAATGATTTCATACAAACACTCTTATGCTAATTCGCTAATTTGAATGATATCATTAATTGAGCCGGCTCCATTTTCCCCGCATATTTTTTCTGTTTTTCCATTTACGATTTCCGCCTCGGTCTCTAGCTCGATGCACATACACATACACAAACATCTGGATAATCCGGCTTCCCAAAACAAACGCGAGATAATTTAACCGAAACAGAAGTTGTAACGAGTTTGTCGAGTTTTTTCGCGTTGGGCGTTGGCCATCCGGCACAAGTCCGCACGCGAACTACCTTGATCATAACTTTAATTCTGATTGTCAAGGCCGCTTGCGATCTCTCGTCGCACACGATACGTTTTTGTTTCGTTCCTTCTATATCGTTCGTCGTTTGTTCCGATAGGAACCATCTCACAGTGGTTCCAAGCGCCCAAAAAGCTGGTCAAAAATCAAATTATCTATCAAAATACCTAAGGTTCATTATTTTAATGTTCTCTTTTTGGATCAGGGAATCTGAATTTGGCGTCAAACTGTTCAAAAACAAAATGGCTGACATAAAATGGCGGCCAAATTTCACCAAAAATTGTTTTATTATCGTAAAAATTGATGTACATAGGATTTTAGAATCGAGGAATCAGAATCGTGTGTTAACCTTTTAAAACGAAGAACAGAAACAAGATGGCCGCCGAATTCTAATAATTTTATTTTTCTTCATCTGAGTATTTTGAATCGCTGTCTACAATTAAATTAATCAGCAGTTCCAAGACTTTTGGAGAAAGTGAGTCACTTTTTTAGGACGCATTTTTTGCAAACTTGATATGACTGGATCTGAAGATACCAGGAGCCTATTGAAAACGTCTTCCATCGTTTTCACTCTTGATGATTTTCGTGCAAAGTTTTCTCGACATTTTTTAATGTCTTTGTTTCGGGCTTTCTGAGCATGTTCGGATAGTTGTCCAATGGGTAAAGCAGTTGCATTGATAATGGCGTACCCATGTATAAGAACAATGTGTACCGATGTAGGTGGTTTTTACTCCTCCACTTTAACCTCATTTTTGACAAAAGAGTTTGTAATCTATCATGGTCGGTTCTCGAGATTTGAAAAAGCGCTCCAATTCTCTTCGATAGCCCGTTTTCCAATATTTGGATTTGAACTTTCAGCTCGCATTGACGGATTTCCTTTGTGAGGTTGAAAATTTCCAGGCGTGTAATTTTCAACCTGTCCTCATGTCCTAGAATAATAATTTTCTGTAATCTCAAGGGGAGTTTGAGACAATAGACTGGTTTTAGGTGGGCGCCAGTATCGCGCTCTCTATGGCCGTGCTCATGGTTTACAAAAATATCGGTAACAATTAAACGGGCGGCTACGGGCAGCTAGTTTTTGGCATGCACTTAGTTGATGTAATGACTAACAATTATACGAAGCTCTGAAAGTGATAGTACGTGGTAGTTTTTTCGTAGGTCTACGGTTTGGAGGATTTTCATGTCACATGGCGAAATTGAAATGATACACGTGAAAATACATGGTACTCTGTAGCAAAGTACATTCGAAGTTATCAACTTACCCGAGGAAGAAACATCCATCTCAAACGATGTTAATTTTTGATTATAATAACTTTTTAATAATATGTATCACTGTTTAAAATGAACGCTTTGCAACGGCAGAACAACACGTGTGCAATAAACAACGACTTCGCGTTGATGCACAAGATAGCCAACTCGATATTCAATGCTGTCTTTTTCTTAACTATATGCACGAGAGCCCTCTGTATGGAACTAACATAAAAACACATCAAAATCGAAGATTGATTTTTTGTTTTTTGGCCAGCTTTCTGGGCACTTGGAACCACTGTGCATCTCCAAGATGTTGAATGGAAGATTGATACATTTTATGATTGCTTGATGATAAATTTTCTATGCCTGGAAAAAACACCTTGAAACTCTAAAACAATTCTTCCCCACTTTTGTAACCGGTACGACGTCGATCTCCAAGGGAAACTATCGAGTGAAATCCAATGTATGATTGAATGTATGGCAGAACTTAGGGAGGAACAAGAAGTAGACGGAAAGAACAAGTTGACATAAGGGAGAACAAGATAAGAAATAAGGATTAATCCTCCTTGTATACAAGATAAATTTTTGTCGTTTGGTGTATTGGAAGAACTACAAAACAAAGCAAAATTTCCACATTTCACTTGCAATCATTCCGAAACAACGATCGTTGAGGTTTGAGACTGTACCCCTTTCAACTTATTCTTTCTACTTGTATTTTATCGACTACCACTTCTTGAGCCATCTGAAACGTGCAAGAACACGCGAGTCATTTTAGAAAAAGAAAAAAGATAATAATATGTTCGTGGCATGCAAAACTCATTGCTGAAATATTTTCTGTTCTCGCATGTTGCCAAAAATGCGGTGGTTGTAGTGGTGTTTACTTCAAACTTCAAATTCACTTACGACACGACGATAGTTTAAATTTCGTGTACAAGAACCATAATAAGGCGAACAAGCTAAGGTAATAATAACACGGTGAAGGTGTTCAGTTGACAACTACGCATTTTGTAAATATTTTGCTAACTCGAATGTTCTTCTTTAGTAAAAGAAAGCAACCAAATCTTCTCGGGCTTCTTCTTCTTATTTTACGTCACTTCACCACCTAAATAAATAACAAATAGTTACGAGATTATCTCGCTTCTAAATCTATAACAAGAAGACCTAATTAAAGCGACATAACAAGTTCGTAATTTGTAAGCTAATTGCGGTAATCTTAGTTGTGTTGTGTTTGTTATGTTACGACGCGGAGGACACGTCTCGACTCGAAGATTGTTGACTCCTTCTAGTTTGGCGTCCTTCCATCGTAGGGGTTCAATTGTTAGTCTAGGTCGCGGACAAATAATTCTCCCTTCGCCTTTTAACGCAAAAGGAACAAAAACATTAACAATAGAATAAGCGCTGTTATTCAGATGTTTACATTCCGATGTGTTATTTACCCCAGTAATTGATACATCTACGTCTAAGGGTAAAGAAAATTCCATCGACGTCGACACTTCGATTTAGCGGAACGTCAACGGGAAGCCAACATTATGATTGGATCTTACAGCGTGCACTGTAAGTTATAAGTTCGGTGGTGTGTAAATTGAAAGGTGTTTTACCTTCCAATGCATCTTCTTTGATGCCGTATAAGGTCATGGATATTTCATATAATTGAAAATAATACAAAACTACAATACAAATACAATTTATAATCATATTTCCCAATTTCTTTTACGAATACTTACGTGCCTTCGTCTCGATGGAATTTCGAGTACATAAAAAATGTCTCTCGTAAAATGTCAATGTGTTTGAACTGGTTTAGATTTAATAAGTAGCAACAAAGCAACTTGTCGCACACCTACATGCAACTTGTATCGACCAAAAGGCACCGACGACGACGTGAATCACGAAACAGTGGAAGTAGTATACCTTGAGGTGCAAGAATATCTACGAATCTAAACAGAAAAGGAACAGGTAACGATGTTAAAAAGTAGAACGGGTTTTTAGCTGTTTCGTGCGTGCTGTGAATAAGACGGAAATTACTACGTTTCTTAAATTTCCATCGACATATTGATGAATTCCTTTTAAAAACTACCATTAAATTCTTGCATTAGAACTAGCATACCAGTTCAAGCGACTACACTTACAATTTTATTATAAATTCATACTGTGAAACTTCCTTTTTTCCAAAATAGCTAAAATAACACTTATTGCATTATTTCGTTTTTACTCAAAATAAAAAATGACAAGGGTAGAAGGGGATGGAAGTAGGAGACGAGAAAAGACAGAAGATGGAAAGAAGTAATAGCAGCAACAGGCGAATGAAGAGCAAGGACAAAGGATGCACAAGGGCGTGAAAATAAAGAGAAAAGACGGTAGTTGAAAGAACAGCAAAATAAAGGGGAGGGACAGGAAAATAAAAACAACAAACGTAGTAAGTAAAAGAACACAAGAAAAAAATGGAATGTGAACAACGAAAAAGGTAAGGAAATGAAAGAGGAGCAATCGAGGGAGCAACGGCGGGAAGAAGAAGAAACCAAGGAAATCGCGAGTAACAAAAAGAAGAGGAGGAAGAAAAAGAACAATTGTGATGGTAAAATAAGAAAAAGGCAGTAGAGAGGAAGGAGTAAAAAACAAAAACCAAGAACGACAAAAACTGTGAAAAGAACAGCAGCAATAAGAAGAAAAAGAAAAAGGAAAATGACAGCAGTAAGAAACCACAGGAAAAAAAGAGAAGAACCGAGACGATCTGCAAGAATGGTTAGTGTTAGAAGAGGAAGGATAGGGGAATAAAGAGAAAGATGAGTAAGGATAAAAGAAAGAATGGGGAAAGGGAAAAATAAATGAGAACAAACAAAATAGAGAGAGCAATATTTCAAAGAAGTAGAACACAATAAGGCCAAAGAAAAGGAATAAGAAGAAAGTAAAACAAAAAGGAAGAATAACGGAGATCGAACGAAGGTCTCGAAATTGAAGAATGGGGAGGATAATCGGAAAGTCAGGGAAAGTACAAAAGAAAAAGTAGAGAAAGGAAATAATAAATGAAGATGAACAAGACAGATAAATAGAAAAAAGGAAGGGGAAGGAGTAGCGAGATTTGAAAAAGTCAAAGAAAGGAATCGCGAACAATAAACAGCAATAAACTGAAACAAAAAGGAAGGAAAACGAAGACAGAAAGAAGAACAATAGCATGAAGAAAAGTAAAAGAGGAAAGAAGGCAGTAGTAAACAGAAAAAGAAAGAAGAAAGCCCTAGAAGAAGAATTGGAAAGAGTTAGACGGGCAAGCCGTGGAAATTTAATAATAGGAGTATACAGAGAGAGACGGGTATGGATTAAAGAAAACATGGAGACAGGGAGAAATAAATGAAGGCCGAGGCTAGACTTGCAAAAGTAAAAGAAAATAATCTGGAAAAGGAATATGAACAAAGGTGAAACAAAAAGTAAAACGAACGAAGACAGAAAGAAGAACAACAGCAATAAGAAGAGTAAAAAAGGAAACAAGGCAGCAGAAATAAGCGAAAAAACTGCAAGGACGGAAAGAGTTCGAACAGGAAGGCCTGGAAACTGAAAAATCAGAGTGTAAAGAGAAAGATGGCTAAGGATAAAAGAAAGAACAGAGAAAGGGAAAATAAATAAAGACGAACAAGACGAAATAAAAAAGAAAGGTGGAAGAAGCAGCAAAACTTGAAAGCAGTAAAACAAAAATAAGCTTCCGGAAAAAGAATAAGCATGGAAGCAAAACGAAAGGGAAAAATAACGACAGAAAGAAAGACAACAGAAATGAGAAGAGTAAAAAAGGAAAGAAGGCAAACTGGTTAATATGAAAAGTTGGAATAGGAAAGGGATAGAACGAAAGATGAGTACAAAGGAAAGAGTAGAATTTAGGGTCCCCTATTTGTTAGAGAATCATTTCCATTCTTCTACTTTTCATTTCCGTATCCGTATTACGATCTATTTTAGTATTAAATATATATTATATATATACATATATATATATAATATATAGAATTGGGTTCTCGGAAACGGCTCTAACGATTTTGATGAAACTTAGTACCTGAGGGTTTTCGGGGACGAGAAATCGATCTAGCATGGTTCTGGTCCCGAGAAAATCCATTTTGACCCGGTTTACACACATTTCTGGTGTTGCGGTATATGAAATTGGTTATCGAAAATGACTTTAGCAATTTTTATGCAATTTAGTATCTGGGGATTTTCGAGAACACAAAATTGATCTAGCATGGTCCCGGTCCCAGGAAATTTCTTTTGTCCCGCTTTGACCTATTTCCGGGGTACATAAAATGTGTTATCGAAAATTACTCTCAAGATTTTGTTACAATTTAGTATCTGCGAGTTTTTGGGGACGAAAAACCGATTTAGCATGGTCCCGGTCTCAATTTAATCCATTTAGTCCAGATATTCACCAATTTCGGCCTAAACGTGGGTTAGCAACTTCTTTTAACATCGTGCAGCCAAGCGAAATTATAAGTAATTCAAACTTTATTACTAAACCATAGATGGCGCTGGAAGTAGTATGTTAATAAAAGAAAAATATCTACGAAAACTAACAACAACATGTAAATTCACATACTTTGTTTACAGTTACAAAAGAAATCGGAGCTGAGTTTTTTAATCAAAATAAAAAGACTTATACACAATTAGTTGGCGTTGCTAAAAGAAGGTATGTAAATGTTTACTTAAAATGTGTATTTCTTAAGAAAGATTTTGAGCTTGAATTTATTGATTTTTAGTATTTAAATATAACTGTAAATATTAATTTTAATACTACTTTTATAAACTTTTAATATATATGTGCTACTATATATACTTGAAATATACAATATTAATTAAATATCAAAACTAAAATAAAGAGCGTTATTATTTGGGTCAAAATTATTCAAAAAATTTTGGGAACTCCGAGCAAGGCTCGGTCTACCAGGGACTGGGTATTTCAATTGCCAAGAAAGTGAAAACAGTAAAAACATTCTAGCGCGGGCCAGATGAGAGATTATTGCTACAATTTACATTCTTATTTAGTAGTAACGATTGACTAGCGTGGAAAAAATTAAAACAGTAAAATTGTTTACCTTTTACTTTTAGTTTCCATATAGGTAAAATGGAGGTTTTTCTTTGTCGGAAAATGCTCGGAAAAATGCGAAAAACGAAAAACACCCTTCTATTCTAGGCGTCCCCTCAGCAATGTAAAAATTAAAAACGGTTTGTCAACACACCTGACCGAAACACATTGTATAATAAAAATTGGGAATTTAAATGCCCAACAGTTCATAATGAGATTCAAATATAATTGGCGTAAATAAAAAGCAAATTTATATTTTTAAAATTTATTTAAAGAAAATTACAATTATTTAGCCTTTGCAATTTTAGATTTATCTTGTGCAACACCATTGTGGTAGTCCTGGAAGCATGGAGCTGGGTGCAAATTTGCCTGATACCTTAAACATCCGCATTCGGTTTTGCCACCGCACTGTGGACAACGATGATACTCCAAATAGAAGAAACTTTTTGTTCTTCAAGTTATTCGATGGTGCGACTAGAGCAAATTTGTTTTTCGGATCCAATGCTGAGTTATTGCAAACATAGGAAAATTGTTTGATTTGTTTGAATCTGTTTCTTGATATACATTCTTTTATCATCGCACATTCCAGTGATTCTCGATTTGACCAGTAAGAATGTATTCGTGACAAGGTGTGGTAACCGGTTATATACAATACGCCCATAAACGTTTTAATTTCGGTATTTGTTGTTATAAATGATGGACAATTATTTGCTGCAGCATACTTGTTGGTGGAATACACTAACAGATTCAGTGCCTCCTCATCAATAAGTTTTTCCCAAAGCTGGGAGCTGCTGGGGTTCATCCCACCCATCTTTTCGCCTTATATGAAGTCGCCGTATCATCAAAAGGCAACTTGTCCTACTGGTAGTTTTGTCGCCGAGACCATTTTGGTTTATGAATCCTCTTTTACAATTAAACTACTAAGCGGTAGAATTCGAAGCCGGATTTCTTTTTTACGACGCAATCTTTCGTAATAATAAAGCAGTTTGAAGCAACTTTGGGTTTCCTTCAACGGCGCAATGCGAATCAATGAAATTCGATGTGGCCAAATAATAAATAAATAAATAAATATATATATATATATATATATAAATAAATTTTATTATTTATAGTCAAATAAGAAAAGAAGGATTTTCAAAATAATTAAAAAAATATCACACCAAAGCCTGTTGGGTATTGAAATACCCATATCCTATCCCAGCTGTGTGAAGCGGACAACATATTTATTTTCGTTCCAAGCAACTTCTACGGACAGGTACATATTTAAATATTTCGTCAAAATCGTACGAGCGGGTCTCTGAGCAGGGGGTTAATGGGTTAAATGAACCGGAGTACATTGGATACTTACGATAGCTTAACTTTGACATGCAATACCGATCTTATGGACACTTCGCTTCAGTCGCTTCGATAGCTTTCCAGATCTTTCTTTTGTCGCTTTCTTTCGAGAAACAAGGTGGTAATCGGTGCCATGGATATAGCCAGATTGCTCTTTTTTGGTTAACTAAAAACTATTTGTCTTCATCTATTTTCAACAGCTCTAAAGCATTCGCATGTATGATACATCAAGTAACTCGGCCAGCCTTTCCAAAAAAACTTTCACGTAAACTAAGCTTCACTTCACGGATGTCGTAAAATAGTGCTTATAATCCTTGCCTAATGGTAGACAATTTATTGCCTGCCACTTGTGGAGTATAGAGTCAAATTGAATGAACGGAATGAAGTTTTCGTGAAGATCTTTTAATAGACATCGCTATATAATTTTTTTTACAAAACATTAAGTGCACTGGCATACTGAAATAAAGGATTTTATATTTGGGTCTTATAGCCGCTAAAGATGCATAAACAGAAATATATTTTGAGAGAATTAGATATCAGTGCGAAGGAATTAATCCATTTGCCGCAATTATTGACGTATGTATGTAATTTGTGTCTACCATGCGGACCATTACACACCTTCTTTGAGACCTGTCTAACAACGCACCTCATAAATTTAGATCTAGATTTTTCCTTTAATTATTGTTTTGATTCGAGCAAGGAAGTTTTATTTGAATAACTTCTTATTATTAAATACAAGAATTTAGCTAAGAGGTCTTTCTAACCTTCACAGATAACGTGAAAAGTTATGGCCAACCACTTTTCAAGAAAGTGGACGGAGCTCAAATACGGAAGTAGACACTAGGGTGGTCCTTACGTTGAACAAAAAAATTTTTCTCACTTTTTACCGGGCACCCCATAATTTGAATATATACCTCCAAAAATACTTCAGTATTTCTTTCATAATTTTTGGATAACAATTAGGGGTCGCTACAAAGGGTTTAATATTATGTAATAACCGCAAATTTTTAAGTAAAAAAATGATTCATAACTCAGGGCAGTAACCGTGAAAATTTATTTATGTTATTGCAAAGCAGAAATATAAATAAAAAATGATTTATAATTAAGATACAAGGGTTGATTTATTAGTGTTAGGATATTTTTTCTGTACTCCTTCACCAACAAAAGCAAATATTGTTTTTGCTCTTCATTGGCTGTGTTAAGGATTTAAATACATCATTTTAAATACACTCTTATATTAACAGTTTTTGTATATATTAATATTATTCATTTGTTTTAATTTCAATAGATGTTTTTATTTGTATCAATGTGTTAAAATTAATATTCATTTCTGTTTATGTACGTACTAAATGTAGAATAGTTTTATGTTTCAAATTTTGTAAATGCTTGTATTATGTATCTAAATTCATCGCCGACAAACAATGAACGCTTTCGATTATGCCTACCGAAAATCCTTAACATACAGATAAAAGAAACTTCGTCGATCGGCTCCAGTACGAACGTACAAAGAGTTATTTATCAAGCGTCGACTACATCCATGTGGCCCATTACGCAGGCTACGAGTCGAAAAGGACCGACCGGCTACTTGAGTAACGTTCCCTGGAATTGTCGCTTACTTAGGTGAGGCCAGCGCGTTAGAAGAAAGCAATATCAGAAATTTAGCATGAAACCGTATCACTCGAATGTCGTCTAGAACTGACCCGCCTCACCGACGACGTTCGTAGCTTTCTTCGTAAACCGCTGCTATGTACGAGATGTACAAAAATATTAGGGCCGGCCGTCCCTAGGTTTAAAAGCAGAGACAGATCATTCGATCTTTGAATACATAGATGCATAGAATATGAAACGTTTAAGACAAACGTATTTTAAAACGTTAAGAACAAGGCAAAGATATATATTTGAACTAATTTGAACAAAACGCATTTTGAAATGTTTAGTCACAAACGTGTGTTAAGTGGGAAACACAAGTACAATTTTTTGACATTATATCAGAAATTAAAGACACAAATAGAGTACACGCCAAGTGCGTGATATTGAGTATACTATAAGTGAGTTGCGAACATTGTGTAAGACAAAAATTTGACCTTGAAACAATATACAGTGTGTAAAGCGATGGGGTACACAAGAGGGATTTTTTTTTAAATATTGATTTATGAAAAAATTTATTCTTCATGATATTTTTTGCTTGCTTTGAAAGTACCAATAACGTTTCGATAATCTAAAATTTATTTCTAGAAATCTGGAAAAATAATAAAATTAATTTTTTTATTGGAAGTTATCATTCTACATTATAATCAAGATAGCGTATTGCTATCAAACCACAAACAAAACACTCCAGGTGTCAAACTGACTTGCAAAAATGCTAACGTTACAGCAAAGAATTTACAGTAGAAGCCGCTTATTGTGATCAATTTGGAACAAACCCTTTTTGATAACATTAACCGAATGATAACAGTAAGCGGAAGGTAAATATAAATGTATTTTTCTATGCTGATGTAGTCAATAATAAATATGTATGTATGTAATCAAATTATGTAACGACTTACAAATAAAATTCAAGGGAAAAATTAACGATTAATCAACAATTTTTAATATTTTACCTAATTTGTTTATTTTTTATCATCGATACAATACGTAGGTACATTTATTTACACTTTACGATTTCATTCGAAAAACTGGTCGATCGTCGTTTGACGTTTATTTTTATTAATAAGATTTTGTATGTATATTTCAAAATCATAATATCTATCAAAATTACTTTCTCGGAATTGTACACCACGTCGGAGAATATTTAACGCTTCTTGCATCTGGCCATTAGTTGGCGGCTCTTCAGACATTTCCTCTTCTTCTTCTTCTCCTACTTCGGGTAATTCAGGATTACTTCCTTCGGACGATTGATCCACAACTTCCCGACAAATGTCTGATATAGTCATTGTGGCAGCTGTTTGAACATCATTGTCGATATCCACCCAATCGGAAAATTCGCTTTTGGACAGACCTTGAACTACAAAAAATTAAAAAATATTAGTTAGATGTACAAAACAAGTTCTTTTTCATACCTTCTAAAATGTCAGCGCACGTTTCATGGAGATCAGGTTCTTCATCACCAGTTTTGGAAAAACCTCCTTTTCGAAAACAGTTTCGGATCGTTTCTGGTTGAACTTGCCTCCATGACTTCACCAGCAAATGCAGCGCATCTAGAAGACTGATTTTTTGCTATCGCATCTGCAGTAGGTGCATCTCGATTCTCATCAAGTTCTTGTATAATTTGGGCTCGAATTTGCCCTCGATAGTATTCTTTGAATGTTCGAATGATTCCTTGATCACATGGTTGTATCAATGCCGTAGTGTTCGCAGGTAAGAAAATAAGTTGGATGTTCGTGAAAACTGCATTCACTTTGTGCGCAGTACAATTGTCTACTAATAAGATGATTTGGCGTTTCAATTTTTTGTCCCACCTGAGTAACCACTCGCTGAACAAGACACTTGTCATCCAAGCATTCGCATTAGCAAAATACTCCACGGGCAAAGTTTTAACACCTTTAAAACACCGAGGATTCTTACTTTTTCCTATCACTAGAAGTTCTTCCTTTTCACCTTCCATATTAACAGAACATAACACTGTTACTCGTTCTTTCGAAGATAAGCAACCTCTTACTTTATCGTTTTTGAACAAATAAGTATGATTAGGCATCGCGCGAAAGTAGAGTCCTGTTTCATCTGCATTGTAGATGTCCCGAGGCGGATATTTTGCAATAATTTCTGGCCATTCCGAACGCATCCAGTCAGCGGCTGCTAACGAATCAGCACTTTTCTCTTCACCGTGCAGAGGTCTATAAACGATGTTTTCTCGCTTTTTCCACCGATTGAACCATCCGTCTGTTGCAATGAAATTTTCTTTCCCCATAGTTTTGGCTATATCTTCTGCTTTTTGACGCATGATAGGACCATTCTCAGAGGCATTTTTTTCGCGAACATTTGTAAACCAAATTTTTAAAGCTGATTCAACTTGATTATCCTTTCCAGATCTTTTCCTTTTTCGTTTTATGTTTTCATTCGAACGCGCACACGTTTCTATTTCTGTACGATTTTTTAAAATTTTACACAACAGCGGTTGCGAAATTTTTAATTGTACCGCAGCATTCCTTTGACTCATTTTCGGAAGTTTATCGAAGTTATCGAGAATTTGTCGTTTTTCTTCGTTCGATAGATCGCGACGTTTTTTATTCACTTCTGCCATGACCACGGTGGTTTATGCGAAATTTCAATAATTTACCCGTACACAAGACTGTAGAACGTGAGATTCGTAGAAGAGTATAGGAGAAACTGAATATCATTTAAACGAACGGACCTTTTATACATAAAGTACATAAAAAAAAAAAAGATGACCTCTTCATAATATAGAAATAACAATTCGTTAGATTGTAATATGCGATATGAGAGTTTTAATTGAAATCGGCGAGAAAAAGCGGCTCGTTCAAAGGAGTTGCGCTGCAGACACCGTCGCCTGAAGAAACTTTCCGACACAGGATACTATTCATAACTAATAACATTAAGCGGCTTTTGATTACAATATGCGGCTTTCTTTCAATGAGTTTTAAATAGAGTGATTTGGGACCAACGGTTTTCGATAACAATAACCGTTTGATAACATTAACCGTGATTATAATAAGCGGCTTCTACTGTATTTAGTTAAATGTTACGGTATTGGTGATGTTTCATATCAGTACGCAATTAATTTGTATCATCAAAAGTATCCAGATGTAGCTGTAACAAAAATGACTCTTAAAAAATTAATTGCAAAATTCGACGAAACAGGATCGGTGGTCAACGAAAAGAAGATAAGAAAGGATGTACAATGAGAATGATGCGGTAACTATTATGGCACTGCAGTCCGTTGAAGACAATCCACGCTTATCATTAAGACAGAGGGCAGCGGAGCTTAATGTCAGTCACACTTTATTACAAACAATTTTTAAAAGAAATAAAATTTATCCGTTTAAGCCAAAATTTAGGCATACCCTTGAGATTCCAGATCATGCTTTGCGACTGGACTTCTGCATATGGATTGGTGAGAAGCTCATGGAAAACACAAACTTTCATAAACGCATATTGTTTTCCGATGAATGTACCTTTTCTACAAACGGTGTTGTGTCTTCACAGAATTGCAGATTTTGGTCACGAGACAATCCCAATTATACAATCAACACGAAAAATCAGCGTTATCGAAAAGTTAATGTTTGGTGCGGAATGTTAATTAATAAAATTATTGGGCCCTACTTTTTTGACGAAAATTTGAATCAACATAGTTATTTAAGTATGCTCCGAAATTTTTTGATTCCATCACTACAAGACGCGAATTTGGAGAACATTTATTATCAACAAGATGGATGTCCAGCCCACAGCACGTTATTAGTTCGCGCATGGTTAGACCAGCAATTTCCTGAGAGGTGGATTGGCCGTTATGGTTCAATGCATTGGCCTGCCAGATCGCCAGATTTGTCTCCCATGGACTTCTTTTTCTGGGGACACCTTAAACAAAAAAGTATATGAAGAACCTGTAGGAAATAATGTAGAAATTTTGAAACAACGAATAACTGCAGCGGTTAGAGAAGTTGACTTGGAAACTTTGGGGAAGGTTTATATGGAATTCAGGAATAGAGCGGAAAGGTGTGCAGAAAACGGAGGAGATTATGTAGAATGACAGTTTATAATAAAAAAATTTATTTATTTATTTCTTATTGATACTTGATTAGAATGTAGATTAGTTACAATAAAAAAAAATAATTTTATTATTTTTCCAAATTTCTAGAAATAAATTTTAGATAATCGAAACGTTATTGGTACTTTCAAAGCAAGCAAAAAATATCATGAAGGATAAATTCTTTTCATGAATCAATATTTAAAAAAAAATTCCCTCTTGTATACCCCATCGCTTTACACGCTGTATATATAGGAATACGTATTTTTATTGCCTAGTAAGTATCAATATGATCTGTCTAAGTGTCTGTCTAAATGTGTTATATGTTATATGTCTCTCTAAATGTCTTTTATTGTAAAAATATATGTCAATCTATCTGTTCAAATAAACCGGCATGAAAACAGAAAAGCCTGTTTTCTTATTTTATTTCCCACGCAAACGGGTAACTGTTTGGTGCTCTCTCCAAATCGGGAGACAGTAACAGCCTGCGATTAATTTATTGTACTCGGTCAACACCACGCTCAGCTATATCATTCACTACTCGCAAAGATTAGACTATTTCTAACTATAACTAACTTTCTACGTTTTTATTCAAAAAATTTGAAGAGATACCCAGAACATCAAAAAAGAGTTGCTTGCAACAAAGTCTTCGATGTTTTTTTCACCGATATCTTTGACATCAATGTTTATTCTTTTTGGGCAATCCTTCCTGCCTTTGATTTTAAGTGTATCTACGATTTTCTTTTTGTCTTGTGATGAAAGTTCGTTATCGAAAAATACAAAAGCACTAGTTCTTCCGACAAGTACCACAAATGACCAAGTACTTTTTTAAAGCAACAGAATCCATTTCTTTGTTTATACTTTCAAAGGCTTTAAGATCTTTTAATAATTTCAAGTCATTTCTTGCGGCTGAAGAAGCGGCAGAGGCTTGAAACCAATATTTAATATATACGGTCACTGTGAAAATACATACTTCTTTAACAGCTTTCTCTTCCCGTTTTGATAACTGAAACTGATGTTTGAATAGACAAATTTTTAAACTGTATAAAACCTTTGCCATCCACCTTGCTCGGTGTAAACCAGCAGGTTTTCTAAACGAAATACCTTTTACAGGAACTTCTCCTAACAGAATTATTGTGAGATTTAATAATTCTCTATAGTCATCTCGAGGTTGATGTGTTTGTAATTGTTTTTTAGCAAAAGAAATTATTTCTGCGGCGTATTCCAAAAGGATACTTAACTCACTGTCATCATAAACCGTTTTGAAATTACTTTGGTCAATGTGGACCCAAATTTTCTGAAACCTTTTAAAAACTTGAATATCAGAACCATTAGACGGACCTAGCGATTTATGTACTATAGCTGACAGCATAATTTCCATTACGTGATGGCGGCAAGCAAGGCATAGCATCCCTTTTTCTAATTTTTCCTCAAGAAGAACACAAACTCCACTTCTTAAACCAGTATTTACACAGGTTGTGTCAAAACACAAACAGTTCACTTTTTCGCCTAAATTCCACAAATTGATTGTTTCGTAAATCGCTGTCGAATATGCATCACTTGTTCCACGTTCCAATTTCGGAACTGCCAGAAGTTGATGAATTTCGTTTCCTGATACTAAGATTGGCAGTCGATATACCGTTTCATGTCCAGAAATATCTTCAATTAACTTCCCATCCCAATGAATTGTTAATGGAGTATTAGTCTTGAACTCGCTTTTAACCGACTCTGCAATTGTTTTCCGATTTTTCAAGCAGTGCCGGCGAATGGAAGCCGTTAGCATTAAAATCTGATGGATCACATCCGGTGCTCTTTAAGGTAGATGTTACGACTACAGCCGCTTTTCGGTCACTCAATTTAGAGACATCAAGACTAGAAGCTAATTGGCTGTTTATTATGTCTTTTGAGTTCTCTTCTAGCGTTGTTGTGCTTGAGGAGTTTATAGTGGAATCAGTCTCTTCTCCGGTGGTGATGGCGGATGATGAGGATGAAAGGAACGACAGGGAAGAAAAGGAGCGCTTTTCTGTCAAGGTCGATACATTTTTGCTTTCACGTTCACGTTGTTGCCGGGGTTTCTCTTCTTTATCTTTTATTTTCTTCATTTTTCTAAACATTTTTTATTTTCTTCATTTTTCTAAACATTTTTTATTTTCTTCATTTTTCTAAACATTTTTTATCTGCGGAACCAATAAAGCCTTTCCGTGTTTTTGCCTTTGAGATAATAAAAATTGTTTGTCCTTTTCTACACTCATAATATTTAAAGCATCAAAATGAGCGATGTCAAATAAATCGTCTAATTTTTTCCCCTAGTCTTGTTCTTTTCTCTTCAATGCTTCCGTACGTTTTTTCTGGTTCTCTTTATTTTTTCTTCAGATTCTGCCACTCCTTGAAATATTTTTCTATTTTGCAAATAATGTGTTTTTGGACTCTAGTTGGTGTAGTTGCCTTTTCCCAAACGTTTATCACTTCACCTGCAGCTAAAGTAGCAGATTCATGAGTGGGTTTCTTTTCCTCAATCTTGTAATAGAAAAACAAACGCATAACTTCGCGAATAGATGGTAACTTTATGTGGCTAAGCGTTGGCAGTAATTGGCCAATCAGCCAAATGTTGGTTTTATTTCTTGTAACTACGTTGCCTACACTACTAATAGACGCCATTGCAGGTTGAATAAAATTTGTTTGTTTCATATATATTTTTAGGTTTTAGCTAAATATTAATCACACATGGATCAAGTTATTTATATCAAGTTTTATCAATGTTTCTTGTTCATAAGTTCTCTTATATATTTTTTGTGAATTCTCACACACTGTCTAAATCTCAATAATCTTCTGTCTGGTTCTGTTTGTATTGTCTGTGCATTAGTATTTCTTTTTGTATTTCTCTTTCTATTATTTTATGTATTCGATTTTGCTTTTTTAACCTTTGTTTGTCCTTATGTCCAATCACACATGTGGAGTAAGCGCTAATTGTAATCAATTGGTAAGACTTTAAGCTGACGTGACAATATTTTTCGTAAAGTTTGACAGCTGGTAGCGACCCCTAAATCTTCTTCGAAAATTAAATAAAAAATATGATAATGTTTTTAATGGTAGAGAATCGATTGGGAGGGTGTCGCGGTAATTTTTCGAAAATCAAAAGATAAGGACCACCCTAGTAGACACAAAACTAATTAAGATGAGGAAAGAAGAAGAATTGCTGTGCTTGTTTGTTGAAGCAACGTCCGTTCTTCCTCTTTAATTCCAAGTTTTGTCGATAGGGACCTTACGGTTCTGTGATGAAGCGCAGCTTCGTTGACAGTCAATTGCTTTCGAAATTGAATTGAATTTCTTGATATTTTAAATTTAATCCTTTTAGCAGCTTGTATAGGGCTTCCGTAGGTCTTAACGGAATTTAATTCCTCCCATAAATGATTGTGAGAAAATAGTCTTGGTGGTTAAACGTTTTAACCAAATTTAGCTGTGCTTTTGCTTAATTACTCTGAATTATCTGAAACTAAAGTTATCCAATTCTTCGCAAATTTTGACACAAGTTGTTGTTGTCATAAAGGAACATTTCTATGGAGTAGGAGGCAAGAAATTTCAAAGAAAGCATTTTACTTCCATAAAGATGAACCATCCTAATACATATACATACATGTGTATTATCAACTTTATTCGATTAATTTTAATGATAGTTAATGCATGGTTCTTCTTTCACCTCTTAAAATTCTGGAAATTTCCAAATCGAAGTTGCAAAAATTAGCAAATTCGCATTCTCGAATACATCGTCCTTCTTCTCTCGGAGAATATAAATCAATCATCGAAGTGCAGATTCCATCCACATTACGACACCGACCTTGAGAAAACCGATTTTAAACCGTAGCAGCTTCCTAAAATGGGAAAACACCCGTAATACATAAATTTTATGGTTGCTAAACGCTAAATAACTTTTTACGTGTTAGAATGCACGCGAAAAACCGACATGCGAAATTCCCTCGCTCTCGTCATTTGCAAATTGTAGATCATCACCACCGGACGATACCACCTACATACATAAATATCTCACAAAGGACGTGTTGCCTGTCGATATTACCGGAGATACCTATCTAAGATTTGCGGATTTGGGCCGTATTTGTATGCAGTTTATGCGTGCCTACTTCGTCGTATTTTAATAATAAATGCGATCGTGATCGATTTCGCAATTAGATCTTTGTTTGGTCTTCTTCGTTCCTTTTTCGCCATGATGATCGTTCCTTTTCTCATAGGAGGACGATACCGGGTCACGTGATTGGATATCTTTCGTATATAAAGATGAATTGCAAAATCTCAGAGACAAATTCAAAAACAAATCGTACAAATAGTGTACTTGTAATTGTCTGTCTAGAAAACTCCCCATCTAGCCAAGGATATTAAAAATGTTGAAGTTGGTGAGTATATTTTTTCTTTTCATCGTTTTCATTTATTTTTGTGATGTGGTGGGGACTGTATTAAAATAAACATTTATGGAGGTGACGTAATAAAATGAATTTATGAATGTTATGTAATTCTTTGATCATTACGAAACATGGTTTGGAATCTTAACCAGTGTATCGCAGATTGTACAAATGCCATTGTTTAGATTACCAAGTCATTTTCTCACGATTGCTTCAATTTTGTATTAACTAGTTTTTGAAATGGGCGTTTCCGTTACATACAAGTATTTCGGGAAATCTCCAGCTAATTCTAGAAAATGCCATTGCAAATTGGAAGTAGTAATTACATTTTTTCTCTCAAGAAAATAGACATTTTCGTCATAAAACGAAAAGATTCCGTTCAGTAACGTTCTCCCAGTTCTTATCAATAATCTAATTTGTGAGTAGTGTCATAGTTTCTGTTTTTATCCAAAAGAACAGCAACAAACCAAATTGCTGTTGGTTTTGGAGGCGTTTCTTCTTTTGGAAGTGTGATAAAGTAAAGTTTGACGAACATTCTAGTCTTGTTTTTCCGTTGGATGACTTAACGCTCGAACTTGTTTGGGCAGAAGCAAAAAGTGCGCCAGCCTGTTTTCTCGGATATCGCTAATTTTAGATATCGGAAGTCGGGATATGGGATGTTCCATTAATAATAATAATAATAATGATAATAATAATAACAACTTTATTATCATATCTTTTTGGCTAATTATATTGAACTAGTTGTGAAGCCTGTCCCTGCCAGGCAGGAAGAAAAAGAAAATCTGCTTGGCAAAACCTTATTTACAAAATCAATCTTTTTTCCAAATAGGCGAATTTTATAACCCAAAGAAAAGTACAATACAAATGAACTTAATAATTAATTAACGAAATAGTACAAAAATTTTTTATTTCAAATTCTTTTTAATATGTTTCATTTCAGGATTGTTAGGACTATATGCCAGGCAATGTTCAGCTACCTACGTCATTAGGGGGCTTTAATATAAGCTAAAATGTTAACAAATTGAATTTTGCCACGCCCCTTTTTCGTTAGGATTTGGCCTAGGCGTTTCACTATATACATGCTAATTTTCAGCTTTCTAGCCCATCAGTGGGCATTAGAAAGCTCTGGATAGACAAAAAAGAGGAACACACAAATAAGGAAATTATACCCTGTATAATTTCCTTATTTGTGGCCCACCACCAGCGCCTCGGACTGTAGCTCCCAAACTAATAATTTTTTAAAATTTTTTTTGATAAGATGGTGTAAGTTTATAATGGCCATAATTAGAAAATATTGTCGTTTATACAGGGTGCTCCAACAAAGCGCTAAGTATCAAAGTTATGTTTTTTTAAATGGAATAATATACATTTTTTACTTTTTCGAATTGTATAGGGAAAATAAAGGTAAGTTACTTCGATGTTCCATATACCTATCGTTAGCCGTTTTCGAAGTATTTGAGGTTTTTCGAAAAGTACGATGTTTTGAAAATGGACATAACAGACAAACTAATTGAAATTTTCAAATCATGTTTTTAGCCTTGATTTGGTATATCTTGGGCTACTTATTTTCAGGTATGTAATTTTACAATAATGTACAGGGTGATTCCATAGACCGGCTTTATTTGTCTCAACTTTAATAGTGTATAACTTTGTTATTTCAAATTTAACACCCTGTATACTTTCAGACTCGGAGAAAAGTTTTTCAATTCCTACTCAAACTGTATTAGGTTTCCCTATACCTATCTCTTGCGATTTCGGAGATATTTGAAGATATTTTAAATTTTACCTATATTGAAATTAAATCGAAGCTGCTGAATTTGGAAATGCAATTGTTTTTTATTTCAACGATCTGAAAAAGTTGCTAATGAAACACATATGCCTTTAAATGATAAGTATTATAATAAATGTTCTACATGATCGCCATTTTCCTTTATGCATATTCTAATTCTCTCTTCAAACGATCTTCTAACCCTTCTTAACATTTCCGGGGTAATGGTAGCAAATGCATTTGTTATTCTGATTTTCATATCATCCGGCGTAGTTGGTGTCGAATTGTACACAATACTTTTTACATATCCCCATAAGAAGAAATCTATGCAAGTTAAATCGGGTGACCTGGGTGGCCATTTACAGGGTCCTTGTCTTCCAATCCACTTATTTGGGAACATTAAATTTAAATAGTTTCTAACATTTACGTGGAAATATGCAGAAGCCCCGTCTAACTGCAGCCACATTTTGCCTCTTGTAAATAAGGGAACATCTTCTAAAAGAGTCCAGAAATCTCCTTGTAAAAATTGTAAAAAACGGTGCCCATTCAATCGTTCTTCAAAAAGTAAGGTCCAATAACATAGTCATCAATAATTCCCGCATAGACGTTTAAGCTCCAGCGATTTTGGTGATCAACAGTCTTAAATATGTGTGGATTTTGTGTATCATAATAATGCAAATTATGTCTACATACTAATCCATTATTATGGAAGGTAGATTCATGAGTGAATAAAATATATTCAGAAAAATCCTCCTCTTCTCCAACACGATCCAGAGCCCACAAGCAAAATTCTAATCGATGGTCAAAGTCCATCCCATATAAATGTTGATGTGTTTAGATATGATATGGGTGATACTTGTGTTTTTTTATGATCCTCTGTATACTAGATCTACTTATATCGGTTTCTTGGGTAATCTTCCGTGAACTGGTACTAGGATTTTCAGCAATTGAACCTAACACTAGAAATTCATTTTCCTCGTTGTTAACGACTGATTTCCTTCTTTTTCGTTTAGAGTAGGAAGTATTACCTGTCTCTCGAAACCTTGCGAAAAGTCTTTCAAATGCCCGCTTTCCAGGATGTCTTCGTTCAGGATACTTTTGCGCATAAACTCTGCCAGCCGGAAAACAGTTTTCATGACATTCACTGCATTCACCTATGGTCAAAATCATATCCAATCGTTCTAGGATACACAAATTCATCATTGTAAAAATATCTCAAATAAAAGAAAATAACACTTCAATTATTTCACAAGTTCTTTTAAATTTCTCTAATAGTAGTTATGTGCCATTATCAAAGAATAAAGTATACTAAACTAAAGTAAAATTGTGCTGACATTTAAAACGTATGTCATTATGACAATTTAATAGCTGTATCTAGTAGTAGGCTGTTTTTTAACTATGAGGAACGCAAAAATGATTAAAATATGTACGAAGGGGTTACAATTAATGAAAGAATACAATACATAGCGTAAAATGGCGATGATGTAGAACATTTATTATAATACTTATCATTTAAAGGCATATCTGTTTCATTAGCAACTTTTTCAGATCGTTGAAATAAAAAACAATTGCATTTCCAAATTCAGCAGCTTCGATTTAATTTCAATCTAGGTAAAATTTAAAATATCTTCAAATATCTCCGAAATCACAAGAGATAGGTATAGGGAAACCCAATGCAGTTTGGGTAGGAATTGAAAAACCTTTCTCCGAGTCTGAAAATATACAGGCTGTTCCATTTGAAATAACAAAGTTATACACTATTAACGTTGAGACAAATAAAGCCGGTCTATGGAATCACCCTGTACATTATTGTAAAATTACATACCTGAAAATAAGTAGCCCAAGATATACCAAATCAAGGCTAAAAACATGATTTGAAAATTTCAATTAGTTTGTCTGTTATGTCCATTTTCAAAACATCTTACTTTTTCTAAAATCCTCAAATACTTCGAAAACGGCTAGCGATAAGTATATGGAATATTGAAGTAACTCACCTTTATTTTTTCTACACAATTCGAAAAAGAAAAAAATATATACTGTTCCATTTAAAAAAACATAACTTTGATACTTAGCGCTTTGTTGGGGCACGCTGTATCAATGAAAATATTTTCTAATTATGGCCATTATAAACGTACACCATCTTATCAAAAAGATTTAAAAAAATTATTAGTTTGGGAGCTACAGTCCGAGGCGCTGGTGGTGGACCACCCTGTATATATATCAATCAAATCATTAAAACTCCTTCTTTCATGCGATTCCTCCAAAAGAATTATAATGAAATCACCACACATGAATATTTTGGAATCTTTAATTTTAATTATAATAGAGAGAAGTTGCTCAAGTCTACTCAAAAAAAAAAAAAAAACTACATCACTGCCACTATTATTTCTATATATCACAACTATGAAACTAAGATCGAAAAATCTAAATCTAGTAATCAGCACGTTCAAAACTCCAAACTCCAAAACTCCAACAGTCCACTTATAGTCTCTATGTTTCTGACCTCACAGAATCTTCCCCAACGCCGGTCTGTAGATTATAGCCACCCCACCGTGAATAGGATTTTTTTACTAAAATGATTAACCAAGGAGTAACCACGCAAGGTGGCTGTGTTAATACGATTATAAATGTAGGAGTGCTCGCTAACACACAATACATCATAGTTTACTTCTTCCAGAAACACCTTTAACTCCCCAATTTTGTTGTTTAAGCTTTGCATATTCTGCTATACGTGCACAATACTTTTTATTTGTTATCCTGTAGGATGTAGGTTCCTAAAAGAACTCTCTTCAAGGTCTCTTATCATATCGGTTAACTGCTTGCAAATAAACTTTTTGGCATTTAACTCTAATTGAATGCCATCCCTGCTACAATCGTACACAGAAACTAAATTGTTTATGCACAAGATATCAACATGGTCATACTGTTTACACAGATAATACGTTTTGTAGTTAATGCGCTCAATTATTCTATTTCCTTTTTGATCATCATATATAAAAGGACTCGTACTAATAACAACATTTCTGTCTGTCCTTTGATCCCAGTAATATCATTGCTATCATAACATTCCATCACATCAATCATATAATGATTATGTCGCTTTTTGTGTAATATTTAATTTCCTTCTTCAAATTTCATACCACAACGTTAACTTTTGCATTAGACTTTACTAAACCACATATTCTTGCCTTTTTCCTCTAGGTTCTGTCAAATTTCCTGACTATAATTGCGACCATGACTGTCTCTTAAAAGAACAATTTTTTGTTCCTGTGAATCTTCCATTTAATGTTCGTTTCTTACATCCGGCCAGTTCGATACCATATCAATTTCCGTCTTTTCTCTCAGTTAACTTTGCATTTTTCTTTGCAAGCAGTTATCTTGCGAAACACAGAAATGTGTTTGTGTAAAATTGTCTATTATGTCGTTTTGTTTTGCTATGACCGTAATTAAGTTATCAATTTTGTTCTCTAAAAATGTAATTTTCGCTGATAATTTCTCATTTCCGTTTTGCAATATAACAGATTTACCGTTTGCCTCTGCCAATTCCTTTCTTAACCCTCCGCGGTCGCACTGTAATTCCGATGCTTCCGCGGTCGCACTGGGTCACCTGTGTTCGCGTACAATATTCAACGGGTTGAAATGCTTTAAAAATCTAAAAAATTCGTGACTGTTTCTCAATGCTTTCACAATGTGAATCAATGTTCATTTCAATCCCAAAAGTTATCATTTTTTATCCTGTAAGTAACTATCTGAGCGAAAACGTCCGACAAAAGTGTTTTGGCTGAAATGTCAATAATAAAAAAATGTGCGATAGTAAAGAAAGACCATGGATTCTCGTCATGGACATCCTAACGTTTGAGAAAAACCGGGTTAAGATCAGTTCTGCCGAAAAAAGTATAATTATTGAGACACCTGAAAATGGACGATTTCAAGGAGAGGAAAATCGAAGATTTCTATGAAAAACAAAAGCATTATCGTATTTTGTAAAAAAAGTCGGATTTTTATTTGAGAAAATGTTACCATATACTATTTTGATGCCATATTTTTCTGGTTTCTTGGGTATATAAACCGTAGCACCAAATCGTCCTCGGAAATTTAGGAGCTGTTCATCGATCGTGCAGTACGTAGATGGAGAGTAGTACTGAGTGCAATTCGAAATGACTATATCCCAAATTTCCTTGATTGGTGCTAACTTATTCACCTCACGTCGTTCGGCCCTGGTTGTGTTGTCGTCGAAACGAGGGCACGCCAACAAATAATGGAAGCGATGTCTCTGCATTACGGCTCGGTACAAATTGCTCCCAAATCGTGGCGCCCATAAATCTTCGTTAAGATTTTGCTTTTCCATTCCGCATAAATACAATAATCCTAGTAAGGGTTTTATTTCGACAACACTTGTCTCCTGACAATGACTTTGATTACGGCCATCATTTCTTCGATGGATTTCTTCGTTCGTATGTTTAACAACTATTTCCAATAACTGGGAAGAAAAAAGAAGACTCCAGGTTCTAACGGCGTTTTCACATTTCTGGCCCCACTATTTTCCTTGGGCAAATACACTTTCACTGACCGTCGCCCTCTAGTTTCCGGAGCGATAATATACCATCTGCAGTCATTTCTGCCCTTTACTACCGACCGACGACGCCGTGATCGACGTTGGTCCTCCTCTTCGTTTAAATCGTCTTCCGGATGGATTTGTTGGGTATTATCTAAGCTTGTATCTTCGTCCGCGTCTTCAATATCGTCGACCTCGTCCAACTCTTCATCTTTATCCGGTTCCTCTTCGGATAATTCCTCGTAATTTATATCTCGAGATTGTTCTTGAAGAATTCGACGCATTTTTGCGGGTGTTATCTCCGTCATTTTTGAAATAATTGGATTTTTCAAATAATTTTTTTGCCTTTTTTTAGTATAAGAAAACAAAAGGAAAATACTTTTTACATATCTCCACACACTATCTGAAGTGTCTTAGACCGAGAAAAATACGATTTTCTAAAAAACACTTTTTGCTATCACGCCGGTCGCACTGAGTCACTGGTGTCCGTTCTGTGAACTCACTCGCTCGTAGCTGGAATACCAACCGGCACAGGACGGCCAAACTAACCCTAGATGCAGACGCATAGATTTCGATCGTACGAACAATAACGTACGATGAAATTCTTTGATTGGAACAAAGACGAGCATATGCTTCTTCTTTGTTCCACTCAAAGAATTTGATCGTACGATATTTTCCGTACGATAGAAATCGATGCGTGTGCATCTAGGCTAAGGCTGTGGGACCCTACCTGTACTAAGTTTTTAGGGGTGGGCGGCAGATGCCGCGATTTTTTTGTTTTCGGGAAATCTGCAAGTCAAATTCCGCTCTGGTCACAAACGACCCAGAGCGACCGCGGAGGGTCAAGTCGGATATTTCGCATTTATTTTTTATTTAATTTTTCATTCTTTAGTTTATCATCCGCGTTATATATTAAAGGAATGTAACTATTAGGTATTAATTATTTTTTCAGACCTTTTAGATGTGTTATTTATGATTTATTTTTGTTCTGCAATTTTGGTGTGTCGATGTTTCACCGAAGAGCGTGTATTTATCACGATTTGTAGTTTATAAATATATATGAAATATAGCAAAAGTAAAATACAAGCAAAATGTATAAAATAAATACTACTAACAATAAGTACAGGATATAGAAACGGGGATAGTCTTTCCACGCATACCCCTTCGGTGCGAACTTATATATTTAGCCAAACAAACGAGAAAAAGGCACATTAGGTTCAAAGGAAGAAAACAACTCAAAAAGTGAGTCCTTTTTCATACTCGTAAAAATAACATGTTCTGGGATAAAATAGTCCCATATATCATATGTAAATCATCAGATTTTATCAAAAATTATACACATAAAATAATTAGTCAACAACTCTCTCAAACGAAAATCAAATCAAGATTAGATGCCGTCCTTGAGGATTCATCACTTTCATTCGATTTTCGTTGCAGTTTTCTCTTCCAAACGGAAAAATTTGATAACTGTTCGATCTTCGTTTTTATGCATAATTGAAAACAGAAAAAGATACTTGACCTAAATGCTTGTCAACAGCAGATTACTTGACAGATCGATTTAGCATCTCCTGTCAAATGATGATGAAAGACTTGCCAACACAACGACAAAAAGTATTTGGAAAAATAGCAACGCACTAGGAGGGATTCCGGAAACTTGTCAATCTACCCTCGTATTATCAAATTGGATGTGTTCTTCCTACCAAGTGGTACCCATAACATTTGGATGTCATCGTTGAGCTCCATCATTTGGAAAGTTCTTATTCGAGTTGTTGGAAGGGACCACTTTCGTTTGGGGTTCATTTTGTTACTATGGAAATATGTAGATCACAAGCGATGACTCCTTTGCGTTCTGGGTTTGAAAACGAAAGATGTGAGCTTGTAAAGGAAAAAGTTCATGAACCTACTGTCGCTAACAGCCGCGAGATATTCGTTAAATGTATTTCAACACTGGTGCTGATGAGAAGTACTCGAGCCATCCGATTCGAGTTGAGAATTCTGGAAATCAAACCGGAAGCAAATTGCGCGAAGCAGTGGTCAGAACATTGCACGTATGTTCGAGCGTGAAGAATTTCTCGTCGGGATGAATGCTGCAGTTGTCGAAAGATCAATAAATACAATAAATTTGAATATATTTGAACACTGGTGCTGAGGAGATGTACTCGAACCATTCGATTCAGGTCGAGAATTCAGGAAATCAAACCGGAAGCAAGTTGCGCGAAGCAGTGGTCAAAACATTGCACGTATGTTCGAGGGTGAAGAATTTCTCGTCGGGATGACTGCTGCAGTTGCCGAAAGATCAATAAATCCAATAAATTTGAATATATTTGAACACTGGTGATGAGGAGAATAATTCGAGTCATCCGATTCAGGTTGACAATTTAGGATATCAAACCGGAAGCAAGTTGGGCAAAGCACTGGTCAAAATATTTCACGTAAGTTCGAGCGTGTAGAATTTGTCTTCGTGGTAAATGCTGCGATTGGCGAAAGAACAATAAATCCAATAAATTTGAATATATTTGGACACTGGTGCTGAGGAGAAGTACTCGAGCCATCCGATTCGAGTTGAGAATTCTGGAAATCAAACCGGAAGCAAATTGCGCGAAGCAGTGGTCAGAACATTGCACGTATGTTCGAGCGTGAAGAATTTCTCGTCAGGATGAATGCTGCAGTTGTCGAAAGATCAATAAATACAATAAATTTGAATATATTTGAACACTGGTGCTGAGGAGATGTACTCGAACCATTCGATTCAGGTCGAGAATTCAGGAAATCAAACCGGAAGCAAGTTGCGCGAAGCAGTGGTCAAAACATTGCACGTATGTTCGAGGGTGAAGAATTTCTCGTCGGGATGACTGCTGCAGTTGCCGAAAGATCAATAAATCCAATAAATTTGAATATATTTGAACACTGGTGATGAGGAGAATAATTCGAGTCATCCGATTCAGGTTGACAATTTAGGATATCAAACCGGAAGCAAGTTGGGCAAAGCACTGGTCAAAATATTTCACGTAAGTTCGAGCGTGTAGAATTTGTCTTCGTGGTAAATGCTGCGATTGGCGAAAGATCAATAAATCCAATAAATTTGAATATATTTGAACACTGGTGCTGATGAAAAGTACTCAAACCATCCGATTCGGGTTGAGAATTCAGGAAATCAAATCGGAAGCAAGTTGGGCGAAGCAGTGGTCAAAACGTTTCACGGAAGTTCGAGCCTGAAGAATTTCTCATTGTGATAAATGCTGCAAATTGTCGAAAGAACATTTCGGATCATTATTTGTACTATTGCCTAAGTGCGGTTTAAAAGGAATTCTGCGGAATCTCATGATCGTTGGTGAGGAGGGATCTATCACTCCTATCGGAAACATTAGCAACACACGATACAATTTTTTTCCTTCAACCACAATTGGAGTATACTAATTAATAGAATATATACTCACTTCTAAATACTCAACCAAAATCTATTATAAATGGAATATACCTACAATTGCTTAGAGTGAGTCAAATATAGGAACACCCTCCAAGGTCAGGTGCAAAATGTAAATTTCTACAGCGCACCTCATTTATCTAGTGGTTGTGATCGTGTGAATATCGAGTGCAGCTGCAATCTTACCTTAGACTGGACCTCGTCGGGAAGTAAATACTCCTGCTGTAGAGTCTTACATTTTGCACCCGATCTTGGAGTGGGTTCTTATATTTAACTCGCTGTACCTATGTTAAACCAATATTACAATGTTTAAGATAATCTTAATAGGTTTCCGGATTAATTTTCTTTTTTTTTCTTCAGCTATTTCTGCTTATCGCCTGCATCCTGGCAGTGGTATTAGCCGCACCGCGACCAGGGCCGCAATACGGTTCATATTACTCGACCGCTCCGTTATCGTATGGGTATGGATATCCTTACGGTTCGTACGGCTATGGATACTATCTTTGAAGGTGGATAAAAATGTCAGTTCGTTCTTTCAATATAGAAAAGCTAATCTGTAAATTTCGCTTCAGTTCAATGATATTTCTCCCGTACTTCCAATAGAATATTGCAACAGAAAATGTGTGCGTTCTTTATTTCCATCCATTTCCTGGATCCTATCCTGGAAAAGATTAATATATTATGTGATAAACGCAAAGAACTAACCATGCTGTAAAAGTATATATTTTTCCTTTGTTTTTATAAGTTTTAACCAAATTTTCCACAAATATTTACCGTGTTGAGAATAGTAAATGATGTCTTAAATGTTAAAATTTTATTGCAAAATTACTACGTACTCATTATATATAAAAAATTCATACTGTCTTACCGCTTCAGGTAAGCGAATACATAATATGCTACTCTACTACCTACTACTACCACCTGAGCTTGCTTCCAAGAAGATAATCCACTGACTTCTGTGGAAGCTTATTCTAAGCAACTTGTAGGGCGTCATGTAGCTGTTGTAAGTTTATTGGAGAGTTAGGAAGCATACCAACCAAAGGGCCAAAGATCCCATCACCCAGACATGTGCGGTAGATCAAGCGATCACGCAGACCAATTGAGAATATTGATATTGCCCTCTTGCAGGAATCTTAATGTAGCTGCGTAAACATGAAGCTCTCATTGTCTTGCTGGAATATAGCATTCTTTAGCGCGTGGGTGTACGGTAAAGCAAATGGTTTTAAAACTTCGTAAATGTAGATTTGAGCATTTAAAAGGAATAGTAGGGTGTGCTACTTTCTACGCTAATCTCACTCCGAACCATCAATCCTGTACTAATCGCAATCTTCTACGTTCTAAGGACAACACAAAAACATCGACGTCGAAGTCGTCTACGATCATCATTGGACCACAAGCATAAATGATATTCGATTTAAAAAGCTGATATTGTTCCTATTCCTCATCTCCATCTGCCCGTACATTACACCATTCTAATCCGAAAGCATGATGGCGATTAGCTAGAGACAGTATTGGTCTTTTATGCAAGGAAATCAATCCAAACGAACGAACACGGTGATCTATGGAACGCATTGTTATTCTATGGCCTATCTCTGCCAAAAAATATTCCCCACAGGTTTTGAGGTGTTATGCCAATTCCTAAGGGTAAGCAATCTTAGTCTCCTATCTTCCTGTTCGGTGGTTCTTCTAGGGCACTCAGAGTCTCTGCGGTAATGTTGCCTACTTTCTTGGGACCAGTCTCTCCAATATCGAACAGCTATAGCAGTATTTATTTGCACCTCTCTAATGACTGCACAAAATGCAATACCCCCTTCATGTACTTCAACAATTGGTTGGTAGCAGTTGGGAGTTGTTATCCCTCAAGTTAGCAACGCAACGAAAAATGGTAGGTGGCGCCAACCGATGATTAGTGCGGGAGACGTGTAGTACAGAGATAAATAAGAAACGTTTTACGAGTAGCATTATGAAATAATCTTCTTGGCAACAGTTATGGTAAGCATAGGAAGCACTACAGTAAGAATACCTAACAACCGCTTAGCCGCCGATAATTTGGTTGTCTTCGAAGCCTTGGCATTTTAATAAACGAATTCGAGACCATAGATTATTACAGAATAAATGAAGTAAACTGATCCAAAATAAAGAAAAGAAAAACGAATATTTTCGTCGGGGTTAGGCAAAAGACGACACAAAGGTTTATTGTTTTCTTATCATTTCTTTTATCATTTTTTATTTCCAACACCATGAATATCTGTATTAAGCGTGGTTTAAAAATATAAGCTTGTACTGTGAGTGATTGAACCAAATTCTTTTCAGACTCGTCGAGAATTTCTTTATTTACTTTAATTTCTAGCATCGTAGCATCTGTAATGTGTTATTTATAAAATTGCTTACGAAAAAGTTATGAACTCTGAAAAAATCTTTCATAAACTCGTTTCTAACATTCGTGCTAACCTTGATGATTTCTATAATGCCAAGATCAAGGCCCTAGAAAAAAGGTGATACAGCTCGAAACACGTATCGTTAGTCAATCTGAGGAGATTGACTATGTAGAGCAATACTAACGTCGAAATAATCTACGCATTTATGGAATTCCTACCAGCAAAAATGAAAACACGGACGAAGTTCTAATAAAAATGTGTAAAGAAAAACTAAATATTGATATTTCCGCCAATATGATCGATTGTAACCATCGCCTTCCTGCTAAAGAAGGTGTGCATCCGCCTATCATGGTTCAATTTATATCTGGTAATATAAGAAATCAAATATTCAGAACCAAGAAATCTCTCAAAGGTGGTACTGTAGTAATTAGAGAAGATCTTACGAAAAGACGGGCACAATTATATGCCAACGCCTGTTCTCGCTATGGCAGGAACTGTGTGTGGACTCATGACGGTAAAATTTTTCTGAAGTTTAATAATACAATTAAAATTATCCGTACAAGCAACGATTTGGTTGTTAATACAAAATAATTATTTGTTTTGGGCAGTGAGTACACCTTTTATTGTACTTGCTTGAATTGGTGTTCGTTGCATTTGCATATATTTGAAATATATATATATATATATATATATATATATATATATATATTTTTATTTTTCTTAAACGCTTTTTGGATTTTCTTTTTGTTTACGTTTCTTTGGTTTGCTTACAAGCGGTTGTATTTTGCGTTGCCTGGTATATAGATATGGTTACATTTCGTTATTAGTATTGTTATTATCATATTTCTTTATTTTTCTCTATTTATTTTGTTTTTGGAATACTTAATTGTCATGTCTCTTAGAATGGCTCATCTTAATATTAGATCGTTAATGGCTAAATATGATTATTTTTGTGATTATCTTATACATAATAATTATGATATATTTGGTGTTGGTGAAACATGGCTTACTGCTGATATACGAGATGAGTTCATAAATATTCCTAACTATAGCTTAATTCGTGTGGATCGTGTTGGGCGTGGAGGTGGTGTCTGTTTTTATATTCGTTCGTCTCTGAAGTATTCCGTAATAGAATGCAATTATGATATTGAGCAGCTTTGGCTCTCGTTGAAGTTGCCCAATTGTTCTCTTGCTATTGGGATCTTCTATAAGCCACCTGATGTAAACTATAAATATTTTGTTGATGAGCTTGAACATTCCTATCTGCGATGTTCTATTTGTCACGATTCGACTGTGTTCATGGGCGATGTAAATATAGATTTGCTTAAGACCACTGCTCCTAACGCTTTATACTTTCAGAACTTGCTTGACACATTAGAATTGAAACAAATTATAATTGAACCTACCCATGTAACTAATACTGGCGCCACCTTACTTGATGTTATTGCAACATCGAATGATGTTGAGATTCGAGACGTTTCTGTCTCCAGTGTTGATTTCTCTGATCATAAATTAATTTACTGTCAACTCAATATTAAATTATTAATTATATAATTATTATTATTAATATTCCAAAACTTAATACGCAAACAAATTTAGTAACTTTCCGCTCATTCAGAAATTTCGATGAGCATTTATTTTATGAAGAACTGCAAGCTATAAATTTAGATTTAGTTTATCATTTGAATGATGTTAATAATAAAGTTTCATATTTAACTGAATCCCTACTATCATTGTTTGATAGGCATGCACCTTTAGTAACAAGACGGCCGTTCGGTAAATTTACACCTTGGTTAACCGACAATATCAGGTTCATGATGGATCTAAGGAACAGGGCCGAGAAACAATATGTTCGAACAAAACTCCCTGCTCACTTTGACTACTATAAAATGCTACGCAATCTAACTACTAAATCGATTAAATGTGAAAAAGAGCTCATTTTGAACATAAATTTAAATCCTGTACTCAAAAGGCCAAGTGGAGGGAATTGAAAGCATGGAATGTTAAGAAACAAAGTAACAATTCCTGAACACTTAAATGATGCCAACTCAATTAATAATTTTTTATCGATTCTTTGCCTGCTGCGCAGTCTGTTGCTTCAGAGCTTAAAGATTATTACTCCAGTTCCAAATTTGAAGTTAATATTCCATCCTTTTCTTTTGTTACTGTTGATATTTCTACTGTGGGCAAGTGTATTTGTGAGCTTAAGAGTAACGCTAGTGGATCTGATTATCTTTCTTTGCAGTTAATAAGATTGTGTTGTCCGTTCATTTTGCCTCATGTCACCAATATTATCAATTCTTGTATACTGTCTAATACATTTCCTGATTTATGGAAACATGCTATCATTATTCCCCTTCCTAAGAAATCTAATGCTGAGCATTTCTCTGATTTACGACCAATTAGTTTGCTTCCTGTTCTATCTAAAGTACTGGAGAAAGTCATGAACTTTCAACTCCAAACATATCTAAACCTTTATAACATCATACCTGAGTCTCAATATGGATTTAGATCTAGATACAGTTGCACAACGTGCCTCTTAAATATTACTGATGGTCTGATAACTGCGCGTGATAATGGTCAAGCTTCTGTACTTGTATTGCTTGACTTTAGCAAGGCCTTCGACACTCTGAATCATGATGTTTTGTTGTCCGTGCTGAGCTATATAGGACTGTCTATGGATGCGCTTCAGTTCTTGAATAGTTATCTATCTAAAAGAACTCAGAAAGTTAGAACTACGAATGGCGTCTCTGATCCCATTCCAGTATCGCGTGGTGTCCCGCAGGGGTCCATTTTGGGTCCATTGCTCTTCATTATGTATACCTTCTTACTACCAAGGGCGGTAAAATCATGTAAGATTCATATGTATGCTGACGATATGCAGTTATATCATATATTCAACATTGCTGATACGGACCAGGCATTGGCTGATGTCGCAACTGATCTCGATGCTATTTTTGAGGCTGCACTGCGACATTCGCTGATTCTGAATCCATCTAAATCGACAGTTCAAGTTTTACTGATAAAAAGAGCTATCGTATGCTTTTTGATTCCATTAAGCTTAGGATTAATGGTGTTGCGGTACCTGTGGTTGAGGAGGCAAAGAATCTGGGTTTAATTATTGACCGCAATTTTAGATTCGATACTCAGGTTTTTGGGGTACGTTAAAAATGCTTATTGCGCTTTGAAACTAATTTATCCTCACCGACATTGTTTGTCTAGAAAGATAAAATCAGAGCTTTGTGATTCTCTGGTTTTATCACAATTTAATTATTGTTTGTCGGTCTATGGCCCTTGTTTGACTCAGAATGTGTTGAATAGGGTGCAGCGTATTCAAAACTCTTGCATTCGCTTAATATATGGTTTACGAAAATATCAACATTTGTTTCCTAAGTTGGTTGAGCTGGGATGGTTGAACATGAGGAGCAGATTTTGTTTGCATTCATAGAACTTCCTTATTCCAGCGATCTTTCTCCTACAATGTCCCTAAATTTTATAATAATCTGCCTTTGGAGACAAAGAGTTATTCTTTCGCTAGGTTTAGATCGTGGATGCGGGAATATTTGGTGAAGGGTCAGCGGTGAGCCTTGTTCTGGTTCCGTTACTGTTTTATTGCTCTTACAATGTTTTCTAATTTTTCAATTTTCTAATTTTTAAATTTATTTTATCTTATTAATGTTAAATATTTAATTGAGTAATTATGTTCGGTACTAGCGCTTGTGTATCAATTCAATGTTTGTGCAATTTGGCAACTGTGTATATGAAAGAATTTAGGATTAAGTTAGAATTAGGCATTCTGTACTGTTTAGTTTTGCTCATATACTGTAAAGGTTCGACGGAAGATCAGAACACAGTTATCTGTGTTCTGAGTCGATCCTTTTGGTTTTCACATACAGAGAATGTATATTTTCTTTTTTTTATTTCTTCTCTCTTTGTTATATTTTTAATTGCACTGTATTGTTGAAGATAAATTATATATATTATTATATTATATTAAATATCAAAGAAACTAGGAAAGTTTTGCAATGGGAAGATTTTGGCGAACGTGTTACCTCATATTCCCATGCAAGTCTCGTGCTTCCACTGTTGCTACGAGTTTGACTTTCCTCTATTAATTGCGCCTTAGGAAATGAGCCTTAAACATCACCAACTGCTTTACTGGAAGGAAGACTAGTGACTAAAGATGGTTCGATGCAATTTTGTACAAGAGCTGGCAGTGGAGCAGAGTTTCGAAGGAATGTTTCCAGTGCTTAGAGATGATTTTCGACATCATACTCAGATGACTTTCAGAGTTTAAGACGGGTAACTTTGGCCTGAAGGTTGCTAGATCGTCAGATCGATCGTTCTCGAAGACTACTCGCGATAATGTTGTTGCCGTACGGAAACTATTTCAGAAAGATCGTCATATGTCATACCACCAATTAAAGGAATCTTTGTGCTTGCTTACGGCTACATTTGACACAATTTAATACAACCGCAGTAGAGTGAGGATGGTTTGTTGTTTGTGGGTATCAAACTCCTTGACATAGGAAAAAGCAGCGCCCAGCATTTTGTGGTGTAAACGATACACGAGAAATAAAAACAAAATGCTTGATTATATTATAGCACTTCTTTGAAACGTTATCGAAATAATTTATGGTTTCAATTGTTGTAAATAAATATTATATATTTAGAACGACAATTATCTATATACATCAATCAAGGACAAGTAAAGTTTTATTATTGTTTTCCAATATCTTTACTGTTAACTGTCTAAATTATACAGTGTCGTCTACAGTTTCTACGTAAAACTGACTTTATTTGTGATAAATAAAAAAGAAAGTCATAAAAAGATGACTGATGATGACTGATATGGTGTACATGGTTCCCCGTTATTTGTTTTTTTCCGAAAATAATTGGTATCATCATTGAAGCACTGTAATGTACTTATTATATTACCTAAAGAAAAGATGTCTAACAGTTTCCGCGATATTTCCAAAAATGTAAAAATCGTGTAAATTTCTGGATTAGACTGTACCCCAAAGTCGGTGGGTTTAGCCGCTAAAAGGAATTGTGTTGTTCTTATAGGAAAACACATTTCTTTCACCCTGTACAATTTCATCGAAATCTGAATATCCTGGTAGCCTCTTCTTAGTGGGGAATACAATAAGAGATAGATCGGAAAAGATACTGAGAGATTGCAAAATTACAGAAAATGTGGTGAAACTTCATCCGGTCCTGAAAGAATTGAATTCGGAAGGGAATTAAGCTTAATTGAATAGCGTGGAGTGAAAATGGCAAAAAAATCTTTACAGATTTCTAATAGTGATAAGAAGTTGCTGGCTTCTGTTGTTTTAAAAATGGGTGTTGCAATTTTAATCTAAAAAATGCCTTGACGGCCCTTTAACTTTTTTGTTCTAGTAGATACATAATTTACTTTCACATTTTCTTAAGATACTTTTTATGTAGAATTTAAATATCGACTTGAATTTTTTTGCACTTTTGGTTTTTTAGTTTTGATCCCCAATTAAAATTTCTCTTATGGAACATCAAGTCGGCTTTGAAATAATTGAACGTGTTTTTCATCTTCTTTACAGTGGTATATCACATGTACTATCTATTTTTAACAATATTGAAGAAAATTGAAAAAAATGCATTTTATTAGTTTTATTTTTATTAGTCTAACGAAAAGTAGGCCGTGAAACATGAAAACAATAGTCTAATGTCACTTAGAAATTATTGTTTCCAGAATATTTGTGTATCAGCAATGGCTTCATTTACTAATACTGAAAAATTTGATATGTTGAGTTGTCCTTTATAAAAACTTCATAAAAACAGTGTAGAAACTGAACGGATGTACTCGTGGCTGTATCCTGAAAGAAGGCAGCCCAGTTTTCGTACATATAGAAATTTGGTAGTTAATTTAAAAAAATATGGTCCGTTTTCCAAACCTAACAGAAATCCGCAATTAGTGAATGATAATGTAGCATTAAATGTATTACAATCTGTTATTGAAAATCCTTCAACATCTGTTAGAAGAATTGAGCATAATACTGGTATTTCGAAAAGTACAACACAAAGAATTTGAAAGCGTCACAAATATCACCCGTATAAGTACACCATTCTACAGGTACTTAGAGATGATCTCCATCTCCAGAGAAGAGTAGAATTTTGCCAATGGTATGTTAATCAATGTGAGAATAATGATAATTTTCCTGCTACGATTTTATGGTCTGACGAAAGCAGATTTACAAATAACGGTCTTTTTAATAGACATAATGTTCACTTTTGGGACAGAGAGAATCCTCACGTTCTAAAGGAAAGTCGACATCAAGTGCGATTTGGTTTCAATGTCTGGTGTGGTATTTTAGGCACTAAACTTATTGGGCCCATATTTTTAACGAAACACTAAATAGTGCAAGGTGTTTGAATTTACTACAAACTGATTTGGAAAATAGACTTGATGATATACGATTGATTGAAAATATTAACATAAGCTTCCAACAAGATGGCGTCCCACCCCACAATTCAAACATAATCACCGAATACCTTAATAATCGTTTTCCAAATTTGTGGATTGGTAATCGAGGACCGATTTTATATCCACCTAGATCTCCAGACTTGACGCCCTTGGATTTTTGTTTGGGGCTACATAAAAGATCGGGTGTACGTGAAAACATTTAATAATACCGAAGATCTACGTGAAGCTGTTCTTGCAGCATTTGATAGCATTCGCGTCAACAGCTACGTAATGCGATTACGACGACAATACGCAGGGCACAATTATGTTTAGAACGGAATGGGCAATTGTTTGAACATCTTTTATAATTAGATAATTATCTCCATTACTATTACCTGTTTGACTATCTTTGTTTTCTATTTTTGTTGTCCTCTTGTGTACCACGCCTACTTTTCATTAGACTGTTTAATAAAATATATTTTTTTCAGTTTTCTTTAATATCTTTAAAAATAGATAGTACATGTGATATATCATTGTAAAGAGGATGAAAAAACACGTTAAATTGTTTCAAAGTCGACTTGACGTTCCATAAGAAAAATTTAAATTAGGGATCAAAACTAAAAAACCAAAAGTGCAAAGAAAATTCAAGTCGATATTTAAATTCTACATAGAAAGTATCTTAAGAAAATGTGAAAAGAAATCATGTATCTACTAGAACAAAAAGTTATTACAAGAAAAAGAAATTTGACATTTTTCGTCTTTTCACCATAAATCCTAAAATAGATGGAAATCTGAAAAGTGAAGAATATTGTATAATTTCATTAGTCCTTAGAAACAATTTGTTTAATTTAACCAAACTTGTATATTTTACAATAAGCGGGATCCCCATGCTGGAAATGTTATCTGGGACACGTTGTATACCCCTACAGAGTAAAATTGCATTTTAAATGAAATATTTGTATCCACAGGGTCCGCTAGAATTAATAAAATTCATAAAAAAATCATTATTTACATGCGTTTACCCTACGAAGCAGTTTCTTGCTTACTATGCATTTGTATTTTTTATATGACTACTCTTAGTAAAATTTCTGCTATTAGTAACATATAGACTTATACACGCAAATAATGAAACCAATATAATTTTTTTTAAAGTTGCAATTTTCAACTTCTCTTCTAAATATAAAGCGATTGAAACAAAAATTGGCATAGGTAATATGTGGCCTAAAAGCAAATTTTTGTAACTATTACATCACAGGAATGAAAAATATTTTATTTCACTTCACCCTATTATTGAAATTATCAGCCTATATTTTCGAATAGCTAGACCTAGACTTCCAGAAGCAATGGTTCACAGCTTTTGTTCTTGCAATTCTATTGGGTTCAAAGACCGATATATCCGTTCGTTAAAAATTTTCAAACTCCTGTGCATTGTGTGGCTTTTTCTTCCCTCTAGCTAGTCTCCTTTAGTATTTATCCTCTACAAGTTAAAGATAAGCCAGCAAACATTCGGTGTGATACAAGCACAGCTTGGCACAGTCAAGTCACTTCACAGTCAAGTCACAGTCAAAAGGTACCAGGTTTTTGGAGACTTAGACTACAATATTTTAACATAAGAAATCGAATCTGTTTATTTACATTTCATTAATCATACAAAATATATCTATAAGTCAAATTTGTATTCGAAAAGGAGAACTAATCGAAGCGTCGTTCGGTCAATTTTACAGGAGGGGGATTATTGAAGAATTCATTGTTTCAAGGGTTGACATCAATAAAAGTACGAGCTGTACGGGTAGGCTCTATAAGCGTAGGAATCGTAATATCCACCATAATAAGGGGCATAGTTAGAATAGGCCGTATATGTAGATCCTAACGCGGGATAGTAACCGCCGTTGTAGAAACTGACAGAAGGTTTCGGCGCCGCGACGGCAAAAGCCAAAAGGCAAGCCAATACCAACTGCAATTGTAAAAAAAAAATATTGAGGAATAAAAACAATAGAAGAAACAACAATACTTACAAGCTTGAACATCTTTTTTACTTTTCGTAATGGGAACTGACCGACTTGCAAAAACGAACTACGCCGTAATTCGGTCCACCCCGCCCTATTTATATGAAAATCTCGAATCGTAAAAATACGATTTAAAATTACTAATAATAATAAAACGGCCTAATTAGTTTTGAGTCATTAAACAAGTCTCCGTTTCTTTTATCATTCGGGTTCGCAAGGTCTCTCGAACCACCGTCAACGAAATCGATTCAAATTTTTATGTGATATTTGATTAAGTAAAATGTCATATTGTCCGCCTTTGTTTAAACTGGTTACCGGCAAAGTCTATTTGTACGTCGCTATACTCGTAACGATATTTTAATTGTAAGGACAGCTTCACGAAATACACACGACATGACGATAATGGAAATTTTAACGCAAGATTAATGCGTCGGAGATAAAACCTGATATACCAGAGGTGGGTTCTCTTGGTGGGACTGCTTAACACTGTTTCGAAATGCGGTAGTAATTTTTCCTTATTAGAAAAGTATTGATTTATTTTTGTTTTGATGCTACGTAATATGTATTACAAGCAGACTGCTGAAGGTTTGATTAACCGGTTATAGACCACCGTGAAATTGCTGAAGACACTGTTCAGGATGGTATCTCATTTCGGGCATCGCATCGGGACATACCCAAAACAAAAAATTCACGTTTGTATTCAAAATTCAAACTGGCCCATCAATCCGAAAATTGGAAAAGTTTAACCAAATTACATTACAAAATCGGTTTTCGACATTTATAACGCATCTGGTAGTTTCAAAATTCGCGCTAAAAATTCAACAGAATCCGATTTTTCTCTCGCTAACTGTTGTCTAATGAATGTAAATGGTGATCAGGTCATGTTAAGGGACAGATTTGGAATATGACTCCCGTAACTATCAGAATGGTGGATAAATACGCCAGATCGAAAATGAGAAAAGTTTTACAAATTACATGTTAATCAGTACTTGGGGGTATCTTGGGTGGTTGGTAAAGAATCTGATGTTGGTTTCGCATTTTAGAAAATGATCGACTGAATATAGCGTTAAGAAATTCACCAAAATCCGATTTTCTCCTCTTTAACTTTTGTTCAGTAAATGTAAATGATGAGAAAATCGGATTTGAAACACTAGCCTTGTAACTATCGGAATTCGTCAACAAATTGGCATCCCACTTAGATTTTCCAACATGACCGATCAATATGGCAGATCGAAAATGAGAAAAGTTTTGTAAATTACATAAAAATCAGTATTCGCGTTTCTCCAGAGTTAGCTGATAACAGATCTGATGTTAATTTCACATTTTATCAATCCAACGACTGAAAATGGCGCTCAAAAATGGACCAAAATCCGACTTTTCCCTCGCTGCATGTGCAAATGATTAACAATTCACCTTATGGGATGAGTCAAGGGCACTTATCTCCTAACTATCAAAATTCGTCAAAAAATTGCCACTCCCTTCAGACTTTCCAATACGACGGATCAATATGGCGGATCGAAAATTGGAAAAGTTTTGCAAATTACTTGAAAATGAGGATTCGGGAGATACCTAGGTTATTGATAACGGATCTGGGTTAGATTTTACAAACTGTTTAACTATAGATATCGCTCCAAACTCGACTAATATCAGACTTTCCGCTCCCTATCTGGAGTGCAGTGATAAATGAAGAGAAAGTCATCTTATGGGGCAAAGTTAGGGTACTAGTCTGGTAACTATCGAAATTCGTCAAAAAATTGCCACCCTTCGTAGACTTCCCAACATCGTGGATCAATATGGTAAATCAAACAATTGGAAAAGTTTAGCAAATTGCATGGAAATGTGTATTTCAGAGCTGTCTTGGGCCACTAATAATCAATCTGAGGCTAGTTTCGCGTTTCACAAAATAAGTGACAGAAGCTGGAGCCCAAAGATTGACCAAAATCTGATTTTGCCAGCTAACTATCGTGCAATCTAACTATCGGGGAATGAATGTAAATGATGAGAAAGTCATGTTATGGACAGATTTGAAGTTTTAGCCTCGTAATTATCGGAATCCCCCAAAAATTGCCATTCCTCCTAAACTTTCTAACACCACGGATCCATATGGCAAATCGAAAATTGGAACAGTTTAACAAATGCATGGAAATGAGAATTTTACGGCTGCCTTAGACTACTAATAATAAATCTGACGTTATTTTCGCCTTTTACGAAACGAGCAACGGCATTATAACTCAAAAATCTATCAAAATCCGACTATTCCCCCACCAGCTATCGTGTAATGCATGTAAATGATGGGAAAGTTAAATTATGGGGCGCATTTGAGGCTTTAGTCTCGAAATTATCGGAATTCGTCGAAAAGCTGCCACCCCTCTTAGACTTCCCAACGTTGTGGATTAATATGAGAGATCGAAAATTGGAAAAGTTTAGCAAATTGCATGGAAATGAGTATTTCACGGCTGTCTTAGACTACTAATAATAAATCTGACGTTATTTTCGCCTTTTACGAAATGAGCAACAGCATTATAGCTCAAAAATCTATCAAAATCCGACTATTCCCACACCAGCTATCGTGTAATGCATGTAAATGATGGGAAAGTTAAATTATGGGGCGCATTTGAGGCTTTAGTCTCGAAATTATCGGAATTCGTCGAAAAGCTGCCACCCCTCTTAGACTTCCCAACGTCGTGGATTAATATGAGAGATCGAAAATTGGAAAAGTTTAGCAAATTGCATGGAAATGTGTATTTCAGAGCTGTCTTAGACTACTAATAATAAACCTGACGTTATTCTCGCCTTTTACGAAACGAGCAACGGCATTATAGCTCAAAAATCTATCAAAATCCGACTATTCCCCCACCAGCTATCGTGTAATGCATGTAAATGATGGGAAAGTTAAATTATGGGGCGCATTTGAGGCTTTAGTCTCGAAATTATCGGAATTCGTCGAAAAGCTGCCACCCCTCTTGGACTTCCCAACGTTGTGGATTAATATGAGAGATCGAAAATTGGAAAAGTTTAGCAAATTGCATGGAAATGAGTATTTCACGGCTGTCTTAGACTACTAATAATAAATCTGACGTTATTTTCGCCTTTTACGAAATGAGCAACAGCATTATAGCTCAAAAGTCTATCAAAACCCGACTATTCCCCCACCAGCTATCGTGCAATGCATGTAAATGATGGGAAAGTTATGTTATGGCGCGCATTTGAGGCTATAGTCTCGGAATTATCGGAATTCGTCGAAAAGCTTCCAACCACTCTTAGACTTCCCAACATCGTGGATTAATATGGTAGATCGAAAATTGGAGAAGTTTAGAAAATTGCGTGGAAATGAGTATTTCACGGCTGTCTTAGACTACTAATAATAAATCTGACGTTATTTTCGCCTTTTACGAAATGAGCAACAGCATTATAGCTCAAAAATCTATCAAAATCCGACTATTCCCACACCAGCTATCGTGTAATGCATGTAAATGATGGGAAAGTTAAATTATGGGGCGCATTTGAGGCTTTAGTCTCGAAATTATCGGAATTCGTCGAAAAGCTGCCACCCCTCTTAGACTTCCCAACGTCGTGGATTAATATGAGAGATCGAAAATTGGAAAAGTTTAGCAAATTGCATGGAAATGTGTATTTCAGAGCCGTCTTAGACTACTAATAATAAACCTGACGTTATTCTCGCCTTTTACGAAACGAGCAACGGCATTATAGCTCAAAAATCTATCAAAATCCGACTATTCCCCCACCAGCTATCGTGTAATGCATGTAAATGATGGGAAAGTTAAATTATGGGGCGCATTTGAGGCTTTAGTCTCGAAATTATCGGAATTCGTCGAAAAGCTGCCACCCCTCTTAGACTTCCCAACGTCGTGGATTAATATGAGAGATCGAAAATTGGAAAAGTTTAGCAAATTGCATGGAAATGTGTATTTCAGAGCCGTCTTAGACTACTAATAATAAACCTGACGTTATTCTCGCCTTTTACGAAACGAGCAACGGCATTATAGCTCAAAAATCTATCAAAATCCGACTATTCCCCACCAGCTATCGTGTAATGCATGTAAATGATGGGAAAGTTAAATTATGGGGCGCATTTGAGGCTTTAGTCTCGAAATTATCGGAATTCGTCGAAAAGCTGCCACCCTCTTAGACTTCCCAACATCGTGGATTAATATGGTAGATCGAAAATTGGAGAAGTTTAGAAAATTGCGTGGAAATGAGTATTTCACGGCTGTCTTAGACTACTAATAATAAATCTGACGTTATTTTCGCCTTTTACGAAATGAGCAACAGCATTATAGCTCAAAAATCTATCAAAATCCGACTATTCCCACACCAGCTATCGTGTAATGCATGTAAATGATGGGAAAGTTAAATTATGGGGCGCATTTGAGGCTTTAGTCTCGAAATTATCGGAATTCGTCGAAAAGCTGCCACCCCTCTTAGACTTCCCAACGTCGTGGATTAATATGAGAGATCGAAAATTGGAAAAGTTTAGCAAATTGCATGGAAATGTGTATTTCAGAGCCGTCTTAGACTACTAATAATAAACCTGACGTTATTCTCGCCTTTTACGAAACGAGCAACGGCATTATAGCTCAAAAATCTATCAAAATCCGACTATTCCCCCACCAGCTATCGTGTAATGCATGTAAATGATGGGAAAGTTAAATTATGGGGCGCATTTGAGGCTTTAGTCTCGAAATTATCGGAATTCGTCGAAAAGCTGCCACCCCTCTTAGACTTCCCAACGTTGTGGATTAATATGAGAGATCGAAAATTGGAAAAGTTTAGCAAATTGCATGGAAATGAGTATTTCACGGCTGTCTTAGACTACTAATAATAAATCTGACGTTATTTTCGCCTTTTACGAAATGAGCAACAGCATTATAGCTCAAAAGTCTATCAAAACCCGACTATTCCCCCACCAGCTATCGTGCAATGCATGTAAATGATGGGAAAGTTATGTTATGGCGCGCATTTGAGGCTATAGTCTCGGAATTATCGGAATTCGTCGAAAAGCTTCCAACCACTCTTAGACTTCCCAACATCGTGGATTAATATGGTAGATCGAAAATTGGAGAAGTTTAGAAAATTGCGTGGAAATGAGTATTTCACGGCTGTCTTAGACTACTAATAATAAATCTGACGTTATTTTCGCCTTTTACGAAATGAGCAACAGCATTATAGCTCAAAAATCTATCAAAATCCGACTATTCCCACACCAGCTATCGTGTAATGCATGTAAATGATGGGAAAGTTAAATTATGGGGCGCATTTGAGGCTTTAGTCTCGAAATTATCGGAATTCGTCGAAAAGCTGCCACCCCTCTTAGACTTCCCAACGTCGTGGATTAATATGAGAGATCGAAAATTGGAAAAGTTTAGCAAATTGCATGGAAATGTGTATTTCAGAGCCGTCTTAGACTACTAATAATAAACCTGACGTTATTCTCGCCTTTTACGAAACGAGCAACGGCATTATAGCTCAAAAATCTATCAAAATCCGACTATTCCCCACCAGCTATCGTGTAATGCATGTAAATGATGGGAAAGTTAAATTATGGGGCGCATTTGAGGCTTTAGTCTCGAAATTATCGGAATTCGTCGAAAAGCTGCCACCCCTCTTAGACTTCCCAACGTTGTGGATTAATATGAGAGATCGAAAATTGGAAAAGTTTAGCAAATTGCATGGAAATGAGTATTTCACGGCTGTCTTAGACTACTAATAATAAATCTGACGTTATTTTCGCCTTTTACGAAATGAGCAACAGCATTATAGCTCAAAAGTCTATCAAAACCCGACTATTCCCCCACCAGCTATCGTGCAATGCATGTAAATGATGGGAAAGTTATGTTATGGCGCGCATTTGAGGCTATAGTCTCGGAATTATCGGAATTCGTCGAAAAGCTTCCAACCACTCTTAGACTTCCCAACATCGTGGATTAATATGGTAGATCGAAAATTGGAGAAGTTTAGAAAATTGCGTGGAAATGAGTATTTCACGGCTGTCTTAGACTACTAATAATAAATCTGACGTTATTTTCGCCTTTTACGAAATGAGCAACAGCATTATAGCTCAAAAATCTATCAAAATCCGACTATTCCCACACCAGCTATCGTGTAATGCATGTAAATGATGGGAAAGTTAAATTATGGGGCGCATTTGAGGCTTTAGTCTCGAAATTATCGGAATTCGTCGAAAAGCTGCCACCCCTCTTAGACTTCCCAACGTCGTGGATTAATATGAGAGATCGAAAATTGGAAAAGTTTAGCAAATTGCATGGAAATGTGTATTTCAGAGCCGTCTTAGACTACTAATAATAAACCTGACGTTATTCTCGCCTTTTACGAAACGAGCAACGGCATTATAGCTCAAAAATCTATCAAAATCCGACTATTCCCCCACCAGCTATCGTGTAATGCATGTAAATGATGGGAAAGTTAAATTATGGGGCGCATTTGAGGCTTTAGTCTCGAAATTATCGGAATTCGTCGAAAAGCTGCCACCCCTCTTAGACTTCCCAACGTCGTGGATTAATATGAGAGATCGAAAATTGGAAAAGTTTAGCAAATTGCATGGAAATGTGTATTTCAGAGCTGTCTTAGACTACTAATAATAAACCTGACGTTATTCTCGCCTTTTACGAAACGAGCAACGGCATTATAGCTCAAAAATCTATCAAAATCCGACTATTCCCCCACCAGCTATCGTGTAATGCATGTAAATGATGGGAAAGTTAAATTATGGGGCGCATTTGAGGCTTTAGTCTCGAAATTATCGGAATTCGTCGAAAAGCTGCCACCCCTCTTAGACTTCCCAACGTCGTGGATTAATATGAGAGATCGAAAATTGGAAAAGTTTAGCAAATTGCATGGAAATGTGTATTTCAGAGCTGTCTTAGACTACTAATAATAAACCTGACGTTATTCTCGCCTTTTACGAAACGAGCAACGGCATTATAGCTCAAAAATCTATCAAAATCCGACTATTTCCCCACCAGCTATTGTGCAATGCATGTAAATGATGGGAAAGTTATGTTATGGCGCGCATTTGAGGCTATAGTCTCGGAATTATCGGAATTCGTCGAAAAGCTTCCAACCACTCTTAGACTTCCCAACGTCGTGGATTAATATGGTAGATGGAAAATTGGAGAAGTTTAGCAAAGCACTGATATTGAATTTGACCTTAGTTTCGTATCTTTCTAAATGTGCGCCTGAAGGTGGAGTTCAAAAATCGACCAAAATTTAGCTTTCCCCTCGTTACTGTCGTGCAATGAATGTAAATGATGTAAAAGTTTAATAAATATCGGAATTAGACCAACAACGCCGCGCTACTTAAATTTTCCAACATGGCGGGTAACTAAACATTAACTGGATGAGTTTATGATTGATATCATGATTAAATTTTACAATCGTGCTCTTGCATCAGCCTTTTACAAGACACATTTTTAGTTACGGAGTTTCATCAATTCCAATGCGAAAAGGATATACGTTCAAAAGCCTCAGTGACATAAAGAAATTTTCCATAGAGAAAGATATAGGGTTGTCAGCGGCAGAAGTAGACGAGTTTAATCTATTAGTAGTGTCGATTTACAGAATTTTGTAGAAAAATTTGGATGGAACCTTTATATACGAGGCTGGAGTGAAAACTTTTTCTTGTTTTTTCTATCTCAACTGAATTTTTTTAGCAGTCACAAAGTAGAAGTCATAGAAACTTGGCCTATCCAAAAATGCCGGGATCAATCCGGCACTTTTTTGTTATTTGCGAAACTGATCTAATATCAAACAAAACGCAACAGTTTTTATTGAAAGAAATGTTTTTATAATCCAAATCAAAAGACTTTGTAGGTTTCAAAATATTTTGTTATAAATATTATTTTCAACAAGTGATTCCCGCATCAATCATTTAAATGTTTTTCTTAAAATTTCACGTAGCAAAAGAGCTTCAATCACTGTCAGAACAACTTTTACAAATAAAATAGTCGACATCCGCAAGCACGTGTCGTACGCCGATTTCCCGCATTAAACAACACTCAAGCAACACTCGAATTATCCAGAGTCGTGTTATATTGATCGTACTCTTTTGTTATTTGCTTATTATTCGTTTCAATATTTGATAGTATTTGTTGTCGTTTTTCTTTTTAATTTATGAGATGCTGAAGACATTCAAATTGCACTTCAGCCGTGCGTTCACGCTCCAATTTTCTTTTGTTTTATTATACATTATTTTGTTATATATTAGAAAATATATTTCTTCCTCTTCTTCTCTACTCCTTCTATCCAACCGGGTATTAGATAAAATTTGTGCTATATCTCCAGCCATCTCTTTCACTAGCAAATATACCTACATAATTTATAATCAGCAATGTCAATTTCTAAAACTTTATTATACCTGTTTGTGTGATTCTTGGTTTTGTAAATTCAGATATTATTATTAAACTTTTCCATTCATTTATTCGAGAAATTTGATAATTCTTGTTCCATCTCTATTTGATATGTCAAGCGAATTAGGATTCTTGAGAGCGTATTTAAATGGGAATATGAATGATACTTTTATTCCCAATTGCAAACGCTAAAGATGTAAAAATTAACAGAGAAGTGTTGTCATGGCCTCACAATTATATTTGGTGCTTCATCAATTATACTACTTGTATCTTTAGGAGTTACGTAAAATTCTAGTTGCTTACGGCCGGTTTTATAATGAAATTAAAGTGACTTTAAATCTTAAAGTCGACTTTAACTTTCAAAATCGGTTTCATAATACTACTTTAAATTAAAAGTAGCCTTTAACCGTCCTTTAAGTTAAAGTCCCGATTTTGGCGCTTTAACGCTTAAAGTAGTCTTTAACCTATGCATAACCTATGTTTAAAAGGTGTCACTTGTCACTCCGGTTATTATAACGAATATATTATTTCTATATTACTTGAAAAGTGAACAGGCTATTAGAAACGAGTTCGAGCTCGTCATCACACGATGAAGTAGAAATAGTTGTAAGAAGAGCGAAAGTTTATAGAACCAGGATAAATTGTTTCATCAAATATAATGAAACTGAATGTTTTGAGAGATTCAGGTTAACGGAAGAAACTGTTGCCGCATTATTAGATCGAATTGAGTATTTAATCGCTCTCCCAACAAATCGGTAAGTTTTTCGTGACAATGATATTCCACTTTCACTAAAAATAATATTTTATCGAAGGGGATCCATACCAGCAATGTGTCAGTTATTACTTCCATTGCGTTTTTATGCAACAGGCACTATACTTATTTCGGGACGGGATTTCGTAGGAGTATCAAAAGCCTCGGCAGGTAGAATAGTTAAAAGAGTTACGGCTGCAATTTGTTCGCTATTGCCCGAGTACATCTATATACCTCGTGATCATGCTGAAATGGGTAACTCAGCTGAAAAATTTTACAACATTGCTAGATTTCCAAGAGCAATTGGTGCAATTGACTGTACCCTAACAAGGCTACAGTCGCCTGGAGGGAACGATGGTGAAATGTTCAGATCAAGATCATTGCACTAAATGTTCAAACTGTTTCTGATGCAAACCTGAAGATCAGAAACATAATTGTTAGATGGCCTGGTTCTTGCCATGACCAGACAATATTTAATAATTCAAATTTAAGGCAAGAGTTTGTAGCTGGAAGGTATGGTCGATACCTATTATTAGGGGATAGTGGCTATAGAATTGAGCCTTACCTTATGACACCATTGCTACAAACACAAACAGCTGCAGAAAATTTATACAACGAGTCTCGCCATGTTGTGGAACGGCAGTATAGATTATGGAAAAGGAGGTTTCCCGTTCTAAGCTTGGGTATCAAATTGCATCTACAATCAGCAATGAATGTAGTTGTAGCTACAGCAGTTTTACATAACATAGCTATAGATATGAATGAAGATATCCCTGAGGACTGGTTAAATGTAGGTAACCAAGAATTAGATAATATAGAAGCAATTGGAAATAATGAAAATGAAGGACAGGGTGTTAGAAGATTACACTGGAAAACAGCATGTCTGTTGCATGAGATTTTTACATGAATCTGAATAGTTTTTCCACGCTGATTTCAAAAATGTATGCCGTTTTCATGTAGCAGCTCTAGTTTTGGAGTTATGTAGTGACAGGATTTTTCATTGAAAATGCACATAGTTTAAGTTTAAAAATTTATTAAATATATTTATTCTGAATAAAATTTCCTATTTTTGGATTTTCTAGAGTGAGATGTTATATGAGTACTATTTTGAATGCTCCAACAATAATCAGCCATCATATGTTCATTCCAGTGCCCCCGATACCTCTCCTCCATAGTGCGAATATCCTGGTGAAAGCGCTCTCCTTGTTCCTCGCTTAGGTCTCCGAGATTTTCAGGAAAATAGTCTAGATGGCTGTGAAGGTAGTGAAGCTTAATACTCATGTTGCATCCAAGCCGCTGGAAGTGTATCAGCAACTGTTCAACGTGCTGAATGTAGCCGTCACATTTCCTATTGCCCAAAAATTCCTCACTACCCAAACAAACTCTTCCCATGCACATTTCTCGACAGCTGTCATATGGTTGATGAAAATTTTATCATCTATCAACTTCCTGATTTGTGGGCCATCGAAAATACCACCTTTGATTTTCTCACTACTCAATTTTGGAAACACTTTTACAATGTATTTGAAACATTCGCCATCTTTGTTAAGAGCTTTTACGAACTGTTTTATCAACCCCAGTTTTATATGGAAAGGAGGCAATATAATTCGGTCTCTGGATACTAGGGAAACATTAATTACATTTTGCTTACCGGGAATCAAAGCCTCCCTAGAAGGCCAGTCTCTTTTGTCCAGTGCTCAGCTTTTGCTCGGCTGTCCCATAAGCATAGGAAACAGGGATATTTTATGTAGCCACTTTGTTGACCCAGGAGAAAATTTACCATTTTCAAATCAACACATAAAACCCAGTTATGTTCCTTGTACTTGATTTCGTCGAGAACTAAAGATATTGTAGGATATTCTTCTTTAACCTTTGTAGAATGAGCAATAGGTAAGGAACCAAGTTTTTACCATTATGTAAAAGTACACATTTCAAACTTCGTTTTGACGAATCAATGAACAACCGCCACTGATTTGGATTATACTCTTTTAATCCCATTGCATTAATTAGGCCCGGAATATCAGTACAATACACAAAATTATCTTTTTGAGTAAAGAAAGGAAGTAAATCCTTTTCCCTGTTACGGTAGTACGATATCTTCGTTCCCCTTTCTTTCAATCGGGAAGCTAAAATTTCTGATGCCGTTTTAGAAAGTCCAAGGTCCCTGATCCAGTCATTTAGATCATCTTGATTTAGTGGTCGGGGACTACCGTAGCAATCAAAATCACTGTCGTTACCACTGTCGTCGTTTTCGGTTTGTCCGCTGCACTGGTCTGAATTTTGCGAAGATGTACATGGGTGGTGTGGTGTTGATGTGTCACTAATACTCAAGACTGGTCTTATGGCAGATTTTAAGTTTGGATACATCCACTTAGAGCAATTTTTATGGTTTATTCCTATGATTTTCGTTACACAGAAATAACAGTCGTCATGATGGTTGGATGGTTCACGCCAAATCATAGGAGCTTTGTACTTAAAAGTGGGTCTTTTTTGTTTGCCCACAGTCGCAAAGATTCAACACATGTTTTACATACCAAACTTGGTATGCAAGGTTTAGCGTTTGACGGCAACGGAAACCCAAAGTAGTCCAAGTATGCCTTTTTCACAAAGTCCGACACATTTAAACGAAATTTTTGGAACATATATTCTCCACAAATAACACAAAAACAATCAGGATTATTTAGACACGTCCTTCTTGAGGAAGACATACTGAAATTTATAAAGGAACTAGTTGAGTTACACCGCTATTGATAGAAACTATCGACTACTTATGTAAATTTAAGACGGTACCTGTATCTCACTAACTAGAGGTGCTACAAAAAATGTGAGGTTAGATTTGAAATCAGCGCACCCAAATTAGTAAACAACAGTAGAAAAACTTTATGCAACAAAAAAAGTGTTATTTTGTTTTTGTGTTATTGATTACAGAGCATTTTGCCAATTTGTAGTGCAGTCTTTTTTAATGTAACATATTTTTAATAAATACCATTTTTGTTGATAAAATATAAATGTTTAAATATTCTAACTACATGTGCTTTTACTTATACATAAAATAAACATATTCTAAACAATAGTAAAATAAAAGAAACAATAAAAATATATACACATTATCTTAAAAGTACAAATATGTAAATTATGTCCCCTATTTTTGCTATTACTGGCCATATCTAATATTAAAAAAAAAACATAAAACAAAATACAAAAAATCTCCCGTGTACGAAGCTGTAAGAAACCCGGTAAACGATGAAAAATGCGGGGAAAATTATTCAGAGAAACAACATAAACTAGAGGACTAACGAAAAAAACTGAACTACAATACAGCCAACCTGCAAACGTTACACTAAAGTCGACTTTAGTTAAAGGTGACCACTATTTCGTTTATGAAACCCATATACTTTAAATCCGCTTTAAAGTCAACTTTAAGTTAAAGTAGACTTTAGTTAAAGGTGTTTATTATGAAACCGGCCGTTATTTACTTAAATTTTGAGCCTACCTTCCGGATAAGCATAAGGCTGAATATTTCCAATATTGCGAGAATGTTCTCCGTTACTGATATTAGCTATTTTTTCAATGTAGTTCTTTGTGCATATCCACCTCAAATGCTTTTTGGTCTGTTTCCCTATTCTCCTCGTAAAGACCCCACTTTTAGTACGGGAATGAAATAAATGCAACATAAACTTAAAAATTAAGTATATTAAAATCCAACTTTACAAAATACATCAGTCAAAATTGCAATCGAAAAGAGCGGGCCGTTTCTGCGCTACGGTCGTCTTAAAGTGTAAGAAATCCGATGTGGTGCTTAGTATTGGATGTATGGGTAGGCTCCATATCCATAATTTAGATAATTTCCGTAGTAACCTGAAGAGTATGGATACAATCCGCCGTAAGTGGAATATGTGGAAATAGCCGGTGCATATCCGCCATACAATGTGCCGATAAGAGATGGTTTGGGGGCGGCGAAGGCGAATGCCAAAAGGCAGGCGAATACCAACTGTAAGAAAAAATGAAAAATATAATTAATAAGTGAATTTCTTTGTTTTCAAACTGGGTGTAGGTTCATTCTCTTCAAAGATGAATTAAAAGGTGTGAAATTGTGAAAAAGGGAATCTTTGAACTCGGCAGTTGTTGTCTCTATTATCAGTACTCTAATGCTGGGCGATAAAATGCAAATAAGGGTAAAATAACTGGTTGGAGGATTACTAATATTTCGAACATTATCGATATAAGTAGGAAGAAAATATTATTTGAGTATATGCAACTTACCAATTTAAACATTTTTGCTAGATATGAAGTGTTCGGCTTCGAAATGTTGCAGACGAACTGTACTGATCTACCCCAATCCTTCGACTTATATATACTCAATATTCAAGCAGGTATTACGAGAAAAATGGAATTTGCGTTTAAATCGCCGGCGAAATACGTTTCCGATAACTTCGAATTTAATCAACCCGTCTCTTTGTTCGAACAGGTTTGCTGGATTAAGAGTAAAATCGAGTGGACGTATATAATTGTTGATGGTCATGAAACGTCGTAGTCTGCTGCGGGAGGAAGATTTTTACGAGACGATAAAGATGTTGCTTTAAGTAGTAGGTGCTTGAGACGAGAAAAATACTTCTTCTTTAAACAAGACTTACCCGTATCGATTGTTACGATCGTCTCAGTTGAAAACGGAAAGAAATTAACAAAATATTTGTTAGTTCTGGTTCTGAGCACTCGTAAAATTATTGACAATAAGGGTGTTGGGTACATTTTTTCAAGATCGCCTAAACTTAAATTCTTTTTATTGGTTTCAAAACTAACTAAAAGTGGGGTGTGTAACAATAAAATACTAGTTTTTACAATGTTAAGAGCTTTCACGGCTTTATTCTTTTTGCAATCACAAGTGAAGAACTGGTAAATTCACGGGCTCGAAATTTTGCATATCGTGTATTCGTTACGATAGCAACGACTTGTTATGGAGCTTTTTTGTAAATTACTTTGTTATCGTTACTTTCTTTATGTCTAAAAATGATGGTAAGCTCATGGATATTTCTCTATTCTTTAATTGAAGTTAAATTCAACAACAAACAAGGAATTTACCAAAAAGCTCCATGATAAGTCGTTGCTATCGTAACGAATACACGATATGCAAAATTTCAAGCCCGTAAACTTACTAGTTCTTAGCACTTGTGATTGCAAAAATTAAAGCTGCAGAAGCTCTTAACATTGTACAAAACTAGTATGTTATCATTACACACACTACTTTTAAAGGTCAGATATACAATTTTCAAAATAGTTTTGGAACAAATAAAAGAAATTTATGTATAAGCGATCTTCCAACACCCTTAACTTAATAATCCAGAGAGAGAGCTACCCCAAGTCGCACGACAATTGTGAAACTTAGAGGTACTTTTACCCTTTCTTAATTATTAAAACATTTATTTAGAAAATTCATTTGTCAAAGGCAACGACTTACAAAGTGTTGGGGTTTAGAAGCGTTAAATATCTCTTGTGACCTGTCACAGGATGAAATAGAAGTCTCTTTAGTCCCAATCGAATGGGGTCAAAGGAAATTGATCGTTTCGTCAACAAAGTATTTCGCGACAAATCCGCCTTTTCGCGTATATCTAATAACACGGTTGGAGTTCGGAGGTAGTCAGCAATCCGTCTAAGACGCGTCATTTACGCTAAGAGCATGACCTCTATTTAACATTTAGCTTGCACGTGCACTTTTAATCTATGTATCTCGGTTGCAAGACGTTTCAAACTTAAAGTGTATTTAACGGCCCGCCGGTTGGGGGTTCGCCTATCGTTTTATTGGAAGTATTAAAATGTAAACTAGAAAGCGAGCGATGCTACGTGCATTTATGGTTCGATGAAGAATTAACGAAGGGGATGATTAAATACGAAATATCGGCCACGTGTAACGGTTTTTCTCGAATTCTCGATTAATGGCGGAGAGCCGCGTATCCAGACACTATGCCTCCCCTTTCTCCACACGGCATTTGTTTTGGGTGAAGCACGTGGCAAATTAAGCTTATCACCATCACTAGTAGACATACTTCATTATTTCAGAAACGCAGTTTACGATAAAAAGTCATCTTAATTAAAATATCAAGCATTCGGTCGTTGATAAATATGTATATATATTCAATAAACATACATATCTACGCTTTCGGGTGCAGGTACGTTGATTTTGCCTATCCTTCCTACCTTTTGCCAATATAGTTGCCTCTTTCCTTTTGATACTTCTCTTTTCCAGGATTGCACTGATAGAGTCGTCCCACGTCTTCTTCCTCTTTTCCCTTCCCACTTAGCTTCGTATACCTCTTTCACTTTCGCTGTTTTATCCATTCTTTGAACGTGTCCCCACAATCCTATTGCCTTTCTTCTATGTATCCTTCCACGCTCCTGATTTCCACCTTTTCTCTTATTTTTTCCGACTTTGTCTCTCTCTTGATAAATACGAGGAGGAATATCTTAAAGCCACAACGGTAGCTACAGAAGAAAACCAACATAATTCTAAACGTTTCTGCCCTATATTGTCCACCTAAGCATAACATTAAACCAGGCATGGGCAACCTTTTTTGTAGAAATTTTATGCTGTGAGTAATCTTGAAAAATATACATTTTTGTAGTATCCTTATGATTCATTATGAATTAAGTCTAGACGGGCCGTGCTAATATGCAACGAAAGAATTCAGTAGCGGGCCGGACAAACCTTACTCGAGGGCCGCATGTGGCCCGCGGGCCGGAGGTTGCCCATACCTACCATTAAACGGTAATAATATTCTGCTTATTTCCATCCAGTTGACAATAGATTCACTGTTGGAGGAGACTTTAATGCCAAACACCAGTGGGACTCTAGAATTACAAGGACAAGTGGAAGGTGATTTCTGGTTGCAACGCAAGCAAATAATTTGGATTACCTATCTACAGGCATCCAATTGATTGTTGTTGTATCACCAAAGGTATAAGCCAAAGATAATATCTGATAAAATCTTGCCATCATCGTGCAGCGAACTATTCGTTACTTATTATAACCCTGTATGCAGAGTAGTTTCGCGCAAAAATCAATCGTGCTAACCTCTACAGATTTTGAAGAACAGATTTTACGCATTTTATTTTTGGTAGCCGGAATCAGATATACGCCTTTAAGATCTAAACACTTTTGCATGTGTTCAAACCAATTCTCAAAATATTTCTTTCCACTTTGAAATTGGTATCTGAAAAACATGGTATTTCAAGGCTTCGACTGCTTCTTGAGGTGGCAAAAATCGTTGTCCCCGCTTTTTTGTTTAATGTTCGGGAATCAGGTGAATATAGTCTATGAGACATTAATTCGATGTTTTTCTCCTCCAAATAATCAATTGTATTGACGTGCTGTGTGGGAGCTTGCATTCTCATGATGCAGAATGATGCAACGTTATCGATTGTTTTTATTGATATCGTCTGTGATTTTTGACAAAGAAATGGTTGCATACCATTCAGCATTAACTGTTTTTCGATCCTCTAAGACACTTTTTCCCAAACTTTTGCCTAACCCGCTTTTGGCAAAAATTTTATTTGCCGCACACTTTTTTTGTACCATATTCAATACCTTTGTGGTTGCCCTTGCTTTTCTTCCTTAATTGTTTTTCTTTTATTTGAACTTGAACGACCCTTATTTGTGTCCTGTTTAACATCATCTTTTTTTTTTGTTTATGACTGTTTATGTTATGTTTATGTTTCGAGCGCATTATTTATTCACAAAGTGATACCAGTTTCTTGTTCTATTAACGGTAAAAATTATATTTAATGCAATATGAGCTTGAAAAACTAGCTTTTTCCTTTTTCCTAAAACAGTGACTACGGTTTGTTTGCTTTCTTTTTCAAATATTTTTAAATTAATTACCAAGGGAAACTGGCTCACACTTTACAAGCGAATATCAACCAAACACACACCCCTCCTTCTAATATAATATAAATAAAATTACCCTTACCACGCCTTCCTGAAAAACCCAGATACGCATTTCGGCAACAAGACGAACACCAAAACATTGTTGACACTAAGTGTTCGTTGTGTGGTGTTAGTCTTGGGCATTCCCTAGTGATACTGAATTCCCCAGTTTTCCACTGAGGATGGTAACTTAGTTGCCGAAATACGTATCTGGATTTTTCCGAAAGGTGTGGTAAGGGTAATTTTATTTATTTTATATATTATTTCATCCACAGTCTCCTCGTCGGTCAATTTTCCTACAAAACCTCAAAAACAGAGGCAAAATTCCTGAAGCATATGCCGTTCAAACCCTTTTAGTACTTTAATGTTTACCAAAATACCGTAAAACATAGTTTTTGAAAACTTGGGCGTATATGGGTTAAATAGTATTGTATTCTATTTGAATTTTTCAGTTATGGAAATTCTTTAACTTGAACAAACGCAACAGTTATTATGGGATGTTATCATCGAAAACAGTACACAAGAAAATTCGCACGTTCATTTCAATTTATCTTTGGAAATGTCGTAGGAAGAGAAACAGTGCGGGATATTATTAATAATTTCGAAAAAATTGTTGTTTATACCCTGCTAGACATAGAAAGGATGTCGTAATTCAAAGTGAGGACTATAATTTTTTGGTATATGCCTCTGCAGAAGAGAATCTGGTCGACATTTTCTAGAAACCTCGCCGACCAATTGGATTTATCCCACACAACTATCCGCAAAGTCTTAAGACGGAATAAATATCGTTTTTTGAAATTACAAAAAAGTAATGCCGAGTACGAGAGATATAATAATGAAAACTTTCTTAAAAATATTTTGCTTGGTGAGGAATATTTGTTTTCTATACTCCTTCGGTATTGGTCTACGGAAAATAAACATCTTGTACGTGATATATGAACACCTACAGAAAATGAACATATGGAGGGGGGACTTATGGGGGAAGTGCATAACGGGAATCTGCTGGGGGAACATTTGCTTCAAAATGATATACCAGTGATACAAGATCTTGAAGATATCACTTTTAATGATATTTTGTTTCAGTGGGATGTTTTCTCTGCTTATAAAGCTAGAATCGTACAAAACTTTTCAGGAAATGTATTTTAAGATAAGTTACTAACTGGCTGAAGCACCGTCAGTTGGTCAGCTAGATAACCATTTCTTTCTGTGGGTTATGTTAAATTTTGTATTAATGGTTTTCAAAATAATGGAGCAAATCATCTAGATAAATCAAGATTAAAAATTAGAAACACCTTATTATTATTATTGTGGCTATACATCCCCGAAGGGGTTGAGCCTCCTATTTGTATCTCTAGATCATTACAATTTGGAAGATCAGCCGCTTCTTCTGATTATATGCTTTCACATAATTTCTTCCATAGTTTTCTGTTTTTCGTTTTTTGTTTCCAATTGATGTGTCCGGTCCTTCGTATATCCTGCTCCACTTCCTTCAGTCATGTACTCTTCGGTCTTCCTCTCCTTCTTCTGCATCCCGGCTTCCACTCTGTCACATCATATATTACTGCTCCTGGACCCGCTCTGCATACATGTCCGAGCCACCTTGCTCTTGATTGCTTAATTTTTCTCACTACATCCATTTCTATTTCTTGTGCCAATTCCTCGTTCGTGCTTCCTCTGTATTCATTCCCGTTTAGTCTAATTGGTCCCAGGATAGTTCTCGTTACTTTTCTCTCCACTATTCTTAGGTCCTCCTCATCGTTCTTTGTCATGGACAGCGTTTCTGTGGCATACAGCAGTGTTGGTCTAATTATTGTTTTATAAATCTTCAGTTCAGTTTCATTTCTATTAATGCTATCGAAAGTTGGCTGGAAATTTATGAAAAGCAATTCTATTTCTATTTTGTAATGCTGAGCCTTTTCCATTAGTTGTTTTATTGTGTGTATTGCAACTATCGTTGATTTTCCCTGTGTAAATCCGTTCTGATATTGCCCCACTGTGCCCTTTGTTACTTCTGCCAATCTCCTTTGCAGGAGTGTGGATAGCAGCTTGTATGCTGTGTTTAGCAGGGCGATCCCTCTATAGTTGTTACATAGCCTCTGGTCTCCTTTTTTATGAATTGCTATTATTTGTCCGCATTCCCAATCTTGTGGCATTCTTTCCTGCTGCCATATTTTTTTATCAGCCGGTATAGTTTTTCTTTAATTTCTTATCCTCCATATTTGAACATTTCTATTTTTATCCCGTCTTTCCCCGGAGACTTCCCATTTCGGCTTTTGTTTATAATTTCTTCTATTTCTGCTCTTGTTGGAATGTCCAACTCCTCTGCTATTTTGTCCATATCTTGCTCTTGCTCATTTTCTACTGGAGTCCGTATTTCCTGCTCCGTTAGAGGGTGCTTTCCATATTTGCTTGTATTCGCGTTCAAGCTCTGTAACTCTTCCTTCTTTGTTTCTTATTCCCTTTACTTTTCCCTTGTATACTTTATTGTTTTCCCCTATTTTCTTGTAAAATAACTTTTAATATAATAACTATTATTTTTTCTATTTTCTACTTTAATTTCATTTATTCTGTAATCCATCCAGTTCCTTTTTGTTTTTCTTACTAACTTTTTGCATTCCCTTCTGATTTTTCACATTGTTTTCTGTCCTCTTCTCTCCCGTTGTTTAACCAGGTCAATTTCCTTTTGCTTCTTCTTTGCGTAAGGTTTTTACATTCATCGTTATACCACTCATTTGACGTCCTCCTCTTTTCTTCTCCCAGGATTTCTTTTGCTGCTTCGCTGACACAATGTTTTATTCCGCCCCATTCAGCCTCTATGTCATCTTCATCCTCCACTTTGTTTTGCACACTTTTTTCATAGTTACGTCTTACTTGTTCTATAATCAATTTAGACGTACCCCATCTACACCTTGGGCGTCCGCTTGTCCTATTTCTCTTTATTTTCAGTCTGACTGTTGTTATTACTATGAAGTGATCAGAGTCAACATCGGGTCCTCTGTATGATCTTACATCTGTTATTGAGGATTGCATTCTTCTATTTACTAGGACGTGGTCTATTTGCGTGTGTGTCTTGCCCCGGCGCTTTTCAGGTTACTTTGTGCAATTTCTTGTGCTTGAACTTTGTACTACTGATCACTAAATCCATACTTGCTGCTACGTTGCATAGTCTTTGCCCATTGTCATTTGTCTTCTCATGTAAAGTGAATTGACCCGCTATTTTCTGTATAGTCGCTTCTATTCCTATCTGCGCATTAAAATCTCCCATTATTAGCCACGTGTCTTCTTTTGGCATCATCTCTATTTCGTCTTCTAACCACTCATAGAACTTTTCTTGCTCCTCCTTTTCTGATACTTCCGTTGGCGCATATATATTTAGGATTGATATGTTTAAAGGTTTGGCTTGAATTCTCAAGTATGCCAATCTTCCATTAATTGCATTAAATTCTATTATGCTTTCTTTTAGTTTCCCCATTATTATGAAACCTACTCCTTGTTGACCCTGCTTTTCTCCTCCTGAATATTTTAACGTGAAGTTTACCTTGTTTGTTTCACCTTGTCCTTTCCATCTCACCTCCTGGATTGGTACAAGGTCTATCCCATATTTTTTATTTCTTCTACCACTTCTTGCATCTTCCCTGGCTTTAGCATCGTTCGTACATTCCATGTTGCTATCTTCATTTTATCCTTTTGTTTCTTTTTATGCATGCCTCCCTTTCTCATTTTCCCCTCGACCATTGCTACATTTTTCATCTCCCGTTTCTTTTCCGTTTGCGTGTCCTTTGTCATTGCTTTATTCGTCATCCGGCCCTTGGTTACATCATTGCTTGTTTCTTTGCTGTCCTCTTCAGTCTTCCCTTTTATGGCTCTTTTATATCTCGTTACATTCTCATTTACTTCGTTATCCCGCCCGTATTCCTTTTTCATTGCCACTGTCATTATGTCTGTAGCCCTGTCTTCGTTCGCTTTTAGTTTTTTAAATTGTAAGTAGTTCTTGTGACTGCACGTATTTTCCCTCTACATCTATAATTTTCCTCTTCGTCTGGCGACCTTTGGCTGAATGTCCTAGTTTTTATTGTGTTCGGTTCCGGTGTATTATGTTGTTTCGACTGTTTAATCTCTCTTCTCACCTCTTCTAGCGTGTATATTTTTCCGTTTATTAGAATTTTGTTGTATCTCAGGTTTGCTTGATTACCATCTTCTCTCTCCCTTTTCGCAATCTCTATCAATTGTTTTCTCTGCTTCATCACTTCCTTGGAATAACACTCCCCTATCCATATTCGCTTCTGCGCACCTTTTAGCTTTTTCTTTATGCTCAGTATTTCGTTACGCAACTTTTTTGTTCTTGTTTCTATTTGCACCGATCTCACTTCCTCATCCAATCTCCCGCCCAATCCCTCCACCTCCACCAAATCCATTCTCGTATCCATCTCCATACCTATTTCACCTATTATCTTTGCTATTTCCTTCTTTAAGTTCTCTTCTGTCTCGTTATCCTCTTCGTGCACTCCAAAAATAATCAACTTTCTATCTCTCGCACCTCTTTCCAATATGTTAATTCGCTCGTCCTGCTCTTTAAACTTCTTCTTAAGTTCTTGGTAATCCATCTCCAACTTCAGCATTGAATTCAATGTTTTGTCAAGTTTTTGCTCTACGCTGTCCAACTTGCTTAGTCTCTCATTGATCTCTCCCAACTTCTTCAATATTTCTTCCATTTTGTTGTGTATGGTTTATAAATCCTCTTTAGTCCGTCTCTGTTGTGTTTATTTCTGCAACATTGATATCTTGCACTAAAGCGCATGCGCCAATCGACCCCTCGTTACCGTGATACGTTCTCCCTTTACTACGCTGTTTTCTTGAGGTTATGTTCCGTTCATGCAATTTATAAAGTATAGCCAAGTATTACCTCCAATTCTGCTGTTTTACACTTTGTTACACTTAACCACCTTTATACATTCACTGATTCTACTTTGCTGCTATATTTGTTCGTACTTATTCAATAATTTAGAGTATATTTCGGAGCGAAAAATATTCCAACCTTACTATCTCTTGCCAGGACCGGCTCAGAAATACCTTATACGAGACAATAATAAACGTCCAGCAAAACTTTTGCAATAGATTGGGCTGTTGTTGTGCTCAAAATTTCTTACAGGATTATTGGCATGTGCAGATTGTGCTTACTTTGTAAGGTTTTGCACGGTTACTTGTTAACTGCCCATTAACGAACCTAATTTTATTATTAGATCGTTTATAGAGAATCCTCTACATTTCATTTTATTAATATTTTGGCTCTCGAAAATAGACCGCTATTATAATAAGAGTTGTTATGTTTTCATTTTTATTTATATCGATAATTTTATTACTGTTTTTTGAATTTGCATAAGGAATTATCTTAAGAATAACGTTGGACGCAGGTGCCGTTTTTATACCATTACTACTATGAAGAAATCTTGCGTGTTGTATATGTGCCGATATTATTATGTATGACAACATTTTGCCCAAATTTATCTCTGCAAAAAGACTGGCACATCTACATACTCAAAGTAAATTGTTTATCATTAAACCATGCGGATTGACTGTCCAGTAAACTATTACATTTTGTTCCCAACGAATCTGGCTCCTTATCCGACACAACAATCGATGTATCGTTGGCGTGCAATTTAAAATGAATTTCGTCTCTAACTGTAAGATTATGCAGGTCATTCATATATAATAATAATTATTATTTATTTATTCTCTAAATACAAAAGTATAGAATACGTAAAGAAAAATCACAAAATAAATTCTGACAAGTAAACACAGGAACATAAAAAGTTTAAAAATTAGAATTAAAATAATCAGTTAATTTATAAAAAGCTTGTCCCAGTAAATGTCTTTTCAATTTATTTTTAAATAATTGTAATGGCAGATTTTTGATCTCCGATGGTATATGATTGAAAATTTTTATAATCCCGGTATCGACATCATTCTGAATTTTAGAGTATGTTGTTTGTGGTGGATTCAAGTACAGTAGAGCCCCGGTTATTCGAACTCGGGTTAACCGAAACCCGGGTCAACCGAAACGGTTTCATGAATAATTATGTATACTAGCGAAATTATTATAAACAGCGAGACACCGCGCCACCCCTCTTGTCATTGAGCAGAGCGTGCTTGTGTGACTCATTGGTGTGGCGACGAGATGAATGACACGTCCCCTCTGTGCCAAATGTTGAGAAGTTTTTAGCCGGTAAAGGTTTGCCAAGAAAAGCTATATTATTAATTGATAATGCGCCCACACATTCCAGTGGATTAAAAAGCGGCGATATTGTTGTTCGCTTTCTTCCCCCAAATGTTACCAGCCTCAGTCAGCCTCTCGATCGAGGGATGTTGTTGCGAACCCTCCTACAAGATTGCGAAGTGCAAAATAAAGAGATTAATGAAGCGCTGAAGTCAGTTAACATGAAACACGTGATTTATTGGTGTGCGCAGGCTTGGGGTAAAGTTAAAAATGAAACGCTTTAAAGATGCTGGAGAAAACTTTATGATGGGGAAAGAAGAAGTGAAAAAGAAACAGAAAGTTTTGAAAACTTTTCAGATATGGTTCACAGAATTCCTGGATGTGAGGACATAAACGAAAGTGATGTGGACGAATGGGTTGTCGCAGATGACTGTAAAGGACTCACAGACCATGATATCGTAGAGGCAGTGTTGCAACCAGCTGAGACAACGGAAAACTACGAAACAGACGGCGTCGATGACGGAATCTGCAAAGTCACAGCTGACGAGGGATTTAATGCATTAGAGGTAAGTCAGACAGGATGTACATAATTAAAGAAAGTACATAAATTATTATTATTTTAGGTTGCCCTCAAATTTGTCGAACAATACAGTGACTCCACACCCGCTGACGTACTTTTGATTAAAAGATGAAGGAACATTGCAGCTCGGAAACGGTGCGACGGGCACACAAACAAAAAAACAAGAAAGATCACAAGTTTCTTTTTTAAATTAAATAATCTTAGGTACTTTGTAATCATGTACTGCAAAATTAAATTGAAATACATGTTGTTTAATAAATAAAACCATATTATAACCTAAAAAATTGTTTGTAATTCATTTCCACCACACACCCATTTTAGTAGGCTATTTTTGGATTTTCATGGGTTAACCGAAAAATTGGTTATCCGAAACGGCTGTCCCCCCTTTATTTCGGTTAACCGGGGCTGTACTGTACTTCATTTCCTTTCCTCTCGTCGCATATTGACGTTTCATTTCAAATTTTACGAAATAGTCAGCCTAATCCTTCTTCGAGAACATGCCGCATCATAAAATGTAAACACGTACCAAGGATAGTATATTATTGTTTCTAAATGTTTTTCTATATTATGTTCTTCTGTTTAACTTAAACATGTTTCTCATACACTTGTTTCGCAACACGAATACACGTCCAATGTCTATGACACATCGCAGCATCGACACACAGGATTTGAAAGAATTTTTAAAGCGTAACAATAGCCGCTCAACTTCCCCACTAAATGTTGGATATGGATTTTCCAATCCAATTTTTGGTAGATCTTCAATCCCAAGAATGTGATGTTTTCTGACGCTTCACAAGTCCTTCCATCATAGTTTATGTTAATACTATCATGTGCATTAGGAAATAAAACAATGTTTGTTTTCGCTATATTGAAATGCAAGCCGTTTCCTTCAAACCACTCCTGAAACACACACAACTGTGTTATCGGAAAGTACTTCAATGGTTGGTGCTCTTAAAAATAGAACGGGTCCCAACACCGATCCTCACGCAATACCCAATTCATTCCTCCTGCATCGGGAGTTTATACTTTTATTGTTGTTATAAAATCTATAGTTCAAGGATATATATTGTACCCGATTTGCAAGAAATCCACTCTGATGCAATGCCCCTTATTCCAAACGATAATAGTTTTCAGTACTTCAGTGCTTATTGAGAAAAGAAAAATTACCGTTGCTAATTATAAAAGTACTTCATTCTTTAAAACGCTTAATCACTCTTTATAATACTCTCTGTTGATTTTTAATCTATTAATTTATTAAGCCAGTTCTCCTGACTGATAGTGCAATTATGCGAAATCGATGTTTTAGGTTTATCGATAGAAACTGTGTCAACCTTTGTCTTTCCCTAACAAAATCTGGGTATGAAAACCTTCCTTCGTTAACAAAAGTTTTGGTAGAATCGAAAACACCATTAAGGGACATATCACATGTTTCAAATCAAAGATAAGGTCGTTTGATTTACAAATCTGTATTTAGCATCCGAATTTACAAAACATTTCAACAATCAGAATCGCGCTCCGGAAGAAAAGTCCTTGGATATCGGAGGTGTGGTCGTCTAAAGAGGTCGATGGCGAACAAAAGATCCGTTTCAGTAATACACCGAACTGTACGGGTATGATCCGTAATATCCGTAGCCGGCGTATGGGGCATATCCAGCATAACCGGAATAGGCAGCAACACCCGGATATCCACTGTAGAAGGTGGTAAGGGGTTTGGGCGCAGCGATGGCGAAAGCCAAAAGACAGGCGAGTAACAACTGCAACGATTAATCAAATAATAATAAATAAATCGATCGATTTCCCAAATTAAGAAAGACATAAAAATTATCACTTACCAATTTGTACATGTTGATTAGATTGAGAGAACTGTTCGGCTTGCAAGAACGAACTATGCCAGGAAGGTAGATCGGCGTACTTTATATACAAAAGATTTTGAACGAGACGATAGCAAAAAATGCGATTAATAATTTAAATGCGGCATAATTGGATTACTTGACAGGTGTGTTTGCCTTTTTTATGGTAGTGTAGGTACACACGTATGAATATTACAAGGTCTTATTTATCTTCGTATTCGTTTATCACACCAGATCATTTGAATAAATAGATTAATAATACATATGACACTCATAGGTATGCGTCTTTAACAATACTTAAATATCTGAACCGCCACAATTTCCTGTAGAGATTTGCAAAAAATTGGAAATTCCAGGTTGATTTCAGCAATTTTAACGAAATTTACGGAAACGCTTTATATCGTTAAAAAAATGATCCAAATATGAAGAAGTTACGTTCTGTGACTAGTCACAATTTTGTCTTGTTTAAGTTCAGAAGAAGGAGTGAGGTGATTACGATTACGAGAACGTAGCAATTTCGGTATGATGTTTAGGTATTTGTAATTCACGAATCCTCTTTATATTTCTTCCTCCACGAGGGATAGATAATTAAGTAAAAAATAAATAAGATGTCAACCTTTTGCGGTGTAAAACAAGGAAACGCCATAAGTCCGTTTTCGTTTAATCGTATTCAATTCTTATAGATTATGCTGATGATGCAGTGGTATAGTTTTTAACGAGCTTGTACAAGAAATTTCGTTTATAACATAAAATTTCCAACAAATTCAGTCCTTAGCCAGAGGCGCTCTGTTTCTGGTAGGGATAACTGCCAAAATAGCTGTTATTTTTTTAATTGTCAATGCTATTTTTCTTCCAGTAAACTCTAACAAATTATAATTCATCATCGATAGATTTACACTCCAACAACGTTACCAAATCGCATTTCATTAAAGGCCGTGTTCGACCTAAGATCCATGAAAAAATCTTTACAATTTTTCAAGAGTTCCATAGCAGAATGTGGGTCATAGTCTTTTGTCTGCACGAGCTTACTTATTGGATTGGATACAATTTAAGATTTTGTACCAAATTACAATGGAGCATAAGAGCTTAAATTGTTTAACACAACTTAATAGTCCAGAAGGCTCAATTCTTATAGAGTTGTCAATCTTCGAATTATTGCAAACAGCAAATAGAGCATTGTATATCCTCCCTAATTGATACCTCAGTGGTTTTAATGCATCGATTTGGCTTTCCCAACGAGTGTCACTTAGGGGTTTCAAAGTTAGGCTCTGAACATATTTTATTAATATGATCCATTGAAAAGTTGATCTGGAAAAAATAAATACACTTTATGGACCATTCGAAGGATGCCTTTGCCATGTCATTAACGACCAAGTTTACTTACCAAGTTGGCTACTACATGGAAGGTAAAATGCTCGTGGATTTAACCCTTTTATTCTAGATTGTACTCCTGATTCATCGCCTCTCATATTGGGCCCATTATTGGTTCATCTATTTAAATTATAATAAAAAGGGTCATTTCTTATTTTATACATTCTTAAGCTATTTTTAAGGGGGAGTTTATTATGCTTCTGAGCGGTTTCCTTGAAATATTTTGTTATTTTATCTGTATTGCTCTGTATTTTTGGTTCGGTTTTGGATTTGGTACTAAATACACGAAAACTCTACTCTTCTTTCAAAATGCGTTCTAATTTTGAATTTTGTCTAATTTAGAACATATTAACTTTTTCTGAAGCTTTAAAAAAGTAAAGGTGATTGCAAGGACTGTGGTGTAATTTACTGACACAAATATCACATCGGTAAACTCCTCACCACACAATTGTTTATTATAAACAATGTGGTGAGGAGTTTACCGATGTGATTATTGCATTTAAAACGGTACCCTTGAAATTTCGAAGAAAATCGAAATGGTAGGAAGTACGACTTATTACACATCAAATTAAAGCTTTTCTCGTGAAGATTAGGGATAAAATAATTTCGGGTGCGAGAGACGGTTAATTGAGGAAATATTCAACGCGAAAGTGGGAAATGGTTCTGGACGGATCGCTTTGGAACGCTCTAACACCCAAACGAAGCAAATTTCACGAGTTTTGACGTCAAAATCGTGTTCTACACCTTCGGAAACATCTGTACACAGAAATTCGTCTAATTTAGAACATATTAATTTTTTCTGATTTTTCAAAGGGGTACCCCTTGAAATTTTGTAGAAAATCGAAATGGTCGGAAGTACGACTTATTACACATCAAATTAAAGCTCTTCTCGTGAAGATTAGGGATAAAATAACTTCGGGTGCGACAGACGGTTCATTGAAGAAATATTCAATGCGAAAGTGGGAAATGGTTCTGGACGAATCGCTTTGGAACGCTCTAACACATAAACGAAGCAAGTTTAACGAATTTTGACGTCAAAATCGTGTTCTACACCTTCGAAAGCATCTGTACACAGAATTTCGTCTAATTTAGAACATATTAATTTCTTTCTGATTTTTAAAGGGATACCCCTTGAAATTTTGAAGAAAATCGAAATGGTCGGAAGTACGACTTATAACACATCAAATTAAAGCTCTTCTCGTGAAGATTAGGGACAAAATAATTTCGGGTGCGAGAGACGGTTCATTGAGGAAATATTCAATGAGAAAGTGGATAGTGGTTCTGGACGAACAGCTTTGGAATGCTCTAGCACCCAAACGAATCAAATTTAACGAATTTTGACGTCAAAGTCGTATTCTACACCTTCGAAAGCATATGTAGACAGAATTTCGTCTAATTTAGAACATAATAATTTTTTAAGTGAATATTTAAGGTACCCGGACGATCTCGAGAAATATTTTATACAACCTAATGATAATGACTTCCGAATCATCTTAGTTATATCCATATAAGAAGGAATAAAATGAAACATTATACATAAAACATCGAAAAGAGATTTTCTACAACCTAATGCTACTGATTTCCAAATTATCAAAAAACACGTGGAACAAAAACGAAATACAACAATTAATGGGTATTCACTTGAAGGGGTACGTAAACCACACAGGTCAACTCTTTTATTGTTTGATTGATCTGAAAGTGGTAGAGAAACTATTTAAAACATCATTTCTAATAGTAAAAGTGCCCAAGTCTGGGCGCGATTTGTTTGCAGAAACCACAGATTAGAATAGTCTCAACGACTGTGTGGTAATATTTGTCACATATTCACGAATTAAATGCATCGTGCAAACCTTGCACCTGGGTCTGAGTTTGTACATTTAAAAACCAGTTCCGATGCAAATTCGAATAACGATAATATTTCATGATACATATCGCCGGAACAAAACTGGCCAGTTTGCAAGACCTTGCTGTAACCAGAAGTAGAAAGAAAAGGTGCGTATCACACCGGCAAAGTGCACTAATTAAATTACAACATGTTAATTAGTAAATCATATTTCTTACGATTTTGCTCGAAAAGAATTTTGGTATAAAAGCCAGGCGTGGCACTGTTTTAGCATAGTTCGCCTGTAGAAATCGAACAGTCTTCATCCTACAAACATGTTCAAATTGGCAAGTATCTTTTAAGAAAAAGCATTTCCTTGATTTCTGTTTTAGCGAAAAAATGGAAAATTGCCACGTATAATTTTTGTTACAGTTGTTGCTCGCTTGCCTTTTGGCTTTCGCCGTCGCCGCTCCGAAACCGTCAGCCGCCTTCTACAGCGGGTACTATCCCGCGGTAGGATCTACCTACACGGCCTATTCTAACTATGCTCCGTATGCCGCTGGTTATTACGGAAATTACGGATATGGAGCCTATCCATACAGCTCGTATTATTACTAGTGTGTCAGCTGGTCATTAGGTCGGTTGGGGACGCTTGTGAAACAACGATTTTGGATATTTTGTTTTTTTGGATGTAAAGTTTTATATACATAAATTTAGTTCAGTTAATAAAATACAGATCAAATTAGCTTAATGTAAATGTAGTTTTCTTACTTTGATACTGATCAATCTTTCGCCACACGTTCTTATAATTAGATTTGAATAAAACGGAACGAATACATGAACGTTACAAAGGAAGCCATTGTGCACTTGTATAAGTAATATTACATTATTACTGGCATAAATTTTTCTGATTTCTAAAATTTTGAACGTCTTAATAACAACAAAGCATATATATATATCTACAATTTTACTTTTAACAGAACTTCCCTTCATATGCCACATTATTTTCGTTCAACCAACCCATAATTTCTAGTTTCAATGAAGAACTGTTCGGAGTTAAACGTCTTTGAGGATTATGCTTCTTCCACTTGAAACCCATATTTGTGGCAGCCATGAAAAATGTCTGCCTCAGTAACCGTTCACCAAAGTAAATTTAAAGCAGGCATGGGCAACCTTTTTTGTAGAAGTTTTATGCTGCGAGTAATCTTGAAACATATACATTTTTGTGGTATCCTTATGATTAATTATGAATTAAGTTTAGACGGGCCGTGCTAATATGCAACGAAAGAATTCAGTAGCGGGCCGGGCAAATCTTACTCGAGGCCGCATGTGGCTCGCGGGCCGGAGGTTGCCCATCTATAATTTAAAGCAACATGAAGTAATATTACTGCTAACACAACATTAAAGGAACTAAAGTTATTTATACCTATGGCGTTCACACATCCAATAAATGGTTTGCCTGATACCAGCCTGTGATGCATCATCTACTGAAGTAAAAACCTTTGAGCGTTTGCGTTTACATTTGGGAGAACTTGGTTCGTCGCTTTTAACAGATTGCCACACATAGGAAACAGCACTCATGCTCAAATTTAGTATTGTTGCATCTCGCTAAAATTGGAAAATCATTAATGAGGTATTTATTAATGTTATACGTATCTTACATACACCACCTCTCTCACAGCATTCAAAGGGATAAGTGGGCAGCAGTAATACGTTCTTATTTAACCGTCCGGTGAGTAACCGGGTACCCGGGTATCCATTTCAGTTTCAAAGGTAGAATCTATTAACTTCCCCTCAAAAAAATCTACGACGATCCGGATCCCCGAAGGTGGAGTAGTTTGACGCCAATTTGCTCTGAAGACAAGCATGGCATACACCGGTAATCTGTTTCCTCTCGGTTGAATCGAGTTGTGCCTGGGGTGTAGAAGATTCAGATGTTGTTGGCCGCACATATGGATTTATATATATAATCGATAATTCATCTATACCCAATTGGGTGTCAGTAATACATTTTATTACGTATTGCTATAAACAAATGCAGACCATTTCTTCTTGTCTCGTGCTAGCTGTTTTGCCTCTGTCCATGTTTTTCCTTTCTTTTGGATAATCTTTCCCACCGCGTTATCCCATATTTCTTTTGGTCTTCCTCTGCTTCTCTTTCCCGTGGTTCTCGCTCCCCATACTCTTTTTACCGGTATTTCATCACTCATTCTTTGTAAATGATCCCACCAACTCAACTGTTGTTGTTCAATAAAATCTTGTAGTGATTGTGTTTGTAAATTTTCCCTAATTGTGTCGTTTCTCAGTTTATATAACCTTGTAACTCCTTTCACTCTTCTTAGGTACCTCATCTCGACCGCCTGGAGCTTGTTTCTTTGACGTTGGTTGAGTACCCAGGATTCGCAGCCATATGTGAGTATCGGTCTAATAATTATTTTAAATACCGTCATTTTGGTTTCTTTGGATACTTCTTTTTATTTATAAATCCTTTGCTCATTGCATAGTATACGTTATTCGCTTTTTGTATTCTGTTGTTTATCTCCACGTCATTATTACCATTTTCTTCTATTGTAATGCCCAGATACTGAACGGCATCCACTTGTTCCAGTTCGACTCCTTCTATATGTATGTGCATTTCCTCTTTATCTCTTGCTACCATAATTACTTTTGTTTTGGATTTGTTTAGTTTCATGCCTTTCTCTTTCATTATCTTGTTCCAAATTATGATGTTGTCTTGTAGGTTCTTAACAGTACTTGCAGCAATCATTATATCATCTGCAAAGGCACAGTCTGAAATTTCGACTGGTTGTAAGTTCCTATATCCTATGTATAGTGGTTTGGTACTTTTGTTACTCTTTCTCTGATTATCTCATCCATATATATAAGGAACAACAGCGGGCTAAGGCCCCCTCCTTGTCGTACGCCCTCGTTGGTCCTAAACATTTCTGATTTCATGTTGTCCCTGATTATATAGTTGTTGGTTTCTTCATACATGCATTTAATTACATTAATCATCTTGTGGTTAACTTCTTTCTTCTTTAAGGCGTTCCAGATTTCTTTTCTTGGTATTCTGTCAAGAGCCTTTTCCATGAATGGATTTATAGCTCTACCAAAAAAACTTTCAATCGCCACTTTCGTTGTGAAATGACTAATGATTTGTGCATCACCTTCCATGCGACGAGCACGAGTATTGGTATCATGAAATTGAATGAAACCAATGATGTTCCAGAAGCGAGAGATGCCCATTGCTGCACGATACAATGGATATAAGTACGACTGCCACATATCATTTGTATTGTCAGTATTCGAGTTGTTGGCACCAGAGGTTATCAAAATAGCCAGTTGTCTTTTTCCACTGGATTTCTTTCATAAAATGCTGCAAAGTTGAGCTTGCTTTTTTGTTGGTATTACGTATGATGATGATATCAGCCATGTCTGGCGTGAAAAACAATTTGAATGTGTCGAGATTTGACAGCATGTTGGTGTTCCTATTAAGTCCACATCCCTGTCGTACAATATTGTGCCTTCCAACTTGATGTTCACTTGTTGGTGCCTCAGCGTAAAGTCTGAGTACGCACGAACGCGATCCGTCGTTGAAGGATTTTCGCTGTCAGTTTGAACGCTTTTTTAAGACCGATAGTCGCGCGCAAAAAATTATACTGTCTGGGGACGAAAGATTAACCTACAGTTACAACGCACAAATAAATCGCGGTTTGTGGTTACCAACTAGACCTAGACTAGACTAGTTACCACTAGAAAACCACCAACTACAAAATTTTGACGCACGGCAACTGAGGCAGTAGGAGGGGTACCCGGGGGGTACCCGGGTACCTGGTTGTTGAACGAATGGTAAATTTTTGGTTACTGACCGGACGGTTAAAGAAGTGTATTGAATAGGTGCCAATTGTTTTTCACCGCTACTCAATGGTTTAGGCATTTCAATGCATTAACAGAGACTACTACTTAATGTTTGTTCTAAGAGGACACTTTTTTAACGGCTGTTTTATCGAAAATGACTTCATACGAGAAACGCTGGATAACTATTAATGACAAACAGCTGTAAGTGACAGTTTGTACGTGGCAACGCTAAAATCGGGAAGAAGATAATCAACAAGAATGTTACTAAACGTGAGCATACCTTAAATGGTTACCTTCTAGTTTTACGTTGGTATGAACTTAAGTCACACGTATAATGTGAGTCATTTGCTAGGTTACAACTTTAGGTTATTTACTTTCATCGGAAATTTAATGTCCTTACAGAAAACGATAACTATTACCTAACAGTAATAAATATGAAGTAAAACCGAAGTATCAGACACCTTTTTATGATTGATTCTGATATATTTCGCCGTTTATCACGAAAAGTGTCTCTATATGTACAAAATGTTCAGCATCAATACTAGTAAGATTTGAAAATTTATTTTTAAAATAGAGAAGGAAGGAGGAAGTTTGCGATATTCAAGATTTTCCCGCAAAACCGAATGTCATTTCTTAGCTACCTGTTGGCCCGCACAATCTATTAGTTGATTTTACGTTCCGTTATTAGCGTTCATATATGTCTTATTGATTGTTCCAATAATAGAGGGCTGTTCTGCAAACGTTTAATGCAAGCGGACGTAATGTTGCCAAATAAGTTGTACATCTATTACAACTTGGAAATTCTTAAACTGTTGTTGATTTTCTTTAATGTATGTATGTAATTTAGCGGGTTTAACGCCAAAACTACGTTTTCTACTTTGTTGAAATGCTTACTATAACATAAAACTGCATTTAGTCACGTTTCCCATCTCGTATAACAGGGTGTTACGGTATCGAAATTCCTGGACATAACTTGTAAAATTCCCGAATTCGCTTAGGAGATTTCAAGAAAACTTTCTTTGTTTTGTAAGGTGGAAATACGGCTGTTCGAGTTAGGTGTAGGTAGAAAGAAGAGTAACTGGGAAAGAAGCCTAGACGAAATAAGTTAACTTTTTTGATGTTTCTCGAGCTTTCGCAAAAACTTATTGGTTCTTCAGGAGTTTCGAATCAATTTGGCAACAATTACGAAATTTTCATTGCCGATTGATTCAAAACTTCAGATGTACCCTGAAGAAGCCATTATTGCTAAAGCTTGAGAAACATCAAAAGAAGTTAACTTATTTCGTCTAGGTTTCTTTCCCAGTTACTCTTACTTCTCTTTTTGTTTTATTGATTACTGTTTCAACTGCACAGTAGCGCTGTGTAACAGTTTCGGTTACCATTCGAATCCAACTCCGTACGGACGAACCAGAGATAGGATCGAACCGATTTGGTCAATTCTACGTATAATTAAATACTCTATAACATAAAACTATGTACGAGGTACGGCAATTAAATAGCCAGACTTGTCTTACAAACACAATAGGTCTCTCCTAACTCGATGCAGTGTTTCCAACGACGTTTCCAACTCAGAAAACATGGTTGGAACTCTTCTGAAGTTATCTCTTTGAGGACACATCTCAATTTCTTCGAAACGAGTCACTTTGGTCTCCTTTTCATTCCCAGGAAGAGAAAGAAGTTGCATAGGACATGGCGGAGCTGTAGATGAATGGGTGAGAGTAGTTACGTTTTTCGCAGTCAAAAACCTCCGAATAATTAAAGCTTAATGCGACGGTTCGTTGTCGTGGCGCAGCAACCACTCTTTCTCAGTCAATTCTGCCCGACAGTGGACCGCCCTTGCTCTAAAACCCTTCAAAACTTCAAGATAGAAAGCAGAAACAAATTTTCCGTGTTCTTTTCGGTGCGTCTGCCGATTCGTAACGTAAACACGTGCTTTTGATAAACATTCTTCGCCGAAGATTTTAGATCTAAAAGTTTCGACTGGTTTTTCGGTTAATTGCACGAGAAATTTATATCACTCCTTTCTTCGGCCGAGGGTATTCAATACCACAATCTCAAAAATGAATATATTGGAAACTACGCAAGAAATTTATAATACGTACTGCGTAAAGCCTATTGAATGCAGTGAAATAGTTGACAGCGCGTCAATGTTGCCACCTCAAGCGGAAATAAAGAAAAACTTTGTAAAGCTTAGATTTTCGCGTGAAACTGTAGAGTACTTTTTATTAAAAGCTACCTCCAAATACTTCGAATTTCGGCATCTCTAAAACTGTAACGCCAGGTTAACAGGTTTTATTAATACAAATTTCGAAGGGAAATTACCTCTTTTTGAAGGACATTTAATTTTTTTTTTTGTATTCTTTTATTACTTAAATTTTTTTTTTTTTTGATTTTGTTACACACTATATGTGCAGCAGTTTTGTTTTATTTTTTCCCTTTATCTGTTATGTTTCTTTTGGTACATTAATTACCGCTTTATTATTCTTACTATTAGTATTAACTATTTTATGTATTTTGTTTGCATATCTGATCGATGATTTTTAGTTAGTTTTTATGTATGTATTTTATCCTGCAATTTAAATGTTTCCGCTGGCCAAATAAAGATTACTATTATTAATCATATTTTTAAATGATTTATTACTTCAGTAGGGATCAAGTGGAATACAAAGTGTCACAATTAGCGCCTTACCAACTTAAGACCGATCCGTACCCATTGACTGCATTTTAGAGACGAACTAAATGGTTTGCAAAGAAGTATCTATATATTGAAATCCACGCGCAAGGAAACATAATTTTGAATTCTATTTCATTTACTACTGATGTAAAGCTTGTGTCCTATCAGTTCTAAGGAATAACAACATTATTTACTGTACGTCCGTAAAGAGAGGAATAAAATTCGTGTCGTTAATGCTGTCGACTTTCGTCAAAACTCCTCGAATACGTCGATTTTTATTTTAAAATGGGCTTGTCGGACAGATTTCTTTTAATGTCTAACTTGGTTTCCGGGTTGGAACCGCGTCTGGTTTGGCGTGGGTGCCGACGTTTCGTCCACTATTGCAAGGGACATCTTCAGGGCTGTTTGCCGATGTTAATCGTATTGCTGTCACTTGAAGATTTGAAGACAGCGGTACGACCCTCACCCCTCCTCCCTATATAAGTCGCGCCACTCGGAGTCCGGGTCAGTCTTCAAGTGACAGCAATACGATTAACATCGGCAAGCAGCCCTGAAGATGTTCCTTGCAATAGAGGACGAAACGTCGGCACCCACGCCAAACCAGACGCGGTTCCAACCCGGAAACCAAGTTAGACATTGTGATTTCGACCGCGGAAGCCTACACCTGAGATTTCTTTTAGCCGAGATATGCAACTTTCAATTTATAATATGAATAATGAACCATTGCCACCAATCGTGTGGATTCACAGGCCTGCAGAAATGAGTTTTTGCCAGACTCAGTAATCAGGCTTGTAAATCGGCATGATTGGTGGTAATGTTTCATTAGATTCCTAATACGCATGACCAGTATTAAAAATTCAAACTTGCATATCTCAGAAATAAAAAATAATTGTACAGCTGCAATCGAGAATGGATTCTAAACCTACAGACTTGTACAATACGATGCCGTTTTCGGAAATACCCGTTCTCTCGCAATATATTCATAAAGTTAGCTAGAATTGCCATTTCTTGACTATTTAAGCTAAAGTTACTCAAACATATGACAAGCTGTACAATTTTTGCAGTCGGATTCGTTTTCAACACCAAATTCATCCCCTGTCATTAACTAACATTAACTAACAAAACCTACAAAATCTTGCAGCTCTGTGTAATCAGTGTGACGCAAAATCTGACTTGCTACGCAATTTCTGCTGGCGAATTCGTCTTCAGGGCCAAGAAATCAATGAGATTCACTCACGGTGATTTCTGTAATCGTCCCTTGCAGGGCTGTGTAATATTTCACATTATAATGACGTTTTTATTAGTAGCCAGTAGTTTCTCAAAATCTCAAAATGTTTTCATTAAAATCATAGGATAGGATGAATGTACGAAAAAATGTCGCCAACATTTGATCGCGCGAAAAAGTGTCGCGAACAATTGAGCGCATATCAAAACGTCGCTAGCGAAAAAAGGTCGCCGGCGAAAAAAAGTCGCGTACAATTGATCGCGCGAGACAATGTCGTTTAATGTGGTTTAATTTTGATTCACACTTAATTGTTTATATATATATATATATACATATATATATATATAGGTTTTATATTGTCGACAAGTAAATAATGAACCCTTGAATATTTGCATAGTTTACCTTTAATTCACACTTAATTGGATTTTAGAAAAGTCTAGTCTAATTACACCTTAATTAGCTAAAATATAATATAAAAGCAAGGAAAATATGTGATTAGCAGAACAAAGCTCAATTGGATTTGGAGGAGGGTATATTGTTAACCACCGCCCTGGAATTACCTAATGAGATTTTAATATGTTATGAATATATAAGAAGTTTTGTACAATATCCCAGCTTATTATTCGTTAACTTGTTGAATTGTCAAGATGGTCTTAACTTACGTTAAAAGTCAGAAAGGTGCCAATATGTTAGTGTATAATGGATATATCCATAGAAAGGAAAGGAGTATTGGTGAAAAGATAATTTGGAAGTGCGCTCAATACAATAAGTGTAAATGTGCCGGGAGAGTTCACACAGTGGGTGATGAAGTAATCAACAGTACAAGCCACAACCACGTTGCAGATGCATCCGTATTAGAAGCAAGGAGAGCTTGCAATCGAATAAAAGAACTAGCTCATCAAGTTGAACTAACAACACAAGGTATAATAGCCACTGTTTCACAAGAAGTTTCTGTGGGTGCAACTGGGCAGTTACCTTCCATTTCATCCCTAAAGCGAACTATTCAACACACACGGCAAAGAATGGAAGCTATTCCGGCAAATCCTAGAAACTTAACTGAGCTTGTTATTCCGGAGGAACATATCAGAAATAGCATTGGCTAACGGTTTCTTTTATTCGATAGTGGTCCAAATGAACAACGGATTTTAATATTTTCCATCGAAAGAAATTTAAGTTTTATGGAGAGCTGTGACCACTGGTATGCCGATGGAACACTTACATGTACTCCTCTATTGTTTGGTCAGCTGTATACAATTCATGGAGTACAGTACAGCAACGTTATACCGACTGTTTTTGCTCTTCTACCAAATAAAACTGAGGCAACATACACTCGACTCTTCCAGGAATTAAAAAGGTTACGATCGGGTTTACGTCCTACAACAATAATGGTGGATTTTGAAAGAACAACAATTAATGCTATACACGAAGAGTTTCCTGAAGTCAAAATCCGTGGATGCTTCTTTCATTTCGCGCAATTTTTGTGGCGAAATATGCAAGGTGCAGGACTGCAACAACTTTATATAGAAGACGCGAATTTTGCTTTACATTTGCGACAATTGGCAGCTCTGGCCTTCGTGCCTGAAGAAAATGTTGTTGCAACATTCGAAGAGCTACTGGACAGCGAATTTTACACGCAAAATGAAAATGCACTATTACCGTTACTAAACTATGTTGAAGATGTATGGATAGGACGATTGGATTGACGACAGCAAAGAAGACAGCCAATGTTTTCAAGATCTCTTTGGAATTGCTTTGAATTCACAGACGAAGATCTACCGCGTACAAATAATGCCGTCGAAGGTTGGCACAATAGCTTCTCCTCTCTATTAAATGCAACACATCCAAATTTGTGGAAATTTATCCTTGGGTTAAAAAAGAAGAAAGTTTGAATCGTATGAAAATCGAGCAGTACACAGCTGGAAACGAACCACCACGAAAAAAATTATAAAGATACGGCGCAGCTAGTAAAAGCGATTTGTCAACAATACGGAAATCGACCAAATTTAGAATATTTAAGAGGAATTGCCCATAACTTTCAACTACAGATATAAAAAGTAAAAAAAATAAATAAAACTTGACAAAGACTTTGTGGAAGCTGACTTTAAATATTACAGAAATATTACAAACATGAAAAAAGGAACTTTTAAACCCGCCAGTTATTAACTGCTAGTCCTAAGCCTGGTAAAAGGATGAAGGAAAGGAAAGGCAAGTATTCCAAATTCAATATTCCTAGGCGATATTTTCACGGGCGATCAATTGCACGCGACGTTTTTTCGCCGGCGACCTTTTTCGCTAGCGACGTTTTGATAGGCGCTCAATTCTGCGCGACATTTTTTCGCGCGACCAATTGTTGGCGACATTTTTCGCGATACCGGATAGGATTACCTAATTCTCAAGCCCCTGCTGTACCTCCTATTTACTGCCGACATTCCAACAACAGAATATTAGTTCATCGAAACCTTTGCCGATGACACCACTATTATGGCGATAGAGATCCCTCAAACCAAAGCAGTCGAAAAACTTTAGCATCCTCTAGATAAGGTTGGCCGTTGGATATCGGACTGGGAAATCAAAATCAATGAGACAAAGTAATCCCCGTGTCACATTTACATTGCACAGAAATATCAGCGAAATATCTGGGTCTCCATTTGAACGGTAGGCTGAACTGGAGGAACAAGGAGCTGAACAAATCATCATTAATTGGTCATAACTCCCAACGTGACTTCAGCTCCAAAAGATTCATTTATCAATGAATTATAAAACCGATTTGCAAAAAGAACAAGATTCTTAGAATGGTTACCAACTCACACCGATTCGTGACCAATAAAGAACGTTACGATGATCTGAGCGTCAAATGGATAGAAGAAGTGATCCGCGAGTAGCCATTAAACACGGAAGGAGACTTCTAAATCAAACGAATGGTGAAGTGATTCAACTATTCAACACTGCTCTAGATCCAAGACGCTTTAAGCGCATTAAACGCTTTGAATTGATTTGATTTGGTAAATTATGTATTACTGTTAACTTTGAATACTAAATATTTCAGGGTCAATATGGTGCTGCAGTAAGTCTACACAGGTTTTATTACTTACTTGATAAGTACCCATATTAAAAATCGTGTTGAATTAACATTTTGTTAACCCTACATTTGACACATGTTCGGATTGTCACATTCGTACCTCATAGGTCTGGCCAGATCCCTATGTATTTTTACGTGTTCGTATGGAAATATTCAAATTGCATCATATTTATATCCATGCAGATATATATTTGCGGGCTTTGTTTTTGGCTCTCAGAGATTTTGATAAACGTTGAACTACCTGTTCAGGTGAGCTCTTCTTCAGTTCTTCTACGTTGTATGTCTTTGGCTAAACCCACTGCCAATCGTGTATGAAAATTAATATCCGCACTCGGTTTTCGTGATCGCGTATTATAAACGATTTCCACTTCATCACTCATTTTGAAGAGAACGAACAATTAGAAAAATTCGCGTGTATCGTGCGATAGAATATGCAAAGAACAATGCGATAAAATGTGAATTCAATAGAAAACATATCTGAGTCTGACCACACTACATGTGTTACATATGTGATGTGTGTAGTAAAATATTCAAATAAGTTTCCTTTTGTATCCTTTCTAGGATTTCTTTTAAATATATATAGCCAACTCAATTGTAGGAGCGTACATGAACATTCAAGTCTCTAACTAATTTTTAAATATATTAAAATAACATTTCAAATTGAAAAAGGCCTGGCCAGACTCATGAGTAAGATGGAGGGTTAAGATTGTGCAAAACATACCCAATAAAAGTGTTTTAACAAAAATAAATCATAGCAGAGCTTTTCAAAATTTAGAAATTTAATACTTCCAGAAATTATTTTCTTAAATTATTAAGTTTCGTAAAAAATAATTTATTAGGAATTTTTAGCATTGTAAGCTGTCAATCTATTTTCGGGATCGGACACCATCGAAATTTCAAACAATAGGATACGACCTCTAAGCAAGGTCATCACCAGGTTCGCAAATGCCCCCGGTGCAATGTGCAAAATCAAATGTAAATTCCTGCAAGGCAAGATCTGAATCTCATCTACCTAATATTAAGTAACGAATATTGAAGTGCAATTGTGACACATACGTACGTCTAACAGAATAACTAGTTGCTTACATGCAAATCACTTTTTTCTCATCCAGAGAACAAAAAGCAATCAGGTTATCCCTACTTGCCCGTCGCTATGTTAATTGGGTCAGCTTGAGTCCTATAAATTGTTGATTCTGGATCGGTTAAAGCATAGTTCTTGATCACTTCACGAACCAAGCAAATACAAAGCAAAATGTTCAAATACGTAGTAAGTATATAGATTATTTTATTATTTCTGTATTTTTATCTCTCTGTTTTTTTGTTTATAGTTTTTATTCGCTGCCCTTTTGGCTTTGGCCTTCGCCAATCCAGCAGCCGAAGCGAAAGCTAAGCCAGCCGTCGTTGCCGCTTATTCAGCACCGTACGTCGCTCCTTACGCTTATTCCGGTTACTACCCAGGTGCTCCGGTCGTCTCTTCTTACTCTTATCCGTACGGTGCACCCCTTGTTGTGTGAGCGAAGTGATAACCATACCTCTCTAATCCGAACATAAATGTAATTGTTACATCTCTTTTCTAACACACTTTGATGCTGTACAATTCGTAAAATCCGCATGTTTTTAAATATAATTGGTTTGAATTAATATTTTTGTTTTCTTTTTGTTCTTCAGATGTGTCGCCCTTAAACCTTATTTTTTGTTTTGTCATGTGAAATATGTAATAATATTCAAACCTCATTATTTCAAATTAATTTCTTTAAACAGATTAGAGAACGTTCACAAAAGAATTTGGAGAATATGAAGTCATCGAAAACCATTTCCATTATATCCACAGGAGTACGTGTCTATACTCGACTCGCCGAACAGATGCAGTAGCAAATTATGGCAACCTTGCAATGCAAATGTCCGACTCACACAGCATAAATCACATGTAAACATATCAAAATAATAACCTCATTTTGTATTTGACATAAATAAAAATTGCAAAATAAGTACTAAAATAATTTTCTTATTTCTTCAAGTACGTTTTGTTGAATTAAATTATGCATCTCCAATATATAGAATTATATATAGTAAATAAAAAATGCACAATGGTTTTAAGAAGATCTATGTAATATATAAATACAAAATAAGGAAACAATTAATTTTTTTTTTTTTGGTACGTATTTATATAAGAAACAGTATCCTAAAAAATTAACTCACTGTACAAATAGGTATAATCAAAAATAATAAATTTTATACATATTACAAAAATTTAATACAGTAAAGGAATTAATTATGACACACTAAAACGTTCTTAACATGTATCTTCTTCGCTATTAGATGATGTAGACGAATCATCATTAATTGTAATGATTAACGGCTCTATGTGTATATCTATGAGATTGTCAAGTTCCCACATTTCCTTCTCTGTTTGAATAACATGTTTAATAGCATTTTGCCAATTTTCAACAGAAATATTGTCAATACCTCGTTGAAATAATTCTTTCACGTCTGCCAATTTAAATATGTTATGTCTCGCAACATACCCCTTCACTTGTGCCCATATTAGTTCAATCGGGTTTAACTAGGGGGAGTCTAAGTACCTTTCTATTAGTGTTTTCTATTAATTCATTAACATCATATTTCGGAGGGCCAGATAAATGTTCTTTAATTAAAGCTAACAATTCTGCTTTTACCATGTTTTCTTCATATGCAATACTATATTCCCTCATCCAGTTTTGCATTTCTAATTTGCGACTATTAGTTGTAGGTGGCTTATTCAATTTACGACTATGGTACGGAGCATTGTCAAAAATTATAACGCAACTTTCTTTTAAATTGGGGAGAATACATCTCATCCACTCTTCAAACCTTTCTGCGTTCATGTCTTCATGATAATCTCCTGTTCTCTTTGATTCAAAGAGGAGTAAACCATTTTCTACAAATCCTTCAGCCGAGCCAATGTGTGCAATTATAAATCTTTTGCCTTTGCCTGAAGGATTTTTAAGACCTGTACTTAAATCTTCTATAAATGCTTGTCTTGCAGTGACAACAGACATATTTGTCCATACTTTATTTACAGTATGTCCAGCATTTACCCAAGTTACATCCAAGTAATATATCGGGGTACCATTTTCACGATATTTCTTAATTTCACGAAGGTATTTCCGTCTCCAGGTGATAATGTCATCTTTTTCTTTTAAAATACTATTTCGAGCTCGCTTATTATAACTACAAACATAATTATCTTATGATTAGTATATAGAATTTAAAGTAATAAATATTTGTACCGAAAGTTTAGTTCCTTTAATAATGATCTGAGAGTCGTAATTTTGAAATTAGGAATGTCATCTCTTTCATTTATCACTGTGAGAACTTTTTGAACTGTTGGAGGTTCATTTTTAAAAAGAATGAATGTACAATTCTTCGTATAGCATTTTTCATTTCATCATCCACCATATCTAAAACAGCCCTTTTTCTATGATATTTTTTTGGTGGTTGTAATTCGTGATTAGTGTTATATTCTTTCACAATATTGTAAACACTGCGTTCAGTAATTCCTGTAAAAGATACTATAATAGTTACTATGATTTGGTTATCGTTTTTGGAAAGATACCTGCTGCTTTGGCTGTCATTTCAACACTAACAATTTTAGAAGTGCTAGGCTCTTCTTGAAATGTTTTAAATATATTCAAAACCTTCTGTTTATCTTCTACCGTAAAATGTTTTGAAACTCTCTTCTTAGGAGGTGAGTTTTCCATAATGTAAGTATATACGATAATATTGCAAGAAATAATGTATAACCTACAAAACAATAATGTATTATTGGTGCACTAGAACGATCGATAAATAGTCTTCAGAAACACTGGTTTATGAAATATAATAGATAATGGATCATTTACAAAGAAAGCTAATAAAATCTAATATTCCAAATGCAATATGGACTCGATTTTTATTCTATTGTAAGCGGCCAGCCTGATCGACCAATTACAAACGTTACTGGTTATGTGACCTATTAAACACACATTGTTGCCATAATTTACTACTGCATTTGTTCGGCGAGTCGAGTGTAGGTAAGCATTAAATCACATGTAAATAGGAAAAGGACTTTAGGATAAAAAATGCACTTCATCACCGAATAAAATTTTGTGATAAAAATGACAATCAGTGGCAAAGCGTTTATAATCAAAACAAGTAAATACGTAATGCAACAATTGGTCGTTTGGCTTTCCATATTACACCAACCGGATTTTAAGAAGAATGTAAACCAAGGTCTTTTGAAATACGCCACGTGGAGACAACAGACAGGTCTAATTGCTGAGAACATGGATTTCCACGAACACTCGCCTCAACAGCAGTAATATTTTTGGCACCACGTGGTCTTTCCTGTTTTATGGGTGTTTTGGTATTGTGTGAAGTATATTTAGACCCAAACTTTACAATAACGCGACGAACAAGCTGCTTAGAAGGATGATTATGTCAGGATGCAATTGGATTTGGTGCATCACTTGCGAATTTGTATCACTCCATAAATGGCAATTTCGGTTATTTACGTAGCCATTGAGCTAGAAACGAACTTCAGCGCTGAACACAATTTTGCGATGAAAATACTATCAGTGGCAAGATCAAAATACTCCACGTGCAATTCACAGGCAGCTTCAATTACTAAGAGCGGCGTGGAATTGACAAATTTAGATTTTCAAAGACACACGCCTCAACAGAGACAACACTCTCCACACCACGTGATGTCGTTTTTCTAAGTTCGACCCAAAGTTTTCGATTATACGACGAATAAACTGCTTAGAAGAACTATTATGTCAGAACGGAATTCGGTTTGGTGCATTACCTGTGAATTTTCACCGCTCTACATACGGAAATTTTGCTTATTCCCATATCCATTGAGATAGACGTAAATTTCATCGCTGAGCAAAATTTTGCGATAAATATTACCATCACTGGCACGGCTTTTGTGAGCAAAATCAGCGGATTCATGGCGCAAGAAATGGTCATTTGATTTTACTTCTTGCAGCAACCGCTACTTGAAAGCATGTAAACTAAAATCTTTTAAAATACCCCATGGGAAGGCCACAGACAAGTTCAATTGCTGAGAACGGAGTGAAATTGACAAGTTTGGACTTTCACGGATACACACCTCAAAAGAAGCAACACCTTCGGCACCACGTGATCTCTCTTGTCCTATGGGTGTTTAGGTATCATGTCTAGTATATTTAGACTCAAACTTTGCACTAAATTATGTCAGGATGCAAGTAGGTCTGGTACATTACCTAACTTTCACCGCTCCATACATGGTAATTTTACTTATTCACATAGTCATTGAACCAGAAATGGGCTTCATCGCTGAAAAACATTCTGCTATAAAAAATATCATCAGTGGCAAGGCGTTCATGTGCAAAATCAGAGAATCTACGACGCAATGAATGGTCATTTGCCTTCGCTTCTTGCACCAACCGGATCTTGTAAGGATCTAAACCAAAATCCTTTAAAATACTCCACGTGGGGACCACAAACAGGCATAATTGCTGAGAACGGCGTGGAATTGACAAATTTGGATTTTGACAAACACACATGCCTGAACGGGAGCAATATTCTTGGCACCGCGTGGTGTCTTTTGTTTAATGGGTGTTTTGGTATCGTGTTTAGTATATTTATACTTAAGCTTTGTAATAAAATGATAAACAAGCTGCTTAGAAGGACGATTATGTCAGGATGGAAGTAGGTCTGGTGCATTACCTAACTTTCATCACTCCATATATGACAATTTAGACAGACATAAGTTTCATCGCTGAACAAAATTTTGTGACGAACAACCATAATCAGTGCCACGGTCTTCATGAGTAACATCAGCAAATCCATGACGCAACAAATGGTTCCTTCACCAACCGGATCTTGTGTGGATTTAAATCAATATCATTTAAAATACTCTACGTGGAGGTCACAAACAGGCTTAATTGTCAAGAACAGCGTGGAACTGACAAATTTGGATATTCACGGATACTCAGTTTAATGAGTATGTTCGTCTCATGTAGAATATATTTTGATATAAAGTTTGTAATAACACTAGGATTAGGCAGACTCATTGGTTTGATAATAAATTTTCACCGTTTGGAAACGTCGTTCCATCGGATTAAGCTCCATTGTAATAAATGGTAAAGATTTCTTCATTTTTATTTATTTATTTACTAACCCAACATCTAGAAGACAATTACGAGGTAAAGCAAAAAGTATACAATGACAAGACAAGTTAGTGACTGATAGCAAACTTCAAACTATTGATGTTTACGTATAACGAACGAAAAGATCAATCCAAACATCTGATATAGAGTTCACAACATTGGTAATTCGTTTGATTGGAGCGTGGATGTAAAGGTTAGTATTGGACTGCGATGTGCTTGTCGATGGTATGAATCTCGCTCCCAAGAGCATGGAAAAGAACCACATTGGTGATAGTAAATCTGGGTTTTCCATAGTTCCGTAAATTAACTTGTAAAAGAAGGTTACTGCTACTTGTTTTGTACGGCTAGCAATAATAAGCTTGTCCATGCAATCCACAAATACCGTGGCCTAAATAATATGCCTATATAGATTTTTCATAAATGTTATTTCTGGACCACACTTCGGACTCGCCACAGATTGGGAATGAATTGTAATACAGATTTCAAAACCACGAAACAATACTTCAATCTTAACCATGATACGGTGTTAAATTGTACTTTTAAAATGTCAGTACCACAATATTGCTTAGGAATTCTATTGTTTGAACAAATCCCAAAACTTCAGTGCCATACTAACGGTTTTCTCGCCATGCAAATTAAATAAGCTTTCGTTATTGAAGAGAAATATCAGCTTGGTTTGAGAGAAGATATAATAGGGATGGCACGACAGACGTACAAATTTTATTTCGTCCCTAATGAAGAATCCTTTATATTAGAGATGGGACATTCGAATCCGCGAATCCTCGAATCCATCGAATCCTGAAAAAGATTCGAGATTCGAAAACTCGAATCTTCGCACGATTTTCGTAATTCGAATCTTTCGAATCCAAAAAAAATAATAATAATGGGCAACACAAAATACCAAAATTTTATGAAACTAGCAAAAAAATTCTTAATTACACCACCATCAACAGTGATTTCAGAAAAACTATTCAGCACATCAGGCATCATAGTGGATAAAAAAAACGTAGTCGGTTGGATCCAGAGCGAGTTCGAAAGCTGGTTTTCTTAAATAAAAATCTGAATTAAAATTCTCACTTATTTCTTTTAGGTTGAGTGCTTTCTTTTGTATACTAAAATATGTGTTTAGATTTTCATGTGCAATATTTGCTGTTTATCTATGTTAGCTCTCCCTTATTCTCATTCACAAAAGTTTCTGAAAAGATATCGGTACTGTTATTGATATATTAATTTCCATATGCTAAGGAAATTAAATATAAATAAAAACTTGTTGCATAATCATCAAGATTTTAACATAATTTATCTTTTAATATTGTGTAATTTGTTTTTTTAATTTCATTTGTAATTTGTTGTGTCCTTTCTTATTATTGTAATTATATGATGGATTCGAGAGATTCGAGATTCGGAGGATTCGAGAGATTGAGAATCCTTTAGGATTCGGATTCGGATTCGGATTCGAGAAAATTTGGATTCGTCCCATCTCTACTTTATATATTTTGTAACTTATTTATATACTTATCCTTCAAGTTCTCTTTACCACTTCTTAGGTCAAATAGAAGTCAAAACTTCAATTTGCTTAGATTTTATTTCATAATGGCATGTTAAACCGTTTTCATTTTTACGAAATTTCATCTTTTATATCGATTCTGCTATACTTGCCAGTCCTGCTGGCAAACTAGGAGGGCGGTAATTCTGGAAGCATTGCTTGTTCCTTCTTGGTTTGGGGATCAACGTGACTTTGGCCTCTTTCCAAGTTGGTGAGACGATGATGACGATGATATGAGGATGGCGTTGGTTGTGTTGACTGTTTTCCCAATTATAGATCTGGGTAACCTCTGGATGACAAATAAATATTTTGTTAAGACCCGATGACAAAAAGAAATTTTTCCTCGGTAACTTGCTGCACTGTAGAATTCACTTCATCCTTCAGGTTTTCGTCAGAATCAGTGTCTCTGTTGGCCCCCAAAAAGGATCTGGAGTTAGTCCACAAAAGTGTCCTTCTTTACTGGATTGTCAGAGGTGAAGCTAGTTCAGGGTGCTCTTCGGGGCTTTCACGAGGCGGAATGTTGTATCGTTCGTTCAAATCAGTTTGTGATCAGATTCGAAAGACTGCAACTTGTGCAGAAGAAATGAATAATTGATGCTGTTGAAGGAGTTGCAACTTATATAAGATTTTCAAATACACAATACAAATGGGTCATTGTGCATATCTTTATCAGGATTTTTAAGTGTTCCCTTTTCTTCAATCTGTTAAGGGATCATAAATGCTCTGGATCATAATTACTTTTATTGTAATTCTTCAACATGCAGCATGTAGCAGGGAGGTTTTGTAATGTAATATTCTTAATCTTAACCAGGTCGTATTCTTTTCTTTTAGTATCACCTATAGGATAGTCGGACCACTAATAATAAATTGCAACATTCTTAATAGATGTCACTTTTAGTGGTGTTTTCTTAAAAATATACGTCACATTCGCATAGCTAATGGTTCTTAACAGTCTATTGATAGCTTGTTAGGTAGTTACGGTGAAGTGAGTGTTCTGCATACATGAAAAATTTTGTGCGTGATACACAGTATTAAGTGGAGTCAACTTTTGGTAAGTTTAATTATAGTTTGTATGCATTATTAGGCATGTTTGTTGCACGTACGATATTCTAACGTCGAAAATGCTGGTATCGCGTTACGCTTAGAAAAAATGAAACAGTGGTCCATCTCACCTTTAAGTTTAGGGTAGATGGATTAAGTAATGTCAAGGTGAGATGGACCACATAGAACCTGCATGAATTTCGTTATTGCATGAAAATATATATATACTATACTCTTACCTGTTTAATTATAGACATGCCGAACCTTTATATCCGAAAACGAACATCAGAAAGAGGAAACTGGACTGCAAAATCACTACACAATGCAGTGGAAGAGTTGAAGAACGGTACAATGGAAATTAATGAGGCCGCTAGAGCATTTGGCATTCCGAAAACAACGTTGAAACGAAGAATAAAGCTTGGTAATATGATAAAAATTGACCGACTTGGACGGGGGTCGCAACTTGGAGATGACAATGAAAAGAAGCTAGTATCTCATATATTCAAGTTACAAAAACACAGATTTGCTCCAAGTAGAGATTGTGTTAGGAGTATGGCCTACGACTTGGCGGACAAACTTAAAATTAAACATACTTTTAACAACGATGTACGTAAGGCAGGTTATAACTGGCTCAGCCTGTTTTTAAATCGCAAAGAGCAACAGGCATGTACAAACAAAACGTGAAGCAATACTTCAGTTTGCTCGGACAAATTATGGATGAATGTAGCCTAAACGATAAACCGGCACATATATTTAATGTCGATGAGACAGGCCCGCAGCTAAACAATAAGCCTGGTCAGGTATTAGCAAAAAGAGGATCAAAATGTGTATCAAATATTACATCTGTTGAGAAAGGGGAGACCATATCGGTAGTCGCATGTTGCAATGCAGAGGGCATATTTTTGCCTCCATACTGTATATTTATGGAAAAGAACAAGAAAGAGGAATTCTCGAATGGGATGCCTCCCGGGTCCAATGTAGTCATGTCGGAAAAGTCTGCGTATGTGAATGCTGACATATTTTTGCACTGGTTACAAAATCATTTTTGCCACGTAAACCGATTGTGAAGGTTCTGCTTATCTTAGATGGGCATACATCACATACCAACTCTGTAAACACATTAGAGTTTGCTGAAGCGAATGACATCACTCTGTTGTGCCTGCCGGCTCACACAACGCATTTTTACAGCCTCTAGATAGAGTCCTTTTCAAGGCGTTGAAAATTATTATTCTGCGTGTAATAGTTTCATGAAAACAAATCCCTCCCGAAAAATTGGTAGGCTCCAATTTGGTGAATTACTAGGCAGTCCTTGGAGTAAAGTAGCTACGGTAGAAAATGGAGTATCTGGTTTTAAAGCAACTGGCATTGTTCCTTTTTGGCCAGATACTATCCCAGAATATGCTTATATTTCCACTGAAGTGGAAAACGATTTTGCTTCTACTACAGGAAATGAGCGTGTTTCTTTACCAAACTCGTCTAGTGCTATTGCTATGGGCGATGTTATTCCGACAAACAGTTGTTCAGAATTAGTTAGTGTTGAACACGCATTTCGTACTAACCACAATGACGCTGAAAATGTTAGTGTAGCATCACCAACTAATCAGATCACGCCCGGAAAATTGTTAGATAATATATCACCAATTCCTGCCTCTACGTCTGTCAAACAGACCAAAAGGTGGATGCATGAAGATTGCACTAAATATGTTAATACATGCGATGCATGGGGCAAAATAGCATCTAGAAGGAAGTAGAAATGTATTATATTAGGTTTTCATATTGGTCTATCTCACCCAAACACCCATCTAACCCGGGACTGGTCCATCTAACCTAAGAAAGACTTTTTAGAGTCTTTAAATTTAGTGTTTCTTAAGTAAATATATTTAAGTTTTACCTGTGTTAAATAATAATTTACTTTTTAATAAATGCAAAGAAAAATAATTATACTTCTATTTTAACTTTTAACAAAGAATCATTTTAAGAAAGTGGTCCATCTATCCTTTCCAGCGCTTGCCTACTGTTTTCGATTCTGTGCATCGATTTTTACCGTTGACATTTAATATACACAGAATAAGTTCCCTCGAAAACTGCCCGTTTAATAACACCATCACCAATCCAATTTTTAATTACTTTTCCTGTCAGTTTTGTCCGACTAAATGACGCATTAAACCTATGAAAAACCAACCCCTTCGTAACTATTTTTTGCTTGGTAACTATCCGGAAATCACGACGTATTAAACGACCAACGCGGCTTGCAATTTCTAATTCGTAACCTTGATCTTGAAGCCAATATAGCACAGTAAGGTTGGAATATCTAATAAATGCCTTTAAAGTCTGCTTATTAAACGAATTTCGCGTAGGTGCCGTTGTTACGAGACGCTGCTAACGAAGTAGTATCTAGAAGCATGGAGACTGGTATCGGAGAGGTATTAAATATAAATGAGCAATCCTCGGTGTATTTAAAATCAAGAAATCGAAAGAGAACTTCAAGGTACTTCTCTTATTCTCAAACCGAAATTTTCGTATTAAATTAAACGATGTTTACTTGATTTCTTCTTCGCTTGCCCTTATGTCATCTCGAAACGTCGTATTTATTTATTTTAAAAATTAGATGATTAAAATAATTTCCTGTTATTTCTTGCATTCCTCCTCGGAGATAGCAATTGAAGGAGGAAACCAAAGCCGTTATTCGTTTAAATTTTCCTTAAGTTGGCATCTATGTCTCTTATCTTTCAGGAATAAAGCAAACATTTTGTTATAAATACATCCGATAATAATTTTATTACGAATTGGTCAATTTTTTACATCATCCTCCAAAACATACAATTTTGATCTTTACATAGTTTGGTCTCAAGCATAGATGAGCGGTGCTGAATACGGTGAATAAGCCGAATATCCTGGATAGCCTGAATATGCAGAGTAAGCGTATGGTGTAGCGTATCCTGAGTAGGCATACGGGGCTGAGTAGGCTGAATAGTACGGGGCTGAATAGGCGGCGTTGAAAATGCCGGGCTTAGCCTTGGGTTCTGGAGCCGGTGTCGCTATGGCCAAAGCCAAAAGGGCAGCAAATACGATCTGAAAAGAAATATTATTAGTATTGGTTAAACTGATTTAATTCCCAGGATCACCAAAGGTTGCAGCTTAAAGTTTTTGAACCCCGCCAATCTTGCTAACGTGAGCACGCAAGTTTTTCAACACTGAAAGTTGGAATGTTTGTGGCTTAGAATCAACTCATGTTTGGTACGTATTTTGACAATTGGATTGGTGTCTTCAATGGAGAGAAACGTATGTGAAGTTTCTTAAGATATTGGTGTCGTATGGTATGAGGTAACCTGTTTGAGTTTGAACGCTTTTGTAAAACAAGAAGTAATAATCAAAAAAAAACTGAATATCCTTGTAATATTTCACCACCAATATCAATGATAGAAATTTCATTCGAGTTACGTCGTATGTCATTCGTAGATGTTAACGTAAGCTGGGAAACTGTAAACTAGTATTCCAGAAATTGACCGTAACTACAGGGCATTCGCCGATGACACAAGATTTCACAAACTTCCGTAAACTATTTAAAAAAGAAAATTCGGATACTTACAGCTTTGAACATTTTGTATTAACGTATTTGATCTTGGATGCAGAATCAAACTGTACCACCTCGTATTTCTGTCCGGGTTTATATAGCTGGTCGATAACGCATATTGAACTTACCACCGCCCGTAGTTTTTTTTTCTATACTATTTTCGGCAGAGAGTGGGGTGAACGGTGCCTAATACCTTTAATTTCACAAAAAGACTGTTTAATTCGGATCAGGTTTAATTCAAGATCAAGTTGATCTTTCGCGAAAGTCCTTGTAATATCCAGAATAAGATTCGTTGCAAGTAATGTCGAATTCGAAGCACGAAAGTTCGCGGCAATGTAAAATATGTACGCGAAAGAGACGTTAATACCTATAATTTCCGCCAAATAGTCGAACTGATCTGGCACTAAATTTCATGATGTAATTGTAATTTTCGGCACACAAAAATCGGACTAGCGAATGCGATTTCACGTGGGACGAGACCCCTATACGATGTGCCATATTGACAGCGACTAACTATTGTAGTATTATATTGTAGTATGAATTTTTTAGTTAATTTTATAGAAAGCAAAATTTATTACAGATAATATTTATAAAATTTTAGTGTTATATTAACAAAATGATGAATAATACAATCAAAATATATTACCTAGTGTGTGTAAGTGTAATTTGTTTTCTAATTCTTAACTTCTCTCTCTCTCTCTCTCTCTCTCTCTTTCTTTAATTCTTTCTTCACTTCTTTTCTTTGGTCTGTTCGTTTTATTGTACCTCTATTTTCATTGGTCTGTTCGTCGTTTGTAAACAACAACTTCTTTTTTGATGTGGTCTGCTTCTTTTTAACCCTGGTATTTGATATAACTTTTTATCTGACTTTTTCCGTCGACCATCCCATTCCGTCGTTTATAAATCAACTTCATTTCTTTTTTTTCCGGCACGTCGTTATAGCAATTTGGAATTCTAGATTTTGAAATATTTCAAATGTATGTGTGCGGTATATTTACAACGCTTTTCTATTTCTTAAAGAATGCTTTCTATAAAATTTACATCTTTTTATTGGTAATTTTACTATTGGAATATTACCATACTACAGTTATACTACCGCCCCCTTAACAAATTTTTTGTTACTTGTAACAGAAAATTTTTACTATCATTTAAGAAATCCAGGTTTTATTTATGTAAATGAAACTAGAAGATAATCATTAAAAGAAATTAGTGTCTTATTGTAGATTAACAATTGGTAAGTATAAAATGGTACTGAAGAAGAGAACAGTTTTAAATAAACAAGATAAGTACTAACACAACTTCAATCTCTAAAATTTACTATTCTATTTATTTATTGTTTTATTTAACTAATATATTTAATTTTAAATCGTTTTAATAGGAAACGTATTTAATTAACTTTATATGAATAAATATTCTCTACATTGTAAATGCCTTTTACGATATCAGTTCTTGGTAAATTTGATGTACATTGAGGATGCACAACAATTTGGCATTCGTTGCAGAGACTGGATATGGGCCTAGCGGAAACTGAGCTTTGCAATTAGCACACCTTAATGGTTTTGTACATATCCCGGTATCGAACTTGTGCGGTATATTGTAATGTATTCTTTGAATGAAACTCTGCTGAAATAAATCGTTCTTCTCAGCAGATTGTGTGATTTGTTCTAACACCCTCACGTGATCCTTGATATTTCCTGTGGTATTCGTTCTTTCCAAATTATCTGAACAGAATTGCGATTTCAAATTTACTATCTCTTGTCTTAAGCTCTTTCTAAGTTCCCTTTCTTTATTCAATTGGTACTCTAAATCTTTATAGTTAAGCACAACATATAAGGATGGGTGATTCTCCTTTTCCGAAATTCCAAATATTTTATCTGTTATAGTTTTTATCTTTTCTTCTTCCATTTGGAGTTTTATTTGAGGAAAATCAATTAATTTAGTTTGATGTTGAATTGTTGATTCGGTTTCAAGTTCCCTTTCCTTCTGGTACGCGTCTTTTTGCAATAATCTGTCATTACGTTGATTAACTTGTTCAAACAAAGCTATATTTAAACTCGTAGATTCATTTAAATTTTGACATAACTTAAAGTTCGAATCATTGACATCTTTCAAATGTGTTAATTGCAACGAATTCTGTTCCTTTAATGCCCTATTTTCAGATAAATCAGTGTCAATAGTTATCAATTCTTTTAATTCAGATATATTTCTCTTTGTACATTCCTTTTTCTTCTATTTTCATTTTCATATGTAATCTCGATATCTTCTAACCTTACATTTATTTCATTAGATTTAGTTGTACTCTCTACTTGTTTGTTCAGACTGTGCCCCAGACCATTAATAGCACATGATAACTTATTTAACGAAGACATTAGTTTTTCTAACGCCCTTTGTATTTCCCCCTGCTCTGTGTCATCTTGACGTTTGTTTGACATTTTAAAATTCTAAATTTGTGTATAATACAATGAAATGAAATTAAATCAATTTAAAAACTAACTTTAGGTTCGCCAATGAAATGAATGAATTTAGGTTCGTCCCACGTTTTGTGCGCCAAAAATTGTAGTATTATATTGTAGTATGAATTTTTTAGTTAATTTTATAGAAAGCAAAATTTATTACAGATGATATTTATAAAATTTTAGTATTATATTAACAAAATAATGAATAATACAATCAAAATATATTACCTAGTGTGTGTAAGTGTAATTTGTTTTCTAATTCTTAACTTCTCTCTCTCTCTCTCTCTCTTGAATTCTTTCTTCACTTCTTTTCTTTGGTCTGTTCGTTTTATTGTACTTCTATTTTCATTGGTCTGTTCGTCGTTTGTAAACAACAACTTCTTTTTGATGTGGTCTGCTTCTTTTTAACCCTGGTATTTGATATAACTTTTTATCTGACTTTTTCCGTCGACCATCCCATTCCGTCGTTTATAAATCAACTTCATTTCTTTTTTCCGGCACGTCGTTATAGCAATTTGGAATTCTAGATTTTGAAATGTTTCAAATGTATGTGTGCGGTATATTTACAACGCTTTTCTATTTCTTAAAGAATGCTTTCTATAAAATTTACATCTTTTTATTGGTAATTTTACTATTGGAGTATTACCATACTACACTATACACTCACTGAATGACGTACAACATTAGTACTTGGCGAAAGGAAAGACAACAATATAGGCAGCTTATTAAAATACATTATTTGACTCCTTTTAGTTTAGGTATAAAACATGTATGGAGTTTTTGATTCTTCCTCCTCGTACATCTATGGCGTAGAACTTGAAAGAAGTTTCCACCATTTTCTTTCTAGTTTCGTTATGTGTAATATACGTACACTGAGTAATATTAATATTCGATTTCTTTTTTGTATACATACGCAAAAATTATTTTATAACTATTAACATTTAAGAAAATAATATTTAATACCGTTACCATTACTTTTTATAACACCACTTAAACGTTTGGGTATATTATTTTTTATATTTTCTGAATGTAATCTTCCCCGATTTTGTTCCATTCTTCGTTCAATCTTTCCGTTAGCTCTCTAATTATGACACTGGTCTCTGTCGAACTGGCCGATCTAATTCATCCCACAAATTTTCTGTTTTAAGTTTTGTCTCAATATGTTTCAATACATGAGAGACTCTATGCTTTCCTAAGACGGCATAATATTTTGTAACCCTTTCAGCATGGCTTCATATCAGGTAAAAGTGTCAATACAGCACTAGAGAGATACATACAAACAGCTGTATCAGCTTTGTATAGGAGGCTCATACCAATAGGCCTCTTTGTAGACTTTAGCAAAGCGTTTGATACAGTAGATCATGAAATTCTATTAAATAAATTAGTAAGTTACGGAATTAGAGGGATCGCACATGATTGGTTCAGATCTTATCTCACTGGTAGAACTCAATATGTGGAGGTGAATTCTTGTAAATCTAAAGATCTCGCAGTGAATGTAGGAGTCCCTCAGGGTTCCATACTTGGACCGATTTTATAATTTTTTTTTTTTTTTTATTATACATAAACGATTTGGTGTATTGTATTGAAAACGAAAACACGTTAGTCGTAAATTAGGCTGATGATACTAATGTTTTAATAACGGGACAAAACGAAAATGAAATCTTAACTAAACTTAGAACAGCTTTTAGATGTATTCAGCAATGGACTTTAAAAAATAAATTAATTATAAATCATGACAAAACAAAAATCATTAATTTCAGTAAAAATATCTGTTAGAGCATGACTGCTTGGATCAATGCAATGCATCGGTTTCGGTCTCAAGTCCAATTAATTTATTAGGCCTTACCATAGATGATCGATTAAAGTGGAAGGAACATGTTAATTCTTTATCTGGCAGATTAGCAAAAGTGGGCTTTGCTTTGAAAATATTATCCAAATTTTGTGATCTGGATATTTTGAAGGCACAATACTACGCATGCTTTCAGTCTATGGTGAAGTATGGAATTGTGCATTGGGGCCGTTCCGAAGGTACGCAACGCATTTTTATATTGCAAAAGCGTGCAATCCGTATTATGGCCGGTCTGGGATCTTGGGATTCCTGCAGGAATGCGTTCAAAGGACTTAAAATTTTAACAACACCATCAATGTATATATACGAGTGCTTATGTTTTGCCTATAGAAATAAATAAAAATTCAGCGGGGCAGAGCATCAATACGAAACCCGTAATAAAAATTATACGCTGGTTGTCGACAGGCATTTCACAGCAAAATACCAAAAACAAATTGATTACAATGCTCGTGGATTTTTCAATCAATTAACAGTTAAAACTGAAACTTTACCTACATTCAAAACATTTAAAAATACTATAAAAAAACTAATTGAGAGGGCAATTTACGATATCGACGAATTCTTTGGTTTCTGCTGGTGAGAATTTATTTTATTTTATTTTATGTATTTAGTATTTATTCCTTTATCTATTTAAATGTTTGTTTGTCTATTCATATTTTGCTTATTTGTAATATATTTTATTTTATAGCCTATTGACATAGTGCACAATTCTGCATGTACTCGGGACTATTGATCATTTATTTGTATACGTTTGTATAATAAATACTGACTATGTTTCAAAACATTGTGGATTGCAATTGCTTTTTGAAATAAAGATTATTATTATTATTATTATATCTTTGTTCATGATTCCATCGATAAACACCAGATGTCCCATGCCGTTGGGCGAAATGCATCCCCATACCATTACGTGACCGCCTCCATGCTTCACTGTAGGTTTTAAATGTTGCGGTTTCAGCTCATTGGCCTTCTACCAAATCATAAATTTTCCGTCACTTCCGAACGAGTTAAATTTGTTTTCATCAAGGAAAATTATGTCGTTCCATCACGTTTGGTCATATGTGTCCTTGCAAATTCAACCTTAGCCTTCTAGTACGTTAATTTATGGACGGCTCTTTTTCTGGCTAGCCCTGTGATTTAATTACGCGACGAACGGTTTGGGGGTGTACTTTCTTAGCAAATGTTGCCAATACATCTGCAGCGATTTTTGGCGCACTAACAAGAGGTTAACTCTTAACTTCACGTATAATATTCTTCTCCTCTGGTATAGATAATTTCTTCGGTGGTCCTTTTTGCTTGATGTATTTTATTCTTCCTTCGTCTCTGTATCATCTAACAATGTCGCCAACAGTACTCACTCTCATTTTTAATATTCCCGCTATTTCTTTATAGAATAGAAGTTTTTCGTTCCCCGTAATGTTTGATAACGAGTTTTCTTCTCTCACCGCCCGTTGCTTGCTTTTAAAAAATTACACATTAAAAATGACATTCATATGTAACACCTAACATCCCCTACTGCGTTTTTAAACGGTACTTCCCCAGTTTCTCCTATGAAATTGTATCATATAGTAAGAAAAACCAAATATTTTTGTTGCATGAATTTATGCCTTTTTCTGGTTTTTCCTAATTTCCATTTAAAAGAAATTATATTGAAAAAGTAAATGTGTACATATAATTTGTCAATACATATACGTAAGTGCCAGTAAAACAAAAATTTAATTTCTCTTATTTTAATTTTGAAAAGTAACATTTCAAAGATCATATGAAAAGAACCGAATATTATCATTATTTTATCTGTAACTAGTTGCAGTCAACATTCCGATATTTATGCTACGGCTCTCTTCAAGAAAACTTAATTGGATCTTGGTAACCTGATTGATAATATAAACAACGAAACACCGATGTCAAAAGAAGATGATACATTTACTACATCACATGGAAATTGTAACACCAAGAAGAGGTGCGCGTCATTCCATGTCAAATCAATCAAAAGGCAAACATTTTCTAGACCTCCTCCGATTTCGATGCAATTTGGTGTACTTGTTATACCAACTGAAAAACTGACAAGTACAAATTTTAAGCACCGTAAATCGACAGGGGCTGAAAATACGGAGGGTCACAATTTCCCTCAAAACATTCTTGCGCTCTCAAACTTCAATACGTTTGGTAGTATTGTAGCTACAGAGCCCAACTTTGTTTGTTTTAAAATTCTTAATATGGTCTACAAGACTACTATAACAAAAGAAGTTTTGAAAAAAAAATGAGGGCTGCCTCCATAATTTGAAGGTCGCTACAGTAGTCTTGTAGATCATATTAAGAGCTTTAAAGCAAAAAGAAATGGGCTCTGTAGCTCCAATAGAACCGAAGATATTGAATTTTGAAGGTGCAAGAGTCTCACGCATTGGAGATTTTAGGGGGCAATGTTGCCCTCCATATTTTCGGCCTCTGTCGACTTGGGGGCTAAAAATTTGCATTTGTCAATTTTTCAGTTAGTATAACAACTAAACCAAATTTCAACAATATCGGAGGGGGTCAAGAAAATTTATTGTTGGTTTGGCATGCAATGACCCGTGTGAATTTTTAACGAAACTTGGTAGAAACGTTTACCTATTCAAATGTAATAATTTATTAAGATTTCAAAGAAAAGGGACCATAGATTAATGCATTTTTTTCCTTTATTAATAATGTGTTAGGCCTCTCCTTTAGTTTCACATCCCCTCACTCTTCGTGGCATTGATTCCAGTAGCTGATTGCTCAGGCAACCTGCAATTCATGCGTTAAATTCGTCGGTTTTCTTCCCATCATGTCCCATATGTTCCATTGGCGAGAGGTCGAAAGTTCTGGCTCGCCATGGCAACATATTTCCATGAGCTTCTTCGAACCGGTTTAAAGAAATTCTCGCAATGTGGAGACTGGCATTGTCTTGCTGAAAAGGTGGGTCTTCGAGCTGCTGAAGATACGGAAGAGAGTTTCAGCACCTCATCAACGTAAGGCTGAGCAATCATGTAGCCTCGCACAAGTACCAACTGAGACCTGCTCCCATATGCTATAGCACCCTATACCATAACTCTCACAACTTGGTGCACATGCTTTCAATGGAAGATTGAATATCACGACGTTCCCCAGGTTTTCGTCTGACTCTTTTGCGGCCATCATGCATCCTTATACAATATGGGGATCCATTACTGAACACCGCCCTATGCCAATTCATGTTCCAGTGTATCTGCAACCTACACCACTCCGTTGCAGTCGATGTTGAGCCGTAAATGGTAGCAGAAGATGAGGCCTGTAGAATTGCAAACCGAAAGCCCTGATGCGGCGATAAACAGTTTGAAGGGTGACGGGACAACCTTCATTATCAAACCATTGGTGACGTTCCTGGCCCTCGCTGTGGACCACGCCAATCTGGGGGCGAAGTTGTAATCTAACTCGTAGAAAAGCCATTAGTTTTCTGTGAAAGTATCAGTGATCAGTTGGCCAAATTGTTTGAGTTATGGCAGATTTTCTAATTTTTCCAGTATCGATGTTAGTTATGTGTTTAGTTTATTCTCGTTTTCTTGCTACTAATTACTGATACAATTATCTAATTACACTTAAAATAGTATAGCATATGATGAATTAGTTCGTCCTTGAGAATAGTTGTGATTTAGTAGAAATTTGTGTAACGGGGCGAAGTGGCAAGGCTCATAACGGGGCAAAGTGGTCTCTGATCGCTGCTCAACTTGAATTTTGATTTAGTCTGATATAAAGACGTTGAGGTTAAAAGATTACTTGCACCTAATAGTAGAGGTAGGGTGAACAAAGATTTTGGAGAATGTTTAAATGTCAAAATTCATAGCCATACAGTAACTGAAGCAGAAAATTGTACAGCTGGCTCACACCCTAAAAAGTTTCAAACAAGATCGCCTTATAGGAAAAAGTTAACGATCCTTTGCAAAGTACCTCTTTTGCAGTTACCTCTAGTCAAATTTTTCTTTGCCTAAGGCTGCAATTTCTAAAAGAAAAACCAACTGAGATAGGGGCAAAGCCGTTATTGCAACATCAAGTCCCTTCAAAGCGGAAATTGTGGATGAATGCTAGCTAAAAAGCAACAAGAAGAAGAAAGAAAAGGTGAAAAACAAAACATCGAAGAGAATGAAAAATCAAGCTAAAACTCGACGAAAATTATTTGAACAAAATTTTGAATCACATGAAGATAATGACATTGAATGTTTTTACTGTAACGAGAGTTATTCAGAATCAGTAAACGAAGGATGGACAACATGTTCCGGTTGTACAAATGGGCTCATGAAGCGTGTGCTGGACGCCAAGAGGATAATGACGATTTTGTTTGTGAACATTGCAAATAAATTTCTAAAAAGAAAAGAAATAACAGTTACTTTTTGCAAAAAAAAAAAATAATTCATATACATCTATTAGTTATCATGACATTAATATTGATTTATAATAATTAATAACACAAATATACTTTGTATTTTGTATTCAAACGTGCTTATTATTTCTGGCCATTTTACCCTACATAGTGGGGCAAAGTGGCTTCTTTATAAACGTTGAGAAAAAAACAAAATTGCAAAAATACCTCTCAAGATATTGTTATATTGATGGCTATTGATTTTGCACTAAAGAAACTATATGCTAACTACCTTTTAACCCTCCGTGGTCACGTGGCGTGTATCAGACCCCACTTTTCATTTTGAGCGCAAATTTTAATAAGTTTCAAATTTAAATTATAAATATTATAAATTGACCTGGTTACGATTTTTTGAATAAAAAATTGTAATTTTTGCCACATTTCTTTAATGATTTTTTTCATCATCTTTCCATTTGTTCTCTTGCAAATAAACTATTGGTCCTTAATCTAAAATATTTATAGTATGTTTTAGAATTTTCCATCAATATCGGAGGATTCTATATCGAAGTGTGACCACGGAGGGTTAAATTGTATTTCCCTTTAAATATGTAAATTAAAAAACATTTTGTCTTAGAGTAGCCCTTTTACCCCAATCTGTCCTAGTATATTAATGAAAGCTGCGGAATTCTAGTTTCAATTTTCCCTCTGCTTTCGACACTTTAACGTTGTTATGTTGATGAACCTCCTCAATGCCTTAACATTGAAGATACAACTGCGCCAGTTTAAAAATAATTCCTTACTTCTATTTAACGCAAATAATAAATACGGTAAGGTAAGTCACGCGTCTCTTTCACGTACATTTTTTACATTGCCACGAACTTTCGTGCTTCGAATTCGACATTACGTGCACCGAAACTTATGCTGGATATTACAAGGACTTTCGCGAAAGATCAACTTGATCTTGAATTAAACCTGATCCGAATTAAACAGTCTTTTTGTGAAATTAAAGGTATTAGGCATCGTTCACCCCACTCTCTGCCGAAAATAGTATAGGAAAAAAACTGCAGGCGGTGGTAAATTCAATATGCGTTATCGAGCAGCTATATAAACCCGGACAGAAATACGAGGTGGTACAGTTTGATTCTGCATCCAAGATCAAATACGTTAATACAAAATGTTAAAAGCCGTAAGTATCCGATACATTTTTAAATAGTTTACGGCAATTTGTGAAATCTTGTGTTATCGGCGAATGTCCACGTTTTGCTGCAGTTGCCATCAATTTCTGGAATACTGAAACAGCTTCCCAACTTTTGTTGACATCTGCTAACAACATACGACGGAACTCGGAAGAAGTTTCTATCATTGACATTGGTGGTGAAAGATTACAAGGATTTCAAGTTTTCTTGATTATTACTTCCTGTTTTGTAAAAGCGCTCAATCTCAAATGGATTACCTCATACCATACGACACCAATGTCTTAACAAACTTCACATGCGTTTCTCTCCACTGCGGATAAAAATCTAATTGTCAAAATACGTATCAAACTTGAGTTGATTCTAAGCCACAAAACATTCCGACTTTTAATGTTTAAAAACTTGCGTGCTTGCGTTAGCAAGATTCGCAGGGTTCAGAAGCTCTAAGCTGAAACCTTTGGTGACCACTGGGAATTAAATCAATTTAACTAAAACTAATAATATTTCTTTTCAGATCGTATTTGCTGCCCTTTTGGCTTTCGCCATAGCGACACCGGCTCCAGAACCCAAGGCTAAGCCAGGCATTTTCAGCGCCGCCTATTCAGCCCCGTACTACTCAGCCTACTCAGCCCCGTATGCCTACTCAGGATATGCCTCACCGTACGCCTACTCCGCATATTCAAGCTATCCAGGATATTCGGCTTATTCACCGTATTCAGCACCGCTCATCTATGCTTGAGACCAAACTATGTAAAGATCAAAATTGTATGTTTCGGAGGATGATGTAAAAAAATTGACCAATTCGTAATAAAATTGTTATCGAATGTATTTATAACAAAAAGGTGGCTTTATTCCTAAAAGAAGCAAGACATAGGTGCTAATCTAAGGAAAACTTAAACGAATAACGGCTTTCGTTTCCTCCTTGAATTACCATCTCTGAGGAGGGTTGCAATAAATAACGGGAAAATATTTTAATTAAGTAATTCTTAAATCAAGTAAATACGATGTTCCGAGATGACATAAGGGCAAGAGAGGAAGAATTTAAGTAAACATCCTTTAATTTAATACAACCTTTCGGTTACGAGAATCGATATGATGAAAGTGCATCTGGGAATGAGAGAAGTACCTTAAAGTACTCCTTCGATTTCACAGAGAAATGCTCATTTATATTTCACACTTTTCCAATGCCTGTTTCCATATTTCTATGGGATACTGAGTCAATAACAAAGCTCCATAATAACGGCACCTACGCGAAATTCGTTCAATATTAAGATTTTAAACTCGCTCATTAGATATTCCAATCTTATTGTGTTATTTTGGCTTCAAGATCAAGGTTGCTAATATGAAATTCGCAAGGCCTGTAGGTCATCTAATACGTCGTGACTCCTGGATAGTTACCAAGCAAAAAATAGGAAGGAAGGGTTGCTTTTCAAATGTTTTGGGGCGTCATATAACCGAAGAAAGGTAACAGGGAAAGTAATTAGAAGCTGGTATTGGTAATAGTGCTATTAAACTGTGTATATTAATCGTTAACGATGAAAATCGACGCAAAAGAATGGAAAACGTGGATCGAGGAAACCATCGGAAAAGTTACCTAAGCGCTGGAAAGAATATAATACAGTAACCCAGCAAAATGTATGATTTTGAATGATACTAAATAAAAGAACCTTCCCTTAATCAAGGGCCTGGTTAAAGGAAGGACAAGAGTCGATACAAAGTTCAACATTATTACAAAAATTTTCTACTATATGCTGCAGGCCGAAGAAGTACATTAAAACTTATAATGAGCCAGAGCAGTTACGGTCATGTAACAGATTGAAGAAGGGAGTACCTACATTCAGTATTCCAGATAGACTTATGCACATTGCTTCACCGCTGCAAAATCTGTATTACCTCGTTAACTGTTCGTACATATGAGCGTTCAATTACGAAATTCGGCCATAATGTACTTCTGTAGAATCAAATAGCTGCAAAAATGCGCAATTAGTACATTATGGCCGAATTTCGTAATTGAACTCTCATATGTACGAACATCTAACACCCGGGCTTATATAGAGCTTCTATAGAAACGAAAACTACTTCACACAGTCGCACTGATGAGCGGTATGACCGCGAAACGCGCGTCTGCGAATAGTGAAAGTGGTTTTCTAAGTAAGTACATCGTTAACGCTTGCTTTTTATGTATTCGAAGAATCTTATGCCGTTGTAACTCTTTTAACAGCATTAATGATTAACTTCTTCTAGTCAAGTTGGAATCTTTCGGATTTGCTCACAAACTGATTTGAAGAAGCGATTCATAATTCTAGCTTTCGAAGACCCTGAAGAGAAACGGTGCTCCAGTATCCAACGTCTCTTTCCAGGATCCAACTGGCATCACCTTCGACGATACAGTAAAGGCAAAAACTTTTACGAATTAACTCAGGTTAGTTACGGGGGTCAAAAGGACACTGAGTCTGACAAAGACGTAAGGAATGACGTGCGTTTTACTATGGGACGTCTCCCACAGGTTTCCATCGGTCTAATTCTACAAAGGAACGAAGAGGAAGAAGATCCGGGACCTTGACAAACTATATAATTCTGTTATCAAGAGGTAATCACGAGGCCATCAAGATCTAAAATTGGGAAACAATCAACACAATCAACGCCATTCTCACTTTTAATATCTTCCCACAAATCTGGAAGCATTTCCCTCTGAGTTACTGCCCTATTAGTTTGTTCTCAGGATTCTCAAGGATAGCGGAATCGATAATTCCAAGACGCTTCCGCGGTGAGCTGATCGACGGTAGCATTGTACCGGAAAGACAGTGCATAATCCTTGGAAGATGGAATGATCCTTGGAAGTTTTGATCCTGTGTGGCAATCCACAAAATGATTTGGAGAGGTGTTAATACCAGCTTGGTGAATGAAATATAGCGTGCTCACTTAAAGGCAAGTCCTCATTTATGGTTATGGCGATAATTTAATAAATGCCAAAGAAAGGAATCCCACTTGTTTTATCTTTGGTTGATGTTAGAATTTGTGATAGTAAACGTACCTTGATTAATACTTTTGTTTATTTAGAAATCTATTGTTTATTGCATAACATAAGCATAACTCATTTGTTTTCTTTATATCGTTATTTATATAAATTTCTTCTGTTTCAATCGCTCTTAATGTAATTGACAAAATTCAATACTCGCTAAGAATTCTTGTATTTTCACTCTACCGGTCCTTTTTCATTCCTTTCCTGATTTTCGCTCCATATTTTGCTTTCGAGCTTCATTCCGCATTATGTTTGTTTTCAAATTTGTCTCATTTCCTGTAATCATGGCAACATCATCAGCAACACACGCTTCGTCTCCACACTTTGGACGGAATTCATGCTTAAACGAAGCTTTATGATGCTTAAGCATGTAGAATGATATGACCTAAGAAGAAGGCGAAGAAGCATATACATTCTGTCAAGTCCACTCTTTTTAAATTTTTATATCCTACATACATCGGTTTTGCTCTTCTTTTTTACTACTACTATTACCAGATACGACTTGATCGGAACTTTATTTGACTCGCTAGATCAGCCGAGGAACCGGATACACTACCCGCTATGACCGGATTTATTTTTCTTATGAGTTATAAGAAAAGAAAGTCCGGTGAGTTTAACAAAGAGAGGGATTGGACCCGATTTTATTTATACTAGTCATGGATGAAGTTATAACTTATAACTTTACTCTCCCTGCTCAACTCCGTCATTTGTAATAAATTATTCATTATCATATTATCGTATTAACATATTATGATATATTACACAGTCCGTTGGTTTCTCTATAGACTCCGTCTCTCAAGGAAATAAAAATAACTTATGTAGTATTCAGAAGTTTGAATTTCAATTTGCCGCGTGATTTTGGGTTGGTAGTGCTGGCCAGGTTGGTAGGGAACGAGGAGAAAGGAAGGTGTGTGAGGAGGGGGAACAAGGTTATGTTTTTGGTAATGTCCGACCGAAACAGGATTTGCAGCCGAAACCGAAACCGAAATCGAACCTTCGGCCTCGGTCTCAGTTTCGGCCGTAACCGAAACCGAAACCGAAACTTATTTAAACATATTAAAATTTCAATTGTATGCTGAAATCTAGTGTATGTTTTACATGTTATATAGTTCATTTGTGTTAAATGAAATAAAAAAAAAACAACAATTACGGTATGTAGGAAAAGGAGATATTTATGTATTTAGCTATTAACTTGCTGACTCTGACAATTGCGAGACACGAACTCGCTCGAACGAAGCACGACAATTCACGAACACTGAGTTTCGGTGCGGCCGAAGTTTCGGCTGAGTTTTGGCCGAAACCGAAACTGTGGCCGAAACTAGATTTTTGGCCGAAACTGGCCGAAACCGAATCCGAAACCGAATATTCGGTCGGCCACTAGTTTTTGGTGAATAAACGTGTCGGAAATATATTATGTTTATTTTATGAGTCATCGGACAATTAGAAGAAGGAAATAGTTTTATTTCCTTTACTACACTTACAACTTATTGGAATGAGGTACGTGAGAAGAGACCCGGCGGTTGCAAGAAAAGGTCGGCAAAACAAGTAACTGTAAGAAAAGAATTGGAAATAAAATCGTTGACGACTTATACTGAAGGAAGGCAATCAGGTTAGTGAAGACGGACGGAGGAAGTTGGAAGATAGCCTTAAAAAATCTAGTAAGGCGAGGCCGATCAAAGACTTACATCCTTCAGCATAACATCGTAAAGGATAAAAGGAAATATATTGCTTACAGATTCATTAATATGGCGCTCGGGGAAAAGGAAATGACCACAATTAAGGAGATTTGGGCGTCTAAATTTTGTAGCAGGTAGACCACTTTCCGGTAAGCTCTTGGAAATTGGAAGATTTCATCAAATTTTGGGCAGTTCTACTAGTGAAGTATAGCTCTCGCAACACACAGACGTGAGCAGCATCGTCGACCACCTGTTCTTTTGCAATTCGCTCAGGATCGGTGTTCATTTTGCCCTAAGCGTCAGTCGATATTGAAGTTAATCACCTTGTAATTATTTGATTTTGATAGACCTTTGATGACATCCCATGAAGTTCTGGACTTATTATGTGCAACCGAAATGAAATTTTCATAATATAGTTTTTCGTTTCATCAACTTGTAGTTTGTAGTACTAGTTAAGTGTCTTATATAACTCAACCATATTAGGGCCTTCATAAATTATAAACACCACGAACATGTTCAGCATTTCAAGGCATCATTGTACCATAATTGTTGTAGTACGGTTGAACTAAATATTTCTTCAGGGAAAAGTTATGGAAAAATTGTAGACATAGGTGTTAGAAAATATTTGGAATTTTGAATAATGTAACTTGCCAAAAGCGTTCTTCTATATCTTTGGAAATGTTTCGTCTTTTTCTATTAAAAATGGTAAATTACTTGCTGAAATAATTGGTAAATATTTGAGTTTAGTACAAGTGAAAGATATTTCTTGCTCATCGATTTAATGCAAGAGGTAAACCATGCAAAGACTATAAAGAATGCGCCGAGACTACGAAGAAAAGGAAAGCTACTAATTAGTTTCTCATACTTACAAGCACTGAATTCAAATGATGAAGTATCACAAGCAAATATTATTGGAGCAGGAAACTTACAGATTCGGGCTGTTAACACTGCATTTGTGGGAAGCAAACAAAACAAGCAAAAAGGAAAACAAAGAAAGAATCTGTACAAAGAAAAGTCAGAGACGAGCTTGTGCTGATTGTTGATAAACATCATCGAGGTAGTGGAAATTCAAATGATGGAAACACCGCCACAATGTTCTTTATTAACAACATATGCAGCGCAAATATAACTGGAGTAAATGAACATCTAGATCAAAAGATTTTACATAATTGTATAAACAATGACTAGCGGATAACCTATTCACTCCAAAAATTCGGGGACTATACAAGAGCATCAGCTGAATATTGTGTACTGATCCATTGAGAAAACATCATAAAACATCTTGCCCCGCTACCATTGGGACATCTTTCAGAGGATGCCCAGGAAGCACGAAACAAGGATTATAAAAATTATCGCTTACACCATGTTAGAAAATGCTAACGATGATCAACAAATGATCGCCATAAAGCACGAGAAATTATGGAATTAGAAGACGAAACTAAAGTTCTTTTACAAAATTTACGAACAGAATCGGCAGAAAATGTAAGTAGTGAATAGAGAGCATTTTTGTGAATTTTAGTTTTAATGTAATACCGCATAAGAGAAAAGCCTAAAACATTTTTTAAAAACTTAAATTTATACCTATTCCATATTATTACTATTATTTGTAAGAATTTTCCCGAGTTATATTTTTAAGTAATTTGTAGTTTTGCGCAAACTTACAAATTTTATTTTCACTACTGTTATTGTTATATGTCTAATGTCATATTGAATAAACTTTTTGCAAATCATTAAATCATACGAGGTACGTCCAGAAAGTAAGTTCCGTTTCAATTTAACTCCGTTGCACCGCTGCGATCGCAGTTCCGCACATGCGCGGTAGACGCTCTGTATCAAGGAGAAGAAACGTGCGCCATTTTGAGATCGCTGTCAGCCACGTACGCTTTGTTGTGCTTGTTTACAATGTCGGTGTTGATTGAAAATCCCGCCGCTTGTGAAATCAGATCTGTGATTCGTTTTCTGAATGCTATGCTTATGGATAAGCACCGAGGATTGCTGTCAAAAGGTGTTGTTTTTCTTCACGACAAGGCACGACCACACACTGCAAATGTGACGCAAAACCTCCTACAGGGATTTGGCTGGGACATGTTTGACCATCCTCCGTACAGCCCTGATCTCGCTCCTAACGACTTTCATCTGTTCTTACATATCAAGTCTTTCCTTGGCGGTCAACACTTCAACAATGACGAAGAGCTGAAAGAAAATGTTTCCAACTGGTTGAAGACACAGGCGGCAAAATTCTATGAAGAAGGTATACAAAAACTTGTGCCACGCTATGACAAATGCCTGCAAAATTTCGGCAGTAATGTGGAAAAGTAGTTTAAGAGTTTTAGAATTTTGTGCAATAAATAATTTTTCTGTATCTGTACACAATTTAATTTTATTACCAAACGGAACTTACTTTCTGGACGTACCTCGTATTTATTCATTAACTTGTATTCCAAAATTTCATTTCGATGAAGGTATTATTTATAATGTTATTGAATTTTGGGAAGTCATGGCATATAGTCGGCTGTAGACGCAAAATTGCGTTCAATAATAATAGTAATTACTCGCCCCGAGATAAAATACTGAATATTTGGGCTTAGTTGTGTGGTGTAGTTATCATTAGTTAGGATAATACCAAATTCACTATTTCACTTGCGATTACCGAAGTAATCTACGGATATATTTATTATTGATCCCCATATTTTTGTAAAAGTCTCTTTAATTTAATAATATTTTAAATATCTTCTCCTCTACCACTTTCTGGGCAATCAGACGACAAATCAGAAGTTAATAGCTATATTTTCAGAATTGAGCACTGGCTGTACACGTTAGGACTTAATTTAAGATGGAAAATTTACTGGGGACTGCAGCCAAGAATGAGTTGGTCACTCATGTTGGTATGGGCAACCTCCGGCCACATGCGGCCCTCGAGTAAGGTTTGTCCGGCCCGCTACTGAATTCTTTCGTTGCATATTAGCACGGCCCGTCTAAACTTAATTCATAATGAATCATAAGGATACTACAAAAATGTATATTTTTCAAGATTACTCACAGCATAAAACTTCTACAAAAAAGGTTGCCCATGCCTGCTCTAAGCTTTTGAATTGATTTAATTCTTCATCGGAGAGTTTTCCATGAGAGCTGAGAAAACAGTTTGTCAGCAACTGAACAGAAGCAACGCAATATATTGAACAGATTAAAATGTGCAAAAAATTTTCTAATTTAATTTACAGGTAATTAAACAAAATTAAAAAGAAAAAATTGTTCATCACACGTACTACTCCAGGAACCACCAAGCTATACGCTTCTACATTTAACCGAGTTTAGGACATGTTGACCATGTGTTAATAGAGGAACAAGATCGACTTGTTATTTTAATTACATGTAAATTAAATAAGAAATTTTTATACATTTCAATCTGTTCAAATTTATTGCGTTTCAATGTGATCTTGACATTGTTCTTTTCAGCTGCTGACAAGCTGTTTTCCCAGCTCTCATGGAAACCTCTCCGATTAAGAATTAAATCAGTTCGAAAGCTTAGGGGGACCAAAAGAGGGTCTTTCATTTCAACTCATCCTTGGCTGCAATCCCCATTAAATTTTCCATCTTAAATCAAGTCCTATTTTCAGAATGTTCTAGTTATTAACTCCAGATTTGTTGTTTGCTGCTTGATTGATTTGAAAGTGGTAAAGAGGAGCACATTTCAAAGATAACCCCATAGATCACGAAACATACATACATACATTGTGTACGCGTTTTTCTTTTTAATAAAAGCACAACTTAATTAGTATCTAACCAAATTTATTGCCAAATATCAGAAAATTCTACATTGACGCTCAAATAATTTCGTAATTTTGCATTGTCATTAGACGATCTCCTTCTTCTCCATCCTAAGCGTAGATTAGCGGTGCCGAATACGCAGAATAGGCTGGGTAGGCTGAATAGGCAGAGTAGGCGTACGGGGCTGAATATGCGGAATAAGCATAAGGTGCTGTGACGATCGGGGCTGTGTAGGCGGCAGCTATGACTCCTGGTTTAGCCTTAGGTTCTGGTGCGGGAGTTGCGATGGCGAAAGCCAAGAGGGCAGCGAAAATGATCTGAAAAGTGGAAAAAATACGTACATAAGCAGTAAAAACGACTAACACAAAAGAATAACGAAGCAGTGACTGTTAATTTCAATGAAAACCAAAATGTTTCCGAAGAGGTAGTCCATTGGTTTCCAAAGATAACATTCGATAAGTGACGGTTTGAAGATGCTAGTTTCATTGGTAGCGAAACACGTGTCACTGAATTTATATAAACAATTATGTGGTGAGGAGTTTAGCGATGTGATATAGTTGTAGTAACCTTGCAATCATCATCAATTCCAAACGTATCATTAATAACTAATTTCACTTTATGAGGGGTTGAAGGTGATGGATTTATGTATCGCGCTCCTCGATAAAATTCAATGACTAAATAATAATTACAAACACATAATGTGGTAGGTACTTACAGCTTTGAACATCTTGTAAGAACGTATTTGATCTCGTACAAAATCAAACTGTACCTCCATGAATTTTCGTTGGGGTATATATACTAATCGAAGAGTGCATATTCAACCCGATGCGCCTGCAATTTTCTGTGTAAAAGGTGGGGTCGAAATGCACACCTCCGATTTCGTTAAGGATTAATTCAGATCAGGTTCGTACCACGGGCCGCGTTTCAAGATCGAGGCGATCTTTCGTAAAAAGTCCTTGCCCGAAAACCAGCCTGGAATAACACGCGTCGATAATTCTTTCGTTTATCGTTCGCGATCTAATAAAATGTAAGTACGGGTGAATTGCAGGTAATTAACTACAGCATAACAAAAAAACGCATATGATAAGGTTAATTGTTTTGTGGAAGTTGATTGTAAATACGGAGCGAGTTTGCGTTTTCGCGAGAAATCGTTAATAATAATTAATGATATCGCAATATTTACGCGTGTTGTTGGAGGAATTGTAAAGAAACTTTTCTTTTCCAATATGATATAATGCGGCTCCAGATCCATTCGGATAACCTGGTATAGTTGTGAAAATTCAACGGGAAAGTTACTAGCACGGTGCTCGGAATACTAACATCGATTATGTGCATCGTTGTTCTAGAAAAATCGGATAAATGACGACGATGAATGAATATCAAGCCATTTTTTAGTTATGGAGATCAAAATGTGGTTAATTCCATGCAATGAGAAAAAGAATTATCGGACACGTCAACCTTAATGTTTAAATATGCAAATCTTTACAAAAAGCATATTTTGTGAAGTTATGATTATCGCAGATCAGACCTCTTTTCCTTTTAAATGGTAACCCCAATTTCTGATATCGCCATTTGGAGAAGTAGGCTTTTCGGTATACAGGGCGATGATTTCTGAGATAGGTTACACGAGATTTTTGAAGAGAAAAAATATATTGTGTATTATTCAATGTAACAATCAAATGTTTAACCAATAAGTCAAAAGTTACAAACAAATTTAAAATGAAATGTTCAAACCGCATACGTCAACCTTAATGTTTAAATATGCAAATCTTTACAAAAACATATTTTGTGAAGCCATGATTATCGCAGATCAGACCTCTTTTCCTCTTAAATGGTAACCCCAATTTCTGATACCGCCATTGGGAGAAGTAGGCTTTTCAGCATACAGGGCGATGATTTCTGAGATAGGTTACACGAGATTTTTGAAGAGAAAAAAATATATTGTGTATTATTCAATGTAACAATCAAATGTTTAACCAAAAAGTCAAAAGTTACAAACAAATTTAAAATGAAATATTCAAACCGCATACGTCAACCTTAATGTTTAAATATACAAATCTTTACAGAAAACGTATTTTGTGAAGTCATGATTATCGCAGATCAGACCTCTTTTCCTTTTAAATGGTAACCCCAATTTCTGATACCGCTATTTGGAGAAGTAGGCTTTTCAGCATACAGGGCGATGATTTCTGAGATAGGTTACACGAGATTTTTGAAGAGAAAAAATATATTGTGTATTATTCAATGTAACAATCAAATGTTTAACCAAAAAGTCAAAAGTTACAAACAAATTTAAAATGAAATGTTCAAACCGCATACGTCAACCTTAATGTTTAAATATGCAAATCTTTACAAAAAACATATTTTGTGAAGTTATGATTATCGCAGATCAGACCTCTTTTCCTTTTAAATGGTAACCCCAATTTCTCATACCGCCATTTGGAGAAGTAGGCTTTTCGGTATACAGGGCGATGATTGCTGAGATAGGTTACACGAGATTTTTGAAGAGAAAAAATATATTGTGTATTATTCAATGTAACAATCAAATGTTTAACCAAAAAGTCAAAAGTTACAAACAAATTTAAAATGAAATATTCAAACCGCATACGTCAACCTTAATGTTTAAATATACAAATCTTTACAGAAAACGTATTTTGTGAAGTCATGATTATCGCAGATCAGACCTCTTTTCCTTTTAAATGGTAACCCCAATTTCTGATACCGCTATTTGGAGAAGTAGGCTTTTCAGCATACAGGGCGATGATTTCTGAGATAGGTTACACGAGATTTTTGAAGAGAAAAAATATATTGTGTATTATTCAATGTAACAATCAAATGTTTAACCAAAAAGTCAAAAGTTACAAACAAATTTAAAATGAAATATTCAAACCGCATACGTCAACCTTAATGTTTAAATATACAAATCTTTACAGAAAACGTATTTTGTGAAGTCATGATTATCGCAGATCAGACCTCTTTTCCTCTTAAATGGTAACCCCAATTTCTGATACCGCTATTTGGAGAAGTAGGCTTTTCGGCATACAGGGCGATGATTTCTGAGATAGGTTACACGAGATTTTTGAAGAGAAAAAATATATTGTGTATTATTCAATGTAACAATCAAATGTTTAACCAAAAAGTCAAAAGTTACAAACAAATTTAAAATGAAATATTCAAACCGCATACGTCAACCTTAATGTTTAAATATACAAATCTTTACAGAAAACGTATTTTGTGAAGTCATGATTATCGCAGATCAGACCTCTTTTCCTTTTAAATGGTAACCCCAATTTCTGATACCGCCATTTGGAGAAGTAGGCTTTTCGGCATACAGGGCGATGATTTCTGAGATAGGTTACACGAGATTTTTGAAGAGAAAGAAATATATTGTGTATTATTCAATGTAACAATCAAATGTTTAACCAATAAGTCAAAAGTTACAAACAAATTTAAAATGAAATGTTCAAACCGCATACGTCAACCTTAATGTTTAAATATGCAAATCTTTACAAAAAACATATTTTGTGAAGTTATGATTATCGCAGATCAGACCTCTTTTGCTTTTAAATGGTAACCCCAATTTCTGATACCGCCATTTGGAGAAGTAGGCTTTTCGGCATACAGGGCGATGATTTCTGAGATAGGTTACACGAGATTTTTGAAGAGAAAAAATATATTGTGTATTATTCAATGTAACAATCAAATGTTTAACCAAAAAGTCAAAAGTTACAAACAAATTTAAAATGAAATGTTCAAACCGCATACGTCAACCTTAATGTTTAAATATACAAATCTTTACAGAAAACATATTTTGTGAAGTCATGATTATCGCAGATCAGACCTCTTTTCCTTTTAAATGGTAACCCCAATTTCTGATACCGCCATTTGGAGAAGTAGGCTTTTCAGCATACAGGGCGATGATTTCTGAGATAGGTTACACGAGATTTTTGAAGAGAAAAAAATATATTGTGTATTATTCAATGTAACAATCAAATGTTTAACCAATAAGTCAAAAGTTACAAACAAATTTAAAATGAAATGTTCAAACCGCATACCATTTGCGCGTTGAAAATGGCCAAGTGGGTGTTCAAATTTGTTTATAACATTAGTTAATAGTTAGGAAGCTATTAACCTGATTTCTTCGGTTATTCTAGTCTTTAAATCTTCAATATTATTAGGTCGGTTTAAGTACACTTTGGAATTAAAATAATCCCGCAAGAAGAAATCGGTAGTGGAGTTAGATCGGAAGATCTTGCTGGCCATTCAATTGCTCCTTGCCTACCAATCCATTTGTTTGGGAAAATGGTACTAAGATAATTACGAATACTTAGAAAATAATGTGGCGGTGTGCCATACTCCTGAAACCATAAGGCACTATCGGGTAAAAGGGTTTGGCATTTGCGGGTATTATGTTTCACTGCAGTAATAGCAAATAAGTTTCACTATTTGATCCACCTTCAATAAAAAACGTACCTATGACTGATTTTTTTTGTCGGACTTATGTGTATCCTTCCATCATCCATGAATGTGGATTTTTAGGTGTCCGGTATCTATAGTTTTGCGTATTAACAGACCCGTATAGGCAGAAGGTAGCTTCGTCGGAGAAAATTCCAGATTGTTATTACATCGGTCCAACATTATGTCAAAATTATCATCGTCAAGTTCTTGAACCAATTTTATTTTGTGCAAAACAATTTGAGAGTCTAGGATGTCGTAAAATTTCTAACTTCATGAGGATTTAACTGAAATTATCATAATCTCCAATTTTTCTTGGTCTTGTCCTAGTAGTTTGCCGTAGTTTGTATGGTGCAGTTATTTAGCCAACTTTTGTTTCATATAACCAACCAAGTTTTAAGGAGGTGAGTGTAAAACATAGTGGTGAGAAAAGGAAAGAAGTAATATAATAATAAATTTTTAACAATCTTTGCTGATTTTGATTGAATTCTTCAATTTTAACGAAACCGAACATCTTTGGTAGAACAAACCAAGGAAATATTTATATAACGGCGTACGAAAAGGAGATGACAGGCCACAAGCCTATGATGGAAATGAGGATTGATGATATAATTACCGTGTGCAAATGCAAGAGGCAATTGCTAAATCAAGCTGCTAGTCTATATCATTCCAAAAAAACCCCAGAGCCTTCAAGTCGCACAGTGTTCTAAAAAAGGAATTGCAGGTTATTTACAGGGCAAATCTAAACAAACATTTTTGTTGAGTAGGTGAGCTTCTTCATTGGTTCTGCCATTAAGAAATACGTCGAGGATAATGACTTACCTCCGCAGGTTCTTTTCGTCCTTGACAATACTTCTATTCATCCACAAAATGTTGAGGACCACATCCTCGTGGAGTTCAACTTCATGAAGTTCTTTACTTTCCATCCAATATCACCATTATCCTATAACCCATAGACCCCATAAACAGATGATCTCTAATTTAAATGGAACTTTTTACCAAACATATTTCCGATATTGTTTTGAGGTTATGGAGAACACGAACCGCACTCTTCGAGATTTCTGGAAGGACGCCTACAACATCGTTACACTCTTCAAAGTTATCGATATGGCGTGCCCGGATGTTACAGAAAAGACCTTGAAATCTGCATAAAAATGCCGCGGCCTGAGTTTAGTCTTAGCAAAACGATAAAGGATGTAGGCCTGGGCAGGAAGTGGGAGAGAAAATTGTATCTCTCTGATAGTCCATAGGCCTGGATGAAGAAGACATCAAAGAGTTTGTGGTCGCACTAATTTAACCAATTCAAGGCCAAATAACTAAGATGTGACTGACGATAAGTAATACAATTCGGCACATTTACCTTTTCCGATTAGTAAAGTGTCTGCAAGGAAGTACAATTATAATGTTTTATTTTTCTGCGAATCGTTTGTGCCCTGTAGAGCATTGATTACTTGTCATTTCAAAATCTTCTAAAATTTACAACTGGAAATAGTTTTCATGGAGTATACTTATGAAATGCTTCAATTTTTTGTACAATTCTACATTCTTCCTTCGGTTTGATTAGAACGTTTCTTGTATTGTTCTTGAGGGCGCAGAAAGCGATTCTAAGGTTCAATCTACTAAAGTACTTCTTGCTTGAAGGGGGGCTAGCTGAGATTGGCAAAATTTTAAATATCGTTTTCCGTGTTGAAACCATTTTCTAAGGTTTTCCTCAGAGTAATGCCCTTAAGAAATCAATTGAGTACAATACAAAATTTTAAAGTTATTCAATAATTTCTTTAAAAGTTTTTGCAGAATTAGGTCAGTCCAAATAATTTGATTATTTCAACTGGCTTAGCTCATAATTTAAAAATCAGTAAAGATTCTGTTATATAATAATAATAATAATTTCTACCTACAGTTGACTTGTGAAAAGCTATAGCTTGATGTATACATACTTCGATCTACTTTGTGACATGTTGATTTTTGTCTATATTTGAAAGCAGTACATCTCAGGTCATAATTGCCAAAATTTTAGCCCTCTCAAATTTAACCGTAATTTCGTCTTAATTTCGTAGAAGATGTTGAAAATGATTCCAGTGTCTAGATGTACGAAACGGGCCTGGTTTGATACAAATGTAGATAACATTTTTGTTAAAATCTTCGATCTTCTTGTCAACTATTTTCTGTGATTGTCTCGATTTATGCAAATGTAGGTAAATTTAATGAGCCGAAATACTTGTAAGCATAGTAATATAACTTCTCAATCCGATTAATACCGGTTACACTGTTTAACTAAGAAATTTAAACGCAAAGAAGCTATTTTCAGTGTAGAATAAAATGAAACGAATCGGTTTTAGAGTCTTGGGATGAACCAAAACATCGCTCCTACCCCTAAACAAGGTGGTTGAACCAAGAAGAATTGACAAAAGAAGAAGAGGACAATGGAGGAAAGGAAAGGCTGATGGGGCAGAATCGAAGAACTAGATGAAAAAATAAATGAAACTTTGGATGTAAAGAATCGGAAGGAATGACAGAGATAGATGAAGAAATAATAGGAATCTATGTGACACCTGTTGAAGGGTAAATGTGAAGAAGAGTAAGAAAAGGATTCTTATGAAGAGATCAAAAGATATGGTGGTTGGAGCGAATATTCGGCAACTAGCAGATTCTTCCAGTTTTCCAACTTGAATATCTAATTCTTTCTTGATTTGCCGTTCACTTAACTTTTCTCAAGGTCTTTATTCGCCACCCACCCTTCAACGGACGAACAATGACTAATTAATTTTGATATCAACTAAGAATGAGAATAACCCAATTGTTTGTTCCAACTTATTATCGGGTCATTCTCCTGCTATCTTTGCATTACCGATATCTACAACTAATTTATAATGACAACTACTCCGATAGATTGGAAATTTATTCTTTCTCTTATCATTAAAATTTTGTTATTGTTGATACTTGTCCAAATTTTGTTTAGCCTAATAAATAATTAATGGATTATTAAGATCTTATTATTGTTTGTTTATATTGAACTAGTAATTTTAAATTAATGTATCATTTGGTAATCTATTTAATTAAAAAATATGTCTTTTATAACCACTTAGTTTGAAGCATTTTGAGAGTCGTAATGTCATCTTGGGAACCAGATCTTCAATATTTGTATCAATATTTGTACTTCTCTTCATTTCTCTTCCTTCTACAGATCAGTACGATCTGTAGGAGGATTTTGGAAAATAATCATAGGTACCAATTCTAAGTTTGGGTAAGAGGAATATAGATAACTTTTGTCAACACGTAATTTTCTGCGAGTGTCCCGATTGAAGCAACTTGTGGCAAACTTAATGAAACAGACCTAGTTGTGGATGCAGGATTTTGACTTTTTAATGCGACTAATTCTGGTTTAGCTTTCATATTATATGCAAATTTGAGGATACATGCAGAAAATCTCGTTGTTTTCGCTTCCTCTTGTAGTGAATGGCAAAATCAACAAGAATCTAAGTTCAGAAAAACGATCTATTTATGAAAGTTCCAATTTTTAAGTGATAGATCTTGCGAAAATTCTAGTTTAAATTTGATCAAAATTTCGCTTGAAACATCAACATCGCTAATGTGCTTTGGTAATTGGGCAGTTATTTAAGGGTTGCTTGATTTCAAAAACGGTAAGTAAACCAATTAGTTGATGATATAAGATTATAAGCGAATAACACGTTTAGATATATCTATATATATATTTAGCACAACAGGCCCTACAGGCCCGAGGCTTGATAGGTTACTGCCCTCCATTTCATCCTGGCTTCAGCCTTTTCTTCCCAGTCTCCAATGCCCATTTCTCTCAGGTCCTCCTGCACCGCATCCAGCCATCTTGATCTTGGCCGCCCTCTTCTTTTCTTTCCGCTCACCCCTCTCTGCAGCACTGTCTTCGGTGTTCTCCTTTCAGGGAGCCTCATTACATGACCCAACCATCGGATACGTTGGGACTTCACCATATATGTTATGCTCAGTTGTCCATACGTGTTCAATACCTCACTGTTGGATCTGCTCTCCCACTTCTCGCCCATCTTCTTACCCCCGTAGATCCATCTTAGGATTTTTTTCCCATCCCAGATATATCTACTTACTGTTATTCTTGTCCAAACAGTAATAAGCAAGCACTAAATTTTCTTATTTCAGTTATAGGAGAATCTTCAAGAATTTGGTATCTCGCCGTTAAAAATAATAGTGACTTATCTTTTAAAAGTTAATTCAATCATTTTGTTTTCAGTAATTTACAACGCGGTTTCTAATAGTTTTGCAAATTTGTAAGGTATCTACATAATACTAGTCTACTTTAGTTTTTCTGGCACCAAGTTTCTTTTTCTTTTCATCCTTTTTCGATCAAATGAATGGTTTTTAACTTTTTAAATAGAAATCAGAGAAATTCTTGTTTGCTTCCTGTATTTAGTATCATTTTCATCGAAGAGGTTTTGTTTAGATATAATCTCATCGCTTGCAGAGATTTTAACAGAATTAAACCACATCGGTTTACTTCTTCCCATACGATTCTTTATTCAATCGCGTAATGAGGAGTGTACTTATTCACAACCTAAACAAACCCTATACTGAATTCCCCTCAATACTAATTAGACGACAAGGATAAGATCGACGAAAAAAATACATGTGTTGTTATTAATTTAAATATTTATTTGCATATTTCCGAAAAATTTCGACAAGACAATCCAAACTATTACCTCCGCTTGCAATCATATTTAAAGGATCAACGGCGCTGAGTATGCAGCGTAAGGCGAAACCAGTGGTGCTGAATAGGCTGATACGAGCGGTGCTGAATAGGCAGAATAAGCAGAATAAGCTGGATAAGCAGAATAGGCGAGAGGTGCGCCAGCTACGACCGGAGCAGTGTAAGCGGCGGCGATTAATCCCGGTTTGGCTTTCGGTTCGGGTTCCGGAGCCGGAGCGGCAACGGCGATGGCCAAGATTGCGGCGAATACGATCTGCAAAAAAATCAAGAAATTATCTTTAAACACAATTGTTAATGTATAAATATATGAGCACATACGGCTTTGAACATTTTGGTAGTGATGGATTTGACGATTATATCAAACTATACCCTACGTCGATGCTTTAAGGAGCTTTTATAGTCGATAAAGGAAGTGGGAGTATATAAGAGGCCTATGCAATTATGTAGTCGTCGTCGTTTTTAAAATCGGTTCAGGTTTCAAGTTCAAGAAAATCTTGTGTAAACGTATTCATTGGTGAACTCGTAAACGTACGCACGATTGGCAATCTCAATGTTCTATTGTGTGCGTGTCTAGCTGAGAGACCTATATTTGATTTCTTTTTTATTAGGTGGAGTGAATCACCTTGACTATCAACCTTTGGAGTTTTCTTTTGGGTTTACGTGTCTCTTGTTGGAACAATACATATCAGCTGATTATACATCCGCACATTAAGTGCACCTAATAACAATAAATGATAATAAAGTTTATTTCTCTTCGCAATACAAATCAAGTATATACGTGAAATATATGAGAACGAAGGAAACAAAATATGACCAATATAACCGATTAATAACATCCATATATTTAGAAAGTCATTAACATTATAACAATTAATTGGTAGTAAATAAATTTTTAATTTCCTTTTAAGAAACAAGCACTAAAGGAAAAAGAATAAAGCAAGTAACGACTTAAGAATATCTTGGTACTGTAATAGCAAGATATGGAAGATTGGATGCTGAAATAGAGGAAACAAATTTACTACATACTCAACAAGGCATTGTTGGAAAGAAATAGATAGGGAAGCAAAGCAAAGAAGATATTTGATATGGGAGGATCTGGAGAAAGAAGAAACGGAAGACCTAGGAGGAGCTGGATATACGTAAATTTGTCGACAAATCATCACATTGTTTTTATTTCTCTTGTACGTAATTGTGAAATCGGCAAGAATCTAGGTTCAAACGCAAAGGTAGGAAAAATAAATTTTAGAACAAGTACTGGCTGTACAACTTTAGGACCTAAATTAAAGATGGAAAAGCTATTGGGGATTACAGCATTGCATTAATTTAAGTCCTAAGGTTGTACAGCCAGTACTTCTTCTAAATATATAATTATAGATGGAGGTTTTTCAAGAAATTAGGGATTGATGACGAACAACACAAAATTAGCGGGCATTCTGAACAGAAGACATTTTTAATTCGCTGCAGATGGCACGAAATTTTCCCACCAAAAACAAACTTGGCTGTAATCCGCAACAATTTTTCCATCTTTAATTTACGTAGAAAATAAGCTCTTGAAGCTATTTTTCAATCTCGGTTCGGAAAAATGATCTATTCATGGGAGACCCTACTCTTAAATGATAGATCTTGTAGTTGTTGTAATATGTCTACCATGGATGATGCGTCTTGCTAGTTAGTTGATTGTATTAAATAGTGTGCTGTGATAGTAAACATAATAATGAATGTCATATAGAGTAGACTGATTACACAGTTGTATCTAATAGAGTTATTAAACCTGAAGTAAAGTTAGAAGCTTGTTTTTATTAGTTAACAACACAACATGGTGTCAGGTTAAAGCCCGCGTAAAATAAAAATAAAGAATAGAATGGCTACGTCTCGTCATATGAATCCGAACGGTGCTCGTGATGTTGGTCCAAGAATGGGAAACAATTCAAAATGGACGTCGTCGTCCTTACAACCACTAGTAAAAGGAGGTAATCTAGCGGACAATTGGCAAAAATGGTTAATGCAGTTTAAAATTTACATGAGGGCAAGTGGACTGGAAAATAAAAGCGATCAACGCAAAGTTGCCATTTTGCTACACTACATTGGTCACGAGGCTTTAGATATATTTAATTCCTTCAATCTAAATATAGATTCCTGTATATATGTATAATGATTTAGTTTCCAGATTTGACAGGTATTGTAAGCCTAGGAAGAACCTAACAGTGGAAAGACATAACTTTCTGACAAGAGCCCAAAAGAAAGGGGAAAGTATTGATGAATTCATAACGTCATTGAAAAACCTAAGTTTGTCATGTGAGTTGAGCTGCGTGAAAGCTTAGTAAAAGACATATTCATTGCTAGATTGGATAGCAATAACAAAATAATAAAAGAAAGACTTCTGCAAGAGGATGATCTGGATTTAGAGAAAGCCGTACGAATAGCTAAATCAATAGAAATCACGCAAGTGCAAGCTCAACAATTAAATCCAAATAGTGAAGACCTAATTCATAAAATCAAACAGTCGGAGCAAGTCCACCAGTCAAAGTGATACCAGTCAAATAACACAGGAGGGCATACATACAACAAACATTCAAGAAGTCAAAGTCAAGGTATTCGTTATGGAAATAAACAGGTCAGTACAAGAAATTGTAAACGATGTGGTCATATTCATCGCAGTAGGTGTCCTGCTGGCGTTATTCGTAACAACTGTTGTAAGGTTGGACACTTTGCTAAATACTGTTTTAAAATTAAGAATGCTAATATTGGTGAAGTACAAATTCACAGACAAGAAACAGATTTTAATGATCATTAAGGCATAGAACAAGATTTATTTACTATAAGATCAATAAATCCTGTAAATAATAATAATGTAAAAAAATAAGTAGTAATGCATGGATTCTAGGTGTTAATTAATAATTCTGTTATAGAGTGTCATCTCGATCCAGGTGCAAAAACAAATGTAATGTCTTATGAAAAATTTAAAAGTCTAAATATTAAGAATAAAATTAAACCTGCAAATGTTAGGCTGACGTCATTTCCAGGAGATCAAATTCCGGTCAAGGGTAAGTGCATTATCAACTGCATTATCAATAATCAGTCTGTCTCTGTCGAATTTATAATTGCTGGAAATTTGACTGTCAACCAAAGCAGGACTATAAGGTCTATGATTTGGGCTAGATGGTTGAAAACTATTATTTATAGACGGCACTGATTTGTCTTGAGCGTTGTCTGGTGGTAAAGTATATTTCTCTCTATTTACTCTCGGTTTCAATAAATGCTGACGGTTTCTACGATACTGAATACCGTCAGGGGTTTCAACTAAAAAAGATCTTGGTTCAGGACCAATTTGCACTACTCACGCAGGTGACCATGGAGAAGTAGGCGTTTTCTTATAAAGAATGTCGTCTCCTATAGATAAAGACGGAAGTGGTTTTGCATGTTGGTCATAATAATTTTGTGTTCTTTCTATTTTCTCCCTCACAAATTTAAGGTATTGGTTATAATCAACGACTGTTGGTTTCAAAACGTTATGAGAAATCGGTAATTTCGTTCTTAATTGTCTTGACATAAGTAGTTGGGCAGGGGAGTAACCACTATCTTGTTGTGTATTTCTATACTGTAGTAAGGCAATATAAGGATCTGTACCTGATTGCATACATTTCATGGAAAGATTTTTGACCGTAGCAACAGTGCGCTCGACGAGTCCGTTGCTTTTTGGATAATTAGGACTTGATGTTTGATGATTTACCAGGTCTAGTAGTATGAAACCGGAATTTCCCTATAGATGGTGCCAGCGTTCAGTTTAATCACCATAAGACCCCTGTTACATAGCCATCGTCTTGTTCTAACAGCTGACGAAGAGTGTCAACAAACATTAACCCACGTTCCGTACACTAGTCTATTCTTTTATAACCTCAAACATGTCAAGGTTCGAGCCTAATAACTACGATTTGCGGACAGCATTAATTTTTTGTTACCATTTAAGGAAAACTACTGCAGAGTCGCATAGAATGCTTGTCGAAGCATACGGTGAACATGCTCTCGGCAAAACACAGTGCTTCGAGTGGTTCAAAAGATTCGAAAGTGGTGATTTGGAGGTTAGTAACAAAGAATGTGGAAAACCACCAAAAAAGTTTGAAGACCAAGAGTTACAAGCCTTATTGGATGAAGACGATGCTCAAACTCAACAAGAACTCGCGCATCAATTAAATGTATCACAGAAAGCTATCTGCAATCGTTTAAAAGCTATGGGAAAAATTCGAAAAGTGGGAAAATGGGTTTCGGGTGAATTGAACGAAGGACAGCAAGAAAACCGAAGAACCACCTGTGAAATGCTGCTTAACCGGTTCAATAGAAAATCATTTCTCCATCGAATCGTGACAGGTGATGAAAAATGGATTTATTTTGAAAATCCCAAGCGTCGTAGATCATGGCTGAATCCAACCGAACCATCGACATCAACTGCAAGACCGAATCGCTTTGGAAATAAGACGATGCTCTGTATTTGGTGGGACCACAAGGGTGTTATTTATTATGAGCCGCTGAAACCTGGTCAAACCGTCAACACTCAACCGTACCAACAGTAAATGATAAATTTAAGCCGAGCAATAACTGAAAAACGACCGGAATATGCAAAAGGCAGCACAAAGTGATTTTGCTGCATGATAACGCCCCATCTCATACAGCAAAACCGGTCAGGGAAACAATTGAATCGTTCGATTGGGAATTACTACGGCATGCGGCTTATTCCCCAGACTTGACTCCATCCGACTATCACTTATTCGCATCGATGGGTCACGCTCTCGCTAACCAACGCTTCAATTCGTACGAAAATGTACAAAAATGGCTTGATAATTGGTTCGTTTCGAAAGAAGAAAAGTTTTTTGGCAAGGTATCCATAAATTGCCGGAGAGATGGGAAAAATGTGTACAATCCACTGGAAGTTATTTTGAATGAAATATTTTTTATCACTTTTGAATAACAATCGTTTTATTTTTACAAAAAGATTCCGGTTTCATACTACTAGACCTGCTATATCCCATTCCTTCAAGAATGATTTGAATTCTTCAGAGTTATGGGCGGACCATTATCCGATATTATAACAGAAGGTATTCCATGACGAGCAAACATAAACCTTAAATTAGTTTCGACTTCGTTAGCATTTGTTGAATTAACAGGTACTACTTCAAAATACTTAGGAAATTTATCAACGACTAATAGATAAGTAGTTCGGTTAAAATAAAAAAATCTATACCAAGCTTTTGCCAGGGCAGTGTAGGTGCTGGCACATATACCAGGAGTAGCAGAAGAATTGTTAAGCCGCGTCGATTTACTTTTAGTGAAAATGACGACAGCACATAATTTTTAAAAAAATGTTTGTTTTAATTTCTTTTGAAAGGATAGTGTTGTAATATGTCTATCATGGATGATGCGTCTTGCTAGTTAGTTGATTGTATTAAATAGTGAACTGTGGTAGTAAACATAATAATGAATGTCATATAGAGTAGACAGATCACCCAGTTGTATCTAATAGAGTTATTAAACCTGAAGTAAAGTTAGCAGCTTGTTTTTATTAGTTAACAACACAGCAGTAGTAATTACAGTTTCATCAAAATTTTGCTTAAAACATCAACATTTTTCATTTTCTTTGGAAATCGCGCAGGTATTTGAGGTTGTTTTGGTTTGAACAATGGTAAGTAAACCAATTTGTTGATGATATAAGAGAATGACGCGTTTAGATGTACTTTCTTCTATTCTCGTGGAAACGATAATAAAGCAGTAGGTACTAAACTTTCTTATTTCGTTGGCAGTAAAATTGTTACGAACTTGGCATCTCTTCGTTAAAAATAATAGTGACTTATCTTAAAAATTGAGTTAAATGATTTTATATTTACTAATTTAGGACAGAGTTCCTAATATGATAATAATAGGTAGTTCTAAAAATTTGAAAGAGGATGTACACAAAATTCGATTAAATGAATAGTTTATAACGTTTTGATGCACTTCAGAGAAATTTTTATTTGCTTTCTGGTTTTAGTACCATTTTAAACAAAAGGTTTTGTTTAGATATAACCCCAACATTCATTCTAGCAGAATTAACTGCGAGTAAAACTATATCGGTTTACTTCTTTCTATGCAATTATCTATTCACCCGCGTAATAACTATTGTATTTATTAAGCAAACCTTCGATTGAATTGTCATCGAACTAATCACGTGTTAAGAGAAAAAATCGGTACAAAAAATTAGATGCATGTGTTGTTGTTATTATTTTAAATATTTATCGTAGTGTAGTGATAAACAAGGAAAGATTGACACAGAATATCATATCGGTAAACTCCTCACCACACAATTGTTTATAATAAAATCGGTGACACGTGTTTTGCTAGCTCGAGGCAAGCATCTTCAACAACCGTATAAACCGAAGTTTACTTACTAGCGAAACACGTGTCACCTATTTTATTATAAACAATTGTGTTGTGAGGAGTATACCGATGTGATATTTCGTGTCAGTACACAGTCCTTGCGATCACCTTTAAGGAAAGATTGGATGCTGAAATAGAAAATAGAGGAAACAAATTTACAAAAATTTACGACCCACTCAACAAGACATTATTAGGATACCAAAAAATAGACAGAGAAGTTGAGATATTAATTCATAAGCTAATTACAGTACCGACCCCTGACATACGTCAGTGAAAATTGGATGACAAGCTAAAAACAAGAGATAAAGATCAACGCATTAGAGATGAAACATATTAGAGAGATGACAGGAGTAACTAAATTGCACAGAATAAGAAACGATGAAATTGGGAAAACACGAAACCAGAAACCAATACTAGAAAAGATCAAAACAAAGCACTTAAACTGGTACGAGGTGCGGATGAATCGAGATAGACTGGGAAAGAAGATATTTATCATTGAGGGATCTAGAAGATAAAGAAAAGGAAGAGCTAGAAGGAACTGAATGAAGGGGAAGGAAAAACCCTAGAAGACCTTAAAAGACTACCAAGAAACAGGGTAGGGTGGAAGAGGTAGAGAATAGAAGAAGCGAAACACCAATCCAACGCCTGAAAGAGCATTAATGATTGGGTAAAGAACGAGAAACAATCTTAAGTTTCGGGTGCGTCTAACAAGAGGAGGTAAAGCGTTATTAAATGTATATATATATATATATTTCGTGACCTTTTGATACTTATCTTATATGATAGATCTCTACCACTAATAGTTCAATAAAACAAGGCTGGTTTGAACGATAGTTATATTTTCAGAACGTTTACAAACGTTTTTGGAACACCTTCTTCAGTGAAAATATAACTAGATAAATATCTAAACAAACAATTTTTTTATTTGGGAACTATCAACAAAATAACTAATGACTAGGATTTCTTGATATAGAGGATGTGTAAACAACTTATATATATATATATATAAATTATAAAAACTAAATTAATGTGTAAACATACATGCAAATTAAGTAAAACCTTATATCAAAAAATCTTTGTCGAAACCTTAACAATTCTGTTCAAGGACTAGGGAAAACCCAAATTTAAAAACCTAGCCAAAGGTTTCCTTCTTAACCTTCCTATACTCACGTCAAAATGAAAGACGTATACTATACTATATAAGTCGGTCTCACAGACCGTATGCGTGAGTATAGGAAGGTTAAGAAATGCAAATGTCATTTTAACAAATTGCTATATACATTACATAAATTTTGAATATCGGTTCTGAAATGAATAGTTTTAGTGTCTTTCTGTATATTTATCATTTCATATATTAGTCATTTTTTATAATTATTCTCTGTTTTTAATATAATTGTGTTTTCAAAATCAAAGTAATGCCCAAGATCTTTGTAATGCTTTGTTACAGCGGTCATTGCACCAAAATCATTATTTAAAGAATACTTATGGCTATACAACCTTTTCTTTAAATATTGTTTCGTCTGACCGATGTAACAACCATCAGAGTCTTTACAGTTTATTTTATAAACTACATTACTCTGATTTTGTTTAATTATTTTAGATTTAGTATTAGTAAAAAGAGATCTGTTACTATAATTTGGAATGAAAGTAATGTTTATGTTGTTTTTATTAAATTCTTTATTTATTTCTTCGCTTAAACATTTTTTATAGGAAATAGCGTTATAACATTTATTGTTATTATTTTTAATTCCTCTATTGTATAATTTGTTAATTCTGTTTTTTATTATTTTTTCATAAAAACTATTATTTTTATCTAAGATTTCTTTAACTTTGTTTAAATTCTTTTCCCTAAATTCAGGATTAGCTAATCTAACCGCTTGATCAACTAAACCGGTAACTACATTAATTTTATGTAATTTTGATGTTTCTGAAAAATAATTTAAATGTCTTCCTGTATTGGTAGACTTTATATGTCAATCTGTTTTCACAATGCCGTTATTATGCATGACTGTCACGTTCAGGAAATTCAATGAGTTATTAGATTCCCTCTCATATGTAAATTTTAATCTATTATGATAACTATTAAAGGAATTTAATATCTCATCAATACTATCCTTTCTTACGGAAACCTATAAAATAAGTCTCTTTTGATAAACTTGCCAGGTATATTTCGCAGGGAGAAGGCTATTCAAACGTACATGTGTTATAATTAAGTAAGGCTAAAAAGTAATTTTTACTTTGAAGAACAAGTTAAAGCAAGTTCTTATATCGTAAAATGTTAACACATACTATACTTTGTCTCAAATATTATTTACAGTAGTTCTCTGTAATGTAAAGTAAATATTAGTCTCAAACATCTACTCTGCTTTGGGATCACCCGACAAACCTCTGAAGTCGAGCGCGAATGAATTATTCCATACTGCACAGAGGAAATGAAATTGGCATAATGAAGCACTAGTAATCTATTTAAGTTTCATATTTTCTTAGTTCCTTGAGGGTGCAACAGACTTTTGATAAGGATTTGCACAGATCTTAACATGTGCAAATCAATTGCAGTTTTCGTCAATGATTAATCCTAGGATTTTAGTAGATGAATCCAAATTAAATGGCTGTATCGTATTATGAAAATTTAAGAAAATTTAAGAACAACGTCAATCCTAGAATACTCAACGAGTATATTGATATCGTAAGTATGTGTCACACTTACATCATATCATATTGTACTCGGTCTTCTACTAAGATATTTCATCACATTCACAAAATCATTATGTAAAAAAATAATGGCTACCAAGAATTCAGCTCGTTCCGGGAACAAAATATGTCGTTAGTTAGCCCCTAATGGATTCCCAGAAAGTTTATCGTTAGGCATTTAACCCGGCTTGATAAAAAATGCTGTTAAGGGAATTGATAGAAACGCCGACGGGTTTAGCTTCATAGAAAACAAATTTCGGCGGAATAGTGATATAAAATTCAAGGAAGGCATATTCGTTTGTCCTCAAATTCGATCCTAAGTTCTATGCTACCCTAAATGTATAATAACACTAGCATGGGAGTCATTCAAGATAATTGACCAGCACTTTCTTGGATATAATAAGGCGGACAACTATAAGGAGGTCGTGGCGGAATTACTTTAGAACTATAAAGCTCTCTAAAGGTATATTTTCTTCATTTACATCTAGATCTTTTGCCGGAAAACCTAGGTCAGCGCTTTCTTCAGGATATTGCGTTACTAAGGTCAGTTGGGGCCAAACACACTGACCGATTGCTGTTGGAGATGAAGACGAAATATTCCTGCTTTTAAAATACAGATATAAGTTATGCAGAAATACTTGTTGAACTGTCATTAATATAAGAATTTAAGCTATTTTACGTTGTAAGCAAATGTAAAAGAATTAATGTTTTTCAAAATTTTAACGCGCAGTACTCAAAAACTATGCCTGACACGCCAATTTGAAAAGCAGATTCAGAATTCGCGTGGAAAATACTATAACGGTGGCGTTATTTGATCAAAGAAAAACGCAGAAAGTGAAATTCTATTTACCAGTAGTATTATTTAAGTAAAATTACTTAATACCACTCAAAATACTAACACTAAAGTTTAAACTTGCGTAAATAGGAACATCACCATGTTTAGTAGTACCCAGATCCTATCAAAATGGGAGTCGCCAAAATGGGCAAAGGAAACGGGGAATTTGGATATCTACGCAATTTTACTGTCAATATTTCATAATATTATCATCCTTTATTGGTCTAGAAAGTAGTAAATGTAATCCAGAATATAAGTTATTACATAAACCGGTTCTTTTAAAATACCTACGAGAACGAAGTTAAGCTTATCGTCCTCCAATGAAGTCTAACATTAAACTTCATTGTGATATCATCACTTTTTCTTCTAGTTATTTTGTTCTTTAATATTTCCTTTCCTATTGAAGGTATTAAGACGATTACCTTGGGGAATTAATAAAACAGAAAATAAAGTCTAGAAATTGTATTTAGTCGCAATTTTCATAATTTTCATTGAGCAATTAGATTTAAAATTCGATCGCAATTTATAATATAAGAGGTGCCGAATAAGCAGCTAACGCCGGTTGTACTCCGTGGTAAGTTGAAACGACGGGGGCTGAATAGGCCGAAACGACGGGGGCTGAATAGGCCGAAACGTACGGAGCGGAATAGGCTGAATAAGCGAGCGGGGCACCAGCAACAAGCGGAGCGGTATAGGCGGCAGCGATTAAGCCTGGTTTAGCTTTCGGTTCGGGTTCCGGAGCAGGAGCGGCTACGGCTAAAGCCAAGATGGCAGCGAAGACAATCTGAAAAGAATAAATCACATAATATCCTATATCCCAAAGGAAAAACAATTAATAAATACATACAACTTTGAACATTTTGATTGTTTCGTACGATTTGATGCGATATCGAACTGAAGTCGGTAGAAATCGTCGGGGCATTTATACTCGAGGCGAATACCGGGTTGTAGCAATACGAGAAGAAAAAGAAGAAGTGGGGAAAAAGTATTGCGATAAACGACCGCTCAATATATCACGTAAGTCGTCCGTCAAGTTCAACTAATTTTTATGCGCGAGCTTTTGTTATTTGTGCTTGTAAATAAAACGTGAAAACGACAATGAGGACGGGAGTCCGTTTCGGAGAGAATGAACACATTAGTGTATTAATGTTGTTCGATTATCATTTTGGTCGTTTTTATGCTATGCTAATTACACATAAATTTTATCGAGAGGTTTTGTATAATTAACGTAAATGAAGTTAATGGGTAACTGAAAATAGGGCATCAAAATGTGTAATATGTAGAAACTAAAATGAATAATATCGAGGATGTACGAAAAGACGAATCTAAGAAGTTGACTTTCTTTTGTATGAAACAGAAACAAATAAGAAAAAGTACATAGAACGGGAAGGCACAGCAATTGGAAATCCTTTGGCTCCTTTTATCGCCAATTTAGTTTATGAGTAATTTCGAAATGGCGATGAAGAGGGATAATGAATATTTTCCAAGAGTGTGGATCAGATACGTAGACGATAGTCTTGCCGTATTTGACAGCAAGAAATGCTCGATAGAAAATATCTTAGGACAACTAAATTCAAATTTCGACACCATTAAGATTAGGGTAGAAGAAGAAGTGAATAATCGCCTTCCATTTTTAGATGGTTTAGTTATTAAGAACAATAGCAATAATAAATTGGATGTGTACGTTTATAGAAAAAGCATAAACGTTAATAGGTTCATAATGGTGGATTCGAACCACTGCTTGCAACAAATCATGTAGTTTTCTTACTCAAGAGGTTAGTCAAATTTCCGCTCACAAAAAGTGAGTTTGGAAAAAATTTAAAGTTTATCAAAAAGGTAGCTACAATGGTTACTTCGTAAGAGATGTTGAGAAACGGTTTGAAAGAATTAAAAAGATAGGATATGTTGATTCACCGCAAGAACTTGATGCGTATGAACGGATACATATACATGACAGTGGCCCGATTCAGCATTCCGCCTTATTCCGGTTCTTATAATTAAATAGTTAAGTAATACTACTCATTGAAAGGTTAGCTAGCATTTTAATTTTCTTCCGGAAATGAACTAACTTATTCACGTAACAATACTTGTAATTTTTAATCTTCAAAACTTATTCGAACCAGAATGCAGCCCGTAGCAGGTACCTTTTCTAGCCGTGTACTTGACATGTTATTTATAAGGATGGTATACGACGGACAGGTATTGTCACTCGGTTTTATACGGTTGTGATAATGCTTGCCTCGAGCTGGCGAAACACGTGTTACCGAATTTATTATTTAAACTATTGTATGGTGAGAAGACTGAGAAGTTTACTAATTGTAAAGTTCCTTTTGTTACGGCAAAATATAGTAGGATTTACAAATATTGATTTATCGCGATGAAAATTATATTCGAAAATGGAATATGGAATACGAAGTGTTTAGATAACACTGTTCAGCACAAAAATCCCATTTGTGACATAAACGAATATTTTGTAAAATTTAGACCTGTACCTCGTTTACGTTAAGAATGCAGTACGGGTAAGATAGGGCAATAAAAATTTGAATCTGATTGGCTAATAAGGGCGTCCAAATTACACAAAACCCACCGTCTCTTCTATGTCACTTGATAGTTTTCACTTCGTTTACTCCTACTTATCCACTAAATTTGTCCTGTTTTAATTGCACCTCGATTCAGAACACCACTCGCTACATTCTTTAGGTGAACTCAGCGTAAATTCCCATAAAATTGAGCTGGAAATCCCTGAAGTAATTTCAGATTTCATGGATGGACTTCATAGATCACTTTGTAGGTAAAAATTGGGTGTCACATTTATTGCGTGCAGCTAGTTGGGATAATTTATTCTTTATCCCTTCAATAGTACTTTATACTTACTGTACAGTTGTTTAGCAAACGTTCATTCATATTTTTGTATGTAATATGTTGATATTTTAACAAAAATGTCGGGAGTGAAAAGCACCGATAACTTTTGTATATTTGTGTCGAAATTACTGCGAAAACACATCAAAGAACTTTATCTCAATTCGTGAAAAAGCTTAGAAACTGTACTTTGGTTGTAAAGTTGGAGCTCACTATAAATCATACATCATAGCTTTAATAGGCTTTGGGGCACATTGCTGAGTAATCATTCTCCATTACTTTCTGTTCCTTGCGATCCGTCCCCTGTTTTTAATTTATGTGGACTTTAAATTCTCTTGCATAGCCTCTCTCCATTTAATTTTCGGTTTGCCTCCCTTTCCCTTTCCCTTTGTTGTTTTCCACCCTATATCTTTAGGCGCTCTACAGTTTTCCATCTTTCCCCGATGGTCTGTAAACTGTAGAGGTCGAGCTGTTATAAAGTCTTTGATACAATTTGTAAATTCTCCTTCGTTTTCCTTCTATCAAATATTCTTTTTAAGAATTACCTCTCTCATATTTTTAATTTGTTCTGATTGCTTTTGTTCATCACCGATTCCTCACAATTGTAAGTAAGGATTGATCGCAAGACGCCTTCATATATTCTTATTGTGGTTGTTTCTGAAAATCCCGTTTGAAAGGTAAACAATAGGCTTTAAAAATGTGTTGCAGTTCGTGGTAAAAGGCACTGACAGAGTGGTCGGGATACGTTCTTAAATCGGTGCCGTTCGTAGTTCCAATAATTCCAATAACCACTAATCACGTAGCTGAGTACTATTTTTGCATGACGAATATCAAAAGAGATACAAGCAAAACCAAGCGTAGCTTTCATTACTCCAATATTCCCTCTGAAATCCGACCAAACATCCCACAGTCACACTTTTGATTCGGAATCGGGGTCTGAAGAACCTTCACCAGACGCTGTACCAAGCTACATCCCTAGTCGTGATGATGGGTTTTGTAAACCCAAGCCGAATTAAATCAGTTACCTGCTCGTAATTTTGGACCTTCATGAGACAAAAGCAATACTTCTTGACGTCTTGGCGCCTGCAGCAATGGATTTTTAGAGAAAAAGGAGTCGTACAGGGAAGCACAATCAATATTAATATATTCTTTTACAATTAATGGTAAATTGGCGATTTTTCGGCCTAATACCGGAATTTAACTTACCGCATACCCCAGATCATTTGCCGCTATGTATTTATAGATTCGCCCCAAATAAGTTTGAACTATGTTTCACTTTTTAATAGCAACGAATATCTATCAGTTTCCACAGGTCATTCAGCAAATATGGAAGAGACATATGACAATCTTAACATTAGACTCACCGCTGCTGCTTGAATGAGAGAGTTCTCGTTGAAAGGCCGACAAGTTTCATAAGTTTGCAAAAAGGGGAAGCGAACTATGAATTCTGTAACTTTTGCATTTGTCAATATGTTTTGGAGAAATTTATTATAATTTCACATTGCCTGATTGGAGACTTTTTAGATATTTCAAATATTTCTGTATGTATATCTACACTGATAGTGATTGCAAGGAACGCGGTGTATTACTGACATTGAGCGAATAGTTTTCTCAAAACTCTAAACATGCAAGCTTACTTCACTCTCACTCTAATAGTGTGTGGGGCGGAAAAAATATTTTTCTAAGACGCTTGCCCTCTCCCCCACGGTGCTCGTCCGACGTAATTTCTACAAAGACGTGAAAGCAAGAAAATGTAGAAATTAGGCATTTGAAGTTTTTGTACTAAGTGGTAGCGCTTAAAACATGAGCCTTTATACAATGGAATACCCCAAAACATGTATAGGAAAACTGGTGAGATTTTTCTTTTTTATGTAGCACAGCGCAATATGTGCCGCTAGCTGCTGGCTCTGGAGATAATTTTTTTCCTGTAATTATTTCAGTAATTTTGTGTTACTTACGATGTCTTGATAATCTCGATAAGATCGATAATTTTTATGATTAATAACATAGCAATAGCTCTAATCGACAACAAAGTTTAATTATTCAAATCATACGGGAAACCTCCCGAGGTTCTTATAAAATAATGACCACCAAGAAGTCAATATTTAGAAGAATTATTTGAAATGTTTATTTTGTTATTGAATTTAGTGTTACTAAAATGTACTATAAGTTGCTAATTGTTTAAAGCCAATAAACTTATGCTAAATGGCGTGCTTTTGAGTTCCGCCTACCTCATCTTTGGAGGGTGATATCGCAATTCTGAGATCAAAACTAGATCACACAAACCAAGATACATAAAAGAAAGCACTCCAGGGAGAAAAAGACTTTCAAAATGTTGGACGGTGTAACTAAATTAATTAAAATGAAGGATAGGTAAGGGAAAAGGCATAGAGAGTGTACAATTGGCAACTTCATTTTGTCATAAAGTACGGACTTCAGAGTGTTGATTTATCAAAATAAAATCTAGAGGAAAAAATAGAAGAAATATGAATTCTAGATTCTTTTGTTCCTTTTGCAGTGGTGTAGTTATCGCTTCGACATGTAATAATCTTTAATTTATTTCGACTTAATAACCAGTGCTTTTCTGCTGAATACACGTTTATCCATACAATTTGTCACCTTTGCAAAAAATTTTAAAAGTTTCAGAGACATCGAATTTCAAATTTAAATTAGTATTACTCTCATTCACTTAAGCATTACCGGCACTACATGTCATCATTTGTTCGAACACGATTTAGTAATTACTACGCTAACCTTGTCCGGGACATAAATTTAGAAATTATATCAAATAGACAACAAAAAGGTTGTTCGGTAAAATTGATATATATTCCGTAGAAACTATAAAAACTATCATTAATAATAACCTGATTTGTGTGCTATTGAAATCATCACGTAAGTTAGATCCTCCTGCGATCGATTACGAGCACGTTAATCCCGAACTTTAAATATTATGAACGGCTTATTTTATTCTAATCTTTCAGAAATATTTAGAACGGCTTGCATTTTTTTATATTTTTAGGAGACTAGTGGAACTGGATGTTTTCAAAACTAAAGTTTACAGATCAAGTTTCAGTTACGTTAAAAATTTTGTCACTTTCGTTCCTTATCTTGTTGAAATTTATAAAAAATTGTTCAGAGATAGGGCACATCACATGAACTTGAGGATGGTGATGCATGGATTTTAGAAAAAGCGTTTCAAATGTCAAGTTCTGATCCGCTTCAAGGGTGCTTCTGCCAACAATAACCTTATTATATGAGACACACTAATAGCAACAAAAAGAATCGTATTTGTACTCAAGATTACAGACGGCGTACCAATACTGCGGTTCGAACATTGTAAAAGTTTATCAAAATACAGTAAAATCGATATTTGGGCGTTTCATGGGTCACGAATAACGAAGCTGACGTTAGTTCGGCATTTTAAAAAATGACCAACTGAAAATGCCGTTCAAAAATCGACCAAAATCCAAGTTTTCCCTCGCTAATTATCATGCAGTGAATGTAAATAATTCGAAAGCCCTGTTTTGGGTGAATTTGGAGTATTAGTCTGCTAACTATCGAAATTTGTTAACAAATTGCCATTTCATAGGTTTTCCAATATGGTGGATAAATATGGTACTTGGAATTGGAAAAGTGCTACAAATTACATGAAAATCAGTATTTGGGGATTTCTTTGGGTCGCTCATAACGAATCTGGTTTAGTGCTCATTTTACCAAATTATCGCCTAAAGATCCAAAATCAAACAAAAGCCGACCTTTGGCTCGCTAATTGGTGTGCAGTGAAAAATGATGAAAATATCATTTTATGGGACAAATTTGTGGTATTACTCTTGATACTATCACAAGTCGTCGAGAAATTGTTATCCCATTTGGATTTTACAACATGGCGGACAAATATGGCCCCTTCATCAGATTTGAAAAGTTTTCCGATTTCTATAGGAACAGGTATTTTGGGGTTTTTGGGGCCGTTCATGTTAGTTTTGCGTTTTACAATACCTAAGGCTGTTCAGTCAAAAGAAGAAAATTAGACACATTTACTCTTTGACATCCACATCCTTAATCCTGGATAACTGTATCCGGTAACCGAGAGGTCTTGAAATTACTCAGGACCAACGAGCATGGACGTGAGAGAAATATTACCTCTATTGTGCATGTGTGTGTTTGTTTGTGTGAAGCAATACTGAAAAATATATTTTTCAACAGTTCTTTGGCAAATCGTTTACGAAGGTTAGAATCTAAATATATGTCCCCGCACTATTAGATTGTATTCGGCTGTAAGATAAGATAAGATTACTTGAGGTGGCACTGATGCCGGTTCCAATGCGACCTTTCCAGATCTATTGTGGTCCTCATGCCTCCTTAGAGTACGTTCTCCAGCTTTATTCCTTTAATTACACCTAACAGCTTGGAGAGCGGTTCTTCCGCATATACATGTATTTTTAAAGCGGACTTGAATCCCTTGCTCCGTAATGCTGTTATATGCCTCCATAATAGAGTCCTGACCTGCTTTAAGCTTTGCTGACTCCATCTGGGTGGCTGGATAGTCGTTGCATACTACCGCGATCCTCTCCAAAGCGGCCTCCTTGAAGGTTAAACCATCTGGCCCCTTGCTTTTTGGAAGAACTGCGGGAGTAATGCCCTCGGACCTCGCCTTTTGGACTTCCGTCCTTGCTTTACGTTTAGTAGCCTCCGCCCTCTGTTGAGGCCTAACTTCCTTATCTAGACTAAACCTGGCCCCTTTGTGCGTGCCTAGTGAAGTTGGCTTTGATTATGGCACTTTTAGCCTGTATGTAATCTTGGCCCTGTTTCGCAAGCTTTTGCACTTTAACCTTGGAAATTCCAGTTAGCGTAGCTGTACGAAGAGTGGCTAGGGATTTTTATGCCTCCCTAGAGTACGTTCTCCAGATTGTATTCGACTGTAATTTTACTTTTGCTGCCAGATTTATGTATTTAATACTACCTAATTTAGAAAAAATCCTCAGATCGGACAAAAATTATGATTATTAATCTGGGCAAACTGCGATAATTACGGAATAAGTGACAACAGCTTCGCCGACTTCCCTACTAAATCGATGCTGTATGCGAGTAGTTCTGTGTATATTTAGGCTATTGTAACTTATTTTGTAATTGTACGCTGTTACATTTACGCATTTTTGTTGTTAATATTTCCAAATTAATAAAAGTTCCCCTCTGAACTTTAACGAAAGCCTTATATTTCCGAAAATATTGTAATCATACACAATCAAGTTTAGAATCATTTTTGGACAAATTAGTAAAGATAAACATGATTTTAGGGGGAATCGTTCCACGATATCAGCGATAAGTAAATTTTATAAACAAATGAATAAAGAGTAGACCATATACATAACTCTCCATAGAATGATCTAGCGCAACTGAGGTTTGTTTATTAGGTAGCTCTCGTAGAAAGCTGTGTAATGCCTGCACTACAGGATCAAATTCCGTATGTTAATAATGTGCACGGAAGGAATTGTGCTTTATTAATCGTAAACCGCAACGGGAGACTAGTTCAGCCCTTATTAAGACTCGTCAGTACGGTATACAATTAGGGAACCTTATTGCAATTAGTTTTCATTTTCTTCTTTACAAAGGCATATATATATATATATAGTATTTGATTGTTGAAAATGGTACATTGCACTGTTGCTTTATTTTTGGGCTTAACGAAGACTTCTGTTGTATTAATCACAATATTGTTTTACGCAAAGCGGAGGTTTACTGTATAAGAAATATTGCGCTCTATTGGCTGAACTTATTTTTGACAAATAGAAGGCAGTATTAAGTAGCTTAGGAATAATACGTTGGCTAATTTCGCTTCAACTACTGTTACTACAAAACAGATGTCCCATAAGGGTCAATTCTAGAGTCAATGCTCTTCCTTCTTTTATAAACGACGTAATTAAGTCATGTAATGCCATTTCTATCTATCTTTATATCGACGACTTTACCTTGGTGACAATATACAACTTTTAAAAAAGGGGAGAAGCGTCGTGGGGCACCCGATAAGATCAACGCTCTTGACGCATCTGATGCTTATTTGAATAAAAAGTAAAATTCTATCATTGAATAAAAATAAGCAATGTATAAAGAAAAAGTATTTCATTTCGAAACCGAATAAGTTGAAGTTGAATTTGAAGTAAATTCGAGTCCGAATAATAAGAGCGCCATCTGATGAGGGAGACGCAAATGAGGCGCACTTTACCCCTTCGATGTGGATGTGTGCGTGTGCGAGAAAGAACGAATGAAAGAAGAAAGATAGAAAAGGGTCTATCTGAAGATTTTAAGCGTCTCACTCTTTTCCCAGTTAACTCTCGCCGCAGAACCTCCCTAAAAAAGCTTCGCTCTAATAAATATAATGATAATATCGATGTCTATTATTATTATTATTATTATTATTATTATTATCATTATTTAGTTGTAGGTTACCATATTTTTTAAACATTGCCTCTTATTAGGGGTGCGGAAATATAGTTTATTACTATTCTTGCTATTATTATTATTATTACTATTATTAGACCCCATTTCTAGTTCTAGAGAGTGTGTACTATGCGGTACTTCGATAGATATTTCTGGCAAACAATTGTGAACTCTCACATTTCACTCGTTCCACTCATTTTCAGCATCTGGATATTTTCTTAACACATCCATATTTGTTTCTCTTTTTCTGTACGTGCTAAATGTTGATAACTAAAGGCCGGATAATATGCAGTTTACATAAAGTTGCATATTTGCATAATATATGCATTTTGTATATTATTTGCATATTTTGTAGTAATTCAGCATATTTGAAGTTTCCGAGTTTTATTTATTTATTGGATGTAATTTATTATAGGATAGGCATTACTAAAAATATGTCGTGGTTGTAACAAACAAAGACTTAAACAGCTCTCTTTAAATTAAAAATAGCATTCTATGAAGCTTCTTCTCGATACTTTTCCGATAAGCGCTTCCAAAAATTTATTAATGCTGTTCCCATACATCTAGACCGGGACAGAATTCAAGGAAAAGCTAATTCCTTGATACTTCTAAATAAATAAAAATACATTTTACCAGAAAATTAGGAGCACAGGTGTTTCTTTGTTATTCGGAGAAATTTATTCCCATATTCGAAAGCAATCTTATTTATTTTAAACGTCATTTTACGTTGGTTTTTCGAAGTGTAACCTTGTGGGTTGTTATTAATTTTAATAGCAAAAATGCCGAAAATAGCGACTGTGCCTGAATGGATTACACCTTATTCAGAATTACGTATGGATGGGGAAAAAGTATTTTGCGTAGCATGCAGCAAGATTGTAAGTAAAATTTAAGTTTATTTCCTCTTATTAATCTATAGTTTTTAAACGATGTTTAACAAAATCACCAATACAACGCTTCGACAAATAATTTTATTTTAAAATTTTATTTTAAAATGAGTAAAATGAGATGTATATTTCATGCGTATTTTTCGCATATCAACAGCACAATACGGAATATCTGATATTCCGTATTCTGCTGATGATTTTTAAATAAAAATTATTTTAAAATAAAATTATTTGTCGAAGCGTTGTGTTGGTTATTTTGTTAAATGTTGTTTATTCCGATTGCTTCGCAAACTCTTTACACATTAGTTTTTTATTACTTCTTTATCTTTTACCAACACTTATTTTATAAGAAAACAACTGTTGATGTGATATTTTTTATGCAGGTTACAAATGAGAGAAAGTTTCAAGTCGACCAGCATATTAAAACTCTATCTCATGCTGCAAAACTAGCAAAGATGAAATTAGCGAAGAAGGGTCAGCAAACATTACCGCAATGTTTGCCATCAACCTCCAAAAAATAGGAACAAGAACAATTTAATGAAGATTTGTGCCTAATGTTTGTGTCGGCAGATATTCCACTACATAAAATAAACAATTTAAATGTCAAGTTATTTTTGCAAAAGTACACCAGCAAATATAATATTCCCGACGAGACCACCTTAAGAAAAATTATATTCACCGTATCTATGCAGAAACATTGAGTAGCACTAAGAAGGCTGTGTCAAACAATTTACCTTTACACATGCGCAGATGAAACTACTGATAGTGTGGGCCGATACATAGTTCATTTAATGATAGATATCTTTAACGTATCGGTTCCAGCAAAATCTTTTTAATTTCATCCAAACAGTTGGAAAAGGCAAATAATTTGACAATAACAAGGTTTATACAGGAAGAACTGGCAACCTTTTTCTTACCGGAATCGATTCCAACAGAAAAAATTCTATTGTTTTTAACGGATGCCGCACCATACATGGTGAAGGCAGCTTGCAACTTGAAAATCTTGTACCCAAATTTAATTCACACAACTTGCTTGGCGCACAGACTAAATCGTGTTGCAGAAGAAGTAAGAAACCATTTTCTCTTGGTAAATACTTTAATTAGTAGTGTTAAGAAAGTGTTTTTAAAGGCTCCATTAAGAGTTCAGTTTTACAAACAACATCTACCCGATATTCCGCTTCCTCCTCAACCAGTAATCACACGATGGGGAACGTTGTTGGAAGCTGCTATTTTTCATGCAAATCATTATGAAGAAATAAAGACAATTATTATGGATCTTAATAGCGATACACAATCTGTGCTAGACGCCCAAAAGGTGTATTCGAGTAAAGAAATACCTCAACAGTTGGCGTTTATTAAAGCCAACTACAGTTTTATTTCCACTTCTATATTGCTATTGGAAAAACAATTTATGTCGCTAATTGAGAGCGTTGAAATAATAAACAAATTTGAAAAGTTATGTTTTGATGTTAAAGGAAGGGTGGGTAAATCCGTGTATGAAAAATTTTTAAGTGTAATAGAAAAAAGTGAGGGTTTTAAAAAGCTAAAGGATATTGCTAAAATCTTGTGTGGTGAGTCAGTACAAAATATTGAGTTGACAATTGAGGATATTTCTAATTTGAAATATGCTCCTATAACAAGCGTGGACGTAGAACGAACCTTTTCAATATATAAATACATGTTATCAGACAAGCGCCACAATTTTTCTATTGAAAACTTTGAGAAATATTTAATTGTAAATTGTTTTCATAGTTAATTATGTTGTAAAATGTTATAAATAAACTTGTAGTAAACATAATAGAATATCTTTTTTCTAGCATTACTCCTATTTTTTATGTGCATATTTTTCATAAGAAAGTGCATATTTAGGCCAAAACATCTGCATATTTATGCGCATATTTCCCCTTTTTTTGCATATAATACGGCCTCTATTGATAACCATTTTCTAATTGTCGTACGTTTCGCGTGGTTTAATAAACGAATTCGTATAGTACATAGTTTAGGACAAAGAGTTGATAACGATAAACGTCGAAGAACGGGTTCAAAATCGTATGCAAATCTCCCCGGTTATTAATATCAGACGTTATTATCTGGACGGAAACACGGAACAATACGTTTTAAAAACAGGTTAGTCGGCGAGTTAATAATTTTAAAATATGTACATACGTATACACAAATAAGTTGAACACATACACTCAGCTCGCACTCAACCTGCACGTATACGTATTCAACGCGCAATGACAAATAAGTGACATTTATGTGTTTTTGTTGTTCGCCATGCCAAAATGTAAATTATTTAGGTCCGTTTCGTGCGAATTATTATAAGTATCTATGTATTGTATTATATGCAAAGCGTCGTAGGCCTAGACACATACGTAGCTTATACGCATATTGGATTTGAATCATTTGTCTTCACATGGATTTCAACTTTTCGATTTGTTCATTTTGAGATATTTAATCGATTTTATTTGAACATGTCGATTTTTCCCTTCGCTCCGATTCATACTTTTAAGTATGAACTTCGTAAAATATTCCCACACCTCAACAGAGCTATTGTTCTCCAAGATAAATTATCAAATTTGATCAAGGTTTTTCTCAAAGGAAAGTTACTAAAGCCGATGCATCCATACCCAGGAAATATCTTAAATTAGTTATACTTCTTTAAAGACATTGACAAAATCAACCCAACACCTCACTTCCGGAATAACCTTCTAAGCAGACATTTTCTTAGAAGAAATCGTTAAAAAGCAAGGATTCTTTCAAGAAGTTATGTGTTTTTTAATTTGGGTAATCTTAGGTGTCGTAAAAATTGAATGAAATTAGCCAAATCGAACCATATTTTTCTTGGAGTTAATAGAATTTGATATACCTATGCGCACCGAAAGCTTCCAAAAAGCGAATTATATTTTCCTACAAAAAAGTTGCCAGTATCTAATCACCATTTCCATCAGGAAGGTCATCTAAAGTGCAGCGCGTAGGTGCAAGATAATTTGCCAAAACTGGGTCAAATTCGCAAGCAAAAAGTTTAATTGTCTAGCGTTGGAATCAACAGGTAAGTTTCCTATTGTCTTTCTAAAAAATCCATATGGTTCTCTTTTCTTTTGGGCAAATTCAGCTACCGTAAAAATATAGTAAATTTTTTTACATCCTTAGCAGAAACTTCTAAATAATACATTTTCCCCAAGCAAAATTTTAAAATCAAGCCGTGTTTTTCCTCGAATAGAAGCCACTAAAGATCGATGTTTCTATCCTCACTAAAAGCTTCAAAAGACGACAAATACATGTGCTTAGAAAAATCAAGGGGATTCCTCAAAATAGATCAACGACCTATTACCAAAAATTGCGACAAAAACTAAGTCAAAGCCACTCTTAAAGTTGCAATTATTAGTTTCTAAATGAACAGACAAGTCCATTTTCTTTGTTTTTCTTTTTGGGGAAACGGCCTTCGTTAAACTGCAACAGCATCTTTTGCATTCCAAACAAACATTGTTAAAATTGTACTACATCTCCTCAAGAAAACAAACATTTTTTGAAAAAATAATTTTCCTTGGAGGAACGTTACTAAAATTTGATGTATCTCTTCTCAGCAAGAGCTTTGAAAAACGAATCACATTTCCTTGGTAGAAACTGAGAATACTTAACTATTATTTCCTTCCCTGAAGATCCTCCAAAACAGCTTCATGCCCTTGCAACAAAAATTGCTGAAAGATGAGTCAAATTCAAAATTAAAAGAGTTTAATGTTCTAACTTAAATAAATAAGCAAACATGTTCCTTATTGTCATTTCAAAGAATGCGTTAATTTTCTTTTATTTTGAGTAAATTTACTTTCGTAAAAAATTAATAAAATCTTTTTATATCGCGTGCAGAAACTGTTGAAATCATATATCTTCCCATGAGCCATGTTTCTCCTCGGAGGGAAGTCAATAAAGTTCGATGTACCTTTCCTCGGCAAAAATTTTAAAAGAGGACAAACACAACTTCCTGATTATCGTTTCAAAGGATCCATTCTGTATATATATGTTCTTTTTGGACAAAGTTAGTAAAATTATCTTGCATGCCATGCTGAAGCTGTTGAGATTGTACCACATCTCTTCAAAGAAAATTATTAAAACTAAGCCACGTCTCACCTGGAGAAAAAGTCAACAAACCTAAGGAACTTCCTCAGCAAAATCCCCAAAACAGAAATAGTATTTCCATTGGATAAATCGATGGGATCTAATAACTACTTCCTTCCGGAAGAATTTACAAGACAACTTCCCGATCTTCAAAGAAAAAAATAGAAAACACCACATTAGCAAGTAAAGTTGGACTTTTTTAATCAACTGGCATTAAGCTTCTTATCGATTTTCAAACGAATTCATTTTGTTCTCTTTGTTCTCTTTCTCCTTACTGATAGACTTTAGGTACGGACTTGATATATGTTTATTAGCATTTTTTTATATTCATATCTCCACGAGAAAAAACTAAAATAGAGCCTTATCTTTGCCTAAACAAGAGTTGCTAAAACTTCGTTGTTCTACCCTACCCAAAACCTTAAAGAAAAAAAAGCCACATCTTCCTTGAAAGAATCAAAGGAGTCCGACCAGTACCTCCTCCCGGATTTCCAAAAAAGGGAAAATCGATTTGGTTTCTTAATTGTGAAATTATCAGATAAGATGCAAAAAAGGGGCTCAGAGGAACTTTACTGGATCTACCCCATCTTTTGGGTTTAATAAAGGTCTCCTTAAAGGGGAGATAAAGAAATGGACAGCGTCCATTACAATGAAACACTGGAATGAGACCAGCGGGCTGGAACATTCCAAAAAGTTTCTGAGCAACGACGCTAGGAGGGCGGACCTCGCCCTAAAACTGGACAGGAGAAGCTTAAAGACACTGACGGGGGCACTCACAGGCTACTATACCTGCAACAAGCACCTACACAAAATGGGCTTATCCAACACGGGCACTTGCAGATTCTGCGGTGAAGAAGAGGAGTCAATGGAACACTTGATCACTAACTGTGGGGCCCTAGGCCACAGGAGATACAGAATACTACATGCATATACGCTGACTGAAGAGGACCTATTAACAGTCCCTTTGAAGGAGTTGATCCTGTTCCTAGACGTATTAAATATGGTAAATAAAAAACAAGGGGAAGCACAATAGATCAACGTGGTCGCAGTGCAGAGGGCCACTTTGGGCCAGACCCCACTCCATTATATTACATTACATTACATCAGATAAGATGGTTATTGTTTTCTAGAGAATTTTTGTTAGTTCTAAGTGCAGGCATATTTAGGATCTTTCTAAAGTCCAAGTAAAAAGTATCAAAACTAGGGCATATTCTGAAAAGACAAACTACAAATGAGCGAGGTACATCTTTCACTACGGATAAAAGGGAACCATTATTTTTTCTTGAAGAGGTTCATCTGCCCCGAAGAAACAAGTGCTCCATGTTCCCGAGAAAAATTTCTTTTCTTTGTTTAGGAATTTATTAAGTATTTCTACACTCTAAGGAAAAAGTGCCGAGTCACGTTGTTCGCAAACAAAAGTCATTAAAAACTAATAAAATTTAGTTAGCATCCCCTTCAAGTCGATTCTCCGAATGGAATTGGGTACACATTCCCAAAAAACTTCCATTTTTAGTTTAGAAATTTATTATTATCTTATTATTTTTCCTTTAAGGATTTCTGAGTACAAGTATCGTAAAATATTTATAAAAAAATCTACACTCCAAATAAAAGCTGTACTCTCATTTTAAGGAGAATCAATTAAATTCACCTACCATCCAGAAGGAGCTGGATAGAAATTTCCCAAGTTTCTTATGGTAATTACAAGCACCACAAAGATTCAATGAAGTCTTCCAACATTCCAAGTAAAAAGTTGAGATGGGATGTTTCCTCTTCCAAACAATCATCCAGGAGGAGCTGTGTACACATTTCCCAAGAGTTTAATTCTTAGTTTAAAAATTAATATAAAGGTTTCTTATGGTGATTACAAGCACCGGAAAGATTCAATGAAGTCTTCCAACATTCCAAGTAAAAAGTTGAGATGGGATGTTTCCTCTACCAAACAATCATCCAGGAGGAGTTGGTAAACATTTTCCAAGAATTTAATTTTTTGTTTAAAAATGAACATAAAGATTTCTTATGGCGATTACAGGCATCGCAAAGATTCAATACAGTCTTCCAACATTCCAAGTAAAAGGTCGACATCGGATGTTTCAAATGGTCCAGGATGATGCAGTTCAATTATGTGCCAATTACAGATAATGGTGGTGTACACGAATACCGTTGGTGTACACAAAGAAAGAGGGGTACCCTCTTATTAATTTATAGATGTACGTAGTTATATTTGCACTGACGAGGGTTATCCGTCAGTGGTAGAGAAGATATTTTAAAAAGAAATTATTATTAAATGACTCGTAAATGGCTTTTGAATTTTCGCCCGGATCAAATTTCATTCACGTCTAATAGTCTGGGATTCCGATTACTCGAATTACGCAATGATTTATCCTGATACATTCCAATGACAAAATGTCGCAATTTTTATGCATATCCTTCGCAATGTCACCGTCGAAACTATTAAAGTAAGTGCCGTAAACAGAAGGCGTTCGGAATAACAATCGATGGCTTCTAACGCTCTCGCGACACACCGATGCACCGCAAAGATGTATGGACGGATTACGACGGGCATGATTAAGGTATTGCATAACTCGCTTACCATTGTCGTCGCCTTCTCTTTTTTCTTTTTGGAAAAATTTTGGGCGTAGCTCGTACGGAGGTTCACGGACGGATTCCGGACTTGGCCTTGTCTTCACCTTATTGTAAGACCCCACCTCGAATACTAGATCAATTCTAGTATAAAAACTCGATCACTTGTCGTTCGAAACATAGTTTGATCCAGTGATCGATTTCAAATCGTCCATAATCAAAATGTTCAAATTGGTGAGATCGATTTTATTTATTCATTGCGTTCGCAAGTTCTTATTGCTTTTTTTTTCTTTCAAAACTTTTAGTTCTTCATCGCTGCCCTTTTGGCTTTGGCCACCGCCAATCCGGAACCGGAACCAAAAGCTAAACCGGCCGTCTTCGCTTACAGCGCCCCCGTCGTGGCTCCGTATGCTTACTCTGCCTATTCTGGTTACCCGTACACCTACCCGTATGCTTATTCGCCTTACACCGCCCCCTTGGTTGTGGCATGAGATGGAATCTAGCTTTTTGTTTGGAATTTTGATGATGAAAGTTACGTAATTAATGACACACAAAGAAAAACATTGTTAAAGCTCTGTACAATTGGAATAAATTTAATTATATAATAGTTTAACATAATCTACATCTTTCATTACTATCTAAGCCAAGATTCCCTTTTATCTGTACCGTTTAGACTTTAGAAGTACAGCCAGATGTGATAAATACCATTTTGCTTCTGGAATTTGGAGGATTTTAAAAATTCTGTACATTTCGCTAATTTTTGGAGCTCTCGATAGATTTCTTGAAAAATTTTATATGATTGATTGGCATAAAATCTATACGTACAGCTTTTCCCACCTGGAATTATGAATATGCGGTTTATGGGAAATCCGATATATGTTGCCATACCGTTATTGCTAGGGATTTATTTACATGGATAGTATGATCTTCGCATTAAAACGTAGCAAGGAGAGAAAAGGACAGTTTTATGTAATTCGCACGTTCTAAAGTAGGACGCTAATTACTTAGCTTACTTAGGCACAGAATAGTGTACTCAGAATTTAGATAATTATATTAACAAGATTGCACCGACACAAATACCACATCGGTAAACTCCTCACCACACAATTGTTTATAATAAAATCGGTGACACGTGTTTCGCTAGCTCGAGGGAAGCACTTTCAACAACCGTATAAACCGAAGTTCGGTTGTTGAAGATACCCAGTAAATTACACCACAGTCCTTGCAATCGTCTTCAAGATTGCATCGGCTTAGTTCTTAATTAACGATATCATAAAAGCATGAATTATAACAAATTGTATTTACTAGATTTTAGAAATATTTGACATAAATTGAAAATAAATACCTATTGTGTTGTGTGTGTGTCAGTATGTAATTGGGTCCCCTCTTAAATTCTTTCTTCGGTGCAGCTCTATTTTCTATGGATTCCCTTTCTTAAATTCTTTCTTCTTCGGTGTGGTGAAGCTCTTTTATTTAACGGTTATTTCCTTTAAAATCCTTTTGGTCCAAATATAGTTGAAACTTCTATCCCAAATTACCTGCAGCGCAGCAAAATCGTATTTTTTTAATGAATTTTTCGTTTTGTCATTTCTTGGTCGTCAACCAAACATACCGTCGTTTTTTCGGAAACCAGGACTACACTACTTTATTCCTTCATTGTCCAGATAACTAGCTGTTTAATATTTACCATGGAAAACACTTCATCGTGGCGTGACGTTGTTATAGAGATCTATATTGTTAATGCCCAAGTATCTCCGTTTTATGTATCCAGTGGTTATTAGGAATTCTTGCGATGTGAAAGTGTTGAATGTGTTGAATGTATTTGTTTAAATGGTTACATTGCTTTCTATCTTTTGATCGATGCTTTTAATAATAATTGATAATTTCATTTCCAGTTAAATTTTTTCCTCCCATTATACGTCTCCGGCTGGGCTTAAAAAAGAAGCTAACACCCGCAGGGTAACTAGATAGTTAAAACGTGGCGTGCGTGGTATCGAAAAAGTATAAATAGAACCCGAAATTAAACCAAATGTCATTTGAACATGAACATCCAAGACCCCAATATTTACTGTGAATTTAAATACATTGAATTGTAATTAATGATAGATTATTTAATGGCAATTAACAATGTGAATATTAGTATACTACAATAGCCAGCAGCGACAAATCTTGTGTGCCATGTTTTAAATACGACGAGACCTTCTAAATTTGGCTATCTTCATTACTGTTAGTATTCTGGGATGTATGCACATTACTGTTGGGTAGCTAATAACATAAAGTCGGGGGATGGACACTAGACTATCTTTAACTACTTTATTTCATATATTCATATAATAACTTTGAGGTAATAATCTTTTTTATCTGTCAACTGCACGTTACAGAGCACTATTGCCAACTCCCGTGCCATCTGTTATCAAGATATAATTACAATTAAAATATATTTTGAAACTTGGTTTGTTAGTGGTTAGTAGTTATTTGTGGTTTTAATAGTGTTTGTACAGTTTGCACAGTAAGTTCCTAATTTGATAATACGAACAAATATGTTTTAATAAGTACTTTAATACGGTAACTATTCAATAAGCTGAAAGTGTCATTCAAAACTTCCGCATTTTTCCTATTTTCAAAATAGCTACTGCGCCTGCGGGGTCATTCACATCGGCCAAACGAATCTCAAAGTTGCCGACTAATCTTGTCGCTTCTGTCTATTCTGTGACTTAGGACTCCTTGTGGATTACACTATAGAAATGAAGGTCAGAAAAGAAAATATTGTCTAAGTTGGAGAAGCGGTGCTCATTGAATTTGCCTCCCAAAAATATTATTTGTATCGTTAGAAATGTTGTACGTATTAACTTTTCTGGTACGATGAATATCGTTTTCGTCTTTGGCTTGAGTGGTCTCGACATCGATTATTCCCAAATCTTTATTTTTATAAATTAAACTTGCTCTCCGACGCCCTGACAGGGTCAAAGCGAGAACCGAAGAAGAAGAACTAAATAGATGGAAAAAGATGTAGATGTACCATTCTTAATATTCGCAAAATTGTTAATCGTATTAGTAATTTAGGACGTGAGTGCAAAAACTAGGCAGCTCCATTTTCTATCGAAATTAATATTGCTTTCCAATGTATTATACAGGGCGGGACAAGATGGAAGGGCGCTTTTGAAATGAGAATAAAGCAGCTGTTTTTCAACTAAGATTTTAATTATGAAAAATGAAAACCTAGATGTTACCATTTAACAATGAAAAAGTGAAATTATGTTTTGAAAATGATATGGGGAGATGACGTCCGTTTTCTACAATGGAATGCTTTTGTCGTTCCTCAAATTTCCGCATCGCCCTCTCACACTAGTCGATGTCAATTGTCCAAAGTTCTGTTGTTATGGTTTTTTCCAACTCTTGCAGATTTCGAGGTCTATCGACGTAGAACTTCGCCTTTAGGTGTCCCCATACAAAATGATCACATGCTTTGAGGTCATGGGAACGAGGGGGATGCAGCTAATCATCGAAACGGGAAATTACGTGTACAGGGAAAATTCTCTATGTCGCTGTATTTACTGTTGTACCATCTTGTTGAGCCAAACGTTTCTTGTTTTAATGCTTCGTCGTCGTCGGGATCCAAAAGTTCATCAACATGAAACCATATCGTTTAGAGGCAAAATCTCCTTCATTCAGGTGCTAGACAACCACAAACTTATAGGGATGAAATGAAGGTGTTAGTGTAAAATCCTGCGAAGTGGTCGACTTCTCGTTAGGGAGTGCTGTAGGCCGATTTCGGACACAGCGCTTTGGACTTTGAATTACTTACTGTTTGTCTTACCCTTTCTGCGAAAGCTGGTGTCCTTACCCTTCGGGGACGACCTCGAGGTTTTGGATTTATTATCGATATCGTTTTCGAACATTATGTTAGAACAATGTTATGTTGATTGTGTTATGTTTTGGAACTGAACCATTCCTCAATTATGCAGCCCTCCTGAATCGATCGACGTCCCGATTCAAAAACGCCCTTCGTTTCTGCCCTACCCTGTATATATATGTAAAAGACGGTCTATCTTTCGGTGCCAGAAACTGGCGGATACAATCTTACACCAAAGAAGTACTATAAAATTGGGAGTTGCCTGCATTAATGTTATTATTATTATTATCATCAAGTATTATCAAGTAGAAGACGAGATCGGTCCCTATTCTCTTTTAAAGATATCCTTCCATTTCTTCTTATCTCTACCTTTGCACTTCCAATCGTGGAGACCGACCCTCGTCTGGTATGACTTCTTGTAACCACGTTAGCCTTGGTCTATCTCTTCGTCTTTCACCTCCTGGCATCCATTCTGTCATCAAGCCAATTATCGTCCTCTCCCGTGGCCATAGAATATGCTCGAGCCATCTTAAATGTTGTTGCGACTATGTATAAAAGCAAAACTAAAAAAATTTATCAAACAGATTTGTCAACACATTGCTGATTTTGTGAGGACAACATTTCAGTATAATAGATCAAAACATATACAGAACTATTACTTGTCTAAAGAGTTAAATATAAAAAAATGTACACGTTGTATCTTAAAAATACGATCCGGAAACGTAGAACTTACTGAACCAAAATCAAATAACCAATCCTGAGATCACATATCTAATATATTTGAACGAGCAATTCTTGTATATATGTATGTATATATATATATATATATAGAATTGGTTTCTCGAAAACGGCTCTAACGATTTTGATGAAATTTAGTACCTCGATCTAGCATGGTCCCGGTCCCGGGAAAATCCATTTTGATCCGGTTTACACACATTTCTGGTATTGTTGTATATGAGATTGGTTATCGAAAATTACTTTCGCAATTTTTATGCAATTTAGTATCTGGGGATTTTCAAGAACACAAAATTGATCTAGCATGGTCCCGGTCCCAAAAATTTTTTTGTCCCGCTTTCACCTATTTCTGCGGTACATAAAATGTGTTATCGAAAATAACTCTCAAGATTTTGTTAGAATTTGGTATCTGCGAGTTTTTGGAGACGAAAAGTCGATATAGCATGGTCCCGGTATCGATTCAATCCCTTTAGTCCAGGTTTTCACCAATTTCGGCCTAAACGTGGGTTAGTAACTTTTTTAACATCATGCAGCCAAGCGAAATTATAAGTAAATAAAACTTTACTACTAAACCATAGATGGCACTGAAAGAACTATGTTAATAAAAGAAAAATATCTACGAAAACTAACAACAACATGGAAATTCACATACTTTTAACCTTATAAACTTATAACATATATGTGCTACTGTATATACTTGAAATATACAATATAAATTAAATATCAAAACTAAAATAAAGGGCGTTATTTTTTGGTTCAAAATTATTCAAGAACATTTGGGAACTCCGAGCAAGGCTCGGTCCACCAGGTACTGACATATTTCTGCCAAAGTTTTAACTATTATTTTGGATCGCCTAGGTCCGAGACTTGTAAAACTTGTGACACGATTACTACTCAACTTCAAGCAACCGACTCTAATAAAGAGAAGTGAGTTTTAGAGCTTAAACAAAATCTAAATTTGATAAACGCCGAAGTTCTTTTAGAAAAACCTTGAAGAAAAAGTTGCTTGACTAGGTTGTAAAGAAACGAAACTCAATAAAAATTTAAAAAAATGCTAAAGACACTTTAAATCTGTCTGGAGTCGTTTGTAGGATATATGCATATTGAAATCTTTACGGGTAATATTGCGCATATTTTGCTAAAATTATTTTTGATGTCATTTTTGCTTTATGTTCAGAAATCCGAACGAATCGATAATCGCAACAGGACCGAACATTAATTAGTTCGGATTATTGATGGTCTACTCTATTTCTAAATATTTCGTGGTACAAATTGGTGGAGGAAACCCTAATCAAAAAAACAATGCTCGGTATTTAAATCCGCTCAAATTATGGAAGAATTGTTTAAAGAAAACTGACGCGGTTTGCAGCTTGCCATCTTAAGACCATTCACTTTATGTGGATCCGTCACAACTAAAATCGATGAAGTTAAAGAAACGATTTCAGCTAATAAATACGTTGGTAAAAATTAAATAATACAAACTGTAAATGCATTTATATAACAACTTGGAAACTAGCAGTGTTAGAACAAAATGTTTCTGACACGATCTCTGGCACAGACGATTCTGAACATTTTCACAAATTATTGTTTTTTAAATTTTTGTCCCTTGACATTTTAGTAATCGAGGGGAAAGCCAGGTAACTCCAACATCAAATGATTTATAGAAAAATAATGATATCCAGTATCAATGCCCCAAAATAGTATAAATCTTCTGAAATAATTAATCCAAATATCAGAAGCAATAAAACAAATTATATAAATACATATAAACATTAAAAATTGTAGAATGCATGTTCTGCTGTACCAATAATTAATAATATTGGACGTGTCTGGTTTTAGCACTAACGTAGTTAATTCCAACTGCATCTTTATTACCAATCCTTTTTTCAAAATAAAAGGAATTTGGCGATAAAAATAAATAAATCAGAAATCACAGATCAAATGCTATAGCGCTACCTGGTGCTTGATAGTAAATACATATAGACGTTAACTCTGCGGATGTGCAACAGTCACCTAGAAAATAAATTGTTTATAAAATAATCTAAGATTTAGAGAGTGTGAGATGGAAATCTTCTACATTAATTATTTGGAAAACACACAATTTAGAAAGGAAACCTTGCCTTAATTTATGGATATTGAAACTGCCTGTTTAATGTTTGTCGATTAATTTATGTTTTAATAATTTAAAATAAGTATTTTTCGATACGCATCAGAATTAAAAGAAAATAATATCCTATCACACTTTAGATTTTTAAAGTCTGACACATTTTATAAAATAAATCATTTGATATTAATTAAATCAGTCATTAAAAGATTATTTAAATAATTCTTTTTAAATATTTTTCATCGTAACCAAATTTCAATGTCATATTCATTTCTTGAGTGCAGTGCCTTCCTTCAAGTTTAATAAAATAAAATTATTATTTTACATTTCAACTTTATTCCAGTCTTCTTCGGAGGTATAACTTAAAATGAAATTCCATTTATATTTTGCAGATGTTCTGATGTGTGCTACATGGATGTTTAGTTACAGTTTCATTTTGCTCTTATTTTATGTAGAGATATATTAAATTTTTAATTAATTTTCTATATACCTCTATTATGTAAGGAGAGTAGATACATACAACGTTTGAAAAATTCTTCTGAATTCTTTTACTTCAGGATTAGTTTCAGCGACAACCCATTTGCAATTGCAAACACAAATTTTAAAAACTAGGAATAAATTAAACGTATATTTAAATTTACTTACAGGCAACTAACATTTTTCACCTAAATATTTAGAGTAATAAAATGTAATATGCTTAATTAGAAAACTACTTTCACTATTCGCAGACGCCCGTTTCGCACTTCTACCGCTCATCAGTGCGACTGTGTGAAGTAGTGTTCATTTCTATAGAAGCTCTATATAAGCCCGGGTGTTAGATGTTCATACATATGAGAGTTCAATTATGAAATTTGGCCATAATGTACTAATTGCGCATTTTTCCAGCTATTTGATTCTACAGAAGCAGATAACTTGTTTTGCCACAAACTCCTGTAGTAGCTGCAATCTCGCACTTGGCTAGCCCGCCTAAGCACAATTTTCCCACGGCGGGCTAGCCGAGTGCGAGATTGCAGCTACTACAGGACTTTGTGGCAAAACAAGTTGTCTGCTTCTGTAGAATCAAATAGCTGGAACAATGCGCTATTAGTACATTATGGCCGAATTTCGTAATTGAACTCTCATATGTACGAAAATGTAATATGCTTTGAAAAATGAAAGGGGGAATAAATTGTTATGTCATGTAGAAGTGACATGTGCAAAGAATAATAAAAATTGTATTAAAATGTTATCATGAGAATGAGAATTAAAATGGGAAATAATTTACGTATTGAAACAGTGAAAGTTAAATTTAAAGAAATGTATTATGTGGGAAAAGGAATTAAAACAAATAGGAATAAAGAGGAGCTCTTTTACGGACTGAGGGAAACGGAACGATATGATGAACATCTTACAAATAGAATGATGAGAACTATGTAAAATCAAAAAGGACTAAAAATGAAAAGTCAGTACATATACGAGGGGCGCCATTTATGTTTTTACAAACGATCACGAAGTGGCGCTACTGAGATGTATTATTACTATTTTCGTAAAATTTGACATTTGTTATTGTGAAAACAGTGCCAGCTAAGAAATTTACCGAGTAGTACAGTGAACATTTAAGGAAAGCAATTTTGTAAACGTATGGAAATTTCACATGAAAGTTTTCGTTGGATGGTTTCTCACGATCTAAGTAAATGCCAAACTCAACAACAATGTATAGAATCGTTTCGTCCAAGTTTCGCTAATGAACCACGATTAAAAAGAGTGTTTATTATATTATTTGGTTTACAGAATTTCACCGTGGTGGTGCATCCGTGAGTGATGATTGTGATGTATTACGTTAAGGTCGACAAAAATTAGTTATATTCCAAAAACATCAACATCTTCAATTTTTCCTAAATTTCCAAAGGGGTGCAGATTGTGGTTAAAGCAATTTCCGGAACGAGGGATGTGTTATTAATAAAACATTCGATGAGAACGTGAAACGTGGTTCTTGTCAAAACGCTTCTGTTTGCTCCATGACCCAGACGAAGCAAATCTCATCGATTTCGACGTCGAAATCGCACTCTACGCCTTCAGAAACGTACATACCGCAAGCGTCGTCTAATTCGGAACATCTTCAATTTTTCCTAAATTTCCAAAGGGGTACCCCTTGGAGATTTGGAAGAAAATCGAAATTGTTGGAAGTATGACTTATTATACATCAAATTAAAGCTCTTTTCGTGCGGATTGCGGTTAAAGCAATTTCCGAAACGAGAGACGTGTTATTAAGAAAACATTCGATGAGAACGTGAAACGTGGTTCTTGTCAAAACGCTTCTGTATGCTCCAAGATCCAAACGAAGCAAATCTCATCGATTCCGATGCCGAAATCGCACTCTACGCCTGCAGAAACGTGCATACCCCAAGCGTCATCTAGTTTGGAACATTTTCAATTTTTCCCAAATTTCCAAAGGGGTATCCCTTGAAGATTTGGAAGAAAATCGAAATAGTTGGAAGTATGACTTATTATACATCAAATTAAAGCTCTCTTCGTGCAGATTGCGGTTAAAGCAATTTCCGGAACGAGGGACGTGTTGTTAAGAAAACATTGGATGAGAACGTGAAACGTGGTTCTTGTCAAAACGCTTCTGTATGCTCCAAGATCCAAACGAAGCAAATCACATCGATTCCGATGCCGAAATCGCACTCTACGCCTGCAGAAACGTGCATACCTCAAGCGTCGTCTAATTTGGAACATCTTCAATTTTTCCTAAATTTCCAAGGGGATACCTCTTGGAGATTTCTAAAGAAAATCGAAATAGTTGGAAATATGACTTATTACACATCAAATTAAAACTCTTTTCGTGCAGATTGCGGTTAAAATAATTTCCGGGACGAGGGACGTGGTATTAAGAAAATATACAACGAAAACCGGAAAGGTGATTCAAGGCAAACTTTACATATTTGATAGTTTGCGGGGTTTAGTTTTAGTTAAGAGTCGGGTCACGGAATTGTCCATATCCTGTACAAGACTAAATTCAGCATGTCCACATACTTCGAAATTGGGCCATAGCAATAAATGCACGTGATTCGTTGGTAATACCATCATTCGAAACGTGCGCAAGAGATGAACCATACAGACAAAACTGTCAAGACAGAAATAACAGTGTCGAAAATCTTTGGAAACAAAAATGTTTATGTAGGGTCTTTAGTATTTTCAACTTAGAACGCTTGAGATGGCTCACGATGTATACATTTAAGCTGAATAAAAAAAAGTCGTTTAATACTGAGGAATTAGATCAAATAATTAATTTAGTGTAAATGATCTTTCGGACTCAGGAACTCAGCCGGGAACCAACGAACTCAGGACTGAGGAATTGAAAAATCCATATACAACACCGTAGCAAGTCACAAATGCGTGGAGAGCGAATTTGAATACCTCAAGAACTTGTCGTAGCCTTCAAAAGCCATGTTTTTTTGTGATACCAACTTCAGTTTGGACAAAGAATCTTTGCATGCTTGAACGCATGCAGAGGTATATACATCTTAAAGGCGAATATTTGGGAAAGCAATTTAAACAGTTTGTGATCAAATAAGAATTTTTCTTTGCTAGTTTTGGTAATAACTTAAAGAGCCCAATCGTATATTTGAAAACATATGAGTTGAAGTGATGGTAACACGACACATATCATGCGGAACAAATTGGATGAAATCTAAGTAGATAAATTTTAGGAGGAGGGTTATTTGAATAACATTTTAATCGTTAAGAAGAGCGTAATTATTGTTTAACATATTCGCAGGCGTAAATGCTATACCAATCAAATTTTAAAGCCAAGTATTATTCATTTAATTTTCATATGACTTTCATTTTTTTGTCACTTTATGCATTTCCAAGAAATGGTTAGCTGACATATTTCATAAACTGTAATTCATTTTAACAAAAACATACATATTCTTGCACCTGAGTTAAATTTTTAGTATTCGCAAACGTGTCAACTTATATTTTTCCATTTTTAAAAGTTCTAGTAAATCAAGTCTGAAACTTCCTTGATATTTGTGTAACAGTTTGAGGTTATCAAGATCTATTCTATGACTAAACTGTAAGAAGTGTTAGTCAATATTTAAGTTGTTTTGATATTTATCGTTCGAAATTCGTTTAGAAAATTTTCTGGCCGGTATACAGCCTGTCCCAGAATTGCTGGGACCTAGAGCTACCACGTATTGTAGAGGTCAAAATAAGTCGAATGGACGCAATTTATATATATACCAAAATGTATCGTTTGTCCGTGAGAAGAGTTCAAAGTTTAATTAAAAAATCACTTTTTGTACGCTGTTCAGAAATGCGCCAAACAAATTTAATGAAATTTGGGAAAAGTACATTTTAGAGGATTACCCTACTTTCAGTAATCAAAGAAACCGAAAGGAAACTGTAGAAGGGTGACACCACCCTCACCCCCTGATAATGTTTTTAAATTATTTTTAGGGGTGGTAATACGCTTCTAAGCCTTCTTTTAGCGGGAAGGCTTATTCATCATCTTCATTTTTTAACTCTTATGGAAACTCCGTATTTCGCATAGTTTCCAAGGAAAAAATATTTTGTCAAATGATCACCTACATTCTTAGTACAAGTTTAATAAAATTATAATACAAAATTTACTTGGCGGTGGACACAAAGACAAAACTTTTGTTACAACAGGTATTCAATGTGACCTCCATCTTTGTTAATGCAGAGGTCAATTCGGCGTAAAAAATTGAAATGCACCCTTCTTAAAACATCATCGTCATTATCTCCTAGTGCGTTTACAGCATTTTGAATTCTATCCTACTGTTGTTCGGAATTATTAATTTGAACTTGGTACACTTGTGTTTTTAACGCTCCCCAGATGAAGAAGTCGTAAGGATTTAAATCTGGAGACCACGGAGGCCATTGAATGGGTGCTTCTTGTCCCCTACCAATCCATCTACCATCAAATTGTTCATTAAGATATTCTCTTCACGGCACGTGCAAAATGAGGTGGTGCACCATCGTGCATGAAGAACATGTTTCGACGCAAATTAAGGGGCAAGTCTTCTGGCAAAATTTCTTGAAGGAAACGAATGTAATTAGCGCCATTTAAACGATCAGGCAATCGGAACGGCCCAATCAAAAAATTGTCAATAATTCCGACCCAGAGATTAATTTTAAATTCTCATTGATATCTACCTTCAATAGCATGTGAATTTTCATCTGCATAAATATGCTCATTGTGTAGGTTCGTCATGCCACGACGTGTAAAACAAGACTCATCAGTAAACAAGATATTAGTGTGGAATCCGTTGTCGACTACTCAGCGCTCCCGAACAATTTGTGAAAAATTTAAACGTGAACCCTGATCAAGTGGTAATAACTCTTGGATTAGTTGGATGTGGAATGGACGAATTAATTGATCGCTAAGAATCCGTCTTACAGTGCTTTTTGAAATTCCAGTCTATCGTTGCAATGTGCTGGTACTAGTCTCAGGATTGTTATCAATCATTTGAAGAACAGTTTCTTCCGCAATGGGTGTTCGGGCTTGTCGAGATCTTCCAGCGTTAATTCTGACTGGCTTCAACATTCCTGTTTCTCGAAGACGTCTTTCGATTCGGGCAAAAGTTTTGTTTGATTTGGAATTGTCCGATTTGGACACCTCTCTTGATACACGCCCGACGCTTTCACGGCAGTTACCTTGACAGTATCCAATAACTAATAGCACGTCTATCTGCTCATTAAAAGGGAAATCCATATTTGATAGCTGCCAAAGTAATTGCAACAACAACAGAAATAGCAATTAAAGCAATAACGGTGATCGCGATAAAAAACAATACAAAAGCAACTGAAAGTAAAGAAATTATTGAAATTATTTACTGTCAACAATAAATTGGGACGATTATGAATTGAATTGTTTCCTCTCGAAATCATGACTTATGTCTTTGTGTCCACCGCCAAGTAAATTTTGTACTATAATTTTATTAAACCTGTACTAAGAATGTAGGTGATCAGTATTTGAGAAAACATTTTTCCCTTCGAAACTATGCGAAATACGGAGTTTTTATAAGAGTCAAAAAATGAAGATGATGAATAAGCCTTCCCGCTAAAAGAAGGCTTAGAACCGTATTACCACCCCTAAGAAATAATTTAAAAACATTATCAGGGGGTGAGGGTGGTTTTAACCCTTCTACAACTTCCTTTCGGTTTCTTTGATTACTGAAAGTAGGGTAATCCTCTAAAATGTACTTTTCCCAAATTTCATTAAATTTGTTTCGCGCATTACTAAACAGCGTACAAAAATGTTATTTTTTAAGTAAACTTTGAACTCTTTTCACAGACAAACGATACATTTTGGTATATATATAAATTGCGTCAATTCGACTTATTTTGACCTCTAAATACGTAGTAGCTCTATGTTCCAGCAATTTTGGGACACGCTGTATATCAATATTACAATCCCCACAAGGGATCGAGTATACATCACACTCATCCAAAATGTCTAAATAATGTTATAATTTCCAAGTGGGGTAGCAACCTTTTCATGAATTCCCATATACCCCATTATACCAATACCCCAACTTTGTTCAATAAAATTCCTTTCTTATCCTTTTCACTGTGCACCGATTAATGTGGGTCGAATTTTAGTCGATTTTTGAGGGCCATCTTTAGTCGGTCATTTTGTAATATCCGGAATTAACGTCAGATCTGTTATTAGCGATCAAAAAGAGTCGGCGTGTGTGGTTTACGCACGTCTGAAGTGAATAGCTATTAATTGTCGTATTTCTTATTTGATGGTCATGGCGTTTTCGTCCCACGTGTCCTTTGATAATTTGGAAATCACTATTATTCGGTTGTAGAAAATCTTTTTCGGATGTTTTACGTATAATGTTTTATTTTATTCGTCCTTTACACGTTAAATAAGGATGATTCGGACGTCATTATGACTAGGTTGTACTAAATCGTTTTCGGAGGTTTCCTGTATAATGTTTTTTTATTCTTTTTCATGTTTATGTACTTCTGAGCCCCTCTGCCCTGATTGTCCGACTCGTCACCACCCGCTCGCACATCATACTCTCTCTGTCTCTCCTTCTGTTTCAGACGAAGCCAACACGCACATATCCTTTCTCTGGTTCATGGCCTCCCGCTGGCACATCATACTCTCTCTCTCTCTCTCTCTCTCTCTCTTTTATTTTCTTACGCTCTTATGCTTACGGTCTTACGACTACGGTCTTACGTTTACGCACGAGCTGGTCCGGGTTCTTAAGGTGTATTCTTATGTTCTAGATTACGTGTACAGATGTTTTCGAACATACAAAATTCGTGGAATTTGCTTCGTTTGGGTGTTGGAGCGTACAAGAGCGATTCGTCCACAACCAGTTTCCACTTTCTTCTTGAATATTTCCTCAATGAACCGTGTCTCGTACCCGAAATTATTTTATCCCTAATCTGCACTAGAAAAGCTTTAATTTGATGTGTAATAAGTCGTACTTTCGACCATTTCGATTTTGTTCGAAATTTCAAGGGGTACCCCTTTGAAATTTCAGAAAAAAGTAATATGTTCTAAATTAGACGAAATTCTGTGTACAGATGTTTTCGAAGGTGTAGAATACGATTTTAACGTCAAAACTCGTGAAATTTGCTTTGTTTGGGTATTGGTGCTCCATTTTGAATTATAAGCGTAATTATTTTTCGTTTTTTCTTTTTAGTATGTTTCGACGCAATGGCCCAAATTGGATACTGTCCCGGACCGTATCTTCAGCAGCTTCATGGTGACGTATGCAGGATTAAATAATAATTTTGTGGAAAGAAGTGTGTTAGGACCTGACCCTGACCTACACGATTTTAAACTATCATTTCAATAGTGAACATCTAAGATGGAATGAAAGAAAGAAGGCGTTATTCGCGAATTTTACAATTTTAACACTACCTTTCAATGAAGGTGAGTGCAAGGACTGCAATGTAATTTACTGACAAATATCACATCGGTAAACTCCTCACCACACAATTGTTTTATAATAAAATCAGTGACACCTGTTTCGCTAGCTCGAGGCAAGCATTTTCAAGAACCGTATCAACCGAAGTGATTTTATTATAACACAATTGTGTGGTGAGGAGTTTACCGATGTAAAATTGTGTCACTATCTTTCAAATGTACGCACATCATCGTCCAACTGTCAGTTGAGTCTAGTAATTGTAATAGCATAGCCTAGAATTAGGTGGTCACCGTTGGATTCACTACCTCAAGTTCTATCAGTTACAAATAAATAATGACACACAGAAAGAATGAACTTATTCCAGTGCCATTTGATGCTTATTGTATGACTTTTTCAAGTGTGAAAAGATGATGTTTTGTTTTTTGTAAGAGGTTCGTTCTTGAAAAGTTGGGTGTACTATTTTAAAGAGAAAAAATTCTCTATCGAATGGTAGAGTAAAATTAACAAATTTCCATTTAAAAATTACGCGGACAGGCGTGACTCCAAAATAATTGAAGAAAAAGAAATTGAAGTCTTCTAAAATGTAGATAGAAATTTCATAAAAAAATTTTGGGATTGAATATAATTTCCTAAAATGAATATTAACGCCAATAAATCGCCGTCTCCTTACTTTTACCTAATCCTGCATGTATTTCATAATTATATAGTAGATTTGTGTTTTTCTTTTCTTCTGTGCAGAGAACAACATTCTCTATCGAATGGTAGAGTAAAATTAACAAATTTCCATTTAAAAAATTACGCGGACAGGCGTGACTCCAAAATAATTGAAGAAAAGGAAATTGAAGTCTTCTAAAATGTTGATAGAAATTTCGTAAAAAAAATTTTGGGATTGAATATAATTTCCTAAAATGAATATTAACGCCAATAAATCGCCGTCTCCTTACTTTTACCTAATCCTGCATGTATTTCATAATTATATAGTAGATTTGTGTTTTTCTTTTCTTCTGTGCAACCTTTTTGTCAATTTAGTGCAAAATCATAAATCTCTTGATTTGTTGAAGTTGTATTTTTGGCAAAATCAAAACTTCAACATTTTTAATATCAATATTTTTTGCTCACGCTTTATTTTACTACTAAGCGTGGGAAGAGTTTAGGTTATCTCTTTTATCTCTTTTAATAATAAAGGGTCGGCATTTTCCTTTTACGCGGCGGCGGTGAAACTGCTAACACCGGCCCTGCTACAAGGCCCGTTGTAACATTACAGAAATGGGATATGTGATGGTTTAACAGAATAGAGTAGCTCTTCACTATCGTCCCTTTCAGAAGCAATTTACTAATAGACTTCAGGAGTAACAACGTGTTAGATTTTCGGGGAGGTCAAGGTGAAAAAACGTAAACTTTGCTAATATCGTTTATTGCAGCTACAGAATTTTCGCCCACAGATTAAGGGCATCCTCAGTGTAGGAAAGCGTGATATTAACAAGAAGAAGGTAAGGCAATCGGATTTTTGTAATTTTTGATATTTATGGTACGTGTAGTTTGCACCTTGAATAAAAATATTTTGGAGCACTTCGACGCAACGTTCATAAATTACCGACATAATCGATGTTGAAGTTTCACCCACCAGTTAAATCCACTAGATATAATACGGTTGTCAATTGAACTCGTGGCCTAGTCGATAGCGTTTTGGTGCGATACTCGCGAGATCGCTGGTTCGGGTCTCATCGCGGAACATTTCTTTTTCTTCCATTCAAAACGCACCATATGTTTTTCATTCTTCTTCTCATATCAAAAAGTATGAACAAACTAAATATATGAACTATATGCAAAAACATTCTTCAAGTACATCACTAAAATGCACAATCGGTTGATAAACAATATTCATTTTGAATTAACTTAACAATAAGGTAATAATAAAAAAATGTTGTTTCCCATGTTTTTATGATAACTACCATTCTGGGTCGTGCCACACTGCGTAAAATGTCGCATACTAGACATAAAATAATAGAAATTTTCATTTCTTACCTGTCTCCGTTCGTTTTCTTTTCTTTTTTTTTTTTTGAAGAAACCTTATTGTTAATTCAAAATGATATTGTTTATCAACTGATTGTGCATTTTAATGAAGTACTTTAAGAATGTTCCTGCATATAGTTCATATATTTCGCTTGTTCATAATTTTTGATATGAGAAGAAGAATGAAAAAAAAACATATGGTGCGTTTTGAATGGAAGAAAAAGAAATGTCCCGTGACGAGACTCGAACCAGCGATCTCGTGAGTATCGCACCAAAACGCTATCGACTAGTCCAGCTGACAATCGTATTATATCTAGTAGATTTAACTGGTGGGTGAAACTTCAACATCGATTATCTCGGTAATTTATGAACGTTGAGTCGAACTACTTCAAAATATTCTTATTCAAGGTGCAAACTACATGTACCATAAATATCAAAGAATTACAAAAATTCGATTACCTTGCCTTCTCCTTGTAAGATCATCACAAACTACTTAGAAAATCTATAGTGAAAACAAGAAAAGCAATGGATTTTAAAACTCTTAAATTTAAAAATTGAAGGAAACTCTAGTCTGTCAGCCGCGGTGAAGTTAGAGTTTCCTTCAATTTTTAAATTTAAGTGTTTTAAGATTCATTGCTTTTCTTGTTTTCACTATGGATTTTCCAAGTAATTTGTGGGGATCTTAATATCACGGTTGCCTATACTGAGGATGCCCTTAATCTGAGGGCGAAAATTCTGTAGCTGCAATAAACGATATTAGCAAAATTTATCTTTTCACCTTGGCCTCTCCGAGAGTCTAACACGTTGTTATTCCTGAAGTTTGCAAGTTACGTTGTACTCGTTACTTCTGCCTGATTTAGTAATAGAGTTTAGGAGGTGGAAAGCTCGCTCGAAAGAAGTTTTTCAAACGTCTGATTGGCCACTGCGGATGTGATTTTTACAATTTGGTAAGTAGGAAGTAAACATATTTTTCGACTTCATTTATAAGTCATTATAGTAAACTATAGTCATAGAGAATTACGTCCCGATGATTTCCAAATGGCTCTTTACTCTTATCTAAATTCTAGTTTCCTAAAATTAACCCGCGTTTAAATCCAATTTACCGTCATAATTCTACCGATGGTTTTGTCCAGAGTTTCTCCTAATTGTACCAGGTTAAAGCAATGCGATAGCATGTCCAGGGATCATTCCCCAAAAGATGATTTATTATCCTCATTCAACACGAACCGTTTCCAAAGAATACGAAACATCCGTAATATAGGAAATAAATTGATGCGTTAACCTCATTCTCTTAAACTTTTACGATTCGTGAAGGTTTCACTTTTATGCCTGAAGGTAGGACCGCTTAAATTGGGTCGGAGCACTACTGCCCCAGTTTCGTCAAAAACGAAACCGTTTTATAGACAAATACGTATCGCGTATATGTAAATATCGCGATATAGAACGAAACGGTTATCATTGCTAAACATTCGCTAAATTTAAACTAAAGGAGAAAGTTTGATCGATATGCAGACTGCAACGGAACATCTCCCGTCGTATTGTGTCAGGGGCGGAAAAGACTTCAGTTTCCCTTGGCTAATGCGGTAGGACATATCTTTGGAGAGGATACGCCGATACTTGTTGGGGGTATCCACTTGCGCCTTCGTTTGCGTCCGTTGAGAATTTCGTCTGTAATACCATGACGTTGTCCAAGTACGATTATTATTGGTGGGATTACGATAAAAAATGTGAGTAATTTAGTAAATTTTTGAGGAAAATTGCGGCTCCTTTTTAACGCGGTTTTGGCGTGCGATTTGTATGGAAATTTTTAAGAAATTGTTTAATAAAAACAAAGGACAAAGCAAGGGCAAGCTGCACAACTTCAACAACAAAGTAAATAAATAATAGGATATGTAATAGCAATAAACAATAATTCGATGGGAATAAGGATACTGATAGCAAAATCATAGATAGTTATTTATGAGTTTTATGAATGAGTTTCATCTACTAGTTTTTCGTACCTTTTTCCAATCCTCGCATAAAAAGGATTGGTTTAATTTATGTAAACCGTCATATTATGCTAGTGACATTTCAGAATCAGTCGTTGCGATCTTTAAAAAAATCCCTTGAATAATTTTCATTTATCGCTAGCCGATGATCTAAACGATGCTCTAGCGTAATTTATACATTGTGCGGTTTATATTAGATGAGAAACATCCGACTCAAAAAGTGGGAAACAAAAACTTAAAGGATATAATGTTACCAATCGTTAAACGACTTGAATCGATTAGAAAATGTGGAAATTATTCATATCGTAATTAAAAGAGAATATTGATATGTCGCCGTTTTCATAAGAAACAATTTTGAATGAAACAATTGGGATGCAACTTAAAGTATTTAAGTCTGAAAAGTGTTAGACAACAAAAAGAAAAAAGATGTTAATATAGTTTATTTCTTATTTATTATTTTCATCAAAATTACAAGCTGGTTTATAATCATTTTATAGACACGCATTTTAAAACTATTAATTTCTAAGTTAAACATATGGGTTTTATTCCCTCTCGTGCTCTCTGAAGTTTTGAAAGGTAAGACCTTGCTTCCGGGTTATAAGAGCAGCATGTTATTAAATTATTAAACTAATGTTAATTTTTTTATATTCTGTCTTCTGTGATTATACAGAGATATCCAAAATGATTGTTTGAAAAATACTGGTTTCCGCAGACGCCGATTTATTTCCAAACTTCTGAATGAATATAGCAACTGATTATATTTTAGTAATATCAACAAATCTTTTGACATTTTTAATTATTATTTGACATTGTTGGACGTTTGAAGAGTTTCTTTTCAGATGATGCCTGGCTTTATTTAACAAGCTACATACACTAGAATTATGGGGTTGAGTCTGCTGAAAGTCGTAACATATTTTATGAAATACCATTACATCCTCTGAAAGTTGGAGTGTTGGTCGGTATTTTCAATTTTTTTAAGAAACTGTTAATGCAGATCGATATCAACAAATGTATTTGTATTTGTACAAGAGCAAGCCGATGAATTAGAAAAAGGGTATTTTGATCATGATAATCCAATAAACAGTACACACACCTCAAGCAATACGCGAATATCTTCGAAACATTTATGGTGATAGGATCGTAGGTGCATGTTATAACGGTAATGGGTTCCAGTAAAATAGATCACACTTCGTATTCACTTTATTTTAAAACAGTTTCCATTACATTCTTAGAACCTAGACATGCTTATACTTATCCCTACTCACACTGTTGCTTACTTCCCTCGATTCCGTTCAGATAGCAAGCAATGTGAGTAGGGCACGTTCCTAAACTCATATATGGTATTAAACATATCACTGCAGAATGTTAACCTCCAAGATCAGTTGATCTTACACCTTTGGCTTTTTCCCTCTTTGGATATTTGAAATGTAGAGTGTTTGGAAATCGGATGCATACCATTGAGGAATTGATAGGTGCTATTACAAATGCTGTCCGAAACATCACATTTGAGCAATTGCGCAGTATTTTTGAAAATATGAGAGGAAAGGTAGATGCTTGCATAAACAATGATAGTGGATACACAATTTTAAAAGAAAAACCAACTTACATTTTACTTAAATGTGTGTATTAGTTTTACTATAAGTCATAAGTAAGGTTTGATAAAAGAGTGGATGACGTGTTATCATTAAGTAGTGTTAACCGGTCTTTGTCCCCACTTACTTAGTGATAACACGTCGTCCGTTCTTTTATCAACCCTTAATGATAAGTAATAATTGGAAGAAATGTCAAAAAATGAAAAGATTTGTATCCTAAAAATGGTTAAGTATCGTGCTTAAACGTGCACGTCACTAAAGCAATACTAACCCCAATATAAGTATAGCGGCGTTTTTAGATAGTTAATTTTTTAACGGAAGCGACACAGACCGTCATTTTGAATCTCACTGTATGTTGTAGCGGAAGAATTGATGAAACTAGTCCCAACGGGAAACTAATTTTTCTTAAACCGTCCTCGAAGACAAAGTTTCTGCAATGCAAATATTTATAGTAACTTTTACCTCATTTAAGGTCTCAAATCGAACAGTCTGACGTGTGTAGTCATCAACATATTAGGAGGTTATATAATCTCTGTCGGAATTTGAAACCGCTCTTCACTATTATTATATTACTTCTATTAATTCTTTTGATGTGGTGAAACACTATCTTTGTTTACCAAAACTGTTTCTCCGTTTTTGTTCTATTGGCCATTACAATATGCCCGTTAAAATAAGTTAATTACACTGGTAAACAACATTTCTAGGATTTACGCCGTTCTCTGATCAAATAGGGTTGCTCCCATATGTAGTACTTTCCACATTGATTCTGAATATGCTTTTCAAATTTGTGTCGGGCGTAGTTTTCGAGTAACATGCATTTAAAATTATGAGAAATGTCTATTATTCGCATTTGGGCGCTTACAACTTAAAACAGTTTAAAATCTTTTATTACTGTCGGCTCAAAGGTAATTTTACACGATTTTCTTCGTTATTTACAGCAGAAATATCTCGTTGTAACATCCAACAGTAATCGGCCAGCACCCTAGGGCCCAACTTGCTTTAGTAAAGTGATTCTATGGTGGATATATCCTAGTAGAATCGCGTAGTAGATACGAATGAAGATACATTTCAGTGACACATTGCATCTTTATGGTTTCGAAGTAATTCCTCCACAAGGTCCTTATAGTTGTCCAGCTTGTTATTTCCAAGAAAGTGCTGGACTACTTTATTGAATGACTCCAATGATGGTGCTTCGTGCTTGTTTAGGGTGGCATCGAACTCGGGGTTGTTAATTAATTTTCGAATTTTAGGGCCAACGAATATGTTTTCCTTGATTTTTGCGTCCCTGACCTGTGGATATTTGTTTTCTAGAAAGTTAAACCCGTCGTCGTTTCTATCCATTCCTTCAAAAGCAAAATGTTATCAATCTGAGTTTAATGTGTAGAGGTAGACTTCTTAGAGATCTACCAGGGGCTTGACTGACGGCATTTATTGTTCCCGGAACGAGCTGTCTTCTTGACGCCCATTATTCTTTTACACAATAGTTTTGTATATCTCTGCTGTCCAACTCACACAAGAAACGGCAAAATTTGGTACATCCTAGTTGAAGGCCGGGTACAATAGCAGTGACTTTCAAATCTCTTCAAAGGTGCCAAGCATGTCTTCCATATTGAACCATCCGTGATGGTCGAGGAACAAAGGCTGACCCCCAACAAATGGAAAATGCAATTGCGGACAATCTGGTGCCTGATCGACGATTTCTGACGATGCATACAAAATATTCGTTACGAGTGTAATAGAACAGAGTACAAGCCTGGAAGAACTTTAAAATTTAGAAGAAAACGACCAATTACAGAACGTTTCTCTGAAGAATCGAATTTTAAAACAAATAAAGGTAACAAAAACGTAGAAAATACAAAATATTAAAAGCTGGATTGCTAGAGAAGATTAGGAACCGGCGAAAGATTGGAAAATGAATTATTATTATTGTGGCTATACACCCCCGAAGGGGTTGAGCCTCCTATTCGAATCTCTAGATCATTGCAATTTGGGAGATCAGCCCCTTCTTCTGATTATATGCTTTCACATAATTTCTTCCATAGTTTTCTGTTTTTCGTTTTTTGTTTCCAATTGATGTGTCCGGTCCTTCGTATATCCTGCTCCACTTCGGTCTTCCTCTCCTTCTTCTGCATCCCGGCTTCCACTCTGTCACATCATATGTTACTGCTCCTGGACCCGCTCTCCATACATGTCCGAGCCGCCTTGCTCTTGATTGCTTAAGTTTTCTCACTACATCCATTTCTATTTCTTGTGCCAATTCCTCGTTCGTCCTTCTTCTGTATTCATTCTCGTTTAGTCTAATTGGTCCCAGGATAGTTCTCATTACTTTTCTCTCCACTATTCTTAGGTCCTCCTCATCCTTCTTTGTCATAGACAGCGTTTCTGTGGCAGCAATGCTGGTCTAATTATTGTTTTATAAATCTTCAGTTTGCTGTTTTTGCTTAATGTCTTACTTTTTAGTAGCTTCTTATTTGCGTAGAAAATCCTGTTTATTGTGATTATCTTCTCTTTGATTTCTGCTTCACGCTCGCGCTTATTGCTGATTGTCACTCCCAGGTATTTGAATCTTTCCACCTCCTCAAAAGCATACTTTCCCATTTGGATTTTCTTGTTTTCGCATTCTCTATCTATTATTATTTTGGTTTTCTCTTCATTAATCTTCAATCCCATTTTTGCTCCCTCTGTAACTATTTCTTCCAGCACCTCCTTCATTTTACTCCTGTTTTTTGTTATTAATGCAATGTCATCAGCGTATGCAACTATCTGTTCTCCTCTTGTCCTTAATGTGCCCTTCTTTATCCTTCGGAGTACATACTGTAGAGCCAGGTTAAATAGGGTTGCTGACAGTGCGTCTCCTTGCCTTACTCCTTTATTGAAATCAAACTCTTCTGTCTCCCCTTTCTGCGTTAAGACACTCGCTGTTGTTTTTTCCATTGTCATCATTATTAGCCTCCTCAATTTTGCGCCTATACCCAGCTCCTTTAGCGCTCTTTATAGTTCATTTCTATTAATACTATCGAAAGCTTGTTGGAAATCTATGAAAATCAATTCTATATTTTCCCGCCTTCATTCATATAATGAATGAAGGAATTTAGAATATATGGTAAGAGCTCTGCTAAGGGCAGGAAAACGAGAAGAAATAGCTACACAAATGAATGTAACCTATAAAGCGGATGTATTGGCAGTCCAAAATATCAGTTATAGAATGGAGGAAGCGTGGACACGAAGCTGGATGCATACTATTCTATGGTGGGAAAGATAGGCAAGGTAAAAATAGAACTGGCTTGGCGGTTGATAAGGAATTAAGTTAAAATATAATCAAATTTCAGGCAATAAATAAAAAATATAGCTTATTGAAATGATAAACGAACAGTCAAATATAAAATTAATACATACGCCGCGATAGAAAACATGAGGATTAAAAATATAGTTCCATGAAAAACTTGAAGATACATGCGAAAATGTGCCGACAAATGATAACCTTCTAATACTGGGAGATTTTAACGCAAAATCTACATGCAATTCATGAAATTACCAGCAGTACTGGGGGCCAAGATGCACGACATCGCAACAGCTCTAGATATTATGTATGTTGTTAGTACTAGATTTCCGCAGAAACCTAAGCATAAAATAACCTGGATGAAATTAGGATGCATTCATAAACTTAACTCGACATTACTTGGTTAACTGAGGTTAACTCTAAAACGTTCAGAATGTCATCGAGTAAACTAGGTTAATCGTTCATAAAGTAAAAATTCGTTTATTCAGTGTACTTTTTACTCGATATGCGCATTGCACATAATTGATAGATAAGATTGATAAGATTACGTATTATTATTATTAAAAATAAAATAAAAAACATTAAATTGATTTTAAATCAAATTGTGTCCGCAAAGAAATAATATGGAGAAAGAGTAAAGTAAACCTAGAAAAATTATGTATCGAATAGCAACCACATTTACTTACTTTTACAAGGATTAGAAAACTTCTACTACTCTCACCACCTGGGGTGTGTTCATAAAGAAATTATCGGGTAGAGTTAAAGTAGGAAACACGTGACCACAAAGTTAACCCGAATTAAAGGCGTATTTGAACTCGTTGGGTAATTTCTAAAGATATAAAAATGGCATCTAATGTAAATGTAAACAATATAAAGAAAATAAGTATTTTATTCAGTGTTGGTTTCTCTAAACAGTTTATGAATACTATTTTCGTAGAAGTAAGCAAATGTTACTTAATTATCTAGTATATTGAACACCCCCCCACTGACAAAAAAATCAGTAGAAAATTTTAAAGTAAACCAAATAAGGATATGTGGCGGTTACTATTTGATATATTATTTTATTGCGTATAATTAGTATTAACATTTGTTCTAGTCTGAATGTGAAGATGATCTTATTGAACATGCATTATTAGTTAATTTAACAAACCGATTAAAAGGTGAAACTCCAGATCGTATTAAAAATTATATCCCAAACGTGATACGAAATTGTAATGCCAAACAATTTCATAGTCATTTCAGAATGACTCGTGAAACCTTTGAAAATTTATTAAGGTATGTGGGTCCAGCTCTGCAAAGACATGGTAACACTGGTCGCCGTACAATTGATCCAGAAAAACAACTATTGGTAGCTATTTGGATATTTGCAACACCAGATTCATACAGGTAACAATATATTCTCATAGCTTTAGCAAATATATAATAGAAATTAATGTTTGCAATTTGTATATATTTTTGAAGCTCAAATAGCAAGAACTTAATACAATTATCAATTTTTTATTTCAGATCAATTGGTGAACGTTTTGATTTGGCAAAATCCACTTTGTCAGTAATCTTTTTCAGAGTCATAAATGTAGTAAACAGATTGTCCCCTCAAATTATAAAGTGGCCATCTGCAGAAAGAATAAATTACATAAAAAGAAAATTTTGTCGTACTTCTGGAATAGATAATATTTTAGCTGCAATTGATGGAAGTTATATTGTTATAAAAGCTCCTAAACATAATCCTGAAGTATACATAAATCGTAAATGCTTTCATGCATTTACCTTACAGGCAGTATGTGATCCGTGGCTAAAGTTTTTAGATTGTTATATAGCTTACCCCAGTTCTGTAAGTGATATTAGAATTTTCAAAAATTCTGATATATATCACAATATTGTACAAAATAAGCAACAATATTTCCCCAATGAAGAATTCTTAATTGGTGATAAAGCCTATCCGGTATTAACATGGTTATTAGTACTATATATTGACCGAGGCAATTTAACAGGCATTCAGAGAAATTTTAATTTAAAATTATCACAAGGCAGACAAGCTATAGAACGGGCATTTGCTTTATTAAAAGGACGATTTCGGCGTTTAAAATATCTTGATATGAACCGTACAGATTTCATTCCATATGTAATTTTAGCAGCATGTGTATTGCATAATGTTTGTATTGAATTTAATGATGATATGGTAGACGAGTATATTCAAGAAGGGAGACAGTATATTAATGGAGATGATGTACAGGTATGTCCTGGCGATTATATTGAAGAAGGAAATGCAGGAAAGGCAAAAAGAAATGTAATTGCTCATGATTTAATGTAATTTCTTAATATACTCAAATAATTGTATTTTATGCATAATCATCTATTTATTTATTTTTTGTAACTCTTAACGTAAAAAAAATGTGATCATACCTTGTAGCTAATCCAACTCATTAAAATACAATTGATTTATCTTTTTCATAATAAAACTGGTATTGAAGATACATTAATAAGATAAGATGTCTAATTTTCAGTAAAAAGTAAGATTACACAAACTAATTTTTTTATTAAATCAAATTAACTACAATATAAAAAATATTTGTGCATACCGTATAAAATTTTAACGATCATTTTAAAGTTTCTCAATTAACGTGATATACCAATGTTTTCTGTATTTGATTCATTTTCACTCTCTAATGTATCAGATGCATCACTATTCTCTTTCATTTCCAAACTCCTTTTACTAGATGATGCAACACTTATAGGCTTTATATTAGGTTGTGAACCAAATAATTGCTCAAATTCATCAAAATACTGAAAATTAATTTTTGCAGCACCACTCGCAGTACTTTTCATATTATCTATTTTAGCTTGATATTTTTTTTTTTTTTCAGGTTTTTAAATTTGTTTTCACATTGTGTTGGACTAAAACCAAAATTTCGTTCTGAGAGCAAGTTGGATATCTTTCTCCATACTATTTCGTTGCGGATACAACTTGACTTAAAATCACTTTGATGTTGCTTATAGTGATTAATAAGGGTCAATATCGACGTATGAGTCCATCGTCCGTTTTCACTAACAGAAACATTGTCCTCTATATCAGCACCGTTTTGGATTTCTTCAGTATTTGATTTTGTATTATCTATAACTTTTACGTACACCAACGATTTACCTTCATTTGAAAAATAAAATTAAAATGATGATATACTAACTATTAATTACTTACTGGAGTTATTGTACATTAACATTAAATCTTTCTTAAACATTGGTTTTCCGAATTCGTCAGTAACTGCTGTCAAATTCGACTGCATTTTGTTTTCTGTTTGTAAAATATAAATTATGTATGACCTAACCTAACATGATCTAATACCTATTCCAAAAAAATAGCAATACCGATTATATGCAATGAGCATGTTGAGTAAAAAGTACCTATCTCTTTGACTTGGGTAGATAAAGTTAACACTGAGTAAACGAATTTTTACTTTATGAAGGATTAACCTAGTTTACTCGATGACATTCTGAACGTTTTAGGGTTAACCGAATAATGCGAGTTACGTTTATGAACACAGCTCTGTATACGTGTTTCACGGTTAAATTTTATGTATATATTCAAGGATTTTTAATGTTTGTACCTATGAGAGGGATTCAATTAAAAATTCTCCCATAAATAGCTACAAAAATGCATTATTCTCGACTCGCCCAACAGATGCAGTAGCAAATTATGGCAACCTTGCAATGCAAATGTCCGACTCACACAGCATAAATCACATGTAAACATATCAAAATAATAACCTCATTTTGTATTTGACATAAATAAAAATTGCAAAATAAGTACTAAAATAATTTTCTTATTTCTTCAAGTATGTTTTGTTGAATTAAATTATGCATCTCCAATATATAGAATTATATATAGTAAATAAAAAATACACAATGGTTTTAAGAAGATCTATGTAATATATAAATACAAAATAAGGAAACAAATAATTAATTTTTTTTTGGTACGTATTTATATAAGAAACAGTATCCTAAAAAATTAATTCACTGTACAAATAGGTATAATCAAAAATAATAAATTTTATACATATTACAAAAATTTAATACAGTAAAGGAATTAATTATGACACACTAAAATGTTCTTAACATGTATCTTCTTCGCTATTAGATGATGTAGACGAATCATCATTAATTGTAATGATTAACGGCTCTATGTGTATATCTATGAGATTGTCAAGCTCCCACATTTCCTTCTCTGTTTGAATAACATGTTTAATAGCATTTTGCCAATTTTCAACAGAAATATTGTCAATAGCTCGTTGAAATAATTCTTTCACGTCTGCCAATTTAAATGTGGTGTTATGTCTCGCAACATACCCCTTCACTTGTGCCCATATTAGTTCAATCGGGTTTAATTCACAGTGATAAGGGGGAGTCTATGTACCTTTCTATTAGTGTTTTCTATTAATTCATTAACATATTTCGGAGGGCCAGATAAATGTTCTTTAATTAAAGCTAACAATTCTGCTTTTACCATGTTTTCTTCATATGCAATACTATTTTCCCTCATACACTTTTGCATTTCTAATTTGCGACTATTAGTTGTAGGTGGTTTATTCAATTTACGACTATGGTACGGAGCATTGTCAAAAATTATAACGCAATTTTCTTTTAAATTGGGGAGAATACATCTCATCCACTCTTCAAACCTTTCTGCGTTCATGTCTTCATGATAATCTCCTGTTCTCTTTGATTCAAAGAGGAGTAAACCATTTTCTACAAATCCTTCATCCGAGCCAATTTGTGCAATTATAAATCTTTTGCCTTTGCCTGAAGGATTTTTAAGACCTGTACTTAAATCTTCTATAAATGCTTGTCTTGCAGTGACAACAGACATATCTGTCCATACTTTATTTACAGTATGTCCAGCATTTACCCAAGTTTCATCCAAGTAATATATCGGGGTACCATTTTCACGATATTTCTTAATTTCACGAAGGTATTTCCGTCTCCAGGTAATAATGTCATCTTTTTCTTTTAAAATACTATTTCGAGCTCGCTTATTATAACTACAAACATAATTATCTTATGATTAGTATATAGAATTTAAAGTAATAAATATTTGTACCGAAAGTTTAGTTCCTTTAATAATGATCTGAGTGTCGTAATTTTGAAATTAGGAATGTCATCTCTTTCATTTATCACTGTGAGAACTTTTTGAACTGTTGGAGGTTCATTTTTAAAAAAGAATGAATGTACAATTCTTCGTATAGCATTTTTCATTTCATCATCCACCATATCTAAAACAGCCCTTTTTCTATGATATTTTTTGGTGGTTGTAATTCGTGATTAGTGTTATATTCTTTCACAATATTGTAAACACTGCGTTCAGTAATTCCTGTAAAAGATACTATAATAGTTACTATGATTTGGTTATCGTTTTTGGAAAGATACCTGCTGCTTTGGCTGTCATTTCAACACTAACAATTTTAGAAGTGCTAGGCTCTTCTTGAAATGTTTTAAATATATTCAAAACCTTCTGTTTATCTTCTACCGTAAAATGTTTTGAAACTCTCTTCTTAGGAGGTGAGTTTTCCATAATGTAAGTATATACGATAATATAGCAAGAAATAATGTATAACCTACAAAACAATAATGTATTATTGGTGCACTAGAACGATCGATAAATAGTCTTCAGAAACACTGGTTTATGAAATATAATAGATAATGGATCATTTACAAAGAAAGCTAATAAAATCTAATATTCCAAATGCAATATGGACTCGATTTTTATTCTATTGTAAGCGGCCACCCCGATCGACCAATTACAAACGTTATTGGTTATGTGACCTATTAAACACACATTGTTGCCATAATTTACTACTGCATTTGTTCGGCGAGTCGAGTATAGGTACATACATAATAGGAGAATTATTAATTGAATGCTTGTCATAGGTACAAACATCAATAGTTCTAGAAATATAGTATTTCAAAGTTGTTTCAGGAAATGAACACCTAATAAGACCAGAAGATATAATACTTATATCTTCTGTATATTATTCTCATTGATATCTGACGCATTTTTTAAATTTTAGAAAATTACACGATGCACTTAAATATGTCTTTACCTCGAGTTAACTTTGTGTTCACGTGTGTCTTACCTTAACTCAACTCGATAATCTCTTTATGAACGGACCCCGGGACAATAATGGGGTAAACAAATAGATCATGTGTAGATAGAAAAGAAGTGGGAAAGAATAATATACAATGTAAAATCCATCAGAGGAGCAAGTATCGATATGGATCACCCGCCAGCTATAACAAAGAATTACAGCAAAAGGAAAAGATGGAATTCAGAGAAATTAAAAAACGAGACAATAGTAAGATCATTTAAGAGAGAAACTGACGTTCAACCCGAAACTTAATCTAAGAGCCTAAATGGAGAATAGAATACCATAAAAAGTAGGCTGATAAATGCAGCAAATAAAATACTAGGAGGAAATAAAACCAAGAAGGAACCACTGGTTTGATAATGCATGCTTAAAATACATAACACACAAAAACCAGGTCAGAATGAGGTGGATAAGAATAAATGATAGATTAGAAAGTAATAATAATAATAATAATAATAATAGATTAGAAAGTAAAAAGGAAAATAGCAACAAACCTTTGTAAAAGCGAAAATCAACCATAGCGTAGTGATTCTTTCAAATTAGGGAAGAGATGAAAATCACTAGAAGTTAAATCTGGTAAACAGGGATGGATATGGAAGCAATTCCCAGCACGATTCGTTTAAAACATACTTCGTTCTTCGTGCGCCATGCAGTCGTGCGTTGTCCTGTTACTATAACGGGAGCTTATACAACTGCGCAGGTCCATTTTTACAAAGCGCCTACGGCTATGGGCCAGATAAAAGATTGGAATAAAATTCTGCGCTATTTCTAGTACCTTTTGGTAGATAATCCATAGAAAAAATCTCCTCGCAATTGCAGAGTACAGTAGGCATTACTTTTCCAACCAACAGAACTGCACGTGCTTTAAGCGGATGTGGTTCTTCTGATTTGCTCCATTCCTTCGACTGATTCTTGCTCTTACGATCGAAGCAAGGTATTCATGTTTCATCAGTGGATGTTATCCTAACGAGCTTGACACCCTAAAACTCTTGTTCACGCCCAAAGAAAGTGTTGTGCATGTATTCTTATAATGCCACTAATTTCAGGAATAATTATTCGCCTATCATCTTTCAGCAGGTAATCCACGGCAGCAACGTTACTTTCATTTACATGGCTGTCTGGTCGTCCACTGCGACGATCCTCTTCCTGTGACATTCTGCCAGCTTCAAAACAATCGACCCATCGATAGACTGTACTTTTAGATTTTGAAGGCTCTCCAAATGGGGCTTGTAGACGTTGAACGATTTCTGAACGATTTACATCCTCTTTAGATGAAAAGAAATAATAGATCTATATGTGCTCCTGTGATTTAGTCGCCTCTTTCATTATAGCAAAAGCAGCGATAAAAATTACGAGCGTAGTAGCAGAAGTATTCAAAACAATATTGCACGGGACGGTTGTCTAAACGTGTTTGACGAATAGCGCACCCTATCAAATTTAGGCAATGAAACCATTCATGACAAACAATCATGGAAAGTATCTAGGAGACGTGTGTTTAGTAGAAGTAAGGAACTACAGAAAATATTAAAATCTACAAGAACTGAGAAACAGGTGATAGCTTCGATACACACCAGCGAGCGACTGGTGAACGATATTAAGGTGACATAGCATTATATAAAAGACCATCCAGATGTTCCGCGACTCAACGTCCTTGATCGATCTATTTCAAATCCGTCGATGATAAATACCGCGTTTCCTAATTTCAATTTATAATGAAGAGACAACGATAGGATGATACATTAATTGCATAATCCTTTTAGATAATGTATTCGATTCCAGTCGTCGAGTTAAGTTAAAGCGTACTAAATATCGGCGCGATATACATACATATCTGAGATGATGATGACGAATCCGAAATGGTAAAGTCCGTAACTAGCCTTTGAACTTTAAAAATCTTCAAATCTCGAAATATTCTACGTTACGGTGGGTATCAGGTGCTAATAAAAAAATCAAATAGTTGAGTTGTAAAAGTTTTATGTGTTTCAAAAGATTATTTGTAGTAGTTTGTGTATGGGTACGCCTTGACATATTACAAGTGTTAAGAAAAGTAATCGATTGTAATTAATGCCGACACGAGGATTTACATAAATTGCTGATTGGTAGCAAATATGTTTTTCTACGTATTGATGAATGAAATTAGAAACTAAAGAAAGCAATAACTGAAAATGAAGAAGAAAATTTGTACGGTGGAGATCTGATTCATATCCAAATCTTTTGCAAAAAGCGAAAGCTACCTAAATGTGTTTCATCATACAGGGTGCAGCAGAATTGACTATACGATTAAAAATTGACGCCAAATACATATGCAGGTTTGTAATTATTACGTATGGCCATACATAGCAAAGAAACTAAATTTTAAAACTTATTAAATAAAGCTAATCGAAGGACTACGTAGCTCCTTACTCGAATAAATATAAATGAAAACGTCATCAAGTATCTTGGATAGCGATAAATATAAACAGCTGACCTTATTACTTTCCTTAAGCATTTTCTACCCCTGTCCTGGGGTGTAAGGCGTGTGTGAAGCTGAGCCCCCGGGATTAATGTTGCATATTTCCCTCCATCGCTTCCTATCCGCTACGGCTTGCTGAGCTTCTCCCCGCGATACTACCCTTCCGTCCAGTGCATCCATCACGTTCTCTATCCACGTCCGCCTGGGCCTTCCTCTCGATCTCTTCCTCCTCGTCCTGGCTTCAAATACCTGCTTAACCACTCTCTGTTCCGGCATTCTCCTCACATCTCCATACCATCTCAGCTGTGCTTTTTCAATATTCTCCTCCATTAGTCTGAGTTTCAGGTTATCTCTGAGTGTTATGTTTCTAATTCTGTCTCTTCTTGTTTTATTTACTATTTTTCTCACAAATCTCATTTCTGCAGTTGTTATCTTTCTTTTCTGTTTCTCAGTCATGGTCCATGTTTCCGCAACGTATAAAAGTATTGGCATAGCCACTTTTTTGAATACTTGTACTCTAACCTCCTTCGGTATCTCTTCCTTTCCCAGAAATATATTTTTGTACAATTAAACAGTCTTCCTCCTGCTGTTGTTCTTTCTTTAATTTCGTCCTCTATCTTTCCGTCCTCTGATAATATTGAGCCTAGGTATTTAAATTTCTTTACTTGGTCTAGTATTTCTTCTCCTACTTTTATTGTGTGTTTTTGTGGATTCTTTCCCACTATCATTGTCTTAGTCTTCTCTATATTGATATTCATGTTTATTTCCTCCAATGTTTCCTTGTAAGTCTGTATATTCATATTAAGTGTTTCTTCGTCTTTTGCAATTATAACTATATCATCCGCATAGCATATCTCCGATATTTTTATATTTTTCATTTTCCAGTAGCCTATTTCATACGCTCTTATTCCTTTCATCTTTACTTTCTTCATTGCCTCATCTAACACCAGTGTAAAGAGCATCGGGCTCAGAGTGCATCCCTGCCTGAGACCTCTAGTTGTTGCAAACACATCTGATTTCCTCTGTTTTGTTCTTACATAATTTGTTGTTTCTTTATATAAGCTTTGTATTCCTCTTATTATTAATTCCGGTATTTTCCTATTTCTTAGTGTCATCCATATGTCCTCTCTATTAACCTTATCAAAAGCTTTTTGTAAGTCTATAAAGCATAAATGTGCCTCTTTGTCTTCTTTTATTGCCTTTTCTCCTATTTGTCTCATTATAAATATTGCATCATTTATCCCTCTAGCCGGTCGAAATCCAAACTGTGTTTCCTTCAAAGTATATTCCAGTTTATCTCTCATACGTTTTGCTAATATTCTAGTATATACCTTTGATACCGTGCTAGTTAGTGTTATCCCTCTGTAATTGCTACAGTCCTTTGTGTCACCTTTTTGTAAATAGGTATTATTATACCTGTTGTCCAGTCCCTTGGTGCACTACCTAACGGTATCCTGTTCATCATCATCGTAAGTTCTTGTATGGCTACCTCTGGTAGTGTTTTTATCATATCTGCTGTAATTCCATCGTGTCCCGGTGCCTTTCCAAGTTTTAACTCTGCTATCGCTTCCCTTACTTCCTTAATACTTATCTCGTCTGTTTGTGTTACTTCTATTCCATGCTCTAGTCCTATACTCAGATGTTGGTTTTCGGCGATTATGTCCTCTCCTTCTAAAAGATCTTTATAATATTCTCTCCATCTGCCCATAATTTTATCTTCTTCTTTTATGATATTTCCTTCTTTGTCCTTTATATTTAATATTGTTCCTGCTCTTTTCTGTCTCATGTTCCTAATTACACCGAAGCTTCTGGTTCTCTTTATACGCGTTTTTCATTCGTTCTCCAAATTGTTGCCATGATCCTTTCTTTTCTTCCCCTATCACTCTTTTGGCGTCTTTCCTTCGTTGTTTATATTTCTCATAGTCTGTTTGATTCCTTGTTTGCAAATATTTTTTCCACTCTCTCTTTTTATCACTGACCGCTGCTTTTACTCTATCTGTCCACCAGTTTGTCTTTTTGACTTCTCCTTGATGCGCCGCAGGTGCTCTCGGCCGCAGTTAAAATGATATCTTTAAGTCTTCTCCAGCTTTCTTCTATTCCTAATTCCTCGTCTTTCCTCACATTTCTTTTGATATTCCTCTCTTATTTCCTTCTGCCTTAGTTTATAGCATTTTATTTTAGAGTTTATAATCTTGTGTTTATTTTCTTTGACGTTTTCTTTTCCAAATTTTAGTAACATCTGTAACAAGAAGTGGTCGCTACCTATCTCCGGGCCTCTTTTTACTTTAATATCCTTGACATTTCTCCAAATTTCCTTATGTATCAAGAAGTAGTCTATAATAGATGTTTCCTTTCTTGATATCACTTGTCTGGTTATTTTATGGATTTCTTTTTCTCAAAGTGTGTGTTGCCAATCTTTAACTCATTTTCTAAACTTATTTCTATTATTCGCTCTCCATTATTATTTCTCACTCTCTCTCCTTGTTTTCCCAGGCACCATTCTATTCCTTCATTCTCTCTTCCAACTCTTCCATTTAAGTCGCCCATTATTATTACCTTATTATTTGTGCTATCCATCTCTTCTTGTAGATCACTAAAAATCTTTTTCTTCAACTGTCGCACTGTCATTTGGGCCGTAGCACACTATTAAGGTATATTCTTCGCTTCCGCCATTTTCTTTAATTGATACCGATATTATTCTTTCATTTTACAAATCTTTAATTTTTCACATTTTTTATCCTTTCCTCTTTTATCAGTAGTGCTACTCCCGCTGCCGCATTTTCTTCCTGTTTAACTCCGGACCAGTACATCCAATATCCATTAGGTAACCTTTTACACCCTTTCCCCTTTTTCTTTGTTTCCGTAATTCCTACGTAATGCAATTTTAGTTTTTCCAGTTCCTCCGTCAATTCATCTTCTTTCCCATTTATTCCTCTAACATTCCCTGTTCCCAATCTAACAACTCCAGATAGTAATTGCTTCGTTTGCATTTTATGTTTGTGTGTATTTCTAGTTGTCTTGTTCATTTTTATAGTTTCTTCTCTACATTTACTTATATTTTCCCTACTCATATCATTTTCGTTCGCCCTATTCGTTATCATCGTTACTTTGGTATTTCTTGGTAGTTTTTTGAATCCTTTTTCAATTCTTGGTCTCTTAGTTTTTCCAATAATTGTTTCTCACAACTCCATTTCCATTCTTGGTTATCTACCCTCAACTTTCGGCACCCTATTTTTACTTTCTTTCCCTTCACTTTTTCTTCTTGTGCCGTTCTCCAAATTATTTTTGTACTTCTCTCTGTTCCTTGGTCATATCGTCATTTATAAAGATGTTTTGGTCTTTCACATTTCTCAATCTGTTTTTATTCCCCATAACCATTATTTTGTCACTCATACTATCCATTTCCATCAAGCAGGTCCTCTCTCCTATTCTTTTACATTCCGTAACTTTACTTCAATCTCCAAATATCCATTGATGAATTTTTCCATACTGTCCTTCATCATTATTTGGTCATCCCCCTTATTTCCAATCCTTGCACTATTATGTTATTTCTCCGTTTATCGATATCCATATTCTCCAATTTCGTATTTACTTTCTGTATCTCCTCCCTCAGATTTTTATTTTCACTTTGTAGAATACCATTTTCTTTCTTAATTCTCTTCAATTCTTCCGCATTTGTCTTCAATTCCGATCGAATTCCCTCTAGATCAGTTTTCATATCCCTCTTCAAGTCTAAAATCATTTCCATTATTTTATCCAATTTATCCTCATTCTTATCTCTCTTGTCCGGTGTTCTTCTTGTCTTTGAACTTCTCCCAAAGATCTCAGCCAGTTTCTCCATATTTCCCTTCCTTCTTCCCTCGTCTGTAGTGTATTCGTCACTATCCATCGTAGCGATTTAACTATCCGTTGCTAAATACTTATGCAGTGACCCTCGTATATGTTAAAATGCAATTCAAACTGCTACTTATATGTACTAATAATTAAGGTTTGATAAAAGAGCGATGACGTTTTTGTCTCCACTTACGTGTAAGGCGCGATATTAAAATTCGGAGAAGTAAGGGGGTCAGTCTGGTTTACACTACTTAATGATAACACATCATCTACTCTTTTATCAAACCTTACTAATAATATCCAATAGCATAGGTGACATGTACAGATCTTCCGAATACTAAAATCAATGGTCGAGTTAATTTGTAGTTAGTGTCCTGTTTGTCCAAAGTAAGGCCAATCATAATAAGTCAATAAATTCCTTGGTAAACGTATGAGCATCAAAGTTCCTCGAAAACTTCCAGGTGAGCATAAACGTGTTGCGGTAGCACGAGGCAAGCATCCTATTGTGACCTCTACACATTAAACTCGAATTGATAAAAAAGCTTCGTTAAAAGAATGGATAGAAATGGCGACCGTTTTTAGCTATCCAAAGGACACGTTTCCACGAGTTAGTGACGCAAAAAATCAAAGAAGGTATATATTAATGAACGACTCTGAATTTGATGCCACCCTAAATGAGCAAGAAACACCAGCATTGGAGTCGTTCAAGAAAGTAGTCCAAACTTTCTTAAAAATAACAAGGAACTTGTGGAGGAATTATTTCAGAACTACAAAGCTCTTGGTGTGAATATGTCACTGAAGATACATTTTCTTTTAATTCACATTAGGATGTGGGGCACGATGAGCGATTTCAGGACGTATCCATCTTGAAATCGTGTGATCAAGGCAAGTTGGGCCTCACACATGCTGGCCGATTACTGTTAGACATTAAAAAGATATGTTCCTGCTGCAAAATACAGAACAAAATTATGTCAAAATAGCTTTTCGACTGCTATTAAGGTTGTAGTTTCTTCACAAGATCGGTTAAACTTAAATAAATATACATTTTAGTTTGAAAATTGTATATCTGATCTTTAAAAGTAGTGTGTGTAACGATAAAATACTAGTTTTTTACAATGTTAAGAGCTTCACCAGCTTTAATTTTTGTCAATAATAAATGAAGAACCAGTAAGTTTACAGGCTCGAAATTTTTGCATATTGTGTATTCGTTACTACAGCTACGACTTATCGATGAGCTTTTTTGTAAATTCCTTGTTTGTTGTTGAATTTAAGTTCTATTAAGGAATAGACAACTGACCATGGGTTTACCGTTTTTTTTTTTGGACTTCAAGAAAGCAACGATAACAAAGGAATTTGCAGAAATGCTCTTTGACAAGTCTTAACTATCTTATCCAATATGTGTTATTCAAAATTTCAAACCTGCAAACCTGCTGGTTCTTGACTTATTATTGACAAAAGATTAGACCTGCCTGAACAAAAAATTGTAAACAATTAGTATTTTATCGTTATACATACATCTTTTAGAGCTAAAATATACAGTGCTCTAAATAGCTTTCGAACCAACAAAAAAGACAATTTTAAGCGATCTTGAAAATGAGTATCTTTCAGTCTTAATATAAGAATTTAAGCTATTTTCAGTTGTAAGCAAACGCGAAATATATCCCTATTTTCTTCAAAATTTTAAGCGCCTGTTAGTCGAAAACTATGTCCGACCCACAATTTTGGAAAGCAGATTTAGAATCAGTGAGAAAAGTACTATATGAGTGACTCTATTAGATCAAAAACAGGAAGATCAACAAAGTACGCGACGGCTCCGCTATAGAAAACCTAAGGAAGTGAAGTAATTGATGATGTTAGAATGGAGAAGAAACAATCAGCGACCATTCTATTTTGAGCTCAAAGTTAGTAAACAGAATTAAGTATGCGACAGTGAAGTCTTTATTCTTTGTAAACATCGGAAGTAATGTTTTACTCTAAACATCTCAAAAATATTGATAGTGATTGCGAGAATTGTGATGTAATATAAACCACAATAAACTCTTCGCCACACATTAATCAATTAAATCCATGATATCCTAAATTTCATTCACGTAAACGAAACTTCTTCCTCTACAAATCAGTGGAATATCTTTTTATCTACGTGAAAAATTATTCCGAGAAAGGTCACCCGCGTCATTTGAATTCTTATAAATACATTCCCTTACGTTAGAGGCAATTCCGAAATTTTTTCTATTTAATAAGCACTTTTGCAAAAAGCAAACTGCTTCTCCTTACAATAAATCAAATAGTACAAACCCAAGGGACCATCATCTTTGTTCAAATGTTTCTCATTTTTTATTTCTCGTTTTTATTATTCAGATAATAATAAGATAGATGTTTGAATTTCGTAGCCATACTGTTTACAAACAGAAAAGCAATAAAAGTTGTATCGAAACATTCGCCTTTGGTCTAACGTCGACAATTACAAGTAACACGGATTTACAATAAAGTCATATTTAAAATCAATAACTCGACATAATTTCAAGCTTTTAATCTTATCTTAAGTGACTACTGGATTTTTGTTAGATGTTCCTACATATGAGAGTTCAATTTCGAAATTCGGTCATAATGTACTAATTGGGCATTTTTGCAGCTATTTGATTCTACGGAAGTAGACAACTTGTTTTTCCACAAACTCCTGTAGTAGCTACAATCGCGCACTCGGCTAGCCCGCCGTGGGAAAATTGTGCTTAATCAGAAAACTACTTTCACTATTCGCAGACGCGCGTTTCGCGGTCACACCGCTCATCAGTGCGACTGTGTGACGTAGTTTTCATTTCTATAGAAGCTCTATATAAGCGCGGGTGTTAGATGTTCGTACATATGAGAGTTCCATTACGAAATTCGGCCATAATGTACTAATTGCGCTTTTTTGCACCTATTTGATTCTACAAAAGTAGACAACTTGTTTTGCTACAATCTCCTGTAGTAGCTACAATCACGCACTCGACTAGACCGCCTTGGGAAAATTGTGCTTAACTTCTGTAGAATCAAATAGCTGCAAAAATTCGCAATTAGTACATTATGGCCGAATTTCGTAATTGAACTCTCACATGTACGAACATCTAACACCCAGGCTTATATAGAGCTCCTATAGAAATGAAAACTATTTCACACAGTCGCACTGATGAGCGCTATGACCGCGAAACGGGCGTCTACGAATAGTGAACGTAGTTTTCTGATTAAGTACTGGATTTTTCTTTGATTATAAAGGGTTTCGATACAAACAAATTTTTTTATAAAGATCAAGTTTTCTGCTTAAATCTTATGCTATTCTCTGTAATCGTTTAAGTTATTTCTGCTACTCTTCTTGGATTTGTTTTTTTGTTGACAGCTGTAGACGCCGCCATCACATGTCTATATGCCACGAAACGCACAGCAAAAATCATCTTGCTTAATCATCATCATCACAAAATCTCTTCCGAATTACAGCCTTTTCCACTTTCTTAATCTGATAGTAATTACGGACAGGCAGTTTGTACCATTTCTTTGTTCATTTAAATAATCGTTCGATCCTTATACTTTCCCATTTGTCAGATATTCAAGACAAGTAGATACGATTGTCTTTGACAAATTGCTATTTAATAGTTTTGTTTCTTTAGGAGTTTCATTATTTCTGAACGTTTTTCAACAATTTTTTTAACATATTTAACAAATAATTTTTGATAAGTCTGAATTCAAATTACAACCAGATTTTTAAAAACTATAAGCGATATTCTCATAAAATATTCTAGATGCCAAGTCGATAACTTTGTAAGGATGGTATTTTTAATCGTTCAAAAAAAAAAACACGATAACAAAAATTATAAACGGCTATATGCGTATTTGGAATTATACAAATTGATATGATAATTATAAAAATCTAACAAATCCATATTTAACGGTTGTGCAAGAAATGGAGGGCAATCATTATTTTCTCTAACAAGTTAGCAAAAAAGGAATGGAGCTGTAGGTCATTTTCCGAATTGAAACTTGCATCAGTCTTTAAGTTTATCAGTTATAAGTACAGGCCGGATTATATGCAAAAAAGGTGGAAATATGCGCATAAATATGCAGATGTTTTGGCCTAAATATGCACTTTCTTATGAAAAATATACAGATAAGAAAATAGGAGTAATGCTAGAAAATATAATACTATAGAAAAAAATATTCTATTATGTTTACTACAAGTTTATTTATAACATTTTACAATATAATTAACTATGGAAGCAATTTACAATTACATATTTCTCAAAGTTTTCAATAGAGAAATTGTGGCGCTTGTCTGATAACATGTATTTATATATTGAAAAGGTTCGTTCTACGTCCACGCTTGTTATAGGAGCATATTTCAAATTAGAAATATCCTCTATTGTCAACTCAATATTTTCTACTGACTCACCACACAAGATTTTAGCAATATCCTTTAGCTTTTTAAAACCCTCATTTTTTTCTATTACACTTAAAAATTTTTCATACACGAATTTTCCCACCCTTCCTTTAACATCAAAACATAACTTTTCAAATTTGTTTATTATTTCAACGCTCTCAATTAGCAACATAAATTGTTTTTCCAATTGCAATATAGAGGTGGAAATAAAACTGTAGTTCGCTTTAATAAACGCCAACTGTTGAGGTATTTCTTTACTCGAATACACCTTTTGGGTCTAGCACAGATTGTGTATCGCTATCAAGATCCATAATAATTGTCTCTATTTCTTCATAATGATTTGCATGAACAATAGCAGTTTTCAACCACGTTCCCCATCGTCTGATTACTGGTTGAGGAGGAAGCGGAATACCGGGTAGATGTTGTTTGTAAAACTGTACTCTTAATGGAGCCTTTAAAAACACTTTCTTAACATTAGTAATTAAAGTATTTACCAATGGGAAATGGTTTCTTACTTCTTCTGCAACACGATTTAGTCCGTGCGCCAAGCAGGTTGTGAGAGATTTGGGTAAAAGATTTTCAAGTTGCAAACTGCCTTGACCATGTATGGTGCGGCATCCGTTAAAAACAATAGAATTTTTTCTATTGGAATCGATTCCGATAAGAAAAAGGTTGCCGGTTCTTCCTGTATAAATCTTGTTATTGTCAAATTATTTGCCTTTTCCAACTGTTTGGATGAAATTAAATAAGATTTTGCTGGAACCGATACGTTAAGGATACCTATCATTAAATGAACTGTGTGAAATGTATCGGCCCACACTATTAGTAGTTTCATCTGCGCATATATAAAGGTAATTGTTTGACACAGCCTTCGTAATGCTACTCAATGTTTCTGCATAGATACGGTGAATATAATTTTTCTTAAGGTGCTCTCGTGGGAAATATTATATTTGCTGGTGTACTTTTGCAAAAATAACTTGACATTTAAATTGTTTATTTTATGTAGTGGAATATCTGCCGACACAAACATTAGGCACAAATCTTCATTAAATTGTTCTTGTTCCGATTTTTTGGAGGTTGATGGCAAACATTGCGGTAATGGTTGCTGGTCCTGCTTCGCCAATTTCATCTTTGATGGTTTTGCAGCATGAGATGGAGTTTTAATATGCTGGTGGACTTGAAACTTTCTCTCACTTGTAACCTGCATAAAAAATATCACATCATCAGTTGTTTTCTTATAAAATAAGTGTTAGTAAAAGATAAAGCAGTAATAAAAGACTAATGTGTAAAGAGTTCGCGAAGCAATCGGAATAAACGACATTTAACAAAATAACCAACACAACGCTTCGATAAATAATTTTATGTTAAAATGATTTTTATTTAAAAATCATCAGCAGAATACGGAATATCAGATATTCCGTATTGTGCTGATGATATGCGAAAAATACGCATGAAATATGCATCTCATTTTAATCATTTTAAAATAAAATTATTTGTCGAAGCGTTGTATTGGTGATTTTGTTAAACATCATTTAAAAACTATAGATTAATAAGAGGAAATAAACTTAAATTTTACTTACAATCTTGTTGCATGCTACGCTAAATACTTTTTCTCCATCCATACGCCATTATGAATAAGGTGCAATTCATCCAGGCACAGTCGCTATTTTCGGCATTTTTGCAATTATAATCAATAACAACCCACAAGTTTACACTTCGAAAAACCAACGTAAAATGACGTTTAAAATAAATAAGATTGCTTTCGAATATGGGAATAAATTTCTCCGAATAACAAAGAAACACCTGTGCTCCTAATTTTCTGGTAAAATGTATTTTTGTATTTATTTAGAAGTTTTAGGGAATTAGCTTTTCCTTGAATTCTGTCTCGGTCTAGATGTATGGGAACAGCATTAATAAATTTTTGGAAGCGCTTATCGGAAAGGTATCGAAAAGAGGCTTCATAGAATGCTATTTTTAATTTAAAGAGGTTTGTTTAACTCTTTGTTTGTTACAACCACGACATATTTTTAGTAAAGCCTATCCTATAATAAACTACATCCAATAAATAAATAAAACTCGGATACTTCAAATATGCTGAATTACTACAAAATATGCAAATAATATACAAAATGCATATATTATGCAAATATGCAAATTTATGCAAACTGCATATTATCCGGCCTTTAGTTATAAGGTATTCGTTACTGCGCTTCAACTGTTAATAATTTTAGAAATTAACCATCACCTAGCGAACGCGAGACTGTTCAGCATCCTGTCCATATTCGAAAGATTTGTTATACATAATAATACAATTCGTTTAAAATAAAAAGGACGTGTTACATTCAACCTCAACATTTAAGCATTTTGAATGTTTTGTATCCAAATTGTAATATTAATTATTTATCCACCTATATATGTACCACATAAGTATAAGTAGGTACTATATCATTAATTAATTTCAACCCATTTTCTTGTCTTTATACATTGCCAAATCCATTTACATAATCCCACCTACTAACTGGGAGATCAAACTCGATACCGAAACGGTTTCCGGTAACCAATTCTGAAAGATATAATCATTATTTTTCGCTACAGTTTGTTAGGATATTCCCAATTTTTATTGGAAGTATTTAGTAAAACGATCAATCCAAAAATAGCCGACCTTACTCCGATTTTCCATTTTTCCAAATATCGATATTAATTCTGACGCACGCACGCACCCATCACCGTTTACTTCCGCGTTTCGCCCTCGAAGATTCTTGAATTATTCCGCGAGATCCGTGCGTGGTTATGAACCTGCTGGTACGCCGCCCGCGCCCCCTCGAATTGACCCTCGATTTTCTAACATTGAAAGCGCGCTCTCATCGATTGACACCGACCGGAAAACGCGGCAGAAGAACACGGGACTAGGGTAAAGAAGTGCGGGCGCGCACGGTAATATCGTTACCGATGGCATTGATGGTATGTATGTTCTTTTGTGTCTCTTAATGGTCGTACGAGGGATATCCTTAAACGACAAAATAAAGTAAATAATGTACGTAATCGCTTGTCTTTTCAGATAATCTCCATCACTTCTTTTTGGGTCAATCAATTGATGACGATTATCCAAAAAGATAAGAACTTAACTCGCGATTTATGTGTACATTTAATTGTGGTTACTTATAGGAAGTATAAACAGAAAAAAAGACGATTGGCTTGCAATAAAATTAAAAATTTAAACATCGAATAAATTACGAATTCTATTAATAATACAAAAAATTAATTCGTTCCATCCACCTGTCATAAAGCACTCAAAATTCCGAATCCGCACGTTTTTGTCGGAGAAGGAAAGAAACGATGACGAGAATAGAACGTCAATTTATATCTAGACATAGGATCTAAGTATAGTTGTCAGGTCCTTGAGATTCTTGACAATCACGTAACTTTAAAATTTCAATTCAAAAATTTGAATATCTTTATGTAAAAAATCATTGTAGGTTATAAAGGTTAAAACGAGATTTTTACAATATTTTATCGGATTACTGCGGGGAAAAATACAATAATTACCGGTTTGGCAACCAAATAATTGCGGATTTCACAAAAAAAGGCAAAACGTAAAGATATTGCTTTCCACGAAGACAAATACAAGATCACACTTTGGACATTTGGCAGAGATTATTGTTGTTTACTTCGCCTTTCGAAAAAATTTCATAAATGGTAAACGTTTCAATGGTGAATTTATTAAGCCTAATGAGGACACAGAAAAAGAGGCCAAAGGAGAGCAAGGAATGGACATCATAAAGGAAAAGGAAATGAAAGAAGCGTTTCAAGGAGATGAAACTAGGAAAAGCCCTGCACAGGAAATGATGAAGTAGTGGATATGGAAGGAGCCAACAAGCTGAGGGAATTGATGAACGGCATATTAAAGAACTCAAAAACACCGAAGGACTGGAAAACAGATACTATACTACTAATATATAAGAAGGGTCATAGAAGGAACAACAACTACAAAGGAATAACAGTGTTTAGTGTGCGAGGGGAAGGTATTTGCAAGAACAGGAATAAAACTTGCAGAGTAAAAACACTTCACTATGTTTTGTGTTAATCTTCATATTTCGCGCTATGTTATGCCCTTCTTTTCTTTTTCTTTTCTAATTCTGTTTATTTATCTTGTTCTTGCCCTTCCTCCGCCTCTTCCACTCAATGGAGGCAAAAGTCCAAAATTCAACTCCATTGTTACATCTATAGTGATAGAAAGGTTTAAAATTAAGAAAGTAGGTATGATGCCAAGTTGCACTTCGAAGTTTTGTTGATAAGAAATGCGAGTTTCTGTGAATAAAAAGTTACGGTACGTTCCAAGAAATTTTTGAGGACGTTAGTGATCTCGTTCCATGTAAAAATTGTGCTTTACATTGGTTAAAAACATTCGCAATTAGTTAGTTATCAATACCAATAAATTTCGAGTGACAGATGGCTTAGCCAAACTATACCATCAAACTAACTGAGAGGGGTTTTTACTCTACGAGTTTTATTCCTTATTATTATGGATCTTCACCAAGTAGAAGCCAGTTCTATTCAATATAAGAAGTAAAGCAGAAGCACACATAACCTCATATTTACGATCAGCCAAATGAGTGAAAAGATAATAAAGTAGAACAGATGGCATACGCTTAATAGATTTAGTGAGCGCCTATGAGACAATCCGAAGGAAAAGTGTGTGGAAAGTAGTAAGAGAGATATAGGGGACAGTAAACAAAAATATCGTGGAAATAATAAAGGACACGTACAAAGGAAAGATCAACATAACATGGACAAATAACGAGGAACAAGACAATGTGTAAAACAAGGATCCGTGTTAAGCTCGCTTCTGTTCCTAACGGTACTGGACGACGCGACGCAATAAAGAAAGCCAAGGAAAAGATGAAGCGATTGACATTAAGTTACTGGCAAATGGGAACAACATAACTGAAAGAATTCATGTTCGTAGACGACATGGCGTTGATGGCGGATAGAGACAAAAACCTACAATAGAACCGTCAAATCTTAGAAGAGGAACTAGCGAGGATAAACATAAAAATCAATGTACCAAAAAGCAAAATAATGGAAAATATCAAGATCTAAGAAAACACACGAATTACGGCTAGATAGACAAAAAATTGAGCAGGTTGCTTACTTCATGTACTTGGTACAAATATAGAAGAGAATGGAAAAACGAAAACGGGAGATAAATGTAATATGTATGAGTTGGAAAAACGCGATTAGAAGATGAAACAGAAGCACCGCAAAAAAATATAAACGAGAGTTGCCAAGAAAGTGTGATGGCCTACACTTACATATGTACAACAGCGAGTCATAGCTTCTACCAAACAGACAGGAATCCAGAATCTATGCAGTGGAAATGAGGTTTCTGAGAAGCATAGAAAATAAATATAAAAGAAACAAAATAAGAAACGGGATATTCAGGCGAAGTTTGCAAATAGAACCTATCAAAAGAAAGTGGCACGGAGAGACAGCCCAGATCGTTTGGACATGTGTGTCGAGTATTGGACGATAGAATCACAAGAATCGTGTGCGAAGCGCAAGTGAAAGGGGAATGAGAATAAAATGGATAAACAGAATTAGAGAAGTAACCGAGAGGAAAGTCATAGCATGGCACCAAATACGATTTCTGTGTTTTGTATTAAGCTTCGTATTTCGCGCTATGCAATGGCTTTCCCCTCTGTTTCTTCTCTAATTCTGCTTATCCATCTTGTTCTTTCCTTTCCTCCCCTCCTGTACTCAATGGAGGCAAAAGTGCAAAATTCAACTCCACTCTTACACTGCAGCGATACAAAAGTTTAGGATTAAGTAAGTAGGTATGATGCCAAGTTGCACTTCGAAGTTTGGTTGATAGAAAAGCCGAGTTTTTGTGAACGTAAAATTATGGTACGTCCTAAGAAATTTTTGAGCACTTTGCTGATCTCGTTCCATGTAAAAATTGCGCTTTAGTTTGACTAAAAACATTAGCAATTGCTTGTGTATGTAGTTACCAATACCAATAAATTTCAAGTGGCACATGGCTTAGCCAAACCATACCATCAAACTAACTCAGAGTGTTTTTACTCTATAAGTTTTATTCTTTATTATTCTGGATCTTCCTCTCTGTTTCTTCCCTAATTCTGTTTACCCATTTTATTCTCTTTTCCCCTTCACTTGCGTTTCGCACAAAATTCTTGTGATTCTATCGTCCGATATTAGACACACATGTCCAAACCATCTGGGCTGTCTCTCCGTGACTTTCTCTTTGACAGATTCTATTTGCAAACTTCGTCTGAATGTCTCGTTGCGTTCCTCCCCTCCTTCACTCAATGGAGGCGAAAGTGCAATTGAACTCCACCTTTATATCTACAGAGATAGAAAGGTTTAGGATTAAGTCAGTAGGTATGATGCCAAGTTGCACTTCGAAGTTTTGTTGAAAATTCGAGTGTTTGTGAACGTAAAATTATGGTATGTTCCAAGAAATTTTTGAGCACGTCAGTGATCTCGTTCCACGTAAAAATTGCGCTTTCCTTTGATTAAAAACATTCGCACTTACTTAGTTACCAATACCAATAAATTTCAAGTGACAAAACGGTAGGACGCATCGAAGAGAAACATGCACCGATAAAAATTTTAATCAATTAATTAATTCCGTTTTTCGTACCTTTCAGATTGTTCCTGCTGTTCGCGCTACGGAAGGAGCTACAGTTGGTGTTGTAGCACCTGTTCGTGCTACCTTTACTGTCGGGGTTGCAGACCGTGTAGCTGTTCGTGTTATAGATCCTGCCGCAGACATTGTTGGATATGTAATCCGTACTTGTAAACGAATCGTCCACGAAATCGCACGTTCAAAGTTTAAAGGAAGTTTAGAAGTCGGCGTCCGGTCGAAGGACAAGAAGGCACTTGTACGTTCACTTGTTGAGGATCCTTCCGGAATCCATGGAATGGGTTGAATTTCACCTTCACCTTCATATTTTCTGCATATTTCTTGTATATACATAAAATGTAGTTTTTAGCTTAGCGTTTATCTTGATCTTGATGTATAGAACACTCTTGGTTTCTCCTGTAGATCATCAATATCGATATCAATTCCCTATTATGAACGATGCTATATTAGGAGGAAGTCAATAACACAATGATCTATAGGGACAACAGTCAGAGTTTTGACGTATGCATGTAAAATACGAAGAGTAATTTCCACGATAAACGATTACTGCAATGTTGATCGATAGAATTGAAAAGAATGGAACCTGCTAATCTACTTTGTACTTCTGTTTTGTCATGTGGAAATAGTGATAATTATTTATCATTATGATGAAATGGATTGTTTTGGGAAGAAAATCAATATACGAACAGCTTATCAAATCTATGTTGAGGTTTCAAGGTTATTATGGCGCGGGCGAGCTCCCAATAAATCTTACTTCCAGTTCTATATTACTCATTTAACCCTTGAGACTTTGTCTGCCTTTGCAGTCGATTATTACAATCTGCTTTCTTTGTAATCACATGATTTTTTACTTCTTCTCCATCTTGCAATTTTTGTGTATTGTTAAGTGTTAGATTTACTATTGATTAAGAAGTCTTAACTCTCTGTGGTATAACGTCGATTATCCGAACTAATGTTGTGCGGTGTGGTTCGGATAATTCAGTAAAAATTGAAAGAAGAAAAAAATGGAGGTGTAAAATAATCAACCACGTTTTTACAAAAAAGTACTTTAACTATAGTACACACTGGAAAAAATAGACGATACAAAAAACATGATGAATTTGGCCCAAGAATAGTCTATTTCCGGTCTGCTTCGGTGATGTCTTCCTCTTTATGGCAGCTAGGTTTTTTAAAGGCTTTCGATGACGCTCTGATGTACCATAGGTTGAATTAAAGAAGTTACATCAAGTGCAAAAACTATCTCGAACATGTCATTGATCTTATTCAAAGATTGAAGTGATAGATGTGACAGAGCATTGCCCAATGGAAGTAGCACCTTGCCTTCTTCGCCGCAATGCTAATAAATTCTTTCTACTTCAGGAATGAAATTGTATTCAAACCATTTCGTGAAGAAGTCGCTGCTTTTTTACTCGCGTGTATTAACGAAGCTTTCAAATTTTTTAAACGACGTGGGTTTTTCGATTTCCCTATCAAATGTACTGGAACTCTGTGTGTCCCAGCTGTAGTAGCACACACCATGACCGTGACACGCTCCTCGCGGATCTTGTGGCCTACCTCTGCGGATTGTCTTCCAGATATCAAGGATGGTAAAGTTGTCCAATAGAGGCCTGTTTCGTCTGCATTGTAGACAAAATTTATGTTATATTCATTCTGTTCAAGAAATCTCTTTAATTTCTCGGAAAAGGAAGCTGCTGCTGGGACATCAGCATTTAATTTTTACCATGAATTTCGTTTTGACGAATCCCATGTCGTAATTCGAAATTTTTTAGCCATCCAGAACTTGCAGCGAATGACGAGTCACCATCAAGATTCATGTCTAATCCGACTGCGTTTTCACACAAAATGGGCCTAGCTATTGGCTGCCCATAAGCTCGCTTTTGCAAACACTAAGTGAATGCAGCATCTTCTCGCAATTCGAATTTAGGTTTTTTCATAGTTTAAGTAAGTGACTCAAATTTTTCAGCTGGAAGTGAATATTGGTGCTGTGATAACGTAACCAGCCATGTATTGAACCGCATCGTTCTAATAGACATTTCAAAGAGAGAAAATAAATTAAAATAACGGTAACGTACCAGAGAGAGTTAAGATTTCAAAATAGTGCTGGTTCTTTAATGTCCTTGCTACTAACTTGCTCAGAAATATTTGACGAAAGATAAAATTTTATGTAGTTTGGGCTTCCGAAGACCATGCTGCACATAGTATTCATTTTCAAATTTTCCATTTTTGAGATGAATGAAGGATATCGCGGAGTATATCGATTTTCTACTTCCAAAATTTTACACTCAACTGGACCTTGTATTTCTAAGAAATACGATGATATTGCCAGTGAACACTTTTGTATATTAAGAAAAATATAGTTAAATCTATCGCTTAGAACAAACTCAAATTACATGTTTCTTATCTCTATCACGCCAACTTGATCGTCCTCGGTGAAAGGGAACATAGAAAGCGAATAAAGCTTTTCTTTTTCCTAAGGAACCGTCCAAATTAGTCGTGGTTAGAATGAATCTTTTATTTGGAACTTTTGTACATAACAACTACACTTGAGCAATTAATGTTGTATTCACCATGTTATTATAATAAAAAAGAGACATTGTATATGCAACGGAAATAAAATGTAAATGTAATAAAAATGTTTTTTCTTGCTGTAATGGTCAAATTTTGCGGTCTATTTTTTCCAGATTATGTTGTAAAAGGTGCGGTAGAATTGAGTGCACGTTGGTCAAAGTAGCAGCTGACTTTCGTCACGTGCGACGTAAAACGCGTACCACAACAATTTGAATGAAACAAAAAATTTCGTATGCGAAATATAGTGACATTCGTTTTTATTTTTTTGTAATTTTCTACGTTGCAACATCCTCTAATAGTGCTTTTAACATTAGACATTTTAATAAATTCTTTAATTAATTATAAAATTCAGACATTGGAGTTTTACATCTTCAACTAAACAAGCATCAGAGGAAGATATATAACCTATACAAGAAAATGAAAACAAGTATTATACATAACCTCAATCGATACAATAAAATTATTGAATATGCGATTTGACATCAATGCTAGAATGAAACGTCATAACTACAGGGTGGGCCAAAAGTCACCATGGGGTTAAAAATGTAATAAACTTTTTGTTTATATTTTTTTTATTTTTTTTTCAAGGTTATAAAATGTACAAAATGGAATTTTTTACACTAAGTATGGAAAATAGTGTCACTTAAATGACCCCCGTTTTCATCTTCGCAATGATGGGCTCGTTTTAGAGCATTTTTCATAACATCTTTCAAAATTTGTAGCTGTAGCGCTCGAATTTCTGCAACAATGTTGGCCCTGAGTTCAAGCATTGTCTCGGGCTTGTTCAGATATACTCGCTCCTTCAATTAACCCCAAAGAAATACTTCGGGTGCTGACAAATCTGAAGAACGCGCTGATCAATTAATTTCCGAATTTTTGGAAATTATTCGCTCTCCAAAAATTTGACTTAAAAGTGCCATTGTTCCTCGGGCAGCGTGGGCAGTGGCTCCATCCTGCTGAAATCACATCTCAGTCTGTTTTCAAGAGCAGGACATAAAACATGTTCTATCATAAACCGATACCGCTCTCCATTTACGGTTACGGCACTTCCATCTTCATTCTCGAAGAAGTAAGGCCCAATGATGGGGATGTAATTGGCGTTGATGAATGGCTCTTGGATTTTCAGAAACCCAGAACCTACAGTTCTGCTTATTAACAAAGCCATTCAAATGAAAATGAGCTTCATCACTCATAATCAGATTTTCAATAAAGTTGATTTCATTTCTGGCCAACCGTTGAAATTTAACTGCAAAATTTAGACGTTGCCGCTGATCTGCGGATTTTAGTTCTTGCATCAATTGCACCTTATATGGGAATAACAGTAAATCTTTTTTAAAACGCACCGTAGTGACGTACGAGCCATTCCTAGCTGAGCAGAATGCCTTGTGGTTAATGTTTCTGGTATTTCGTTAACACTTTGTTCTACACATTCAATATTTTCCGCACAGCGAATTGAACGTGGTCTACCGGTTCAAGGCAAATCTCTTACGGTGCCATGTTGGTGGTGACGATGAACTAAGCAACGAATCATTGCTTCAGAGGGCAAAATTCTGACGTTAAAATGTCGACGATATGCTCTTCGCGTTAAAATAATTGATCGCTGATTTAAATAATAAAATTCTATTATTCTGGTTCTTTGTTTAGTTCTGAATCTCTCCATTATTTATTCCCCAGGTTATTACATTTTTAAACCCCATGGTGACTTTTGGCCCACCTTGTACGAATGACAAAAGTCGGTTCCCTACAGACGATTTAAAGTTGAGAAATACGTAACTTCATCTATAAAAGCATTTTATGTGAGTTCGACGTTTTAAAAATAACGTCACTTACAAAAGACCCTTTGGAGATGTCCGTTTTCAATTTTGATGAAACTTGGATACGTTTTAGTTCATGAAAATCTAAGGGATATACTTATATTTGTTGGTATTGGTTCAAATTGATATTAAGAGGTTGAAAGCAACTCTAAAAGAAAAGCACATTGGTGGGGATTTACCAGTTTCACATAGAATCGACATGAAACCAATTGCAAAATATTTCTTAAGTCAAATAATGAAAGTTACATGCCTTGCTTTCCATACACTTCCACTGCAAAGGTGTGAACTATGAATTAGCTCTTTAAACGCAACTGATTTGCATGGAACAAAAAGCGAAATTTGTAAAAGACAAGAAAATTAATTGGGGTATTTTTCATTTGTTTCGAGAAACCAGAATTAAGGGGTAAAAACCCCCGAAGTGGTGTAACCTGTATCTTACTTCAAGATTGTCTTATTGTTAGTTGATCGAAAATGGTCCAAATAATTTTAAAAATGTTTTTATTCATTTTCCGGTTCGTAAATATAAAATCTGGACCTGGAATATTCGAGGACTGAACGGGAAGGAATTCGAACTAGGTGAAGAATTTGAGAAAACAACAAATGAGATCTTAGTAATAACGGAAACGAAGAAAAAAGGAAGGGGCACAATGGAATTAGGTAACGGCCAAATGTTAATCTTTAGCGGAGTGGAAGAAACACAGCGAGCAGCAGCAGGAGTTGGATGCGTACTACACAGTAATATCAAGGGTCAGGTACAGAAATGGATCGCAGTATCACCAAGAATAATACAGTTAGAAATGAAATATAATAACAGAAACGTAACAATAATAGGAGTATATGGCCCGGATGAAGATGAAAAAGCCGAAAAGAAGGAAGAGTTCTGGGAGGAGCTAACACTGGCAATATAGGATGCTAAAGGAGAAATATACTTGATAGGGGATTTTAACGCTAGGGTTGGAAGAAAAAATATAATATAACAAATCAAGATGTTATTGGCAAATATGGAGAAGATATGAGAAATAATAATGGAAAGAGGCTAATCGATTTCTGCCAGATACACAACTTAATAATAGCAAACACCTTTTTTGAACACAAAGATATATATAAATTTACCCGAGTAGAACAAAGTAGAGAAGAAAAATCCATCATAGATTATATCATTGTGAAAAGATGCAACAGAAAAATTGTAGACGATGTACGTGTTATGAGAGAATATGAAATAAACAGTGACCACTTCTTGGTCGTGGCGAAGATTAAAAGTCATACAAATCCAGAAATAGCAAAAAGAAAGAAAGCGACAAATAATCAGCAAGAAAAATAAGAAGTTACAGATTAAGAGAAAATAAAATAGCAGCAAAATTTGAAGTAGAGACAAAGATAGAAATGGAGAAACTCTTAAAAAATGGAAACTTCCAATCTTGAAGAAACGTGGGAAGATTTCAAAAATATTTTATTGAACACAGCGAGAACAGTCTGTGGAACCTACAGAAAGAACAAGAATAGAAGACAAACAGCATGGTGGTCAGAAAACTTAAAGGAGCAAATTAGAAATAAAAAATGAAAATGGAAAAGCTATCTAGGTAACAAAACACAAGAAAATCACAAAGCATATAAAGAGCAATGCAATGAAGTTAAAAAATCAGTGAGAGAAGCCAAAAAAACAGACTTGGAAAGATTTCGGAGATAAACTGGAAAGTGATAGTAAAGGCAACCAAAAACTATTCTACAAAACACTAAAAGATATGAGATGCAAGAAAGAATATGATACAATATCGGTTAAAAGTGCGGAAGGGGTATTGCTGACAGAAGAAAAACAGATTATGCAGAGATGGAAAGAATATTTTGAGCAACTACTGAATGAAAGTAAAACGGTACAACAGATGGAAACTGAATTAACAAGTAAATTGAAAAAAATGGATTTGGGAAGAATCACAAAAGAAGACGTCGAGGAAGCAATAAAAAGATTAAAAAACGGCAAATCACCCGGCCATGACAAAATAACAGTAGAGATGTTTAAAAAGATGGGACCAACTGGAAAGGAGGTACTCAAACAAATCTATAATAAAGTATGGAGTGAGGAGAAGATACCAGCTGACTGGAAAATTGGTGTCATACTACCTATATACAAAAAGGCGATCGGAGAGATTGTAGTAATTACCGAGGCATAGCTTTGCTTAGTACGGTGGTTAAGGTGCTGGAACGGATAATGGAAAGAAAATTTAGAATAATAACAGAAGCAACATTGACCAATTCACAGCGGATTTAGAAAAGGAAGAAGCACTCAGGATCACATCTTTACAATTAAGGAAATTATAAACAGAACTCTGACGTACAATAATAAGACATACTTTGCGTTTATGGACATGGAAAAGGCTTTTGACAGAATACCAAGAAAAGAAATCTGGAACGCCTTAAAGAAGAAAAAGTTAACCACACAATGATTAATGTCATTAAATGCATGTACGAAGAAACCAACAACTATATAATCAGGGACAACATGAAATCAGAAATGTTTAGGACCAACGAGGGCGCACGACAAGGAGGGGCCTTAGCCCGCTGTTGTTCCTTATATATATGGATGAGATAATCAGAGAGAGTAACAAAAGTACCAAACCACTATACATAGGATATAGGAACTTACAACCAGTCGAAATTTCAGACTGTGCCTTTGCAGATGATATAATGATTGCTGCAAGTACTGTTAAGAACCTACAAGACAACATCATAATTTGGAACAAGATAATGAAAGAGAAAGGCATGAAACTAAACAAATCCAAAACAAAAGTAATGATGGTAGCAAGAGATAAAGAGGAAATGCACATACATATAGAAGGAGTCGAACTGGAACAAGTGGATGCCGTTCAGTATCTGGGCATTACAATAGAAGAAAAGGGTTATAATGACGTGGAGATAAACAACAGAATACAAAAAGCGAATAACGTATACTATGCAATGAGCAAAGGATTTATAAATAAAAAGAAGTATCCAAAGAAACTAAAATGACGGTATTTAAAACAATTATTAGACCGATACTCACATATGGCTGTGAATCCTGGGTACTCAACCAACGTCAAAGAAACAAGCTCCAGGCGGTCGAGATGAGGTACCTAAGAAGAGTGAAAGGAGTTACAAGCTTACATAAACTGAGAAACGACACAATTAGGGAAAATTTACAAACACAATCACTACAAGATTTTATTGAACAACGACAGTTGAGTTGGTGGGGTCATTTACAAAGAATGAGTGATGAAATACCGGTAAAAAGAGTATGGGAAGCGAGAACCACGGGAAAGAGAAGCAGAGGAAGCCCAAAAGAAACATGGGATAACGCGGTGGGAAAGATTATCCGAAAGAAAGGAAAAACATGGACAGAGGCAAAACAGCTAGCACAAGACAAGAAGAAATGGTCTGCATTTGTTTATAGCAATACGTAATAAAATGTATTACTGACACCCAATTGGGTATAGATGAATTATCGATTATATATATATAAATATAAAATCTTATTATTATATATCTGCTTACTCTGGTCTTACGCCCCCAACACTTCGTGGGGTGCGCACATTTCGTGAATGGTCAGTTTCCTTTTCGACCAATGCAGAAACAGTCCATCTAAACTTCCTTACCCAGTTTGAAATCGGTTGAAACGCTGAACAGGAAATACACAATGCACAATTTATATTCAATGTTCCTGTTTCCGTTCGGCAATGGAATAAATTCTTCGTATCAATAGAATTTGCTTGTTATTTTATGTAATCTATAACGACAGTACGTACATTAGAATCATAACCAAATTTATATACATATGTACATTACACATTAGCGTCGTGCAGAAATAGGTGGACAATTGTTGGGAAGTGAATTTTGTACGACGCAAGATGAGTGCATTTGTATGGTCTATAATGGAAGATATTAATTACCGATTCCGTCGTTAAGATATTGTCTAATCCTCTAATTACCAAGCGCGGAATAATACATTTCGATTTCCAGTTCAAAAATATGATTTGTTCATATGTAATACTTTAGTTGATTGAAGATTAATGTTGTAGTTTGTAGAAAAAAAATTATTGCTTTTAAAGTTTTTGCTTGAAGGTGATTGCAAAGACTGTGATGTAATTTACCGATGTTGATGATGCTTGCTTGGAGCTAGTATCACCGATTTTATTATAAAACAATTGTGAGGTCAGGAGTTTACCGATGTGATATCTATTAGTACCTACTCAGCTTAATATGTGAATTATATGTCAGAATTGTTGTTACTATATTAAGTACCGTAATGGCTACCACTCGAGATCTTCAGAAAATAATTAATATTTGAGGCGTTTGGTAATTGGGCATCCGAGAAAATGCAAAGGATTCTGGATACGTAGAGTGAAGAAACAGATAGTATGGAGGTAGAAGTAGTGAAAAGAGTAAAACAATGGTGATAAATTGGAAAATGACGGTAGAAGACGAAAATAAAATATACTGCAAATTGAAAATTGCGACCACATATAAGTACTTGCGATCTATGTAGTATAACAGCAAACAAAGGGAAAATAAATCCGCAAATTGCTAATACGTGGGGAAGAACGACCAGAATAAATTATGCTATAAACAAAATCATTTAAGAAAGGAAGAAATAAATGCAGAGTCTATATAAAATTAATGCTTTAGATTTCTATACAAGGTAACGATACAAACACTATTGCACTATTGACATACGTTTCTGCCGTCTAATCAATTCTGCTGCACTCTGTACTTAGTTTATTTATGTTGGTGTTTGGAGATGAGGGACTTGCTCAAGAGGGAGCATGTAAAACGGGTTTAGGACAATCCCGTCTGTTTATTGCAGTACCTTCAGTTGACAAAATACAAGGGCATCTCCCAACGATCACTAATCAAATTGGGAAAATTCATTTTCATCCATTTACTCCTTTAGGGTTGGTTACTAATAGACCAGGCACTTCAGCTTTATGCTCTTTGTACCGTCCCCCAATAGCAAGACTTTGGATCGTTTGGGAGCTAACCTTCGTCAAACTATTGTCAGCATACAGTTTTAAATGTTGGACAGGATGATCAAAAATTGGAGCGATAGGGTGCGTCAGTGTGAACAAAGCCGTAGTGGACATTTGAACGATATGTTGTTTCGAACATAACTACATTATCCCAATTTATCCCATTTAAAATAAAGCAAAAAGTAAATTGATATGTCAAACCGTTCTTATTTTATTTATAAAATTAAAATCCTATCACTCTTAACGAAAGATCCGTTATAAAACAAAAATATTTAACCGACATTAACCAACCTAACAAATGACATTTATCATTATTAAAAATCGCAAATTAATACGTGCACTAATATACTAGCATTCGTGCGCTTGAAACTAGTGAATAGTCTTCAGCGATGAAAAGATGCAACTTGTACGTGCAGCTTAATCGACGATTTCCAAATTTTTCCTCCATATACTGGACGACGCGTGCCTGACATTTCTGCAATATTTACGACGTTTCCGGGGCTCGTGTTTGATATGCATAATTCGAACGTAAATCTGCATCACGCGTGCATAGTCGATCCTGCAAAAAGGTTAAATGTTAGTTTTTTCTTGTACTTCGTTTGCATTGGATGCCGTTCCGGTGACTTAAAAGTTTGCTATTTCTGCAGATAATTTTAGATCGCGTTTTGGTATGGGAGTATGATGTGAGGTTCACGAACCCAAACCCAAGTAGGTTTATTTTTAAATTTTTAAATTTAAGACGGAGCTCACTGTTAAAAAATTCGACAAGATGATATACAGTAAGTTTTCGGTAACGTTGCTGTGAGGTTCTTAAAATTCACGACATTAATTGAAACGACGTTAAACGAAACGTGGTTTTTCATACGCAAGATTAGGGAAAGGGTGTAAATTTACCAGATTATTAATTAAATATACACAAGGTACTCTGCGTTATTAGTAGTATTTTAGTAAAGCACAGCAGTTGCAAGTTTCATGTTTTGACTTTTGTACCATCCTTTATGCATAAACCAGACTTGCCGCTCAAGGAGACGGAAACTCTTTCTCCCACCACACTCAACGATATGACGGATGCACTGCTTGCTTTGACGAAGGAAGCGATTGCCTATTTTGCTATAGTCTTTATCTTTTCTTGGTAAATTTTCTGGACACACCTCAGGCCATTGATGATCTAGCATGTAACTTTCGAGAAACGTTCACTGTGTGAATCTTCATAACCCCAAAATTAGGAGCCATTCTCCACCTTTGTTGTCAAATCATCATCAGTTGTTCCTCTTTGGCATCATTGTCTTCATTCTCTGAACTTTATACCAACTCTTATAGATCTTCGTTGGTAAGTTCTTTTCCTATAAGATTTTGGCTTCTCCTCGATGAAGACTAAATGAATTATTCAAGTCTGTCAAGTATTGTTCACGCGCAGATATCTGCTCTCTGCTTATAAACAAGAGGGTTGATGCTACGAGGGCTTGAAGGTCACACAGATTGCACCCATTTCATCCCGCTATTTCCTCATTGTAAATCCTTTGTGGCGACACCAGGAACGCTAGATTGCTACCATTCAGTACAGGACTATGCATAACTCGTTAGAACAGCGTCTTCAGCAATTATATCCGTAATCGAGTTTTAAAAGTGAGAAGCACCACAGACACACCTCAGGCCATTGATGATCCAGTACTTAACTTTGGAGAAATGTTCACCGTGTGAATCTTCATAACACCAAAAATTGGGAGCCATTCCCCATCTTTGTTGTCAAATCTCTCATCAGTTGCTCCTCTTTGGCATCACCGTCTTAATTCGCTGAATTTTGTACCAACTCTTTTAGATCTTCGTTGGTAAGTTGTTTCCCATAAGACTTTAGCATGTCCTCGATAAAGACCAAATGAATCATTGCACACGGTCGAGTATCGTTTGCTCGCAGATATTCGCTCTCTGTTTATAAACAAGAGGGTTGATGCCACGAGGGCTTGAATGTTACAGCAATTGCACGCATTCTATCCCGATATTTCCTCATTGTACATCCTTTGTGGTTATATTTTTCTACAAACAGGACAGGGCACGCTAGATTGCGACGATTCAGTACCGGACTGTGCATAACTCGTTAGAACAGCGTCTTCAGCAATTATATCCGTAATCGAGTTTTAAAAGTGAGAAGCACCACAGACACACCTCAGGTCATTGATGATCTAGCACTTAACTTTGGAGAAATGTTCACCGTGTGAATCTTCATAACACCAAAAATTGGGAGCCATTCCCCACCTTTGTTGTCAAATCTCTCATCAGTTGCTCCTCTTTGGCATTACCGTCTTAATTCTCTGAATTTTGTACCAACTCTTTTAGATCTTCGTTGGTAAGTTCTTTCTTAAGACTTTAGCATGTCCTCGATAAAGGCCAAATGACATACACACTGTCGAGTATCGTTTGCTCGCAAATATCTGCTCTGTGCTTATAAACAATAGAGTTGAAGCTATGAGGGCTTGAGGGTCACAGAGATTGCGCCCATTTGATCCCGCCATTTCGTTATTGTAAATCCTTTGTGGTTATATTTTTCTACAAACAAAACTGGAGACGCTAAATTGCTACGATTTAAAACAGGCTTTCTTTCCACTAATTGAAGGCCCACTGATGAGCCGTGACCAATAGTTGGTGGCATTGCTGGATTGAGTTTTATCGTTGAGTTGTAATATATTATGAAATTTAAATATTATACCGCTGGTTTCACAGAGTGCAAATATTTTTATTCACTGAGGTTTCCGTCTTCCTTTCACTGAGGTTTCCATCTTCCTTTCACTGAGGTTTCCGTCTTCCTTTCACTTACGTTCAATGATTCCTTGGAAGGAACAACTTAGCCATCCACATCAAGATCTTCTTCTATTGGTAAGCTTAGCAACCGTTCTCTTATGGAACTGTACATTGACTGACTCTCCATAATCGATCACTTTTATTCGGTTCTCCTGTTAGAACGACGCAGTGAATTTTCAGTGAAGTTCCAATTTTATAAAATGGCTTCAATTCCCAAAAGCTTCGAATTCTGGCATAACTTAAATTTCCCGTTAACATATAAATTCCTATAAAAGAGTGCATTTCTTTCTTTGTAATGGGTGCAAAATTATTTATGTCTTTGTTTTCAGCTTAAACATTAACACAATCTGCCAAGTTTTCCACAAGATCATCCATGGAATATTTCGTAAAAAGTTGGTATGGCTTCTCGAGTTCATCGACTGGTTCAGAGTTACATTCGAACCATTCTATTCAAGGAGTTCTACACGGTAATGCTTCATTTCTCCAACGTTTTTGGCCAAAATTATTAGCCAATTTCTTACTAAAGTCGTCAGATTCAGGCTCATCTGGATTGTCTTTATCTACTTTATTAAGCGTAAATTTACATCACGCCTGCATATTTGATCCTCCTGATTTAAAAGTTCGCTATTTCTTCAGACTGTTTTACAGCGTGTTTAGTATGGGTTAAAGTTAGGATTTTAACGCTGAGATTGTTTGCTTCAAAACAAAACTTTGTAAGCCGAGACACTTCTTTCCCGAGGTGAATTCATCTCAAAATTACCGAACACTCAATTATTGCTCCGTTTCGAGTTCATACGAATAAATCCAAGTATCATCAGCAACGAGGATGGGCAATTCTGCATGCTTAGTAATAATTTCGGACTTTGTATCTCTACATACCAGATATCTACGAGGGCGATTCCTAAAGTAAGTTCCGTTTCCGCCTAAGGAAGAGATGAGTGAGAATATCCGCGAGATCGCAGCACTGCTGTGTAGTAGTCTGGTTCAATGTGAATCTGGTAGTGCTAGTGAGAGAACCGTGCGGAAATTCTTTCGTGCTATTTTGGCCATTTAAAATGGCTGCTGCAATTGAAAATTCCGCCGACTGCAAACTGCAAGTTTTTATCCGATTTCTCTGAGCAAAGAACACGAAACCTGGTGATTTTCATCGTGAACTGTTTACGGTGAAAATGTTATAAGTAATAGTGTGATTAGAAGATGGTGCTGTGTGTTTCAAGTAGGACGAACTAATATCCATAATGAAGAACTGAGTTGACGGACGAATTTTTGGGTGATGTCGAATTACAAAAGTGATTGCCTTTTTCCTTCAAATTTTACATACGATTTGGTACGCGGTTGTCACTGAGCTTTGTAGGTTATCACAAATTTTGTGCACGGTGAGTGCCAAAACTTCTTACAGAACACCATAAAACAAAGAGAATGGAATCGGCACTAACTTTTCTGACACGCTACGATGTTGAAGATGGATATTTCTTCGGGTATATCGCAACAGATGATGAGACTTGGGTCGTCTATGTCAATGTTGAGACGAAGAAACAATCAATGCAGTGGGGCCGTTCTAACTAGTTTACGAGGACCGCTTTAAAGTACCGTCAAACATTTTCTGCGAGAAAAGTCATGGTCACTGATTTTTGAGACAACAAAGGCGTCCTTTTTGTAGACTTTATAGAACGAGGGACCACAATAAACGGTGAAGTCTACTGTTGAACTTTGAAGAGGTTCAGAAGAGCTATTCAGAACAAATCTGGATTACTGAATTCGGCCATCGTTTTTCTTCATGACAACTCCCGCTTCCTGAGGGCATTAAGAAACTGGTTCATCGCTATGACAAACGTTTCAATCTTAATGACAACTATGTAGAAAAACAGCTGAAAGTAGTAGCTTTAAGTTGTATATAATAAAAACGTCTTCAAACGTTTCTTTAATAACCAAAGGGAACTTTACGAAGTACTTAGAAGTACTTACATCATCCATGCGTATGCTCTCAAAACCAGATTATTTTCCTACTTTCCTTAAACAATCAAGCCTTTGCAATGATATATATATGTACATACCAATATCGAATGATTTTCAAGTCATTCTTGATATTTGAATCTAATTTCGTAATACTTACAACCGACTTTTACGACTTTTATATTACACATTTAAGATCAGTGTTTATTGCCTTACTGGAATGTATAGGATTAGGTCAAATAAAGAGAAAATAAACGTCGTCAAAGCAAAAGCAAACGTTTTTTAAAAGGGAGATTTCCACACCTAAATCTATCGCGTGCAATTTCGGATTATCAACATTTAAGAATACGTGTCAAGGGTTTCCGATCATTTTATGCATTTCCTTCTGATACACCCGTTATGCACGTAACCTCGACTCGTGGATGAAACAGGCGTAAATTTAATTTTACGTGCGGACAGTCACGATTTTGACAATTTGCCCTTTCTAACGCATAATCGTCTAATTATGTATCTATAAATGGATTTACCAAGATAATAATATAATAAAATAAAATTATAGTTTTTTAAGTAAAGAACAGGATTTTTTTGACAATTAAATGAATAATTCACCGATTAACTTGCGAAATGTTGATTCTTTCTTTTTCATCTCTCTTCCATTCACATTAGCACCTGTGGAACGAAAAAATTCCCACAAATTGTATAAGCGTATATAAAGGCAAATTTGTCGGATGCAAACGGACAGTCCTTCATTGTTTGCTGCAGTGGTGTGAAGTATAGACGAAGAAAAAATGTTGAAAGTCGTAAGTAATCGTGGATGATAGTGTAAATTGCCAACGGCAAATATTGTTCATAATAATAGTTCGTTTTGTGCTGCAAATGTTTTGTTTTCCTTTCGTTATTCGAGATGTTGTGGTAGTTGGCAATGAAAAATGATACATTTTTATTTGATAGGTGTTATGTTTGGCTCTGATTATCGTCGCCGTGGCGGCCACAGGTAAACCAACTTATGGTTATGGTGGACTTGGCGGTGGTTATGGAGGAGGTGGCTATGGAGGCGGTGGCGGCTATGGAGGCGGTGGCGGCTATGGCGGCGGCATTATTATCAGTAAATATGGAGGTGGATATGGAGGTGGTCTAGGTGGATATGGAGGTGGTTTAGGTGGATATGGAGGTGGTCTAGGTGGATATGGGGGCTACAGTGGTGGTCTTGGTGGATACGGAGGTGGATATGGCGGATACAGTGGCGGTGGATATGGAGGATATGGCGGATACAGCAGTGGTGGTTATGGAGGATATGGCGGATACGGAGGATACAGCAAATATTAATAAGGACTTGTATCTCGTTGTTAGTAAATAGATAAGATACTTAATATATCTGGTTATTTACCTCGATGAGGGATAATACTGTTTTTCCTTTCTTCTCCGTTTTGCTTTTGCAGATAGTAGTGACGTAATCAATAAATCATTATCAGACAATATCATATCACAATTTCCTAATGAATTTAAAGCCATGTTGAATCAATTCATTCACTAAAATGGTATGATACTAAATATGCTAACAACGCTCATTAGTAAGTTAGTTCATTAATGGATACGTTTTTAAGAATAGCATCGTGGAACGCCAATAGTCTCGAAGAGAACGCGGAAGAGGTAACAACATTTCTAATAAATAGCGACATAGATATAGTACTAGTCAATGAAACACTATTTACAGATAAAACGTATTTTAAACTACCAAATTATGTAATATATAATATCAGTCATCCCGATGGTACTGCACATGGTGTTGCTGCAAGTCTTCTTGAGAATACACTCGAACAAGGGAAACGTTACAAAGACCATAAAGCTCAAGGGCCTGGTTTATTGGTAATCAACCCTAAAGGAGTGAATGAATGAATGAATGAAAGCCTACAGTCAAACATTATGAATTACCAAAATATCGAAAGCACATTCTTCAATCCACTACAATAAAAGTTACAACTTTACCATTTGAACTAATACTTCCAGCCATCTATTTTCCATCTAGTCATCAGATAAAAAATAATGATTTTCAAGTATATTTCCAAATATGAGGGCATATGTTTAGGTAATTAGGTGGTAGTGATTATAATAACAGACACACTAAATGGGATTCACGATTAACTACTACCAAAGGTAGAGAACTGCTAAAAATAACACTGGCCAACACACATTTTAGTGCCTCGGATTTTTTAAGTGTAATTATGCAATTTTGGGGTTCCTAATCCAAAGGTGCCATCAGATTTGTTCTAGCAGATCTAGTTTTCGAAATTCACTCTTCTTGGTAAAATTTAAATTAAAACAGAAAAAAGATACATACACAACTTTCAATTATTTCCAAGAATACCAGCTTTAATGGGTTTATATAATAAAAAGTTTTCAAGAATGTACGTCATAAAGAATTTATGAAAATAGCGGTATAATTGGTATTTAAGCTTTACTTTCTAATAATATCTGCATAAATAACTATGAAGATATCTTATCTTATTAACTTATAAAAGACCCACACTTCACAGAATCAATGACTGAAATTGAGTTCAATGCATGGTCTTTCTTCTTAAAATTGTGCAAAATTTTATTGGTCTGAAAATTACGAACAAGTAGCGGAGGATATGCTTAATAACTTTCAAATTTTGGGTTGCCATATGAGCATTAAGGTTCATTACCTCCACAGTCGTTTAGAGAGATTTCTTGCAAATTTGGCGACTTTACTGAATAGCAGGACGAACGATTTCAACAGGATATTAGAATAATGGAAAACAGGTACCAGGGCAGATGGGACACACACATGATGGCTGATTACTACTGGAGTATTAAAAGAGACAAACCCTTCCAGACATACGCAAGGAAAACGATCAAAAGATAGTTTTTAAGTTAATTACCAACTACTGTAAATATTTATTTTGGGTAACAACATTTATAAACATTTGTTTTATAGAATAAACTTATTTTCTTTTTTATTTGTGCGTATTTTATAGGGTGTATTGGAACCAATATTTATATGCAGGAATAAGAGTAGCTAAATACAAATACGTACTCACATCTTTTGAAGACGAGCTGATAGAGAAAATCTGATGGTATTTTTGGATTCAGCGCACCAAAATTATTTAAGAACAGTTAAAAGAAGTCCAGCAGCACAATATGTGTTGAGCAGTGTTATAGACCCGCACTTGGTAGTAAAGAGCTATTACAAACAGCTAAGCATCCGATTTTTAATGAACAGTGGAATATCTGCTGGTGATCTCCGTATAAGGTCAAAATGACTCAAAGTGCATACATACACCCCGATGTGGAGAACAACTAGTGGTATATAGGCTCCCTAGTTTCTAGATTTGTTCATGCCACATTAGCTAGAACTTATATGATAGATCTCTACCACTAATAGGTCAATAAAACAAGGCTGGTTTGAACGATAGTTATATTTTCAGAACATTTACAAACGTTTTCGGAACACCTTCGTCAGTGAAAATATAACTAGATAAATATATAAACAAACTTTTGTTTTTTATTTGGGACTATCAACAAAATAACTAATGACTAGGATTTCTTGATATAGAGGATGTGTAACCAACTTTTATATATATATAAATTATGAAAACTAAATTAATGTGTAAACATACATGCAAATTAAGTAAAACTTTATATCAAAAAATCTTTGTCGAAACCTTAACAATTCTGTTCAAGGACTAGGGAAAACCAAATTTAAAAACCTAGCCAAAGGTTTCCTTCTTAAGAAATGCAAATGTCATTTTAACAAATTGCTATATACATTACTTAAATTTTGAATATCGGTCCTGAAATTAATAGTTTTAGTGTCTTTCTGCATATTTATCATTTCATATATTAGTCTTTTTTATAATTATTCTCTGTTTTTAATATAATTGTGTTTTCAAAATCAAAGTAATGCCCAAGATCTTTGTAATGCTTTGTTACAGCGGTCATTGCACCAAAATCATTATTTAAAGAATACTTATGGCTATACAACCTTTTCTTTAAATATTGTTTCGTCTGACCGATGTAACAACCATCACAGTCTTTACAGTTTATTTTATAAACTACATTACTCTGACTTTGTTTAATTATTTTAGATTTAGTATTAGTAAAAAGAGATCTGTTACTATAATTTGGAATGAAAGTAATGTTTATGTTGTTTTTATTAAATTCTTTTTTTTTTTCGCTTAAACCTTTTTTATAAGGAATAGCGTTATAACATTTATTGTTACTATTTTTAATTCCTCTACTATATAATTTGTGAATTCTATTTTTTATTATATTTTCATAAAAACTATTTGGATAATTATTTTTATCTAAGATTTCTTTAACTTTGTTTAAATTCTTTTCCCTAAATTCAGGATTAGCTAATCTAACCGCTTGATCAACTAAACCGGCAACTACATATATTTTATGTAATTTTGATGTTTCTGAAAAATAATTTAAATGTCTTCCTGTATTGGTAGACTTTATATGCCAATTTGTAACAGATCTCTTTTTACTAATACTAAATCTAAAATAATTAAACAAAATCAGAGTAATGTAGTTTATAAAATAAACTGTAAAGACTGTGATGGTTGTTACATCGGTCATACGAAACAATATTTAAAGAAAAGGTTGTATAGCCATAAGTATTCTTTAAATAATGATTTTGGTGCAATGACCGCTGTAACAAAGCATTACAAAGATCTTGGGCATTACTTTGATTTTGAAAACACAATTATATTAAAAACAGAGAATAATTATAAAAAAGACTAATATATGAAATGATAAATATGCAGAAAGACACTAAAACTATTAATTTCAGGACCGATATTCAAAATTTAAGTAATGTATATAGCAATTTGTTAAAATGACATTTGCATTTCTTAAGAAGGAAACCTTTGGCTAGGTTTTTAAATTTGGTTTTCCCTAGTCCTTGAACAGAATTGTTAAGGTTTCGACAAAGATTTTTTGATATAAGGTTTTACTTAATTTGCATGTATGTTTACACATTAATTTAGTTTTTATAATTTATATATATATAAAAGTTGGTTACACATCCTCTATATCAAGAAATCCTAATCATTAGTTATTTTATTGATAGTCCCAAATAAAAAACAAAAGTTTGTTTATATATTTATCTAGTTATATTTTCACTGACGAAGGTGTTCCGAAAACGTTTGTAAACGTTCTGAAAATATAACTATCGTTCAAACCAGCCTTGTTTTATTGACCTATTAGTGGTAGAGATCTATCATATAAGATAAGTATAAAAAGGTCACGAAATATATATATATATATATACATTTAATTAGCTAGAACGAAATTCGGCCATGGCAATGAAGTAGTTGTCCCTTAATCACATTCTTTTTGGCGTGCACAACCCACAGTAATATAATTAATGGTCTCGACGAGGAAATTCCACTTCCAAATAGAGTTATTACTCCACTTACTTACAATACTAAGAATATATGCAAAGCACTCATAGACAGTTAAAACAGGTAAAAAAATGCAGATTAGAACATAGTTAATTTTCGTTTCGTTGGATGAAATACAATTATGCAACTCATCGTACACAAGCGTCTATAGAAAATCTAGATCGATGTTACTATTATTTATTTATTTTATTAAACTTAATGGCTTCATATCTCAGCAACCGAACGTGCTACGTTTATTATAATGGCTTCTACTCCTCTACCTTTACCGCTTCCTCAGGAATTCCACAGGGATCAAATCTTGGGCCACTTCTGTTTAATGTTTACATAAATGATCTCCTATCCTTGCTTAGATGTCGCGTGCTTGCTTATGCAGATGACTTAAAGATAAAGAGACTTAGATACTATTTACTCCTGGTGCAACAACAATAACATTAACATTAGCTTAAATAAGTGCGCGGTTGTCACTTACACAACCAAGAAAGATGCAATAATATATTACTATTCTTTAGACCATTTTGACATCCCCAGACAGATACAGATCAAGGATCTAGGAGTCTTATTTGTTCATCGACTGCAGTTTACCAATCATATAACTGCTATCAGCAGCTCTGCTTCGCGTACACTAAGTTTTGTAATACGATCTTGCAGAAAATTTGTTAATGTTGCGACATTAAAGAAGCTGTACTCCACATTAGTCGGCCCAGGTCGGAATATGCCTCAATTATTTGGTATCCCCACTATGTCTACCAGACTATATTTATAGAGAAGGTACAGAGAAGATTCCTAAAATACTTAACGTACAGATCAATAGGTCAGGGGATCAGGATCCGGTCAGGGGTATCGATTATACTGAATTATTGTCAGAACATCAATTCACATCACTTTCGGATCGTAGAGGGATTACTAGTGCAAACTTCAAACTAGTAAACAATAACATCGATGCTCCGAATTTATTCTCTGCCGTAAACATTATTGTACCTAAATACGGGACTAGATCTAACGATACGTTTTTAGTGGCCAGAGCCAGAACAAATGTCTTCGTTGAAGCACCTATCAACCACATGGCCAGGGACGCAAATAGAATTGTGCGGGATCCTTTTTGTACCCTTGCAATAACCGAGTTCACCTAACCCTTTCCACACCCTGTATCCTCTTCATCTAATCAGTTGTTAATTACTGTGTCTTAAGTTTATTACCTTTTATAGTATATTGTATAATTATTGTAAGCACTGCATTATATTATACAGCCTGTCCCAGAATTGCTGGGACATAGAGCTACCACGTATTGTAGAGGTCAAAATAAGTCGAATGGACGCAATTTATTTATATACCAAAATGTATCGTTTGTCCGTGAGAAGAGTTCAAAGTTTAATTAAAAAATAACGGTTTTCTACGCTGTTTAGAAATGCGCGAAACAAATTTAACGAAATTTGGGAAAAGTACATTTTAGAGGATTACCCTACTTTCAGTAATCAAAGAAACCGAAAGGAAGTTGTAGAAGGGTTAAAACCACCCTCACCCTCTGACAATGTTTTTAAATTATTTCTTAGGAGTGGTAATACGGTTCTAAGCCTTCTTTTAGCGGGAAGGCTTATTCATCATCTTCATTTTTTGACTCTTATAAAAACTCCGTATTTCTCATAGTTTCGAAGGAAAAATATTTTCTCAAATACTGCTCACCTACATTCTTAGTACAGGTTTAATAAAATTATAATACAAAATTTACTTGGCGATGGACACAAAGACAAAACTTTTGTTACAACAGGTGTTCAATGTGACCGCCATCTTCGTTAATGCAGAGGTCAATTCGGCGTAAAAATTGAAATGCACCCTCTTAAAACATCGTGGTTATCTCCTAGTGCGTTTGCAGCATTTTGAATTTTGTCCCACAGTTGTTCGGAATGATTAATTTGAACTTGGTACACTTGTGGTTTTAACGCTCCCCAGATGAAGAAGTCGTAAGGATTTAAATCTGGAGACCGCGGAGGCCATTGAATGGGTGCTTCTTGTCCCCTACCAATCCATCTACCAGCAAATTGTTCATTAAGATATTCTCTTACGGCAGGTGCAAAATGAGGTGGTGACGCAAATTAAGGGACAAGTCTTCTGGCAAAAATTTGTTGAAGAAAACGAATGTAATTAGCGCCATTTAAACGATCAGGCAATCGGAACGGCCCAATCAAAAAATTGTCAATAATTCCGACCCAGACATTAATTTTCAATTCTCATTGATAATATCTACCTTTAATAGCATGTGGATTTTCATCTGCATAAATATGCTCATTGTGTAGATTCGTCATGCCACAACGTGTAAAACAAGACTCATCAGTAAACACGATATTAGTGTGGAATCCGTTGTCGACTACTCAGCGATCCCGAACAATTTGTGAAAAATTTAAACGTGAACCCTGATCAAGTGGTAATAACTCTTGGATTATTTGAATGTGCATTGGACGAATTAATTGATCGCTAAGAATCCGTCTTCCAGTGCTTTTTGAAATCCCAGTCTATCGTTGCAATGTTCTGGTACTAGTCTCAGGATTGTTATCAATCATTTCAAGAACAGTTTCTTCCGCAATGGGTGTTGGGGCTTGTCGAGATCTTCCAGCCTTAATTCTGACTGGCTTCAACATTCCTATTTCTCGAAGACGTCTTTCGATTCGGGCAAAAGTTTTGTGATTTGGAATTGTCCGGTTTGGACACCTCTCTTGATACACGCCCGACACTTTCGCGGCAGTTACCTTGACAGTATCCAAGAACTAATAGCACGTCTGTCTGCTCATTAAAAGAGAAATCCATATTTGATAGCTGCCAAAGTAATTGCAACAACAACAGAAATAGCAATTAAAGCAATAACGGTGATCGCGATAAAAAGCAATACAAAAGCTACTGAAAGTGAACAAATTATTGAAATTACTTACTGTCAACAATAAACTGGGACGATTATGAATTTGTTTCCTCTCAAAATCATGACTTATGTCTTTGTGTCCACCGCCAAGTAAATTTTGTATTATAATTTTATTAAACCTGTACTAAGAATGTAGGTGATCAGTATTTGAGAAAACATTTTTCCCTTCGAAACTATGCGAAATACGGAGTTTTTATAAGAGTCAAAAAATAAAGATGATGAATAAGCCTTCCCGCTAAAAGAAGGCTTAGAACCGTATTACCACCCCTAAGAAATAATTTTAAAACATTATCAGGGGTGAGGGTGGTTTTAACCCGTCTACAATTTCCTTTCGGTTTCTTTGATTACTGAAATAGGGTAATCCTCTAAAATGTACTTTTCCCAAATTTCATTAAATTTGTTTCGCACATTTCTAAACAGCGTACAAAAACGTTATTTTTTAAGTAAACTTTGAACTCTTCTCACGGACAAACGATACATTCTGGTATATATGTACATATATAAATTGCGTCCATTCGACTTATTTTGACCTCTACAATACGTAGTAGCTCTATGTCCCCGCAATTTTGGGACACGCTGTATTATTAATATTGTCCTCTTAATGGAAATCTCTGTTGGACAATAAAGATATATTATTATTATTATTATTTCGGCAGATTCTATGTTGACGTCAGCTTTGCATCTATGATAAGACAGTCGTCCGATTCATACGAGTGCGTATTATTGACGGGAAGTAGATTCGCGCTGTTTGTGGGTCGACCATTTACCTCACTTTACGATGCATGCAACAAGAACCATTAATATAAACCAATGACGTAGTTGAATTATATGTTATTTATTTTATATAGTATACAGTAATATATACAGTACGCGTCTAAAGTATGGAATAAATACAATAAAAAGGGAAATAAAATTTTGTAGGATAAAAATGCAAATTTTTGCATGAGTGTGGATTTTCGACCATCAGTTGTTTTTGAGTAATATATTTTTCTTAACCCGGCGTTTAAGGGTGAAAATTAGTTACACAGACGTGGGGTTGGCCTATAATTACCCACGTATTAAACTCCAGTTATTTGATTATATTTATGAAAGAAATATAAACTTTTGATTATATCTGACTTTATTAAGAAAGTAAAACATGAGTTTATTAAGGGGTAATCCTGCCTTGTAATTTTTAATTTTTTACATTTTTTTTTATTTGCCTAAATGCTTAAATATTTATTGAAGAATGATATCTGAAAGCTTCTATGGGTGGAAGAATTTATAAAGTCGTTGAAATTTCAATTTCCCGAGTGAAGTCACTCCGCCATTTTGCTATGTTGCTTCGTTCAAAGCTATTGCTGTGAAGAAGAAAGAGTGCATTGATCACGTTCAAAAAACAATGGGCAGTAGACTGAGAAATTTAGTGAAAAAGACCAAAGATTTGAGTGGCGGAGGAAAATTGACAGGCAAGTGAATTAATGAATTAACGATATATAAGGGGCTCGCTATTCGAAGGCACTGTCACACGATTGGGGACATGAAAAAAGCAATTTGGGCAACGCTTTATCAAAAAATTTCAACAAACAAAAACCCCGAGCATCGTTTATGTCCTGAGGGCTCAGAATTATGGTGCACTTGGCAGTCACACAAGGCACTTGGATGAAAAAAGCGACGACCACAACCCTCCTTTGCCAACTGAAGTATTCGAAGCAATCAAACTCATTTATGAAGAATTGAACAGTGATGAGTTGCTGGCACGTTGTTGAAGCGGATTCACTTAAAATTCCAACGGAAGCTTTAATACACTTCCATGGTCCATGGCTCCAGAAACAGTTTCAAATGGTAAAACTGTATTTTACATTGCTGTTCATCTTGCGATTATTTGTTTCAATGATAATTTTCGTGGAATTATGAGTTGTGTAAAAATTGGGCATTGTAATTGGATTGAATTCCTACAACTTTTGCTGCGAAGCCGAGGCCACGCGCATCATTCTTTTCGAGCGATCACTTTCTGTAAAAGCAAAAGAAGATAGGAAAGCCTCACACACTTCAAGAAAAGATGAGGAGCAAGAAAATGTTAAATTAGAAGGTCAACTTTACGGTGCAGGCATTGCAGATTAGAGATATATCAAAAACTACTATGCGATTTCGGTACATTAAACTTCAAACGCATTTTTCTCAAAGCCGTGTTTTTCGAGTTGGCCGTAACGATAGCGCCTACAATTCTCAACTGATTAACTTCAAATCTTAACTGTACCTTCAAGATCATATTATCTAGTGAACATGGTAGGATTTTGCGATTATGCATTTTATCGATGATTTACGACCGATTTTTCTTTTTTGAAACTCACAAAGTCTCTTTTTTGATTTTTATAAGTTATGATGATGGAGTTTCAAAAGTTATTCCCGCTTCGATTAATTAGCGATGTTTCCTTCAAAAACAGCATTTCGACATAAATATCAACGTCATTTCTTTAAAAATTCAAATTTGAACAAAATCCTACGATGTTCACTCCGTTTTTGGATATATTTTAAGAATCTTCTTGAATTTTTATTCTACGTACAGAATTGCGACCAAGAGATGCAACGCCGCCATTTTGTATTTGAAAATTCCAATAAAGATTTGCCTTGTACCTCAATACTAGTGAAAACATAATCGCTAAACGAAATTAAAATATATCACCCTGTTCCCCTCTGATAAAGCTAAGAAAATGGCCCACAATTTTGTGCTCACAAAGTAGGATTACCCCTTAACAAAAACATATTTGATGCGATATAATGAACTGTATTTTTCGTTGGTTCTTTGTAACTTTATTTTAACTACAATTATACTCATATAAATTTTTGTTGATTCTTGTATGATTGATTTGCTTTAAACTTTTGCTCTAACTGTAAAAAACGTTTAATTGCAGTTGTCTTGGAATTTCCTAATTCATTTGAAGAATATTTTAATGGAATTCGTACAACAAAACGACCTTCATCGTTTCTAATCACATTGTTTAAAAAATGTTTCTCACATTCAATATCATCAGTCGAAGAAACTGAAGTGTCATTTGACTCTTCCAATTCCCAAAATTTCTTTAAATCAGTTTCTAGTTTTGATGTTTTAGAAAAATTACAATATGTTTTAAACATTGGTGTTTTAATTTGTCCTGCAATTACCCAACCTAATTTTGTATTATGCAGAATTGGCAAATTTTTACCTAAATGAATTTGCTGATTTTTTAATAGTGTCCAGAATATTCCTGCACCTAGTAGCAATTCAATTTTGTTGGTAATATTAAATGCTGGATCGGCCAGTTGTATATTGTTTGGTATATTTATTGAATTTATGTTGAAACTAGTTATGGGTAAATCATCTGTTATTTTTGGAATGATGAAACAAGGAATAATAACTGAAAAGTAGGTACACTTAGATGTTAATTTTATATCACATTTATAATTCAATGTAGATGAAATTTTGTTAATTCCTACAACAGAAATATTTGTTGGTAGTTTTGAGATATTTAATTTATTGAACAAATCGGTAGAAATGAAATTTGATTGAGAGCCACTGTCTAGCAAAACTCTACAATCATGCAAAGCTTGTTGCGAATCGTTTACAGAAACAAGTGCTGTTAATAATAATATTTGACTATTATCATAGTTGTGAGATAGCATAGAAACCTGAGATTCTTGTTCTTGTGACTTATCTATGTGAAGTAATAAATTGTGTTTTCCGTTGCATGTTTTACACGATCCTGAATTACAGTCGTTTTTCTTGTGACCTGAACGTAAACAATTTCCACACAGACGTAATTCTTTTATTTTTTTAATTCTAGATAGAATTGGTAATTTCAAAAAATCGTTACAGAAATAGATTAAATGTGACTGCTTGCAAAATTTACATTTGCGATTTTGTGTTAATAATGAAACTTGCCTAAGGTTTTTCTTATCTTTATCTTTAATATTTCTAATATTGTGGTTAGTTTCTAAGGTTTCTAATAAATCTGCTCTGGACCTTAGAAATGTAAACATATCGTCTAATGTGGGGAATTCATTTGAAGTTTTAAATCTTTCCCATTCTTGGGCAGTGATTTTATCCAACTTGGTGGTTATAATAAATATGATTATGGTATCCCAATGATTGGTGGGTTGATTTAAAGTTGCCAATGCTCTTAAATGCTTAGAAATTGTATCCAATAAATTTCTTAATACCATACATGAATCTCTGGTTATGGTATCGATTTGAAATATGGATTTAATATGATTATGAACTAGTAAGCGTGAATTATTGTAGCGATTACACAAAAGCTCCCAAGCTATCAAGTAATTACTTGCGGAAAATTCCAATGATTGGATAACTTGCATAGCTTGATCTTCAACTGACGCACGTAAATAATGAAATTTCTGTATATCATTTATAGAGCTGTTTAGATGAATTAGTGATTCAAAGGTATCTTTGAATTCTAACCAGTCATTGTATTGACCTTTGAATCTTGGCAAATTAATTACTGGAAGTTTTACATTTTGAGGACTTTCTTTGATTGAATTATTTGAAAGATTGTTGTTGCTGTATTTTTGCAATATAAATTTTGCCGAAGCTAATGTTTGATAAAATACCTCAGTGAAGGTTTCTCTTTCTGTATATTGCTCTTGAAGGTTGTTTTGATCGCAAATGTATTCCATGTTTAATTGAACATCTTCAAATTCTTGTTGTAATTGTTCGACCTTATCTGTTCTTATTTGAAACTCTATTAGGGCCTTTTGGTCATTCCACTGTACGTTTTCACATGCATCTTGAATGGTTTTCACAAATGTTATGTAATTTGTGAGCTTACGTTTGATTGCACCCCGTTTGCGAGTAAATTGTGACAGTTCTGTCATTGTAACAGATGTGTGTATTTTTTAAATTGATTAGTTGCGTTTGATATTTGTAAATTGAATGTTTGTGGAAATTGTAGTTAAAAAATTGTAGAATTGAGTTAAATGGTGAAATTGTGATTGTTACACTTGACTTGACAATGCAATAATTGTGCAAATAGAAATGAAAGAAACGTGCTTACTTGAATGTATTGTATTGTATGTAGCTCCTCCGCAATTGAGACCACGTCCTTTTTTTTTTAATCGTTATTTGTGGCAGCCGTATACCAATTCTCTCCTATTTCCTGAATCCTCTTCGAAGGACCATTTGTTTCGACATAATGAACTGTATTTTTCGTTGGTTCTTTGTAACTTTATTTTAACTACAATTATACTCATATAAATTTTTGTTCATTCTCTTGTTTACATATCGTTGTCTGTTACTATGGAGTTTTGTATTGCCAATGTATAAAAAATAAATAAACTAATTAAATAATTTGAATAATATTTGTTTTAATTTTTTAACAAAAAAACATTTTGCATTAAAGAAGTTAACAAAAGCAGCTTCCTCTAGCTTAAATATAACAAACACTTCTTTCTTTTATCAGGTTTTCACTTTTATGAACTTAATCAATTAATATTTAGAAAACAATAACTGAAAGTTAATTGGAAGTAGTTATTAACAACTAAAAATAGTATCAGAAAATGTTTAGAGAAATTCAATATCTCCAGCTACTGAGGAGAATGGCATCGTTGCACGTGCAGTTAAAAAACCACAAACAATTCAAAAAGTGGCTGGTAATTTTGACCCATTCCCTATAACGCCGCGCCAGGTTAAATAACCACCCCCATTTTTGTTTCTTGGTTTTTATCCTTGCATTTACAAACTGACGGTATAAAAATGTTGGTGCCTCACACAAAAATTTGTGAATGTTAGAAAATGTAAGTTTCATCGTTAACACGAAATAATAATAAAGAATCTTTTGGTAAGGAAATGCAATTTTGAAGAAAGTGTTCGAACTGTCGTCCACCGACTTCCTGACAATACGCAAACCTATGTAGAAATTCTTCTTAGAATAGATTTTGAATAGTTTCCGGGTTAATTCGCAGCATTTTATCCCTAATACGGTGTTCTAGTTCAGCTAAATTTGGTCTGGTGACGTAGATCTTCGACTTCAAATTAGGGCTGGCAAATCGATTAATCGCCGAATCGATGAAATCGGTTTTTACAGTTTCGCCGGTGAATCGAGTCGTCGGCGGGCGACTTTTGCCAGTTTCACCGGCGTACCGACGTACCGATTTCGCCGGCGTCACCGGTTTCACCGGAGGAATCGAGTAATCGAATAGTAAGGTTTACAAGATGTAAAATATTGTTCGACAACGGGATTAAGCGACCGAACTTGGCCGTTGATTTCACGTGCATTTCGATCGATGCCTATTACATTCATAACGTACATGCATATGTGTATGTATTACGTATTTAGGAAAGTATGTATCCCAAAGACGCAAAGACAAATGCAATTAATTTACTTTTATTTTAATAGCTAGGCTCTTTATATATGCATAAATTAAAACAAGTTTGTACCTATTTCTCCTATTACTTAAGGAGGATTTAGATGTAGTACTATTGTTTACGTATGTGTATATATATAACACGACTTTGTAAAACTTTCTTTAGCTTTTGTGGTTAAATTTACGAATGATAACGTTTAAAACTGTAATGCATACCGAATAGACTATACAGGTATTACGCCGACAATAGAACAATGACGCCTGTTAATATGATAACAGCCAACCGCCCTAATAAGTGTGTTGTTAAAAATACTTCAAAGACTAAATGATTTTATTGGTTCCTTCTTGTGACCATAACACAGCGATCACCGATCAGGCATCACTATACAGCAAAGATACACGCAAAATCGTGATATTCTTTTAAAATATAACTGCGTGCTAGTATTTGCAAATAAAAATGAGTAAAGTGTGGAAATATTTTCAAAAAATAGAAGCCGGGCCAAAGGTCCAGTGCAATATTTGTGAAATTAAATTAAAGTTCTCCAATAGCACTTCTGCTATGCACAGCCACTTAAAGAAAAAACATTCATCAAATTTGGAATTATGGAGTTCAGAGAACAGGTAAATTTTTGGTCCTGGTAACATATCGAATAATTTAAATATTAAAGAAAAAATTTAGCATAATCTGACATTTCTTTAGAATTTTTCAAGAAAATTACCCTCACTTGATTGGTTTTTGAAAATGATTACGTCCTAAACTTTCGAGTTCATATTTCAGTCAATAACAAAGAAGTCGTTTTCAAACATAAAAATACTTTTCTAATAACGAAAAGGCAAAGTTTTTCTTCGTAGAAAATTTGAAAGCATAAATTTTTGTTAGAAATCAGATTAATTTTTACTTGAAGAACAATTTAGAATACATTTAATACATAGACATAATAGGCAAACAAAGTCTTAGTTAAGGTGAACCTTTGCTTTATCCTTTAAGTATTTACTTTTTTAATGACTCAATTTCAATAATCAACGAAAGCAGAGAATCCTGCCGAAAGTTATGGAATCACTATTTATTATTTTGTAGTTGATATAAAATATTAAGTTAAAGTGTTGATTCTGTTTATGAAATATATTTAAAGGCGGGCAATTTTTGTTTTGTTTACATATTTTGATTTTTCTATAATACATAAAATGTAATGTCCTATTGTAAGTATTTTCAAGTTAGCAAATACTTTAATAAATTACAGATCAGATGATAGTCATCCTTTTGAAACTGCCTCAACATCTACGGATACAGAAAATCTTTCTTTCTTGGAACGCATTCAATCAAGAAGTAGAGGAACACCTACACAAATAAAATCAGATGAAATTACAGATGCAATAGTTGAAATGATAATTGCTGATATGCTGCCCTTAGCGTTCACAGAAGGAAAAGGCTTCAAGCAATTTGTTAAAAAACGCTTACCTTTTTACAAGCAGGTAACTAGAAATACAATAAAAAGTAAAATAAATGCGTTGTATTTGTTGTAGCATTAACCACCGATTGTTGGACGCACTACTACGTACTACGCAATCATATATTACAGTTACCATGCATGCTATATCGACAAATTGGAATCATATATCGTATACCTTATCGACCGAATATCTAGAAGAACGACATACAAGTGCTAATTTAAAAAACCGCATAGATAATATTATACTTAATTGGAATCTCTCCAACAAGGTTCGAGCAATTGTACATGATAATGCTGCAAATATTACAAGAGCTGTAAAAGATATGTTGCAAATAAAAAGTGTGCCATGCTTTGCTCATACCCTCCAGTTAGTGATCAATAAGGCCCTTGATAATGACAGCAATATAAACACGCTGATATTAAAATGTAGTGCCATCGTTAGATTTTTAAGCATTCAACAGTTGCCACAAATTCTCTTCTCTCAGCACAGAAAGTTTTAAATTTGTCAGAACATAAATTAGTACAATCTGTCAAAACGCGTTGGAATTCAACATATTCTATGATAGAACGTCTTTGTGAGCAAAGACAAGCAGTAGCACATGTTTTAGAAGATAGGAGGAAAGGAACTTCCCAATGGCGACATCAGCTGTTAAATGAAGATTGGCAACTGTTAGCCTTCCTATACTCACGTCAAAATGAAAAGCGTATACTATACTATATAAGTCGGTCTCACAGACCGTATGCGTGAGTATAGGAAGGTTAGAGAGCCTAAAGCATGTGTTGAAGCCTTTTGACATGACGACAACACTTATGTGTTCAGAAAATACACCAACAATTTCAATGGTACAACCCATAGTAATATCTTTACTGGAAAATTTTTTAAAGGAAGCTGCCGAAGATCCAGATGCAGTAAAAGCGCTTAAAGGTTATATAACAGAAGAACTGAAACAGCGATTTAATTTGGAGGACATTAATACTGAGGCCACATATTATGATATTTGTAGTTTCGTTGATCCCAGATACAAAAATATGGAACGAATACCTCAGATAAATTTAAAAGTTAAAGAACGTATTAAAATTTTAATAGAAGAACATATTCATGTTTCCGAATTAGCGCCTCAGGTTTATCAACAGACTGCAATAAATTTTCTTTTCCCCACCAACACAGCTATCAACAGAAACGAAATTGATGACTACCATAATGAAATACCTATAGACAAAAATCTATGTCCGCTTCAATGGTGGAAAAATCATATGCACAGATTTCCAAAACTAGCTGTAATAGCAAATTTATTTCTTCAAGTACCAGCCATATCAACCCCTGCAGAAAGAGTCTTTTCGTCAGCCGAAAACTTAATTACCGCAAAACGAAATTGTTTAAAAGGAACTTTAGCAGATAAGTTAATATTTTTACACAATAATTTAAGATAGTTCTTTTTGCTCTAGTGTTTGCCTTATGTATTTTTAAGAATAACTAGTATGATAGTTTTTGTAGTATTTTATACTTCGTAGAATGTTTTTATATCAAGTCTTAGCTATAGGTATAGATACGTAGATATTCCAAACATTTTTTATTATTAATATCATTTTATATTTCGTTATATCTGGCATAATATAGGAATGAAAATGCATCACACGCCTTGTTATATATTTTTTGTAGTTTTACATAAAATAGCGAAAATTTAATGCGTATCACAGCTGAAGACAACTTTGTATAATGCATATACATACTTACTAATTTTATATTTCATAATAATAATTCATAATAATGATCTAAATAATAAACAGTATAAACATACTTTGGTATATTTTGGAATAGTATATTTTCTACAGAACAAATTATATTATAATATACAGGATGATCATTTGAAAACTTCCCACCTTGAAGAAATCTTTAATTAATAAAATTATCAAAAATCACTAAAACAGGTCAATGTTATTTTGAAGGGAGACATTTAATAACCTATTCCAATCAGTTGGGAAACGTTCACCCTCCCCTTCAGCTACCCCCATTCCAAAATTTTAAATGGCACTACCCCATATGTGATACATCATTTTAAAGGGTATAAAATTCTCAATATTTTAAAGCAAAGAAAATTAAAATCGGCCGAGCCGTTCATGAATTAGAGACGAAAATGTATTAAACCGGAAAATTAACTGACAAACGTTGACGATATCGATAACAATTATCTATTTATGAACACAACAGTTGCAAATAATTAACTACAACAATGCAAAATAAACTTTCATTAATTAACAAGAGTTTACAAATTACCTAAAACTAAAACTCAAAAACGTAAACAATTAAATTTATCGTAATAGATGCTCGAATTGCGCTCCATTGGTTGCTAGGCAATGATAAAGCCTATGTTCAAACTCTCTTCTAACATTTTCGAAAACTCCCCGCGGAATCAATCGGCATTCGGATGTTATTCGTTGTTTCAGTTCGTCGATGTTGGCTGGGGAGTTTTATAGACGACGGATTTAAGGTGGCCCCAAAGGAAAAAGTCGAGGGGGAAAGGTCAGGAGATCTTGCTGGCCACTCTACTGCTCCTCTTCTTCCAATCCACCTCTCTGGAAGCTTATTATTCAACCAGTTTCGAACTGGTACCACAAAATGTGGTGGGGCACCATCTTGCTGAAAATAAACTTGATTTTCATCCAAAATTAAGTTTCCTTCGTCGTCTACTTGATTTTCTATTGCTTCCGTAATCAAGGGATCTATGACATCTTCCAACATATTGAGATAAATAGTACCATTTAAATTTTCATTAATAAATAACGGACCAATGATCGAGTCCCCCAGTATACCAGCCCATACATTAATTTTTGTGGCCACTGAGTATGCGTTTCTCTAAATAGATTCGGGTTTTCATCATTCCAATAACGACAATTATGACGATTAACATAGCCATTCAAAAAAAAAAGTACATTCGTCACTGAAGCAAATATTTTGAATTAGATTTGGAGTGGTATTTATCATCACAGTCATTTGTTCACAAAATTGAAGTCGTCTATCGAAATCATCTTCATTTAGAGCTTGGTGATTTTAAAGTTTGTATGGATGCCATTTATGAAGTTTTAAAACTTTCTGAACAGACCCATACGAAAAACCAGTTATGTTGCACACTTGCCGAATTGAGCTCGTATGATTTGCAGCAAATTGTCCTAATATTTCTATTTGAGAGTCCTCATTCACAATTCGAGGTTGTGTCCTTTTTTATTTGCTACTGATCCAGTTTCTTTAAATTTTCCTACCAAATCTAAAACGTATCGATGGGATACATGGTTATTTGGATGTCTTGCATTAAATTCCTTGGCTGTTCGTCGAGCACACTGACTTTCAGCTCCATAAATGAAAATTATTTCAATTCTCTCTTCTAAAGTGTATGTCATTTTAGTGACACAATTAGCACAAACGCTACCCCAAATCAAAGGAATCTAAAGTTATCTGAAGCGGCGATATTTAATTCCTGAATTCTACAACAATTGACACTTTGAACTTGTACGACGCACGTTCTTTTGTTTCAAAGCAAAACGTAGGTAGATGGCTTGATCAACCACTCAAAATGGGCATTATCAAGACACGTAATCTGACACGTAATTAGATAGATTAAATAATCAGGTAGATTAAATAAGTGTTGTGTTCATAAATAGGTGATTGTTATCGATATCGTCAACGTTTGTCAGTTAATTTTCCGGTTTAATACATTTTTGTCTCTAATTCATGAACGGCTCGGCCGATTTTAATTTTCTTTGCTTTAAAATATTGAGAATTTTATACCCTTTAAAATGATGTATCACATATGGGGTAGTGCCATTTAAAATTTTGGGATGGGGGTAGCTGAAAGGGAGGGTGAACGTTTCCCAACTGATTGGAATAGGTTATTAAATGTCCCCCTTCAAAATAATAATAATTTAGTGATTTTTGATAATTTTATTAATTAAAGAGTTCTTCAAGGTGGGAAGTTTTCAAATGATCACAATTCATTAGGTTTATGCTGGTACCACCAGAAAATACACCAATAATAAAATACTTAAAATATTTATTTATTTACACATAGACACAGTAGTAGTGTTACATGCATCACAATCTTCAACTCAACCAATTAATTAATATGCCGTCTGCACAACAAAAAGCAACTTATTAATAGTCTGTTCGGTACACATTACAATTTTACATGTTATCATTCGTAAATTCAACCACAAAAGCTGGAGACAGTTTTCCAAAGTCATGTGTTGTCTTTGCGTCTTTGGGATACATACTTTCCTAATACGTAATACATACACATATGCATGTACGTTATGAATGTAATAGGCATCGATCGAAATGCACGTGAAATCAACGGCCAAGTTCGGTCGCTTAATCCCGTTGTCGAACAATATTTTACATCTTGTAAACCTTACTATTCGATTACTCGATTCCGCCGGCGAAATCGGTACGCCGGTGAAACTGGCAAAAGTCGCGCGCCGACGACTCGATTCACCGGCGAAACTGTAAAAACCGTTTCGTCGATTCGGCGATTAATCGATTTGCCAGCCCTACAGTGCAAATCTAATATATAAAATTCTCGTGTGTTTGTAACAAAACTCCTCCGAAACGACTTGACCGATTCTTATGAAATTTTGTGTGTATATTCAGTAGGTCTGAGAATAGGACGTAAACTATTTTTCATACCCCTAAGTGACAAGGGTGGTCCACCCATTTTTTGGACAAAATTTGAATTTTTTTATGATTTGGCATTAAAAATACATACAACCCTAAATTTTCACCCTTCTGCCACCAACCCCTATTTTTTAATAGCGATATTAGTACTTTAATAATTTTCTACTCTCGGCGGTTGATAATTGATCAGTTACCACTCGATCAGTTATTTCGTCGTCTACCGGTGTCACTTCTCATCCCTACTCTGTGCTGTTCACGGGGTTCAAATGCTTCAAGATCCATCCGCTGAAACATTCTCAAAACAACTGTTAGATATCGCCGATGATGGAAAGGTAGCTGTATATGAAAATACTGGATGCATAAAATTTTCCGACCGATTTCTGCACAAACATTAATTCGCAAAATGCTCTCATTGACCAGATATTTGCCGAAATACACACACAAGTGTAAGTTAAAAGAATGTGCACATATTTTAAAGCTAAGATCTTGAACTGGAAGGTTCTAAAAGCAAAAATTGAATTTAAGTTTTAGTTTTTGTGTCAGAGACATTTTATTCCGAATGTGCTGTCTGAGTTGATTTTTGCTCCTAAGTATATATATATAAAATACCCCATAATAAAAATAAAAATAAAAACTTTGCAACTTTTGCAAATTTGTTTTGTGCATGAAAGGGTTAACATCACCAGTTTCTCGAAATTTACTATCATGCTCATTTTTGCTTATCATCCAAGAAATTCTAGACGTTAGACAAAAGATGTAGGGATTACATTTTTAACACTCGAAGCTTCTTATCTATTTATAAGCAATTTAAATTTGTATATCTATATCATTATACCACCGAACATCCGATTATTTGAATTTTATGGAAATGATATTCCGAAGGAGCGATCGAGATTTTAATTTTAAAATGTTGATGTAGGTATACGCAAGAAAGATGATTCCATCCCGTTGAAAACGTACGTTTGTTATCTAACGATTTTTCCAGATCGCGTTTAAATATTACCGAATTCAATGTAAATCAATTAATTAGAGCAATAAATATTTTTATTAATGGGACCCGCACACGGATAGATATTAATATTCTCGTGCTTAGAAAGGAAATAAAGATCAGATCATTATAGGAGAAATGTATCCCGACAAAAGAAAAACTGCATCCTGTACTCCATCCTTTAACAATTCAGTTTTGCGACGTTTTAAATTTGTTAACCGTTAAGAAAGAAGGCGTATCGAAAGATCTACTTATTCGTAACAATCGAGCAATTAATTCTTTGCGAGAACGCCGATCGTGCATGCCGACGAAGACGCTACAGACAATTTGGATATAATTGCACAATAAAACTATATTAGAGGCGACAAATTAATGTCATCGGCTATCGATTATCACCTTGAAAATTCCCTTTATGTGATCATCTTTAAATGGATTTGAATTTCAATAAAGGTACTACGCGTATAAAAAATGAAACGTGCGCTAAGTGCGATCGCAGTAAATTCTAGTCACTGAAAGTGTTCGCGTTCGTATTAAGGGTTTCACATCAAAAATGTTCAAACTGGTAAGTATATTAGGTTAGTTATTACGTTTAGTTTATGGTGTTTTAGGACTTTACTTCTTTTGGTCTATTGTGTTATTCTTTTACGGGTGTTATATCTTTATAAGAATATTTCCTTCTCATTTGTGTTTCTTCACTTAAAACCACTTTATGAATACCATATTAATGAAAAGATGTAGTAAATTTATACAGTCAACAATTTGGATATATTCATTCGGAAAGGGAATTTCCGTCAAAGTTTCACGCATGAATTTGACCTACAAAGATTACATACATATACTTGTCAAACCAAATTAGGACACTTTTTCTTTTGCCATATTTCCATTCAAAGACTATAACAATACTGTATACTATTTCTTAGTTTATAAGTTAACTCTGGACCAACACGAAATTCTCATGTACATTGGGCATTAATCCTGTTGGACAATGAACACCTATTATTATTATTATTATTAAGTCAAGTCGCGTGTGACACTGTGGATGTGGGGGAGATTCTGAATTATTTGGAAGTGGAGTCGATTACTGCTGCTCCAACTAGGCTGGGAAGATTTGATCCATCGAGGCAGTCCAGAATGAGATCGATTAGGATTGCTCTGACGGATGATAGTGATGTTCTTAGGGTATTGCGCAATAGTGAAAAGGTTACCTCTATTCCTAAGTTTAGCAAAGTTATATTATCCAGAGACAAGACACCCTTGCAACTCGAACTATTTAAATCTGTCAAGCAAACGTTGACAGACCGTAGAGTAGCTGGAGAGTCTGATCTTACAATTAAATATATTCGAGGTTTTCCCCTATCACCAAGGTTTAAAATTCGGGAAGGTAACATTATCCAACAGAAGTACATCTTCCCATACCCACCTTTATCAGAATGTTCGAGGTTTACGCACGAAATTGCACACGATCAGGGCTGTTAGCGACAGTATTCGGGCGGACATGATTCTTTTACTGAGACCTGGCTTTCATCGGACATTAATGATGCTGAGCTTTTCTCCGATTCTTTTTCCGTTATGAGAACTGACAGAAAGTTGTTCTGTCTACTGGCGGGGGTGTTTTGCCCACTCGTTCGGAACGTATTAATGCGATTTCCGTGGATGTAGTTGATGTGTGTCGCTGGTGCCTCTAATCGACATTAAAATGGTTAGATGTATTCTCATCATGTTGTTGTGTATGTGGTAAATGTTTATGTTCCCCCTAACGTTACATCTGATGAATTTGAATTGTTTTTGATAACTTAACACTTGAAGGAACAAACAAGTAAGTTATTATTGTGGGCGTTTCTAATTGTCCTCCCTACAATTCCTATCGGAACTATTTCGATAGTAAGTGTTTGACCTTACTGCATTTTTCGACTTCCCTAGGACTACGACAACTTAACTACGTAACTAGTTCTAATGGAAGACCTCTTGATATGTTTTTCTCTAATTTGGATATTACATTTGAGCTTATTCGTGACTCCTCCCCTTTAGTTGCGGAGGATCCACACCATCTTGCTCTTTATGTTACTTTAGCGTTTAATAATATTACTGTGAATGTTGATTTTCCATCCAGTAGGAATTCACGTTACAACTTTCGGTGTGCTTTAACCTTCTATAATTATATAATGATTTGGCTAATACTGTTTGGTCTTTTCTGGAATCTTACGCCGATGTAAATGCTGCTGTGGCGGCATTGTATGCTACGATATATCCTATCGTGGACTCCTCGGTTCTAAACGTCAGGTCTTCCAAGCGCAATTATCCTCCTTGGTACACTACTAAAATAATCCAGTTACTGAAGCTTAAACAGCACTTCTTTAGATTGTGGAAGAAAAGTAAGGCTCATCATCATCGCTTGGAATTCAATAGATTGAGGTCGTTCACTAAGCATGAAATTAGACCAGCTTATAATATTTACCAGTCTCAGATTGAGATTTAAGCTGTTCGTGAACCCGCTGTGTTTTGGAAGTTTGTTAATGGTAGGAAGGGAAGCACACGTATTCCAGGGTTCTACGGTGCATGATAATAACGATATTACTACGCCTCAAGGAATTGCAGACGCCTTCGCGGAGATTTTCTCCTCTGCGTTCCGCCCTGTATCGACGCTCACTCCTACTACATATAACGATACTTATCCTATTTCCTTATATCCCGTTACATCTGACGATGTATTGCGAAGTATTCACAAAGTTAAACCGAATTTAACATCGGGCCATGACGGCTTTCCGGGGATTTTCGTCAGGGATTGTGGAATTGTGTTATGCGAATCGTTGGCAATTATTTTTAATTTGACCATTACATCGTCTACCTTTCCTGAGCTTTGGAAGGTTGGCAGGGTTATTCCCGTACACAAAAATGGTGATCGCTCGAATATCCATAACTATAGGCCTATAAACATCCTGAGTAATTTCGCCAAAGTGTTTGAATTCTTGATTTATCACCAAACTGCAATAGTCACTAAACACCTTCTGTCCACTCATCAGCATGGCTTTGTTAACGGACGATCCATCACAACGAATTTATCTATTGTAACACAATTTATTAGTAGAGCTATTGATGGGTGACGGCAAGTTGATGTGATTTATACCAATTTCACTAAAGCCTTTGATTCAATTGACCATTCATTACTTTTGGCTAAATTAGACATCTTTGGGTTTTCCCCCTCTTTGGTGAAACTTATATCCTCCTACTTTAGTCATCCTTCTTGTTATGTGTGTTTTAATGGCTTTCACTCGATTCACTTTACTCCTACATCTGGTGTGCCTCAGGGTTCTAACCTAGGGCCTCTGCTATTTAATCTCTACATTAATGATCTCTTAACTTTGTTGGACTATGACGTTTTTGCTTGCGCCGAGGATTTAAAGATTCTTGTGGAGATTGGTAGTGATGCAGACTGTAACAAACTACAAAGCAATTTACAGTTGGTGTACGGATGGTGCAGCGATAATAAATTATTTTTAAATGTAAATAAATGTGCTGTGGTCACACATTCTAAGGCTTCGAACCCCATTATTTACAATTATCATGTTTATAGACTAGACATTCCACGTAAAACACAAGTGAGAGACTTAGGAATCCTATTTGATACTTCTCTATAATCCACTGACCACATTTACGCTATATGCTTCGCTGCCACGCAATCCTTGGATTTTTGATTCGCACCTGCCGGCAATTTAATAATCCGTCGACCTTGAAGGCTTTGCTCTGTGCCCTTGTCAGATCGAAATTACAATTTTGTTCTATTGTCTGGTATCCTTTTTATACATACCAACAGATGGCACTTGAAAGGGTTGAGAAACGCTTCCTCAAATACTTGAGTTTCAGATGTGACGGCTATTATCCGCCTCGTGGCGTGGACTATAACTCTCTTCTTGATAGACATGATTTTCAGTCATTGACAGCTCGAAGAGAGAAGGCTAGTCTAACTTTCCTGCTAAAACTGATGAACAACTATATCGACTCTCCAGCCCTTTTATCTCAAGTCAGTTTCGCCGTGGCTACGCATAACACTCGGTCTTCAGATACATTTTTGTACCTAGGGGCACAACAAATATTTGGAAGAAGGTTCCATTGTGTCATATGATGAGCAATGTTAATAGGTTCGATCTTGACCCGTTTGGCTAATCTTATGCGTTATTGTTAATACATATACATTTACATAGTTATTGTTTCCGTAAATCACTAATATTTTTGTTTTCATTTCTGTATTGTATATCTGTGTATTTTTGTCACATTGTCATTTATTTTATGTTGAGAGCATATGTAACTTTTTTTCTCATTATTTTGAATTATCCTATAAATTGGAATTTTTATTCTGTTTGATAATAAAGATTGTTATTATTATTATTATTATTATTATTATTCGTGATACAAACATAATCTGTTGATCCTCTTAATCATTTCTAATCATCGTAATTATCTTAATTTTTGTTTCAGCTAATCTGCTTCCTGATGCTCCTGGTGTGTATCTCCGCTGCTCCTAAACCGGATTATTTAGTAGGAGCACCGATTGCATACGCATCTCCATACGCTTACAATTACGTCCCATACGCATACGGCTATGGATATCCATATTATTACTCCAGCTATTACACATACATCTAAATTTACCGAGCCACGCATCGCAGGATATGATGATGGTTCGGACGTCTTAACATACATATTTATTGTGCTATTATCGGCGATAATATAAATAAAAGTGTGCTGAATACGAATGTTTTAATTATCTTATTGTTTACGATTAAGTAATCGGTGTCATGTGTTAAATTGACTTTCGCTCTTAGAATTAATTTTATCGAATTAATATGGCGGTCAAAAATTTTGACGTTTCGTTTTCTGAAAATAGTTTAGTCGATAATCGCGTGAAAATTACTTACGAGGATTTTCCTCATGTTTTATTCAATTAGATACCGAGTTCTTCCGTAGCATATTATATGAATATGTCCAGATGTCTTATGAATAATGGATGTTGGTATCATTAGAAATTTAAATTTACTCTCGATAATAATCTATTAGTTAGTAACTAGAAGACTCTTGGCCTACTTTCGAGCAGCAGATTATTTAATTTGCATAATATAAAACATAAATCTATAATAAGAGGCTATCGAGGAAATAATTATTACAATACATCAGTTTGTCCCGCGCGCACGTTAATAATGGTGTTACAAACTTTGTTACGGTCAACCTAAGGATTTGTTTTTATAAAAATTCTTAAATTTACAAAAGTCGATATTTTCATTTCAAAGTTTCACCAAAACGAGATTTTGCAAAATTTTGCAATGCTGTCCAAATATGATTGCTAAAATATTTATCACTTACATGTTACGCAAGAAACTATTGACTGAGAGACACCTGAACGTTTTTCCTAATAAAATCTATACTTTTCGTCGTCGACCTTCTACGTTGACAGGCATTGATTATTAAATTATTTTTTGGGATTTAATTAGGAATTTATTTAAAACTCGTCCGAAGATTTCGTTCTGCTTCTGATATATAAAAACGGATCATGGTTTGTTCGGATGCTTAAAACTTGAAAACGACTGGACAAACGTATACACCCCCTACTTAATTATTTTTACCCAATCAGAACTCACCTTTATTCGTTTAATTTCCGATTTGTATTCTTAGAAACGGTGACAAAATAATCTTTGCTCTTCGGTATTGAACATGATATTTCGTTTGGAAGTTTAAAAGCAATTTACAATTTCCTAGAAAAATGTAGAAACATAAATTTCTTGGAAAAAGCATTAATTCCTATTTAAGTAACATTTATTTTATTATATTTAACGAAACATTGGTAATCGTAGAATGTAAATTTCCCAGAAAATTGCCTACTATGATATATTTTTATAAAAACAACGCAACTTTCAAACAGAAAAATATGTCGAATAATTCCAAATATGTTAAAATATTCGAAATATATGGAAAAAGGCCAAGATATTCTAAATATGTAAGATTAAATTAGTTACAATAGTAAGAAGATATGCAAAGTATGTACTCATAGACAGTAAATTACATACAAAATTTTGATCTTCTCTTGCCATCCGTAGGCGTACGTTTCGCGGTTATACCGCTCGTCAGTACGGCTTTGCAAGAGCTGTAATTTCGTATACAAATTTTATGTATATATCGTCTGAACATTGATGTTTGTACTGTAAAAATGCGTAATACGTGCATTGTGAGAGAATTCATATCGAATCCCTCTCACATGTACAAACATCAATGCTGATAGACAGTTAAAACAGGTAAAATGCAGATTAGAATATATATATATCTGTATATATAAAAATGGATCGTGGTTTGTTCGGATGCTTAAAACTTGAAAACGACTGGATCAAAGTGGATACTTCCTTCTACGGGTTTGCTCGTAATTGCTACGCGAAGGTTTAGGAAAAAGAAAACTCGGAAAAAATTTGGTCAAAACGAAGTTTGCTGGGTCACCTAGTACTTACTAAAATATGATTTAATCGGATTAGAAATAGTTCGAAAAAATCATAACGCTTTATTGCTCCTTTTTCTTTTTGACAGTTTCTTATCTTTAATGTCTCATCTCTTCGATTTGTTCGCGTGGTTATCCTAGAAGTTGTGATTTTCACCAACCGTTCGCTTTGCCATCATGTTCAACATCCACAAATCTTCTTCGTGTCTTCCTCGAGCCTTGTCCTCCTTTCTTTTTCAAGGGTATTCTTACAATTAATGGAGTTCCTCGATTTATTAAGCTGTGACAGTTTCTTATTTTTGCTCCTAATTTCGTCCGAAAATATTACAACCGTTATCATCATGGATTCATTAGGGATAAATCCACCATATTAAATATCTTGAAAATTACTCAGTTCATCAGTGAGGCGGTTAATGACCGAAGGCAGGTCACTATCTCTTACTACATAAACTTGATGCTTTCAGTTTCACAACTTAGTTCTTTGGATTTTTGACAGTCGTATCTGTCAGGGCGTACCTTTTATCTAATATATTTAAACGAGCAATTCTCAATATTCTCATTTGTTTAAACTCTATATTTCGTCACCGTTTAGTGACTTCATCAGGAGTATGAACTAGAGTAGATCACCAGCCTTCAGATACATATTGACGTGGTATTAAACCATCAGATCTTATACGTCTAATCACATGAACGCGTGGAATATGTATGATACATACATATACATACATACATACACATATAGATATATATATATATATACTGTGTGTCTAGCTAAGTTCGCGACAAATGGAAAACTTTTTTATTCTTGGGTTTATGAAAAAAGTTATTCTTTATAAAAAGTCCTGCTTCATCCAAAACTTATATTCAAATTGTCAGATTTTAATATTTGTTAGTCGTATACGAGATATGACAAAAAATATGAAATTAGTATAAGAGTAAAGTACCTTTGTTTTCAATAATACTTAAAATGTTATAAGGAATAGTCGTTCAGAATTGGAAATTATACAATTTAAATACAGCATTTACACAAAAGAAAGCATTGAAAATGTTACACAAATGCTTCAACATATCCGCCTTCTCGTTCCATACATGTAACGGTTCTATCACAAAAATGCCTTAAAACCCTTCTAATTGTTTGTGGAGTTATTTTACGGATTTCTTATCTAATAACACGTTCTAGATGGCCTACATCCGTAAACGACGCTTGAATATAAACATGTTCTTTTAAATAACCCCACAAGAAAAAATCAAGTGGGGTCAGATCTGGAGACCGAGGTGGCCAACGTATTGTGGAAAAGCGGTGTATAACCCTTTCGTTAAAACAATCTTCAACATATTGCCTTACGTCCAACCTGCTATGACAAGGTGCAGCATCCTGTTGAAACCAAATATGTTGGCGTTCCAGCAATGGAAGATTGTCGATAAAATTACTAATTTCACTTTGCAAAAAATTTAGATACCGGTCGGCATTCAAAGATTGGTGAAAAAGAAAGGTCCAATTACATAACTTTTGTAGATTCCGCACCATACATTTGTTTTGAACGCATATTGGACTAGCATGTGTCCCTGTTTGTCCCATTCGTTTGTCATGAGTAGTTATTTATACTTACATCGCTAATGGCCTAGATGGCAAGGTCAAAAAATACAAAGAAAAAAATTACCAACCTGCGGTTAGATTTTCAAATTTCAAAATGGTGGATCCAATATAGCAGACCAGTATTCGGAAACATCGTATACAGCGGTCTTTTAGGTCGTCGATTACGAATTTTTGGAATCGCTGATTACGAATATATGCTGTCAGGCTTTCAAAATTCGAACTGACGAACTCAATACAAATGTTACAAATTTATATAATTTAATGTACATCTATATATATAATTTCCTTGCTTGTGTGTTCCTCTTTTTTGTCTATCCAGAGCTCTTTGAAGCCCACTGATGGGCTAGAAAGCTGAAAATTGGCGTGCATATAGTAAAACGCCTAAGCCAAATCCCAACGTAGCCGGATTTTTGATTTTTGGCCTGTGGGCGGAGAATTAAGGCTTAATAGTATGGTTTGGTTTGGAATGAATAATTTATGTTAATCGAGAGAAGGATTTGCGCAAAAATCCGCTTTGATCTACAAAACAAAAAATGATTTATACTTGGAAGTAGCCTTAAACCTCTGTAAATGTTTAAATCATGATTTGGTTGAAGCAATAATTTGCTATGAGGATTGTGTTGGAAATTATGTGCAAATTGCGGGATGTAATCCATTCAGCACATTGGAAAATCATAGTTTAGCAGAGCTTCGATCGAAATGAAACCAATTGCAAATATGTTTTTACGTCAAATAATCAAAGTCGCATGCTTTACTCCCCCTCATTGCAAGAGGTTGAATCACCCTGGTAATTAGCTTTTTCGACGTAAAAAGTCATTCTGCAACTGATTTGGAAGAACTAAATTAAAGAGGGGCAAGAAATAAAATCGACCTCTTTTTTTCTTTGTTCCAAGGAACCAAAATAAAAGGATGAAACATCCTTTGAAGTTATATCACCTGTATCTTAGATAAAAGTTGTATTACTCGATTTAAAATGGTCCAAATAGTTTCAAACATATTTGTCAATAGAGAGACAGACATATCCAACTTTTTCACGAGGATGTAAGCCACAGTTCAACGCTTTATTCTCTTATTCCTACAATTCAATAATGTAATCCTGTTTGAAATGCATTAAATAATTCTATAATTCACAAAGTAGTGTAAGCAGCATGTTCAACCACTCAAGTCATCCTTCAGCAAGCAAATTCACTTATGTCGATCAAATCGTTTTAAAATAATATGAATGCTTTACCCTAGGTATGGGCAACCTTTGACATGTTGTGGGCCAAACTTTAGTGTGCAAATACGTTCGCGAGCCGCGTTTAAAAGTAGTACATTTTAAAGTAGTGTTGTAGTGTTCATAATTTTTTGCGATAGATATCAGACATGAAATAATACGACAATGTTATTATAATATCAATTTATGAAAATAACAAAATGAAATAATAAAATTATAATTAAATCGTTAAATTTGGAATTGTTACAAACTACGAAAGTTAAATAGCGATACCGAAATCAATGAGACACTTGAGCTTGAACTTGGGAAACTAATCCATCGATGTTTGGATTAATTCCACTGATACAAAGACGTAAAGAATTTTCCAAATTATCGTCAGTCAGCCTTGTACGATATTTCGATTTATTAACTTTCATCAGTGAAAAGAACTGTTCGCATTTATAAGTACTGCCAAACGCACAAATCAATCTTCTTGCGAATTTTCTAAGCTGCGGAAAATGGTCTTCTTCGAGGTATCTTTTGTAGAAATCACACAACTCCACGTCTTCAAATTTAGATTTCAGGAATGAGTTTTCTTGAATCTCGATCAACTCCATTTGCAAGTGTATTGGAGCATTTTGTACATTACTTTTTGTTGGAGTAGCAAATAAATTGAAACAGTCTTCCATGTTTCTGAAATCGCTAAATCTGTTCGAAAATTGCTCCGACAGTACCTTGAGTTCTTCAGCATATTGAGCATCAGCAATATTCTCATACGCAGAGAGCGTGGTGAAATGGTAACTGTTTCCAGACAGCATCTGTGCCTCCCACAAGCGGATTTTATTCTGAAACGCTTTCAAATGGCTGTACAAATCATTAACTAACTGTCCTTGTTTTTGAAGTTTCAAATTTAAATCATTCAAATAGCCAGTAAGGTCGACCAGAAATGCTAAGTCACATATCCATTTTGGGTCACTCAATTCAGATAGTGGTTTATCTTTTATTTGCATAGTTTTTATCTCATTTATAAGCTCGTAGCTTATAGCTTAGCCATCTGACTTCAGAATAATATGTTACGTCGTCATATTCGGCTGATATTTCATCCAAAAACGCCTTGAATTGACGATGGTTAAGCCCTCGGGATCGAATAAAATTGATGGTTTTTACTACCACATTCATAACATTCTGGAGTCGAATGGACTTAGAACACAAGTTCTGTTGGTGGATAATGCAGTGAAGGACTATCAAATCATCTTTTTGCACATTTAATTCAGTTGCTTTTTCGTTCAAAATTCCGATGAAACCTTTACGTAAGCCGACCATAGAAGGTGCACCATCTGTGCATACTGCAACTAATTTTGACCATGGCAAGGCAAAACTTGTAAATACCTTTTGAACTTCATTAAAAATGTCCTCTCCTGTAGTGGTTCCTTTTACCGGCTGTAAAGTAAGCAATTCCTCAGTAACAGTGAACTCTTTATCAACATCTCAAATAAATATAGCCAGTTGAGCTGTGTCCGACAAATCGATGCTCTCGTCTAATGCTATGGAAAATGATTTAAAACCAGCCATACGGTAAGTCAATGTTGTTTTTATATCATTAGCCATCATTTTTATACGTCGGACAACAGTTCGTCTTGACAAACTAATTTTTTCAAATTCATTTTTCTTTTCAGGACACAAAACACTGCAAACTTCTAACATACACTCCTTGATAAGTTCGCCTTCGGAAAATGGTTTTAATGACTTTGCCAATTTTGAACCAACTATAAAACTAGCTTTCACAACATTCTCAAGTAGTGTTCTTTGTTTATGAAACATTTGCTGCCGCTTTTCCAAATTTGCAGTAAGCTTCTGGATTTTGTCGTTTCCTATTTGTACTGTCAGTGAGTGCAGCGTAGGATGCTTAGTTGAGTAATGCCTCTTTATATTGAATTCCTTCATCACTGAAATGGATTCATTACACAGCAAACAAATAGGCTTACCATTGTGCAAGATAAAAGAATTCTTCAGTCCATTTTTCTTCAAACTGGCGACTCTCTGCATCTACTTTTCGTTTCTTTCCACCAGACATCATTTTCGTATACAAAATATAATTAGAAAGCACCCAAGATGCACACAAAGTCACAAAGCTAATTGACGGCACTAGCAGTTCGCTAGGATATCGCTCGTCGAAGTTATCACCTCGATAGCTCAAGTAGAACTGAACTAAAGTTCGAGCCACCCACCCGCTTATATAGGCAAAATGAAGGAATGATCTAGAATCGTCTAGTGTAGAACAGTTGAGAAGAAATAATCTTTTGTTGCACCGCCAGTGAGGCCGCCTCACTCTTTGATGATCGCCGACACTCGGCTTGCTCGCTTACTTGATTCCGTGAGTTTGAGTAAGTAGTGTAATTTTAATCTTTTTTAAATTAGGTTTTTCAAAATGTCTCGCGGGCCGGATCAAATCATACAGCGGGCCGGCTGTTGCCCACCGTGGCTTTACCCCTTTATTAGTTTAGAGCTTTCTGTTGATTGTGGAGGTGGTGTAGTTCCTGAACTAGTACTGACGTAAGTGGGTGATCAGTTTTTGGAGGATGGATCGCTATTAAGAATTTTGATATAAGTGGTTACTTCATTTCTGATTGAGTCCATTGTGGAAGTGATTCGATTTTGGAGGTTTAATATTTGATGATGACATGAGTTCTTATGAAATCTTTTCTGAGCGGGAGAGAAATGTGGATCGCCTTTTGGATTTGTAATAAAAGGGATAGCTTGCTTTTTCGTTAGTGTCATTATAGTATGGAGAATCTTCTGCTTTAATCAATTCGTTTTGGAACATTTTAGGGTTTTAGTGTTGACAGATGACAGTAGATACTTCATTTTTCATCGGTTATGCTTTTGAAGGTGGCTCGATTCTGGATCCTTAGTAGAAGCAGATGGTTTGGTTCGCTTCTAAACTCCTGTGATGTGCGATAAAGGTGGTTAGTTTTTTACAGTTGTAGTGACTTGAGCAACTTCCTTCTTTACCACCTTTCTCAGAAGGTAGATTGATTTTAAACATTTTCTAAGTTCCAACTCCCTGATAGTACGAGACAAAATGATATTGTGGAGAGGTTTCGTAAATTAATTAATGGTATTACCAAGAATATAATGTCCATTTTTGGTGATATTATTAAATGATTTAGGCAGGGTTTTTTGAATGGGTAGTAGAAGTAGTAGAAGCAGTCTTCGGAAAAATAGATGAGGTAATGTGGGAGGTTGATCGAATTTTCAGCTTGTTTTAATTACCGACTAATAAATACAGTCGAAACTATGTAAGTCCACCGATCCGTAGTTCGTACGTAAGCTCTCTAGACCGAGCAGTTTGGAGTAGCAAATGAAAGTTTGATTTAGGGAGGTGGGATTGTATCTATAACGAAAACAATTCAGTGTTAACCTGTTTTGCTTCAAGCAATGAAATTGCACTTATTAAGATTTTAGCTTACATTTTCTTTTTCTTTCTGCCGGACAGGGACAGGATTAACACCTAGTAGATAAATAAAATCGCTGATTAGGATTTCAATAGAAATTCAATACCTAAACAGCGTCACAGCGTGGACAGAATTTAAAAGATTTCCTTTATTTCGAAAAAGAGATGTCTAGAATTATGTCAACTTGTAATGTAGCGAGTATAGACGCAGACCCTAGTAAATAATAATAATAATTGAGGCGTCTGTCCGGATAGTAGTTGATCTTTTAGGTGGGACTTGTTCACTACCTACTTATAACATTAAATAATTCACTGACAAGGGGAACGTGAAGGTTGTGAATAATGGATTTTGATGTGTCTCGAATATGTTATAGAGGCGCTCCTACGAGTATCTTGCTACTAGCTTTTGTAGCCATTCGGCCTAGTTCCCCAGAAAATTGCAACAATTTTCCTAACGGACTTTATATACCGTTAAGCGTAACAATTTTGTAAGGAAGTGAGTATAGTGCAGTGGTTAAGTTCCAGGGCTACTACACTAGTAACGGCGGGCGATCCGTGTTCAAATCCAGCTCTTGTAGTTTTTTTTTCTCAATCTTATTGCATACGATATTAACAAATATATTTAATTTCACGCAAAATTGTTCAAAAATAATGTTTTTTATTAATAAAATTAATCGGAAGCAAATGTGCAGCATGGTGTGTATTTTAAATTTTTCTATCAAATGTTATAATTAAATCGTTTTATCACTAGTTATCATAATTTAAACTATTTTTATATTTTAAACTAAAATTGACTCGGCCGAATTGCAAGGATTGAAGGGTATTTGTATATTTATTTTAAAGATATAGATAAAACCATATTGTAATGTTCCTTTTGCCTACAAATCATCGGCCCAGGACTTGATGTTTTTACACAACCTTTATTTTTATAATAAAATAAGTGAAAACATGTCAAAAGCAACATCAAAGAATTCCTGTGGGCATTTATGGTATCTCACCGAAGAAGCAGTGGGTTTGGTATTTTTTGATGATTCAGTTTCTGTCGAGCAAAAAGTAATAAATGGACAAAGCATTTAAAGAAAACGAGTCAAATAATTTTGATTCTAAACGCTGAAATGTTCTTTTTGAAGAAATAGCCGAATTTATCCACAAAGAACTACATACCTATATCATTTTGTGTCAAAAACCACCTTTAATTTTCTTAAACGATTTAAAATATCATGATTTTATTAATAAAATTACCATGGCGAAAAACATTATTTTTGAACAATTTTGCGTGAAATTAAATATATTTGTTAATATCGTATGCAATAAGATTGAGAAAAAACTACAAGAGCTGGATTTGAACACCGATCGCCAGTCGTCGCTAGCGTAGTAGCCCTGGAACTTAACCACTGCACTATACTCACTTCTTTACAAAATTATTAAGATTAACGGTATATAAAGTCCGTTAGGAAAACTTTTGCAATTTTCTCAAGAACTAGGGCGAATGGCTATAAAAGCTGGTAGCAAGATACTCGTAGGAGGTGCCTCTATAACATATTCGAGACAATCAAAATCCGTTATTCACAACCTTGACGTTCCCCTTGTGAGATAAGCCTAGAATTCAATGTTTACAACGTGAATCACTTTTTATTGTTGAGATATGTACGATATCTACAACCTACTCAAAAGCAGGGGTAATAATAATATTTTGTTCGATCTTTATTTAATGGAGCTCTTACGTAAATTAAGTAAATTTAACAGACGTTTGAAATTAGAAACCTTGATCAATGGAAGGAACAACTTCTTTAGAGTAAATTATAAATGTTAATGTTGTTAATAAATAGTTTTTCTATTCTCGTCATATCCAGCCGGTTAAAGGAATATCGCCCCAATACGTAGCTATCATTAAATATAAACTTGTTTCCTCTCTCACGAATCACAATATTGTTCTTGGTTAAGGAGAATTCGCGTTAAAAGCTTTCGTTGTAGAAATCGCATTTTCATAGTTTCCTTCCGTTTTATTGCATTTATTTCCGTTATTCCGGTGCAGTCAACATAGCAGAATTTTCAATACAATTCAATGAAACTCGCGAAGATATGTCTGTTAAGAGAATTACGAACGCTCGTATATTTTACCAGCGGCTCATTAAGTTTTTAACAATGAAAAAAGAAGGACAAAATGCTAAATCTGGAGACATCTTCGTCGCGAGGGCAATGGACCGGATTCATTACTAATCGCGAATTGAAATAAAGAATGTCCTATTTCTCGTTTTTTTTTCTACACATTCGTCCAAAATTGCCTCTAAATATCAAACGGTTACATCATCTTCTGGCCGAGAACTTGCTCCATTTTTTCTACACCAGAGCTAATATTGGGCCGAAATCGTATAAAAGAAGGCATTTTACGATTGAAATCATCAGTTCTTACAGGACACAGTAACTTCAACAAATCAACATGTTTAAATTGGTGAGTACCCAGCAAAAACCTTTTAATTCAAGTACATCGTTTTGCCCCCTTTTTTAAGGTTTCATTATTTGCCTTCGTCGCTGTGGCATTCGCCGCCCCGAAATCTAAACCGGGCATTTTCGGCGAAACTTTGGTGCCTACTTATGGAACGGATCCGTTTGCCACCGTCGGAGTCGCACCGGTTGCTTCAGTAGCTTCAGTGGCACCAGTTGCTCCCATCACATCGTACGCTTCCGTTGCACCTCTTGCCCGTGTTGCTGCTCCACTAACCCCTGTTGCTGCCCCGGTAACCTCATTCGCGGCGCCTGTAACTTCGGTACATTCTGTAGCCACCCCGTTGACTTCATTTACTCCGTACGTGCGTTCTCTTGGTACGGTTCCTAACACAGTAGTATATTCCGGATATCCCACCTATCCATATTATCCATACCACGTTTAAACCATTCTATGGATCTGATAAATGCATGTAATGGCGTTTAAATGATAAATAAAGATAATAATAGATATACATATGTGTTCTTTCATTGTACTAATTTGTGAAATGATATGGAAACTAACAACGAGACGAAGATTAGAAAGATTTTCTTAAACACTTTGCGTGGTCGGAAGAAGTGATTAAAATTTAGACAGGAAATTCTGTCCTTTAGATGGTATACCCATTCATTCTTTTAAGGTGTTGCTACATGTTTCCTTTAGTAACAAGCAATGCTTCGTACAAATTGTTGAAAAATTGTAACAAATAATTGCTTTATTGGACCGAGACTGCGCAAACTGAATCATTACTATCTAGACCTTTCCAAACGTAACTGGGGAAAATGTCTGCACAAAGAAATCAGCGATAATGGCAAAAAGCTAATTGAACTTGCAATAGAAAATAAGATGAAAATAGCCAGTACACATTTTGAACGTAAGAATATACATAAAGAAACTTGGATCGCGCCAAACGCAAAAGTAAAAAGTCAAATAGACCACGTATTAATAGAGACCATACATTTTGGGGATATTAAAAACTGCAGAAGTTACAGAGGAGCAGACGCAAACAGCGACCATATCCTAGTAATAGCAACATTTAAGCAAAGCCTACAAGAAAACAAAAAGAAAAAACTAGACAAACAACAATATAATATATGGCGACTACAATCGCAAAATATGGTGCACCAACTTTAAAAAGAAATAGAAGATAGACTTGGAGAAGACACAAACTGCGAAACAGTATTAGAAGAATGGACCAAAATCCAAATGGCAATGATAGAAGCAGCCAACACTTGCATAGGAAAAACCGAAGCCCTATAGAAAAACGACTGGTTCGACGAGGATTGTAAGAAGGCCTTAAAGGTAAGAAATAGAGCAAAGATAGAGAGGGAGAAAAACATGACACAGGTGACAAAGAACAATTATGAAGAAGAAAGAAGAGCAGGCAGAAAAAGAGAGAAAAACTGCAAAACCAATTACAAGTAATAGAAGAACACTTCGTAAACAAAGAAATAAAGAACTTTTACCAAGAGACAAAAAAATCAAGCAAACTGGAAATACCAAACCTATCTACTGTAGAAACAAAGAGGGACTACTGATAGGGGAACTAAGCGAAAAACTAAATAGATGGGCACAGTACTTCGAGGAAATACTGGACGAAGAAGAAGATACCTCACAACAGGTAATCACAGAGGGGATGACAGACCCATCAAGAGTGGATGAACGAGAAGAGAGAGAACCAACAAAAGAAGAGATAAAAGAAGAAATAAAATGACTCAAAAACAACAAAAGTGCAGGAGAGAATGGAATACCAGCGGAAATCATTAAAGAAGGGGTGAAAGACTCCACGAAAGGGTATACCACTTAATACAAAAAATATGGAGAAAAGAGAAAATGCCAGAAGGATGGAATAGTGCCGTGATATGTCCTATCTTTAAAAAAGGAGACAAAACACTATGCGAGAATTATAGAGGAATTGCGTTGTTAGACACAACATATAAGATCTTAGCAAAAATAATACGTAACAGACTAAGTAAATATGAGAAAGAAATAATTGGAGAGTATCAGGGAGGTTTCAGAAGCGGGAGATCTACAATAGATCAAGTGTTCACGTTGAAAATGTTACAAAATGGAAGCTATGAGCAAAATTTGGGCTTGCATATTATACTGAGAATTTAGTTAATTTGTTTTTTAAAATAAATTGCACCGGTCTAGCTCGTAGATAAAATATAAAAGCTTAAATTATAACATTTTATATTTATAACTTTTTCAAAATATTGAACATAAAATCAAAAGAAAATTACCTATTTTAGTGTGTGAATGTGTGTGTGAATTTTCCGTTGACGGTTCTTCCTGTATTTCCTTTCTTCACTTCTTTTCTCGACGCAGCTTATGGATTCCTCCCTTTTATCAATTCTTTCTTCTTTTGTATGGTAATACTTCTTTTTCTTACTAATACTTCTACTTAAAACCTTTTCTTTTGGAAATATATTTTAGACTTCTTTATTGGCTTTTCGAAATTGTCAATTTATTCGTCGTTTACCAAACAAACTTTTTTTTCTCGAAACCAGGATGACACTGTTTTATTTCTCCGTTGTCCGTGAATCCATATATCCTTGGTTATTATTTCCAGTAAGTTTATGTATGTGAATTTTTGTAATGCATATTTGTTGTCGAAATGTGTAAAAAATGCTAACAAAATTCTTTTTATACATTAAATCATGCTTTTATAAAATATTTAACTCTGGTAACATTTGTTATACTACAATATGCTCTTCATAGACTTTCAACAACCATATGACTCCATAGTACGTAGAAGGTTGTATGAGGCGATGGAAACACTGAAAATACGACAAAAATTAATAAAGCTAATAAAAATGATATTGATCAACAGGAATGGTAGAATTGTGTTAGAAGGAAGCTATTCAGAACAATTTCATATCAGGAGAGAGTTAAAACAGGGAGACCCCCGTCTACGGACCCATTCAACCTGATTCTCGAAATGATAATGAGAAAAAGCGAAACCCAGAGGACAGGTTGCACCACAAACACCAAAGCATAGCATATGCTGATGATGTAGTTTTATTAGCAAGGTCAAAGAAGGAATTACAAGGAGTATTCAAAAAATTGAGAAGGAAGCACAGAAGTATGGCTTACAAATAAACGAGACGAAAACAAAATATATGGAAATGAGAACAGACGTATCTAAAGAAAATGAATTCATAAAATTTCAAACGGAAGGAAAAGAATACAGAATAGAAAAAGTATACCATTTTGAATATCTGGGAGTAACAATAACAGATAAAGGACAGGAGAGCGAGGAAATAGAAAAAGAATTTTAAAAGGGAGCAGAGCGACGGGGGCACTTACAGCAGTGCTGAAATCAAGAAACTTATCAAGAACAGCAAAAATAAGAATATACGAAACCGTTATAAGACCAACAGTCCTGTATGCGTGCGAGACCTGGACCATGACAAAACAGGATGAAGTTAAATTGGAGATGTGGGAGAGAAAAACGTTACGAAACATTTTTGGAGGTATTAAAATAACAGAAGAACTATGGCGCAGACGACCAAACCAGGAAGTGATGGACATGTACAATAGATCCAAAACAACGCAAAAGATACGGACACAAAAGATACGGACAGTAATGCGATTGCCAGAACAGAGATGGGCAAAGAGAATCTTGTTCGAGGAGGAAGGCGGAAAAAGGAGGAGAGGACGACCAAGGAAGAAATGGTTTGCATCTGTTAAAGAGGACGTAGAGGAATTTGGAGGGAGCAACTGGAAAGAAAAGACAAGAGACCGGAAGAAATGGAAACAACTAGTTAAGAACATAGAAGCCAAGGGCCTACAAGCCACATATATATATTTACTATTTCATCCATATACCAGGTCTAGTAGTATGAAACCGGAATTTTTTGTAAAAATAAAACGATTGTTATTCAAAAGTGATACAAAATATTTTATTCAAAATAACTTCCAGTGGATTGTACATATTTTTCCCACCTCTCCGGCGATTTATGGATGCCTTGCCAAAAGAACTTTTCTTCTTTCGAAGCGAACCAATTATCAAGCCATTTTTGTACATTTTCGTACGAATTGAAGCGTTGGTTAGCGAGAACGTGACCCATCGATGCGAATAAGTGATAGTCGGATGGAGCCAAGTCTGGGGAATAAGTCGCATGCAGTAGTAATTCCCAATTGAACGATTCAATTGTTTCTCTGACCGGTTTTGCTGTATGAGATGGGGCGTTATCATGCAGCCAAATCACTTCGTGCTGCCTTTTTGCATATTCCGGTCGTTTTTCAGTTATTGCTCGGCTTAAATTTATCATTTGCTGTTGGTAGCGTTGAGTGTTTGACCAGGTTTCAGCAGCTCATAATAAATAACACCCTTTTGGTCCCACCAAATACAGAGCATCATCTTCTTTCCAAAGCGATTCGGTCTTGCAGTTGATGTCGACGGTCCGGTTGGATTCAGCCATGATCTACGACGCTTAGGATTTTCAAAATAAATCCATTTTTCATCACCTGTCACGATTCGATGGAGAAATGATTTTCTATTGAACCGGTTAAGCAGCATTTCACAGGTGGTTCTTCGGTTTTCTTGCTGTCTTTCGTTCAATTCATGCGGAACCCATTTTCCCACTTTTTGAATTTTTACCATAGCTTTTAAACGATTGCAGATAGCTTTCTGCGATACATTTAATTGATCCGCGAGTTCTTGTTGAGTTTGAGCATCATCTTCATCCCATAAGGGTTGTAACTCTTTGTCTTCAAACTTTTTTGGTGGTTTTCTACGTTCTTTGTTAGTAACCTCAAAATCACCACTTTCGAATCTTTTGAACCACTCGAGGCACTGTGTTTTACCGAGAGCATGTTCACCGTATGCTTCGACAAGCATTCTATGCGACTCTGTGGCAGTTTTCTTTACATGGTAACAAAAATTAATGCTGTCCGCAAATCGTAGTTATTAGGCTCGAAACTTGACATGTTTGAGGTTATAAAAAAATATACTAGTGTACGGAACGTGGGTTAATGTTTGTTGACACTCTTCGTCAGCTGTTAGAAGAAGACGATGGCTATGTAACAGGGGTCTTATGGTGATTAAACTGAACGCTGGTACCATCTATAGGGAAATTCCGGTTTCATACTACTAGACCTGGTATATTAAGAACAATAGAGGGCTCAGTGCTCCACCCTGTCTAACCTCTTCTACCGTAGCAAGCTTTCTAATACCATATTATTCCTTATCACACGATTCGCAGTACCGTCATATACACTTTGTATAACTTTTTGTATTTTTTGTTTACCTTTTTTTAACGCTTCCCAAATTTTCGCTCCAGGTACCCTATCAAAAGCTTTCTCCATATCCATATCCACTCCTTATTCATTATTTGTTCTTCTTCTTCTTCTCGTCAATCCTTATGCCGTTCAGCGTCGGATTATTATTATTATTTCTTTAATTGTAAAAATATGGTCCCGTATACTACGGCCTCTTCGGAATCCACTTTGTGACCCATATAACTTCTTCTCAACTATTCTCCTTAGTTGTTTCTCTATAATTTTTTCATAAATTTTAGTTGCTGTACTTAACAGTGTTATTCCTCTGTAGTTGTTGCAGTCTTTAATATCTTCCTTCTTATGTATCGGTAATATTAACCCTATTCTCCACTTTTCTGGGGTTTTTTTCCATGCTTGTCTATATAGTTGCAATAGCAACTGTTTTCCCGTACCACCGATGTATTTTATCAATTCTGTGGTGATCTCATCTTGTCCCGCTGCTTTACCATTCTTTAAACAATCAATTGCCTCGTGTAATTCTGCTCTTGTTATTTCACCCTCTATTTCTTCTGTTTCCTCTTTTTCTTCTTTTCCTTCATTTCTATGCTCTTCTTTGTTGTTTCCTGTTACTGTTGTATTCTTTCCATCTGTTCATGATATCCTTCTCTTCTGTTAGTATTACTCCGTCTTTGTTTTTAATTACCATTGTGTTTATATTTATGCCTTTGCTACAGTTTTTAATTGCTTTGTAAAACAGTTTCTTGTTTGCCTTGCTGCTTTTCAATCATTTCTCCGAACTATGTCCACTTCTTCGCTTTTCTTGTAATACCAATTGTTTAACTTTACGTCTTTGTCTTTTATATTCTTCGTAGTTTGTTGTATTTCTGTTGCTTAAATGTTTCTTCCATAATTCTTCTTTGATTTTAATCCCACCTTTTATTTGCTTTGTCCACCATACTGTCTATTTTTTGTTTTTACTTTTCCTACGAACTCCACACGTTGTTCTTTCAGCATTAATTACATGTATATATATATATATATTTCGTGACCTTTTTATACTTATCTTATATGATAGAGATCTACCACTAATAGGTCAATAAAACAAGGCTGGTTTGAGCGATAGTTATATTTTCAGAACGTTTACAAACGTTTTCGGAACACCTTCGTCAGTGAAAATATAACTAGATAAATATATAAACAAACTTTTGTTTTTTATTTGGGACTATCAACAAAATAACTAGTGACTAGGATTTCTTGATATAGAGGATGTATAACCAACTTTTATATATATATAAATTATAAAAACTAAATTAATGTGTAAACATACATGCAAATTAAGTAAAACCTGATATAACAAAAAATTTTTGTCGAAACCTTAACAATTCTGTTCAAGGACTAGGGAAAACCAAATTCAAAAAACCTAGCCAAAGGTTTCCTTCTTAAGAAATGCAAATGTCATTTTAACAAATTGCTATATACATTACTTAAATTTTGAATATCGGTCCTGAAATTAATAGTTTTAGTGTCTTTCTGTATATTTATCATTTCATATATTAGTCTTTTTTTATAATTATTCTCTGTTTTTAATATAATTGTGTTTTCGTAAACTATGAAAGAACTTTAATAAAATAAAACAAAACAATATTAATAAATTTAACCACTTAATAAAAAATGCGGGGTTGATTATCCAATTTTACAAGAAGATTGGATAATCAACCTAACTGATAAAGAGATTTGTCAAAATGTTAAATTAATTTTAAGTCTAGGTCCTAAGTTTTCTATAGATTTTAATGTCATACCGATAGATGATTTTATTTGTAATATAGAAAATATCGTTCAAAATTATGAGGAAAACTTAGAACCTAACTTACGACATAGGTTGGTTAACATTTTGACAAATTACAAAAATAAAGAAAACAATAAAAATAATAACAGTAACAATAATATCTTACAAAAGCTTTTAATGAAACAAAAAAATTTTTGAAATCTAACAAAGATATTATAATAACTAAATCAGATAAAGGAGAAAAAACGATAATTATGAATAAGATTGATTACGAAGCCAAAATGAATTCCTTATTGGAAGATAATCAAACTTATTCGGTATTATTATCAGACCCAACAAATAAATTACAAAATCAATTAAATAAACTAATAAATAGTTGGTTTTTAAAAAATATATTTCTAAAGATTTAAATAACCATTTAAAAATTCTAAATTCTATATCTCCAAGAATATACGGTATTCCTAAAATACATAAAGATAATATTCCTTTACGTCCAATCGTAAATTGCATTAATTCCCCCACTTACAATCTTTCCAAATTTTTATCTAAAATTTTAAGCAATATTGTAGGTAAAACTACATATAATGTGAAAAATTCATGGGAATTTGTAGATTCGGTTAGAAATCAAACAATTCCTAATAATTACGAATTAATCAGTTTAGATGTTGTTTCTTTATTTACTAATATTCCTGTGGATTTAGCACTAAAAATTTTAGATAAAAAATGGAATTCCATAAAAGATTTTACAGATCTTCCAAGGGAGGAATTCATTGCAGCTTCGAAACTTTGTTTAAATTCTACTTATTTTACATATCAAAATAAAATTTATAAACAAATTTTCGGTACTGCAATGGGTTCTCCATTATCAGCAGTTATCGCAAACCTGGTAATGGAGGACCTAGAGCAAACTTGTTTGGCAAAACTAAATTCTAGTGTAAGTTTTTACAGACGTTATGTGGATGACTGTTTTTGTTCCGTAAGAAAGGATAATATTGATGAGATATTAGATTCATTTAATAGTTATCATAATAGATTAAAATTTACATATGAGAGAGAATCTAATAACTCATTAAATTTCCTGAACGTGACAGTCATGCATAATAACGGCATTGTGAAAACAAATTGGCATATAAAGTCTACCAATACAGGAAGACATTTAAATTATTTTTCAGAAACATCAAAATTACATTAAATTAATGTAGTTACCGGTTTAGTTGATCAAGCGGTTAGATTAGCTAATCCTGAATTTAGGAAAAGAATTTAAACAAAGTTAAAGAAATCTTAGATAAAAATAATTATCCAAATAGTTTTTATGAAAAATAATAAAAAATAGAATTAACAAATTATATAATAGAGGAATTAAAATTAATAACAATAAATGTTATAGCGCTATTCCTTATAAAAAGGTTTAAGCGAAAAAATAAAAAAGAATTTAATAAAAACAACATAAACATTACTTTCATTCCAAATTATAGTAACAGATCTCTTTTACTAATACTAAATCCAAAATAATTAAACAAAATCAAAGTAATGTAGTTTATAAAATAAACTGTAAAGACTGTGATGGTTGTTACATCGGTCAGACGAAACAATATTTAAAGAAAAGGTTGTATAGCCATAAGTATTCTTTAAATAATGATTTTGGTGCAATGACCGCTGTAACAAAACATTACAAAGATCTTGGGCATTACTTTTTGATTTTGAAAACGCAATTATATTAAAAACAGAGAATAATTATAAAAAGACTAATATATGAAATGATAAATATACAGAAAGACACTAAAACTATTAATTTCAGGACCGATATTCAAAATTTAAGTAATGTATATAGCAATTTGTTAAAATGACATTTGCATTTCTTAAGAAGGAAACCTTTGGCTAGGTTTTTGAATTTGGTTTTCCCTAGTCCTTGAACAGAATTGTTAAGGTTTCGACAAAGATTTTTTGATATAAGGTTTTACTTAATTTGCATGTATGTTTACACATTAATTTAGTTTTTATAATTTATATATATATAAAAGTTGGTTATACATCCTCTATATCAAGAAATCCTAGTCACTAGTTATTTTGTTGATAGTCCCAAATAAAAAACAAAAGTTTGTTTATATATTTATCTAGTTATATTTTCACTGACGAAGGTGTTCCGAAAACGTTTGTAAACGTTCTGAAAATATAACTATCGCTCAAACCAGCCTTGTTTTATTGACCTATTAGTGGTAGATCTCTATCATATAAGATGAGCATTAATTACTATATTTTTAAATTTTTCCCATTTCTTTTTAATTAATAATTGCAGATGCTGTAGTTTCTGGAGTTCTTTGACGTAAAAGGCAGGTAAACCGTTTTGATTTCCTTGAGAACGAGGCTATTGCAAGAGCACCCTGTTAAAGATTTATTTTTGGTTTGGTTAATTTTCTGCCAAAGTTGTTCTTTATTCGTGTCTGTACAAACGAAGGTTGCGTCATTTGCGTCCAATACTGGGTGATTGGAGATGAGCGGGATATTGTTGATGTATATATCTCATAGTTATTATTTGATACTTCACTTCCATGTATATATAGATCGTTTCCTGTTTCGAAAGTATGATATTTTTATTTTAAGGGGGAATTACTCTCTAGAAGCGTATTTTGAAAGTGATTTTTAGAAATTAATGTTTTGAAAGACTATCAAACCTACAGTGTCGGGATTTTTCACTCGTTTCAAAATATGTCTGAACTACCAATACAAATTTTTATGAAGCGCTTTATTGAAATTTATACAAGTTATGCGCTGTTATGTAGGTCGCGGCGTGAGACGTTCGTCCAATCGGGCGTATGGATTGCGGCAATGCTAATCGTTTGAAACTAAAAAACTAATCATTTTTGTAATCTATATGAGTGTAGTTATCGTCCGAACTAGAACTAAGTCAAAGTTCAATTTTCTCGAAAAATTGTCAACCAAAACATCAGATTGGAACTGAAATATTCAAGCTATCAAAATAATCCTAGTTCCAACTATAAGTGAAGGTTCCTTCAATATGTGTTCCAAACCGCAAGTCAATCGGTTCAATAGTTCTTGAGAAAAACGTACGCCCGTCTTGAATTGCCATACATGTAGCACTGATGCGGCCGAACTTACGGTGGATAGCAACTAATTTGAGTAAGTTACCCTTAATCAGCTCCACCGGGACCACAGACACCACCTTCCTCAGCTACAAAAAAGAACCCAAGACTATAATAAAATGCGAAAGAAAAATCGAATTTTCCCAAGTTGGCATACCGGGTAAGCAATGGATACAACGGTCGAGGGTATAAGTGACACGCCGCAGTTCGAGCCTCTGTAACTATTAGAGTTCTACGTATTTCGAATTAATACTTTCGAGGCACATTCTTAGAACCCCAGACTATAATAAAGTGCAAAAAAAAGAATAGAATTTTCGAATTTTCTAGAGAGTAATTCCCCCTTAATGCTCGTCCTCTAATACGTAGTGCATTCGTCGAAACTGGAAGCTAAAGATTTTGTCCATCTATATTTGATTGAAATCAGAATGTTAAAAGCTAACGATTCTTCAACGACTATAACAATTATAAAAGTCGATTCGATGCATAATATTCCAATAAACGCATTAGCCAATTCATTATACACGTAATAAAATCTGATAAATTTAAATATGAAACGAACATTATGCAGCTGAAATCGTGATAGTTCTAATTTCCACATGGGCATATTCATGCGACTATACCGATTTCGTTTTGATATTGATACTGACTAATATGTAAGATACGTGGATATGTAGGCGATGAGAATTTGCTCTGATATAAGCGAAAGAATATAATTTTAACTAATGTGAGTCAAGTAACAGGTTCTTTAATACGTAATTTCTATTGAAAAAAATAAGGTAGTTAACGCGGTTATTAGTGTGACATTTAGCGAAAATTGCTTTGAGAGCTACGGCTATTACATCATCCTATAGACACATCTTGATCTATTTCGGCGAATTATTAGGTCAGATGCATTTATCATACTGTCACACGTCGTAATAATGTGCGACTCGAACAACGATCAGAAATTTGTTAAAATGAAATTTATACACAAACGCGGATCTACACATTTGGGAATTGGAAAAGCGAAGACGTTCGTCTGTCCGGAATATATTTGAAAAGTTCAAAATTTTGTGTACGTACTAAATTAGCTTGGCTTTTGTCTTTTTTCTAATTTCGTTCATAACATTCTCAAAAACTACCTGTTGCATACGAGATATTCATAACAGCAAGAAAGTTTGATACTAATAAAGCATATTTATTCAATTCTTACACTACATACATATGAACTACAGGGAATGTTTCCAAAGTTCTAGGAATTTGGCTATAATTTCTTTATTTCGTCAATTTTCATCAACAATAGGATGTAGTTTTTCAATCTCAATTTAATTGAATACGCTTTGAATACACACTGCCAACATAAAACTATTTTGTTTTAAACTGTATGGAAGCAATTTCCAATATAATTTGTTTAAAACATTGTTTATCCCCTTTATTCGTACAATCCATCCATAGACCCCCTGTGAATGAAAAGAAATGATACCTGTTTGTGACTTCATTGCGTTTTCTAGGATTACAAAATCAGCTGTACGGAAATACATCTATATCAGTCAAGCAGCTGAGGTGTACTAAACAATATTACACGAGATGATCTCCGGCCTGTAAGATTTACGCATTTTAACTAGGACCAAATTTCTAGAACGTTCGAAACATCCCTCGTATTAACATTTCTAAGAACTAACTGCATCCTCCAGTACTTTTGAAGAGCTATTTTATAGTCTATTGTTTTTCCCTCTTCTTCCTGTATTGATAGGACTCGTCTGCGATTGCGAGGATCAGCTCTCCGAACATCTCTTGGGCGATCTCTTCGGCGATATTTTGTTTAACAATTCAATATTTTCAGCGCTTGATTTGAAAAATTGTTAGGAGCCGAAGGACACTAGTCCACTAGTATCAGATCTCAACGTCAAAATTTCTTCTTCTCCTTCTCCTTCTCGTTAATCCTTATGCCTTTCAGCGTCGGATTATTTTTGGATCTTACGACGATTTAATCCATTCTTTCCATCGTGTCCGGTCTGTACTCATTCTTCTCATTTCTGCTATGGTCTTCCCTCGCTTTCGTCCTAATTCGTTGATTCTGTCAATCCATTTTTTCCTTGGTCTTCCCTTTTTCTTCTCCCGTTATTTTTGGCTTCTATTATTTTCTTTGTTAAACTCTTTTGTTCCATTCTAATTATGTGGCCGTACCAATTCAGTTGACATTTTTTAATTCTTTTTAGTATATCTTCTTGATTTATCATATTCCTTATCTGTTCGTTTTCTATTCTGTCCATTTTTGTTTTCCCCACGATCTTTCTCAAAAATTTCATTTCGATAGCTGTTATTTTGCTTTCGTGTTTTTGCTGTACTGTCCAGGACTCACTTGTGTACATTATTGTGGGGGCTACCACTGCATTGTATACTATCTGTTTGATCTTGGGTTCTATTTCTTTTTTTCCAAAGATGGTTTGATTCAGAGCGTAGTATATGTTTGTGGCTTTCCGTCCTCTTTTTGCTATGTCTAGATCAATTTTTCCATCCTTCGATATAATAGTACCTAAATATTCGTATGCGTCGACAATTTCTTCTTGTTTATCGTTTATTTTAATTATTAGATTACTGGCTGGTTCTTTATTATCTATCACCATTAGTTTGCTTTTTTCTACGTTTATTTCCATCTTCATCTTTTCTATTTCTTCTGTCCATATTCTTGTTAATTTTTCCATTTTCACATAACTGTCAGCTATTAGTGCCAGATCATCGGCGTACCGTAATGCATCCACAGCTACAGGTTCCAGTCTGTTATATCCTAACAGTGTCTTCACAGTTTCGGTTCGTTTCCTCGTATTTTGCAGGATTCTGTCCATTACTATAATAAATATTAATGGACTTAAGCTGTCTCCTTGTTTTATTCCCACTTGCATTTCAAAATCTGCTGATCTTTTTCCATTCACTTGTACTATCCCCCTAACCTGACAATATAGACTATTGATTATTTGGCGCATTTTTCTTGGAACCTCTAGTTTCTCTAGACAGATATCTATACTCCCTCTATCTACTGTATCGAAGGCTGCTCGCAAATCTATGAAATTGAAGTAGATTTCCTCCCTTGTCTCAATTTTACGTTCTATGATGTTTTTAATTATGTGGATATTATCGTTCGTTTGTTTCCCTTTTCTATAGTCTGCTTGTTCTTCTCCCAGTTTGTCTCCTACTAAATGTGTAAGTCGTTCCGCTATTGTTTTGGTATAGACCTTAAAATATACTGTCGATAGGCATATTGCCCTATAGTTTTCGCACTGACTTTGATCGCCTTTCTTATATATGGGAGTGATGAGGTTATTTTCCCAATCCACAGGAATTCTGTTCGTTCGCCATGCCTTACAAAATATCTCAAGGATCCACTCCTTTCCCACCTGTGCGAGCCATTTTACCATTTCCGGTTCTATATTATCCGCACCGCAGGCTTTTCCTGTTTTTATTCTTTTTAGGGCTTTCTCTACCTCTTCCATATCTATCTCTTCAAGTTCTTCATTATATTCATTTCGTGTTCCTGATGCTGGCAGTAAATCTCTATGATCTCCTGCATCTGTGAATTTTTTCGTGAAGAATTCTTTCCATATTTCAAGTATATCTTCTGTTCTTGTTTTTAGTTCATTCGCGGTATTCCTAATTGGTTTTATTTCTTTCTTTTTCTCTCCATTCATTGATCTTATTAGGTTCCAAAATTTCCTGTTATTTGTTTTATATTCCTCATTAATATCACTTCCAAAATCTTCCCAGCTTTTCTTTTTCGCTTCTTTGATTCTCTTCTTAACTTCGTTTCTTATTTTAACATATTGTTCTTTGTATTGCTGTTCCTTTGTTAAAACATATTTTCTCCACGCATCATTTTTCTTTTTGACTTCCTTTTGTATTTCCTTAGTCCACCATTTTGTTCTTTTCTGTTTCTTCCTGTATCTGATTTGACCACATACTTCTAGTGCAGAATTATAAATAATTTCCTTGAAAATTCTCCACGTCTCTTCTAGTGTCATTTCTTCCTGGCGATGTCTCTTTAGTAAATCATTCGTTTTCTGTTGGTATTCTGCTCTTTTCTTCTCGTTTCTTAATTTGCTGATTGCTATTTTATGATACTCAGCTATTTGTTGTTCTGTGTTAATTTGTTCTTGGAGTTCTGCCGTTAGCAATCTGTGTTGAGTTCCCATTTCAGCCTCTTTTTGTGTCTTTATGTTTCGTATATTAGTTTTCATACTTTGGGTATAGACTATGTAGTCTATTATACTCTTCGCGTTTCTCTCTTCCGCGACAAAGATGTACCTCTCTTCCAGTGGTTGCTCCCAGAAACCGTTTCCTATTAGGAGATCATTACGTATACAAAAATCAATCATTTTCTAACCATTTCCGTTTAACGTTTCTTCTCCATATGCTCCCAAGCAGCCCAGTCCCTTATTTGTATCATTACCCACTCTACCATTCCAGTCCCCCATTAATATTACTTTTGAGTTTGTCTCTCTTATTTCATCCAGCAGTTCCTGCAGTTTTTCATAGAACTCCTCCGTTGTACTTCCATCTGTTCCTTCTACTGGTGCATACATCTGTATGATATCAACCGATTCCTTCTCCAATTCTATTCTCAAGCGCATCAACCTTCATGAGAGTGATTGATGTATAGTTACTCTTCTATCCAGTTCCTTTGTTAACAATATCCCTACTCCCTCTTTTTTCCTTTGATTCGGCCTCACTCCTGAATAGTACAGAAAATATTGACTTCCTACCCCTATTCTTCCTGCTCCGGCTCTTTTTGTTTCACTTATTCCCAGTATTTGAATTTGGTACTTGTTCATTTCTTCTGCTAGTTGGCATTCTTTTCCCGTTAGGGAAGTTATGTTCCACGTTCCAACGCGTATCGTTCCATTTTCTGTGTTCATAGCTGTGGTCGTCATCGTGTTAGCATTCCTCTCTGTCTCTACCATGTTGTTCCTATTTCCCATCCTCACATCCATGTATTCTTGTGTTCGAGTTTGTACTGTATCCGCTCTCATTGCCAGGTATGTCCTCTCTATTCCCTGCTCGTTCACGCCTTCTAGTTTTTTGATCTCTGTATCTGTATCAACTTATCCTTCTCTCTATCCCATCTCCATTCCTCATTCCCGATATACAACTTTCTGAACCCAATTTTTGTTTGTTTTCCGTTTTCCCTCTCAGTTTTAGCTCAAAATCTAATTTGTTCTTGTATCTTCCTGTCCCGCTTAGATAGATCATCGTTAATAAAAATCCTTCCTCCTATTTTTGTTCTTAATTTCTTTTTGTTTTTCATTATCTCCACCTTATCCTCTGTCCTGTCTAATTGCACTAGACAGGTTTTTTCACCTAATTTTATGACCTGTTTTATATGTACTCTTATCTGTAACTCTTTATCTCTGAAATTTTCCATTGCGTTTTTTAGTTGTTCCTTATCTTCTATATCTATTTTTCGACCCTGAATCACTACATTATTCCGTCGTTTCTCATTCTCTACTCGTTCCAATCTGTCTTCCATATCCATCACTACCCCCTTAATGAATTTATTTTGCCTTTTGAGTTCCGCATTTTCTTTTCTTAACTCTGACATTTTTTCTATATTCTCTCTCTTCCTCCCGCATCTCTTTTATTTTTATTGTAAATTGTTCATCTTCGCTCCCATTTCCTCAATCATCTTCATCATTACACCAATGTTTTCTTCAAGCTTTTTCTGGGACTTCATAGGCGATCTTATTATTTTTACTTTTCTTGGAAATATTTTCGCTGTTCTCTTCATCCTCTCCTCTTTTTCCTTTCTCTTCCTATCTTCCGAGCTGTATTCATCCGTATCCATGATATATACAATTTCCTACTCAAAATTTCTTACGTTCTAAAATATCATGAAAATAATTTTCTTTCCCATGTACTCAGCTGGAAGTGATCGCCTATTTGAAGATTTTGAGCTCTAGATTCAGGAATTTATTGGAGTCTGAAGAAAATAAGTCTGTTAAAATCAGATCTTAACGTCGAAATCTTCTACGTTCTGAAATATTATAAAAATCAATTTCTCTCCCAAAATAGTCAGCGGGATATGGTCACCAATTTGAAGATTTTATGCCTCAGATTCGGGCAGTTATTAGAAGCAGAAGAAGATAAATCTGATGGAATCGGGTCTGAACCTCAAAATCTCCCAAGTTCAGAAATATCACGAAAATCGCTTTCTTTCCAAAATAGTCAGCGAGTTATGGTCGCCGAATTGGTAGAAATTCCGAGCAATTCAAACGTTGGTAGTAAGTAAGTTCTGGTAACACTTTATGTACTTACACGTGTAAAATTATCACAAGTGTACGTTGATCTTTTTGAAATAGGGCCAAGAAACCAAATAAAACATCATCAAACAGATTTACATATCGCAAGCTTAACATAGGTAACATAGCTTGCATAAAAAGAGGATGCTTTATGGAGAAATTCTGCAAATAACTTGGAAATTAGAAAGCCAGAATCATATACACAGAGGATGACTGCACAAATCTGAGTTGTTCATATTCGTTCGTCAGGAACTCCATATCTTTGCTTTCACACCAGGTTGCCGCGTACCAATCCATTCTGGAATGGCATGTGGTGCTGTGATGGGCGTGACATATTGCACAGTCGTATTATCAACCCTTATTTCACAACGAATGCAGGGGGTTAATTTTTGTAGTGACTCAGTGTGCCAATCGCCGGACGAAAATGTCTGGACTTTCTACGGCGAGTATCGGTTTTGCGCTCAAACGCCCCAACCATGCGACTAAGGCGGCTATACACATACGCATGCTCTAACAGTTTTTCGGAAATTCTGCAAATAATGTGGAAATTGCCAAAATCATATACGCACAACTGCATAACTCTGAGGTTATTTATATCCATTATGCATATCTGTTTGCTTACAATAGTGCAAATGGAGAAGCACTAGCACTCTGCATGGGAGCATTGCCTGCAAAGTTTTGCGCCAAGGACTCTATACGTTTGTTTTCACACCAGTTTGGGGTGAACCAATCAATTCTTGAATGACGCGCGGTGATGTGGTGGGCATCACGCATTGGACAATCGCAGTTTTACCCCTGAACGCATGAATTCAACTTTTATAGTGCCTGAGCGGGCCGTCAGCAGCCGGACCTGAATGTCTGAGGTTTGAAACGTAGATCGTGGGTTTTGCACCCAAACGCCTTAACCACTCAACCACGGCGGCTGTAGATATACGTATAGCCGTGTTTTAATGCTGTTAAAGGAAATATGGTAGAATCTCTCTAAATCGAAGTCTTACTTGCTATTCTAAATGGCTCAATTTATTGTTGGGAAGAGTTGAAGTTGAGAAAAGTAAAATTAGTTGAGGTATAATGAATGTGTATTCTTATTATTATAATAATACACATTCATTATACATCAAATAATTTTACCTTTTTAATTCGAACTCTCCCTAACAATAAATTGAGCAATTTGGAAGAGCAAATACGACTTAGCGTTCGACAAACGAGTGCATGATAAGTTATTATTATGTATTGTAAACGGGACTGTCACTCACCGCTTGTCCCCACTTACGTGCAAGGCGCGACATAAAAATTCGGAGGAGTAGTAGCGTCAGTCCGGTTTACACAACTTATCATGCACTAGTTTGTCGAACCTTAATTATTACACAACACCAAAAACATGAATAACGAGATTTGTAAAATAAGACAATTTGTAATAATATGAGTTTATAATTTAAGTTAAGTGAGAAACTAACCTATTAAGCAGGTTTAAACTAGAATGGTATGTGCTATACTGATACATCATTAAGGTAAAGGCTAATGGAAATCGTGAATACGTAGGTGTCTGCCTTTATTTATTATTTGAAAAAATATGTACAAAAAAAACTAAAACACGAACACCGCTTTGAATATTCATAACACGAGGTATGACATATATCGACTGAATAAAAGTTATTTCATTTATGAATTGTAATATATTATAAAAATTACGTATTTTTACAGAATAAATGTTCTTGGTTTGTGACAGTGTTGAAAACGGAATCGTTACCAAACATGACAGTGCACGATTGGTATTCGACTTACCATAAAGGAAGTAACTTATATGTGTTTTCAATATAAATGCAACACAAAAATAATTTGATTTATGGAGAGTTCGACTTCAAAAGTTGGAGCTGTAGGGTTGCATTTTTAGAGAATATTCCATCCTAGCATTGTAGTCAACTGAGGAGTCCGACTTATGTAAGGCGAAATGCCAGTTATGGGAATCTTTGACCGTACTTATGCTAACTTTCAATCTTACCATTTCTCGGAATCACGTATTCACATTACTTGTAACATGTAAAGTGGAAAATACAAGTTCTTCAATAATACTGATTAATGATCGTCTACCATACCCATATATGCTAAAAATGTCAGAAAAACTATACACATCGTTGTCTGTAAATGCGCTTTGTAAGTTAGATTCCTCTTGCTTTACCATGAATAAGTGACACATTAATTCCAGTTTTTTTGTTTCTGTATCATCAGTATAAATGCGGTACATTCTAATGAGAACACATTAGTTCTTCAGCAAACGACAACAAAAAGGCGAAAATGTACAAATTGGTAAGACGCGTACTGTTTAATAAGAAATTTCTTTATTTCGTTTTTTGGTAGGTCTTATTAGTTTCATTAATGCTGGTGGTTGATGCTGCCCCTAGTGCCAGCCCGAAAAGTGATCCTAAAACAAATCCGAGCCTAATCCATGATGCGTATGAACCGATCACGACTTATCACATCGCGCATCCGATTCCAGTTGTAAAAGTGATTGCTCCTGTTCATACTGTGTATTCTGTATTTCCGATTGTGTATAAAAATATCCAATACATTCGGTTGTATACTAATTAATTGGATATGAAGATATCTCTATGAATGTATGTACATGGCAATAGGGGAATATGGTTTATCTATAATATTTGGTAATAAATTGAAAATAACAAAATTGTTGTTCCTTATGGATCCAAATCCTTCCGAATTTCAATAGATAGATAGATAGATAGATATTTTTATTTGTCAAAACTTGATACGTCATAATACAGTGTAAAAAATATAATCACAGGCAATTCATCAATAAACTATGCATAAAGCTTAAGGTAGCCATCTATTCAAACATGTCACCTACCAGATATTCTTCAGTGGAGTAATAGCACTGTTTTATTAAATATTGCTTAATTTTTCGCTTAAATAAATTATGTGACATGTCTCTGAATCTCTCAGGTAGTCTGTTGTACACATTCAGTTGGATAGCATTCTTTTTGCATTTGGTCAATCTATGAAACGGTTCATCCAAGTGACCGGCTGATCGTGTGGAGTAGTTGTATATATCTCCACGCTTAATAAAAAGTTTCTACTCTTGTGGATGGAGACCAGAGTCTGATAGATAAATATGCACGGTAATGACATAATGCCGTTATTTATAAAGTAGGGCTTGCAGTATTCGTTATATGGTAACTTATTTAATACTCGTATTGCTCTTTTCTGTAAGACAAAAACCTTTTTGGCATCTACCGAATTCACCCAAGCCAATACGGAGTAGCACATTCTTGCATGGAAAAGCGAAAAATACGATATTTTCGCAGCCTCGAAGCCCACAGAATAGCTAATTTTTCGTAAAGCGAAAATGCTTTTAGATAAGTTTGTGCATAGATCACCTATATGAGCTTTCCAATTTAATTCTGCATCCAGCCAAACACCCAAAAACTTGACTGGTTGTCGCTCTTCCTTTGTTCTGACTCTAAATTCCAGTTTTTTGTTTTTGTCGAATTCAGAGTCAACCGATTTGCTGCGAACCAATCCTCACCGTCCTGCTTAATTTTATCAATCATCTGATTCAAGTTGGTTTCATCCTTGCTAGCGGCCAAGAAAGTGATATCGTCGGCAAACAAAATTGTTTTCCCATGTATGTTTAAGGGAAGATCATTTATATAAACTATAAATGGAAGTGGTCCCAGTACGGATCCTTGCGCCACTCCACAGTTCACAACAGCTAGTTCACTCAGTGTAAAGTTGAAACTGACTCTTTGCTTTCTATTTATCAGGAACGACTCAATGATGCTCAGTGAATATTCCCTAAATCCGTAATACTCCAACTTTCGAACGAGAATGTCATGAGGCACGCAGTCGAAGGCCTTTGATAGATCGCAGAACACGCCACAAGCTGCCTGTGACCTCTCGAATGCGTCACATACATAGTGTACTAGTCTCAATATGGCATCAGTTGTTGACAGACCTGGTCTAAACCCGAATTGATCATTTGTGAGAATATCGCTGTGGTCAAGATAACGCGTAAACCTTACCAACAGTGCCTTCTCAAACACCTTTGAAAGAACCGGAGTTATAGTGATGGGGCGATAATTCTCAACCTTTCCCCGGTCCCCACATTTATAGAATGGCATTACAATGGAGTATTTAAGGGTATCTGGAAACACACCCTGCTCAATGAAGGGGAAATTCCTTCCTGGATTTAGAGTATCGTTCTTTCAATCCACAGTTATAAAATGTAATAATTTGTGTTGGCCCAAACCGCATTTTCTTTAACAACGTAGCACACATGCCTCCTTTTATATTTCGTATTTCGAGGGGTTGAGAACTCAAAAACAAAACAGTTCCTTAAGACCATCAGAGATACAAAAAGCAAGTACCTGTCGCGTTGTCCTAGGTGGAATCTGTTGACAAACAGAATGTTCTCCGACTAGAACAGCGAACAGCTGCAGTATTCAGAAGTTTAAATTTTAAATTTGCCGGGTAATTTTAAGTTGCCAATACTGACCAGGTTGCTAGGAATCTATGAATTGAAGTTACTTGTGCGAGAAGTTAGTTACATTTAGATTTATATTATATGAAAAAGACGTGCCAATAATTGTGTCGAGATTAAATCCCCTCTGACACAGTCAATTTTCTTGGACATTTTTCTGTAAATGTTCTGTTGTGTAAAAAATTGAAAGAAACATGCATATTGATATTTGTACATGTGAGAGGGATTCGATATGAATTCTCTCACAATGCACGTATTACGCATTTTTTACAGTTATTTCTTCTACACTTCTGTACACATGTACAAACATCAATGTTCAGACGATATATACATAAAATTTGTATACGAAATTACAGCTCTTGCAAAGCCGTACTGACGAGCGGTATACCCGCGAAACGTACGTCTACGGATGGCAAGAGAAGATCAAAATTTTGTAAGAAACATGTATACAAAAGTACAACTCTTCTGTAATTCAATCATCGGGCGCGCAGAGCATCAATTTCAAAATTTCGAAACCCTTAATCTGTCAGTCCCACCATAGTCCCGCACAGTCCCACAGTTAGTTGTTAGCACGTTGTGAGTTCCATGTCAGTCATATCGAGAGGCTGTGTGAAACGTTGTTGCAGTTTAGAGATTACGTTGTATTGAGTTTGGATGTGGTTTGGATAAATAATGGAGAAATGTTTGCTTTTAGCTTGGGCTGCTGTAGGTCTAAGTGCTGTAATTCTATTAATGAAAATACGAAAAAGAAAGACACGCAAAACATGGAGTAAATCATGGTTACAAAGACGAGAACTTGGTAAAAGGGTATTAAATCTTGTAAATACTGAACTGCTGACCGAAGACATGTCAGCTTACCTTATACCTCTTAAATAATTATATTTAAGATTAAATAATACACAGTGTCAAATGTTGTTGTCTTTAATTGAAAAAGGTATAATAAAAGAAGATACAACAATGCGTACTAGCATATCTGCAAAGAATAGGTAGCACATACACAGTAATCTTGTTGGTATTAAGTTCACTACAAATTACTTGTTGTAGATTACAAGTAACATTGCGATTTTTGGCCACAGGAGAAACTGTTTAAAATCTATAAGTGTACAATATTATTACAAAATTAGTGAATGTCATTGCAAGGACTATGGTGTACTTAATGACAACAATATCAAAAATATTGACGATTTTTTTGTATAATACGAAAAATGTAGAAGAAAATTGACCGTGTCAAACGGGCTTAACAATAAGTGTTATGTTTATTTATGAACAAACGAAAATTAACGAGGGATTGTTTTCTACACTTTAGACGTAAGGGGTTGTTCTAAACGCCGATTGATGCTACAATTACGAAGATCCCCAAACAGACAAGTACACCTGAGGTTACCTTAGGGTACCTGGGTAGGGTAGATGTTTTCGCTTTCGCTTCCTCTCACTGAAATTCTGCACGATACGCCAGGGATAAAGGAGTTTTGTTAATAGCAGAAAACGGAATAAAACTAGCAAACCCGAAGTTTGTTCAATAAACAGAAATTAGGGGTGAAAGGAAAACAAAAGATTCTCAATGGCTCAAGTTGACAGTTAAACCCAGAAACTCTTGAACGTCTTTTGAAAACGCGACAGAAATGAACAATGAACAAAAACTAAATCCTAAAACAATGACAAATTCGGAAAATATCAAAATTATTCGACATTTTTTATTTTCCGAAGTACTCCTTGAAATTTCGAAGAAAATCGAAATTGTCGGAACTACGACTTATTACACATCAAATTAAAGCTCTTCTAGTGCAGATTAGGGATAAAATAATTCCGGGTACGAAGGACGGTTTATTCAGGAAATATTCAATGAGAAAGTGAAAATTAGTTCTGGACGAATCGCTCTCGTACGCTCTAACACACAAACGAAACAAATTTCACGAGTTTTGAAGTGAAAATTGTATTCTACACCTTCAAAAACATCTGTATACAGAATTTCGTCTAATTTAGAACACATTAATTTTTTCTGAAATTTCCAAAGGAGTACCCCTTGAAATTTCGAAGAAAATCGAAATAGTCGGAAGTACGACTTATTACACATCAGATTAGAGCTCTTCTCGTGCAGATTGGGAATAAAGTAATTTCGGGTACGAGAGACGGTTCATTGAGGAAATATTCAATGAGAAAGTGCAAAGTAGTTCTGGACGAATCGCCCTGGTCCACTCTAATACCCAAACGAAGCAAATTTCACGAGTTTTGAGGTGAAAATCGTATTCTACACCTTCAAAAACATCTGTATACAGAATTTCGTCTAATTTAGAACACATTAGTTTTTTCTGAAATTTCCAAAGGGGTACGCCTTGAAATTTCTAAGATAATCGAAATAGTCGGAAGTACGCCTTATTATACATCAAATTAAAGCTCTTCTAGTGCAGATTAGGGATAAAACAATTCTGGGTATGAAGGACGGTTCATTGAGGAAATATTCAATGAGAAAGTGCAAAGTAGTTCTGGACGAATTGGTCTGGTCCACTCTAATACCGAAACGAAGCAAATTTCACGAGTTTTGACGTCAAAGTCGTATTATATACTTTTGAAAACATCTGTACACAGAATTTCGGCTAATTTAGAACATATTAATTTTTGAAGTGAATACTTTTTAAGGGACACATGATCAGATCGAACGTAACCGTCACTCGTAAGGGTAAACATACACGTAAACGTAAGAGCGTTAAATTTACGCGGAGCTTCAGTTCGTGTGAAAGACAACGAAAACCGAGAGTATGATGTGCGAACGGTAGGCCAAGAGTCGGGCGGTCAGAGCAATGGGGATACGTGGCATGCTTGAAAAGGAGAGATAGAGGGAGTATGATTTGCGAGCGAGAGGCAAAATCGCCGAAAAAGAATTTATATAACTTAATCATGACTTCCGAATCATCCTAATTTAATGTATAAGAACGATAAAGGTGATTGCAAGGACTGTGGTGTAATTTACTGACACAAATATCACATCGGTAAACTCCTCACCACACAATTGTTTATAATAAAATCGATGATACATTTTTCGCTAGCTCTAGGCAAGCATCTTCAACAACCGTATAAACCTAAGTGACTTCGTGTGACTTCGGTTTATACGGTTGTTGAAGATGGTTGCCTCGAGCTAGCGAAACACGTGTCACCGATTTTATTATAAACAATTGTGTGGTGAGGAGTTTACCGATGTGATATTTGTGTCAGTATAAGAACGAATAAAATAAAATATTATACATAAAATAGTCGTAAAAGATTTTCTACAACCTAATCCTACTTATTTCCAAATCATCAGAAAACATGTAGAACGAAAACGCGATGACCTCCAAGTACGAAATACGACAATTGTTGGGTATTCACTTCACACCTGGGTAAACCACAGACGCCATTTTTTTAATTTTAGATTACCGAGAAAAACAGACCACGTGACTTAACACCTTAGAAGGGTGCCTTTGTCTTCGCAAAGATGTCGACGGTTTGTAATCTTTTCTTCATCTTTACTGATGGGGCTTCATTATCAAATTCTATGTGTTGTTGTTGCGTTAGGATTTTACCAGAATCTTCTTCTTTCACGAAATTGTCTTTTTAGTCGTTTGCTGTAAATAAACTATTCGGTCAATTTCTATGCTGTCACAATGAAAAATGTCAAATTTTACGAAAGTAATAATGACACATCTTAATAACGCCACCAAGTGATCGCTTGTAAAAACATAAAAGGCGCTCCTCGTATATAGTATAAGTACTAAAGATTTACTACGACTGGTATCTAGAACCAACTGTTTTGGAAATGGCGTGTATAACGTAAGAAACAAGAACTTTCAATATTTCGCTTCCTCGAATAAGGTCTACGTAGTGGCTGTTTGTTTGAAAAGTACAAAGGAAATCTATGGATGTCTTGGTCATCTAATTTTGACTCAATTCTTTTTTAATTCCTAACGAAAAATTCTTCTTTTCCTTTCTATTTCTTTGAGCTTCGTCTATTCCACTCGGATTTTACAAAAACTTAAACTGAAAACAAAATATAATAAATTATGTGTGCTTCCATTACCGTCCATGTACATACAGACACGTAGCGACAATATAGTAGTTCATATTCTAATTAAAAATGGTTTGCATCTGACAAGTGTAGTAAGAGCATCAACTAAAAACGTCATTACCAATCCAGGTACGCGAGAGGTATTGCGTAATACTTGAGCAACATATTCTGTAATATTTACCATATGCACCTGGATACGTATATATATCCATGTGTGTGTGTGAGTGTATATTAACAATACCTGCAGATGATAAGCTTGAAATGAGGAATTTGATAGCACGAATTAAAATTTTCTGCAATCTTCAATACAGAAAATTAGGAAATATTGTTAGTTCATTTACTAATAAGAGCGCACAAAGTATAATTTTGTATCTAAACAACACCGATAAGAATTTCCCTTAGGAAGAATTGTAGGATACAATTTCAAATTTTTGGCGGAGGGAACCGCTCCCCATTAACTTAGAAATACGAAAGAGGACGTACCAATTATTGCCTTTATCGTTTTTATACCCATTTCAAGCTTCTATACACATATGCATATATATTCCTTCTTTTTCGTATTCGTTGTGTATTTTCTTCTATTTTCTAAGTCAAACTAACCTTAAAGGGCACTGCAAGGTCATTTGAATATGAACCAGGTACTTAGGGTATAGATGCCCTAGCATATCTCAGAATGGAAGCCGTTTTACAAAAATTTTATTAAAACGAAATTGCTTTGAAAATGGACCCCATGGTCACCTTAAATTTGATTATTTTCAAATTGTTTAAAGAAAACTCGTCTGAACTTGATGGGCTTAGGATGACTGCTGGCGTATCATATGGCAGCGACCCTGTTGAATAACTTGCAAATAATCAAATTTAAGGTTACCATGAGGTACACTTCTTTAAAGTAAACGACATTTTTATAAAACGGCTTTCCTGTTGAGATTTTCTGGGGTAATTTGGCTCATGTTCAAATAACTACTTTAAGGTAAGTTTGACCTATTTACATAAATACGCACAATTTTCTGCTTTTTCGATTTCCGAAGTTAAAATTAGACGTTTCTCTTAAGAAAAAGACAACAAACAAAAAAAAAAAAAACAAGAAACAAGGAAACAATTACTGATTATTTGTTTAGGCAAAAATTGCCTGACCTATTAATTACGAGGAGCTCTACAACTTTTGATATATTTTTTATAATTTGTAGACCCAATCAAAAATCTTTATCGACTTATCTATATATCAAAATACAACTGCCATAAGTATTAAAAGTTGTGAGAACTATAGTAATTAATAATGCGGGTGATTGTTGTTTAAAATAATCAGTGATGTTTCTTACTTTACTAAAGAAGTTCCAAATTTAAATAACTCGCGCGTTTTTAAAATTTGAATGTTGTTGTGAACGTAGTACAGATGGCAACACAATTCGTGTCTCCTTCTTTGTTTCGGGGAGTTGTGCATCTTTTCTATTTCTTATCTTTGTACGGCATTGGCTAGCCTGTTGCGACAAGCGTATGTACCGCTTCTTGTTTTGTTCTTGTCGTCTTGTGCACTCTAACTAATTGTTCCCCTCAGTTATTGCTATCTCGGAGAGATAGTAGTAACGCAGTTTTGGGGTACTACAGGTCCAGTACAATATCTCAAATGATTGATTATTTGGAGGAGAAGAGCATCGGATTAATGTCTCATTGCACGTATTTGCTTGATTTATCGCCTAACAATTTGCTTCTGTTTCCAAATGTTAAACAAGAAATGCGTTGGCAGCTAAAGAAACTGTCGAGGCCTTCAAAAACTATGTTTTCGAGATACCAATTTCAGTGTAAAAAGATGTTCCGAGAGTTGGTTGAAGCGCATGCAAAAGTGCATAAATCGTAAATGCAAATATTTGATTTGATTTAATTTGTTTCCCAGAAAATAGTTCATAATATACAGTACATGTGTCTTGGGCCAGGAGCAGATGGGAAGGGTTAAAAAAATTAAATTACGCTGTAAACTGTACAAAGTTGTGTGACAACTAAAAACTGGAAGGAATGCAATGTATAGACATGTTTTCGTCGTTCCATAACGGCAACAAACAAGGAATTGTCTGGTCAATTTCATAAAATTATAAAATTAAAGGCAAAAGCTAAAATGACAAAACAAAAATGAGATAAGATTTGGAGAAGCAATGAAACAGTTTGTTCCAAAGAAATTCTTTTCTTTCGTAGTCCAACTTAAAAGGCGTCCCTCGTATGGCTCAAGTCTACTTATTAGCAACATGGATTCTAAAAGAAAATATGGTAATTCTTCTTCTTCTTCTCGTTAATCCTTATGCCTTTCAGCGTCGGATTATTTTTGGATCTTACGACGATTTAATCCATTCTTTCCATCGTGTCCGGTCTGTACTCATTCTTCTCATTTCTGCTATGGTCTTTCCTCGCTTTCGTCCTAATTCGTTGACTCTGTCAATCCATTTTTTCCTTGATCTTCCCTTTTTCTTCTCCCGTTATTTTTGGCTTCTATTATTTTCTTTGTTAAACTCTTTTGTTCCATTCTATTTATGTGGCCGTACCAATTCAGTTGAAATTTTTCAATTCTTCTTAGTATATCTTCTTGATTTATCATAGTTATCTGTTCGTTTTCTATTCTGTCCATTTTTTGTTTTCCCCACGATCTTTCTCAAAAATTTCATTTCCATAGCTGTTATTTTGCTTTCGTGTTTTTGCTGTATTGTCCAGGACTCACTTGCGTACATTATTGTGGGGGCTACTACTGCATTATATACTATCTGTTTGATCTTGGGTTCTATTTCTTTTTTTCCAAAGATGGTTTGATTCAGAGCGTAGTATATGTTTGTGGCTTTCCGTCCTCTTTTTGCTATGTCTAGATCAATTTTTCCATCCTTCGATATAATAGTACCTAAATATTCGTATGCGTCGACAATTTCTTCCTGTTTATCGTTTATTTTAATTATTAGATTACTGGCTGGTTCTTTATTATTTATCACCATTAGTTTGCTTTTTTCTACGTTTATTTCCATCTTCATCTTTTCTATTTCTTCTGTCCATATTTTTGTTAATTTCTCCATTTTCACATAACTGTCAGCTATTAGTGCCAGATCATCGGCGTACAGTAATGCATCCACAGCTACAGGTTCCAGTCTGTTATATCCTAACAGTGTCTTCACAGTTTCGGTGCGTTTCCTCGTATTTTGCAGGATTCTGTCCATTACTATAATAAATATTAATGGACTTAAGCTGTCTCCTTGTTTTATTCCCACTTGCATTTCAAAATCTGCTGATCTTTTCCATTCACTTGTACTATCCCCCCTAACCTGACAATATTCCTAATTGGTTTTATTTCTTTCTTTTTCTTTCCATTCATTGATCTTATTAGGTTCCAAAATTTCCTGTTATTTGTTTTATATTCCTCATTAATATCATTTCCAAAATCTTCCCAGCTTTTCTTTTTCGCTTCATTGATTCTCTTCTTAACTTCATTTCTTATTTTAACATATTGTTCTTTGTATTGCTGTTCCTTTGTTAAAACATATTTTCTCCACGCATCTTTTTCTTTTTGACTTCCTTTTGTATTTCCTTAGTCCACCATTTTGTTCTTTTCTGTTTCTTCCTGTACCTGATTTGACCACATACTTCTAGTGCAGAATTATAAATAATTTCCTTGAAAATTCTCCACGTCTCTTCTAGTGTCATTTCTTCCTGGCCATGTCTCTTTAGTAAATCATTCGTTTTCTGTTGGTATTCTGCTCTTTTCTTCTCGTTTCTTAATTTGCTGATTGCTATTGTATGATACTCAGCTATTTGTTGTTCTGTGTTAATTTGTTCTTGGAGTTCTGCCGTTAGCAATCTGTGTTGAGTTCCCATTTCAGCCTCTTTTTGTGTCTTTATGTTTCGTATTATAGTTTTCATACTTTGGGTATAGACTATGTAGTCTATTATACTCTTCGCGTTTCTCTCTTCCGCGACAAAGGTGTATCTCTGTTCCAGTGGTTGCTCCCAGAAACCGTTCCCTATTAGGAGATCATTACGTATACAAAAATCAATCATTTTCCAACCATTTCCGTTTAACGTTTCTTCTCCATATGCTCCCAAGCAGCCCAGTCCCTTATTTATATCATTACCCACTCTACCATTCCAGTCCCCCATTAATATTACTTTTGAGTTTGTCTCTCTTATTTCATCCAGCAGTTCCTGCAGTTTTTCATAGAACTCATCCGTTGTACTTCCATCTGTTCCTTCTACTGGTGCATACATCTGTATGATGTCAACCGATTCCTTCTCCAATTCTATTCTCAAGCGCATCAACCTTGATGAGAGTGATTGATGTATAGTTACTCTTCTATCCAGTTCCTTTGTTAACAATATCCCTACTCCCTCTTTTTTCCTTTGATCCGGCCTCACTCCTGAATAGTACAAAAAATATTGACTTCCTACCCCTATTCCTCCTGCTCCGGCTTTCTTTGTTTCACTTATTCCCAGTATTTGAATTTGGTACTTGTTCATTTCTTCTGCTAGTTCGCATTCTTTTTCCGTGAGGGAAGTTATGTTCCACGTTCCAACGCGTATCTTTCCATTTTCCCTGTTCATAGCTGTGGTCGTCATCGTGTTAGCATTCCTCTCTGTCTCTACCTTGTTGTTCCTATTTCCCATCCTCACATCCATGTATTCTCGTGTTCGAGTTTGTTCTGTATCCGCTCTCATTGCCAGATACGTCCTCTCTATTCCCTGCTCGTTTACGCCTTCTAGTTTTTTGATCTCTGTATCTGTATCAACTTATCCTTCTCTCTATCCCATCTCCATTCCTCATTCCCGATATACAACTTCCTGAACCCAATTTTTGTTTGTTTTCCGTTTTCCCTCTCAGTTTTAGCTCTAAATCTAATTTGTTCTTGTATCTTCCTGTCCCGCTTAGATAGATCATCGTTAATAAAAATCCTTCCTCCTATTTTTGTTCTTAATTTCTTTTTGTTTTCCATTATCTCCACCTTATCCTCTGTCCTGTCTAATTGCACTAGACAGGTTTTTTCACCTAATTTTATGACCTGTTTTATATGTACTCTTATCTGTAACTCTTTATCTCTGAAATTTTCCATTGCGTTTTTTAGTTGTTCCTTATCTTCTGTATCTATTTTTCGACCCTGAATCACTACATTATTCCGTCTTTTCTCATTCTCTACCATCCATATCCATCACTACCCCCTTAATGAATTTACTTTGCCTTTTGAGTTCCACATTTTCTTTTCTTAACTCTGACATTTCTTTTCTATATTCTCTCTGTTCCTCCCGCATCTCTTTTATTTCTATTGATAAATTGTTCATCTTCGCTCCCATTTCCTCAATCATCTTCATCATTACACCAATGTTTTCTTCCAGCTTTTTCTGGGACTTCATAGGCGATCTTATTATTTTTGTACTTTTCTTGAAAATATTTTCGCTGTTCTCTTCATCCTCTCCTCTTTTTCCTTTTCTCTTCCTATCTTCCGAGCTGTATTCATCCGTATCCATAATATATACAATTTCCTACTCCGCCCCTGTTCTCTACGGATATGTATTTTCTGTTTTCTTTTCTTATCACCGCGCAAAAAGGCGAGCCCCGGTCGACCCGTCGGAAGTCTGGCTTTTATCAAGATATTGGAATAAATTGTTTAATTTTACCTGTTATTTTGTTTCCCAGATAATCACTTCCACTTTGTTTTTATATTTATCACTGTGTTACCAATTAAAAGATCACAATCCTCCAAGAACCTTGGGTATAAACACGGAGCAGACCGACAACGCACACACCGTCAAACACTCCAGGACCGGACCAAAAATTTGGTAATTAAACCACTTAATTAACCGAAACATTTCTATTAATTATTCAACGACGTCCAAAAGATTTTCTAACGATTCCACGCAATCCTATATGCTCGCTTAAAATACTCCCAACTTAATTTACAACCTACAGATATCGATATTTAATCTGATCGCGTAAAGGCGTAAATTTCAAGAGGAGACCCAAAAAAAGGAAATGCCATTTTTCTGAGAGTCATATTAAAAAACGATCGTAAATTAATAACAATTCATGAATCCGATGTCGCCTTGAAAAGATTTCGAACGCTCTAATTTTTTTTTTGCTTTTGGATCGCGATGATGCGTCCCGTAAGGTGATATCTATAAAAGGAAAATACGACGGTGATGAAGGTATCAGTTCTCGAAAAAGTCGGCAACGCATCTCCGAGAAAAAGAAAGACAAAACCATGTGCAAATTCGTGAGTATACGTTTTCTTTATCATTTTTGCTTCGTTTTGATCGATTTTATGTTTAATGGAAAAATTTAGGTGGCTAAATAATTTGGATTATACCTAAGTTAACAATAAGTCAAATTGCATAACTACCATTCTTACAACAGATTTTTACTTGCTTTGTCTATTTGGGATACACATTTCGTTACTGATGTGGAAAGCAAGATATATTTTTATTTTGTCGATTTTGCTCGAAACAGATGGCTAGAATAAAAAATAATAGTTTTGAAACTTATTAAAAATTGTATTGAAATTTTTGGTTTGGCCACCAAGTATTTGTACATGCTTCTAGGAAGATGAATTTTTAATGCAAAGATATAACCTTGATCAATCATATATTGTATATTTTCGCCAGTAATCTCTTGTCATCTTTCAGGCATCATGATAATGTGAAATTTTGCGTGGCTAAATAATCTGGATTATACGTAGGCAAAGTCAAATTGCATAACTACCATTTTTACAACACCTTTCCACTTACTTTCTTTATTTGGCATACAGATGTTGTTATTAAGGTTGAAAGCAACTTAGCTGGTTGGTCGAATTTGCTCGAAACAGATCAAAATACAAAGAAATTGTAATTTTTCGATTTGACAAAAAATTTTTCGAAATTTATGATTTGGCAACCAAGTATTTGTAGATCCTTTTAGGAAAATAAAAGGCATTATTTTAATTTTTGTCATCTTTCAGGCTTCATTATAATGTGACGTTTTTGAAACTTCTGGTTTGTATCAGCAATGAAACTGGACTAACAATAACTGAAAGTGTAATTTGACATGATAAACATTATTCAAATTTGTGCCATTCAAACAACTTCGCAAAGATGAAAGTAAATGATAATCTGTTGATGCAATGCTAGAACTATACAATGGATGTAACAACACATTTCAAGCGCACAGACTAATTTTTGACATCAAATCCATGACTTCTTATGCAAAGAATTCCTTTAACATTATGGATTTTACATCGGATGTCAGTCATTAAACATGTAAACAAATACCTTAAGGGGTAACACCAGTGTGAATTTTTCAGAAAATCGATTTTTTTATTGGCTTAATAGATGCTTTGAACCTTCTAGAATACGGGGCAGAAAGTTCATTACCCGGAAGAAAGTTTTTCCCTTGAAATTTCGAGCTCTTCCCGAAGCGCGTCGGATATCTCCGAAACGAATAACTGCCCCAAATAAATACCAGTTGGGAATGTCTTTCTTTTTGAGTTTTAACTCCTCTAATACAATAACAGAAGTCGTTAGAAAGTATCTATTAAGGACTTTCTAATTCTCAGACTCATTTGTCTATATATATGTGCAATATATATAGGAATGGAGGGTATTTATCGACCGATAAATAGTTAGGAATCCGTATGTTTATATCAGGGATTTCGGTCACAAAGCAATGGAGTATTAAAGCATCAAGCAATAATAAATGAGTATCCTTTAATACTCCATTGCTTTGTGACCGAAATCCCTGATATAAAACATACGGATTCCTATATATATATATATATATATATATATATATATATATATACCGGTTTAATTGTAGTTAGTTAAGATTTACACTATTAGCTCTTCAATACTTTATATTTTATATAGTTGAAGGATATGGTGTTTAAATGCTTCGGAGTGAGGTAATGAGGTTTCGAAAACGTTATTGTGACATTAGTGTTCAGTCTCACTAACAAGTTTAAGTAGTTAAATCCGATGAAAAGCTTACCTCTACTTTTAATTACGTTTTCACGTCCAACAAGCAATTACATATACTTAACGCTTCTTCGTAATGAAAAGGCTTCCTGTTCAACAAAATCCATTAATTCTAAATTAAACTATTATATAAAAAAGTCTTAAATAAAACGACTGATATTGCTGTGTGCAATTTTAATGATGGTCTGACAAATATTCTAACATCGAATCATGAAAGTATTGGAGATGGATATTGGCGTCCAATCATATAATTTTTTGTTGAAGCCGATACTAAGCGAGTCAAGCACGTCGAGCTATCTTTGACAGATGCGGTAAAAGAGGCGCGCTCTAGCATGCAATCTTCGAGGAAAGAGAATGAGGAAGAATATTTGAACATGGAAGGGCAGGTTTACGATCCTGGGATATCAAATTAGTGGTAAACAATTATAAACAGTAGAATCTTTCATTTGTTTGTGTCTATAACACATTCCAAAGCTTCAAGCGCGTTTTCCTCGAAACACGATTTTTTAAAACGGCATGCAGTATAACTACAACAATTTTTATTCTATTCATTCCAATTTTTGACCATATCTTTAGCATAAGAATAACTAGTGAAATACATATGGGGTTTTCGATAAGTTAATGTAAACATTAGTTATTAACATATGATTGCCCTTTTTTGTCCGAAAATTTAATGTTTTACTTCAAATACTCATCAATCGCACAAAAATCAATGTTTTCAAAATCCCCTATGTATTTTACTAGCTATAACCATGTAGATTAGGTGAATTTCTTTTTATATTCTGGTTTCAAATTTGCACCAGTTACACGGCGTGCCTCGGAGCGCCTTAAGTTCAACATGCCTCGCGAGAATATCTCCGGCGCCGCCATTTTTTCATATTTATCGATGATAATTCTTTTTCAATACTTAAATATATGCTTAATAACTTCCTCGAATATTATTATCATATTGCCTTTCCTTCCATCCAAAATACATTGTCAAAGAAGCGCCTCTTTTTTAGCCTGTTACAATGGTGTTACCCCTTAAAATGTGACGCCAAATTTATCAAAAAATTCATAGGCTGTTAGGTAGGTTCAGCGAGCAGAAAACATTGCCCGTATATATCCAAAGTTATTCTATTTGATTGCGCCACCACACATCGTACCTACCTAAAAACTCATGCAAACCTGTCAACTAATGAAATCCGCAATTACTTCCTTACTAAAGCAATAATATGAAAATGTTCGATTTGTTTCTATGTGTATTTGCAGGCTGTCTTCCTCGTCCTCGTGGCATTGGCTTTCGCCGATCCGAAAGCCAGACCCAAACCAAGTTACTACGATTCCTATCTGGCATCTCCGCTAGCTTATTCGGCTTATGGTGGTCCTTACTACGGTTCCTTAGCTAGTGCCCCGGTTTCGTCCGTGGTTCCAGTGTCTGCCCCGGTTTCGTCCGTGCTTCCGGTGTCTGCCCCGGTTTCATCCGTCCTTCCGGTCTCGGCGCCAATTCCGTCTGTGGTAAAGGTCCCGGCCCCAGTTTCACCCGTACTTCCGGTGTCAGCACCAATAGCGTACAGTTCGCCAGTTAGTTACAGTTCCGCCCCGGCTGTCTATTCTGGTTATTCTGGATTATCGGGAGCGTACGGATATCCAGGATACAGCTACGGTTATCCCGGATACACATACCCAGGATACACCTACCCAGGCTACTCCTATCCCGGATACGGATATTCTGGTGTTTACCCGTACCATTAAGGAAAAAGAAATGGTGATGTGTTGAAGAATTGTATGATATGTAGATGTTGTATATGTCTTTTAATATATCTGTAAAGTGAACCTGCGTTTAATTTATGAAATCGATGGATTGTAAAATTCGGAAAAAGAAGATGAATGGAGCATTTAAAACTACTACCCCAGATGTAACGCAGATAACCCATTAAATTCTCTTACGTAAAATCCTGGTAATTTTCGTCTTCCAACACATGGTTTAACATAGGAATTGCCTCCAAATCGTTTTCCTTAAAACTGGTGGCCGTTGTACATAAATCCTCTCATAAACATGGGCTATCTGTAGGACTTACCTATACTACTACATTGCAGGAGCCACTTACAGATTATAAAAAATAAAAGTAGCAAAAATAACTTAAGAAAAATGTTATAATAATAATAATAATAATAATAATAATAATAATAATAATAAGGTGTGGCACTAGATTTAATAAGATCTAATAAGATCGTGCCTGTATGACAGAAGGCGGTGGGAACAAATCTAAATGGATGAATGTTCACCGGAATGTACCATAGGGTTCGGTATTGGGTGTGTGTTTTTCCAGCATATATAAACGACTTGCCTAAATTGATTAAACATAAAGCTGTCGTATTTGCTGATGATACCTCCGTTATAGTGAGAGCTTCAAAGGACTAATAGTTGCCGGCAAACTGACATCTATTTTAAGAGAATTTGATAATTGGTTTGTGGAAAATAGCCTGAAGCTAAATGTTGACAAAACATCTCTATTGCAGTTCTCCTACTTTAAGGCAAGTCAAGTGACGTTTAAGCATAAGAGGGAACAACTAGAAACACGGGACACTGTGAAGTTTCTCGACCTATATGTACACTACAAACTTAATTGGAAAGCCCATGTCGACCACCTGACATCAAAATTGTCCTCTTGCAATTATGGTCTACCTGTCATATCCAAGACAGTGAATACCAAGGTAGGTCTCACAATCAGTGTTTATTACGCGTACATACATTCGAGACTAAAGTATGGTGTCATGTTTTGAGAGACATCAGTGGAAGCATTACGAATATTTAGACTCCAAAACTCGTGTGTTCGGAGCATCTTTGGATTAATTTTTTTTAAATTTAAATTGTTCCGGAACACTGATGTATGCCGACGATACAACCTTCTTAGCCGACCCACTCAGTGTTCTGAAGGAAGGTGTGCTGGCGGAAGCGGTGGAATGGTTCAGTGCCAACGGCTTGAGTGTTAATGAACGGAAGACCCAATCGATGTTCTTCACTACAAGGACCAGCAAGGAAAGTTCTCTAAACTGTTTGGGAGTGCGTTTCGACTCCGAGAAGCGGTGAGAGCAGTAGTTGGAATGGGACGGAGAACCAGCTGTAAGGAAATATTTACACATTTAAGAATCCTTACGATACCATCTCTTTTTGTACTAGTCTCTCTCCTCTATATCCATGCTGAGTCCGATAGCTTCCCCACCCATGCAGACGACCATGCATATAATACACGGTACAAAAAGAACTACGTCGTACCTTACCATCGCATAGGACGTGGCCAAACTAGTACCAACTACATAGCAATTAAAGTTTATAACCATTTACCAAGCAATGTGAGTGCCATGGGTGTTAGACGTTTTAAGGCAACAGTCACTGACCTCTTAATGAACAACTGCCTCTACGAAGTTGGATATTTCTTCAAAATCAACACCTCCTAGTGACTGCTTTGGATTTACTCTAAAATCTCTAAAATCATTTTTTATTCAGTTTTATAAATATTTTCTCCTATTTTATCTTTGGCTTTTGTTTGTATTGACTACTACATGTAGATGTAATATTTATTTTATTTTTAATATTAAATATTGACGCTTCGTTATACATATAGCAACGTACATGTATGTGTATTGTATTTTATGTATCTTGATCTATTTTATATCTATGACAAGTCAAGTACTGTACATTTTAGTCTAATTGTACACTATTTTAACAAATAAATCGTATCGTATCGTATCGTATCGTAAAAAGTCGCCACTCTTGTAAGCAGTGGTTTGAGGGGTATGACATAACAGGCCTATATATCTGTGAATGTGTAGTGTTTCTTAGAAAGGACTCTGACATGTTTCAAAATCACCTTCATCAGCATGCAGCATGCGCCAGCGAGGTGAGTCATCTCACTTAGTCCCCGTACAAACCGCGAGAGATATGGTTGAACGAAGTATAGTTCGGCAGATTGTGAAGGTGTATAATCACTTGCCCATGCACATAAAAGAACTCTCAACTCAAAATTAAAAGTTCATCTAGAATATGTAGGGAGACCGGGACTAGTACTGACAGGGGCAAGTAGTGACATTCAATTTATTGAGCTACCCGTTAGTTAGTAGCAGTAGATAGTCCACCACGGTTGTCTCAATTTTTTGTCTCGGCGTGGTCTCCGAGTTCTAAGTGGAAGCATTGTAGGGTTTTGAAGTTACAGTGTTTTTGTGTTTTCGGCTCCGAAAAGTAAAATTTTACGAGTCTGTTTGAAACGATTTTTCTAACTTCTTAACTAAACTAAGGTATGTAAACTTTTATAGCATCATTAGAAAAAGTAATGCGTTACCTGCAATTAGATATACGAGGGCCATCCAGTAAATAAGTTTCCTATTTTTTTCTGCGAACGAAACGTTGTCAAAATTAGTTAGTAGTGTAAGAAATGGTGACTAGGATGCGTTGGAAGCGCGTGACCTTCCACATCACGCTATTCGTACGCGCAAGTCCGTAGCGCTTCAGTTGCCATGGAGCTACCACTGGTGAACGTGTCCACGTGCGAACTCCGGTCTGTAATTCGTTTTTTCACGGTTGACTACCTGCCCCCAAGCACTACGGTTAACGCTGCGAGGTACATGACAATGCTCGCCCCCACGCAGCTCGAACGACCCAAACGTTGCTGAAAAACTTCAAATGGGAAATTTTCGCACATCCACCTTATTCTCCGGATCTTGCCCCAAGCGACTTCCATCTCTTTCCAGCACTCAAGTTGCACCTTGGAGGCAAGCACTTTGCGAATAATGACGAAGTGAAGGCGGAGGCGAACCACTGGCTACGAAGACAGGACACAGCTTGGTACAACAGTGGTATCAAACAATTGCTACAACGGTACCAAAAATGTTTGGACAGAAATGGTGATTATGTAGAGAAGTAGTCTATGAGTTGTATAATGAAAATAAAATAACTGCATAATTGTAAATAATGTTGTTTATTGGTTAAAAATAGGGAAACTTATTTACTGGATGGCCCTCGTAGTTTGATTTTAAATTCATTCATCATAATCTACATTAAATAAATGGAAAATGGCGACGCGTGGGGCTAGTTGTGACAGTCACCACGGGGCACGTTGTGCCAGCGGCACAACATGCCCCGGTAAAATTCTAATGTAGTGTTGTTTATTCTAGAAAAATGGTGAGAAATTACAAAAGGAAAACGGAAAAGCAATAGCCACCTCGGAAGACTACGAGAAGGCTGAGATAGAAGTACAATCCGGAAGATATAGCTTTAGGAAAGCAGCGGAAATGTTTAATATAAATCGAATGTCACTACAGCGATTTATAAAAAAGGAAAGCTAACCCTGATGGAGTCATTCACATGGGATATCAAAAGCCCCGTATGATATTCACTCCTCAACAAGAATGCAATACAATCAGCAAATATATTCTACGGCATCAGTCCTTCTGAACTAAGATCTTTAGCATACGAATTTGCCATAGCAAATAAAATTCAAATTCCTCAGAACTGGACCGCCAACAAATCCGTAAGTGGTGACTGGATGACTAAATTTATGCAGTGTCACAATAACATTTCTCTATGTATTCCCGAAGCTATCGGCTTAAGTCGTAATACGAGTTTCAACAAGCACAATGTTAATACATTTCTTGACAATTTAGGAGCTATTCTAGAAAAATACAATTTTAATTCTAATGACATATGGAATATCGACGAAACAGGCACAGCAACAAAAGCCTGTAAACATAATAATTGATAAAATAGTGGATACGTATTATCATTAAGTAGGTAGTGTAAACCGGACTCAGGCCGCTACTCTAGGAATTTTATATAAGTTGCCACTGAATAATATAATAAAACATCATGCACTTTTTTATCAAACCTTATTAATTATTTGTTTTTATGACGTATTATTATTGTAATATTAGTTGTGTAATACACCATATAAATGAAATAAATTGTTCTGTGATTAAAAAATTACTCCAGTAATGAATATATTTATTTTGTTTATATCACTGTATGTGTCACAACATGCCCCATGCCGGAGAAAGTTGTGACAAAGTGCATTGCAACAAAACAATTTTAACACGAACGGAAAGACGTATTTCAAAACTAATATTACCAAAAGATGTAGGAAGACCTAGTGTCTTTGGCCCATATACGACAAGCCCAATATGTGTAAACTATTCCTGTAAAATTCAACAATATGAAAAATGTCACAACTAGCCCCGGTCTCCCCTACTTTTACTAAAAATCTTTTACAATACAGGCGACTTTTTTGCTTATAAAGTTTAATCTATTTATTTAACTAATTGATTGATTTTCAATTTTACGTACGTACATATGTGTGTTTTTATGTATTTTTAATTATTTATATTATTCATTTATTTAATATAAATATGGCATAAATTATGTATATCACACTGAATAAAGAAATATGTTATAAACAGAAATAAGAGAAATTATTATTATTATTATTATATGTCAGTTTAGCATCAAAGTTAGTTGAAGCATTAATATTATATTATATAAATTAATAGTGATTGTAAGGACTGCCGTGTAATATTACCGATATTATACCGCGTCGGTAAACTCCTCACCATATAATTATTTAACTCAATCCGGTGACATGTGTTTCGTTACTAACGGGGCAAACATCAAACTTCGGTAAGGTACGGTTTGAAGATGCTAGTCTTTAGTTTAGGATTGAATTAAATGATTGCGTGGTGAAGAAGTTACCGATGTAAAATATAGTGTCAGTATCCTTATAAAGCGTGTCCCAACAAGAATTTTGATTTTAAATCGCGCGCCATTTCCGCCTATTAATTGTTGAAGCAGAGGGGCGAGGGAAATATCGGGGAAAAAGAAGTAGACCGCAAATTAAATGGCTGCGGGCTATGTAGAGAAACTTGAGAAAAATGGGGATAAGTGACTAGAAGAAGGCAATAATGGATAAACATAAATGGAAAATAAATTATAACCAAGCCATGGGCCTTCTTGGTATGCAGTGCTGAATCTATACACACATATAGGATTTTCATTTTTTATTTCGATTTTGTTTGGGAGGGGGACATTTAAAAACCTATTCTAGTTAGTTGGGAAACTTTACTTCTAATCGTAAAATTATAGTTTAATTGGTTTTTATGTTTAATATTTATCAGGTGGTTAATTATTTAAATCAAAAGACTTTGTAAGTTTCAAAAATATTTAATAATAGTACCACTACAATATTGTTTCACGACACTGTGTGGTACTTACTACTTACTATTTTTGAAACCTACAAAGTCTTTTGATTTAATTTATTCGTTATGGAGTTTCAACAAGTGATCCCCGCATCAATCATTATTTGGTTAATTATTTTTTCAGTAAAGTTGTTATTGTGAGCGATTTGTCTAATTATGGTAAGCTACTGTAAAGTGCGTAACAATAAGAGGAGAGAAAATGTCCTATGGATCAATGAGTGGTAAGCAGCTAATTTGACATGCGGTGTGAGTACCTTCCTAAATGTTTTTTCTGCCAGATTTGAATTGATAGGATAAAATTTAATTAGAAAATCTTATTTCTTTTTTAGGTACAAAATCTTGTAAACCTATTAGAAATTTATTTCTACTTCAACCGAACAAACAAGCGATAATTTTCTTGGAATAGCTTGGAGAACGAACAATTTTTGTCGGATTCAGTTCATCTTGGAACATTAAAAAAGTGGATTGTTGCTCAGTTTCCAGCTCACACGAATATATCCAAGTTTCGCCACCTGTTACAATTTACAAAATTTTGTATACATAAAATTTGTATACGAAATTACAGCTCTTGCAAAGCCGTACTGACGAGCGGTATAACCGCGAAACGTACGTCTACGGATGGCAAGAGAAGATAAAAATTTTGTAATTTGCAATTTTCCCACGGCGGGTAGCCGAAGAGCGCGACTGCAGTTACTGCAGAAGGCTGTGGCAACGCAAGTTGTCCACTTCTGTAGAAAAAATAACTGTAAAAAATGCGTAATACGTGCATTGTGAGAAATTTCATATCGAATCCATCTCACATGTACAAACATCACCTGTTACAATGTCATATACGGATTAGCAATTCCTTGGTCGAATTTTTCTATACCATTTCCTTCGAATCTCTACGAATTAAGTCTTTTCTTGAGATCCAGTCAAATTATGCGGAATCCATGGGGAAAAACCCTCTTTCACAAAATACACAAGTAAAATCGAATGTATTGCAGTCTTCGATATGCCTAAAAATGCCTCTTTCTGACTGTAAGTTATATGTCGATCTTGTTTAACCAAGTTGCGCTCACCATCAATATTTTTTGGAACAACAACCGGTTTTGATCGACCTACACAAAATTTATCACTGACGAACGCATAACCACGATGAATAACTGCAATTCCATAAGTTAGGTATTTACTAAAATCGTAAAAATCATCCAACAAAAATCTTTACATAAAAGTTCTATTTTTTCAAAAAATTGCTTTCCTTAAACGTTCACTGTAACGCTCAACATGCCTCGAGGGCGCAGGCCGTGTTTCCACTTTCACTTTTATTCACTTTCTAGTAATCGATACACTGTTTGTTTCCATTCCTTTCCGTCTCTCGCCTCTGTTTTCCACTCCCTTATTCCTATCTTCCTCAGGTCTTATTCTACGCTTTCACTCCATGTTTTTCTCAGCCTTGCTCTTCTTTTTCTCCCAATTGGTTACCTCCTCGTTACCAGCTTTTGCAATCGTTCATTTGACATTCTTTCTATATGGCCTAACCGTTTAAGGTTTTGTATCTTTATGCGTCTTATTATGCTTGGTTCCTTGTAAACTATTTTCAATTCCTCATTCGTTCTTCTTGTCCTTCCCCGATAGATACTTCTTAGTATTTTTCTTTCCCATTTGCCTAGAATATCCTCTCTATGTCTCTGCTGCATATGTTGGTCTTATTACAGTTTTATATATTCTGGCTTTTGCATTTCTGAATATATACTTGGAGCTCATCAACGACTTCAAGCTGCCAAATTTTCGATTCCCTTTCATTATTCTAGCTCTAATTTCCTGCTCTTCGTGGACTTTCTGTTCTATCAATGTCCCCAAGTATATAACCTGATTCACCCTCTCGAAATTATATTCTTTCTCTCCCTGTACTCTCGCAGTCCTTTGGTTTTCTCTTGTGTTCCCTTCGCCATGTATTTTGTAAACAAATTAATCGATCGATTTATAAGCTGCCACTGTTTTCACAATAATAAAAGTAAAATTTCACGAAAATAGTAAAGCAATGACACGTCACAATGGCGCTACTTAGTGATTGTTTGTAAAAATATAAAGTGCGGCTTATTTTTGTAAAAATTTACTGGGCTATGGCCTTGTTTTTGTCAAAGTTTGCTGAATCATTACCTGTGCTATACATAATTGTGTTATGTTATTCATAAATTTAACAAAATATAAAAGATTTTATCTGATTTGTTTCTGCTTTAATTTTGTACGATAGAGGGTTAAAATGTATCCCAGTGAATTGGTGCTAACTTATTAGAAGGCTTAGAATATCATTACCGCTTTTGAAATAGTTAGGAGCACTTAGTTTTCAAAACCTGGCTTTACAGAATTTTGGCGATGAAAAAAAAATTGTATTTTGAGGATGTTTTTATTTGATCTAAACTTTCTATTTCAGTAAAGTGGACAAAAATGAAAATAATAACAACGGTTATGAAATATATGTCATTTCCAACAAAATATACATTTTTTACAAATGAAAAAGAAAACGCAGGATGAAACTACCAATAATGTCCATAAGAAGCCGGACCACCTCCATACCAATAAGGTGCTCCATAACCATAGCCATATCCAGGATAACCATATCCATATCCGCCCCAAGCATTTCCGTATCCTACGCCTCCGTAATAGTCGCCATAATAACTCGCTTTAGGTTGCGCTTTGGGCTCGGCCAAAGCGAGCGCGAATAGAACGGCGAACAAAACAATCTGCACGAAACAAAATCGCATAAGAAAACGAACAATGTAAAATCTACAAACTTACGTATTTGAACATCTTCACGATTGATATCTCCTACGAGAAACTGACGGGGCTGTTTGAAAAATTTACCATTTATATACACCCGCAAAAGCCTAATAAATCCGTCGAAATACAAGGTAATTTAATTATGTATACATATCTATATCAAAGTAGGCCTCTTAATCGCTAAAACAGGCCGTTAAATAAAAACATTTACCAGGCCCACGCATGATTTTATTCAACATCCGCCGTTACGAAATTGCGTCGATCGAAGGATCCAATTTCGAACGATCTATAACGATAAAAATGAATCAAAGTATTCGAAACAACGTTTATATTACATAACAGAAGAGTGTGTGGGTATGAATACTAAATAATGGTATCAATAAATCAATAAAAGGACATTTTTGCACGTGGAAAGTAAGATATCTAGAGCATCAATGTGTTAAAGACGATTGCGAATAGCTGTTATTTGTGAAAATATTGAAGTGGGTTACTTTCGCCACCTGACTCTTTTTTGATATGCGGGTTTTCATTCGATTAAAGCATTATTGTTTACGAAATATAACTGAAAAGAACTTTCGAGTAAAAGGGAAACAAAATCCCAAAAAAATGTCGAGAAAAGCAAATCTATTATTGTTTTTAAAAGGCGGACGAGGCACTAGTAGCATAAATATGAAAAATAACATAATGTGGATAAAATAACAAAATAATAACGCCTTAAAGCACGTTCTTTATTTGAAAACAGACGAAGACAAGGTATTAATAGGAATTCCTCTGAAGTATATTTTAAGTTTTTACCTACGTCATTGTTTTGTTGTACGAGTAAAGACAATATATTCATTTCACTATTTATTATATTTAATACTTATGTAGTGAGCTGGGCCGTAACTAGGCAGATGCAATCACAGAAGGGGCACTGAAGGGAGGACCAACATGCTGTCCATAAGGAACTATATTTTTAAATTTTAAATTTTTTCGAACGGCTGGCAGAACTGACTGATATTTTTAACGTGCCTATGTTAACTTGCCTCACCAAGGTTAAATTACAGTGCGAATACAGCAACGTAGTCACCATACTTGTCGTTTCCCGTATATGTGTGTGAAAACAGGTAAAAATGACAATAATAATATTAAGATTATTTGACTTGCTCCAACCTCGTATAATCTTGTAAATAAATTTGACCCGTTATTTATTTTAACCTTCCTATACTCACGCATACGGTCTGTGAGACCGATTTATATAGTATAGTATACGTCTTTCATTTTGACGTGAGTATAGGAAGGTTAAATTAAGTATAATGTTTTCTTGTGTTTTGTAGTTAACTGCAATCTGAATGGAAAAAATATAACAGATAGTGGAAGTTTCTTAGAGATTTTGCGCGAATGTCATTTCTTGGTTTGTTTTGGCATTCTTATAAAAGCCATTTCTCCAAAAGAATTCATCGTTAAAGTTGTGAAAAGCTTAAATTTCGTCTTTTGCAAGTGCTCCCGAATAAATCTTTAGTTTCAGAAAAGGTAAGCGCCTAACTCTTCTAATATGGCGCTTATGTAAGGAGAAAGTTCTGCTTTTGGACCTAAATTGTGTCGGCATTCCTCGACAACCGCAGTTTGCTTTAAATTATATAATTGTAAGATCCACTTTTGCAAGGTCCTAGAAAATATTAAATTTTGACCAGTTTTATCAAGAAATTGTTGCAGCACCCTAATTATTTATCTCCTTGTCATGGAACATGTAATTGCAGTCCAGAATCTCCTGTTATTTCATGTTCAGTATCAGATCTTCTCAATTGAAAAGGATTGAGGTTATGTATACCACCTGAAATGGAGAAATTGCTATACCGAAAAACTTTCCTCTGCATCTGTAAGATCTTATTTTATCCTGTAATAAAAGTTAAGATATTTATTATCCGACATATTCTCTTGACAAACAACTTACCTGGGAAAACTGGTTTAGTTTAATTTTATAATTTCTTCAGTCATTTATTACTAGTTAATTCTTTTGTTAAAATAGTTAAACTTATTCATTCCTTGTTTCATAAAATTAATTTGTAACAAGAATAAGATAAGTTGGTTCGATAGTTATCAAAATTATATGTATAAGATATAGGGTAAAATAATAGAAAGAAGAAATAAACGCCGATTGTTTTAAAGTTTAAACTTTTAAAAACCTTTTTTTCAAATAACAAATAAGAATCCGAAGGCCTGAGATTATAAAACGAACTGAATAATAAATAGTAGTTTTGTTTAAAATTTCAAACTTTCTAAAATTTCAAAATTAAAAATTTGATTTTCGACTTTCAAAAAATATTCGTTTAATATTTCGAGGATTTCGTTAGCAGATATTTATTTATTTATTTATTTATTTATTTATTTATTTATTGGTAGACCGACAGTAACGGGACTAACCCAACAACACTGTACACATAATAATTACAAATTATTGTGAGTAACAATATTATCGCAATATAGTGAAAATACTATATATATATATAAACATAATAAGAGAATATAAAATTAAATTAAAAGTTATACTACGAAAATATACAATAGAGAAAAGAAACAGAGACAATGGTTGTATAATGAGGGCGCTAGAGAAAAAGAAATGTCACAACAGTTAAATTTGTTAAATCTGTAAAATTTGTAATTACTGTGATCAATTCACATGTTTGAATCAATAAAATTGCTGATTACAGTGTACTTAAATCTTTTGAAAGTGAAATGAAAGATATGCAAGTTATTTCAATATCGCAATTGGTCATTGTAGAGATGCATAAATCTTATCATTGACGAATTATGAAAAGAGTAAGTATAACGACGTGGTAAGTAAAAAGTAAACGGTCCCGCGTATAACACGGGGACACTCGAAAATCAAGACAGAACAGAAGATCGGAACAATCAACCAAGTTATTCAATAGTTTGTATAAAAACAGCAAGTCACGTACTTTTCTTTTCTGGTACAAGGGCAACATACTAAAGTACTTACAAGATTCAGTGTAGTTAACAAATGTATAGTTACCTTTAAAGCCCATGAATCTAACGAATTCTTTTTGAATACTTTCAACTCTGTTAATATGTTATACATCTAGGGTTCCATACTACTAAAGCATAGCCTAGCTATACTATTGATGTAAGCAGAATATAATGTTTTCATACACAAGGTGTTCTTAAATTATTTGCACGAACGCCTCAAGAAACCCAGCATCTTGTAACATTTCCGCACGACATGCTCCACGTGATCTCTAAATGTTAACTCTGAATCAATAACAACCCCCAGGTCAGTTACAAGCTCAACCCGACTCAAGGTGCCACTACCAAGACCATTCTGAGAATCTATTTTAACTCTGTTTCTTGTAAATTGAATATACATGCACTTATCAAGATTAAGAAATAATTTATTTCTAGTACAGTAATCCGGAAATCTATCCAAATCTCGCTGCAACAACTCGCAATCGGACAAAGTTGCAATGGCCTTGAACACTTTGAGATCATCAGCATACTCCAAAACTTGAGCATGTAGAAAACAAGTATGAATATCATTAATTTAACAATTAAAGAGCAACGGACCAAGGTGAGACCCCTGCGGCACACCCGAGGTGATAGTAATAGGCTGTGATTGATAACCCATTAGCTTTACAATTTGTGATCTATTGGATAAATATGACGTTAGCCAACGAAGCAGATCCCCATGCACACCCAAACCCAACAACTTCTGAACCAAAATACTATGATTTAACTTGTCAAACGCTTTGCTGTAATCAGTGTATACAGCATCAACTTGTACTCTGTTATCACGGTTTTTTGAAATAAAGTGTGTGTAGGTAAACAAGTTAGTTTCAACGCATCTTCCAGGGAAAAGACCGTGTTGTTGTGGTATAATCTGCTGCTTGACTTGATTGTAGATAAGTTCATAAATTAATGACTCGAATATCTTAGCCGAAATGCTTAAGATGGATATAGGTCTGTAATTATTTATGAGATGGTTTTTACCTGATTTAAAAATGGGTATGATATAAGCACACTTCCAGACAGACGGAAAAGACCCCCCTTTAAAGATTTATTGAAAATAATGGAAAGTGGCAGAGTCAGATAATCAGCACATTCTCTAAGTATGCACGCAGGGATGCCATCCGGTCCGGTGGCCTTACGCACATCTAAAGATTTTAATCTAGATTAGATATGTGACCAACGTACTGGGATAAAAGTAAGTATGCAGTTTACAGTTTCTTATAACAGTTTCATACTTGTAGGTACAGATAACGTATTAGAAATAATATGTTTATTTAGTTCCAGTTTAGAAATGTCTCAACAACTGTCGGGTACCCATAAGATAGATATAAGGAAACAAAAATTAAGTCAATTTTGCAACAATCTGTTAAATGTCTGAGAACAGAAACAGGAGAGAATGAAGGAAGTGCGAAAGAGATAAAATCTACTAGTGCTTCACAAGCTGATGATGCAATATTAAATTATTTAATTGTTTCTTTGTCTTGGGGGATTACATTTAAAAGAAACTTTAACTGCAAAGAAAAACTTTATTCTCTCTAAATTTAAAATAATACATAAAATAAATAAAAATTACCCTTACCGCACCTTTCTGAAAAATCCAGATACGTATTTCGGCAACTAAGTTGCCATCCTCAGTGGAAAACTTAGGAATTCAGTATCACTAGCGAATCGGGCTAATGCCCAAGACGAACACCACACAATGAACACTGTACAACACCAAAACACTGCACAATGAACATCACACAATGAACGCGCGAAACACACCAAAACACTGTTGACACAAACTCCCATTAAAGGGAGCGTGTGGTGCATTTGCTGGTGGCCGAATTTCCAAGTTTTCCACTGAGGATGGCAACTTGATTGCCGAAATACGTATCTAGATTTTTCAGAAAGGTGTGGTAAGGGTAATTTTATTTATTTCATTCTCTCTGTACTGATAGATATGATTTATTGTCTTCCTTAAGATATAAAGGATACCCTAAGGCACAGTGTACTGATAGAGCTTGTTCCTCCTTGTTTAGTAATAGATATAGTTTTGTTTCTTTAACGAAACATAATGCTAATTGAATTATTGTAACACACTATTTCTTACGCAGACATGCTCTCACTAATACCACTACAAGAAGATTATTTCTAACACCCTGCAAGAAATTTTTTTTAAAAATTCCCAACTTTATCATAAACTAGGCGATTTTAGAAAGCTTTATCAAGATATTGGCAAAAGAAAAGATTTTTACCACGGGTTGGTTACCTGACAGATATCTTTAATCATCCCCTTTAAGGACGTCAAGTCACTTTTATGGACGCTATTGAAAAACTTGTAAGCATTCTTGGTTAAGTTACCCATATGGAAGAATACAGTAAAGGCCAGCAATATTGCAAATTTTCCAATGATGTAGTTAAAAAATCTCTACACCTAGAAAGATTACGAATTACCAAATTTCTTCCTTCATGGCAGGAAACTTGACCTACGGATTTACAATCCTCTTCTTTGCAACGTGTACCGAAGACGTTGAGTTGACTAAGGATTACCTTGCTGATCTCAGGGAATAAGACTTCTTACGATAAAGTTGTAGTTCAAAGAGCCTCGATGAATTTTCGGATTCTGGTGTTCTGGTGGAGCTTTGGAAACTTTAATTCCATTCGCAATCATACTTTGCGAATCTTGGATTTTCTATGCTAGCAAGGATCGCAATAAAAACAGAAATCGGCTGATATGCACGTCAACTTGTCACGCGCCGAACAAATAGTTCAAAGTTGTCATCCAAAAATATACTTGCGATTACTTGTTATTTGTTTCATTTACTCCAATAAAACTTCTTCTTTTATAATTTTAATTGAAAAATATGATTCTGTGAAAGAATCCGTGGCCTTTACTCTACTGCCAAAAGTGAAGGTTAAGAAACCCTGCCCTTGACGAACAAATACTTTTCTCCTGTTTTTTTTTTTCTCCTCCATTTGTCATCAGGTGAACTCGCCAGGATGGCTTGACGGAAGCGTTGTTTTTCTAAAAATGGTCGCCACGTCCAGTAGAATATTGAGATTACCAATATCTTAGAATTCTACTGGGCAAAGGAACATGCCAATCTGTCGAAGAGTTTACGTTTTATACTAGATTAAATTGTGTAAACATGGAGAAAGAGAAAGGTGTATTTGGAGAATAGGAGAATATTTCAAATTTCATTCCTTTAAGATTTTATTGTTAATTCCTTCTAAACAGGAGAATCTGAAACAAGTAAAATGAAACTGCGTAGACCATGAGAAGTAAGGAAAAACTTTAAGGAAAGGTAAAATAACAAGTAAAATCGAAGCGATAGTGTATCGAAAACCGTAAATTTTGTTGATTGCCAACCGATAACGTAGTTTTCTGTGTTGTATTGTTCATAAAAAGAGCTACCACCTTATTGGGCGAGATTCACTAGAGCGGGTTTGCTGGAATTCTTAGACATAAATAATCACCTTTTTTAACAATAGGATTTAAACTAAAGGACGTACCAAAAGGGAATAAATTTGAAAATTCAGTTTCTTTTTGTTTTACCTCTTTGCAGTTGGTACACCTACCTACATTTTCGGTTGGTATTCAATGAATTTGACAGTTTTGTATACATCATTGCTTAATTTTCGTGTTTTTCAGAAGTATTTCTTTCCTTCCACCCCATGGTTTCACTTGTTTCTTTTGTTTAGCGCTTCCCTAGTCGACGAAGCAGGGGTTAAAATCGAAGAAAAATCGAAAATTTACAAAAGGAATTCCGCGTATTGGTTAAACATCATTGTTTACGTGATCGAACCATTGCAGAAACGAAAGAAAAGTTACATAAATATTATGACTTGTAAGTTGTTTATATCGTTTAAAGTTGGTGATAAAGTGACAGAGAATCTCATCATTCATTGTGACCACTTCAGAATTAATTAATAGAATCTGACATGAGGGCCAATGAAAAGTCCATAAAATAACTAAGTAGCTGTAAGTATCTCAACGGAATGAATATGGAACATTCTACATTAACATTTATTGAAAATTACAATAAGACAAGAGTCGGGTTTGTTTGATGTGGAACAAATCCTAACTTTTATTTCTTAAATAATTGTTTAGTGGAATGAAAACGCAATTCAACGGTGGGGTTGTAGCTGTATGCGGCATCTTACAATCTTGGAAAGATCAGCCTAAAATCACGAGAACCTAAAAGAAGAAAACAACGAAAAGTGCCAACGCATATGATGTAAGAAAAGAAAAACCAAGCGGTGGCGTGTACAAAACTGTCAAATCCATGAAATACCGGCCAAAAATTAATTATATCTACCAAATGCAAAGAAGGAAAACAAACGAAACTGGGTTCCCAAACTTTTTCACTCTTTACGCACCTACTTTAGTTTGGCTCACACAATTTGTGACAACAAGAGGAGAATCAGCCAATAAAAGTTAATATTTTTAAACCAAATTTTTTTACAAATGTTCATGGCGTTGAAAACAAGAAATGATAAAAAGGAATAACAGTTGTCTCGGCCATTTCGGAAGTCGCTTTGCAAAGAACGACGTGGGAAGTTGCATGGGCAATGTAAGACTCCATACCGCACGAAGAATGAAGATTGTTCTAAGCAAATTGGGCTGAAGATTGCTTCTAAATCCGCGTTCCAGCAATGGAAGATTGTCGATAAAATTACTAATTTCACTTTGCAAAAATTTAGATACCGGTCGGCATTCAAAGATTGGTGAAAAAGAAAGGTCCAATTATATAACTTTTGTAGATTCCGCACCATACATTTGTCTTGAACGCATATTGACTTCGAGTTTTTATTGTAAAATGTGGGTTGGCATCTGTCCACCAACGGCAGTTTTGACTCGATACAGTTCCGTTCGATGTAAATGTTGCTTAATCGGAAAATAAAATTTGTCTCGACACAAAAGGATTATCTGCTAATATTGCCTGAATGTCGGCACAAAACTCCAATCGTCTGTCATTATCACCTGGTCTTAGAGTATGTACAAATGTAGGCTTGTAGGGATGAAATTTGTTTTTTTAGAATTTTAGCTACCGAATCTTTGCTTATAGTGTTTGACATCAACAATGCTCTTTTCCGCAACGAACACCTCGGTTGTTCTATTGGTGGACAGATGCCAACCCACATTTTACAATAAAAACTCAAAGTCAATATGCGTTCAAGACAAATGTATGGTGCGGAATCTACAAAAGTTATGTAATTGGACCTTTCTTTTTCACCAATCTTTTAATGCCGACCAGTATCTAAATCTTTTGCAAAGTGAAATTAGTAATTTTATCGACAATCTTCCATTGCTGGAACACCAACATATTTGGTTTCAACAGGATGGTGCACCTTGTCATAGCAGGTTGGACGTAAGGCAATATGTTGAATATTGTTTTAACGAAAGGGTTATACACCGCTTTTCCACAATACGTTGGCCACCTCGGTCTCCAGATATGACCCCACTTGATTTTTCTTGTGGGGTTATTTAAAAGAACATGTTTATATTCAAGCGTCGTTTACGGATGTAGGCCATCTAGAACGTGTTATTAGAGAAGAAATCCGTAAAATAATTCCACAAACAATTAGGAGGGTTTTAAGGCATTTTTGTGATAGAACCGTTACATGTATGGAACGAGAAGGCGGATATGTTGAAACATTTGTGTAACATTTTCAATGCTTTCTTTTGTGTAAATGCTGTATTTAAATTGTATAATTTCCAATTCTGAACGACTATTCCTTATAACATTTTAAGTATTATTGAAAATAAAGGTACTTTACTCTTATACTAATTTCATATTTATTGTCATATCTCGTATATGACTAACAAATATTAAAATCTGACAATTTGAATTTAAGTTTTGGATGAAGCAGGACTTTTTATAAAGAATAACTTTTTTTCATAAACCCAAGAATAAAAAAGTTTTCCATTTGTCGCGAACTTAGCTAGACACACAGTATATATATATAAAAAGACTACATTGTAATTTCGATGAAAATTGGGGAAATAAAAGAAATATAACCAAATTCCTAGAACTCTGGAAACATCCCCCGTATCTTGAAACAAATAGATCAACATCTTATTTTCCTAGAGTCCAAATTAGTTAGTCTTTGTTTCGTATAGTACGTTTTCTTTTTTTAATTTCTACAAATAAAAGGGTAGAAGATATTTTCTTATAGTAACATCGAAGCAATAGTTTTGTGGTTTTTCTTGTTTTCTAATTTATCACACTTTGTACATCAGCAGCCTTAATAACCGTGACAAATTTCGTAATTTCGCGAGGACTTTTAGACAATTATGCCAAACAAATAGATCATTTATCAAAAATACGTCACAACCGGATCTAAGAGCGTCTAAATTCAAGGCAGCTCGCCTATTTCACTATGAAATTGGTATATTTAGCCCACATTTATAACAAGATTAATAATCACACGTGTGACATTAAGATTATCATAAAGAGCATTGCCGCCAGGTCATTGTATGCGTAAATATATTCCCTTGCTAATTATCTTCCTAATAAAACCGAGTCATCGGTATGAATTACTAATATCAGCCGTAAACGGCGTAAATCATAATTTTTTTCCCAGATATTTACGCAAAATTTTTCGGATGCCAACGGGCGAAATTTATAATCCCGTTCCAGAAGATGTCACCGTACCACGTGCGACGATCATAAATTAACGCCGTCGCTTCGTTTCGAAGTGATCCCATTTACGAAGCTGGCCCGCTGAAATTTGTTTGGTATTTGTAAAGAAGAACAATGAAAAAAAAGTGATCTGGTCTAAAAGGCGAAATGATCCCACCTTCGAGGCATTTGACATTAGGCGAACGTGCATCGTTCCAATTATATAAGAGCGACCTGTTTCCGAAAATCTTCAGTAACTCTCTGGATACCCATCGAGTGTCAAGAAAACTTTTGCAAGATGTTCAAATATGTAAGTGTATTGTTTCTTTCGATTGTTTTATTTAAGAAAAGTGTTGCTCGTGTTTCCCTTTTTTGCTTCTTGTAATACAACATAAATTCCGACGATGCGTTAGAAGTAAATTGTGTAAAATGTGTTTCCCTTTTGGGACATCGAACGATTTGGTAAGACGAAGTTGAAGATGGAATTTAGTGGAATTTATTAAGAACGGTTAAAATTGGCAGTAGATCACGTCTTACTAAAATTTTGTAAGGTTCGATGTTGCTCGTGTAGTTGCCAATGAAACATGTGTCCCGGAAACACACAAACATTTAACTAAAACTGCACCACGATTCTCGCAATTATCCCCTTACTGCGATGATCATTTTGAGAATCTTAAGATGAATTTTACCAAACCTCAACCATAACGGAACACACTTTATTGGTACATTTCGCCAATTAAGTCATCAACAGTGGAAAAACCACAAAAATAACACTTAACTCACGCTCGAAACTCATGTTCCCCTGTTAACACATTGACTGCCCAACCAATTTTGCTAATGTTCACCGGGGAGCCATCATTATTTTTTGGCTAAATTTTTAATGGTAATGATGAATTTTTGGCTCGTTATAAAAAAATACCCGCGGGTCTCGGTGAAACTTAAACACAATTTTTTCAGCACGGATCATGGCTATCATGTTTGAGCACATCGCGGGGGAGCCAGCAGTCAAACTTCTACAAGACTTGCGTCTAACAAGTGATACATTTTTAGTAGCTATAGCCTGACATGTGAATACATTGCGGCTGTCATATTTGATAGCCAAAGCCTCAACGGAAACATTACTGGCTATTAAATATGATAGCCATGGGCAGCTAATCTGTTAAGGATGACGATTTAGTTTTGTCACCCTCAAATCTTCAATCAAAATTAATTTCTTAGCTTTATTTAAAATTACGTTGATTCCAATCTTTTTCTGTTGTAGCTATTCGTCCTTTTGGCCGTTCTGGTTGTAGTCTTCGCCGATCCTGAACCCAAGGCAGAACCCAAGGCGGAACCCAAACCGAAACCGGGTCTAATCGTCGGTGGATACATAGGCTCACCAGTCGGTTACACCGGATACCCATACGGATATTCATACCCATACGGATACTCGTACCCATATGGATATTCATACCCGTACTCGTACCCTTACTCCTACCCCTCTGTCTACCCACACAGCGGATACCCATCATATCCATACGTCCACATCTAATTGGCTTGAATTAAGGAATTGCAATGCATCAACAATGGAATAGGCATATTTTCGGATAAATTGTATTTTTTTACTTTTTTACATGATGATGATCACGTCGCAGATCGAAAAATTGTATCCTAAATTTCTGTATTAGGAACGAGGGAATCTCAATAAATAGCAAATAGTTAGAAAAGGTGTTGTTGTTTTGGGTATTAATCCCGTATTAAAATCGTCCATTACAAACATATCGTTTCCTTTCTATTTTCCACACGCTAGTAGGCAAAATCACTTTGGCTTTCTGGATTAGACTGACCAAACGAGCTCTTGACCGTTCTAGTCTATTGTAGTATATTATTATTCACATGGTTAATTGCCACTAAATAATATATCATTAATTACAATTCAATATATCGAAATTCACAGTAAATGTTGAGGTTTTGGATGTTCATGTTCAAATGACATTTGGTTTAGTTTTGGGCTCTAATTATTAATAACATTTTCCAATTTTAATACAGTAGAAGCCGCTTATTATAATCACGGTTAATGTTATCAAACGGTTATTGTTATCGAAAACCGTTGGTCCCAAATCACTCTATTTAAAACTCATTGAAAGAAAGCCGCATATTGTAATCAAAAGCCGCTTAATGTTATTAGTTATGAATAGTATCCTTTGTCGGAAAGTTTCTTCAGGCGACGGTGTCTGCAGCGCAACTCCTTTGAACGAGCCGCTTTTTCTCGCCGATTTCAATTAAAACTCTCATATCGCATATTACAATCTAACGAATTGTTATTTCTATATTATGAAGAGGTCATCTTTTTTTTTGATGTACTTTATGTATAAAAGGTCCGTTCGTTTAAATGATATTCAGTTTCTCCTATACTCTTCTACGAATCTCACGTTCTACAGTCTTGTGTACGGGTAAATTATTGAAATTTCGCATAAACCACCGTGGTCATGGCAGAAGTGAATAAAAAACGTCGCGATCTATCGAACGAAGAAAAACGACAAATTCTCGATAACTTCGATAAACTTCCGAAAATGAGTCAAAGGAATGCTGCGGTACAATTAAAAATTTCGCAACCGCTGTTGGGTAAAATTTTAAAAAATCGTACAGAAATAGAAACGTGTGCGCGTTCGAATGAAAACATAAAACGAAAAAGGGAAAGATCTGGAAAGGATAATCAAATTGAATCAGCTTTAAAAATTTGGTTTACAAATGTTCGCGAAAAAATGCCTCTGTGAATGGTCCTATCATGCGTCAAAAAGCAGAAGATATAGCCAAAACTATGGGGAAAGAAAATTTCATTGCAACAGACGGATGGTTCAATCGGTGGAAAAAGCGAGAAAACATCGTTTATAGACCTCTGCACGGTGAAGAAAAAAGTGCTGATTCGTTAGCAGCCGCTGACTGGATGCGTTCGGAATGGCCAGAAATTATTGCAAAATATCCGCCTCGGGACATCTACAATGCAGATGAAACAGGACTCTACTTTCGCGCGATGCCTAATCATACTTATTTGTTCAAAAACGATAAAGTAAGAGGTTGCTTATCTTCGAAAGAACGAGTAACAGTGTTATGTTCTGTTAATATGGAAGGTGAAAAGGAAGAACTTCTAGTGATAGGAAAAAGTAAGAATCCTCGGTGTTTTAAAGGTGTTAAAACTTTGCCCGTGGAGTATTTTGCTAATGCGAATGCTTGGATGACAAGTGTCTTGTTCAGCGAGTGGTTACCCAGGTGGGACAAAAAATTGAAACGCCAAATCGTCTTATTAGTAGACAATTGTACTGCGCACAAAGTGAATGCAGTTTTGACGAACATCCAACTTATTTTCTTACCTGCGAACACTACGGCATTGATACAACCATGTGATCAAGGAATCATTCGAACATTCAAAGAATACTATCGAGGGCAAATTCGAGCCCAAATTATACAAGAACTTGATGAGAATCGGGATGCACCTACTGCAGATGCGATAGCAAAAAAATCAGTCTTCTAGATGCGCTGCATTTGCTGGTGAAGTCATGGAGGCAAGTTCAACCAGAAACGATCCGAAACTGTTTTCGAAAAGGAGGTTTTTCCAAAACTGGTGATGAAGAACCTGATCTCCATGAAACGTGCGCTGACATTTTAGAAGGTATGAAAAAAGAACTTGTTTTGTACATCTAACTAATATTTTTTAAATTTTTTTGTAGTTCAAGGTCTGTCCAAAAGCGAATTTTCCGATTGGGTGGATATCGACAATGATGTTCAAACAGCTGCCACAATGACTATATCAGACATTTGTCGGGAAGTTGTGGATCAATCGTCCGAAGGAAGTAATCCTGAATTACCCGAAGTAGGAGAAGAAGAAGAAGAGGAAATGTCTGAAGAGCCGCCAACTAATGGCCAGATGCAAGAAGCGTTAAATATTCTCCGACGTGGTGTACAATTCCGAGAAAGTAATTTTGATAGATATTATGATTTTGAAATATACATACAAAATCTTATTAATAAAAATAAACGTCAAACGACGATCGACCAGTTTTTCGAATGAAGTCGTAAAGTGTAAATAAATGTACCTACGTATTGTATCGATGATAAAAAATAAACAAATTTGGTAAAATATTAAAAATTGTTGATTAATCGTTAATTTTTCCCTTGAATTTTATTTGTAAGTCGTTAAATAATTTGATTACATACATACATATTTATTATTGACTACATCAGCATAGAAAAATACATTTATATTTACCTTCCGCTTACTGTTATCATTCGGTTAATGTTATCAAGAAGGGTTTGTTCCAAATTGATCACAATAAGCGGCTTCTACTGTATATCGTTTTCTTTCCAATTCGGCCCGAGGGCCACCTGTGAACTATATCGTGCTGACGTGTCTTAACAAGGACGAAACTATATAGTCTAGGCCGCGATTAGTAAAGCACGACTCCCCATGATTATTGGCATATGCAATTTGTGCTTACTTAGTAAGCTATTGCACAGTTACTTTGTAGCCGTTCAATTAGCGCAGATATTTACTTGGGTCGTTTCATAGAGTCATCCAAGATTGTATATATTCATATTGTGGCTCTCATAAAGTGTTTACTATCGGTATTTATAATAAACTGTTTGTTCGCTATCGCTATTATATTATATTATATATTATCACTATCGCTATCGCTAGTGATAAAATACTGTATCTTTTGTAATTAGTCATAAAATTAACTTCATTTTAAAACTGAGATGACATTTACGTTACAGAGTTAGAAGTGTATTTTAAATACCCAACAATAGTCTGTATTCTAGCCGTTTTTGAGTACACGAACAATTTATGAATACAGTTGCCCAATTAGACACTTGATCTGTACGAATCTGCTTTAAAAGTTTCCATCAATAATGTAGGTACGCCACAAATTGGCTATCATAGATTTATGAAAGAAAAATTCAATAAATTTCTGTAAATATGAGTATCTCCTGGTGTCAAATATCATTACTCATTAATAAATTGGTTTACCAGTATCGATGCATAAGAACTGCATAAGAAATCGAATCAATCTCAGATAAACCTCTTAAAATATTGTTAACAGTAGTAATAGGGACCCATTTTCTGTACGTCAATAATGGTTTTTTAGGGAACAATCTTTTAGAATTAACAACTTCGTTTTCAAGACATCCGCATCTGTAATATTTAACTATGTACAGTTACTGACGAGACATCGTATACCTAAGGAAAATGCGTTTCTTGCAATGTAAATATTACTTTTGGCACGAAAACGGATACATCAGAAAAGGCATAAAAGTTAATAACAATTCTAGCAAAAGAAAATCTTATTTCACAATAGAGTCCATTCAAATTGATAAAAACTAGAAAACGTTATAATTAGAGGCCGGATTATATGCAAAAAAGTGGAAATATGCGCATAAATATGCAGATGTTTTGGACTAATATGGACTTTCTTATGAAAAATATGCAGATAAAAAAATAGGAGTAATGCTAGAAAATATAATACTATAGAAAAAATATTCTATTATGTTTACTACACGTTTATTTATAACATTTTACAACATTAATTATGTACAATTAACTATGAAAACAATTTACAATTACATATTTCTCAAAGTTTTCAATAGAAAAATTGTGGCGCTTGTCTGATAACATGTATTTATATATTGAAAAGGTTCGTTCTACGTCCACGCTTGTTATAGGAGCATATTTCAAATTAGAAATATCCTCTATCCTCTATCACACAGGATTTTAGCAATATCCTTTAGCTTTTTAAAATCCTCATTTTTTCTATTACACTTAAAAATTTTTCATACACGCATTTTCCCACCCTTCCTTTAACATCAAAACATTACTTTTCAAATTTGTTTATTATTTCAACGCTCTCAATTAACGACATAAATTGTTTTTCCAATTGCAATATAGAAGTGGAAATAAAACTGTAGTTGGCTTTAATAAACGCCAACTGTTGAGGTATTTCTTTACTCGAATACACCTTTTGGGCGTTTAGCACAGATTGTGTATCGCTATCAAGATCCATAATAATTGTCTTTATTTCTTCATAATGATTTGCATGAAAAATAGCAGCTTCCAACCACGTTCTCCATCGTCTGATTACTGGTTGAGGAGGAAGCGGAATACCGGGTAGATGTTGTTTGTAAAACTGAACTCTTAATGGAGCCTTTAAAAACACTTTCTTAACACTACTAATTAAAGTATTTACCAAGAGAAAATGGTTTCTTACTTCTTCTGCAACACGATTTAGTCTGTGCGCCAAGCAAGTTGTGTGAATTAAATTTGGGTACAAGATTTTCAAGTTGCAAGCTGCCTTCACCATGTATGGTGCGGCATCCGTTAAAAACAATAGCATTTTTTCTGTTGGAATCGATTCCGGTAAGACAAACGTTGACAGTTCTTCCTGTATAAACCTTGTTATTGTCAAATTATTTGCCTTTTCGAACGGTTTGGATGAAATTAAATAAGATTTTGCTGGAACCGATACGTTAAGGATACCTATCATTAAATGAACTATGTATCGGCCCACACTATCAGTAGTTTCATCTGCGCATATGTAAAGGTAATTGTATAACACAGCCTTCTTAATGCTACTCAATGTTTCTGCATAGATACGGTTAATATAATTTTTTCTTAAGGTGATCTTTCGGGAATATTATATTTGCTGGTGTACTTTTGCAAAAATAACTTGACATTTAAATTGTTTATTTTATGTAGTGGAATATCTGCCGACACAAACATTAGACATTAAACAAATTTTCATTAAATTGTTCTTGTTCCGATTTTTTGAGGTTGATGGCAAACATTGCGGTAATGTTTGCTGACCCTTCTTCACCAATTTCATCTTTAATAGTTTTGCAGCATGAGATGGAGTTTTAATACGCTGGTCGACTTGAAACTTTCTCTCACTTGTAACCTGCATAAAAAATATCACATTATCAGTTGTTTTCTTATAAAATAAGTGTTAGTAAAAGATAAAGGAGTAATAAAAAGCTAATGTGTAAAGAGTTTGCGATGTAATCGGAATAAACGACATTTAATAAAATAACCAACACAACGCTTCGACAAATAATTTTATTTTAAAATGATTTTTATTTAAAAATCATCAGCAGAATACAGAATATCAGATATTCCGTATTGTGCTGATGATATGTGAAAAATATGCATGAAATATGCACCTCATTTTACTCATTTTAAAATAAAATTATTTATCGCAGCGTTATATTGGTGATTTTGTTAAACATCGTTTAAAGACTATAGATTAATAAGAGGAAATAAACTTAAATTTTACTTACAATCTTGCTGCATGCTACGCAAAATACTTCTTCTCCATCCATACACAATTCTGAATAAGGTGCAATCCGTCCAGGCACAATCGCTATCTTCGGCATGTTTGCTATTATAATTAATAACAACCCACAAGTTTACACTTCGAAAACCAACGTAAAATGACGTTTAAAATAAATAAGATTGCTTTCGAATATGGGAATAAATTTCTCCGAATAACAAAGAAACACCTGTGCTCCTAATTTTCTGGTAAAATGTATTTTTGTATTTATTTAGAAGTTTCAGGGAATTAGCTTTTCCTTGAATTCTATCCCGGTCTAGATGTATGGGAACAGCACTAATAAATTTTTGGAAGCGCTTATCGGAAAAGTATCGAGAAGAAGCTTCATAGAATGCTATTTTTAATTTAAAGAGGGCTGTTTAACTCTTTGTTTTTTACAACCACGACATATTTTTAGTAATGCCTATCCTATAATAAATTACATCCAATAAATAAATAAAACTCGGATACTTCAAATATGCTGAATTACTACAAAATATGCAAATAATATACAAAATGCGTATATTATGCAAATATTCAAATTTATGCAAACTGCAGATTATCCGGCCTTTAGTTATAATAGAACTCACAAAAGTGAACGTACACTAATGAAATACAAATATAAATCTGTAATTGCCACATTTATAATTGTTGAATACCCTGTGTGGTCATCCCACATATCAGATAACGAATTAGAACAATTTATACATAGTTGCAAACATGCTGTTGATGCGAAAAGAAACGCCTAAAGAAATTCGTGAATTAATAGTGAAACTCTACAAAACAAAGAAAGAAATTTTTGAGTGAAATTAGTCATATTATTCACATCCACATTCTATAGTGCAAGGAATTATAAATAAATTTAATAATACCGGAAAAATTCAAAAAATAAACAGAAAACGGCGTCTAAAGAAATTAACACTCCGCGACGAAAGAAATGTTTTAAAGATAATTTAAAAACACCTGAGAACAAGTGCTCCAAACATAGTCGCACAGGTAGAAAAATTTACAGGAAAACATGTTAGTGCAGAGTGTATAAGAAGAATATTAGGAAAATGTGGCCCAAAAGAGTATAGTTTGCCGAAGGGCACCAAAATAAAGGTTTGGAATTTTCGCAACGGTGTATATTTATAGATGAACGTAAATTCACCATCTTTACTTCAGTTGGGAGAGGGAAGGTCTGGCGAAAACCATGTAAAGCCTTCGATATTTAATGTATTGTGCCTACTGTGAAACATGGATCAGAAGTTATGGTTTGGGAGTTCATCCACGTCAGCGACTGGAGTGGGGAGTTTATTGAAGGTATTATGAACAAGATATCATATTTAAACATTTTAAAGGCAATTTAACAACTGATGTTGAAAAACTGCAATTAGGAAAGCGATGGATATTCCAACAAGATCAAGGTCCTAAGCATACGGCAATCATCATGCGTGAATGGCTATTGTATAATGTGCCCCAACAGCTTCATTCGCCGCCCCAGTTGCCAGATTGAATTCCATCGAGCATGTCTAGGACCATCTAAAAGGAAAATTACAGAATCGTGCAGTAACAAGTCGATAATCGTTAAAACGAGTACTAATAGAAGAATGGGATCAAATTCCAGCAAACTTTATAGATAAGTTAGTATCTTCCATGTTACGAAAGTTAGCTGCTGTCTTTGAAGCTAAAGGAGGCCCTACAAAATATGAATTTTTATTTAGGTCACGTTATTTAAATTATTTTATTAGTGTATGTTCACTTTTGTGAGATTCTATTATTACGTTTTCTCATCTTTATTAATTTCAACGGACTCTATTGTGCAATAAGATTTATTTTTGGTAAATTTTTTACAAATTTTTTATGCCTTTTCTAATGTATACGTGTCCGTACCGACAGTAATGAAATGTGTGAATTTTTTTATAGATACCTACTTGTTTTACCATACATGTAACTAATCATAAAAGTGAAAATTTGCATTAGTAGTCCAACTAGGTATATGTTCATGTGTGTGTGTGTGTGTGTGTGTGTGTGTGTGTGTGTGTATAGTCGTCGCGTTACCCATCTTCCACTTTCGATCATTCATAAGCATTCACTATCGAGGCAGGCGGCAGCATTCTTGCAACGACCGACCATTGTGGTGCTTACGTGCCGTGGAAACAAATTCATTCCGATGAACATGACACATTTTTGAGTTGTACTAATTCGTCTATTGCAATTGTTACGTAATTAAGGACAACCGTTCACGTCGTAGTACATTTGACGGAATGCGATCGTCGATCTATTTCGAGAGAAATGAAGGATCGATGAAGACGCTTGTTTTGTTACGTCTCAAATAAACTGAAGTTCAACGAATGAATTTCAATAAAAGGAAAAAAGACAAGTTCGTATCCTAAGCATCTGTTTATTTATTTAAGAGAATCCGTTAGTCGTTATCCGGATGTTGTACATTAGATTGAAAGTGCTGTATATTTTTCATCTTTCGCATTCTAATTTCCTCCTTCACCAGTGGTAGAAATTCGGATTCCATAAGTTCCACGGGCTCCAAGCCCTCCAGTTCGGAACGATGACCGGGTGAAGCCAGTTGTCGTATGTAATGGGTGTTAGGACCGGTGATGTGATGATGGGTTCAGTAATAATTAGGCTGGGTTTAGCTTTGGGATCGGCTTTTGGATCGGCTTTCGGATCTGGTTTTGGTGCGGCCAAAGCCACGGCTAATAAAGCGGCAATAAGTACCTGCGAAATAAAATTTAGAAAAAGATATGGATTAGAAAGTTATTTGGTAAATACTGTTTCTTCAGGATGTCCATACATAGCATGTGCATACTGTCTAGCATCCCGTAGAAACAATAGTAATTAACTATACTCAAGCCAATATACTAATATTATATACTGTTCCTGTTACGTAACGTAGATTTGTTGGGCTACCATTAAGTAATAATTGATTAACTTTTGAGATCAAGTGGTAATGTAATAACGTCACATTTGACGATGATTATTAATTTTTACTAGCTTTTTCGATCGGTATTTATCGTTCAATTTGTTCTTTCTTTCATTGTTAATTTTACATTATTTCGATTGTTAATCGCTTAGAGATCGATTTTCCTCTACTCTGGCAATTAGTGATCAATGGTTTGGTGAAGAAGGACGCCATGTAGCCCTTAGAACAGTTTATCGGCAAATCCGAAGTTTTGGGTTAAGATCACATCATCCGCAACTTGTGCTTGCTTTGACTGCGGAACACTGTCAGCAACGGTTACAATGGTGCAATGGAAGATCTCATTGGAATATTGAATGGCATAGTGTTGTCTTTAGTGACGAATCTAGATTTTCTTTAGGCATGCACGACGGTCGTAAAAGAGTCAGAAGAAGACAGGGTCAGCGATGGAATCTTCAATTTAGAGTTCAGAGACACGTACACCGCGCCGTGGGTGTTATGGTTTGAGGTGCGATTACTTACGTTAGCAGGTCTCCCTTCGTATTCATCCGAGGCAATATGACAGCACAACGATATATTGTGGAGGTGGTTGAAGCACATCTTCTGCCATACTTACAAGAGCTTGAAGATCCATTATTCCAGCAGGATAATGCACGTCCACATGTAGCAAGGATTTCCTTGAACTTCTTTGAACAGGCCCAGATTAATCTTTTGCCCTGGTCTCCAAGATCCCCAGATCTTTCACCAATTGAACATGTTTGGGACATAATGGGTAGAGGGTTGCAAAATTTGCAGCACTCTCCTTTGACTTTAGAGGCTTTGAGACATGAGGTGCAACTTGCATGGGACGCAATACCCCAAGACGAAATAAACTACCTTATTCAATCAATGCCACGACGTGTAAATGAATGTATAAATCAGAGAGGCCGCTCCACACATTATTAAAAATAGTTATTGAATTTTGTTTAAGTAATAAAGATTTTCCTCCCAAACTTTGATCATTTATTACTATAACATAGATGAATATTCCAACCAAATTTCATTCAGAAATTCCAACCCCTTCTTGGTGTTGCAGTTTCTAAACGAATATCACAACAGTAATGATAGCAATAATATCAAATGCTAATAATTATAATAATTAAAATTGAAAGAATCCATATTTCGTTCGGTTATTAATTTTAATTTTGCATAAAATATTTAGTTTTAAATTTTCAATTTTTGGTTTTCCCAGGATTGATCATCGGTCACGGTGGATCAGATTAAGAAAAATTGAATATTCGATTCAGAACATCTTTTATTTGAGTAGATATAAGTTTAGGTAATCTTTGTTGTACGGTTTGGGTACATTTTAGACCATTAAGTGCACAAGTGGCTATCGATTTCTTCTCCGTTGTACATTTTCTCACCCTAAATTTGAAAGTTGTGCACTCAGTGGAGAGGATAATGCTAATGAAGACGATGTCGTTGTTCCAGATTATATTTGTGTTGGTCAATTGAAGTCAACTTGTGAACTTGTTATGAAGAGTGGCAAGCGAATTGCAATTTTTGATGGTACTCTTGTGGGTTGCAGTATTATCAACTGAGTCATCGGCAAGAACAGCTAAGCAATTCTTCAATCGTTTACGAAAAGTAAAACCAACTGTATCTTCGTTTAAAAATTACCACCCTCAAATAAGAGTATCTCGTTTACGTGGGTGAGAGATACTTCAGCTGGGATAATGCCAATTTTTCCTTCGCGAATTATGAAGATTGTAAGGTAAAACCCAATGAGCAATTTGAGAAATTTTTCATAATCAATGAATCAAAAAATATGCATTTTTTCTTGATAAACCAAATCGTCAAATTACCACCGATGAGCTTAAAACGCACATTGGTACACTATTAGTAAACCGATACAATAGATCATTTTGGAACGCCCGTGATGACCTGAGAAACGAGGTAGTATATTTAACGATGTGCAGAAATCGATTTTAGCAAATTTCCAAGTTTTTGCATTTTGAAGATGGCGGTAAGGAAGTAACCAATGGTGACCAAATTGGAAACTACGACCTTTAACGGATCACTTGAATGCAAATAATAGTAATAATAATAATAATATACTATAATAAGTCTTTATTGCAGCTTTATATACACAAGAAACAAAAGAAAAGGAAGCTACAATCACAAGGCGAAGTTTAGAAGAAAAATTGCTTGGATACAAATGATTCAAGGAAATGCTAAAGAAGAAACAACAATAAAAAAACAAACAGGCAAAATTAAACAAACAATTATAAGTACCTAAAATTTAATTAATCCTATCGATGATGGCAGAAAGAAGAAAGAAAGGAGGAAGAAATAGCAAAGACGCACCTGTGTAATACAAGACAACAACAATATCACAGAGCATAAAAGAAATAAGAGAAGATTCACTGGACAAATATGTTTAAACATTTCCACCCGGAATAATATCTTTCGTTTGACGAGAGCATGATATCGATAATGGCAGATAGAAGAAAGAAAGGAGAAAGAAATAGCAAAGACGCACCTGTGTAATACAAGACAACAACGATATCACAGAGCATAAAAGAAATAAGAGAAGATTCACTGGACAAATATGTTTAAACATTTCCACCCGGAATAACATCTTTCGTTTGACGAGAGCATGATATCGATAATGGCAGATAGAAGAAAGAAAGGAGGAAGAAATAGCAAAGACGCACCTGTGTAATACAAGACAACAACGATATCACAGAACATAAAAGAAATAAGAGAAGATTCACTGGACAAATATGTTTAAACATTTCCACCCGGAATAACATCTTTCGTTTGACGAGAGCATCATATCGATAATGGCAGATAGAAGAAAGAAAGGAGGAAGAAATAGCAAAGACGCACCTGTGTAATACAAGACAATAACAATATCACAGAGAATCAAAGAAATAAGAGAAGATTCACTAGACAGATATGCTTAAACATTTCCACCCGGAACAACATCTTTCAGTTGACAAGAGCATGATATTCTACTCTGGGCATCACGGATGCAAATAGTTTTGAAAGGAGGAAAACCATTGCGCTTTGGGTACGAAGTTTAGTCCTTGGGTGCGTTGTGTGGTTATCTTATTAACTTTGAAATATATCAAGACAAGAATCTACGCCCTAGTAGTACCTATTAAGAACGATTCCACAAATGAGCTGATTCGGATTAGATGAGGTAAAACGTCGTATAAGTAGTCCGAAAAAGTTCTTCGCGGGTAGCTTAAAAAATTAGTTTCACGTCAGGTTAAGTGTATTCAATTAAATGGGGATTATATTGAAAAAACTACATACAAACTAGTTTTGATGAAAATTGTCGAAATAAAAGAATTTCAGCCAAATTTCTAAAACTTTTGAAACACCCATCGTAAAAGAATTTGAAAATTTTAGCGGCTGTTTCGGTGCCTGGTGCACTGTCCTTCTGGACGAAACTCCACCAATGTTGCAAAGATACGAACGGCATGTCGTGTTGGTAATCTCATAAGAAAATGGTATAAAACCGTATACAGCAAAATAAAATTTATTCTTTAATTGTAATTGGCTTCTGTATTTCTTATTTCTTTCTCTTTTATTAATTTTAATTTTTTTTTAAATTCGCACTTAATCACATCCTTACACCAATTAATTTGGTAATTAATACAAGTTCTTGGCCCTATCTCGAAGTCCACAAAAAGCATAATGTTCAAGTTCCTGGTCTATTGGTGACCAATCCTAAAGAAGTGTATGAATATGAATGATTACGATGCCTATAGCAGACTGAATGCTAAAACGTCAAATATTCCATATTCAACAGGCGATGGATAAATCTTGACAAAATGACAACAACGATAAGAAAGGCAAAAAAGGGTTGAGCCCTGATCGGTATGAAATTAAAGTTATCTAATTTTCAATTAGCAACTGACTAACCAAATAAAAAAGGAAAATATTCATATATCATCTATATAAATCTAAATAAATTAATTAACACTTCAAAACAAACGAAATAAAAAGCGAACAAAAAGACAAAAAACACTTACGTATTTGAACATGGTAGCACGAGGATTTCCTTTTCAGCAACTGATGCCCAACACGAAAGATTCACGCATTTTTATACGAATTCGCGTGTCCTTTCGCATCATAACAAATCAGATCATCTTCGGACCTGCGGGCAATAAGATAATGACGAAATATTAATAAATAAAGGCGACCTCAACGACAAAACGCATTTTTACATTATTTGTTTGATAATATTATATTCTGCGTAGTACGCTTCGAATCACGGCGATCCGGTACCCGCCCGCCCAAAATCAAGGAGAATCGAATCGGGGCAATAAAAATATGAGAATGACGAAAATCGACAAATAATCATGTCTTTTTTAATGCGAATTTTATTCAGAATCCGTGCACTTGCGTCTTATCGATTTGGAAAATATTCAAATTACTACAAGAAGGAAATATAAAATGAACGGCGCGATTTATGTTTTAGCGTGATTTACGAAGAGGTTGACCGAGATACGAGATAGTTTGGTTAATTAAAAATTTGCGTATGGCTTGAAAATAACTTTATTCGTTATGTACTGTACATGTGTATCAACAATAGTTCGCCGTCTTTAAAACCTTCCTATACTCACGCATACGGTCTGTGAGACCGACTTATATAGTATAGTATACGTCTTTCATTTTAACGTGAGTATAGGAAGGTTAAAGTGAACCAATAATTTCTCCTTACCACACCTTTTTTAAAAATATAACCAAATACGTACATATTTGGGTAACTAAGTTCTTGTCTTCAGTGGAAACTGACATGAACATCGGGTACCCACTCACTACACACGTATGTAAGTACAATTGAAGGGCTTGGTGCAAAAAGGGTGCAAGTGCATAATTTAACAATTTGAGTAATACAACTGCAAATTTAATTGCTTGTCGGAAATTCTGTGCCATTCAGTTAGTATATTCTGAATTTATGCAGGTTGTAGAAAACCAACAAACTTTTTCCTTTGTGGAGCAAAAATTTTCAATAACAAGATGATTTTTTAAATTTCATGCACTTGTACCGGTTTTGCACAAAATATTTTATTTCACTAGGTCAAAGGAATACACATTTAACGAAAAACGTAATTTATTTGAAAAATCGAATTATTCATAATCTGAATGTATGTATATCATACAGGTCATCAGTATCAGATTCAACGCCAACATCAACATTTTGGGGCATAGTACTTCAGCATCTTCTAAATTTTCTGTGTTATTTTTTGATCCTGCCTTACCTTTCTGGTATTTTGAGTTCTTCTCGTGTACCATATTGGTATAGAATGGTTGGCATATAGGAGGTATAAAACTAACAAGAGTTCGAAGATTAGACAACTTAGCAAATTTGATTTTAACTGGATATTTATTCAGCAGCATAAAAGTGTTATTTAGTGATAAAGGCGGGCATCCAGGGTTTGAACAACTGCAAACACATTTGAAGAATTTTCCAAAGTTGGGTTGAACTGGAAAGAAAGGGGTTTTTGCATCTTTCTTATATTGAAAGTGAAAAATTCCTCTGAATTTCAAAGCTTTTCCAGTAGTGTCTTTTTATGAAACTTACGACCTACCTTCAAACCTTTCTAGTTTGTGAATTTAGTGTATGCACTGATTGGTAGCACAATAAAAATATAACAGAACGTTCAGCTTATAAATTCACCTTAAATTAAAAATGCTACCACACACTATCTTTATGAACAACTAACCAATTTAAACCTTGACGTTCGTGCAAAAAGGGTACAAATGCTTTTATATCTTTTTTACAGAAACTATTGTGAAGTTTTAGTTTAGTATTAGCTTACTGACACAAATATTAGGTTCTCCAAATATGACACTACTAAGCTAAAAATGCACTTGTACCCTTTCTGTACTAACAGAAGGTAGGTTTAACCTTGTATTGCACTTAAATTAAAAAAAAACCCGACGAACTCACTTATACCTTTTCTGCACCAAATGCTTCAATTGATATTCGATTTTTCCAATGAGACTGTGGTGGAGAGAATTCCTTTTTATCTCATTAATTTTTCAAAAGCGCAGTTTGTCAATTCCTCTTAACATTCAGGCAACAAGAGAATCCCATATTCTTGAAACTATTGAATGGGGTTTCGCTTTCATTACCAAAGTAGATTACAATTTTTCTCGACGGCTTTTTAATATTTCGTGGAAAAAAATCGTTCAGTTCTGAAAAGTTTCCAAGCTGCAAATTTGGCGAGAATCCATTGATATCTACAACTTACTTACTTAATGCTAACCCTTTCTACCTTTAGATATAAAGTTGGTGAAGTTGAATTTTGCACTTTTCTCGTACCAATCGTTGATAGAATAGAGCCTCTATTATGATTTGGTATGGATAAGTAAGACGGACGTTTTAGAATATACACCAGCAAATAGACGAAGAAGTGGACAGCATACATCATAGAAACAACGCATTAGCGATGCTATGAGAGTCAGAGAGAGGTACAGAAGAGATTGAAGTGCGGAAAGCAACCACAGTTGTAGGATCTTTTACTGACATACTCACTAAATCGTGAGCCTTTCTACATTTGGGTGTAAGGATGGTGAAGTTGAGTTTTGCATGTTTTCTTTGGACAAATATCGTTGATGGAATAGAATCTCCACAACTGATTTAATATGGATACGCAAGACGAATGAACAACCAGCGAAGGCCTAAGGATGTTTTAGAATATACACCAGCAAATTGGCGAAGAAGAGGTGGACCCCATAAATAATAGGTACAAGGAATTAGCGATTCCATGAGAGGCGGAGAGTTTGAGGAAGACGATTAGCGGTGTGGAGGACTAAAAAGATTGAAGTTCTTACTGACTTACTTACTTAATCATGAGCCTTTCTACATTTGGGTATAAGATTGAGGAAGTAGAGTCTTCCACTTTTGCTTGCTCCACTATTAATTTGGTATGGACACGGAAAAGGGATAAAAAATAAGCGATGGCCTCGAAAGGTTCTAGATTATTCACTAGAAAATAGAGGAAGAAGCGGTGGTCTCCATAAATTATTGGACACAAAGGACCTTTCGGAAATAGGTCCAGATAAGTATTTATTTGTTATTATTATTTATTACTATTTCCGAAAGGGATGGACTTATTTTATTTCTCTTATATATTATTTTAACCACAGTTCCTTTTTCTTATTTTCAAAGGATTAGGGATGCTATGAAAGTGTTACTTACTTAATCCTAAGCCTTTCTATCCTTAGGTGTAAATCATGTGAAGTTGAGTTTTGCACATTTATTTCTATTGTTTTCCGTCTCGTGTTAAGCTTCATAGTTTGGTCTATCCCCTGCTCTTTCTTCCCTGTTTCTTCTCTAATTATGTTTGTCCATCTTGTTCCCGGCCCCCTCTTCAGCTCCCTTCCCGCCACTCGCGTTTCGTACACTATACAGTTGGCTACACGACACCTTGGCTACTATACAGGTGGCCCACCACCAGCGCCTCGGACTGTAGCTCCCAAACTAATAATTTTTTAAAATCTTTTTTGATAAGATGGTGTACGTTTATAATGGCCATAATTAGAAAATATTTTCATTGATACAAGGTGCCCCAACAAAGCGCTAAGTATCAAAGTTATGTTTGTTTAAATGGAACAGTATATATTTTTTGCTTTTTTCGAATTGTATAGAAAAAATAAAGGTGAATTACTTCAATGTTCCATATACCTCTCGTTAGCCGTTTTCGAAGTATTTGAGGATTTTCGAAAAAGTAAGATGTTTTGAAAATGGACATAACAGACAAACTAATTGAAATTTTCAAATCATGTTTTTAGCCTTGATTTGGTATATCTTGGGCTACTTATTTCAAGGTATGTAATTTTACAATAATGTACAAGGTGATTCCATAGACCGGCTTTATTTGTCTCAATTTTAATAGTGTATAGCTTTGTTATTTCAAATGGAACATCCTGTATATTTCCAGACTTTGAGAAAGGTTTTTCAATTCCTACCCAAACTGTATTAGGTTTTCCTATCACTATCTCTTGTGATTTCGGAGATATTTGAAAATATTTTAAATTTTACCTAGATTGAAATTAAATCGAAGCTGCTGAATATGGAAATGCAATTGTCTTTTATTTCAACGATCTGAAAAAGTTGCTAATGAAACACATATGCCTTTAAATGATAAGTATTATAATAAATGTTCTACATGATTGCCATTTTACGCTATGTATTGTATTCTTTCATTAATTGTAACCCCTTCGTACATATTTTAATAATTTTTGCGTTCCTCATAGTTAAAAAACAGCCTACTACTAGATACAGCAATTAAATGGTCATAATGACACACCTTTTAAATGTCAGCACAATTTTACCTTAGTTTAGTATACTTTTTCTTTGATAATGGTACATAACTACTATTAGAGAAATTTAAAAGAACTTGTGAAATAATTGAAGTGTTATTTTCTTTTATTTGAGATATTTTTACAATGATGGATTTGTCTATCCTAGAACGAGTGGATATGATTTTGACTATAGGTGAATCTCATGAAAACTGTTTTTTGGCTGGCAGAGTTTCTGCGCAAAAGTATATTGAACGAAGACATCCTGAAAAGCGGGCTTTTGAAAGACTTTTGGCAAGGTTTCGAGAGACAAGTAATACTTCCTACTCTAAACGAAAAAGTAGGAAATCAGTCGTTGACAACGAGGAAAATGAATTTCTAGTGTTAGGTTCAATCACTGAAAATCCTAGTACCAGTTCACGGAAGATTACCCAAGAAACCGATATAAGTAGATCTAGTGTACAGAGGATCATAAAAAAACAAGTATCACCCATATCATATCCAAATACATCAACATTTATATGGGATGGACTTTGACCATCGACTGGAATTTTGCTTGTGGGCTCTGGATCGTGTTGGAGAAGAGGAGGATTTTTCTGAATATATTTTATTCACTGATGAATCTACCTTTCATAATAATGGATTAGTATGTAGACATAATTTTCATTATTATGATGCAGAAAATCCACACATATTTAAGACTGTTCATCACCAAAATCGCTGGAGTTTAAACGTCTATGCGGGAATTATTGGTGACTATGTTATTGGACCTTACTTTTTGAAGAACGATTGAATGGGCACAGTTTTTTACAATTTTTACAAGGAGATTTCTGGACTCTTTTAGAAGATATTCCCTTATTTACAAGAGGCAAAATGTGGCTGCAGTTAGATGGGGCTCCTGCACATTTCCACGTAGATGTTAGAAACTATTTAAATTTAATGTTCCCTGGATTGGCCCTGTAAATGACCACCCAGGTAACCCGATTTAACTTGCATAGATTTTTTCTTATGGGGATATGTAAAAAGTATTGTGTACAATTCGACATCAACAACGCCGGATGATATGAAAATCAGAATAACAAATGCATTTGCTACCATTACCCCGGAAATGTTAAGAAGGGTTAGTAGATTGTTTGAAGAGAGAGTTAGAATATGCATAAAGGAAAATGGCGATCATGTAGAACATTCATTATAATACTTATTATTTAAAGGCATATGTGTTTCATTAGTAACTTTTTCAGATCGTTGAAATAAAAAACAATTGCATTTCCAAATTCAGCAGCTTCGATTTAATTTCAATCTAGGTAAAATTTAAAATATTTTCAAATATCTCCGAAATCGCAAGAGATAGGTATAGGGAAACCTAATACAGTTTGGGTAGGAATTGAAATACCTTTCTCCGAGTCTGAAAATATACAGGCTGTTCCATTTGAAATAACAAAGTTATACACTATTAAAGTTGAGACAAATAAAGCCGGTCTATGGAATCACCCTGTACATTATTGTAAAATTACATACCAAATCAAGGCTAAAAGCATGATTTGAAAATTTCAATTAGTTTGTCTGTTATGTCCATTTTCAAAACATCTTACTTTTTCGAAAAACCTCAAATACTTCGAAAACGGCTAACGATAAGTATATGGAACATCGAAATAACTTACCTTTATTTTTCCTATACAATTCGAAAAAAGTAAAAAATGTATATTATTCAATTTAAAAAAACATAAATTTTGATACTTAGCGCTTTGTTGGAGCACCCTGTATAAACGACAATATTTTCTAATTATGGCCATTATAAACGTACACCATCTTATCAAAAAGATTTAAAAAAATTATTAGTTTGGGAGCTACAGTCCGAGGCGCTGGTGGTGGGCCACCCTGTATATATTCTAAGATCCTCTTAAGATGATACAATAGGATGGGACAATAAAAATCATGTCAATTAGGCCACGCTTCGAGCGTCGTGACAATTTCAAAGTCGTTAAAAATTTTTTAAATAAACTTATTCCGTCTCCACCATTCGTTGAAATCCGAAGCACCGCTACCGTAGAAGAAACACGGGTCTAAAGAAACCACGTTTCAACTCTGAAAAGTGATCTACAGATATTGAACGATATATCTCTACTCGTTCTTGCCACCGACACATTAAATTGCTTGAGCGATGGTAATGTTTGTTGTCTCTTTGATTTGATCAAACCATCGATGTTGTGATTGATCTGTTGCTCTCAAGCCCTCCATTCTTCTATAGACAAACAGTTTTTCACATTATCGTTTCCTCTTCTTGCTATATGTGTTTACTATTTGCGGTAATCGCAGGAGCTCTTGTATCTGTATCTTTGTGTTTGTTGTTATACCATTGTCCTTCCATAATTTGTAAATGCCTTTGCTTGCAGTTCTTGCCGTTTCACAACGACGTCTGATTTCTTGTATACATCCTCCATCGTTCATTAAAAGAACGTCCAAATAGATGAGCTCAGCGATCACACGACATCATCTCATCCACCGCACATGTGATCCGTTGTTGTTTTGCCCCTCTATATTCGTGATTTTTAGTTTTCTCATGATTCACTTCCGTCTATAGTTTCTGCTCTTTCTTTAAAGCTTTTTCTTTCTAACGTCTATTATACCTAATATTAGGCTGGTCATTATTTATGTAGAAAAAAATGATTTTGGAAATCAATTTATAGAATTCCTTAAGTTTGTTTCAATGCAGTAAAAAACACCGTGTGTAGAACATGTGCCACGTCCACGTTGAATGTTAAGTTTATGTACAATATCATTTTATCCAGGGCTTATCAAATTTAATTCACGACGAAATGAAACTAAAAATTCAGGAATTAAATAGGTACGAACAAAGCTATATCTCAATTATATTTTTTATTAGATATTTCTTGCTATAGTCTTGCACTGTCTAAAAAATAAATTGTTTTTGAAATCCGTTTTTGGTAAACAGAGTTAAATTCTTCAATTAAGTTTGCTTTGCTTTCAGCTGTATCATTAACCATTTTTATTGATTTTGCAATTTCCTCCCCTTTTAAATAACTTTCTCCATTTTGCCGGTATACAGGATTCAGTTGCCAAAATTTGGTTGAAATTTGTAACCTCTTAAATAACTTTTACTCGTCATTCTTTGTAGAGGAATATCTTTATTCAAATATTCTAAATCATATGTTTTAGTTTCAAGTTTTTTTATAAAATTGTCAGATTCATTCATTTCTACTTCGATTTGTAATTCATGAACTAGTTTATTTCTATATTCCAGACTTATTCTTCCGTCGAACATTGCTAGAGCTACACATTTTTCTCCTAAATAGCATAAACGGTTAACCAAACTTTCTAGTTGCATTTTCTGCAACTTATTTGTCATCAGCTTTATAAGCTACCACTTTTTTAAAAGAAACAGGACCCCAATTGCATATATACCGGAAAAGCATGAGAAACTTAGATATATATTTTATTATGAAACAGGAATTACGTTTAGACCATTTTCTTCCCTTAGAATTTTTTTCCCTAAAAGAATTTATTGCTGGCAATAGATTCTTTTGGCCATCCCTCTGTCTAAATCGTAAGTTTCAGGTTAGATGTTAGATTACTTGAGGTGGCACTGATGCCTGTTCCACTGCTACCTTTCCAGGTCTATTGTGGTCCTCATGCCTCCTTAGAGTACGTTCTTTATTTATTTAGGTTAACGAAAACTCCTTGGGGTGGAATCTCTCAAGGAATATTATAGCCAATCTTAAGAAACCCTTACAATCTTCACGGGACAGTTCTTTTTAATATAATTTTATTTTTTGTTGTTGTATTGTCAAACTTGTTCTGACATGCTCCACAGTAAGAATAGAGCTCGCGCTTGGCTTTTGGCAGCTCGTACGTTACCATCTGTTGAATGTTGATAAGTACTTATCGTTTTGGATCACCTCTTTGGTAGGTCAATCATAGACAAAAGTAAATTTAACAGCTTATATTTGAGAATGGTAAATAATAATAATTTCATTAGAAATATAAACTGTTGAATTCAAATTTGTGTTTGATTAGCCTGAAAAAGTGATGGAGGTAAGCCAAAAGATAACTTTGAATAGAAAGTAATTGAACAGTCGACATATAAATGCATATTTAAAAGGAATGGATATTATATTTTATCTTGTATGATATCCTCTTCTTACTTGAAGAGAGTATAAGTTTGTCTGTTTAGCTATGCGATGGAAGATATGTCTTTTTTAGTAATAAAATAACAGAGAAACCGAATGGGGTCACGAAGTTTATGAATTTCAGCGATTGTTAATATTTTAGGACACCTTCTTCAGAAACGCTGGAAAAATTATCCAAATATCAGCTTTCCCTTCTGTCATCCTTTTCTCATTGTCTTCTCCTTCTTCTTCTTCTTCTCGTCAATCCTTATGCCTTTCAGCGTCGGACTATTCTTGGATCTTACGACTATTTAATCCATTCTTTCCATCGTGTCCGGTCTGTACTCATTCTTCTCATTTCTGCTATGGTCTTCCCTCGCTTTCGTCCTAATTCGTTGACTCTGTCAATCCATTTTTTCCTTGGTCTTCCCTTTTTTCTTCTCCCGTTATTTTTGGCTTCTATTATTTTCTTTGTTAAACTCTTTTGTTCCATTCTATTTATGTGGTCGTACCAATTCAGTTGACATTTTTCAATTATTTTTAGTATATCATCTTGATTTATCATATTCCTTATCTGTTCGTTTTCTATTCTGTCCATTTTTGTTTTCCCCACGATCTTTCTCAAAAATTTCATTTCCATAGCTGTTATTTTGCTTTCGTGTTTTTGCTGTATTGTCCAGGACTCACTTGCGTACATTATCGTGGGGGCCACTACTGCATTGTATACTATCTGTTTGATCTTGGGTTCTATTTCTTTTTTCCAAAGATGGTTTGATTCAGAGCGTAGTATATGTTTGTGGCTTTCTTCCTCTTTTTGCTATGTCTAGATCAATTTTTCCATCCTTCGATATAATAGTACCTAAATATTCGTATGCGTCGACAATTTCTTCTTGTTTATCGTTTATTTTAATTATTAGATTACTGGCTGGTTCTTTATTATTTATCGCCATTAGTTTGCTTTTTTCTACGTTTATTTCCATCTTCATCTTTTCTATTTCTTCTGTCCATATTTTTGTTAATTTTTCCATTTTCACATAACTGTCAGCTATTAGTGTCAGATCATCGGCGTACAGTAATGCATCCACAGCTACAGGTTCCAGTCTGTTATATCCTAACAGTGTCTTTACAGTTTCGGTGCGTTTCCTCGTATTTTGCAGGATTCTGTCCATTACTATAATAAATATCAATGGACTTAAGCTGTCTCCTTGTTTTATTCCCACTTGCATTTCAAAATCCGCTGATCTTTTTCCATTCACTTGTACTATCCCCCTAACCTGACAATATAGACTATTGATTATTTCGCGCATTTTTCTTGGAACCTCTAGTTTCTCTAGACAGATATCTATACTCCCTATATCTACTGTATCGAAGGCTGCTCGCAAGTCTATGAAATTGAAGTAGATTTCCTCCCTTGTCTCAATTTTACATTCTATGATGTTTTTAATTATGTGGATATTATCGTTCGTTTGTTTCCCTTTTCTAGAGGCTGCTTGTTCTTCTCCCAGTTTGTCTCCTACTAAATGTGTAAGTCGTTCCGCTATTATTTTGGTATAGACCTTAAAACATACTGTCGATAGGCATATTGCCCTATAGTTTTCGCACTGACTTTGATCGCCTTTCTTATATATGGGAGTGATGAGGTTATTTTCCCAATCCACAGGAATTGTGTTCGTTCGCCATGCCTTAGAAAATATGTCAAGGATCCACTCCTTTCCCACCTGTGCGAGCCATTTTACAATTTCCGGTTCTATATTATCCGCACCGCAGGCTTTTCCTATTTTTATTCTTTTTAGGGCTTTCTCTACCTCTTCCATATCTATCTCTTCAAGTTCTTCATTATATTCATTTCGTGTTCCTGATGCTGGCAGTAAATCTGTATGATCTCCTGCATCTGTGAATTTTTTCGTGAAGAATTCTTTCCATATTTCAAGTATATCTTCTGTTCTTGTTTTTAGTTCATTCGCGGTATTCCTAATTGGTTTTATTTCTTTCTTTTTCTTTCCATTCATTGATCTTATTAAGTTCCAAAATTTCCTGTTATTTGTTTTATATTCCTCATTAATATCATTTCCAAAATCTTCTCAGCTTTTCTTTTTCGCTTCTTTGATTCTCTTCTTAACTTCGTTTCTTATTTTAACATATTGTTCTTTGTATTGCTGTTCCTTTGTTAAAACATATTTTCTCCACGCATCTTTTTTCTTTTTGACTTCCTTTTGTATTTCCTTAGTCCACCATTTTGTTCTTTTCTGTCTTTTCCTGTATCTGATTTGACCACATACTTCTAGTGCAGAATTATAAATAATTTCCTTGAAAATTCTCCACGTCTCTTCTAGTGTCATTTCTTCCTGGTCATGTCTCTTTAGTAAATCATTCGTTTTCTGTTGGTATTCTGCTCTTTTCTTCTCGTTTCTTAATTTGCTGATTGCTGTTTTATGATACTCAGCTATTTGTTGTTCTGTGTTAATTTGTTCTTGGAATTCTGCCGTTAGCAATCTGTGTTGAGTTCCCATTTCAGCCTCTTTTTGTGTCTTTATGTTTCGTATATTAGTTTTCATACTTTGGGTATAGACTATGTAGTCTATTATACTCTTCGCGTTTCTCTCTTCCGCGACAAAGGTGTACTTCTCTTCCAGTGGTTGCTCCCAGAAACCGTTTCCTATTAGGAGATCATTACGTATACAAAAATCAATCATTTTCTAACCATTTCCGTTTAACGTTTCTTCTCCATATGCTCCCAAGCAGCCCAGTCCCTTATTTGTATCATTACCCACTCTACCATTCCAGTCCCCCATTAATATTACTTTTGAGTTTGTCTCTCTTATTTCATCCAGCAGTTCCTGCAGTTTTTCATAGAACTCCTCCGTTGTACTTCCATCTATTCCTTCTACTAGTGCATACATCTGTATGATGTCAACCGATTCCTTCTCCAATTCTATTCTCAAGCGCATCAACCTTGATGAGAGTGATTGATGTATAGTTACTCTTCTATCCAGTTCCTTTGTTAACAATATCCCTACTCCCTCTTTTTCCATTGATCCGGCCTCACTCCTGAATAGTACAGAAAATATTGACTTCCTACCCCTATTCTTCCTGCTCCGGCTTTCTTTGTTTCACTTATTCCCAGTATTTGAATTTGGTACTTGTTCATTTCTTCTGCTAGTTGGCATTCTTTTCCCGTTAGGGAAGTTATGTTCCACGTTCCAACGCGTATCTTTCCATTTTCCGTGTTCATAGCTGTGGTCGTCATCGTGTTAGCATTCCTCTCTGTCTCTACCTTGTTGTTCCTATTTCCCATCCTCACATCCATGTATTCTCGTGTTCGAGTTTGTTCTGTATCCGCTCTCATTGCCAGGTACGTCCTCCTTCTCATTGTCAGTTACCTTTTATCTGACTCTGGATCCGCAACAGCTTCACAATGTCCTCTCCGTGCCCTGTTGTTCAGGTTCTACCCTTAGAACATATTCATTCAGTGCTTCTGAAGCATTTCTTCACTTGAAGTTTTCGACACTTCTGATAAGAGTTTGCCAAGTTAGGTACCTTCTGCCGATAATTATCACCATCTGATCTGATTTTCCTCTTCTTTTTATGCTCAATCTACTAGATTGTAACCTTCGAGAGTTTCGCAATGTACTAGATGACGCATTTGTCTAATATTTCACCGTCGCAGTACAATACTTGCACAAGTCATCATCTAATCAACGTTTTTTATCTCTTACCTATTATTTCCCACATACACACGTACGCACCGCGTACTTACAAGTCGAATGAGATTACGTAAGCGTTCACCTCAAAATCCGCCGGATATCAGCCAGATTCGTTCATTGTTACGATGCCAGAATCCGTAACGCGTTGCAGTTCATTGTTCTACGCGACGTCGACATTCTCCGCATTCGCGGAATGCATTTCGTCTTCGTATGCGCTCTTACGTACACACACCCACACGCGTTGCGCGTGCGATACACAATGCATCATCGCCCGCTAATGGAGAACTAAGCGAAGAAAATCGAAAATAAAACAAAGAAGTTATAGATATTGGAAAAGTGATATTCAGAAGGCTAAAAACAATATTTAGAATATTATGGGAAGTTGGAATTAAAATGAAAAACAATGTGACTTCTTTTCCACTAAATATATATTTAGTTAACAAAATTCTCATTATCAACAATGAAAAAGTAAAAATCTATATATTAATACGCAGTGGATCGTCTTCTGGTACATGTTTTAGAGTGTTCCCTCCATGTATCGCGATGGTACATATATCGTTGTTTTCGTATTACAATACAGATTTGTCGAATCTGTGTTTCATCACGATACGTGCGGTGGAACGCAGATGAGAGTCTGTAACATATTGCATATATTACATATTGTAAATGTCACAATGACACACGCAACGTGATATACATGTACGTCAACCACGTCAAATAATGACGTCAAATATTATTATAGTAAATACGTTCGAGAAACGGACAAAAATTGTGTGGCATAATATTGATTGAACAAAAGCAGGTTAAGTGGATTAAGTTGGCGTCTCAATACATTGCGAGTGAGTAAAATAATTGTATGTTCAACCCATCTGTTCGTGCCAAGCATTTACATTCGTGTATTCGTCGCTAACAAGCAGAACACCAGAATTTTCATGGGTCTTATATATCTAGGTATGAGCTTTTGTCATAACGTGCTTTATTTTTTGAGAAAATCGTTGAAAAAGGAATTGAAGTTTCCTATTTGTCTCTTATATCGTTAATTTTAAGTGTTGTTTAACGAAGCGATCGTAATGCAGTGGATAAGGTCTAGGGTTTACACCCGTGAGGGATATGTGTTCAAGTCCTCCTCATGTCCTTTTTCTTTTAATCTCTTCGTGCACAAAGGACTTGAACACACATTCCCAAGGTTGTAAAATCTAAATAAATCTTGTGGTCGAATTTTGACCATCGGCCGATCCTAGTATAAATAAAAATCTACATAACTCTCACAAAATATCCTCACTGAGGCCTATTCGGCAACTTCCAAAAAGTTGAAAGTTGCCGAATAAGTGAGGATATTTTTGTGAGAGTTACGTAGATTTTTATTTAGTTTTCTACCTTTTCTTTGTAATTATAACTCCTTCCATGCTATTGGGACGATTTTTCTATTATTCTCATTATCAGTTAAGAAAACACAAAGAAATATAACTATCGCTAACGAGCTTTTGTTAGTATGCCCTTAGAAGCACTTCACTGTTTAACAGTTGACTAAATTACTTATCCACAACCTCTTTTACCTGAGGTGTAGAGGTGATGGTCCTACGCCATGCTTGTGTGTGACGGGGCTGGTACCTTTGATTGAGTGAAGTTTAGTTCTTTCTTGTGGGGAACAATGCACTTCCCAAACGATTTCTTACGAAACTATCGTTTGAGGAAAAAAATAGGATTGTAACGAACCACCCGCAAGATGGGGTTGAATTCGGCAACGCCGCCCCCGCTCGCTGTAACAGACAACGTAGCTTCCCTTTTTCCGCCATTCTTCGTCAGACCATCGTGGCACACGCGTCGGGTTTTTAAATCATAGTTTTTTATTTATTTTTATGTTACATAGTATTTTTTAATTTTTTTAGTTAATGAATAACAAGTGTCGCTTGTTATGTCTGTTACAGGATTGTTTTATTTTCATCGAATCACTCTGTTACTCAATTACGTACAATCCCTCATACTCATAGCTTTACATTCCTTGCTGTCTCCTTTTTTATATAATGGTGTTACAATAGCCATGTTCCAACATTTGCGGACAATTCACGATTTCCTTTAATAATTCGGTTTAACTATTTGTTTCCATTTCCTCCTACGTATGTTATCAACTCAAACTTTATATCGTCTATTCCTGCTGCATTCCCCTGTTTCAGTTTTCGTTTCTTTTAGTACTTCCTCTAAATTAACTTGGTCTTCTGTTTCTTGCTTTAGGAAGTCTTGTTCGTTGTATTTTAGTGTGTTGTTTTCTATTTCGAAAAGTTTCTTGAGATACTCTCTCTATCTGTCCTTACGAAGGGTACCTTTTGTCTTTACAAACGACCACTAAGTATCACTATTGAGACAAGTCATTACTGTTATCGTAAAAATTGACGTGTGTTATTTTTGTTTGTTTACAATGCACTGACAGAAATATCACATATCACATCGGTAAACTCCTCATCACACAATTGTTTATAATAAAATCGGTGACACGTGTTTCGCTAGCTCGAGGCAAACATCTTCAACAACCGTATAAACCAAAATGACAAACTTCTAACATTAAAACTTCTAGAACATGCATTTTTACCCCACTTTTACTGTGACCATGTGACATATATTGTCCTCTCGGTGACGACTCGGACGCCTTTTCACCCCCGCAAATTCCCATAAATTTTGGAAAAACATTATTTTTCTGTTTTCCGCAATGTTTAAGAAATAAGATATCTGCTTGAATTACGCTACGGAAAAATAATGTTTTTCCAAAATTTATGGGAATTTGCGGGGGTAAAAAGGCGTTCGTAGCCGTCATTGAGAGGGAAAATATTTGTGCATGCAAACACATGGTCACAGTAAAAAGTGGGGTAAAAACGCATGTTGTAGAATTTTTAATGTTAGAAACTTGTCACTATGGTTTATACGGTTGTTGAAGATGCTTGCCTCGAGCTAGCGAAACAAGTGTCACCGATTTTATTATAAACAATTGTGGGGTGAGGAATTTACCGATGTGATATTTGTGTCAGTAAATTACACCACAGTCTTTGCAATCACCCTTATTATTTACAATCTTATATGATAGAGATCTACCACTAATAGGTCAATAAAACAAGGCTGGTTTGAGCGATAGTTATATTTTCAGAACGTTTACAAACGTTTTCGGAACACCTTCGTCAGTGAAAATATAACTAGATAAATATATAAACAAACTTTTGTTTTTTATTTGGGACTATCAACAAAATAACTAGTGACTAGGATTTCTTGATATAGAGGATGTGTAACCAACTTTTATATATATATATATAAATTATAAAAACTAAATTAATGTGTAAACATACATGCAAATTAAGTAAAACCTTATATCAAAAAATCTTTGTCGAAACCTTAACAATTCTGTTCAAGAACTAGGGAAAACCCAAATTCAAAAACCTAGCCAAAGGTTTCCTTCTTAAGAAATGCAAATGTCATTTTAACAAATTGCTATATACATTACTTAAATTTTGAATATCGGTCCTGAAATTAATAGTTTTGAGTGTCTTTCTGTATATTTATCATTTCATATATTAGTCTTTTTTATAATTATTCTCTGTTTTTAATATAATTGTGTTTTCAAAATCAAAGTAATGCCCAAGATCTTTGTAATGTTTTGTTACAGCGGTCATTGCACCAAAATCATTATTTAAAGAATACTTATGGCTATACAACCTTTTCTTTAAATATTGTTTCGTCTGACCGATGTAACAACCATCACAGTCTTTACAGTTTATTTTATAAACTACATTACTTTGATTTTGTTTAATTATTTTGGATTTAGTATTAGTAAAAGAGATCTGTTACTATAATTTGGAATGAAAGTAATGTTTATGTTGTTTTTATTAAATTCTTTTTTATTTTTCGCTTAAACCTTTTTTATATAAGGAATAGCGCTATAACATTTATTGTTATTAATTTTAATTCCTCTATTATATAATTTGTTAATTCTATTTTTATTATTTTTCATAAAAACTATTTGGATAATTATTTTTATCTAAGATTTCTTTAACTTTGTTTAAATTCTTTTCCCTAAATTCAGGATTAGCTAATCTAACCGCTTGATCAACTAAACCGGTAACTACATTAATTTTATGTAATTTTGATGTTTCTGAAAAATAATTTAAATGTCTTCCTGTATTGGTAGACTTTATATGCCAATTTGTTTTCACAATGCCGTTATTATGCATGACTGTCACGTTCAGGAAATTCAATGAGTTATTATATTCTCTCTCATATGTAAGTTTTAATCTATTATGATAACTATTAAATGAATCTAATATCTCATCAATATTATCCTTTCTTACGGAACAAAAACAGTCATCCATATAACGTCTGTAAAAAACTTACACTAGAATTTAGTTTTGCCAAACAAGTTTGCTCTAGGTCCTCCATTACCAGGTTTGCGATAACTGCTGATAATGGAGAACCCATTGCAGTACCGAAAATTTGTTTATAAATTTTATTTTGATATGTAAAATAAGTAGAATTTAAACAAAGTTTCGAAGCTGCAATGAATTCCTCCTTTGGAAGATCTGTAAAATCTTTTATGGAATTCCATTTTTATCTAAAATTTTAGTGCTAAATCCACAGGAATATTAGTAGATTTGGTTAGAAATCAAACAATTCCTAATAATTACGAATTAATCAGTTTAGATGTTGTTTCTTTATTTACTAATATTCCTGTGGATTTAGCACTAAAAATTTTAGATAAAAAATGGAATTCCATAAAAGGATTTTACAGATCTTCCAAAGGAGGAATTCATTGCAGCTTCGAAACTTTGTTTAAATTCTACTTATTTTACATATCAAAATAAAATTTATAAACAAATTTTCGGTACTGTGGAGTTCTCCATTATCGGCAGTTATCTGGCAAACCTGGTAATGGAGGACCTAGAGCAAACTTGTTTGGCAAAACTAAATTCTAGTGTAAGTTTTTACAGAACGTTATATGGATGACTGTTTTTGTTCCGTAAGGATAATATTGATGAGGATATTAGATTCATTTAATAGTTATCATAATAGCAAAATTTACATATGAGAGAGAATCTAATAACTGTTGGAATTTCCTGAACGTGACAGTCATGCATAATAACGGCATTATTGAAAACAAATTAATATAAAGTCTACCAATGCAGGAAGACATTTAAATTATTTTTCAGGGAAACATCAAAATTACATAAATTAATGTAGTTACCGGTTTAGTTGATCAAGCGGTTAGATTAGCTAATCTAATTTAGGAAAAGAATTTAAACAAAGTTAAAGAAAATCTTAGATAAAAATAATTATCCAAATAGTTTTTATGAAAATAATAAAAAATAGAATTAACAAATTATATAATAGAGGAATTAAAATTAATAACAATAAATGTTATAGCGCTATTCCTATATAAAAGGTTTAAGCAGAAAAATAAAAAAAGAATTTAATAAAAACAACATAAACATTACTTTCATTCCAAATTATAGTAACAGATCTCTTTTTTACTAATACTAAATCCAAAATAATTAAACAAAATCAAAGTAATGTAGTTTATAAAATAAACTGTAAAGACTGTGATGGTTGTTACATCGGTCAGACGAAACAATATTTAAAGAAAGGTTGTATAGCCATAAGTATTCTTTAAATAATGATTTTGATGCAATATTTCCACTGTAACAAAACATTACAAAGATCTTGGGCATTACTTTGATTTTGAAAACACAATTATATTAAAACAGAGAATAATTATAAAAAGACTAATATATGAAATGATAAATATACAGAAGACACTAAAACTATTAATTTCAGGACCGATATTCAAAATTTAAGTAATAATATATAACAATTTGTTAAAATGACATTTGCATTTCTTAAGAAGGAAACCTTTGGCTAGGTTTTGAATTTGGTTTTCCTAGTCCTTGAACAGGGAATTGTTAAGGTTTCGACAAAGATTTTTTGATATAAGGTTTTACTTAATTTGCATGTATGTTTACACATTAATTTAGTTTTTATAATTTATATATATATATAAAGAGAGTTGGTTACACATCCTCTATATCAGAAATCCTAGTCACTAGTTATTTTGTTGATAGTCCCAAATAAAAAACAAAAAGTTTGTTTATATATTTATCTAGTTATATTTTCACTGACGAAAGGTGTTCGAACGTTTGTAAACGTTCTGAAAATATAACTATCGCTCAAACCAGCTGCTTGTTTTATTGACCTATTAGTGGTAGATCTCTATCATATAAGATAAGTATAAAAGGTCACGAAATATATATATATATACATTTAAATTATTTACAATGAACGTTTAAAAAAAAGCTATTTTGTGAAAGAATGGAAATTTCACCTGAAAATTTTCATTAGTTATTTTTCCTTGCGATTTTAGTGAAGTCCTAACTCAACAACAATTCAGCACCCCAGGAAGTTGTGGAAGTCTTCAAAAACTATGTTGTTGAGATACGAACTTCAAAGTGGAGAAAACGTATTTGCTTGATTTATCGCCTAACGATTCTTTTCTGTTCCTGAATGTCAAACAAACAATGCGAGGACAGAGATATTCAGCACCTAAAGTAAGTTGTCGTAGCCTTCAAAAACCATGCTTTTGAAATATTAACTTCAGAGTGAACAAAATTTTTGGACAATTGCTTTGAACGCATGTAAAAATGTATAAATCTTGAAGGCGAATATTTCGAAAAGCAACAAAACAGTTTGTTTCAAAACGGAAATCTCTTCTAGTTTTTGTACCAATTTGAACGGTGCCCCTTGTATATCTTTTTCTTGAATTGCATTTTGATTATTGGCGCTTCGTTGGCCCGCCTTAAATTTCTTAGCTGCCTATAAAACATTTTGGTGTTTTCCGAGCCATTGTGCCCCATTTTGTTTTCTAAATTCTTCCCACACACGATTCTTGACTTCCCTCACAATTCTTTATCTTTTCTTCTTGAATTTTGTGGTCTTGGTAATCCTCACTTATTCTATCTGTTACAAGGTATGTTTTCCATAGTTTTTCTTAACTTCCATTTCCGTTTCTATTTTCGTACTCCACGAAGTTTATTAGTTTTTTTCCACTTCGTATTTATAATTATTCCACAACTCTCAACATCAACACGTTTAACTATGTTATTATACTTCACTTTCACTGTAGCTCTTTTTTTTTAGTTTCAAATGGAAATGGTGTAATTGATAATACATTTTTCTTACAATCAATAATGCTACATTATTTGAAACATTTACCATTTTGATACACACAAGAACGTTCAAGACCTTACCAGCTTGTTAAGTCAGCCTATTTCAACACCTAAAGTATCAACATTTTCCTGTAATGTTATATTTTCCAACAGTGCATCTTCTACTACAACTTACAATTTTTTATTAATATCCAAGGATAATTCTAAGGTTAGGTTGCTGTAGAGAACTCTAGAACTGTACAGCTAAGACATGATTCCTGGATATATCATTAAGATCGTCATATTGTTATCCATGCTACTCAAAGATAATGTAATTGACTGTTTACGCTTATCCTTGATAGTTTTACAACGTGTTCAATCAGAGTTTGCTTATCAAGTACTCTTCCTGGTTACACCACCTTCATTTGATCAATTATAGCTGTTGGTGGTGATTCCCCATCCCTTTCAACAGTGCTTAATGACGCACTAGAACTGCTATTACTGGTATTATTATTTATGCATTCGTCCCGATCTAATTTCTTCTGGTATATACATATTTAATTCTTTATTGGCTTCCCACAAGGACAATTCAAATTTTCTTCGAATTACATAATCATCTCCTTTCTGATCACCAACCTTTTGTATGGTTCTAATTCGAGTATGACTGGAGAGTGAGCGACTTCAAATGTGGATATGGGCTCAAAATTTTTCTTTTAATAAACACCTTAAATCGAAATGTGTCCTTCAAGAGACAGACACAACATTTTTGTTTTGTTTTTGTTAGTTAAATGTGACAAGAAAAGTTAAGAACAGAATTATTTCCATCATGTCATGTCAGCATCAGAAAGTGTTAGTACGATTTGAACGAGATATAACATCATTGCCAAATGTAAGTGGAAAACTTCAACTCAGGGGCTCACTGTTAACAAGTTTAACAAGTGAGTTCGGGAATTTAGCGCTCCCGAGGTACCTGAGCTAAAACCCAAACTAAGGTGTACGGTAACGTGCCGGTGTGCGGTATTTAACGTTCGCCTGGGGGCACCAGGCGAAACCCCCTTGTAATTAGCCTTACCCGATCAAGCGGAGCTCTGATCGGGCGGACAGATGCTTCCTTGGCTACTCTTCGTATAGCTACGCTATCTAGAATTTCCAACGCTAAAGTGCAAAAGCTTGTGAATCAAGGCCAAGATTTCATACAGGCTAAAAGAGCCATAATCAAGGCCAACTTCACTAGGCATGCACAAAGGACCAGGTTAGTCTAGATAAGGAAGTTAGGCCTCAACAGGCCGCGGAGGCTACTAAACGTAAAGAAAAGACGAAAGTCCAAAAAGGCGAGGTCGGAGGGCAGTACTCTCGCAGGTCTTCCGAAAAGCTAGGGCCAGAAGGTTTTACCTTCAAAGAGGCTGCTTTGGAGAGGATCGCGGTAGTATGCAACGACTATCCAGACACCCAGATGGAGCCGGCAAAGCTTAAGGCAGGCCAGGACTCTATTATGGAGGCATATAACATCATTACGGAGCAAGCGCTTCAAGTCCGCTTTAAAAATATATGTATATGCGGAAGAACCGCTCTCAAAGCTGTTAAGTCTAATTAAAGGAATAAAGCTGGAGAACGTACTCTAAGGAGGCATAAAAAATCCCTAGCTACTCTTTGCATACCTACGCTATCTAGAATATCCAAGGCTAAAGTGCAAAAGCTTGTGAAACAGGGGCAAGATTTCATACAGGCTAAAAGGGCAATAATCAAGGCCAACTTCACTAGGCATGCACAAAGGGCCAGGTTAGTCTAGATAAGGAAGTTAGGCTTCAACAAGCGGTGGAGGCTACTAAAAGTAAAGAAAGGACGGAAGTCCAAAAAACGAGGTCGGAGGGTAGTACTTCCCCAGCTCTTCCGAAAAGCAAGGGGCAACAAGGTTTAACCTTCGATCGTGGTAGTATGCAAAGACTATCCAGCCACCCAGATGGAGCCGGCAAAGCTTAAGGCAGACCAGGACTCTATTATCGAGGCATATAACAGCATTACGGAGCAAGGGCTTCAAGTCCAAAAAACGAGGCCGGAGGGCAGTACTTCCCCAGGTCTTCCGAAAAGCAAGGTGCCACAAGGTTTAACCTTCGATCGTGGTAGTATGCAACGACTATCCAGACACCCAGATGGAGCCGGCAAAGCTTAAGGCAGACCAGGACTCTATTATGGAGGCATATAACAGCATTACGGAGCAAGGGCTTCAAGTCCGCTTTTAAAAATATATGTATATGCGGAAGAACCGCTCTGATAGCTGTTAAGTCTAATTAAAGGAATAAAGCTAGAGAACGTACTCTAAGGAGGCATGAGGACCACAATAGACCTGGAAAGGTCGCAGTGGAACAGGCATCAGTGCCACCTCAAGTAATCTAACATCTAAGTGGAGAACTTTGCAAATATTCGAAATCCCGATTTGCAACGATAATGCCGTTTTTCTGACTTTCTTGGAATCTTTATTATTCCTTCTTGACTTCCTTGGTTATTTACTTCCGTTCAAACACTCCTGGGTCGTTCGCTGTTACGCCTACAGTCAGTACTCATGAATTCGATGGGAAACTAAGCAGTTTTGAGAATCCCTTTTTCCTGAAATTCATTCTTTCTTCTTACCTGCTAACGATGACATAAAAACTTCTATCCAAGCTGATATCATTCTTCCTATTTCAAAACTAACATAAGTCGGGTGATCATATTTAGTCTTCAACAAATTAATATTTTTATAAAATAAATATTATGTTACCATACACGTAGTAACGTGTTTCCAACTATTCCCGTACAATAAAAATTGGAGAGACCTATAAGAACAATGCGAGTTCACCATTCACACAAAATTCGTATTTTACATCAGATGTAAACAATATATTCTTTATGTATAAAACTCACGCCTTCGTATTTAGTTGTGCAGAAGGGGTACTTGGCCGCGGCATGGAGATCCATGGCAGAAACAAAGATATCCGCTGGCCCAAAGTAAAATATTTGGGAACCACTGGTTTAATGAATTGTAAATGGAAATAAATTTAGTTGTCTGGTATCCGTTTCACGGAACGCAATCGGTAATGGTTGGTAATAATTCTTGCAAAGTAATACTTGCATAATCGTTTATAGGAACAGCAGTTTTGAGATATTATTCTTCTCTCACATCAGTTCTTTCATCATAAAATGTCAATTTAGAAAAGTAGCTTTTAGAGAGTTTCGATACGAAGAAAAGTGTAGAAAAATAAAATCTACATAACTCTCACATAAATAACCTCACTGAGGCTTATTTATTCGGCGACTTTCACAGAAAGTTGTACTAGCACTGCACTGCAGACTACATTGCATATACCAATAATTATCAACGGAGGGAATTACGTTTTGTTTATGAAATGTCATGTTATTTTCGTTAATCTTCTAATGCATTAGGAACATCTAACTGTCCAATCGAGTTAAATTTCTTAATCTGCACTTCTAAGCAACCTTTGATTCAATTTGCATTTTCTAAACAGAAAAAACATTCTAACCACCTTCGATTACAACAACATGGTTTATGCATTTTGAATCCATTAAATCCATCGCATCAACTCGATCCCAAATAGACATAATTGATCCATAAATCGCGAATAACATTTCCGAATCTCGTCCGATAACGACAACAATGTTACGGTTCACGAAATCCTTCTCCTGACAGCAGTAAATTGTTATTCACGTACATAAATTTATTATCTCGCCCGTCGCATTTTTCTTACACAATTTTTACGAATTTAGAAACTTGCTACGTCCGATACCATACAGAGACAAATCAAATAGGAACAATACCAACGGCTCGACCCCCACACGTAATAGGTGCGAGAAAACGTACGAGTTTCCCAACTTATCGCATAATCACGTCGGAAGACAAACGCCCGGAGATTTTTTAATGTGTATGTGTATGTACCCAAACAAGCGCCGCGATGGATGTATGTCATTAACCAACTATATGTAGCGTGCGACATGTCGACATTGAAAAATTATAAAATGAAATATCGCGAATACAGTACGCGGTCGATTGTTCGTGTGTGCGTGTGTGTGTGTGTGTAGAGGGGTAGTCCTTGATCATCCTGTACATACAGATACAGCGAATGCAGTCCTTCCTGTTATGCAGGAGCGCATCGGTTATTGTATATATACTGGGGGCATAAGCGGTAAGACGGCAGTTCTTCTCGTACAATCTTGATAAAAACATTTGCAAAATGTTCAAATTGGTAAGTGCGTATGTGTTCAAAGTTCTTTTTTTTCGTTCGATTGGCGGAATTATTAAAATTGCGTATTCTTAATGTTTCTGGTTGCAAGTTAATTAGCGGGTCTCTGGTCAAGGAAAAATGTAATACATACCTCCAAATTTGTTAATGGCGTTGATAATCTAAGGATAACTTTTTGAAAAATAGTTTCAAGAGGTTGGAGAGAGTTATAAATACCACCAAAAAAGTAGAGTACAGTAGTATGTAGAATTTTATTTTCTACTTTTTTGGTTGGATAACTTTTTCTCATCCAGTGAAGCGCTAGTTCGATTCATACTTCTTTAATTACAAATGTATTACTCTTGCAACACAAGCCCATTGAGGTCCTATTTCTTTTTTGTGTATTACTCATTAGCCAATTCGGCAAATTCTTTCCAATCAAAATATGAATTCATCAGTTACCTTCTCGCACATCTTCCTACTAATTTTATTATCACTTTAATCGGCAAACTCCTCACCGCACAATTATTTTAATTAAATATGGTGACACGTGTTTGATTAGCAACGAGGCAAACATCTTCAAATCGTCTTTTACCGAGTGAATCGGTAGGAGACGATTTGAAAATGTTTGTCTCGTTGCTGGCGAAACCGTCTTATGGGATTTAATCAAATAATTAAGATTGTGAGGAGTTTACCGATGTGTTATAATACTACAGCAGAATCTTTGCAAGTGTTATCAATTGCTTGAATAGTAAACTACGTAGGGGTTAATTATTTTTTCCTTAAATTTAATGAAGGGAGATCTAATTTTAAAGGTTACTCTTTATTTGTCTTAGTTGAGTGCAAGTTGAGTTTTCTTCCAAACTTTTCGCTGTTGTGTCAGCTTCTACACTAGTTTCGTCCGTAGTTCATTCTTCAACCTTAGTGACTGTAGAGATTTATTTATAAATTCTCTTTAACCTTCCTATACTCACGCATACGGTCTGTGAGACCGACTTACATATATAGTATAGTATACGCCTTTCATTTTGACGTGAGTATAGGAAGGTTAACTTTGTTTTACCAAGAGAGCTGAGGGATATCCTCCTTTCTAGTTCGCACTATAACTATATTTATCACTGGGTTTATGGACTAAATATGAGTTTTATTAAAAACGAAATTAATGCTGTTTCTTGTTTAGGACAACTAACATGTAGTTATTTAATTTCAAATTTGTGCTGGGTTTTAAGAGAACTAAAGGATTGTCTTGATATATTACTTATTAATTGGAGGAAATTATAAATTTTCTCAACTCTCAACCAAAATTCCCATTCCTATAATTTGTGTCGCTTCTGTTAATTTTCTCTTTTCAAATACTATGTGACAGTCCTAATTTTTGTAGTTATCACATTTCTTATTATTAGCACACTTTTGCCTAGACCTTTTCATTGGTTTTCTTTTCTATCTAATCCGGGATATCACTGAGTTGCTCTGTATATATTTCAATTATTCAACTTTGACCCGCTCTCAGCTGATTTAATGATAAACACCTATCATTTCGAATAAAGAAATATATTTACTGTAACTTCAGAATGTTGAGAGTAAACCGTGTCGATTGTTTCGCACCAAATAAGAATTCGTTACTTCGACTCATATTTTCCGTTTACAACGATGCTAGTACTTTCAGAGTAAGATTACTGACATGTGAAGTGACTTCAGAATGTTTTAGACCTGCACGCGTAGAGAAGCTAGGTTAGAGACGCGTCACTCGGAAGTATGATGTAAAATGCTAAAAATCTCTTCAAAAGGCTTTGGAATCGGAGAAGGCACCTGGGTAAATAAGATCTAGCTGCAGATTGATATTTTACATGCAGACATACAATTCCATAATTTCGTTATTGGTGTTCTTTAGCTGAGTTTGCCCTCTTTCTTTTCTCCATAGACTTTTCTGAGCATGTTCCTCTCCCAAGCTTCCAACATTCCTTACTCTGTTTTTTGGATCATTTGGAAAGCCCACTACGAAATAGAACAACTGATCTTCATTTTTATTTCCGTTGATATATCCTTTGCTCTTAATACTTGAATACAGATCGAAAGCCGTACGTTTTAGTTATGCATAGAAAATTTATACGTAGATGAATCATTCCACCTTCGTTACATATTTATTCTGTTGGAAGTTAAAATTATCGCCGAACTCCCTAAGCGACATAATTTATTTTGACATTTAAGACAAAATGGAGTCAAGTAACTGAATGCATAATATAGAGGTGAATGAAAACACAACAATCACCTTCATAGAAAATTGCAGAAATTACAACTTTTTATCGCAGCAAAAGAATATTGCAAAAAATGATTCTATTAGTGAATTAGTCACTCAATCTAATGTTCCCTACAGTGGTATTCGGTAAAAAAATTTGAAAACTTACGATATTTGTTTACATTATCAAAACACATTCTAACGACACGATACCATTCTCTAGTGTCTATATTACTCCATCGTTAAATCCCTTTGTTAACTTCTCTTTAACTGTACCTATACCTGTACCTCAAAATAGAATCCCAAAAAGTACTATACAACCTCTTTTAGGCACCAGCGCGAAGTACCATAAATATCAATCGTAATTCTTTTATACCGGCCATATGATTATATTACTGGCTTTTCAGACCAAGAAGACACATACCTTTATTGAAAATATTTCACCATTGTTTTTATTCCTCGTCGGTTGCTTCCAGTCCCTGATTTCGAATTGACAAATATCCTAGTCTACTGCTTGTATCTACTTAATTTTCAGTCTTCACCCTCGTCTCCTCCCGATAATTCCTCTTATCGCATCTGCTTTGTTATCCTCCCTTCTTGTAGTCTTTGAATGTGTCCAAGCCATCTCATTCGTTGTGCTCTTATTGCGTTAGTTATAGGTGCCTCCCCGTACAGTTTCATTAGGTCATTATTGTTCTTCCTTAACCAAATATGACCTTCTTTTTAAAATTAAAATTTAGTAATTTAAGAATTTTTTTCAAGAAAGCCAGCTGGCACGCGGAAAAGGGGTGTATGTTGATTATGTAACGCATCCTTACCTACCTTAATTTATTTATTTATTGCTGTGATATTGGTCAATTTTTTCCCGTTTCTTGCCTCTTTTCATCCTCTTTATTTATTAATTAATTTCTTCCAATCATCATTCATTATGTCGTTTTCTCATGTCCTCCCTGATTGATTGTGCCCTTGATATTTATAGTGTACTTATAACTATTATATTGTGTTATCAAACTTTTATATTTTCTCACAAATTTTTTAAATTATTTCTACTCCTTATCCGATATTCCTGCTTACAATTAGAATTAGGCGCTTGCCATTAAAATGCTTTTTATTTGACATCATCACTGCCAATGTTGCACTGTCGCTTTGACTACATAATTCTTGTAGTAATAGGAGGCGAGAATAACACTGCCAGCCACATGCTGTTTGGTACTGGGAGGCAGAAAACGGCAATCGCCTAACTCTACTTATAATCATTTACTATAATTGCATCATTCATCATTCATTCAGCATTCTTCTGATCTATATTTTGTTATTACTATTTTGGCTCTAATATCCTGTCACACAAGTATGCAAGTATACGGATTCGGCCAATGCTTAATTGGGGTCTAGAATTACGGGAGTGCGAGCGAGAGCGAATAAAAGACATTACTGTGACAATGAGACCGACTACGATGGGGCGTATTGACAAGTGAATCATCACCCTTTACATGTCTCATGCTCTATTCCTTTCCATTGTCAGAGTAATACTCCTTGTTTGTTCTCGTTCACACTCCCGTGACTATACCATCTTGATTCATTCCTATTAAAAAAATTCTAGTTCAATTTTTTTTTTTTCGGTTGCTTCGGATATATTTCTTTTTATATTGTACTTAAATAGTAAACAGCATATTTTACAATTTTTTAGTCTTGCACGTTAGCAGTCGAAGCATTTGAAAATTCCGTAGATGGAATTAGATTTGACAACAGAAACCTTTCATTATCATCATATTCCGTAGTTTTCACCCTTTTTCTTTTTTTTTTACAGTTCATCTTCGCTTGTATCTTGGCCTTCGCCGCCGCTTCGCCAGCACCGGAACCAAAGCCAGGCTTCGTCGCACCGGTAGCTTATTCCGCCCCAGTCGCTTACACCGCCCCTCTCAGCTATCCGTACGCTTATACCGCGTACGCTCCGTCTTATTACAGCAGCTACGTATCGCCGTATTCGTATTACAAATCCGCGTATGTGTGGTGAAACAACGATCATTGAAGCTAAATTATATCATCTACGTTACGACAGAAGGGAAGCTCTGAGTCTGTAAAAATGGAAAATGTAAAGCAATAATATAAATAAAGTTTGTCACCCCTAGAATTTGTAATTTGATTTTTCATTTTATTTAATTTGCTCTGCTATGCTGTGCTATACTTCAGTTTTACAAATAACGCAGTGGCGTAGCGTGGGTGTCAGCTGTCCGGAGCGGAGGAAAATTTCGCCGTCCCCTTATTTAGGTATTTCAATTTAAAAGACTAAACTACAGTAATTCTAAAGAACTTTTCGGCAAGAACAATTTATAATAATAATAATAATAAACTTTATTCTCTCCGTAGTACAAGAATTGTGTAGAAAACGTCATATTTTAAAAACAAAAGCACATACAAAAAAATTATAAATGTAAAAACATACATATAACACATATCAAAAATGCCACTTAGCGGTTAATCAACGCATAAAATAGTCTTTGATATCGTTAAAGCAAAGTGCTTCTAAAAACAACTTTACGTTACTTTTAAAATTTTTGAAAGGCAATCTCCGCAGGTTATCTGGGAGGTGATTATATATTTTGAGGCATTGGTGGACTACCTGCCTCTGAACCTGAGTCAAATGTGTCTTTGGCAAAACCAAATAGTGATCCTGTTTACCACGCGTGCTATATTCATGTGTGAGTTCGAGATTCATAAAGAAATCGTAATTTGATTTAACAAATACTGAACACTCTAGGACAGGCATGGGCAACCTTTTTTGTGGAAGTTTTATGCTGCGAGTAATTTTGAAAAATATACATTTTTGTAGTATCCTTATGATTCATTATGAATTAAGTTTAGACGGGCCGTACTAATATGCAACGAAAGAATTCAGTAGCGGGCCGGACAAATCTTACTCGAGGGCCGCATGTGGCCCGCGGGCCGGAGGTTGCCCATACCTGCTCTAGGATATAAAGAGATGATAGAGTAAGTATCTTCTGGTTTTTAAAAATTTCTCTGTAATAATCTCTGGGTGTTAGATTAAATATAGCTCTTACGCAAGCTTTCTGTATCAAGAAGATTCTATGGTGTTCCACCGAATTTCTCCAAGAGATAAGACCATATCGAAATCTACTCCGCACGCATGCGTAGTACGCAGCCAATGCAGCCCTAACACCGACCCACCGCGAAATAGTTCGTAAGCAGTAACAAAATCCACTCAACTTCGCTCGAAGATCATCTATATGTGGTTTCCAGGATAGCCCCGAGTTTATTTTAAGTCCCAAAAAGCACGACACGCCTACACAATTAAGAACATTTGACTCGTAACAAATTGCGATATCCTTAGCACTATTGTTAAATATCAAGACCTACGTTTTGTCAGCATTTAATTGAAAATTGTGGGATTGAAACCATTTGTTCAAAGTGTCCAGACTATCCACTACGTTATGGCTTAATTCTTCAACACCGTCAGCACGCACAATACATGCAGTATCATCCGCATATAAAACTGTTTTGTTCCAAATGACATTTGGTAAGTCATTGATGTACAATAAAACAACAGAGGTCTCAGAATGGATCCCTGTGGCACTCCGAACAAAATTCTCTGCCAATCTGACTTCATTTCGCAACCCGAGCGGTCCCGCATCACAACGCATTGACTTCTGTCAGACAAGTAGGACCTTATCCACTCGTAAGCAACGCCTCGGAAACCAATTTTTTCAATTTTATTTAAAAGCACTTTATGATGGACATTGTCAAATGCCTTACTGAGATCTATAAAAATGCATGCCGTGTCGCTTCTCCCACTCAAACCGACTATGACTTCCTGAAGCAGCTGGAAAATAGCTCGAATTGTTGATCTCGATTTCACATAGCCATTCTGATTATAGTGAAGAATGCTGTACCTCTCAATAAAATTCATCATTCTGTTATACATAAGTTTCTCTATTACTTTCGATATGCTAGATGTAATTGCAATAGGTCGGTAGTTTTTAATATCGGTCTTATCTCCTTTTTTGTAAATCGGCTTTACAATAGTTCGCTTTAGCTTTTTAGGAAATTGGCCTGATTGAAAAGACAAATTAACTATGTGACTCAATGGAACAGCTATAATTTCCGAACAAAATTTTAATAACTTTACAGGTATTTCATCTTCACCCATAACACTTGTGTCTCTTAAACTGTGTATTGTTGTTTGTACTTCGCTAGCATCTGTCATGAATAAAGAGAAAGTTTCACTTCTATGAGGCAAGCCTTGGTCAGACATATTTAAGTCCTCGATTATATCCTTACTGACATTCAGGAAATAATTATTGAAACTATTTAGAAGTTCTCCATTGTCCCCATATTCATTGCCAAAATCCTCACACGTAGTAAATTCTGTGTCTTTGCGTCCTCGTAAATAATTCACAATACTCCACATAGTTTTTGCCTTATTGTTACTTTCAATAATGCATTCTTGGCTTCCTCGATCTCTACTCTTAATTTGTTACAAAAGCCACCATATATTTCCTTTGACACAATATTCTTTAATACTCCATCATACAGTTGCCTTTTCACTGCACTCATATTTTTAATTTTGTCGGTAATCCATTTTTTATTCCCATTATTCGGTTCAAGTTTGATACTCTTTTTAATTACATAATTATCAATGCTATTAGTCAAGATGCTCAGAAATGTATCATAACTGATATTTACTTCCATCTTCCTTAAGACACATGACCAAATCAACCCTAGTCAACCCCTACTCAAATCGATATTAAAACCCCCACAGAGGAGGATTTCCTTTGCTATTTCCCGTAAGATCAAATCCAATATTTGAAGAAAGTCATCAACACCAGCCGAAGGTGGTCTGTATATATTAATTATAATGACTTTTAGTTTGATAAGTTTTATCGCACTACACTCCAGCACCAACTCCTGGCTTTTTTGTCTTAGTGAAACCAATTCAACATATTATGTATCAACCTCCACCAAAATGCAGGATCCACCATGCGTACCAGATTCCCTTGTGAAACAGGATGCCATTTCAAATCCATCGATATGTATACCTTCATTAGGTTTCAGCCAGTGTTCAGTCAAAGCGATGGCATTTACTTTTATCTCTATGTCGTTAATAAAAATGATTAATTCGTCAATCTTATTTCTAGCACTTTGTATATTTTGATGTATCAACGTATATACAGATCGTTCCTGGTTTCCGGTCGAATTAGCCACTATTTTGGTATACGCTGCTGATGACTTATTCGAAAATTTCGCAATATATATGGTCTAATAATAGTATTGATCGGCCATAATTCGGAAGCAAACACTTTATCATAAGTTTTCTCACTCACTGCAATTTTGAATGCAGCAATGTCCTTATTTTGTATATCAAGCTTATTGCAATTCAAGATGTTTATTTTGTTCTCAAGCAAATACTTTCTAACTTCCTCTTCAGTGGTTGATTTCGTCAGTTGTGACAAGAAAATCCATTTCCTATTTTCTGCCGCCACAATCGAAGTATTCGTTTTATTTCCACATATAGTTTTTATTTTGTTTGTATTGTTAACTATAAGTTTTTGTGGAACACTCTCATGTTTTTCGCTTCTCTCGCTCAACCGCGCTTCTTTTTGCTTGTCGTCTGTTAAAAGTAGATTAACCTGTGTCACCTGGTCGATTTGTTTATGCGGTTTTTTATATTGCGAAATACTAGCATTTTTCGCACATGTTTGGATATCCTTAGCGACCTCTATGGCTGTAGTTTTTGATCTAGTTATAGGTCTCTGTTTTGGTTCCTTCGGCATAACCTGTTCTTGTATATGTTTAGATTCTACTCCATTAATAATATAGCTTTGTTTATCAATCTTTATAGATTGCTCGTAAATAATAGATACCAACTTTTCCATTTTCATGTCCAAATTCGCGATTTTGTCATACAAATCACTCAAAGTTCTGTCCCCATCTTTATCTTTTGCGGCGCAAATTATCATTATTGTGTATTATAATGACAAATAAAAAAGTCATGTGTTGTATAAATAACAATATACAAGTAGTACGCCCCCTAGCGGGAAGCGGGCAACGAGTAGTATAAGATATAAAGAAGTATTGTAATGTATGTGTATCCGCATTAGTTGAAAATAAAATAATAAAAGCTTCATCTGAGTTGTTGCTAAACCGTATCAACGAAAAGATACAACATGGCGCTGCGATGCAAGGCTCAACAAGAAGCAATAACCGAAATAAATTGAGGAAAAATAAGGAAAACTCAGGAAAGGAAAAAAGTAAGGTTAGAATTATTAAAAAGGCGGTAAAAAAGAAACGGCAAGAATTAAATAAAACAACTATGGAATATAACTTGCCTCAAGGGATGTCATTTAGTGGCAATGTAGCGGATAATTTTAAGGTCTTCAAGCAGAATTTGGAAATATAGCTTGTTGCATCAGACAAAATAGAAAAGTCAGACGAGGTTAAGGTTGCGATACTGTTGAATTGTATTGGCCAGGAGGGAATAAATATCTTCAATACGTTTAAATTAACAGGCGTGCAGAAGAAAGAATTTAGTACAGTCATCAAGGAATTTGAGAAATATTGCAAGCCGAAGAAAAATATAATATATGAAAGATTTAAATTTTTCAAACAAAAACAGCAAGAAGGTGAGAGTATAAATCCTTTCGTAACTGATCTAAAGAAATTAGCAAGTTCGTGTGAGTTTGGCGATCAAACTGAATCTTTAATTCGAGATAGGATAGTTCTGGGTATCCACGACAGGAAATTACAAGAAAGACTATTATCAAGAGAAGATCTAACATTACAAAAAGCAATTGATGAGTGTTTAGTAGCTGAGCTGTCAAATTTACAAATAAATGATCTACAAAACAAGAGTAAAATGGTAGAAAAAATAAACAGGCAAAAAGGAAATACAGGGGTTACTTTTAAATGCTGAAGGTGTTTAGAAGTGCATGGACCAAGGCAGTGCAAGGCATATGGGAAGAAATGTAATCTGTGTGGAAATCTTAATCACTTTCAGAAAGCATGCGGAAAGAAGAAAAAGGAGTACACAAAGAAGCCCCAAAACAAGGATTCCAAACAAGTGCAAAATGTGCAAAAAGTGAACGCAAGTGAATGTGATGATGAAAGTGCAGAAATATTTAGCATAAGCTTATTATAAACACATAAAAATTAAGGGAAATTTGTTGAAGTTTAAAATTGATACAGGGTCTGAGGTAAATATTTTGCCATCAAAAGTGTATTATAAATACTTGAATGACAAAATTTTACAACCTTGTAATGTTGTGTTAGAAGCCTTTGGAGGTTTCAAAATAGAACCTTTAGGTCAAATTTCTGTTAAGATTAGAAATGACAATTTAGTCAATAATATAAATTTAATTATAGCAGATGTTAACTCTGACCCAATACTAGGTCTAGATAGTTCAGTAAAATTAGGGTATGTTCAAATCGATAGTGTTAAGACTGTGAATGATGATGAGAAGGAAAGTTTTGTAATTAATAACTCAGAAGTTTTTGAAGGTATGGGCAAATTTAATGAAAAGTACCATATAAATTTAAAACCAAACTATAAAGCCCTGGCAAAGCCAGCTAGACGAATTCGACTATCTCTAAGAGACAGACTTAAAAATAAATTGTCAGAATTAGAACGTGATGGCGTAATTGCAAAAGTAACTGATCCAGGTGAGTGGGTGTCAAATTTAGTTATTGTGGAGAAAAATGACAAATCATTAAGATTATGTATGGATCCACAAAATTTAAATAAAGCAATACAAGGTGAATTTTATACAATACCTACAATTGAAGATATCACATGTAAATTAAGTGGTAAAAGTTGGTTCACATTGCTTGATTTAAAAGATGGTTTCTATCATGTGGAGCTAGATGAGGAATCTAGTAAGTTATGCACGTTTAGTACTGTTTTTGGCTTGTATCGGTTCTTAAGATTACCGTTTGGGCTCACCAGCGCTCCAGAATTTTTTAAAAAATTAATGACAAGAATTTTGGCGATATAGATGGTGTTACGGTTTATTTTGATGATCTTTTGATAGCTGCCAACAGTAGTGGAGAGCATGACGAAATTTTGAAACAAGTTGTAGAAAGAGCAAAGCAAATAAATGTAAAGTTCAACAAAAATAAAGTTCAATTTAAAATGAATGAAGTCAAGTACTTAGGACATGTATTTTGCAAAGAAGGGATGAAACCTGACAGGGATAGAGTTAAAGCAATTCAGTGCTTAGAAGATCCACGAAATGTAAAGGAACTGCAAAAAGTACTTGGTGTTTTAAATTACCTTAGTAGATTTATACCAAATTTTTCAGAAATGACAAGTATTTTTAGAGAACTGTTGAAAAAGAAAACTGTATTTGAGTGGACTGTAAATCACACTAACGCTTTTAATAAAATAAAAGATATTTTAAGCACCCAACCTGTTTTAGGCAACTTTAATTCTCGCAGAGAAATTAGTATACAAACAGATGCATCTAAAGATGGTATTGGTTGCTGTCTAATGCAAGAAGGAAAACCAATTTACTATGCATCACCGAGTTTAACGGATTGTGAAAAACGTTATGCACAATGCGAAAAAGAGTTTTTAGCGATATCTTTTGCTTGTAAAGAATTTCATAACTTTATTTATGGGCGAAATATCAAAATAATATCGGATAACAAGCCTCTTTTAGGAATAATGAAGAAAGATATCGATAAAATTCCGTCCCCCGATTGCAAAGAATAGAAATCAAGTTACTTAGGTATAATTTAAATTTAGAATATTGTCCGGGTAAAAAGTTGTTTATAGCGGATCTACTTTCAAGATCTTACATAAAAAAACCAGTTGAGGACGATCCAACTATGACTGACATCGTACATAGTATCGAGGCAAATTTAAGTATAACCAAAGCAAAGAAAATTCAATTTCAAAGTGAGACGGCCAAGGATAGCGTTTTAAAAGAAGTTATGAAGTTGACAAATAACGGTTGGCCGAAGCATTACAAAAAGTTAGATGAAAAACTAAGACCATATTGGACGCATCGAAATGAAATTACTTGTTCAAGTAATCTAGTATTTCTAGGGGATAGACTGGTAGTGCCAGAAAATTTAAGGAATGATATGTTGGAATTGTTACATGAATCTCATTTTGGGATGACAAAAACAAAAAATAAAGCAAAGCAATTGTTCTACTGGCCAAAAATGAATGAAGAAATAGAACAATATATAGCGTGTTGTAAGATTTGCGAAAAGTACCAAATAAGTAATGTTAAAGAACCATTAATTCCGCAATATATTCCAAATAGACCATTTAAAAAAGTGGGAAGTGATATATTGGAATATGGTGGCAAAAGTTACCTTGTTCTAATGGATTATTATTCAAAATGGCTCGAGGTGATGCCTTTAGCAAACAAAGCATCGAAAAGTATAGTAGAAAATTTAAAAACTATATTCTCTACACATGGAATTCCTGATGAAGTAATAGCAGATAATATGCCATATAAAAAATAGTAATGATCAATAAAAATAAACAATGTGAACCAGCAAGTGTAATTAAGAAACTTGAGAACAGTCCAAGATCGTATCTTGTGAAAAATGAAAATAATAAAATATATAGGCGTAACAGCAGTCATTTACGGAAGTCATTAAATGCTCCAAATTTTGATGTAACTGAGTATGACTTGACTAACGTAAGTATTTCAGGACAAGATAGTGCTAGTAGCCCTAGCTTACCTATAACTGAAAGCTTATCAGGAAGACGTACTAGACGTGAAATAAAAAAGCCGTGTAAATTAAATGATTATGTACTATACAAGTAAGTGCTTATTTCAAAAGGGGAAATGTTGTACAAATAACAATATACAAGTAGTACGCCCTCTAGCGGGAAGCGGGCAACGAGTAGTATAAGATATAAATAAGTATTGTAATGTATGTGTATCCGCATTAGTTAAAAATAAAATAATAAAAGCTTCATCTGAGTTGTTGCTAAACCGTATCAACGAAAAGATACAACATCATGTATATATTATTATTTATTGTGAAATTTTGTCACCCCTAAAAGTGCCGCCCCTACTACGCTGCGCTAAATTCGATTGAAATATATAGTTCAGTCGTTGGATCTTTTCAGTTTGTATCGCTTGTAGACCGCAGATTGTATCCTATCATTCTTCAACACGTACTTACAAATATTCTTGGTTATATTACATATGTGCCTTTGTCATTTTCAATTACGTGCTGAAAAGATCTGCTCAACAAACTATATATCTAACAATAAGTGCTGTGTGGTTTCGTATATTTCTAAACGTTCTCTTTATCAGCGTTTTATACAGTACAAAATTTCATATTAGAATGAGACGTAAATTATAAGAAAATTGGAAATGTGGTGGTATGTACATCTGCGTTTCGCTTGGCACTTCGTTTAGTGCAGTTGGCGTTGCAATTCACATCAGAAATGGACGAAGAAATGATTCATATTAACAACTTCGTAATTGGCCACGGCGAGTCACGCAAATTTACAACCACCGGTCATTTAATTTACAAATGCGGCGGTATCGACAAGAGTACGATCGAGAAAATCGGAAAGGTGGCTCCGGAAATGGGTAACACCTCCTTCAAGTATGCCTAGATATTGGGCAAATTGAAGGCGGAATGCAAACGCGGTATTACCATCGATGTTACTCGCTCTTGTCAACATTACCACTGAAGTAATATCCATAGAAATGGACCACAATATTTGACAAGAAAAAAAAAACGAACGTCAAAAGGGGCTCTGGCAATCCTTCGAAAGGTGCTGTTGACTTGACGCCCACGGTCATCGTTTTGCACCATCCCGAATTGAGTTCTTTGAGATTTGCGGTGGTCTGGAAGTTTACAAGCTACGAACGAAGATGAGAAATTTCGCTGTTTAGATGCATAATGTTAGACTGTAACTCACTCAAATCATCAGTCCCGTAAAGTTGGCAACCGAATTTGTGAAAATATAATAATTCATCGGAGTTCCTGGTAGATATGAAATAGTTCTAGAGCACTTTGCAGAAAATTTCAAGAGTTCTGCAAAATTGTGCGAAAAATGGAAAATACCGAAAATGAATGTAGCAGCGAATATCTTTTCAATTTTCAATTTTACAAAAAAATGTTATCCGGATTTTCGATAGAACTCTTAGCGTTCTAGCGGGAACTGCGATCAGAACTGTTACGCGATTTTTAAAAAAAATTTTCACTATACAAGCGAACTCTATTTCATCGAATATCTTTTAATTTCCAACTTTACAAAAAATGTTATCCCGATTTTCGATAGAACTCTTAGAGTTCTAGCGGGAACTGCGATCAGAACTGTTACCCGATTTTTTAATTTTTTTTTCACTATACAATCGAACTTTATTTCATCGAATATCTTTTTAATTTTCAACTTTACAAAAAATGTTATCCCGATCTTCGATAGAACTCTTAGAGTTCTAGCGGAAACTGCGATCAGAACTGTTACCCGATTTTTTAACTTTTTTTCACTATACAATCGAACTTTATTTCATCGAATATCTTTTTAATTTTCAACTTTACAAAAAATGTTATCCGGATTTTTGATAGAACTCTTAGAGTTCTAGCGGGAACTGCGATCAGAACTGTTACCCGATTTTTTAATTTCTTTTTCACTATGCAATCGAACTTTATTTCATCGAATATCTTTTTAATTTTCAACTTTACAAAAAATGTTATCCCGATTTTCGATAGAACTCCTAGAGTTCTAGCGGGAACTGGGGACGGAACTGTTACGCGATTTTTGTAATTTTTTTCACTGTACAAGCTAACTTTATTTCATCGAATATCTTTTTAATTTTCAACTTTACAAAAAAATGTTATCCGGATTTTCGATAGAACTCTTAGAGTTCTAGCGGGAACTGCGATCAGAACTGTTACCCGATTTTTTAATTTTTTTTTCACTATACAATCGAACTTTATTTCATCGAATATCTTTTTAATTTTCAACTTTACAAAAAAAATGTTATCTGGATTTTTGATAGAACTCTTAGAGTTCTAGCGGGAACTGGGGACGGAACTGTAACGCGATTTTTTTAATTTTTTTCACTATACAATCGAACTTTATTTCATCGAATATCTTTTTAATTTTCAACTTTACAAAAAATGTTATCCCGATTTTCGATAGAACTCCTAGAGTTCTAGCGGGAACTGGGGACGGAACTGTTACGCGATTTTTGTAATTTTTTTTTTCACTGTACAAGCTAACTTTATTTCATCGAATATCTTTTTAATTTTCAACTTTACAAAAAAATGTTATCCGGATTTTCGATAGAACTCTTAGAGTTCTAGCGGGAACTGCGATCAGAACTGTTACCCGATTTTTTAATTTTTTTCACTATACAATCGAACTTTATTTCATCGAATATCTTTTTAATTTTCAACTTTACAAAAAAAATGTTATCCGGATTTTTGATAGAACTCTTAGAGTTCTAGCGGAAACTGCGATCAGAACTGTTACCCGATTTTTTAATTTCTTTTTCACTATGCAATCGAACTTTATTTCATCGAATATCTTTTTAATTTTCAACTTTACAAAAAAATGTTATCCCGATTTTCGATAGAACTCCTAGAGTTCTAGCGGGAACTGGGGACGGAACTGTTACGCGATTTTTTTATTTTTTTCACTGTACAAGCTAACTTTATTTCATCGAATATCTTTTTAATTTTCAACTTTACAAAAAATCTTATCTCGATTTTCGATAGAACTCTTAGAGTTCTAGCGGGAACTGCGATCAGAACTGTTACCCGATTTTTTAATTTTTTTTTTCACTATACAATCGAACTTTATTTCCCGATTTTCGATAGAACTCCTAGAGTTCTAGCGGGAACTGGGGACGGAACTGTTACGCGATTTTTGTAATTTTTTTTCACTGTACAAGCTAACTTTATTTCATCGAATATCTTTTTAATTTTCAACTTTACAAAAAATGTTATCCGGATTTTCGATAGAACTCTTAGAGTTCTAGCGGGAACTGCGATCAGAACTGTTACCCGATTTTTTAATTTTTTTTCACTATACAATCGAACTTTATTTCATCGAATATCTTTTTAATTTTCAACTTTACAAAAAAATGTTATCCCGATTTTCGATAGAACTCTTAGAGTTCTAGCAGGAACTGCGATCAGAACTGTTACCCGATTTTTTAATTTTTTTCACTATACAATCGAACTTTATTTCATCGAATATCTTTTTAATTTTCAACTTTACAAAAAAATGTTATCCGGATTTTTGATAGAACTCTTAGAGTTCTAGCGGGAACTGGGGACGGAACTGTTACGCGATTCTTTTATTTTTTTTTCACTGTACAAGCTAACTTTATTTCATCGAATATCTTTTTAATTTTCAACTTTACAAAAAAATCTTATCTCGATTTTCGATAGAACTCTTAGAGTTCTAGCGGGAACTGCGATCAGAACTGTTACCCGATTTTTTAATTTTTTTTTCACTATACAATCGAACTTTATTTCCCGATTTTCGATAGAACTCCTAGAGTTCTAGCGGGAACTGGGGACGGAACTGTTACGCGATTTTTTAATTTTTTTTTCACTATACAATCGAACTTTATTTCATCGAATATCTTTTTAATTTTCAACTTTACAAAAAAATGTTATCCCGATCTTCGATAGAACTCTTAGAGTTCTAGCGGAAACTGCGATCAGAACTGTTACCCGATTTTTTAATTTTTTTTTCACTATACAATCGAACTTTATTTCATCGAATATCTTTTTAATTTTCAACTTTACAAAAAAATGTTATCCGGATTTTTGATAGAACTCTTAGAGTTCTAGCGGGAACTGCGATCAGAACTGTTACCCGATTTTTTAATTTCTTTTTTCACTATGCAATCGAACTTTATTTCATCGAATATCTTTTAATTTTCAACTTTACAAAAAAATGTTATCCCGATTTTCGATAGAACTCCTAGAGTTCTAGCGGGAACTGGGGACGGAACTGTTACGCGATTTTTGTAATTTTTTTCACTGTACAAGCTAACTTTATTTCATCGAATATCTTTTTAATTTTCAACTTTACAAAAAATGTTATCCGGATTTTCGATAGAACTCTTAGAGTTCTAGCGGGAACTGCGATCAGAACTGTTACCCGATTTTTTAATTTTTTTTTCACTATACAATCGAACTTTATTTCATCGAATATCTTTTTAATTTTCAACTTTACAAAAAATGTTATCTGGATTTTTGATAGAACTCTTAGAGTTCTAGCGGGAACTGGGGACGGAACTGTAACGCGATTTTTTTAATTTTTTTCACTATACAATCGAACTTTATTTCATCGAATATCTTTTTAATTTTCAACTTTACAAAAAAATGTTATCCCGATTTTCGATAGAACTCCTAGAGTTCTAGCGGGAACTGGGGACGGAACTGTTACGCGATTTTTGTAAATTTTTTTCACTGTACAAGCTAACTTTATTTCATCGAATATCTTTTTAATTTTCAACTTTACAAAAAAATGTTATCCGGATTTTCGATAGAACTCTTAGAGTTCTAGCGGGAACTGCGATCAGAACTGTTACCCGATTTTTTAATTTTTTTTTCACTATACAATCGAACTTTATTTCATCGAATATCTTTTTTAATTTTCAACTTTACAAAAAATGTTATCTGGATTTTTGATAGAACTCTTAGAGTTCTAGCGGGAACTGAGGACGGAACTGTAACGCGATTTTTTTAATTTTTTTCACTATACAAGCTAACTTTATTTCATCGAATATCTTTTTAATTTTCAACTTTACAAAAATGTTATCCCGATTTTCGATAGAACTCCTAGAGTTCTAGCGGGAACTGGGGACGGAACTGTTACGCGATTTTTTTAATTTTTTTTTCACTGTACAAGCTAACTTTATTTCATCGAATATCTTTTTAATTTTCAACTTTACAAAAGAATGTTATCCGGATTTTCGATAGAACTCTTAGAGTTCTAGCGGGAACTGCGATCAGAACTGTTACCCGATTTTTTAATTTTTTTTTCACTATACAATCGAACTTTATTTCATCGAATATCTTTTTAATTTTCAACTTTACAAAAAATGTTATCCGGATTTTTGATAGAACTCTTAGAGTTCTAGCGGGAACTGGGGACGGAACTGTTACGCGATTTTTTTAATTTTTTTCACTATACAAGCTAACTTTATTTCATCGAATATCTTTTTAATTTTCAACTTTACAAAAAATGTTATCCCGATTTTCGATAGAACTCCTAGAGTTCTAGCGGGAACTGGGGACGGAACTGTTACGCGATTTTTTAATTTTTTTTTCACTATACAATCGAACTTTATTTCATCGAATATCTTTTTAATTTTCAACTTTACAAAAAAATGTTATCCGGATTTTCGATAGAACTCTTAGAGTTCTAGCGGGAACTGCGATCAGAACTGTTACCCGATTTTTTTCTATTTTCACTATGCGTATAGATGAGCTTTATTTCCTCGAATATCGTATTCGTAAACGCGTATCAGTTCTAATCGCAGTTCCCGCTAGAACTCTAAGAGTTCTATCGAAAATCCTAATTATATTTTTTGTAAAGTTGAAAATTAAAAAGATATTCGTTGTTACGTTCATTTTCGGTATTTTCCATTTTTTCGCACAATTTTGCAGAACTATTTCATATTTACAAGGAACTCCGGTGAATTACTATATTTTCACAAATTCGGTTGCCAACTTCACGGGACTCAAATCATCGACTCTGGGGACACAGGTCAAACACGTTCAAGATAAATTTAGCTTATTAGCAAGAGTTCTAACGTCGGTGGAACTTAAACCTGCACATACTTCACTGAATTTATTTTTGCAAATCGCACACTAAACTAACTTAACTCGATAAGTATCAGTATTACATTAATGACAAGATACGGTGTGGGGCATAATGTATGCCAACTTTAAAACTTATATAATAGAATAAAAACACAAACCCAATCTTCTAGGGCACCCCAAAGTGCCAGGGCAACCGCAAAGGTACTTCGAACGAGAAACAGTAAGAAATGCTCTGTAGGTAGAGTATGTGTCTCCAAAAACAAGAAGGATAAACAAATAAAAATAGTAACCACAGGGACTACATGTAAACCTTCGATTATAATACGAGGGCGGATTGATATCTAAGGTCTCCAACAATGCCATTGTGTGAGTAGTAGGGGTAAAAACCAGTTCTAACCTGCAAACTGTAATTCCGAGTATCTCGTTTTAGCATGTAAAGTGTAAGTTTCCTGTGTATCGTTGTTGAGTAACAGTGTCATTTATCATGAGTTCGATTTCTCAGATGCGTACAAGATAGAATTTTCAACACTGGAAGGTTGCACGCCCGTCAAAATTTACAGGCGTCTGAAAGCTGTTTATAGCAACGATTTTATGGATGTGAAGAAGTGGGTTCGACGTGTAAAAGAGTTTCTTTCATTTTGCCTATATGACAGAGTTCATAGAGGCAAAATGAAGGTGTTTGACGAAAAACGATCAAGTTTAACTTTGAACTTTGAACTTTATTAAATATTCGTATAATACATTGTTTTGAATACGTCATTTTGTAATCAGCAAATATTAAACATTTAATACTAATAAAACATCATGTTGTAAATAACAGACTAGTCACATAATATTAACAAACAAACATTCAAAAAAAAAAAAAACAAACAATACAAGTAAAACAATTAAAAAGAAAGTTAAACGTTGACTAAAAATTATAATTATAAAATTCTTGTAAACTATAGAAAGCATTTTGGGTTAGTGTTTGCCATAATTTTTGTTTTTAAATTTTTAAAGACAAGTCTTTTAATCCTAATGGTAAATGGTTATAGACTTTAACTATTTGTGTTATAGCACTTTTGTTAACCATAATTCTTACTGTTTGAATTGGAACAAGATATTTATTTATGATTCCTCTCGTGTGATAGCAGTGATGTAGCTGTTGGCTTTTGAAGAGGTCTAAGTTCTTTTTCACAAACACCACGTATTCCAATACATAAAGACCCGTTAACGTCAGTATTTTCTTTTCTTTAAACACTTCCCTGCATGAGTCACTCTTCCTCATTCCATATATGCTCCTAATGCAGGAGTTCTGTAATTTGAAGATTCTTGGCGCTTCCACAGACACTCCCCAAAACACTATTGATCAGTATCAGTGACGTATAAGAAGAATCAAAGGCAAGTGAATGCACTGATTCAAGGAAACCGCCAGAGAAAGAGTCCAGTACATTATTCAAGTGTTGAATTACGGAAAAAATTGTGCCAGATGGGTTTCGCGGTAATTAACGAATGTCATGAAAGAACAAGGAAGAAACATTTGTCAAAAGTAATTTTTTACCAGTATCAATGTGAAGATGATTTTCTCACAAACATCAGCACCGGGGACGAAACGTGGGTTCATCATTATGACTCCGACAAGAAGCGGCAGTCAATGGAACACCATCGTCCAGATTCTTCACGTGTATGAAAATTCAAAAGAGTGAGAGAAAGAGAGAGAGAGAGAGAGAGAATCATGCTCATCATTTTCTGGGATGCAAAGGGAATCATTCATATCGAATATTGCCGAAAGGATCAACGACTAATTCACGAAGATACTACAAAGCCTTACGATCACTTAAGAATCGTATCCGTAGAGTAAGACGGGAAAGAACAATTTTTTTCTTGCACCATGACAACACCAAGCGGCGTAGTGCCAACGAATCGAAGAAGACAGTAACGAGTCTGAGATTCACCATTGCTTAGCACCCTCCGGACGGTTTGACGTGGCAGCTTCAGATTGCTAGTTGTTCCCAAAGTTGAAGGAGGTATTGGAAGGTCTAAATTTTTTCAGTTCGGGCTGCTGTTCGCAATTGATTCAACAGTGCACAAGAAAGTTTTTTCATGGATGGAATGAAGAAATGGATTCTATATTTGGAGAAATGTCTTGCACTACGTGGTGATTATGTGGAGAAATGATTATGTACGTACGTACATTGATAATATAATAAATTTACTTCATTTTGAGAGTGGTTTCATAATTTTGTCATTTTTTGTTCTTATTTTATAGAGCTAATATATCAATCTGCCCTCCTACTACCAAGTTACCGACCAAAATCAGGTAAGCAAAATCAAATATATATACAAATAACATATACGGGGGCGATTGGTAAAGTATGTCCCGTTCTCGCCTTGTGAGCAGAGGAATGGTGATATCCGCGCGATCGCAGAACCGCGGTGTAGTCTGGTTCAATGTGAGTCTGGCAATGCTAGTGAGAGAATCGGAACTTAATTTACGAATCGCCCTCGTACCTTAAGCTTTCGACTAAAGAAAACGCAATATATCTACACAACTTTCGACTACAAATTATAATTACAAAATGTAGAAGTTGCAGCTAAACCCGAGAGATTAAAAACACGTCCGATCTGCCTGAACGCAATGTAGGAGTATCAACATTATATGGCAAAAGTTGGAACTAATAAGGATGAGCTGTTAGGGCGAACAAAATGTGCCAACTTCCTGTAAGACGAGATATGTAATCTACTAAACTAATACGGGATAATATCAAGGAGCGTGTGGATTATTCATACTTAACTTTCTTTTGTGGGTGAATTTAGCAACCAACTAACCAACTAGATAAAAACTCGATCATGTGCTTGAGTTAATTCCCTATACAATGAGTATCATCGAATTCAACAGCTTTGTGTATTGTGTTGAGCCAGCGCAATCTTGGTTTTATTGAGTTAAAGTAATTTCTAAACTTCTTGGAATAAATAATAATAATCGAGTCCTACAGAAATACCTAATAAAAATTGTAGAGGAAATTACACGCGTCTTCACCTCTTCATCTCAAAATAACGAGACCACCACATTTCGAACGCCATCTTTAGCGATTAATTGACATAACATCCATTGAACTTCAACTATAATCAAGTGCGACATGTGCGTCTAGCAAGGGGTGTGTACGAAGCGACGTAATCTCCACGAATAATCGAAAGCCTTCGATCCGATTTATATTCGTTGGTTGCAGTTTCAGTTAAATCGGGAGCGATCGCGAGAAAATGCAATTTTCCCTCGTGCCCGTTTTATTATTGAGCACTTCTGCGTGTTGCTTCCAATTATACAATTTCGAACACGTAACCGAAGGAAGAAGACGCTTATAGAACTGTTACGTAAGTGAAACGTGGACTTGGTAAGTCAGAATTAAAATAGCTTTCTAACTGCGTGATGGTTATTCAATAATAAATTGTATAAATTTTTGCCGAAAATTATTTCCTTTCGGTTGTAAATTCTAAGCATTTTTTTGTAGTGACACAAAAAAGCTATTGCTACCTATTGGTAAATTGGGAATCTAGTTTATCTCATCTGAGTATAAGAACCGAGAATGCAAGGTGCCCAACTATTGGCATTCACACAGAACCCGTTGGGAAGTGTCTCTTTCACTATTCTTATAGTATGGAGATGTTTGTTAACAGGCCCGCTGTCTTTCCAGTTTAATTCTTGTTCACTTGTTCCAATTGTCGTGGTTTGTCTGAAGTTTCCGCTATGAACATGCGGAAGTGTTTTAATGCCCAAAGAGGTCTTCCGGCATTTACCATGCTGCTTCCTCGGCGAGTTCCTCATCATACTTACTCTTACAGACTAGTTGCTGGCAAAAGTTTTAGAAAATACATCATTCCATGATAGTAATAATTAGAGGCCGGATTATATGCAAAAAAGTGGAAATATGCGCATAAATATGCAGATGCTTTGGCCTAAATATGCACTTTCTTATGAAAAATATGCAGGTAAAAGAATAGGAATAATACTATAGAAACAAATATTCTATTATGTTTACTACAAGTTTATTTATAACATTTTACAACATAATTAATTATGAAAACAATTTACAATTACATATTTCTCAAAGTTTTCAATAGAAAAATTGTGGCGCTTGTCTGATAACATGTATTTATATATTGAAAAGGTTCGTTCTACGTCCACGCTTGTTATAGGAGCATATTTCATATTAGAAATATCCTCTATTGTCAACTCAATATTTTCTACTGACTCACCACACAAGATTTTAGCAATATCCTTTAGCTTTTTAAAACCCTCATTTTTTCTATTACACTTAAAAATTTTTCATATACGGATTTACCCACCCTTCCTTTAACATCAAAACATAACTTTTCAAATTTGTTTATTATTTCAACGCTCTCAATTAGCGACATAAATTGTTTTTCCAATTGCAATATAGAAGTGGAAATAAAACTGTAGTTGGCTTTAATAAACGCCAACTGTTGAGGTATTTCTTTACTCGAATGCACCTTTTGGGCGTCTAGCACAGATTGTGTATCGCTATCAAGATCCATAATATTTGTCTTTATTTATTCATAATGATTTGCATGAAAAATATCAGCTTCCAACCACGTTCCCCATCGTGTGATTACTGGTTGAGGAGGAAGCGGAAAACCGGGTAGATGTTGTTTGTAAAACTGAAATCTTAATGGAGCCTTTAAAAACACTGTCTTAACACTACTAATTAAAGTATTTAGCCAAGGGGAAATGGTTTCTTACTTCTTCTGCAACACGATTTAGTCCGTGCGCAAGACAGCCATCGTACCATTCACTAGGAAAAGAGGGATAGATATCCCCACTTTAAAAGTAAACGGCATCGAGGTCGTCCCCAGCGATAAAGTGAAATATCTGGGAATTATCCTGGATAAAAACTTACCTGGGAACTGCACCTCGAGTCAGTAATAAATAAGGCCACAAAAAACCTTTGGACCGTTAGACAACTACTAGGTAGATCCTGGGGTCTGCCCCCGAAAATGACCTACTGGATATATACCCAAATGGTTAAACCCACAATACTGTACGGTGCTCTGGTATGGTGGGGTAAAACAGAAGAGAAAACAGCCATATCGAGGCTACGCAGGGTGCAGAGACTTGCGTGCCTATGCATCACAGGGGCTATGAAATCAACCCCAACGACGGGCATGGAAGTTCTTCTGAACCTGACACCGCTAAATGTGGCCGTGCAAGAGGAGGCAGCTACGCAAGCAATCTCCATCTATAGAAAAGAAAAACTTAAGGCAGGGAACCTTACCGGTCATCTCACTATCCTGAAGGAAATCGAAGACATACTTTGTATGTCTCTAGCAAGCGACCACATGGATCCCATGCTTTGCTTCGATGGGAAGTACGGGGTCGTTTTCCCGATAAGGGGTGAGTGGTGCGCAAACCCGAGATGGTTACGGGATGGATCGCAAAAGTGGTACACAGATGGGTTCAAAACGCTCCACGGAGTGGGAGCAGGAATAGTGGGGCCTAGAACACACAGATCAATAACTTTGAGCAAGGACAACTCAATCTTCCAAGCGGAACTATAGGCAATCTTGGAAACTGTAGGAATCCTATCCGAAAGGGGACACATACGAATCAAAATATTCTCGGATAGTCAATCAGTCCTTAAAGCCCTGAGCAGTTGTACAATTACGTCCAAATTATTATTGGAATGCCGCAACATGCTTAATGGCCTGGCCACTCAGAACCAAATCACCCTGGTCTGGGTGCAAGGACATGAGGGGCACGGGGGAAATGAGATGGCAGACATCTGCGCAAAAAAAAGGGGCTGAGAGAAACTTTACTAGACTTACCCCACCTTTTGGGTTTAACAGAGGTCTCCTTAAAGGTGAGATAAAGAAATGGACAGCGTCCATTACAATGAAACACTGGAATGAGACCAGCGGGCTGGAAGATTCCAAAAATATTTCTGAGCTTCGACGCTAGGAGGGCGGACCTCGCCCTAAAACTGGACAGGGAAGCTTAAAAACACTGACAGGGGCACTCACAGGCCACTATACCTGTAACAAGCACCTTCACAAAATGGGCTTAGCCAACACGGACACTTGCAGATTCTGCGGTGAAGAAGAGGAGTCAATGGAACACTTCATCACTAACTGTGGGGCACTAGGCCACAGGAGATATAGACTACTACATGCATATACGCTGAATGAGGAGGACCTATTTACACTCCCATTGAAGGAGCTGATCCTGTTCCTCAGCGTATTAAATAAATAAATAAAACAAACAAGAGGAAGCACAATAGATCAACGTGGTCGCAGTGCAAAAGGGACATTTTGGGCCAGACCCCACCTCATTACAATACAATACAATAGTCCGTGCGCCAAGCAAGTTGTGTGAATTAAATTTGGGTAAAAGATTTTCAAGTTGCAAGTTGTCTTCACCATCTATGGTGCGGCATCCGTTAAAAACAATAGAATTTTTCTGTTGGAATCGATTCCGGTAAGAAAAAGGTTGCCAGTTCTTCCTGTATAAGCCTTGTTATTGTCAAATTATTTGCCCTTTCCAACTGTTTGGATGAAATTAAATAAGATTTTGCTCGAACCGATACGTTAAGGATACCTATCATTAAATGAACTATGTATGTATCGGCTCACACAATCAGTAGTTTCATATGCGCATATGTAAAGGTAATTGTTTGACACCGCCTTCTTAATGCTACTCAATGTTTCTGCATAGATACGGTGAATATAATTTTTTCCTAAGGTGCTCTCGTCGGGAATATTATATTTGCTGGTGTACTTTTGCAAAAATAACTTGACATTTAAATTGTTTATTTTATGTAGTGGAATATCTGTCGACACAAACATTAGGCACAAATCTTCATTAAATTGTTCTTGTTCCGATTTTTTGGAGGTTGATGGCAAATAAACTTAAATTTTACTTACAATCTTGCTGCATGCTACGCAAAATACTTTTTCTCCATCCATACGCAATTCTGAATAAGGTGCAATTCATCCAGGGACAGTCGCTATTTTCGGCATTTTTGCAATTATAATCAATAACAACCCACAAGTTTACACTTCGAAAGACCAACGTAAAATGACGTTTAAAATAAATAAGATTGCTTTCGAATATGGGAATAAATTTCTCCGAATAACAAAGAAACACCTGTGCTCCTAATTTTCTGGAAAAATGTATTTTTGTATTTATTTAGAAGTTTCAGGAAATTAGCTTTTCCTTGAATTGTGTCCCGGTCTAGATGTATGGGAACAGCATTAATAAATTTTTGGAAGCGCTTATCGAAAAAGTATCGAGAGGAAGCTTCATAGAATGCTATTTTTAATTTAAAGAGGGCTGTTTAGCTCTTTGTTTGTTACAACCACGGCATATTTTTAATAATGCCTATCCTATAATAAATTACATCCAATAAATAAATAAAACTCGGATATTTCAAATATGCTGAATTACTACAAAATATGCAAATAATATACAAAATGCATATATTATGCAAATGTGCAAATTTATGCAAACTGCATATTATCGGGCCTTTTGTAATAATAATAATAACTTTAATGTTCTGAGAATATAACTATTATATTTAACTTTTAATTTTCGGTTTAGAAAGAGTGAATGGCAACAACTTACAGACAACTGGCCCCTTATTATAAAGTTTTATAGCTTGATATCTAGGGCTTCTTTCAAAAAAAGGAAAATAATACATTGTTAAACTGGAACTGCTAACTTCACATCTTAACCGGCGTAATGCAAAACAACCTGATTTTAATTTCTTGGACAAGCTATCTATATATTCACCAAAACTACAATTTTACTCAATGGTTATCTCCAAAAATTTAGTCTCATTTAATTCTTTGATACTAAGTTTATCAATCTTTATTAACTACGAATAGTTTCTACAAGTTCTAATAGTTTTAAAGTCTATAAATTGCGCTTTTGGTCTATTCAAAACTACACCATTATTTAGAAAATATGTATTTCATGCTTCAAATTGTTTAGTTACTCGACTACAAATTGTTTCACTCTTTGTCGTTACTAATAAAGATGTATCATCCGCAAACTACAACGTTATTGAGTGGCATATCGTTCACATAAATTATACATAGAAGTGGACCTAGAACACTGCCTTGAGGGACATCTCTAGTCACAATAGAAGTTTCGGACTTCACTCCTCCTATCTTAACATAATGTTTGCGGTCCTTTAGAAATGTTTTAAACTAATTCAGAACGATGCCCCTAACACCATAGCAACTCAACTTTTGAAGTAACAATGAATGGGGTTTACCAAATCAAACGCCTTGCTCAGATCAACAAAAACACCGACACATGCAGCACTCTCACCAAGCTGTTCATCAAGTGTGTCCAGAATAGCTAAGAACATAGCAAAATAATGTTCTTTACGAAAGCCCATATTTTTAGAAAAGGGACTCAACAACGAGATAGGTCTGTAGTTTTATATATCATTCCTGTTACCTTTTTATGCAATGGTTTAATAATAGTAAAATTATACTAGTGTTATCGTAGCCAGTAGAAGACGTACTTTCTAAACCCCAAATGTATTTACGTACTTGAAATTCGTTTCTTGGATATAAGGAGAAACGAGAACTAACCTCATCATTTTTTAAATTACAGCCCAAATTGTTATCTGCAATCAAGGCTCCCGTAATACTGTTGAAGCAAGGACAAAACTGCCGTGCAACAATTTCAGGTTCATCAATTATTGTATTACCTATACGTAATGATATTTTATTGTCAGAAATAGATTTCGTCTTGTTATTTAATGTATTTCAAGCAGTTTTAGTTCTATTTGATGAGGAACCCAGCAGATCGCTATTATAGCTCAGTTTAGAATTTCTGGTGTACTTTTCAGATTTATATTTTTTATAGTACTGTTTCATCAACTCATCCCCAGTCAACGTCAAAATATGCAATTCTTTTAGCCTCTTTTCAGATACACGAATTCCTTGTGTTATCCAACGGGTCACATTTTTTGGACTATGTTTGACTATAGGAAATGCGAGATATAATTATAAGTCGACATATTAATAAAATGATCGTATTGAGATTTAGTATTTTCAGTGGTACAATTTAGTATATTTGCGCAAGTTCTTTGCGTTTAAATGTATCGTTAGTTTCTCTTTCTGTACGATACCCGTGTTGGATCGTCAATTTTTGAACAGATGATCAAAAATGCCAGCCTATATTACTTCGCGCCTATAGTTATTAAGTGAATTGTCAACGCATATGTTATCCAAGCAATTATTTAATCGGGTAGGAGTGTTTATATTAGTTTTCAAGTTGACAGATCCAATCAAATCATTAAAACTTCTTCTTTCACGCGATTCCTCCAAGAAATTTATGTTGAAATCACCACACACAAATATTTTGGAATCTTTAATTTTAATTTGAATAGAGATAAGTGGTTCAAGTCTACTCAAAAGAACTTCACAATATATAAAATAAAATTCCCTTACTACACCTTTCGGAAATAAATCCGGATACGTATTTCGGCAACTAAGTTGCTATCCTCAGTGGAAAACTGGGGAATTCAGAATCACTAGTGAATCCGGCTAATGCCCGAGACGAACACCACACAACGAACAATGTACAACACTAAAACACTGCACATTGAACATCACGCAATGAATGCGCGAAAGACACCAAAACACTGTTGACATCGCATTCCCATTAAGGGGAGCGTGTATTAATACTACTTCTAACCTAAATTTCATGCTCTATGGAGCGTGTCGATACAGTTGAAAAAATCTAAAATTTAAATTCAATAGCTCCTACAATTTGGAATTTGGAATAGGTCCTCCATCTGCATTCACAATTGTTTCTCTATTCTTATAAATATATATGCTCTCGTAGGTAGCCAGTTCCCTGTTGTTTTCTATCGCCTTAATTAATTTTAAACTTTCAATTGGCATAGCGTGTTTTTTGTCCAAAATATGTCGGGCCACACTTGATTTTTAATGCCTGTTGAACCCAGACTGAGCAATGTGCTCCTTGTACCGTGTTAGGATTGATCGCCTAGTTTGTCCAATGTATTTTATGCCACATTCCTGACAAGCGATTTCGTAGATACCTGATTTTTGATTAATTTCAATTTTATCCTTGGCATTTCCTAAAAGATTACCTAATGAATTAGCTGATTTATATGTAACCTGTAAATTAAACTGTTTGAAAACTTTAGGGATGGCTTTAGTATTATGATGGAATGTTAATTTAACGAATTTCTTAGCTGATTTATCCAAAGTTATGCTCGAACATTCCCTAATTAAGGTTTTGAAATTTTGTTTCCTGATTAAGTTATCAATCAATTTTGCTTCGAAACCATTGTATTCGGCTTTGTTTCTTATGTATTTAAATTCTCTTTCATATCTTTCTGTTGTGAGGGGAAAAGTTAGTAGCTGATGTACTAGGAAATTGAGAGATACAATTTTTTGCTGAAAACTATGCTTAGAATCTTCAGTTATAAACCTGTTGACATTGGTTTGTTTGGTATCTCCAAATTGGTGTTACTCCTAATTACTAAGGTATCTAGAAATGGAAGTTCGTTATTTTTCTCTTTTTCCATTGTAAATTTTACTGTGTTGAATTTAGAATTTAGTTAATCCAAAAGTCCTCTAATTTATATTTCTTAATGTTAAAAATGGCAAATACGTCGTGTACGTATCTAATCCAACACTAGGCAAATACCTAGCATCTTTTTAAATTCAATCTCAAAATTGCTCATAAACAAATCTGCCATCAATGGTGATAAACTATTGCCCATTGAAATACCGTGTTTTTGTTCAAAATATTGCCCTCAATTTGGAAACATGACATGCAAAGAGTTGTTTAATTTGATATATTCTTTTATTTTTGCCATGCTCAAATTATTTGTATGGAGTAAGTTTTCCAAATATTTTAAAGTGTTCTTATTTGCAAAACTTCATAACTATATGGGTATTAAGTAAAATAGAAGGCATTTATGTAAGTTTGATTTTTTATTTGGAGCATTAAAAGTTCCCAAACCAACGAGTTCCTATTTACATATCATGTCGTAATATCAACGGCTAATACAACCTTCCAGAAAAGAAAAACGTAATATTTCCCGAAACTGTTGTAAAACTCCGCTCTTTGTTGTCGTCGTTGTAGTAAAAATCTTTGGTCTATATGGTTTGAGGAGGAGATTCTAGAAATAATTTACAGGTAAGAGTACGCAGATGCTGCATAAGATGGAGCTACGTATGATGCTAACGCTGGAGCGCCAACGTATGGGGAAGCTACTACTGGAGCTGCTGCGGGGGCTGCAACATATGGACCGGCAGCGTATGGAGAAGCAACGTACGGGGCGGCAGCATATGGAGAGGCAACGTACTGGGTGGCAGCATACGGGGCAGCAGCATATGGAGCGGCTACGTACGGGGCGGCAACAGCGGGAGTTGCCCTGACCAAGGGAGCGGGTGCCGCAACTACGGGGGCAGCGACGGCCGGAGCCGCCACCACCGGTGCAGCTTTAACGAGGGGGGCGGCAACTGCGGGAGCGGCGACGACGGGAGCTGCTCGGACGACTGGGGCGGCTGCTACCAACGGAGCGGCGAATGTGTTATAGTTCCTTGCGATGACTTGAGAACTTTGGGCCGTTACTACCGCCGGTGCTACCACTGGGGCGGCTGCAAGGAGCGGTGCCGCTGCTACGGCTGCCACGCTTGGTTTAGCTTCTGGAGCGGCTTGAATGGCTACCGCCAAAGCGAGAACGACAACCTAGAATCAAATTTAAAGGAATAAGTGTTAATCTTCTTGTTATCATTAAAGAATTCTTGATCGATTTTATGCAACAGCGTTCTATGGGACAAGAGTCATCCTTAAAAAAGCGTGGGAATCGCTCGAAAGAATCGTTTTGGACTCGGCCGATTCCAATGATTAACTTGGTTTTAGCTATGAATGAAATGGTGGACTTTCGCGATCGGAGTGCCAATTGGAGACACTTCTTCCTAGTTTTTCTAGTTTTGTCATGTGACATTTGATATCGATGCTGTGCAGCTTTGTTCAGAAATACTGAAACTGTAATACTATACTGTGGTTCAGTATTCCTGAGGAAACTGACTGCTCAGACAACAAACCAACGATGATATCGTCATTTCTCTGCCCATGCTGCTATCTTTCGTCAGGAATACTGAAACTGTATTACTGTTTCGTGTTTCAGTATTCCCGAAGAAACTGTCTGTTTAGACAGCAAACCGCTGTGATGATAACTGATACTGTCAGTTTTCCTCCAGAATACTGAAACCGTATTACTCATACTGTATATCAGTATTCCCGAAAGAGCTGGTAGTATGCATAGAAAAATGACGATATCAGAAATTGACACGGCAAATTCGAGAAATTTAAGAAGATAAAACACGGTCGAAGATGCTAAGCACATTACTACCGAAACACATCCCGAATTTTAACCGATAAATCCCGATACTTAAAAGTTCTCTAAAACAGTAACACTTACAAATTTGAACATGATCGTAAGGTAAGAGATGTTGTTGTGACTAAAGAAAGACACGATCGACTTGTGTGCTTATACTCTTTGACGATTTCATTTTATACACCGAAAATCTTCCCCACGTAAGTGCGAGGTGCCCGGGTTACACAAAAGTTTAGCAACGAAAGAATCGACGAACATTCTGCATGATAATAATGTTTAAAGCGCATTTGTATGCGCGCCCGGTGTGATGAGAGACCCGCCATTGTACGCCTGAATGTATGTGAGTTACAAAAACTTATTTATGTAACTGGAACGAAACGCATCGAATAGATTCGTCTATGAATGAAATTCCTTCCTTGTATGTATCAAGACGAATAAGATAAGCGTCGTTGTAAACCCCGTTTGTGTAACACGATTTGCTTTTATCAATTTGAAATCATGTTTATTTTGACCCGTCATCCTTACGAAAAAAAATTTCTTAATTCTTAATTGTTAACTTTTCCCAATATCAATTGATGAATATAAAATCTATTGAATTCCTTTGATTAGTTATAAGAATTTTTAAATAGATGAAACCGGCCTTTGTATTTCTGTTATTCCCCCGATTCAGTCAGCAATAAAAGACTAACAATAAGTACACTTTTTGCATCGCTAATGACATTGACGACAGAATAAAAAGCGGTATAATACTTACTGTTGTTATCGACATAAGTGAAAGTATTAGCACTTGTTAATAGTCTCAATGGAATAAGCTTGAATTATTCAAACGCATTTCTAAGAATGGGACCAATTTTATTTGAACTTGTTCTACAATAGATCACGATCTTTCGATTACATCTGATAGATAATCAGATCGATCTCCAGAAAAAATTTTATGGCAAAAAATGGTGACAAATATGCTGAATTGACTAAATTTGTATTAACTCGTCATAGACCAGCGTAAAACTGCTGAAAACACGGTCTGGGGCAGTATCTGATTTGGAACATCGCGTCGAGAGCTATCCAAAACAAACAAAAGAAAATCGCATTTGTACTCAAAATTTAATATGGTGCACCGGTTTGGGATTCAAAAAATTTATCCTCAAAACGAATCTGATGTCAGTGTTGCATTTTACAGAACGGTAAGCTTCAAGGTCAAGCCTCTCCCTCGCTATCTGGTGCACAGTCCTGTGAAGTTTGCAACCGAATTTGTGAAAATATAATTCATCGGAGTTCCTGGTAGATATGAAATACATAATTCTAGAATATTTTGCGGAAAATTTCAAGAATTCTGTAAAATTGCGCGAAAAACGGAAAACACCGAAAATCAACGTAGCAACGAATATCTTTTCAATTTTCAACTTTACAAAAAACTGTTACTAGCATTATCAATAGAATTGTTAGGCTTCTAGCGGGAACTACGATCAGAACTGTTGTCCGATTTTGTTTATTTTTTCATCCAGAACTACGGGCCCCACACTACTGCAAATATCTTTCAAACTATGGTTTTGACAAAAAAAAAAGATGTTTTAAGGATCTTCGATAGAACTCTTAGGCTGATATTCAGATCCGCGAATAGAACTGTTTTTGCGATTTTCAAAATTAACAATTTTTTGCAAAATCTCAATTTTTGCAGATATTTTCGCAAGATTGGTTAAGAACTCTAGAACCCTGGCTGAGGAGCAGAAATATGTCCGAATCGCACTGCTTTTCTCGAAAATGGTAGCTACGTTCATCATCGGTATTTTCCATTTTTTCGCGTAATTTTGCAAAACTCTTGAAATTTTCCGCAAAGTACTCTAGAACTATTTCTTATCTACGAAGAACTCCGATGAATTATTATCTTTTCACAAATTCGGTTGCCAACTTCACAGGACTTTGGGCACACTGAACGTAACTGATAAGAAAGTCAGGTTATTTCTTGAGGATATTCTAAAATCTAGATTATTCGAGTACTTTAATGTTATGTCACTCTTTTGTAATCGACAATGCGGTTAAAAAAATAAGTCGACGATTCAAGCTGTGTGCAATTTGTTTGGTGGAGTTATTAAGTGATTTTAATCAATCTTGCAAGACTTCAGCGGAGATGTTAGACTTGTCTTAGGCGTTTGATTCGGTTTATCACGAAATTTTATTTCAAAAACTTCAATATTATTTTGTGAGAGAAGATTTTTAGCGTTTATTTGATTCTCATCTAAGTTGTCGTTACGGACAGGTGTAGATCAAGCGAATGTTCAATTACATGTGAGTACCTCAAGCCTCTAAACTAGGACCAATCTAATTTCTAATTTATGTGCCAACCTTCAAATATGCCAAAACGATAATGTATGCGGATGATACAACTTTACTTTTTGTGTTGAGAATGGTATAGAATGAGAAGAGAAGGAATCTACTGGGATAGGACAAGGCTGAACAATAGTTTAGGGAAATAGGCTCAAAGTTAATATTGCTAAAACTCAGAAAGTAAGATATGAAGTAAGACCGAGGAAACTCAAGTCAATTGAATTGTTAGGTATCATACTAACTTTTAGGTGGTAAATTAAATACATCAGTACATTAAAATGCGGAAAATTATTAGAGCAACTAATATTGAGACTGGAAAATTGATTTATCATTCGAATTTTTACACTGTTATTCAAAATAATATTATCTTGTGGGGAGGCGCACACGATGCCGATAGATTCTTTAAAATGCAAATGAAATGTGTAAGAGCAATGCAGAATGCCTACACTAGTAGTACTAGTAACATTGTGGGCCGTTTTCCCAGAATTGAAGATACTTATTTACTGTTTCTTCGCTGTTTATTTTCTGTTGTCTACTTTGCGCAGTGGAAAATGTTAATAATTTTGAGTCACAATTTGATATACACGGTTACTCTACAAGACAAAATACACATTTACGAATTCCATATCACAGAATTTATTTAACACAATAATCTGCTAAATATCAATTACTTTACTTCCCAAATTCCAACTCGACAAGCACATCGTCAACTTTCCACAAAATTTTGTTTTTTCTTTTTTTTTTTTAACAATGTCTTTCAACTGACTTCTGTAGTGGCCTCCAATACGCATGCAGCTTCTGAAGCTTCTCGATATTTAGATCAGAACTAACAAAAATTAACTTCTATTCTATTCTTGGGAATATGTAACACCTATTACAAATAAGAGACCCGTTTGAATCTACTTTAGTTGCTTACAGGCTTTCTTAATTGACCCAAGAAACAATTTTCTTCTAAAATGTCTATTGGTAGCATTTTAACTTAATGTTTTATCTGTGACTTTTGACAATACGCCCTGGCTCTCTGCAAACTTTCGCAACTGAAATGTTTAGTGTGTTGGTGGTGATAAAGAAGTTCTTGGCTCTGCCGAAATATGTGCTCTGGTCGTATCTCGGATTATCCAAATCTACATCGTTTGGGACACAAGGCATGCACCCCGAATTCCCAGCCATCGTCAAGCTCCACCACTGTCAGCGAATACCCAACACCCTGCACACTCCAAAAATTAGCGGGAACTCGACCTCTGAAAGTTAGCAAAATAATATAAACCAAGAACCAAGAAACAACAAAGCTGAAAAGTTAATCAATTTCAACATTACAGGTGCCTCAGATCAGTATTATAAATTATATAATACCCGTTTCCTTCCTTCTACTATTATTAACATTCATCAACTACAATGACTTTATCAGATATCTCTCATTTATTGCCCTCACTAAAATTTGGCTCGTCATACCCTGCTGCTATTTAGGAATCTCCATTCAGTCAATTTCTCGTCAAATTCTTTTCTTGCCTCAATTCTATTATCCTTAATACAAACATATGAGACATGTTCCTCAGTTTCCTCTTCCCCACAATCACATAATCCATCCCCTTCGCAAAGTTTAAATTTTTTATAATACCCTTTAAAATAACCATGTCCCGTTATCAACTGATAACCTTTTCTGACAATCCTTTATCGCAAAAATCTACCTTATCAAAAATCCTATATACTGATCTTCCTGTAACCTACGAATCCCTAATATCTTGCTCAATTCTAATAATCTTATTCCTTTCGTCATGTTTCCAAAAATTTGATCAACCCCTTTAACCTTCCTATACTCACGCATACGGTCTGTGAGACCGATTTATATAGTATAGTATACGTCTTTCATTTTGACGTGAGTATAGGAAGGTTAAAAGACATACATACATACATTTAAATTTTTGTTTATTTAGCCTCACTTGCAAGTCCATCTACCTCCCAATTTGCCCTACACCCACTATGATCTCTCACCCAATAAATTCTCGAAATCACTCCTCTCGTTTTCGCCATCCATCGTTGGGGACACAATCGTTATCATATTCCGCAGAGATCTCAATAAGATCTAGATGTTTTCATTTAAAGTCATTATGAAACTATTATAAAAGAACAACTGATGGAATTCTTTGAAAAAAGGACATCTTCGACGAGGCCCAACATGGATACAGATCCGGTCATTCTACGGCGAGTGCACTTGGGAGTATGGTGGATACAGTTGTTAACATATTGAACAAAGAGGAAGAGTGTCACCTGGTGTGCTGTGACCTTTCAAAAGCCTTCGATTGTTTGGATTACGCCATATTGAGCGAGAAACTAAACCACTACGGCATTAGAGGGATTGCGCTAAAACTATTACAAAGTTATCTTGAAGATCGGGAACAGCGGGTATGGTGTAATGGCGTGGTGTCGGGGGCGAGAATACTTCGGCGAGGAGTACCCCAGGGATCGATCCTTGGTCCGCCGCTGTTCACCATTTTTGTGAATGATCTGCCAGGGAATATACAGTGCGACGCTACCTACCTCTATGACGACGATACCTCTTTCGGGGTGAGAGTTGGTGAGGTGGACGACGTGCTGGCACAGGCCCAGGAATGGTTTACAGCCAACAAGTTAAAACTAAATGTGCCGAAGACTCAAACCATGTTAATGTCAATGAAGGAAAGAGAGTCCAAGACTATAAAACTTTTGGGAGTCCACCTACACAATGCATTTTCTTGGAATAACCACATTCGAAAGCTGGAAACACAATTAGCGCCAACCATATACGCTGTTCGTCGCATCAAGAGGGTTGCGGGTTCTAGGGAGGCGAGGGTGGTGTACTTCAGCAGCTTTCATAGCCGAGCGACATATGGGATCTTACTATGGGGTGGAGCACCAGCAGCGACCCATATATTTCTACAACAGAAAGCAGCTATTAGAGCTTTAGAAGGCGTATCCACCACAACAAGCTGCAGGCAACTGTTCAAAAAATACCAAATACTTACCATACCCTCCTGTTATATCCATACTTGTCTCATGTGCACACACACCTCAACCCGGACAGTCCATCATTCCGATACACACCACTATGATACCCGCGGTAAAGAAAATTTGGAAATCCCTTATCAACTTATAAATAGAACAAGAACAGGGACAAACCACCTCGGAATCAAGATTTACAACGCACTGCCACAGAGTGTCCGAGAGTTAGATCGTGCCAGATTCAAAAAAGCCGTCCTAACGATTCTGCGGTCTGAGGTATATTATACTGTAGACGAGTACCTCAAAGATCAAAAACAATCAAAACAAAAGTGCCCATAGTGATTCTGTTTGTCGTTTTGTTTGGAGTTGTGCAGCGTCTTCGACACTTTTAACTTTATGTTCGAATTTTATTTATTTATTTTGTTTAATTTTTAAACCAGTTTTATATTTACATAATTTTACTTGACTAAAATCAATTATTATTTTATATAATATTGATGTAAATAAATGAATGAATGAATGAATGAATGAAAGTCCCCAAAATAGGAAAACTCTAATCCTCCTCTCGGATATTCCGACTTCCCGTCTTATATAGCCACTAAAGATGCCTAACCAAAGAAATGTTTGGGGAAAAGTAAAGAATCATAGTTACCCAATAAACCTTTCTGAGGGAGTAGATAAAAGGAGTTTAGGTGATTATGACAATTTGATAAATTTTTGCTGTGCTTTGAGTTAATTACCGTATTATCTAAAAAATTTTACTTACATACGAGATTCAGTTATCCATGTCATTTCAAATTTGGACACGAGTTATTGTTGGAATAATGTAACATTTCTATGGGGTGGGAGAATGTCAAAGAAAATATCTAAAGGGAATTATAATTAATGGTTTTGTTCCGAACACCAAGTTTCGTCAGTGTCGGAACGGATTTGAGTCAGTGTCGGAATCGCGAATGAAAATTAATACCTGCATCAATTATTGAATGAGAAAAAAAACTATGAATATAAATAAATCATGTTAATACGTATAACTGTTAGTTTTTTGTTTTTGTCCGAATATTTCAGTTTTTTGTTTGTGCCCGAATATTTGTCGGTATACCGGAGCTGAAAATACTTTAAAGAAACGGTTTTTACGTCGATTACGTACCTACATTTAACAATTTAAAAGGAAACAGGACTTGCATAACTTGTGGCGCGCGTTCGATAAATACACGTATATACGAGGGCTATTCGTAAAGTAAGTTCTTATTATCTACAACTTAAATCTAGTACTTTCAGCTATTTTTCTTAACAAAACGTTTTGCCTTTTGCAGCTACATATTCAATCATCTTCTGAATCTGTGCCATCGATCGATGTGGACGGCTGAGCCGCATCGATAGCTTTGTCGACTTTGTCAACTGAAAGAACATTGTTATTGGAAGTTGTTGTTTTTATCTTTTCGTTTCAGTGAACAGAGTTTCCAACGGTTTCAAGACTTCTTTTATACTACGAGTAATTTTTATACTACGTTCCATTATTGGATCCTAATCTATTACACAGGTCAACACGAATATTGATTTTGGTAAGAGCATATGAAATTCTAATAGATTTACCGATAGTTGGACGAAAGAAAAATAATACGACCTGAAAAAATCTACTTTTGTATCCAGGAGAACGGTTGATCAATATTTCAGAAAATTCATAGTTAAATCTTTATTTATTGATAAATCGAAACAAATAAATTTATATATAAATTTTTATCAACTTTTACTACCATATCAAATTACAAAATAGTAGAAAAAAGTTTAAAAGTGAGCCTTTTACTTTTTCTTTCATGTTCATAAGTACTCTCTCTCGCTAAACCCCAAATGTAGTCCCCCATCATATTTTCGTTGTATTGACCCTGATAACGTTGTTCGAAGTCCATAATATCTTGATGAAAACGTTCCCCTTGTTCTTCTGAGTACGCCCCCATGTTGTTTTCAAATTTATCTAAATAAGCATGCAGCTTGTATACTTTTAGAGACATTCTGCAAGTCATTTCTTCTAACATGTTGTTAACTAGTTCTCGGTAATTTTCAACTCTGTTATTGCCTAAAAATCCAAAAACTACGTCTTTAAAACTATTCCAATTTACTCCTATACTTTTTTTGTTGAGCACTAGTAAGTAATTTTGGAAATTCTTCACTGGCAGAAAGTTTTTTAATCTGTGGACCAACAAAAATTTCAGCTTTAACCTTTGCATCTGACAACTTTGGAGAAAAGTTTTTAAAAATATGAAGGTTTCAGATTTGATGTCTTGAGGTCTTTTCTTATTTTGGTTTTTCTCTTCCTTTGCCTTTTCTTTTCGCAAGCATTTTTCTTGTCGTTTCGCGAATTTCTTGTTTTCGCAAAATTTCCTTCTGTTTCTGCAGCTTTTGCTCTTCTTTTTTTTGTTTGAATATTTCTCCAATTTTCTAAAGTTATAGCGAATGGTACCTTTTCCGCAATGACTTTACTTTTGCTATTTTTTTCTATTTCTGGCCAGTGCAAATGTTCTTGCCACAATTGTTCAGTGAACCTTTTTCAATCGCTGTCACATTTGTGTGCTGTTCGTTTTCTAGACTTCTATTTCAGTGATTATATCAGGTATGGGCAACCTCCGGCCCGCGGGCCATATGCGGCCTCGAGTGCCCAGCCCGCTACTGAATTCTTTCGTTGCATATTAGCACGGCCCGTCTGAACTTAATTCATAATGAATTTTAAGGATACTACAAAAATGCATATTTTTCAAGATTACTCACAGCATAAAACTTCTACAAAAAAGGTTGCCCATGCCTGGTTTATATCGTTGTGTTTCTGAATTCCAACATCGGTTGCGGATAAGTTTCCTGCTTGCATCTTCTTTGAAGAATCAAAAACATCGTCCATGGCCAATATTAAAACGTCTTCTGTTGTTGAATTTCCGCGCTTGAGAATGAATAATTTGATCAGGAGCATAATAAGTTTTGTTAGAGTGTACACTTGAGATATCATGAAATAATTATCATACTTTTCAAGAAAATAGTAATGTCTTATTGAATAATGGTAATCATTATTTTACGCCAAATATGGGTTTAAGTCATTGTAATAGAAATCATCGTAAGCGTTATAAAAATAGAAATTCAACGGAACGCAAGAGGAACAAATATGTGGAAACTCTCAATAAAATCTGTTCCGGCACTGACGAATGCTCTTTTCAACTGATTTAGTGGTGAAACTCGTGTGTATGAATTGCACGTTTTGGTCATGTGTGCTAAAATGCCAAATGACCCATTCGCAATATGCCGTAGATGAATGAGAAACAAAAAATTCCTACCGGGAGCGACTTGTTTACGACGAAATCATAGTTTTAACGAAAGTTGTCGCATGTTTGGTAGGTACTTGTTTTGGCAAACATATTCCGAACACTTTTCGGTTGTCACTTCTTTTTCTCCGCACTTACAATAGCAATCAAACGAGCACCTGTTGATCACAATCCCATTTCCACATGATAAGCTTCCTACTTATACTGAGAAACGCGTGGATTTTCGAACAATAATAAGAATAATAGATAATTAAAAGATTAATAAGAATATTGAAAAATATATGTTCGGTTCCGACATTGATGGCAATTCGGAGACTGATGCATTCATCCTAAGTGATATCAGAAACGCATTTGCCTTTAAAGATGTCAAAGTAATATCTATCAACCAACATAACCGAGTTCCCGCTCAACCAGAATTTGATCTGATTAAGGGCTTACATACACCTGCGTAGGTCAAAAAGATCGATTTTTTAAAAAGGGGCTCATTCGAAAGTACTATCCTTTGAGTGTCTACTCTAAAAATTTCATAAAGAAATTCGCGGTTATAGCGTTTTGTAACTGACTGTTTATGTATACGCATTTTATAGTATTAGTAAACTTAGTCGTTATCTGATCGTCGAGACGAATAGTTGTACTGAAATTGATCGCTGTTATTGCAAAAATATTACAAGAATGGAAAGACGAAAGAGTTCGCGAGTGAAACATCAGTCTGGAGAGCTCAGAAAAGATGTTAGAAAGAAGAGGAAGCAACCAAAAATCAACATAAAGCAGAACAAGAGGAAATGAGTACAAGCACAGCTGCGAAAAAAATTAAAAATAGACACGAGGTGTTTGTTCCTGAAGAGGAAACTATTGCGTACAGGATACTCAATTTTTTTACTGTTTTCACTGCTATATCCGAATATGTGAAATGTAAACAGTGTAGTGGAAATGTTACATTCAAAACTGAAAGTACCCGGGGACTCGGATTCAAAGTAATGATCGAATGTACATCGTGTGATCCTGTTTTGATTCCGTCTTCCCCGTTGATTGCAGGTGCTTACGAAATCAATAGACGATTCTTTTTCGCTCTAAGACTGTTAGGAATTGGTTTGAATGGTGCTCAGAAATTTTGCGGCATAATGGACTTGCCTCCCCCGTGGCACAATCGACTTACGACATCATAGTTTAAAATATTCATACAGCTTCTTCTGCCGTTTTTAATTTATTAAGTAAAAAAGCTATTAGTCAAGAACGAGAAGCCATGAGAGATAACGGCATTGATGATGATAAACAACTCACAGTATCTGGAGACGGAACGTGGAAAAAACGTGGATTCACATCTTTATTAGGAGTAGCGACGCTTATTGGTACAGCGAGAAGTATATTGCAAATAATATTGGAAATTAAAACCGGGAGAAACGCACATCGTTGCGCTGAATCTGCGGATTCACGACGCATTGGTCTCGCCGAGCGCGCTGCCACAAAGGCATCAAAAGAAGGAAGAATGAGGTTGACACGGCAAAAAAGATGTAATGGAAGCGTCAACATCCAAGGAAGATCCGTAATATGGGCCAGAAATCGACGATTTTATGTAAGTTTAAAATAAACCAGTTATTGCGGTGTAAAGTGTACTCAAAACTTTAAACGCGTTTTACTCGAAACAATGTTTTTAAAATCGGTACCAGAAATATGGAATATGAATACTACTGGACCTACTGGGATCTAGGTTTGCACAGTTATGCTTCACACTATAATCTAGTACTTATCGAGCCGTTTTTTCGATACCTGGGATAGTTTTTTTTATTTGTCATAAGTACTGAACAATTTTGAAACGAAAAATCGCTTGTTTTATTCCAGTAACTATTATGACCCGAAAAAATTAAATTTTTTAATTCCGGCTCGATAAGTACTAGTTTTATCTATCTACTTTTAGAAACAGATGTTTTTTTCCTTTTTAGATAAAAAATGGCAATGGCACGTCTGGTACCGGAAACGCTTACAACAGAAACACCTCCCACGAAAGCGAACGTAACTTTTTTATCGTTCGAAATATTTTAAACAAATTTTCACATAATATAGATAAAATATCATACTTCAAAATGTATATTATGGTTTTTCAATCAAATTTAGTTTTATACATTAAGAAATTCTTATACATAACCCTACTTTTAGCCGTCTCAGGTGTAAGCCCTTAATAAGAATAGAAAAATGTCGAATGCTTAAGGAATTTGCGTCATCCTTACGTAGAGACTACGCAAATCCTTTCTTAATAACCTCAATTTTGGTATATTTAACACCAAGCTAATTCGAAAGCATCTCATTGAATCATTGACATAAGAAAATTTACTGACGTTAATATACAACGCTTCAGTCATTCAATAACGCGAGAAATCTGGAATGATATCTCCGCCCACCGTACTCTAAATGATAACTTTCAGTATTTTTTTGATACCTTTATGTATTATTTTAATGACTCATTTCCACTGACTCCATTTGGTGCAACCAAGAGAGGTATTAATGGTTGTTGGGTAACAAACGAGGTAGTACGTACGTAGGGCATCGTCTGACTTAAGGTTTAGTTATAAACTGTACAGGCTTGGATTTCTCTCAATTAATCAATATAGATTGTTAAAAAGACTATAATAAATTGATTACGGAGACTAAGAAACAATTTAATGGCAATTTGCTAAAAATGCAAAAAATAAATCAAAGTGTGTTTTGTGTGTGTGTTTTGGTCCATCATTAAAAGGGAAACTGGTGATACTACAATTCGGAAAGATATCACATTGAAGCATTGCGACGAATTAGTTACTGATCCTGAGACAATTTGTCGGTTGTTTGCGAGTAAATTCCATACTTCGTCTACTGTTTGTGACAATTTGGAGAGTGGTAGTGATTTCGATTGCCCACATACTCTATACTTATATCCTGCCAGTGAAAATGAAGTTTTTAACATTATTTTAACTACTTCGAGTAAACCGTCCTCAGGCATTGACGGTGTGCCCTGTAACTTATTGAAGCATGTTGCTCATTCTATCACCAGTCCTCTATCATTATTAATTAATCAATCATTTACTGATGGTATATTTCCTGAAATATTGAAAATTGCTAAATTGATTCCTGTGCATAAGAGTGGAAGTGAACTTAGTCTCTAACTATAGACCAGTATCTGTGTTATCATGTTTTTCGAAGATTTTTGAGAAAGCGATGTATTGTCGAATACTGCCGTTTTTGATGAGATTTAATTTAATTTCACCCTGTCAGTTCGGTTTTCTCAGTGGTAAATCAACCCAAATGCTATGTTTGAGGCCATGGACTATATTTATCAGCAATTAGATAATGGTAAGCGTGTGGCGGGTCTTTATTTTGATTTATCAAGAGCATTTGATACTGTTAATCATAGATTATTATTGGATAGGATTTCTAAATTTGGTATTAAGGGACCCTGCTTGCGATGGATGTCTTCTTATTTGGCTGGTCGCTCTCAGATTGTTTGTATTAGGAGCGATTCATGTGAGGTATACCCGCCTCCTATGAGTGCAGCGCAGGGAGTGCCTCAAGGTTCGGTGCTCGACCCTTTGTTGTTTATTTTATTCGTCAATGATTTGCGTTCGTGCCTCTCTGACGCCTCTCTGTATCAGTTTGCGGATGATACGAGTATCGTGATAAGTGGATCCACTGAACATGAATTGTCGAGTCTTGGAAGTCGGAGCGCGGGTGCAGTATCTGCATGGTGTTCTGGTAATGGTCTGAAACTTGATGAAACTAAAACCTCGTTATTAGTGTTCAATGCAATGAAGCGCTTATCTGACAGATCACTTTTGATACGATCGGATACTAGGTCTATTCCGCTCTTAACTTCTACCAAATTTCTGAGCTGCTATTATGATAACTTTTTGACATGGGAAAGTCACATATGTCACTTATGCACAAAGCTGTGTTCACTTGTGTATTGTAGTATGGTAATACTCCATTAGTAAAATTATCAATAAAAAGATGTAAATTTTATAGAAAGCATTCTTTAAGAAATAGAAAAGCGTTGTAAATATATACCACACACAACACTTGAAACATTAAAAATCTAGAATTCCAAATTACTATAACGACGTGCCGAAAAAATGAAGTTTGTTTATGACGACGGTATGGGATGGTCGACGAAAAAAGTTAGATAAAGAGTTATATAAAATACCAGGGTTGAAAAGAAGCAGACCACATCAAAAACGAAGTTGTTGTTTACAAACGACGAACAGACCAAAGAAAAAGAAGGACAATAAAAGGAAAAGACCAAAGGAAAGAAGTGAAGAAAGAATTCAAGAGGGAGGGAGAAGAATTAGAAAACAAATTACACTTATACACACTTAGGTAATATATTTTGATTATATTGTTCATTATTTTGTTAATATAATACTAAAATTTTATAATTTATTATTTGTAATAAATTTTGCTTTCTATAAAATTAACTAAAATTCATACTACAGTATGCAGTCAATAGATTGAAGAGTAGCGTAAATTCTAGCACATTGATAATGTTTTACAACGCTCATATATCCTCCAGGCTCAGATATGGCATAATTTTCTGGGGTATGTCGTCAAATTTTCAACGGTGCTTCGTACTTCAGAAAAGAATTGTAAGAACTATGTTCTCTTTAAAAAACGGAAACGTGCAGTCCAGTTTTCAAAGAACACGGCATAATGTCATTGCCCTCACTGTTTCTTTATGAATGTGCTGTGTTCGCTCATAAACATTACTTTTATTTTACCTGCAATGGGGATTTTAATAAAACATATTACACCAGGAACCGTGTCAAGTTTTCAATCTCATCGCATAAGACATCGTTGTTTGAGAGAAATCCTCGCTATATCTGTATTAAAATATATAATAAGCTACCACATAATTTTAAACATTTTGGAATGCCTACATTTAAAAAAGAAATGAAAAGGTACTTTACCGAGAACTGTTACTATAGTGTCTCTGAATTTTTGACTTGCAGCAGTGTTGTGACACGGAGCATCAACATATTTCGGATTTGGTCAATATGTATGTGTATATATATATATATACTGTGTGTCTAGCTAAGTTCGCGACAAATGGAAAACTTTTTTATTCTTGGGTTTATGAAAAAGTTATTCTTTATAAAAAGTCCTGCTTCATCCAAAACTTAAATTCAAATTGTCAGATTTTAATATTTGTTAGTCGTATACGAGATATGACAAAAACTATGAAATTAGTATAAGAGTAAAGTACCTTTATTTTCAATACTTAAAATGTTATAAGGAATAGTCGTTCAGAATTGGAAATTATCCAATTTAAATACAGCATTTACACAAAAGAAAGCATTGAAAATGTTACACAAATGCTTCAACATATCCGCCTTCTCGTTCCATACATGTAACAGTTCTATCACAAAAATGCCTTAAAACCCTTCTAATTGTTTGTGGAGTTATTTTACGGATTTCTTCTCTAATAACACGTTCTAGATGGCCTACATCCGTAAACGGCGGTTGAATATAAACATGTTCTTTTAAATAACCCCACAAGAAAATCAAGTGGGGTCAGATCTGGAGACCGAGGTGGCTTTCGGAAATGTCGAAAACAGATTTAACAACAAACGCCAAAACCATGTTGCTGATAACGAAATGGAACTAGAAGTGATGCTATCAGCAATAGAACAACCGAGGTGTTCGTTGCGGAAAAGAGCATTGTTGATGTCAAACACTATAAGCAAAGATTCGGTAGCTGAAATTCTAAAAAATAAATTTCATCCCTACAAGCCTACATTTCTACACACTCTAAGACCAGGTGATAATGACAGACGATTGAAGTTTTGTGCCGACATTCAGGCAATATTAGCAGATAATCCTTTTGTGTCGAGACAAATTTTATTTTCCGATGAAGCAACATTTACATCGAACGGAACTGTATCGAGTCAAAACTGCCGTTGGTGGGCAGATGCCAACCCACATTTTACAATAAAAACTCGAAGTCAATATGCGTTCAAGACAAATGTATGGTGCGGAATCTACAAAAGTTATGTAATTGGACCTTTCTTTTTCACCAATCTTTGAATGCCGATCGGTATCTAAATTTTTGCAAAGTGAAATTAGTAATTTTATCGACAATCTTCCATTGCTGGAACGCCAACATATTTGGTTTCAACAGGATGGTGCACCTTGTCATAGCAGGTTGGACGTAAGGCAATATGTTGAAGATTGTTTTAACGAAAGGGTTATACTCCGCTTTTCCACAATACGTTGGCCACCTCGGTCTCCAGATCTGACCCCACTTGATTTTTTCTTGTGGGGTTATTTAAAAGAACATGTTTATATTCAAGCGCCATTTACGGATGTAGGCCATCTAGAACGTGTTATTAGAGAAGAAATCCGTAAAATAACTCCACAAACAATTAGAAGGGTTTTAAGGCATTTTTGTGATAGAACCGTTACATGTATGGAACGAGAAGGCGGATATGTTGAAGCATTTGTGTAACATTTTCAATGCTTTCTTTTGTGTAAATGCTGTATTTAAATTGTATAATTTCCAATTCTGAACGACTATTCCTTATAACATTTTAAGTATTATTGAAAATAAAGGTACTTTACTCTTATACTAATTTCATATTTTTTGTCATATCTCGTATATGACTAACAAATATTAAAATCTGACAATTTGAATTCAAGTTTTGGATGAAGCAGGACTTTTTATAAAGAATAACTTTTTTTCATAAACCCAAGAATAAAAAAGTTTTCCATTTGTCGCGAACTTAGCTAGACACACAGTATATATATGTGTGTGTGTGTTTTACTTCTTAATGCTAGGTATAACCTCTGTTTTCGCAAATATTGACAAAGTCTATGTCCTCAATGGATCTAATTGACTAATAAAGAATAAAGAATAAAGAATCAGAAAAATTAAATAAATATTGATCACAATCATATTAATTCAATTCGTTTTTAGTCGCTCGACCTACTTAACCGTTTTGACACTTAAAAGGTTTTCCTTCGTTTCTATCACAAATACGTAGTACGTATACACCAAAATTTTCTTATACCACACACATGCATATCCACGTATGTACATACATACAAGAATACGAAATCCTAAATGTGAAAATTAACTTTTCACCCGCAACGGAGCGAACGAGCGAGAAGCCCCATGTAACATCGCCGAGCACGTCCTCAGGCTCGTTTCAATTTCGGTAAACGCGACCATAATTCGCCTCACGTGCGAGTATCGGTATCGATTTCACTTGTTTCCTTTTCGCGAGACCGGGGAGCAGTCTTCCATCAGGGGTTGTTGTTCTGTTATAAATACGCCTCGAGCGGTTAAATCAAAATCATAACGATTCACTCGATCAAAGCTAATCGCTAAACTTATTTCAACACCCACCCAATACGCACTACGGCTTTGTACGTGGAGAAATGGTCGCACGCGAGGTAAGTGGGGGAAAATATATAGTGCAGCGTTAAACGTGCAAGAAAGTAACGAGAGAGTGTTTGATGTGACTTGGTTTCGTGATATTAACGAGCGTTATTTTCTCTTTAATAGACAAGTATTGTCTTCTTTAGAACATCCATCAATTCATTCTTAGATGAACTAAGATAAGCTATTGTTTAGAAGTAAATTCAATGTATTGTGTAGAAATGAATTGATGACTTTCTCAAGAAGAGGAAATAATCGTCAAACCACGTTAGACGAAATCCAGAGCCATTTACAACTCTGGAAATCGAAGCCTTGGGATACACTTAACTAATCCGTTGTATTACTTTCAGGTAAAAGTTGCTGTACTCCTTCTCTTAGCATGCAGTATCGAAGCCAGCGTGCTAGCGCCAGCCGTAGCTCCCATAGCCTACACCAAAGCCGTACCCTACAACGTCCTACCATTCGCAAATAGCGTGAACGTCTTCAGCAAAGTGCTTTCGGCACCGGTGCCCATCGCCGCCCCCGCTTATCCTGCTCCCTTACCCGCTGGCGTTGCTTCTGCTCCCGCGGTCATTCCCGCGCTTCGAATTTCTTCATTCTTACCTGCGCCGTTCTCCGCTGCCCCCGTCCCCGTTCCTGCTGTTCACGGTTTTCCTGCCGCCCCAGCGGTAGCGGCTCCGGTGGTGCGAAGTTTGGCGCCTGCACCTTTCGCGGCTCCAGCTTACGCCGTTGCTCCAGATTACGCTGCGGCCCCCGCTTTTTACTCGAATGCGTTTAATCCTGCTCTCGGGAGGGCGGTTCATGCTGTACCTGCAGCTCCTTTCGCTGGTCCTGTAGTTCCTGCCGCACCACCTGTGCCGAACTGGTAAAATGCGGTAGTGTTATCCCCTAGCTCCATCGAGTGGTGATATTTCCCTCTTTACTTAACTTTAATTACTTATTTTTATATGATGTTTCCTTTTTGTAATATGTATTGAGAATAAAATATTTTGTTACAATAATTCTTGTTTATATTTCCTGACATGGCCGTCAAAGGACAAGCTTTGAGACAAATAATTACATTCAATAATTTTTATATGAAGAGATAAACCAAAAAGATTGTTAAGACGGAAAATGCTACAGAAAAAGATGAATATAATAACACTGTGCTAGTCAAAAAGTTCAACATTGATGGGTCCTGGGTAGAAAGCACAATTCGAGTACGCTCAGTCCAACGCTGTCGGAGTTTTGCGAAGTTGACTCTAGTTTTCGAGATATATGTGAGTAAAGATTGTACAAAGAAAGACCCAAGAAACACGTTTTTTCGTACATTTCAACCATTCATTCATCAAATATTGTTTCAGTTCGACAAAATTTCTTCGTTTTATGAAGAAGGTTGAAGAAAGTATAGAAAAATATAAAATAAGTCTATTTGTCCCCAAAAATTGTGTATTTTCCACATAGAAATATTTTTATCTCAAACATCTTATATTTCTTTTTGCAAATTCCAACAAATATCTGCTAAAAAAATATCCAACCTTTTTCCCACTATACCAATATTCAAGTCTTGCCGTCACTTGAAAGAAATTTTGTCGAACTGAAACAATATCTGATGGTTAAACGGTTGAAATGTACGGAAAAAACGTGTTTCTTGGGTCTTTTTGTATAATCTGTCCTCTGGCCTGGAGTTCAGTACCAAAAAAACGAAATTCATGGAAATAAAGAATAAATGCGGAAGTAAAACTATTACCACGTGCAAGTTACATAGACAAGATGGCAGATTGATAGAATTTAAAGAAGTAGAAGCTCTTATGTATCTGGGAGTATTGATCAACAATAAATGCCCAGAAGAAACGAAGCTTGACTTGAGGATCGCGAAGAGCAATAAATATGCGGGTGGTTTAAATAGAATTATGAAATTGAAAAAGTGTAAAGGAAAACAAAACTAAGGATCTACAAAACTATATTGAGACCCACTCTAACTTACGCAAGTGAAACTTGGATAATGTCCAACAAAACAAAATAAAAGCTTGAGATTTTGGAAAGAAAAGTTCTGAGAAATATTTTCGGAGGTACGCAGACAGGGCTAACAAGGAGAAGGTAAGGTAATCGGATTTTTGTAATTTTTAATATTTATGGTAGGGTGAAGTCCCCAGTAGATGGAAGGTTAAGAAAATGAATGTATAATATAGTGCTGTACATGAAATATAAATATATTTCTGCTAATAAATGTATCTATCTTTTTCAAAAACAATTGAAGAATCTAGTAGAAGACAATTAAAGCCGTAAAAATTGGTTGAAAGTTAATAATTTAAATAAAACTGGAAAGATCGTGAGAACGCTGGTAGATGGACAACAGAACCAGTAGATGGAAAACGGAACCAATAGATGGAGATAACTATAAAAAATTTTTGCGGTTGATTAATTAATAATAATAGGGAAATGTCATTTTTAATGAAAAAAATTATAACAGTTTCACATTAATGCCATATTTATTTACTTATTTATTTAAAGTCAAGTCCATAGGTGTGTTTATTACGAAATTAATCGGTTGAAGTGGACTCCTTTTTTGCTTAAATTGGATTGTTCTTCACTCCCTACCACTCCACCACTGCAATGTGCTCTTTGGAATTTTATATTCATCTGAAACTTTTGGATAACTTTCTCCCCCTCTAATTCTTTCAAGAGCATCATCCAATTGACTGGCAGAATATTTATATAATTGATATGGGCGTTTTCTTCCCGACGCCTAATAAAATTTATAAGCAAATAATTCATAAGCATATTAATAAAATATATGAGCAAATGCATATATTTACATTTGCTATATAAGCATACTAGAGAAACATAATATACGAGGGCCATCCAGTAAATAAGTTTCCCTATTTTTTCTGCGAACGAAACGTTGTAAAAATTAGTTAGTAGTGTAAGAAATGGTGACTAGGATGCGTTGGAAGCGCGTGACCTTCCACATCACGCTATTCGTACGCGGAAGTCCGTAGCGCTTCAGTTGCCATGGAGCTACCACTGGTGAACGTGTCCACGTGCGAACTGCGTTCTGTAATTCGTTTTTTCACGGTTGACTACCTGCCCCCAAGCACTACGGTTAACGCTGCGAGGTACATGACAATGCTCGCCCCCACGCAGCTCGAACAACCCAAACGTTGCTGAAAAACTTCAAATGGGAAATTTTCGCACATCCACCTTATTCTCCGGATCTTGCCCCAAGCGACTTCCATCTCTTTCCAGCACTCAAGTTGCACCTTGGAGGCAAGCACTTTGCGAATAATGACGAAGTGAAGGCGGAGGCGAACCACTGGCTACGAAGACAGGACACAGCTTGGTACAACAGTGGTATCAAAAATTGCTACAACGGTACCAAAAATGTTTGGACAGAAATGGTGATTATGTAGAGAAGTAGTCTATGAGTTGTATAATGAAAATAAAATAACTGCATAATTGTAAATAATGTTGTTTATTGGTTAAAAAATAGGGAAACTTATTTACTGGATGGCCCTCGTATATATATATATATATATATATATTACATACCATCTCTATTTGTTGAACTGTTTAAGTATAAGCAACCACAAATACTGAAGACTCACATACAACTCAATGAGTATTTGTATATAATATGTACACCTTCTATCTCTAGCTCCTGAAACATGAAAAACAGTTGTTAATCCATACGTACTTATACTTAATAAAGTGTTCTAATTAAGAAATATAAGGAGTAAATGCATATTTACATTTACTATCTAAGCACTTCCATCTACTGGGTATGAGGTTAGAAAATGCACCAGTAAATGTACATATATGATGATTGTGCGAGTATTATATACTTTTTACTGTTATTCTTCATCATCATCATTGATGTAGAAACATAATATACAGTGTGTCCCAGGATTGACGTTACAAAAGGTGTGATGGACTGAAAATTTTTGAATTTTATTTTAAGATTGTAAAATTAAGCCCTGATTGGCGTGAATAGAATTTTAAGAATATTTTCAGTTTTTGAAAAACAAGTTGGTCTTGACGATGAAGCGAAAACTATTTTCTTGTCAGGTAACCTACCCTTTTTGTTCATGATACGTTAAAATGCTACTAAAAAAAGTTGTTCAGAATGAGAAATTATGACTCCATGCAATATTTCAGAAATATTTACGTACTTTGACTAAACCGTCATTTTTTAGATTGAACAAAATAAATTGCATGTAGTATTTACTCAAAAATTAAATTTACAAAACGTAATAACATTGTTGTACATAATGTAATAATAAATTATTTATTCAATGTAACTACCGCCATTTTGTACACACTTTTCTATGCGATGTCTGAAATCTCTGAAACTGTTACGAACTTCCTCGATGTGTATTTGCTGTACGCCGTTTCTTATCCTTTCCTTTAGTACTTCTCTACTGTTGGGTATTGGTTGAGAATAAACCAGTTGTTTGAGGCGACCCCATAAAAAATATTTAATATTGCGAGATCGGGCGACCGTGGAGGCCACGCAATCGGACCATTTCTAGCTATCCACTTTTCTCCAAACACCAAATTTATCGATTCAGCTACGCGTGTTGTCGAATGTGCAGGACATCTGTCTGGTTGGAAATACATTGCTTGTCTTTCTGTCAGCGGCAAGTCATGTAAGTATTCTTCCCTGAATCTTTCAAGTAGCTGTACATAAACATTCTGATTTAACCGCCCCGCTATGAAGAAAGGTCCAATAATGCCAAAACGATATGAAACGGCACACCATACATTCACTTTTTGGTAATACTGTCGTCTACAATTGACCCGAAAGTTTGGATTTTGTGTAGCCCAATAGCGACAATTTTGAGAGGAAACAACGCCATTTGTAGTAAAATTTGCTTCGTCAGAAAAAGCAATGTTTTTATAAAAATTTCGTTCTTCAATACATTTCTCCCCGATGGTAAGACAAAATAATAATCTTCGGCCTTCATCACCTTCTTCGATAGTGTGCACAAATTTTGGTTTGAATGCCTTTACCTTGTTTGCCTTATAAATTCTTTGTAATTATGATTTACTAACATTAAGCTTACGTGAACGTTCCCTCAATGATAGTCTAGGATATTCTTCCACCGAATCATGAGTAATAATAGTTACGGCATCGTTTTCATCATGTTTCTTCTTTTCTTTCTTTACGTTAAGAACGCTGCCAGTTGCAAGAAATTTCTTAACTATTCGCATGGCAGTCATACGTGTAAGGTTGGTATTGGGAAATCTCTCGTTAAACTGCTGCACCACTTCTCTTAGTGCAATTTGTCCGAGCCCATAACACTGAACAACGTAAATTCTCTGCTGTAACGTTAACATGATCTAGCATTAATTGAAATTTGAACTAAGGGATACTACAAATTATTGTAATCTGACAGTACTTAAGATTAGTGAACAATTTTGTTTTCATGGCCTCCCATTGTTTTATTTCACGCGAATTCAGACATCCCAGACTTTAAAAACAATTTATTTTGTTCAATCTAAAAATACGTAAATATTTCTGAAATTTTGCATAGAGGCATAATTTTTCACTCTGAACAACTTTCTTTAGTAACATTTTGACGTATCATGAACAAAAGGGTAGGTTACCTGAGCAGAAAATAGTTCTCGCTTCACCGTCAAGGCCAACTTGTTTTTCAAAAACTGAAAATATTCTTAAAATTCTATTCACGCCAAGCAGGGCTTCATTCTACAATCTTAAAATAAAATTCAAAAATTTTCAGTCCATCACACCTCTTGTAACGTCAATCCTGGGACACACTGTATATTACTTACCACTTCGATTTATCCATAAACAATTAATATTCCATGATTCTCACACTGCGTGCTACACGTACATATATCTTATAAACAAGGACGAATGGAGCACCTCGCGTCAAAGCGTCGAACTTTAATATTTTTTCTCGCGTGAATTTAAATATTAAAAAAACAATAATGAGGAAAATTAAGTTAAAATATCATACTTTCTATTAGAAAAGAGGATATAACATTTTACAATGTCTGTGATTTGGAATAATTATTTTATTGTTAAATCTTCCATCTACTGGTGCTTTTCCATCTACTGGGTACTTTACCCTACGTATAGTTTAGACCTTAAATAAGAATATTTTGGAGTAGTTCGACGCAACGTTCATAAATTACCGAGATAATCGATGTTGAACTTTCACCCACCATTTAAATCCACTAGATATAAAACGGTTGTCAATTGGACTCGTGGCCTAATCGATAGCGTTTTGGTGCGATAGTCACGAGATTGCTGGTTCGGGTCTCGTCACGGGACATTTCTTTTTCTTTCATTCAAAACGCACCATATGTTTTTTCCATTCTTCTTCTCATATCAAAAATTATAAACAAACGAAATATATGAACTATATGCAGGAACATTCTTCAAGTAAATCATTAAAATGCACAATCGGTTGATAAACAATATTCATTTTGAATTAACAATAAGGTTTCTTAAAAAAGAAAAACGAACGGAGTCAGGTAGGAAATGAAAATTTCTATTATTTTATATCTAGTATGCGCCATTTTACGCAGTGTGGCGGTTATTTATGAACGTTGGGTCGAACTACTCTAAAATATTCTTATTTAAGGTCCAAACTACACGTACCATAAATATCAAAAATTACAAAAACCCGATTACCTTGCCTTCTCCTTGTAAGATGGGTACGAAGGACAAACCCCAAATTGTACGAACCGTATAACGAGACATTAGTTAGCAATACCATCAAGGTAAGAAAAATGCAATGACTTGGGCATTTAGGAAGAATGAAACAAGAGACCTAAAAGATGTAGCATGGAGGGTACCAGAGGGTAAAAGGGAATGGGGAAGACCTAAAAACGCTGGATGGAAACTGTGGACAAAGACCTAAAAGAGAAAAATGAAAGAATTGGAGAGAAATCGCAAAAACTGGTAACTCACAATAAAATTCCGTCTTATGGTTAAGGGTGCAAAAATCTTACTTTTCATCACTTTTACCATTACGATTTGTGGAATTTTTACTACATTCCAGTGGAGGATAAGTGCCCCGTCTGCCCCCTTCTGCGGATGGCCATGTTTGCTGATACAGTGAATGGCTGAAAACGTGGTAATACTGATTATTCCTAACCCCGTTCATGTTACAGATTTTACCAGAAATATGTCGATACAAAATGTTGTAAAAACTATTCCTTGTTCTTCTTGTTCTCTAGTCTTGCAAACGAGATTGTAAATGTATTCTTATTTATCCTGGAGCCAATATATTTACTTTAGTATTCATTTTGTTAGCAACCGAGTTCTTTTATGATAAAACTAAGTCTACTTAAATAGTTTAATTCAATTTATTAGTACATATATTTTGTTATTTTTAATGTTTTTATTTCATTATTTATTTGGTCAATTGACCTTTTGCATTTAATACGACTAATTTCTTATACGGTGTAACTTGCGTATTTCTTGACCAATATTTTGTTATGACTGTTGTTGTACGATCTGTTGATTCGTCCACAAATAAGCACAGTTTTTTATCTTTCAACTCGGATTTAATCCGTTTTTCAACATGTTCACGAGCAGATGGCACAAATCGTTGTAACGATGCCCGACTTGGCAATTTCCAGATCGAATATTTATTCCAACAGAAGGTACCTGCTTTGTTGTCTAGTAAATTAAACGGTACATTACATAAAATACAGGTAACACATAAATTAAATTTAAATTTTTTATAGTGTCGTATTCAACTTTTTCTTTGAAGAATGCTGTTTGTTATTTACGTGACGTTGACAATCCGTTTGGGACGAACACATTAAAGGGATATTACAAACTACACATTGAAGTTTAACGTGCGCATAACTTAGGTGAGGTATTCTGCTATAGATCTTGCAACTTTTGTGATGTTACACGTTAAAGAAAACGCGTGCTTCCCCATAGTCACTATTTACTACATTTCTTTTATACATTCATACAACTCATACACATTGACTTTCGGCCATGCCCCGTCTGTGTCGTTGGTTGCCTACCGCCACAACTTTGTCCAACATTTTTAAAACAAACGTAAGACTACGAAATAGTATTTCCGGCGCCGTGCGTATATACACAACAGATCTCATTGAGGCTCCCAATTATACCACAACAATTATACTGAAAGTTGCATCGATTCTCCGCCACTGCTTGTTGTATAAATAACAATATACATCGCCCCCTAGCGGGAAACAGGGAACGAATAGTATAAGTTATAAATAAAAATAAGTATTGTAATGTATGTGTATCCGCATTAGTTAAAAATAAAATAATAAAAGCTTCATCTGAGTTGTTGCTAAACCGTATCAACGAAAAGATACAACATGGCGCTGCGATGCACAACTCAACAAGAAGCAATAGCCGAAATAAATTGAGGAAAAATTAGAAAAACTCAAGAAAGGAAAAGAAAGTAAGGTTAGAATTACCAAAAAAGGCGGTACAAGAGAAACAGCAAGAATTAAATAAAACAACTTGCCTCAAGTTATATTCCATAGTTGCCATAGTAGTTGCCTTGTCATTTAGTGGCAATGTAGCGGATAATTTTAAGGTCTTCAAGCAGAATTTGGAAATATAGCTTGTTGCATCAGACAAAATAGATAAGTCAGACGAGGTTAAAGTTGCGATACTGTTGAATTGTATTGGCCAGGAGGGAATAAATATCTTCAATACGTTTAAATTAACGCGTGCAAAAGAAAGAATTTAGTACAGTCGTCAAGGAATTTGAGAAATATTGCAACCCGAAGAAAAATATAATATATGAAAGATTTAAATTTTTCAAAAAAACAGCAAGAAGGTGAGAGTATAAATCCTTTCGTAACTGATCTAAAGAAATTAGCAAGTTTGTGTGAGTTTGGTGATTAAACTGGATCTTTAATTCGAGATAGGATAGTTTTGGGTATCCACGACAGGAAATTACAAGAAAGACTATTATCAAGAGAAGATCTAACATTACAAAAGCAATTGAGTGTTTAGTAGCTGAGCTGTCAAATTTACAAATAAATGATCTACAAAACAAGAGTAAAATGGTAGAAAAAAATAAACAGGCAAAAAGGAAATACAGGGGTTACATTTAAATGCAGAAGGTGTTTAGAAGTGCGTGGACCAAGGCATATGGGAAGAAGTGTAATTTGTGTGGAAATCTTAATCACTTTCAGAAAGCATGCAGAAAGAAGAAAAAGGAGTACACAAAGAAGCCCCAAAACAAGGATTCCAAACAAGTTCAAAATGTGCCAAAAAGTGAACGCAAGTGAATGTGATGATGAAAGTGCGGAAATATTTAGCATAAATAAGGTAAATAGTAAAGCCTATTATAGACACATAAAAATTAAGGGAAATTTGTTGAAGTTTAAAATTGATACAGGGTCTGAAGTAAATATTTTGCCATCAAAAGTGTATTATAAATACTTGAATGAAAAAATTTTACACCCTTGTAATGTTGTGTTAGAAGCCTTTGGCGGTTTCAAAATAGAACATTTAGGTCAAATTTCTGTTAAGATTAGAAATAACAATTTAGTCAATGATTAAATTTAATTATAGCAGATGTTAACTCTGACCCAATACTAGGTTACTAGATAGTTCACTAAAATTAGGGTATGTTCAAATCGATAGTGTTAAGACTGTGAATGATAATGAGAAGGAAAGTTTTGTAATTAGTAACTCAGAAGTTTTTGAAGGTATGGGCAGATTTAATGAAAAGTATCATATAAATACAAATAAACTATAAACCTGTGGCAAAGCCAGCTAGACGAATTCCACTATCTCTAAGAGACGGACTTAAAAATAAATTGTCAGAATTAGAACGTGATGGCGTAATTGCAAAAGTAACTGATCGAGGCGAGTGGCTGTCAAATTTAGTTATTGTGGAGAAAAATGACAAATCATTAAGATTATGTATGGATCCACAAAATTTAAATAAAGCAATACAACGTGAATTTTATACAATACCTACAATTGAAGATATCGCATGTAAATTAAGTGATAAAAGTTGGTTCACATTGCTTGATTTAAAAGATGGTTTCCATCATGTGGAGCTAGATGAGGAATCTAGTAAGTTATGCACGTTTAGTACTGTTTTGGCTTCTATCGGTTCTTAAGATTACCGTTTGGGCTCACCAGAGCTCCAGAATTTTTTCAAAAAATTAATGACAAGAATTTTGGCGATATAGATGGTGTACGGTGATGATCTTTTGATAGCTGCCAAAAGTAGTGAAGAGCATGACGAAATTTTGAAACAAGTTGTAGAAAGAGCAAAGCAAATAATTGTAAAGTTCAACAAAAATAAAGTTCAATTTAAAATGAATGAAGTCCAATACTTAGGACATGTATTTTGCAAAGAAGGGATGAAACCTGACATGGATGGAGTTAAAGCAATTCAGTGCTTAGAAGATCCACGAGATGTAAAGGAACTGCAAAAAATACTTGGTGTTTTAAATTACCTTTGTAGATTTATACCCAATTTTTCAGAAATGACAAGTATTCTTAGAGAACTGTTGAAAAAGAAAACTGTATTTGAGTGGACTATAAATCACACTAACGCTTTTAATAAAATAAAAGATATGTTAAGCACCCAACCTGTTTTAGGCAACTTTAATTCTCGCAGAGAAATTAATATACAAACAGATGCATTTAAAGATGGTATTGGTTGCTGTCAAATGCGAGAAGGAAAACCAATTTACCATGCATCACGGAGTTTAACGGATTGTGAAAAACGTTATGCACAATGCGAAAAAGAGTTTTTAGCGATATCTTTTGTTTGTAAAAAATTTCATAACTTTATTTATGGGCGAAATATCAAAATAATAACGGATAACAAGCCTCTTTTAGGAATAATGAAGAAAGATATCGATAAAATTCCGTCCCCACGATTGCAAAGAATAAAAATCAAATTACTTAGGTATAATTTAAATTTAGAATATTGTCCGGGTAAAAAGTTGTTTATAGCGGATCTACTTTCAAGATCTTACATAAAAGAACCAGTTGAGGACGATCCAACTATGACTGACATCGTACATAATATCGAAGCAAATTTAAGTATAACCAAAGCAAAGAAAATTCAATTTCAAAATGAGACGGCCGAGGATAGCGTTTTAAAAGAAGTTATGAAGTTGACAAATAACGGTTGGCCGAAGCACTACAAAAAGTTAGATGAAAAACTAAGACCATATTGGACGCATCGAAATGAAATTATTTGTTCAAGTAATCTAGTATTTCTAGGAGATAGACTGGTAGTGCCAGAAAATTTTAGGGATGGTAAGTTGGAATTGTTACATGAATCCCATTTTGGGATGACAAAAACAAAAAATAAAACAAAACAATTGTTCTACTGGCCAAGAATGAATGAAGAAATAGAACAATATATAGCGTGTAGTAAGATTTGTGAAAAGTACCAAATAAGCAATGTTAAAGAACCATTAATTCCGCAATATATTCCAAATAGACCATTGATAATACAATACTCCCCTCAGTGGCTGAGTGGTAAAACTCGCGCTTCACAGTGCGAAGGGCCGGCGTTCGAGAGCGGCCAGGAGCGGTACGGTATATGCGTGTACATATACGGCTCGGTGGCTCCGAACCCTTACACCGAAAGGTAGAAAGGGTAAAAAGATTAAGAAGAAGAAGAAGACCATTTAAAAAAGTGGGAAGTGATATATTGGAATATGGTGGCAAAAGTTACCTTGTTCTAATGGATTATTATTCAAAATGGCTCGAAGTGATGCCTTTAGTAAACAAAACATTGAAAAGTATAGTAGAACATTTAAATACTATATTCTCTACACATGGAATTCCTGATGAAGTAATAGCAGATAATATGCCATATAATTCATGGGAATGTCGAGAGTTTGCGAAAGCATGGAAGTTTCAAATTACTACAAGTAGCCCACACTATCCAAAAACTAACGGACTAGCTGAGAAAGCTGTAGGTATAGCCAACGCTATGCTAAAAAAATGTAGCGATTTATCTCTTAGTTTATTAAATAACAGAAACACTCCTGTAATTGGGTTAGATTTAATACCATCACCGTTGTTAATGCATAGGTGTTTAAGAACGAAGTTACCTGTATTAGAAAATCAACTATCACATATAGATTATGATCATGTGTTGATAAAGACAAAGATAGATACTAAAAGAGCTAAAGATAAATGCTATTACAATCAAAGCAGTAAAAAACAAAATGATTTGAAAGAAGGGGAAAATATAGTAATGATCAATAAAAATAAACAATGGGAACCAGCAAGTGTAATTAAGAAACTTGATAATAGTCCAAGATCGTATCTTGTGAAAAATGAAAATAATAAAATATATAGACGTAACAGCAGTCATTAAATGCTCCAAATTTTGATGTAACTAATTATGACTTGACTAACGTAAATACTGCAGGACAGGATAGTGCTATTAACCCTAGCTTACCTGTAGCTGAAAGCTTATCAGGAATGCGTACTAGGCGTGAAATAAAAAACCGTGTAAATTAAATGATTATGTACTATATAAGTAAGTGCGTATTTCAAAAGGGGAAATGTTGTATAAATAACAATATACATCTAGTACGCCCCTTAGCGGGAAACAGGGAACGAATAGTATAAGTCATAAGTAAGTATTGTAATGTATGTGTATCCGCATTAGTTGAAAATGAAATAATAAAAGCTTCATCTGAGTTGTTACTAAACTGTATCAACGAAAAGATACAACACTGCTCGTTGGCGCCAGTGAGCAACTCTAATAATGGGACACCTGCCCGCTCAACCATCGTGGCTTTAATCAACAAATTCGAACGCCTCGGACAAGTTAGTGAAGATTCCAATTCGTGCTCGCTCAGCAAGGTCAATTGAAAACATAACCGTTGTAGCTGCAAGTGTGCAGGAAACCCTGGCGCATCCATTCCAAGACGTTCGCAGGAATTGGGCATACCACAAACCAGTTTGTACCGTAATTTACACAAAGATCTTGGTCTAAAGGCTTACAAAATCCAGCTACCACAAAAATTAAAGCCAACAGACCATGAACATCCTCGTTTGTTAACTTGATGTTAGAAGTGCAAGTAAACGACCCCATTTAAAAAAAAATCTGAACAAACGAGCACCATTTTCACCTTGGAAAAAATTGTCGCGTCTGGGGCTCCGAAAACCCTGGAAGAATAGTTGGAAAAATCACAGTAATCAAAACGATTGACGATTAAGTGCGGGTTTTTAGAGCTGGTGGTGTTATTGGTCCGTTTAAGTCACTGGAATCCGTTATCGAACGATGTTGACTGACGTTTTTGACCTGAAGTTGATGTTTTGAACATGAATTACCATTATGTTCAACACGTTGTTTTTTCATTCACAATCTGCAGGGCGCGTGATTTCTCGAAGTGGAGACTTTAACAGGGAGCCAAGATCCTCCGATTTGTTAGACTATTTTATTTGGGGCAACGTGAAAGATAACGTCTACGCAAACGGTCCAACAACAATCGAACAGGCAAAAGACAACATCAGAGCTGAAACTCATGTACTATTGTAACAATAAGTCCAGAAAAGTCTGGAATTTTAATGATAAGTTTCCTCAAAAGAATGATCATTTATAAGAAAAGGCGAGGAGGACATTCAACGTGTTTTATATTTAATGGTAGTATGTTTTAACTTTATATTGAAATAAAAATATAATCAGTCTCGGAAGAAAAGCGTTTTTCATTTAATTTAAAATCACTGCTTCTATTGGTAAACCCTGTACTAAGGCAATAAAAGTTTGAAAAAACCAGGAATTCTTCAGCAAAATCCGATATGCTATCGTGGGAGTTTTGCAAGCTGCCTATAATATGAATAGCTCTCAAATCCACGTAGATACTTCAATTCCGTGTTTAATATTTATCTATTCAAACGCAAGAAAAATAAAGAGAAATCCCGAGTTTTGTAAATCTTTGAGAAATAATGTACACATTGAGGTGCTAAATTTGAATCTTTGCACTTCCCACTGAATTCATATATAATACATATATACCAATTTTGCACTTAATAAGCGCAAGAAAAATAAAGAATCCATTCTATTTCTATATACGAATTGTACATATAGCGTTACTGCAGAAGTAATTCCACCATCTAACGTGAGGTAATGTTTACAAACGTGACGATGTAAATTTTCACTGACATTTCCATGAATGAGATTATTTTATCGGATGTCTGTCGCTGATATCCTGCTCGCAGATGCGAAGGTCTTCCACGTTTTTTATATATTTTACCGTTCAATTGCAGGGTTTGAGACGACTATCACGTTTACCTTTACGTTTTCTACCGTACGCTTTGTTTAATTATAACTTTACACATGTTTATACCTACACCTACATATACAGGAACAGTCATTTGCTGTTTAGTCAGAACGAAAAGGCATTTGCAAATGAAACTAACTCAATAGGATTTTTGGGCATTTGACGCATTTTGCCTGAACATCCGGGCTCTAGTAATTACCCACAGTTATAAAGTATTTTCTTTGTTTGCTTCTTTCTAGCGTTTACTGAGAATCTAAATGGCAATTCCAGGCTTTCATGACTTAACACGTTGACCGTCCGCGTTTAAATGATACCTTGCTGAAAAGTCAACGACCAAAGTGATGAATATAAAACATTGATCACTATTTTGCGGAATATAATGGATAATTGAAAGTCCTTTGATAGTTCTGGACAAATTCTGCTATCGTGACACACCGTGTGTGTCATGGCTCCTTACTTGAATTTTTTTGTCTATATTGCCACATATCACATCCCTTGCGTCATCATTGTTTCGTTAATTTCGGGTTGAATAACCACAGAAATAACTGAAATACATGTAAGAAAAATATCCTTTCTTTTTATTGAACTTGGCGCACAAACTGAATCGGCAAGTCAAGCCTCCGGTGGTACGAGTGCCGTTTTCTCAGAGGTGATAGGTGACTGGTGAAAATCTATAATCCTCTGTGAACGATATCTCGAATGTTGTTTCTTCGTTATTGCAGGTACGATTTGTAATTAGAATAAGTATTTTTATGTACTTCGTGCAGAATAATAAAAACTTCGTTATTACAGAAACAAATTCTGTCTATCATTCGAGAGGAAAGGTCTATATAATAAGGTGGAGGATAAAACAACATTCTCGTTGAACTTCACAATGGAAAAGCTCCGCTTCGACTTCGCGGTTCGCAGCAAAGCAGATGGAAAATCTAATCTTGTATGCATAACCTCAATTGGCACACCGGATGACCGGACGTATGAAATCCCACAGGAGTTTCAAGCAGCAAGCTGTCACGAAGAAATCATGGGCACAACAGCGTACACCAAAATAATAAAAACACTTACAAGAAGACATCAAGAAAGAAACGTATGGATTAACTTGACGGAAGAATTATCCGAAACCTACTTAGACGAAGGCGGAAATTTGCAATTCAATGATATGTATTTGGAAGAAATAACCAACGCACCACAAATCGCTAATGTCCCGGAACAACCACTCGTAAAAATGTCGGAAGAATTACTTGCAAAAAGGCAAAGAACAACCAGAAATTAGAAACGTAGGCGAAATAGCAAAAGAATTTACAATTGAAAAATTTAATGGTAAAAATTCGAACGCCGATCAATGGATCGCTGGCTTTGAAAAAGAATGCGAACGATTTAACATTTCTAAAGATGAGAAAAAGATCGAAATTCTAAAGTTATTTATGGATAAAGGGGCCACAGATTGGTACAGTTGTACATTATTGAAACTCACTATTGAAGCGAAATGGGAAGAATGGAGGAAAATGTTCTGCGAAACATTCGCCACTGTCATTTAAATATCAAACAAAAAAGAAAAAGTTTTACTCGAGGCAAGAAGATCTGTTGATAATGGAACATTGATTGATCTAATTGTCACGGGCTTGCCAAACTTTGTAGCCAATAGAATTGATAGAGAAAGATTGAAGAAAACCGAAGACTTATATAGTGAAATAGGCAAACTGGAATATTTAGTTAACAGAAGGAACTTCCAAACAAAAAAGAATAAGAATTACACGAGCAGAGAAAAAACAGAAAAAACATCATGCGAAATTTGTAAAAATAAAGGCAAAGGTTCACGCTTCCACCCGGAAACTGAATGCTGGTTTAAGGACAGAATAAATCACGTTAACAATTCAGTATTAGAGGTAAAACTAGACGACACGGATCCAAAAACTAATAATCCCAGAATTAATTAAAATCAAGATAACATTAGACGACACTTTAACGGTATCCGCTATCTATGACTCGGGTTCAAATGTCTCAATAATAAATTCGAAATTAATTCGGTTCGAACGGAAAGGGATCACTAAAATGCAAAAAGTTAACTTGAAAACGATTAATGGTGTGAATAAAACGGAAGGATGGATAAAAATAAAAGTAAAAATAATGAATATAGAAGAATACATAAATGTATTCATAATTAACGACAAGAATTTCGATTACGACTTTTTAATAGGATTAGATTACATAAAAAGTTCAAGTTAACACAAAATGAGAACCTCGAGATAAAACAGGAAAATCCTGATCTCACAGGAAAACAAGAATATCTAATAAACTGCAATGAACACGTACATTTAGACGGTTTTGCAGTCGTTACAAATCACTTGAATCATCTTGAAGAAACCATAATAGAAAAATATAAAGACATATTTGCAAAAGACAAATATGATATAGGCACAGTAAAAAACTACGAAGCCAGAATAGATCTTATAATAGATAAATATTGTAACAAAAGACCTTATCGATGCACGATCGAAGATAAAAAGAAATAGAGAAACAGATTTCAGAATTACTTAAAAGAAATCTAATCGAAGAATCATACGGTCCCTTTGGCACCCCAGTGACGCTAGCATACAAAAGAGATGAAACTCGTCGATTTCTGTTTCTGCCAGTAATGCTTTCGAAAGAGTGAAAAGCTCCCTTAAGGATGGGACCGTTTTTGGCCAATTACTCTGCAATTGTTGCAAGAAAAAAATATTAAAACTTATTACTACCATATAGCGCTTCAAGAGAGCTATTGAAATATGTCTGAACCGATAACTCTTATTCTTAGAAATATCTTCCCCTTCCATCCCTACCCAAGCATTGCAGACACATCGATTTTAAAGAAACTTGGTAATTATGGAGGGCTGATTGAATTATGTAAATGGTGGGTTACTGTTTCTGCCAGTAGCCCCGTTGAAGGGGTAAAAAGTGCCCACAAGGATGGAACCGCCTTTTACCAACTACTTTGAAATTGTTGCAAAAGGAATAAGAGCATATAGCGTTTCAAGGAGACTACTAAAATATGTCTGAATCGGTAACCATTACTCTTAAAAATATTAGATCCTCCCCCTCCAACAATTTGCTGGAAGCGTTTTTACCAATTGCTCTGCAATTGTTGCAAAGAGAAAATATCGAATATATTGACATATAAGGTAATTCCGGAACATGTACCCCACCTTTTTTAAATCTAAACTTTCTGAATACGTTAGTGAAGGTCCCTTCAATCGTTACACATCGTGTGGTATGTGTAAAGGTTGGGACAATATTTATTTCATCGATATTTGACAATAGAAAAGTACCATTGAATTATTTGTGAAAAATACCAAATCAGCTGGTCGAGAAATCTTTAGGGACATGCGCCCCACCTTTTCAATTTGAATTTACGTTAAAAATACGCGGAAAAATAGCTAGTGCATTGGTTTTATTCCATTTTATATATTATAGTAACACAAAAACATTTCTCGATTACAGAAAACTTTATTTCCAGTTCTTTCGCTGTTCGTCTTTTCGAATATTAACCTTCTTCTCGGAACTCTCGTCGACGTTATTGGCATCGATATTGTATTATTTTTCACAGTGAAATTTTTGAGTGTTTTGGGCCCCTTCGTTTTTTCCCGTTTATTTCTACAGGTCTCGCTCCTTGTGCCTATATTTTCTTCATAGTAGTCTGTTCTCTTTTCAGGTTTTCCATCTGAGTGAGTTTTTATGTCTGTTTTAGTCTGACGTCAACAAAACAGCAGATTGCCCAGTTCTTCTGGTTGATGTAGAAGCTGGCAAGGTCGGAATCGGTGAAATCTTCTGAAGCCTTCTCGTTCGGGACAGAGAGGCTTGAGACGAGATGGGCAGTTGATCTATTGTCACGTCTTGGTCCCGCAATTCCTGGCCGACATATTTCAGTAGGCGCTAGGTATTCATATATTTAAATATTTTCGTCTTGTAACAATTACGGAGTATCAACTCGACAAACGAAGACACGTACGAAGTATACGAATTCAACATTTTTGTGCTATTTCCTCCAATTCACTCTGTTTTAATTTCCTCGCATCTTCGTAAGACCGTTTGGTAACGAATCCAAAATGAACCGTAACTTAAAACCGCTGTTGTAAGGTTTAGGTCTGGTATGTATCTGATACTCCACCAACTGCACAACAACCCTGATTAAATGTCCACTGGATACTGACAAACAAAACCAAGTTCCACTTGTGACACAGACCGTTTGGCATCGGCTTCTCACAACAATATCCGATGTCACACCGTTCGTGTCATGGACAGCTAATGTGTTAAATTAAATACATCAGACAACTAGCATCGTATTGGTCGGTTAACATTGAATATAGAAAAATTGATGTTTCTTCCCGAAATTTTGCTAATATCGCTCATTGCTGCTACACAATTTTCGCCATCAGATTAAGGGCATCCTCAGTGTAGGCAACCGTGATATTAAGATCCCCACAAATTACTTGAAAAATCCATAGCGAAAACAGGAAAAGCAAAGAATTTTAAAACCCTTAAATTTCAAAATTCATTGCTTTTCTTGTTTTCGCTATGGATTTTTCAAGTAATTTGTGGGGATCTTAATATCACGGTTGCTGGAGAAGCTTAAAGACACTGACGGGAGCACTCACAGGCCACTATACCTGCAACAAGCACGGACACTTGCAGATTCTGCGGTGAAGAAGAGGAGTCAATGGAACACCTGATCACTAACTGTGGGGCACTAGGCCACAGGAGATACAGAATACTACATGCATATACGCTGAGTGAAGAGGACCTATTAACACTCCCATTGAAGGAGCTGATCCTGTTCCTAGACGTATTAAATAAATAAAAACAAGGGGAAGCAACGTGGTCGAAGTGCAAAAGGCGACTTTGGGCCAGACCCCACTCCATTGCATTACATTACATTACATCACGGTTGCTGTAAGTTTAATACAATTTTAAAATATTTTTTTAACTCTTCTCTCCTCTTCAGTACACTGAGGATGGCCTTAATCTGAGGGCGAAAATTCTGTAGCAGCAATAAACGATATTAGCAAAATTTAGGTCTTTTCACCTTGACTTCCCCGAGAGTCTAACACGTTGTTACCCCTGAAGTTTGCAAGTTCAATTTAAAAATAAAATTAATTTCTTGAAAAATATTTCGATTAAGCTAAAAGATTCATGGAAGGTTTAGCTTAAAATTACCAATGCGAATTTTATCATCGAGTGCTATAAAATTAGATGCTAGAACTTCGTCTTGTAACGACTGAGACATTTGTAAGGGATACAACAAAATCTTTCATACGTATCAATGGAAGCACCAATTAAACTCTGACATCAAAATAGACGTTCGATTTGCAGATTTGGCACAACAGTACTTCTATTCCTTTAAATTCAGCGAAACGCGTTACGTTAAGTATTGCAACAGGTGCTAATGTTACTTGCGTACGTACGTACGCCTATTTATTATTCACGAGACATCTTTCGGTGAAACGAATTATTGGGCCACATTTAAAAGTCGTTACATTTTATATAACATCACCCCACCGACATCGTAAACTCTTAGTATATATATTCCAGATCAAAAGATCGATTTTACATCTCGAACAAAACAGCAACAGAACAAAGAACCATATACAACGATGGCATCCTCAATTGTACGTATAACGAAATAAGGGCTGGTATTGTAACTTCGTCGTAAACTGTTTTATAAATTTATTTAACTTGTAATTCTAAAATCCGTCTTTCCGATTATTAAAAAAAAGAAAGATTAAGTCGATAATTGTAAAAAAAAAAAAAAATTTTCAAATTTTTAATGTAGACCCTCCATGATTCACTACAAAATACATTACATTTTTTAAGCTCAAATATTGTGGTTTATTTTTTGGTTTGTTTGTTAATGTAGAAGTTTTTACTTAAAATCTAGTTTGCAAGGAGATAAAAGAGTGTTCATGCATCTTTTTTTTTTGTTAATTTTATTATTAACACATTTTTCTTGATTTTATTTCAGAGTATTTTCTTTATTTTATCTTTGGCCATCTCCGCGATCTCTGCAGGAATCGTCCCAGCTGCGTACGTAGCGAACTACGCCAGTTCCTACACGGCGAACGCGGTAAACCACGCGTTAGCTGCTCCTGTTGCTGCTGCCGCTTATGTTGCTCCTGCTTTTCCTGCTGCTCCCCTGGTCGCTGCCCCCGCCGCGCGCATCGTTGCTGCTGCGCCCGCTCCTTTGGTAGCCGCCCCAGCGGTGGCTGCGCCGGCTTTAGCCGCCTATTCGGCGCCATTCGCGCCCCTAATTCAAACGAGAGTCGCTCCTATTGCGACAGGGGCTTACGGTGTACATCCCTATTGAATTTCGTAAATAAATTATAATTAATGTTCGATTCCTGAAGATAAAGACGGCCAGATGTAGATATTTTTTCTTTGTTAAATGTTTGGTGTTCATATGTATGTATATATGTAAATAAATCTGTAATAAATGAATATTGTTTAGTAATTGTTTCAACTGTCAACTTTGTTGAATATAGTTTTAGACACAGCAGTAAGAGAGAGTAGAATACAAACTAGGGGTACGATATAACTCCTGGACAAAATTAAGCCAACACTTTATTTAATTCAAATAATTACACAAATGATACTTAAATTAAGCATATTGAACCACAAATGTAATGTGAAGAATTAAAGTAGGTATTTTAAACACAAACTAGCGAACATAATCTGATTTTAACTAATTTTTAATACAAAAATTTGTTTTTGTATCGAAAATTCGTAAAACATGCAAAAAGAAATCAAATTTATTTTATCTTAAAAAGCCAAATTAGTAGCTCGAATGCAACCTCAATATTGAGTGTGTCCTCCTGTACTCCTAATTCCTCCATTTACACGTCTTGGCACGGACGCACTCGAATTCCGCTAGCTTATACCTGCCTTAATTGCTCTCAGCTGTGTACAATCCTAATTGTTATAGGGTAATTAAAATCAGTTATCGAATTCCGCCAGGTCTAGGGATTAAGTAATTAAGTGGGTAATGATAATGAAACTAGCTTATGGAGTTCCTCTCATGAAGGGTACTTAGGAATTTGATGAAATACAATTAAGGTTTATAGGTACATATATTTAATGGGGATAATATTTTGGACAGTAGTACATATAAGGGAATTACATTCACCCTCACTTTTAGTCTGAGTTTTACTCCATTTGTCTTACTACTACTAGTGTACAAAAAGTGATACCAAGTGTAAAAATGGAAATTGAGCGAATATATAGTGAACGTGGAAATCTTCTGATTGTTAACGAAGGATACAAGTTCTTTAAAAAGAGAGTGCTGAAAACTACCGGTGAAACTTGCTGGGCTTGCATACAGAAATCTTGCAATGCGAAGTTATATTTATCAGTGAACAGAGAAGAGCAAGAATATATGTCTAAAAAAACTGGCAGTCATGTCCATGGTGAAGAAACCGCATTAGTTAGACATAAAATAAGCAACTCCTTAAAAAGAAAAGCCGGAGACAATCTCACAGTTCAGCCGCTGAAGATGATACATTCTGAGTTAAATAAAAATCCGGAATTAATAAACTCTGTCACATCAACGGACATAGCAAGAATTCGAAACAACTTCAATTACGCCAAGAAAAAAGTGTTTCCACCATTACCAAAGTCTCTCAGCGAAGTTCATCAGTGTTTAAGCGGAATTGATATAATGACAGCGAAAAGTGAAAAGTTCTTGCTTTATAATGGAACAGACGAAAATATTATTATATTTTCGTGTAGCAGTAATTTGTAATATTTATGCAATTGTGATATTTTGTATATGGACGGTACATTTGAGTACTGTCCTAAATATTTTTATCAACTATTCACTATACATGGCTATATGAACGATACTTATGTGCCATTAGTTTTCTGTCTCTTGCCAAATAAGGAAAAGAAAACGTATTGTAATATGTTTCAAATTTTAAATAGTAAGTGCGCGGATGAAGGTTGCGTGTTTCTACCTAAAAATATATGTTTGGATTTTGAAATTGCAATTCACTCTAGTGTGACGGATTGCTATCCAATGGCTAAAATTATTGGATGCCGATTTCATTTGGCTCAATCTTGGTGGCGTGCAATTCAACGACATGGGCTAACTGCTGCTTATAAGGATAACACTTCCGAAATTGGAAAGTGGCTGCATACTGTTTTTGGATTAACGTACTTGAAACTAGAGGAGGTGGGCGATGCATTCATTTTTGATTTAATTAATCATAAAACCCGAAGATTCTCGAGTAATGCAGTTTACAGACTATTTAGTAGAAACGTACATTGAAGAAAATTCCACATTCCCACCGTCCATTTAGGCCAGCAATACGGCGTCGCTTATTCGTACTACTAACGCATGCGAACGTTTCCATAATAAGTTTAAGTTTTATAGCCACTGCCCGCATTCAAATATTTTTGTATTTGTTGAAAATATTAAAAATATGCAAATCGACACATACATCAAGTTAAATTCTATTAGAGAAAATATTACAAGAAAAATCCGTAAAGATGTTCTACAGAACAAAGTCTATATTGAAAATAAAATTTCAGAATTAATAAATAATAAAATTACTAGATTTCAATTTTTGAAAGCTGTTTCATATAACTTATCTTCCATTCCTCTTCAATGTTAGTTTTAACTATGTATTTACTGACAACATAAGAATTTCTTTCTTTTCTGTTTCTCTATTGTCCATTTAATTATTCTTTTAATCATTTTGTATATTTGCTTACTCTGTGAATCGTTTGATGTATACGTTATGTATTTGACTTTCTTGAATGTATATATTTGAAATAAAACTATGCTATTATATGTACATTGTAATTCCGAGTTTAATTACCCTTGTAATTACTTAGTCTCTGGACGGAGTTGTTAACTGCTTCTTAGTATCTGTGAGCGGAATTCGATAAGTTATTAGGCGGACCCAATATTATCTAGCGGAATTCGAGAATGGGATTATAAAGATATTATAAGTCCGTGGTGCTTTACCTTGCATCTAGCGGAATTCGAATGCGCCGCTAAAATGTACCAATACGCTAGAAAAAGTGATTGACAAAGTTTCAGCCCAATCTGATAATGTTAACACGTGCCTCATTGAGGTTAAAGTTGTGAAAAACAGCGATTTTTTCACAAAAAATCCTGGTTTTTCGTCCTTGAAATCGAAACCATTTATTCCAGGAACCTGATTCGCGTATTATTTGATAGGAAATTTTATTCTTATTAATTTTGATCTTAATATTTTTGTTAAAACCGTTATTTTTAGCGGTATTTAGCATTTATCAGATCAGGTAATAGTGGATATCCTCAAGTGTGAATTTCCATGCGAAAGTCTAAGAACATTACAATAATTGATTACATCTAATTTAAATATATTTTATTAATTATATTGTTGAATAGTGTTCAAATACATTTTTATTTATATTGTTAAAATATATACCATAACGTTATAATTGTCTAAAATTACAAATTAAGGTGGTAATGGCTTACACGGAGAAGGTAAGGTAATCGGATTTTTGTAATTTTTGATATTTATGGTACGTGTAGTTTGGACCTTAAATAAGAATATTTTGGAGTAGTTCGACGCAACGTTCATAAATTACCGAGATAATCTATGTTGAACTTTCATCCACCATATAAATCCACTAGATATAATACGGTTGTCAATTGGACTCGTGGCCTAGTCGATAGCGTTTTGGTGCGATCAGGTGCGATAGTCGCGAAATCGCTGGTTCGGGTCTCGTCACGGAACATTTCATTTTCTTCCATTCAAAACGCACCATATGTCTTTTCATTCTTCTTCTCATATCAAAAATTATGAACAAACGAAATATATGAACTATATGCAGGAACATTCTTCAAGTAAATCATTAAAATGCACAATCGGTTGATAAACAATATTCATTTTGAATTAACTTAACAATATGGTAATAATAAAAAAATGTTGCTTCCCATGTTTCTATGATAACTACCATTCTGACTCGTGGCACACTGCGTAAAATGTCGCATGCTAGATATAAAATAATAGAAATTTTCATTTCCTACCTGACTCCGTTCGTTCTTTTTGTTTTTGAAGAAACCTTATTGTTAATTCAAAATGAATATTGTTGATCAACCGATTGCGCATTTTAATGATGTACTTGAAGAATGTTCCTGCATATAGTTCATATATTTCGTTGGTTCATAATTTTTGATATAAGAAGAAGAATGAAAAAACATATGGTGCGTTTTGAATGGAAGAAAAAGAAATGTCCCGTGACGAGACCCGAACCAGCGATCTCGTGACTATCGCACCAAAACACTATCGACTAGGCCACGAGTCCAATTGACAATCGTATTATATCTACTGGATTTAAATGATGGGTGAAACTTCAACATCAATTATCTCGGTAATTTATGCACGATGCGTCGAACTACTCCAAAATATTCTTATTTAAGGTCCAAACTACACGTACCATAAATATCAAAAATTACAAAAATCCGATTGCCTTGCCTTCTCCTCGTTAGATATGGTAGCTTTTGAAGAGTCTGGAAAAAGATGCCTACATTCGGATACAACTTGTAAAAAAAAACCGTTGTTGTTCTTCGCTTCTGTTAAGGATGAATTGAAGTCTTGAATTAATTTTACTCCTCTCTCAGTTGTGTCATTAACTACTCTTAGACCTTTCACCTTTTTTCTAGCTTTTAAATAATGTTGATTTTCACACCAAACATCGGGAACAGTATTTAAAAAATCTGTATCAATTTCAAACCTCCGTCCGAGAAGAAAGAAAATAATCAACTTCTTTGTCCAATAAATCATCAATTTCTTGGAAATTAAGTTTTGCTTTTACATCCCTGTCATCAGAATTAACTTCATCGTTTTCTACTTCGGACTATCATTTTCTAACCATTCCTGTTTTCACATTTTTTCAAATTTTGCCATCTCAGTTACATGTCTCGATTCTTTTCGTTGTTCTGCTCTTACAAATTTCATGTCGACGGCTCCCATGCAGCCAGGACGTCCTTTTTCTGTCTGAAGTAACAAGAACTGCCTGTCTTCTTGAGCGATCTTGGTAAGTGCATCCTGATGAGCAACGTCAAATAAGTCGTCAAAGGTTGACTTGAAATCTTCTTTTTTATTATTCTGAGTAATGCTTGCATATTTTGTAATTTTCTCCACTCATCCTCCAGTTTTTCCAAGTTTACGACTCATTAACATCAATTAAGTAGTGAATAACTTGTCTAACTACGTGCAGACAGGCATTATCTTGCATGAATACATAATTAGGTCCTAAGAAAGGGCACAAATGGCATTATATGCCAACCTACGATGTTTTCCAAGCAATAAACCGCATTCATCATCCCCGTTCATCAAAAGACCAAACCATGTACGGGCGTCCAAACAAATTCTTCCCATAAAAAATTACAGAGCTCCAAAAGGAATTCTTGACGAAATGATGCAACTTGCAAATCGTTCTCCTGGTCTTGCCAGACACGCTCACTACCATCAGGAGATTTTAAGCTAACTCTCGTCTCATCAGAGAACAAAAACTTTTTCCACTCGTCAATAGTCCAGTGGTCATATTTTCTGGGAGCCGCAATCTTTGAATTTTCTGCTCTCTCATGATTAATGGCTTTTTTCCCGGTCTTTTACTCCTTTAGATGTACGCTTTCAGTTCGAGACGATACGGCAACATTGCGAACAGCTAGTAATTGATTTTTTAACATATTGCTAGTAATTCTCCTGTTTCTTAGAGTGGATTCTCTAAGAAAACGATTATTTCATATTTTTGTACAGAATTTTCTCCCTTGTGAATAAGATACTGCTCGTTAAATTTTCTGATTAATCGACTTACGCTGGGATTCGATCTCGATAATATATGAGCAACATAAATCTTGTTGAAACAGGGATATTCCAGTAAATTGGTTGTCCGTACTGCCTCTTCTTCTTCCGATAAAGTCTTTAACGATTCATTCTCTACTTCTTAAAACAAGCTAATAACTGCGGCAATACCGATATAGTAAATGCGATATCGGAAAAAATTAATGGCTAATGTAAAGCGGACAATACTAGACTTATTCAATATGAAAATAAAACACTTTAAATAAAAGGTGTTCTTAATTGAAAATTTCCACTTTAAAATAGAAGATAACAATTACATTGAATGTTAGAAGAAATTTGAAGGATACTTGTAAAAACATTAGTAACATCACAAATACTCTCTTTGATTTAAACAAGAATACAATAGTGGCGCGTTCATTTTGTCCAGGAATTTATAATCAAAGAAGTGAAATCGTGGATTATGCAGATGATGTGATGATAGTGGCCCGAACAGAAGAAAATTTAAGAAATGCATTTAGAAAATTGGAGCAGTCGACCAAAGACAAGGGATTTTTGATTAACGATAGTAAAACAAAGGTAATGAGAATAGGGAAGACAGCGGGAACTCAACAAAGCAGTAAAATTATACTAAAAATGGAGTATGCAATATATGAGTTGTAAGAGGTAATAACTATCTCCGAATAGAAATAGCAAACATAGGCGGGGAAGAAAATTAAATTCAGTGCAGAATTAATAAGACAAAATAGATGTATGGCAAGCTTAACGCATGTAATAAGGTCAAGAAATATTTCAAAGAATACGGAAAACAGAATTTGCAGCACAATAATAAGACGAGTAGTTACATATGGATGCGAAACATGGAAAATGAATCAAAAGAATAGAGCTGCGTTAGAAATTTTTGAAAGGAAAGTCTTGAGAAGAATAACTGGTAGGAAAGAATTGGAGGGCCTCTGGAGGAGCAGGACAAACGAAAAACTGATGGAACCATCAATAACTGGTATGGCGAGGGCTCAGAGAATGTGATGGCTGGGACATGAGGCGAGGATGGAGGAGAAGAGGGTGACGAAGCAGTTGTTGGCGAGAGGAGTATCGGGGAGAAGGAGAAGAGGAAGTCCGCGAATTAGGTGGCTGCAGGCGCTGGCGAGGGACTTGAAGTAGATTCGGATAAGTGACTGGCGAAGGACAATAATGGATAAACAAAACCGGAAAGGAATTTGTAAGCAAGCCCTGGGCCTTCTTGGTTCGCAATGTTGTATATATTCATGCACATATAATTGTTTCCAAATAGTAAAAACAATAATACTAATTACATTGCCCAACAGAAAGTCCGGATAATAAAAAATTAGAAACTTGACGTTATATAGAGTATGTAACTGGAAGACTTCCTGAGTAGACGCCTCCCAAGAAAATACATTTTGGAACATCATTCCCAAATTTCTCGCCGAGTGTACACACGGTGGTTGCAGAAGTAAATTTGTTCACGAAGTGACAAGTGCAACAATTCCATTTGTTCTCGAGGAAAGACCTGTTATTTGCAAATCGACTCCAGACAGAAGTACAAGCAAGGCAAGTTTATACAAAATATAATTCTTCACGAAGATAGAATGTTAACAGAATTATAACAAGCCAGATTTGAGAAGAAATAGAAGAAGGGGAAGACCGAGGAGGACATGGATGGGACAGATCTGCAAGATAGGGGAGTAAAGAGGTCAAGAGATGACGAATATGCAGAAACTAACGTACAACAGGAAAGAATAGATACGATGGGTAAAGGAGGGCGATATTCCAAATCCGACGTCCTAGGCGGGCAGAAGGATGATAGGAAAGAAGAAGAAAATATCCGAACCGATACGGCAAAATTATTGTTACAAACCTACATACATTCTTACAGGAATTTACTTCCACGTTTATCCCTTATCACGTAAAACCTCTTAAAGCACAAAGGTACCAGCATTACATAAGACACATGCGACTCGTATCTACATACATGCCTCGTAGACATTGTTAGATATAAATAAATCGAAATCCGGTTTTGCGCAATTCACCAATTTTTACCGCCGACACATTCATAGGACACTTGTGAAAGGTTGATTTATAAGTCAGGTCGCGCGCCCGCCAAATGCATATTTACCTCTTTGCCCGTTACGGTGCAACTTCGATTTAGAATTCGTTACAATAACGTAAAAGGATCCAATCGAGCAGTTTCTAAATTCTATGGAAAAAATTTAACGAAAATCTTCGACATACGGCGATTATCAGTTGGTAATTTGATGATCTTCTGTGGGATATGAATGAATGTGCCACAAATATAAATTAAAAAAAAAAATACCGTACAGAAACAAATCTAATAAAACTTAACGAGCTCTCATTGTATATGTGTATGTATGTAAGAACTTTTAATTCGAATTAGTATTGGTGAGTATTACAAAATTCGTTTAAAGTATAATTGACACAGATAGATAGATTTTTTCCGCAAACTATATCTGTGCGACCATAAAGTGTATCGGTCCAATTGACTACATACTCGCTGGGTGTGTCGTTACGGTCAATCTACCGTGAAAGTACGTCACGTGCGATATCGGTCACCTCGCTTTTTGAGTACGAATTATGGATAAAAACAATAAAAGTGATATTGTTAATGCAGATTTAATAATATGTACATAAGTATACTTACCTCAACAATTGCAAGTATATACAGGGTCCCAGACTTCACTCCCCAGGCTTGTAACTTCGTTATTGTTAACAATACACAAAACAAAGTATATATATTCTTCAATGGGAGGAAATTCTCTATACGATAGGAAAAACCAATTTACAAAAAGTGCATTAGTGTAATGACAGCTATATTCAACTTTTTTTTTTTCAAATAGCACAGTATACTTTTTTTTTTTAATATTCAGATGGTACCTTTTATTCTCTTTACAGCCATATAAATTAATATGGGCCTTACATGGGAAAATTTTCGAAAAAAACTTGACCTAAAGTTTGCCATGCAAAAATTGTGGTTTATAGTGTTTATCTAGTAGGCGATGAAATCAACAGCTTTCTACAAACAAAAATGTGTTTTATTCGAATAGCAATTAATTAACTAATAATTACAAAACTAATGAGCAATAATTACAAATTATTATAAAAATTGTTCAAAATTGCTTCCATTATTATTAGAGCATATCTCTAGACGATGCAGAAAATGTTTGTTTGTCGCTTCTAATAAAGTGTGCATGGAAATGTTTGCACACTCCTCTCTTATTCTGCCTTTTAGGTCATCCACATTTATGACGGCTACCTTATAAACACGTTCCTTCAAGTAACCCCACAGAAAATAGTCCAACGGCGTGAGGTCGGGAGAGCGAGCTGGCCATGCCACCGGGCCATGTGTTCCCATCCATCGTTGAGGAAAATTAGTGTCCAAATAATTTCGTACGATCGCACTATTGTGTGCTGGAGCACCATCTTGTTGGTAGAACATATTTTGTCTTATATGAAGAGGTACATTTGCCATAAGTTCTGACAATATCTCTTCTAGAACATGTAAATAGCGATTGCCAGTTAGTGTCCCATCGTAAAAGTGTGGCCCTATTAAACGCCCATCAAGAATTCCACACCAAACATTTATTGAAAAAACGCATTGATTATTCGTTTCTCTCAGCCAGTGTGGCTGTTCTGTGGACCAGTATCTGCAATTTTGTGTTGAAACCAATTCATTGTTATGAAATCTACTTTCGTCAGACCACATTATTTGTCTCAAAAAATCAGGTTGGTGATCATACTGCACTAGAACCCATGCAATAAATTCAAGTCTCCTCTCTGAATCTCCGAGGTGAAGCTTATGTATGCGCTTAAATTTGTATGCTTTATAATGATTTCGTTTTAAAATGCGTTGCACTGACGATTTTGAAATATTACACTTTGCGGCTATTTCTCTTAAGGAAGATGTAGGATTGACCTCCGTATAAGCAAGAACAGCTACCGTATGTCCTTCATCAGCAGGATGTATGTTCCTAGGAAGCGGTATACTTTTATTTATTACAAAAGATCCATGCTCCCTAAGATTGTTTTCCAAATGTTTAAACGTTTTATGATCAGGATGTCTTCTCGCAGAATATTACTCGCAATACCTTCTAACTGCCTCCCTCGAATTACTTCCACACAAACCATACACTAACATCATATCGCACTTTTCGGAATTCGAATAATTCATATTCTATCAAAATACAAGGAATAATAATAACTTCAATGAATTTAACAACATAAAGTGACAGAATTTTGTTTAGAAAACAATTGAAAATCAGCATGCTATTCGTCCGAATAGCACATGTACCTACCTACTTGATATTTTCTTTGTTAACGACAGTTGATAAAATATTTAATAGCTTTTATCTCGATAATTTTATAAGTGCTATTGTTAAATAATTTGATTTGAGCTGAATATAACTTCAAGTGAAAATTTATTCAAAGATGCGTTTTTTTAATAAATGCCTTTTATAAATGTGGATACATTAAAAATAAACCTTTTTATTTATTAGATGTAGTTGATAGCATACATTTAATTGCTATTCGAATAAAAACACATTTTTGTTTGTAGAAAGCTGTTGATTTCATCGCCTACTAGATAAACACTATAAACCACAATTTTTGCATGGCAAACTTTAGGTCAAGTTTTTCGAAAATTTTCCCATGTAAGGCCCATATTAATTTATATGGCTGTAAAGAGAATAAAAGGTACCATCTGAATATTAAAAAAACGGATACTGTGCTAATTGAAAAAAAAAGTTGAATATAGCTGTCATTACACTAACGCACTTTTTGTAAATTGGTTTTTCCTATAGTATAGAGAATTTCCTCCCATTTAAGAATATATATACTTTGTTTTATGTATTGTTAACAATAACGACATTACAAGCCTGGGGAGTGAAGTCTGGGACACCTGTATATATAAGTAATATCTTCTTGGCCTGACAAACTAAACTAGAACATGATCCAAAAGTTTCTTGAAGAATAAAGGCGAGGGAAATAAAAATAAATTTAAAATTTCTATATAATTTTGTGTACTTATACATATATACGTTGATGTGAATTAGATTGAACGAAGATTTTGCTAGTATTTTTGTGTGATACCATTTAGTTTGTGTCAAGAGAATAGGTGGGACTATGTAAATAATCTAGGCAAATGGATAGTTTGACAGTATTGCTGATTAGTTGATTATCGTTTCAGTTTACACAAAAACTACGTTCCACAAAGGAAATCACAGGTATTACTATTCACAATTTTTGAGATGATCCTATCCAACATAAATTAGTTTCATTCCTCAGTTTGTTGCACAGATGGTATATCACCCACCATCCAAAAACAATTGTGTAAAAGAATTGAACTTAATTAAACAGATTGCTTTCAATAATGGTTACAATAAACATTTTATCAATACAGTACAACTTCGACAGTCCCGTCCCTTCAATAATTCGGACACTCCAGTAGTTCGGATACCGTTACGATCCGGACATTATTAACTTTATTTGCCTCTGTAATTCGGACACCTTGCTATGGACTTATTTAAATGTATGTTTATTAGACAGAATACACGGGAGATCCCCTACTTATGTAGTTTAGCAAGCGTGTGATTTGTAGGCTACAAGCAAAATGCTATTTCTTGTGATCATCGTTATAGGCCGTACTTAGTTACATATACCGTTGTTTAGTTAGTGCGTTAAGTGGTAAAAAATAGTTGAAATATGTCATAAAAACGTAAGCACGTAACTCTCACGTTAGAGACAAAATATGAAATTTTAAAAGAAATAGAAGAAGGAAGAAGCGTGAGGTTCGTAGCCAATAAATTTAATACGCCACGATCGACAGTGGCAGATATTAAAAAACAAAAGTACAAATCACACAATTTGTGAGTCATTTCAAGGAACAAGTATGTAAACATTAACCTAGGGTGAAATAAATTTTATATTAAGTTGTTGATTGTTTTAGAGAAAAGAAAAATTATGAAAAAGGGTGAGAATCCTAGAAGCGGCATTGTATACGTGGTTTTTACAACAAAGGGCCATCCAAGTTCCAATTTCTTCGGAAATTTTAAGAGAGAAAGCTAAATACTTTTACGAACAAATTACAGGAAAAACTGATTTTGTTGCTAGCAGTGGTTGGCTAGATAAATTCAGACAACGCAATGGAATCCGATTTTTGAAAGTGTGCGGAGAGCGTCTTTCTAGCGACATCGTTGCTGTTGTGCCTTTTAAACCTGAGTTTATAAAAATTGTGAATGAGATGCTATTTTTTGACGAACTTTACCCACAGGAACACTAGTGCATCAGGATGAAAAGTCTGCTCCTGGTAGAAAAATATCCAAAGACAGACTAACATTTATGGCATGTTGCAACGCAACGGGAACACACAAACTTCCATTGCGAGTTCTTGGAAAAGCAAAAAATCCTCGCGTGTTTAAAAATGCAACATTGCCTGTTATATATGACGGATCTAAGAAGGGACGGATGACTAAAGTTACATTTTCAAGGTGGTCTAATAACAAATTTGTTCCTGAAGTTAAAAAGTTTTTGAAAAGCTTCAATGGGCCGCAAAAGCATTATTATTAGATAATGCTCCATCACATCTGCTAACGGAAGAAATAAGTGATCCAAATTTCCGTATTTTGCTGACGCCGCCTAACTGTACGGCTATATTGCAACCCATGGATCAAAATTTAATTCAAAACATAAAAGTTTTCTACAAGAAAAATTTATTAAAATATGCAGTTTCATTTGAAGATGGAGCCATTACCCAACATTTAAAGGAGTTTAGCATTAAAAATGCAGTTTGCTATTTACATAGTGCTTGGGAGCACATCACAGAAAAAATATATACAAAAGAGTTGCGATAAGTTATTGCCGAAATGGGACGAAGAAGATGAGTTGCCCCTCAGCATAATTAAAGAACAGCGGCCAGCTACTATCTCGGGCCTAGAGGATGCCAGTGAAATTCAAGAAATGGTAAAGAGTATTAACGATAATGTAAGTAACGACGAGATTCGAGACTGGGTCTCAGAAAAAAACGAAAATCTTGTAGAAATGACCGAGGAAGACATAATTAGGGCAGTTACAAACATCATTGACGATACAGAATCAGGCAACACTTCATCGATACCTACAATAATAAAGCACGTTGAAGCGGTAAAATCATTTGAAAAGTGTCTGCAATGGGCAGAAGAGAATGATCTGTCGTCACAAGATATATTTTTACTGAAGATACTAAAGGCAAAGGCACAAGAAAATCATGAGGCGGTGTTGAAGCAGCCAACTATTTATTTGTTTTTTAAAAAGTAATGTATCTAAACGAGTTAGTTGTTTTATTATATTTTATTTATTTATTATATTATTTTAGTTCGTATTTTCGTTTATTTTCCAATAAAAATTAATAATTAAAAGGTCTAGTTGATATTTTGTGTCATTTAAATGTAGGATTAAAAGTAAATTAAAAACGCCAGCAATCCGGACAACCTCGATTATCCGGACATGGCAAAATCTTTATGTGTCCGGACTATCGAAGTTGTACTGTAGAATGCTAACAAAAAGTATACCGTAAAACCATTTTAATGGTATATCCGTCAGTTAGAACAATAAAAATTTACCAAAATCACATCCTTGACTTATTTCGGCAAAAGAACTATTGAGATTTCAAAGGATTTAAATACCCTTAAACCCCCACTGTTGCTTATAAAACAAATAACAATTTACATAAACACACCAAAAGTAACAAAAATAAAACTTACATTTTGAAAACAAAGCTAAGAAGTTGAATATCCTTGAATGTTTACAAATTAACAAATTTAAAAAATCACAACTTTTACTTAAGAAGCAAATAGATATTAATACATAATTCCCCATTAGTAAACATGTGTACAAACCAGTAACTTGCTCATTATCTCTTACGTATGTATCTATTTCTTTCATATTTTTATGACTCTTTCTTTCCATTATAACAATTCTCGTAAAACCAAAAATAACTTACCCGAAAAGCGTGTTTATGATTCGTTCTATAATTTTAGTAGTTCTGATCTGATCTCATCTTGGGAGTCATTATTGTATAATTAATCCTCTACTGCGTGAACATGTTTAAAATAAAGAAAAAAATAAAACACAGTAAATAAATGTTTATTAGCGATAATTTAATAGGTGTTACAAAAATTAAAAAATCCATTGGACATTTTAGAAAAAGAAAAATGAAGCCATATATGACCGTCTATGCATTTAGAGTTATTTTCGGAAAAAAATTATTCAAGGTGGAAACTTGTAAAACAGTTTCTTTTGTCGTTGTAACACAAAAATACGTTGCATTTTTCGCAAAAAGTGTATGAGCGAAAAGAGCAATCATTTTGACAAAGTTGTCGGTTTTTCATCCATTTGGGGAAGTGGCCTATCCCGTCAGCCCGTACAGAATCTAAGGGGAAATCCTGTCGCTTACTTTTTTATTGCTAGTGGGTATGTTTTGTCTACTTGTTGATGGAGAGTTTGATGGTGTGGAGCTAGGTCGACCTCGTTTCTTACATGTACCAACCTTACAAAGATGCTCGGATATTGCGAGCTTGAAGTTAAACAACGGCATATATTGTTTTGACTTACGACGCCACAGGATCCAGGCATTGACAACGCACATGTCAATCATATGAAAAAAAAAATCTTTTTGTGCCATTTTCTTGTTCTTAGTTGTATTCTATAAAGGCCTAGCATAGAATCCAGTAGATCAACGCCACCCATATAATAATTATACACGTCAATTGCCTTAGGAGAATTAATTTCGATATGCTTTTTCTCTTTTTACTGTAGCGTTTCTTTGTGGATGGTGACATCCAACGTAGGTTGAAAGAATATTTACAACCTTATTGTCAAACCAAGCGACGAGACCAAGTTCAACTCCATCTATATTAGATACTTTGTCAACCATGCTTCCCCGTCCTAACTTTTTCATTTCCTTGTCGGTTGGCATCTTGCAATTTGTTACGCGATTTAGCCTTACTGTGCCTAACGACAATATACCATTGTTCATTAGATATACTTTGATGTTTGTACATGTGAGAGGGATTCGATATGAATTCTCTCACAATGCACGTATTACGCAATTTTTACAGTTATTTTTCTACAGAAGTGGACAACTTGCGTTGCCACAGCCTCCTGCAGTAACTGCAGTCGCGCTCTTCGGCTACCCGCCGTGGGAGAAATGCAAATTACAAAATTTTGATCTCTTGCCATCCGTAGACGTACGTTTCGCGGTTATACCGCTCGTCAGTACGGCTTTGCAAGAGCTGTAATTTCGTATACAAATTTTATGTATATATGGTCCCACGGCGGGTAGCCGAAGAGCGCGACTGCAGTTACTGCAGGAGGCTGTGGCAACGCAAGTTGTCCACTTCTGTAGAAAAATAACTGTAAAAATGCGTAATACGTGCATTGTGAGAGAATTCATATCGAATCCCTCTCACATGTACAAACATCAATGTTCAGACCATATATACATAAAATTTGTATACGAAATTACAGCTCTTGCAAAGCCGTACTGACGAGCGGTATAACCGCGAAACGTACGTCTACGGATGGCAAGAGAAGATCAAAATTTTGTAATTAGATATACTTGAAGCTTTGGACTGTTAAACCAATTATCAAAAAATAATTGATAGTTTTATCCTTTTGGTATTGTAGCTGCCAATCTTGTCACAACGTTTCCACTCACTCCAATATTAGGCGATCCTTCCGGAAATGTATCTTACTTTGAGCTCCGGCAAATATGTCAAAATCGTAACAAAAACCTGAAATTCCACCCAATACAAAATTTTTGAAGCCCCATTTGTGCGGCTTAGCTGGATTATATTGTTTGAGGTGATGCCGGCACTTTGTGGGAATTATTTGTTCGTCAACCACTAAATGTTCTTCTTTGGGTACAAGTAACAATTTTGCACGTATTTTTTCCAGCAATGGCCGAATCTTGAAGAGTTTATCAAATCCGAGTTCGCCTGGTGCCCTTATTTTTCATTGTTATTAAAATGCAAAAATCTTTTGATGGTTTCCCATCTATTGCAAGTCATCGTATTACGTACAAATTCTTGGCCAATAAATGTATTCCAATAGTGTCTGGATGATGGTAGTTTTAACAAGGACATATAGATCGTTATGCCTGAAAAAATTTTTGATTACTGTTTTTTTATAATCCTTGCTAGGTGAACTCACCTATAAACTGATTTACTTCGCTCCGACTAATATTAGCAGGTTTATTTATATCGTTTTGCAATGCATATAAGTTTGATTGCTCGACAATAAAGTTCATCAAATCGTCGTCGAAAATAAAATTAAACATCTGCGGGTGTCTCCAATTCCTCAAAAAGGTCAGGAAGGTTCGTATCACCTTGAAACGGAAAATTTTCTCCTGAATATGTAGGCAAACTACCTTCTTTCCAAATTGGAGGTCATGGCTTCGTAGATTTTGCCTTTGTCGAAAAAGGCTCTTCATAGTCATCCGAGTCATCGGTGTCATCAGTCTGCGGTACATAAATGTGTTCCTGGCCTAGCAGTTGACTTACAAATTCTTCTTCGTCAGTATCAGATATGTAGTCATCATCACTATGATTACCATTATCAATTTGATTCACATATTTTAAATTACCGTAAAATGATCGTACATCCATTTCAAGAAGATTTGGTTTTATTTTATGTAGAGAATTATATGCACACATGTATACAAGTATGTAAGTTAATTATTTACTATTAGTGCATGGAAGGCCATATATAGCTTCTTCAGTTTTTACAAAAAATCATATACAAAATACTTACTTCTCAGATAAATTATACTTTTATTTGAAAAAGAGCTTCGTTTTCTATATGAATATATATTTTGTTTTCTTTTTTCCTTTTTTATATTTTTTGCAAAATTGCACACAAATCACGAAAAGTATTCTTTTGTTCTTACACGTGAAGCACTTAAGAAAAACTAACGGGAACAGTAGCTTAAACACACTTTTTAACTATTAAGCTTAACATTTGAGAAGTAAACAATGCATAGAAGATGACTAATGTTGTTCTCTACAATAAGACATAAAAGCCATATATGGCGTTGTATGCGGTAGAGAGTTAAGGTGATTAATATACAGGGTGTAACTGAAAATGTTAAATTTATCAATATGGTATAGTTAACGTAATGAGCATGTTTTATTCCGCCGTCGTCACTTGAACTTGGCCTATATTTGAAAAATCAACGACTTTTTATTGGTAAGGATAAAAAGGTTTTCTTTCAAAAGATTTGTTTATTGGTAAACAATGTAATGTTAAGAAAAGTTTCAGAAGAAATGTCTAACATTAGACCTGTTTGATAATAATATGTTTTTGTGATTGCTGTGTAAAAATGTTTAAAGTAAAATGATTAATAAACACGTATGTACTGTGCAAGCAGTATAACAGGGCCGGACTCGAAACTGTAATTATAAATATCTAGCAAATGGTATGTTTAGGACCCTAAGCAAACATTGAATATATTTTAATTATCTACCTTTGGACTTTTCTTTTACCATTTTCACAGTTACACCCTGTATATTGAGTTGTCATCTGTGTAATAGAGTTAGTTTGATGGTATAGTCTGACGGAGCGCACTGTGTCGGCGAAACGAAAGTTACATTTTTGCTAGATATAGTAAGATGTTTACTCTACGAATTTTATTCATTACTAGCAGATACCCGTCGTGTTTTGAGTTTTCTCGGTAGGTGTGTAAACATAAACATTTTTCGACGTTGCAACTCTGGAGCAAGCAACATATAATTGGCCGTGCGAAAAACAGGAATTTTCTAAGTTCAAACCAGCAACACTTACCATCTTGTTACGTTGCACAATTTCGGTGGGTCTAACAATAAGTTGCGAATGAGCATCAACGGTGAACCAACTTTTAAAGTTAAGATATGTGGTGGCATTCCAGATGGTTCCAAAGAGTTAAGAAACTCTATTAGAAAGTTGACAGCTTGTTCCTCATCTATAACTGTGTCAATTGATTTGTACCTGACAACTTTACCGGGTAGCTTGAATTAAATTTGACGATTTATTTTGTTGGCATCATTCTTCGGAGCCAAAATTACTCGTTTTTACTGTCTATGAGATTTTTAATATTTTCTAATTCGATTATTTGACATGGTCGACGCGATAACCACAAATGATAAAACTTTCTGATGACAGTGACAGATCAATGTTTTTGTGTTGACAGTCTGTATTTGGAAAAATTATTGTATGGGAAAAGTCGAAAATCCACTTCATGAATGGACCGAATGCATTTTTTAGTCGTCTAAAGTCATCCTCGCGTCATTGCCTTTCTAATGAAACCGGCTTGGGGCACATCGGTTAGATAGTTTCGAAATCTATAACGGACATAGAAACATTTTTGTATTTTGTATACATACATATATAGATTATTATGGTTGTTCACCAAGTAAAAAAAACAGTTCTAGTCAACTACTTACGCAATTCTTCTCGTTTTGTCGCAAAATAGAGCAAATTTTTACCACGCCAAGCTCCCACAAACATAAAATCGTTCTAGAATATACTATACTATGTGACAAGAAAACAAAAAATCATCCACTAAAAATTAATATTTTTAAATCACATTTTGCACCTCTGGTCGTGGTGCTGGGAATAAGAAGTGATAGAAAACTTAACAAGAAAACACAAAATCTTTCTGTTGTTTTTTGCCTAACTCCAACGAAAACATTCGTTTTTCTTTTCATTATTTTGGATCACTTTACTTCGATTATCCGACTAAAATAGTCTGTAATGGTTCCCAATTAGTATATTGTAATTCCCAAGATTTCAAAGATAACCAACTTATCGGCAGCTAAGCAATTTTGGACATAGATGAGGCGAATATTATATTCGTTAAGTCGGTAGGCGGATGCAAAAAAATATTGCTATAGTTATTGGAGAGATTTGTCTCAGAAAGGTAGGCAACATCGTAGAAAATATTTTGGACTCCCTCCCACTGAACGGGAATTTAGGAGAGTAAGATTGCTTACTCTTAAGAATTGGTTGAGTACCTCAAGGTCTGTGGGGAATGCTTTTGGCGGAGAGGGGCCAATGCCTTCCAAATATCGCCGTATACGTTTGTTTGGGTAAATTTCGTATTGTCCAAGACTAATATTCCCTCTCACTAATCGGCATCGTGCCCTCAGATTAGAACGGCGTACTGTACGGTTAGATGGGGATGAGAACTAACCCCATGATGATCGTAGACGACTTCGACATCGATGAGAAGAAAGGTAGTTTTTTTAACTAGAGGATTGATGGTTTGAGATGGAATTAATATAAGGAATATTCCTTCGAGGCCATTTAAATATCCAAATGTATCTTTACCAAGTACCATATATCCAAGCGTGAAGGGATGCTACGTTCCAGTAAGACAATACTGTTTCATGTTACCACAGCTACATTACGATTGGTACGAGGCCAACATCAATATTCATAATTGATCTGCGTGATCGTCGAATTTATCGCCCATAGAACATGTTTGGGATACGACGAGTCCAAGGGTTGATATACTTCCCAACCCTCCAAAGAACTTACAACAGTTACAGGTTGCCCTGCAAATTGCTTGGAATGGGCTTCCACAAGAGTCAGTCGATGATTTTCTTAGAAGCATGTCCAGGCCAGTACCAGGAAGCATTTGGTTACGTAGAGTGGCTCACTGATTATTAAATTATTAAATTTTTCTTGAAAATAGACGTTAGAAGTAATATAACACTTGTTTCTATTAGTTTAAATATTTAATTGAAGTACACTTTAAATTCTACTACATACATACTCATTACATAATCGACTATGAAATGATTACGAAATGACTGCAATACGACTACAATTACTAACAAAACCACAGGTGCATACCTTATATATTCCACATTGCGACTATGTTCAGAATGGTACATTTGGCGCTATCATTTAAAATTTACTTAAGTTCAACACACCCCCACAAACTTACCATTCTATCATAGTCACTTACAAACTCACATCTAGCATTGGAAATAAAACATCTATCATTCCCAATTTATTAACAAAGTTCAAGAACTTCTGTTTTGTCAACGCTTTTGTCATAATATCTGCATACTGTCTATCTGTAGGTACATATAAAAGTTTAATATTTCCTTTATTTACATGGTCTCTTATAAAATGGTGCTTAGTATCGATATTCTTTAGAACGTCTTGTTTCTAATGTCTTTGCCATTTTGATACAAGATTGATTATCTTCATATATCATTATTACATGCATAAATGAAAGAGAAGTATCGACTAAAAGTTGTTTCAGAAATAAACATTCCTGAGCACAATCAGCTAAAGCTACATACTCTGCTTCAGCACTGGATAAAGCAACTACATTTTGTTTTCGATTTCCAGAACACAATATTGTTATTTAATTTCAATATAAACCCTGTAATACTTTTCCTGTCATCAATATTATTTGCAAAATCTGCATCAACATAAGCACTAATAGTTAATTCTAAACTACCTTTTACATATTTTAAACCGTAATTGTTTGTGCGTTTTAAATATTTCAAAACATTTTTTAAATGTTTCCAATGTATACTACTGAAACAATTTTGAAATTGACTGAAGTAGGTTACACTGAAACACAAATCTGGACGTGTACCTAACATAATATGCATTAGGCTACCAATAAGTTGCTTATAAGGAAGATCTGGAGTCACTCCATTTTCCCTATTTAAACTTAATTTTGGTTGCATTGGCAGCGATGTAGTATAACAATCATTCATACCAAAATAATCTAAAACTTTGCATATCAAACTTTTCTGACTTAATACTAAAACATCTTCTCGCTGTTCAATTTCTAAACCCAAAAATTGATTTTTGTGGTATTTGAGAGATCTTTCATCTTAAATTCTAAAGATAATTGTTCCTTAACAATACTAACATCATCTACATCCTTAGAGACTAAAATTATGTCATCTACCCAGATTAACATATAAGTACTGTATCTAACATATAAACATGGATCAGATTTTGAACGAATAAAATTAGTTTTACATAGAAATGTGTGTAAACGATCGTACCAACATTTTGGACTTTGCCTAAGACCATATAATGCCCTTTTCAGTTTACATACTATATCTGAAGAATATTGTTCAAGACCTTGAGGTAGATACATATATACTACTTCCTTCAACTCGCCATTCAGAAAAGCTGATTTTACATCTAACTGGTGGAGTTGACAATCCATTTCAACAGCTATAGTTAATAATACACGTAAAGACATCATCCGCGCTACTACAGCATAAATGTCTTCATCATCCCCTGTTAACTTCTACTGAAAACCACTTGCCACTTCCCTTCTTTATACACACACCTTGATTTTCTTTCACAGTAAATACCCATCTTGAATCAATTATGGGTGTATTTACTGGACGAACTACCATTTCCCACGTCTCATTGTCTATTAAATTTGTTAATTCTTCGTGAATAGCACTTTTCCAGCCCTCGCTTTGAATTGCTTCTTCATAGGTAGTAGGGTTTTCATTTGGTAAACATCCTGTTGTTAAAGCAGCCATAGATTGTACATCATAATCTTGAAGTATAATTGGTGGTCTTCTTTCTCCGCCACTTTTCCTGATATTTATATTCTCCTGAATTTCTTCAATTTGATTCCCTTCCTCATGTTCATCTTTCAGAATATTTTGCCTTTTGTTCATTACTGGTATATGGTTTTCTATTATTATTCCTGTATCCTCATTTGCGTTAATAACATAAGGAACATTTTCATTGAAGATAACATTCCTTGCAGTCATCAATTTTTGTTCAACAGGATCCCACAAACGATAACCTTTGGGCGTATAACCTACCATGATCATACTTTTACTTCGCTCATCCAATTTTTCCTCTGTCCTCTTTAGGAACATGTGCATATACTGTACAACCAAATATACGTATATTTTTAAGACTCAGATTAGGTTGATTCCACAGTTCAGCAGGCATTTTATCTTTTAGTACTTTTGTTGACAATCTATTTATCAAATATGTGGCAGTTCTTACAGTTTCACCCCAAAACAATTTTGAAAAACTTACTATCAATTAGCAAGCATCTTGCCATGTTTAAAATACTTCTATTCAGTCTTTCACTTACTCCATTTTGTTCAGGATTCCTTGGTATTGTGTAATGAATTTGTATACCCTTTTCCTTGCAAAATGTTTTGAATTCTCTGCTACTATATTCGCCACCATTGTCACAACGGAAGATAGCAATTTTAGACTGAAATTTTGCTGTTACCATGGCTTCGTATTCTTTGAATTTATCCAATACCTCATTTTTTCCTTGCATTAAATATGTGTAGCTGAAATGTGAGTAATGATCAGTGAAAGTAACATAATATTTCATTTCGTCATATGTTAATGGAGTGAATGGACCTGCTACATCGGATGAAATTATTTCAAGAATTCTTCTTGCTTTCTTTTCTATAGGAATAGGTTTAAATTGATTGCGTGTCTGTTTACCTTTAATACAAACTTCACATATACCTTTTGGTGGATGTACTGAGGAATGCCCCATCCTTCGATGAAGTAATTCTTTATCACAAACAATATTTGCACATTGATTTCTGATATAAAAGGATACATAATATAAATTTCCTTGTAAATAGCCTTCTAATATTAGTTTACTATTTTTATCTAAAATTTTCACATATTTATGTTGAAATATGATTTGGTTACCTTCTTTCTCAATTGCTTTGACTGATAAAAGGTTATGTTCTAATTCGTTGCACTGCAATACATTTGTCAATTTTATATCCCTGCCAATAATGCTTTGTACATATAAATTTCCAGCCTCTTCTGCTCTTACAGTAACACCCTTCTTCACTACAACTATATCACACTTAATAACTTATTTTTTACGAATTCAAAAATAATATCATCTGGACATTTGGTATACATCATATCTACAGTAGTCGTGATTGCCTGAAAAGTTACTGGCATAGCAACCAATAGTTGTGCTACAACTTCTTGATCTGATAGTGTGCCACCACTGCATCGAAGCTCTGCAACGGTTTTTTGAAAATGACTAATAAATTCACTCAGCGATCCTTTAACAAATTTCATGTTTCTTAATTTTCTTTGAAGTTCCACTTGTACTGCCAAACCTTTTCGTATATATGTATTACAAAGAGTTTCATACATTTCTCTGGCCGTTTTCTTTCCTTTTATAATGTCTAACATATTATCTGCCAAGCTTTGAACAATAATACTTCTTGCCTTGATATCCTTTTTCAGGAATGCATCGCGTTTGTCGCTATCACCTTCACGAATTTGACCTTCCAGAACTTCCAATACCTCGTTCTGTTCCAGTACTAGTTTCATTCTAAACTCCCAATTAGAGAAGCCAGTACCATCAAATTGTTTCACATTCATAAATTGTATCGTGCTTGTAGCTGCAGCCATTTTTTTGGATTATATGGTGATAGAAATTCCTCCTATTATTTCCAGTTATACACGTTCTGGGTCCACAACCTCTTAAAAATAGACGTTAGAAGTAATATAACACTTGTTTCTATTAGTTTAAATATTTACTTGAAGTACACTTTAAATTCTACTACATACATACTCATTACATAATCGACTATGAAATGATTACGAAATGACTGCAATACGACTACAATTACTAACAAAACCACAGGTGCATACCTTATATATTCCACATTGCGACTATGTTCAGAATAGTACATTTGGCGCTATCATTTAAAATTTACTTAAGTTCAACAATTTTCTCTAAAAGGGTGCTAATTTTACAATGAAAATTTAATCATTTACTGCATCCATCAAGTGCACTTTACCATCTCATAATCACATAATCACATGAAAATTCCAGATGGAATTTTGGAAATAAATGAAGTTAGGCAACAGGATAACCTCACTAATATCGTGCGGGTGTCGTTTCGGTTTATTCTTTGCTATTTACAACGCTCAACCAGTCCGCATAAGTTCAACATTTATTTCTACATAATCACTTATTTAACTAGTTTATTAAAGCGAACGGCTCCGATTCAAACACACATTATATTACGCAAGCACGAGACAAACATTTCTCGCGAAATTACGCAAAACGCGCGCCGATAATCCCGCGCGATATACGCTAAAACGCACCTCAAAAAGAGCGTTGCGATTTCGAAATTTACGTAACGCGTCGGGACGGCCGGCGTTTTGAAAAGGGACGCCTCGGAAAAGCGCCGTCGAAACCAAACAATACGCGCGCGTGCTCGTCCCTTTCCGGCTTACGTAATCCGTACGCGGCGACATTTTTATCGCTTTTGCGATAAACGATGGAATTCGTACGGGCCGAACGTCCCGGTTGACCGACGGCTAACACGAGCCACGCGGGACATCGTCGGTCGATCATCCGGAAAATTTCGACGGAAGAACAGCTGCTACCGACAGAGCGTGCAATCGACCGATTAAAACGATAACATGTGTGTGGGTTCTTGTGTAGCGATGAAATAGAGCGAAAAACGCATCGAGGACGGGTCCAGCTTTAAAGATAATGTATCAAAGCTTGACAAATCGTCTAGGCCAGTCTTTCTCAAAGTGGGCGATAATGCCCCCTTGTGGGCGCTGAGGACTTTGAAGGGGGCAGTAGGATGCTCAGAGAAAATCAGGGGCGTTAAGGCAATCTAGAGGGGCGACGGCAGACAAATTCTATTTGTAAAAATCCGACTTCAAATCACCCTGTCACGGAAACCGCAGAGGCGCCTTATTTGCCATAAAACATTTTCAAACGAAGCGATGAAGTCATCTAGACTACAAGATCATTTAAATAAAGTGCACTCGGATTAGAAAGAAAAGGAAGTGACCTATTTTCAAGATCTGGCAAAGAAGTACATAGTTCAGCCAACTGTATCCAAACTTTTCTCAGCAGCTTCTACGCAAGACGATGACGGACTCCGTGCTTCGTATAATGTCTCATTGTTAATTAAAAAACCAGCAAACCACATACTATAGGGGAGGATTTAATTTTACCGGCAGTAAAAGAAGTATTAACTACTGTGCTCCATAAACCAGCGGCAGATGTTATCCGAAAAATTCCTTTGATCAATAGTTCTGTACAAAGACGAATTGATGAGATGGCTAAAAACATTGAAGAATCATTGTGCAATCATTTGAAGACGTGTCTATTTTCAATTCAGTTGGATGAGTCAACTTTACCAACCAATGAAGCGTTATTATTGTCATACATGAGGTTTATGAAAGATGAAAAAATATGTCAAGAACTATTATTTACTAGAAATTTAGAAACAGACTGTAATACGCTGGAAAAGTTTTGTGACGAAAAGGAAATTCCCTTGAATAATGTTGTGTCAGCTGCTACAGATGGCGCTCCGCCTATGACAGGGCGTTACAAAGGCTTCGTAGCATACTTAAAAATAAAATTCTAGGGCTGCTTGCTGTATATTGCGTCATTCATCGCCAGCATTTGGTTGCGAGAAATCTGAGTGAACAGTGAAGGGTTTGCATACATCATTGCAATATGTTATCAGAGCGGTTAATAAAATCAGAAGCAGCTCACGGATTATTTAGTCAGCTTTGGTTTGCCAATGATGAAGATTACAACCGCTTGCTACTTCACGCAGAAGTATGCTGGCTATCAAAAGGTACTTGTATGTCTCGGCTTTTCAAACTGTTTGACTCTGTGATAGAGTTCCTGGAAAACAAAGATACAGAATTACGCGGCAACTTCATCACATCAAGAAATGATATTGCGTACTTGACAGACCTGTATAAATTATTTAATGATGTGAATCTCCAGCTTCAAGGCGCCGACTTAAACTTGATTAAAACAAAAGATATCGTTGCTGCTTTCGTAGCCAAACTACTACTGTACAAAAGGAATATCGGCACACATGAACTTAATAACTTCCCCAATTTATCAGCTGTATCCCTCAGACACGATCGAAATCGGCTGCAAGTTTCTGAACGCGGCGATTTACGGCTGTTGTTAAGCGAATTCGAGCCTGATATTAATAAACTCGTCAAAATGCATCAGATTCATCCTTCACATTAGATAAGTTTTAAATTCAAAACCTTCTTTTAATGTTAATAAAAATAATTATAAATATGATTAAGTATGAGTTTTATGTCCTGTCATTGAAACATTCTTTGATCTCAAAAATAGGATATGAAGCACAATCCTATCTATCCTATGTATATAATAATACATCTTTAAAAAATTATATTTGCAATAATTAGTTTAAAAATACGCAACAGATGGTAATGTAAAAAGTAGGTAAGTTAAAAAATATGGCGGGCACTAGATTTTTTAAATCTCAAAGTGGGCGGTGGTCGAAATAAGTTTGAGAACCTGTGGTCTAGGGGAAGGATGACGTTTCTTCGTAGTTAATTACACTGGCCGACAAAATTTTTTGTAACATCTAAGTAGCATATTGTAACAAATGAACCTATCTAAATACAAAAAAAAGGTTTTCTTGTTACATTAGATAAACCACATGTAGAACTGTACCATGTAATATTTATTGAGAAAATGATTTAACAAGTTTTTTAACCCTGTATATCTACTACAGTAAAACTTTGGTATAACACTCTTCCAGGGCCCTAGAGAAAAAGCTATAACCGGGAAAGCCCTATTACCGGGAAATCTTAATACTTGTTTTAAATAAAGTAAATCTATTTTATATAAAACTTGTATTACGTTAGAGAAAGAAATATAAAACAAACTATATATACATTCCTACAAATTTTATTTAAATAAACAATAATTAATTTATGTTTGTTTATAGTGACAGATGTTTCTTTAAAACTGCATTTTCTAGTTTGTTGATATTTTTGAAGGTTTCCCCTTCTACCTCCGTACAATAGAAAAAATGCTCTGATTATTTTCAACGCCTCCAAAACGTCGTTTATTTTTTGCGTAATTATTTCTTATGAATCTCCATCCTCTTCATTTTCCACTACTGATTGCATTGTAATCGGCGAAGAGTGTCTCAAGGCTTAAAACTTCACTAGTCACTAGCCCATTGTCGAAGTCATCAAAACTTTCCAATTCAGTCAATTTTTTCGATTTGTAAAAGTTCTCGCCAGCCCTGATCAATTTCTATCTCTTCGGTTTCATCTTCCCGTGTAAAGTTACCAACACCTGCATTTTTGAAACAATTAAAAATGGTCTCTTGTATGGTAACGTCCATCCAAGCAGCGTATAAAAATTGGATAGCATCAAAAACAGAAATTATTGGAGAAGTCGAATTTGAGCTGTCCATAATCGATAGATATCGTTGGACCATCCTTTTCCTGTAACCCTGCTTCAGAACTTTTACGGTGCCTTGATCAAGTGGTTGAAGCTCACTTGTGGTGTTAGGTGGTAGGAAAATCAAGTTGATGTTTTTGAAATTTATCTGTTTCGGATGCGCAGCGCAATTGTCGACAAGCAAAAGTATTTTTCGGTCGGTTTTAAAGCAACGTAGCTTAGCGTATTTTCCAATTACGAGCGTTTTTCTTGTCTGTGTCTGTGCAATTCGTGTATACGAGGACCGTTAGGCGTTCTTTGCTTAAGTTTCGTCGGTTGCATTTTTCATTTTTTAAAATTAAAGATTTATCAAGCATCACTTTCAAAAGCAACCCGAATACATGCGCTTTATAAATTTCTCAGGGATTGTAGCCAGAGGTGAGGGTCTACGTTGGACTTTTCCAATCGAATGTTACATCAGGATCTACTGAATTTGACTCACCACAAATTTGTTTGTACACGATAGAATGTCCGTTTTTAAATCTATCGAGCCATCCGGTTGAAGCGGTGAAGTCTCTTATTCCAAGACCGTCGACTACTTCAAGGGCCTTTCCTTGTAAAATTGGGCCACTTATCGGGATGTTGGAGATCCTGTCTTGGACGAACCAGCCTTTCAGAATCGTTTCTAGCTCTTCATATTTCGCGGATCGCATTTTTTACGACTGGTTCCCTCTTGCACCGAAACAAATTCACTCCGCCCTTTATAGGTTTGTGGCCCATATATGAACCACTTTTTAGTTAGTACTTTCTAAGCTAACTCGTAAGTATTACAGTTACTGCGCATACCCGAATACATGCGCTTTATAAATTTCTCAGGGATTGTAGCCAGAGGTGAGGGTCTACGTTGGACTTTTCCAATCGAATGTTACATCAGGATCTACTGAATTTGACTCACCACAAATTTGTTTGTACACGATAGAATGTCCGTTTTTAAATCTATCGAGCCATCCGGTTGAAGCGGTGAAGTCTCTTATTCCAAGACCGTCGACTACTTCAAGGGCCTTTCCTTGTAAAATTGGGCCACTTATCGGGATATTGGAGATCCTGTCCTGGACGAACCAACCTTTCAGAATCGTTTCTAGCTCTTCATATTTCGCGGATCGCATTTTTTACGACTGGTTCCCTCTTGCACCGAAACAAATTCACTCCGCCCTTTATAGGTTTGTGGCCCATATATGAACCACCTTTTAGTTAGTACTTTCTAAGCTAACTCGTAAGTATTACAGTTACTGCGCATACCCGAATACATGCGCTTTATAAATTTCTCAGGGATTGTAGCCAGAGGTGAGGGTCTACGTTGGAGTTTTCCAATCGAATGTTACATCAGGATCTACTGAATTTGACTCACCACAAATTTGTTTGTACACGATAGAATGTCCGTTTTTAAATCTATCGAGCCATCCGGTTGAAGCGGTGAAGTCTCTTATTCCAAGACCGTCGACTACTTCAAGGGCCTTTCCTTGTAAAATTGGGCCACTTATCGGGATATTGGAGATCCTGTCCTGGACGAACCAACCTTTCAGAATCGTTTCTAGCTCTTCATATTTCGCGGATCGCATTTTTTACGACTGGTTCCCTCTTGCACCGAAACAAATTCACTCCGCCCTTTATAGGTTTGTGGCCCATATATGAACCACTTTTTAGTTAGTACTTTCTAAGCTAACTCGTAAGTATTACAGTTACTGCGCATACTCGAATACATGCGCTTTATAAATTTCTCAGGGATTGTAGCCAGAGGTGAGGGTCTACGTTGGACTTTTCCAATCGAATGTTACATCAGGATCTACTGAATTTGACTCACCACAAATTTGTTTGTACACGATAGAATGTCCGTTTTTAAATCTATCGAGCCATCCGGTTGAAGCGGTGAAGTCTCTTATTCCAAGACCGTCGACTACTTCAAGGGCCTTTCCTTGTAAAATTGGGCCACTTATCGGGATATTGGAGATCCTGTCCTGGACGAACCAACCTTTCAGAATCGTTTCTAGCTCTTCATATTTCGCGGATCGCATTTTTTACGACTGGTTCCCTCTTGCACCGAAACAAATTCACTCCGCCCTTTATAGGTTTGTGGCCCATATATGAACCACCTTTTAGTTAGTACTTTCTAAGCTAACTCGTAAGTATTACAGTTACTGCGCATACCCGAATACATGCGCTTTATAAATTTCTCAGGGATTGTAGCCAGAGGTGAGGGTCTACGTTGGAGTTTTCCAATCGAATGTTACATCAGGATCTACTGAATTTGACTCACCACAAATTTGTTTGTACACGATAGAATGTCCGTTTTTAAATCTATCGAGCCATCCGGTTGAAGCGGTGAAGTCTCTTATTCCAAGACCGTCGACTACTTCAAGGGCCTTTCCTTGTAAAATTGGGCCACTTATCGGGATGTTGGAGATCCTGTCCTGGACGAACCAGCCTTTCAGAATCGTTTCTAGCTCTTCATATTTCGCGGATCGCATTTTTTTACGACTGGTTCCCTCTTGCACCGAAACAAATTCACTCCGCCCTTTATAGGTTTGTGGCCCATATATGAACCACTTTTTAGTTAGTACTTTCTAAGCTAACTCGTAAGTATTACAGTTACTGCGCATACCCGAATACATGCGCTTTATAAATTTCTCAGGGATTGTAGCCAGAGGTGAGGGTCTACGTTGGACTTTTCCAATCGAATGTTACATCAGGATCTACTGAATTTGACTCACCACAAATTTGTTTGTACACGATAGAATGTCCGTTTTTAAATCTATCGAGCCATCCGGTTGAAGCGGTGAAGTCTCTTATTCCAAGACCGTCGACTACTTCAAGGGCCTTTCCTTGTAAAATTGGGCCACTTATCGGGATATTGGAGATCCTGTCCTGGACGAACCAACCTTTCAGAATCGTTTCTAGCTCTTCATATTTCGCGGATCGCATTTTTTACGACTGGTTCCCTCTTGCACCGAAACAAATTCACTCCGCCCTTTATAGGTTTGTGGCCCATGTATGAACCACTTTTTAGTTAGTACTTTCTAAGCTAACTCGTAAGTATTACAGTTACTGCGCATACTCGAATACATGCGCTTTATAAATTTCTCAGGGATTGTAGCCAGAGGTGAGGGTCTACGTTGGACTTTTCCAATCGAATGTTACATCAGGATCTACTGAATTTGACTCACCACAAATTTGTTTGTACACGATAGAATGTCCGTTTTTAAATCTATCGAGCCATCCGGTTGAAGCGGTGAAGTCTCTTATTCCAAGACCGTCGACTACTTCAAGGGCCTTTCCTTGTAAAATTGGGCCACTTATCTGGATGTTGGAGATCCTGTCCTGGACGAACCAGCCTTTCAGAATCGTTTCTAGCTCTTCATATTTCGCGGATCGCATTTTTTTACGACTGGTTCCCTCTTGCACCGAAACAAATTCACTCCGCCCTTTATAGGTTTGTGGCCCATATATGAACCACTTTTTAGTTAGTACTTTCTAAGCTAACTCGTAAGTATTACAGTTACTGCGCATACCCGAATACATGCGCTTTATAAATTTCTCAGGGATTGTAGCCAGAGGTGAGGGTCTACGTTGGACTTTTCCAATCGAATGTTACATCAGGATCTACTGAATTTGACTCACCACAAATTTGTTTGTACACGATAGAATGTCCGTTTTTAAATCTATCGAGCCATCCGGTTGAAGCGGTGAAGTCTCTTATTCCAAGACCGTCGACTACTTCAAGGGCCTTTCCTTGTAAAATTGGGCCACTTATCGGGATATTGGAGATCCTGTCCTGGACGAACCAACCTTTCAGAATCGTTTCTAGCTCTTCATATTTCGCGGATCGCATTTTTTACGACTGGTTCCCTCTTGCACCGAAACAAATTCACTCCGCCCTTTATAGGTTTGTGGCCCATATATGACCCACTTTTTAGTTAGTACTTTCTAAGCTAACTCGTAAGTATTACAGTTACTGCGCATACTCGAATACATGCGCTTTATAAATTTCTCAGGGATTGTAGCCAGAGGTGAGGGTCTACGTTGGACTTTTCCAATCGAATGTTACATCAGGATCTACTGAATTTGACTCACCACAAATTTGTTTGTACACGATAGAATGTCCGTTTTTAAATCTATCGAGCCATCCGGTTGAAGCGGTGAAGTCTCTTATTCCAAGACCGTCGACTACTTCAAGGGCCTTTCCTTGTAAAATTGGGCCACTTATCGGGATGTTGGAGATCCTGTCCTGGACGAACCAACCTTTCAGAATCGTTTCTAGCTCTTCATATTTCGCGGATCGCATTTTTTACGACTGGTTCCCTCTTGCACCGAAACAAATTCACTCCGCCCTTTATAGGTTTGTGGCCCATATATGAACCACTTTTTAGTTAGTACTTTCTAAGCTAACTCGTAAGTATTACAGTTACTGCGCATACTCGAATACATGCGCTTTATAAATTTCTCAGGGATTGTAGCCAGAGGTGAGGGTCTACGTTGGACTTTTCCAATCGAATGTTACATCAGGATCTACTGAATTTGACTCACCACAAATTTGTTTGTACACGATAGAATGTCCGTTTTTAAATCTATCGAGCCATCCGGTTGAAGCGGTGAAGTCTCTTATTCCAAGACCGTCGACTACTTCAAGGGCCTTTCCTTGTAAAATTGGGCCACTTATCGGGATATTGGAGATCCTGTCCTGGACGAACCAACCTTTCAGAATCGTTTCTAGCTCTTCATATTTCGCGGATCGCATTTTTTACGACTGGTTCCCTCTTGCACCGAAACAAATTCACTCCGCCCTTTATAGGTTTGTGGCCCATATATGAACCACTTTTTAGTTAGTACTTTCTAAGCTAACTCGTAAGTATTACAGTTACTGCGCATACTCGAATACATGCGCTTTATAAATTTCTCAGGGATTGTAGCCAGAGGTGAGGGTCTACGTTGGACTTTTCCAATCGAATGTTACATCAGGATCTACTGAATTTGACTCACCACAAATTTGTTTGTACACGATAGAATGTCCGTTTTTAAATCTATCGAGCCATCCGGTTGAAGCGGTGAAGTCTCTTATTCCAAGACCGTCGACTACTTCAAGGGCCTTTCCTTGTAAAATTGGGCCACTTATCGGGATATTGGAGATCCTGTCCTGGACGAACCAACCTTTCAGAATCGTTTCTAGCTCTTCATATTTCGCGGATCGCATTTTTTTACGACTGGTTCCCTCTTGCACCGAAACAAATTCACTCCGCCCTTTATAGGTTTGTGGCCCATATATGACCCACTTTTTAGTTAGTACTTTCTAAGCTAACTCGTAAGTATTACAGTTACTGCGCATACTCGAATACATGCGCTTTATAAATTTCTCAGGGATTGTAGCCAGAGGTGAGGGTCTACGTTGGACTTTTCCAATCGAATGTTACATCAGGATCTACTGAATTTGACTCACCACAAATTTGTTTGTACACGATAGAATGTCCGTTTTTAAATCTATCGAGCCATCCGGTTGAAGCGGTGAAGTCTCTTATTCCAAGACCGTCGACTACTTCAAGGGCCTTTCCTTGTAAAATTGGGCCACTTATCGGGATGTTGGAGATCCTGTCCTGGACGAACCAACCTTTCAGAATCGTTTCTAGCTCTTCATATTTCGCGGATCGCATTTTTTACGACTGGTTCCCTCTTGCACCGAAACAAATTCACTCCGCCCTTTATAGGTTTGTGGCCCATATATGAACCACTTTTTAGTTAGTACTTTCTAAGCTAACTCGTAAGTATTACAGTTACTGCGCATACTCGAATACATGCGCTTTATAAATTTCTCAGGGATTGTAGCCAGAGGTGAGGGTCTACGTTGGACTTTTCCAATCGAATGTTACATCAGGATCTACTGAATTTGACTCACCACAAATTTGTTTGTACACGATAGAATGTCCGTTTTTAAATCTATCGAGCCATCCGGTTGAAGCGGTGAAGTCTCTTATTCCAAGACCGTCGACTACTTCAAGGGCCTTTCCTTGTAAAATTGGGCCACTTATCGGGATGTTGGAGATCCTGTCCTGGACGAACCAACCTTTCAGAATCGTTTCTAGCTCTTCATATTTCGCGGATCGCATTTTTTTACGACTGGTTCCCTCTTGCACCGAAACAAATTCACTCCGCCCTTTATAGGTTTGTGGCGCATATATGAACCACTTTTTAGTTAGTACTTTCTAAGCTAACTCGTAAGTATTACAGTTACTGCGCATAGCAATTTACTTGATTTCTATCTCCTAAACACCCTATAGTTTGTATAGCAACCACATTTCAAATTTTTTTCCTCAGTTTTATTAGTACCTATTTACGCCAACATATCATATTTAAAATCATATTACTTTGTAAACAAATTTTGCCCTATAAAGGGGTACGTAAAGTTGAAGCATTGATGTTTTTTAACGCCGCAAGAAAAACTCTTTTTGACACGAAAACTAATCTGAGTCCCCCACCTTAAAATACTAAACGTATTGAATGTTTCCAAAAGTAAGATGAAATTAACTATAGATTCTAGTGAGTTTTTCCCAAAACTCGACGAGACAAAAATATAAATAAAAGCGGGACTAACGTAACGTATTTCCGGTCGAATGAAAAGATGTCGGGAAGCCAGCTTCTAGTTGGTATGATAGTTTTCAGATGTCGTCAAAAATAAATCTTAGCTCTCTACTAGATTGTAGTAGCTTACACTAGTTGTACCAGCCTACACTAGTTCCCTATTACAGAAGTGAAAGAGAAAATAACGGCATTAATTACGATGCCGTTATTTTCACAAAAACAGGAAAACTCACCTCCAATCGGGGAAAAGCAAAAGCTCAACGTGGAGGATAGTTCGAACAGGAAAATTGAGGAATGTAAAATTCCCCAGCGTCGAATTTCCGTATATATCCTCGACAACGAGACTTAAAAGCGAAAACGAAATAACTTATTCACGGAAAACGACCTGTCCAACTGAACGTTACAAGCAGAATGCCGTATCCACGCTATGCGCACTAATATTTGTAATACCGTTCATTAATTGGTAGTTTAAATCAAGACGCACGTGGCGCTGGTGTAATTTTTTTAAAATTTGGCACCGATAAATTCAGGTTTCAGTGGTTGCAAGAATATAATGCCGTAAACATAACCACATCCTTTCCAATTCCAGTCATTTTAACTAGGATATACCAAATTTCGCTGCTTCTTGTGCGAGTGGGACAGCAATGATAAAAGAAACCATTCTGTAAAAAGGCAAAAATCAAGGAAGGCATATTTGTTGGTCCTCCAATTCTAGAATTAATGAACGATCCTGAGTTCGATGCCACCCTAAATGAGCAAGAGAAACCAGAATTGGGATCTTACAAAAAGGTAGTCCAGCACTTTCTTGGAAATAACAAGGTGGACAACTATGAGGACCTTGTGGAGGAATACGATAAGCGATTCTACCAGGTTTATTCATTATGAAGTTGCTTTATCAAGACTAATTGGGGCTAAACGCGTTGACGTTGATTACTGTGGGATATTGAAAAGAAATAATTCTGCTGCAAAATACAGAAGAAAATTATATAAAAATATATTTTGAGCTGCTATTAATATACAAGAATTTAAACTATTGTAAGTTGTAAGAAAATGCGAAAAATATACGTTTGTCCGAATTTTACATGTTACTCAAAAACTATGCCTGGCACACAAATTTGGAAAGCCGATTCAGAATCAACGGGGAAAAACTATTAGGACGACTCTATTTGATCAAAGAAACGCGCAAAAAGTGAAATTTGGTTTACCAATGTTAGTAAGTGTAAAATTAGATGAACGTAATGAGTAGTATGAGACAATGATCTCTCTCAAAGCGCACTTATACACCGGTAGAAATAAGAAAATGTATTGTTTTAGAGAAATACTTTCTTACCTTAAAAAAATAAGAAAATGTACATGCTTCGATACTCAGCAAAAGTGTGTATTACGAAAATATGTATGTTTTGTCCCAACCCAGTTATTGAGATGATAATAATAATAATAATAATAATTTTGCAGAGCAAAATGAATACGAAACAGTATCAAATATCAAGTTTGCGATACAAATATACACACTATACACCAAATAGTACAACAGAAAAAAAAGAAAATAAATTAAACATAAGAATTATGCGGTAGCAGAAATGTTTAAAAGGAAAAAGGATCAAATTCCAGCCCATTTCCATTTCTCATCATATGTATGTGTTATTAGCGCCTTTAGTAGCAAGCTCGTCCTAGCTCTGGGAAGATGAAAAGTATTAACGTGTCTAGTATTACGAGCAGGCACAGTAAAATTAATTTGCGATAGAAGAGCAGAAGAATCAATTCTATTGGTAAGGAGTTTAAGAAGAAAATTTGCGCTGTTGTTGTTTCTTCGATCAGAGAGAGATATGCAGTTGTGTCTAAGAAGTAACCCCTGGTATTCAGTACCTCTTTCCGGATAAACTCCATCCGCTTTAAAACATAAGTATTCAAGGAACCTCTTCTGAATACGTTCAACTGCTAAATTTTGGTACAGGTAATATGGAAACCACACACTTGAAGCGTACTCAAGTTTAGATCGGACAAACGCAAAGTACAGAGATTTTATTGCGTTAATGTTTGTAAACTGCTTGCAAAAGCGAATGACGAAGCCTAACGCTTTAGAGACCGATACGCAGATGGAGTCGATATGTTGCGTAAATTGCAATTTAGCGTCAAAATGAACTCCCAGGTCAGAGACACAAGTTTGTCTAGAAATAGGTGTGTTTTTACTGTATAACTGTATAGTATGGAGGTGTGGGAGTTTGTGTAAGATACCACCGCGCATTTAGAGATATTCAGAGATATATTATTTGCAGTAGCCCATGCGTCGATAGCCGTGAGATTAATTTGCAACCCAGTACAGTCTGCAAAAGTCTTCACTGATGAATAGATTTTTAAGTCATCTGCATAGGCTAACAAATCACAATTAATGTGACATAGAAGATCGTTAAGGTACAAGTTACATAGTAGGGGACCCAGGTTAGAACCCTGGGGTACACCCGACGCTGGAGAGAAGACGTTAGATGCGTAACCATTATAGTAAACGTAGCAGTTACGATCAGTGAGGTAGGACCAGAGAAAGGACTGTACTGAAGCCGAAGTTATCCAACTTACCAATGAGCATCCCATGGTCTATTCTGTCAAACGCTTTAGAGAAATCAACATAAATGACATCCACCTGGCCACGACTGTCAAGCACCTCACTCAAGTATTGGGTGATGTGGGTTAAGTTAGTGGTCGTCGACCTACCCACCATGAAGCCATGCTGATGTTGAGATAGAAAGGGCTTAACAGCCGTGTAGATATCAATATGGAGCAAATATTCAAAAACTTTAGCAAAGTTTGGCAATATGCTGATAGGCCTGTAATCACAAACATTAGAACGATTACCGTATTTAAAGACGGGCGTAACTCTACTGATTTTCCAGTTCTTTGGGAAGGTTGCTGTTCTCAATGATAGATTAAAAATGAAGGTCAGTGGGGGTGCTAATATAGTTGCACATTCTTTCACTAGAAAACTGGGCAAGCCATCATGTCCAGAACTCAAATTTGATTTTAATCTCTTGATGCTCGTAATCATTTCGGTCTCAGTGAAAGGAACCACATTAAAGTTGCTCAAATGGGCGGGGCATCCAGATGGAGCAGTTGCGAAAGAAGCAGTACTCCAGCGAACGCGTCAGCAAACGCACAAACAATATCATTCGGCTCACTACATTCCTTGCCATCATATACCACACTCCCCGGGATTCTAGAAGTAGATCTCCTGTCACTGATAAATTTCCAAAATAGTTTCGGATCCTCTGTGACATTCAACTCCACTTGGTGTAAATAAAGGTTGTATGCAATCGAAGATTCGTGTTTTACTAAAGAACGTAAACGTTTAAATTCATCATAATAGTAGATCAACATTGTCCTCATCCATTTTTCGTAGTAATTTTCCCTTAGTTTAACGTACCTTATAATCTCAGCATTGAACCAAGGCGGAAAGGTACGGCTGGACCGTTTAGTTTTAGGTACAGAACGATTAATTGTCGAGTATAACATATCGTAAAAGATTTCAAGGACGATGTCTGCATCATTAAATCCGTATAATATGTCCCAGTCAATCGCCGCCAGATCCGCATACAAAGTGTGGAAATTAGCCCTGCGAAAGTTGTATCTCTCATTCCTATTAGAGGAAAACGGCACCTCTCGAATATGCATGTCCGATATTAATAAAACCTCGCGTGGTGGATGGAAATCATCAACCCTAAGTAACGCATTGGAGCTATATGTGACGCCCAGCTCCCATCTGGTGTTAGTAAAAACAAAATCCAGGACGCTGCCATGTGTATTGACAATGGAGTTCCACTGACGTAGGTCCAGCGTGTCTATAAAACTACGCAGAGAAGCCGCTTTCCTGTCATTGAAATTCCCCTGGCCACAAAATCCTGGGCAGTTGAAATCTCCAAATATCAGTACCTTATTGTCAAAAAGTTGTACACCGAGAGCCTCAAAGAAGATATCATAATCGTCTGGGTTCATATCCGGCGGCAGAAATGCTACACACTCGAGAACGAAAATATTACTTCAGAACTATAAAGCTCTTGGTCGTAATATGTCACTGATCGTACATTTTCTTCGTTCATATTTAGACTTTTTCCCGGAAAACTTAGGTGACGTCAGTGACGAATACGATTAGCGATTCTACCAGGTTTATCCGTTATCAAGGCTAGTTGAGCCCAAACACGCTGGTCGATTACTGTAGGACATTAGAAAGAGCTATTCCTGCTGCAAAATGCAGAAAGTCATGTAAAAATATCTTTCGAACTGCTATTAATACAAGAATTTAAGCTATTTTAAGGTGTAAACAAATGCGAAAAATATTCGTTTGTTACTCAAAAACTATGCGTAACACACAAATTTGGAAAGCGGTTCAGAATCAATGGGTCAAAAACTATTGAGATGACCCTATTTGATCAAAGAAACACGCAAAAACTGAAATTTTGTTCACCAGTGTTATTAAGTGCAAATTAGAGGAACGTAATTAGTTGTGTGGGACAATGATCTCTCTCAAAGCGCGCTTATGCACTGGTAGGTAATTCCTACCAGTTTATAAGCGCGCTTCCTACTAGGAATAAGAAAACGCATTGTTTTGCATAAATACTTTCTTGCCTTAAAAAAAGAAGAAGATCTACGTGCTTCGATATTCTGCAAAAGTATGTATTACGAAAATATGTTTTGTCCCGACCCAGTTATCGAGATGCTACAAACTCGGGAACGAAAATAGATTGTAGACAAAAGAAATGCTATTACAGGCTTCCACCGTTAAACCTGAATAGATACCGTCATATTAATTCAATACCCACATGTAGAATCAACGTAGAAACAGACGCTTATGTTTCCGCAAACCCACGTTCAACTCGCGGGACAAAAATAAGACGGCGCGAACATTGTATCCGTGACGGAATCGGCGTTTGTCCCATACAATGGGATTGAATCATGACTACGGTATAGGCGGTATTCGGGTAGGTATCTAACTACGAATATAACATACGTAAGCAGGAACTCGTGTCAACATTGTCTACGAGCAATGAATACGCGTGTATTGTTCGAGAAATAAGCGTGCGAGCAGAAATGCCTGTTGCGACAGCTAACCCTACCTAACATTTCGCGTTCTATCTATACAATGTTACGTGCTGCGGCCGGCGGTTTATTCTCTTTCGGATACCGGCGAGTTTGCGTAATTTTACTACAATAATACATTATTAAAAACCGTCCTATAAATAGGAACCGATTAAAATTAAATGTCTTGGGATTAAATCGGAATGCCACGAGCACTTATGTAGTAGGTACCTTTATGTAGGTAAATGTGGATATATTACATCGCGCTATTCATACAAATTATAATTATTCACAATCGACTGAATCTGAACGGTTTAAACGAAATATAAATGCCGATTAAAGAGCACGTGCATGGTGCGAGCACTTACGTGTCACCTTACCGAGTTTGTTGTTGAAAAATGCAAGTGATAACGTGTTTCAGTTACGGCCGATAAAAAGCGAAAATATAGAATTAGGAGCAAGGATAAATGCATTTTAAAGATATGTTGTAGATAATGTGTAACGGTTACTCGAAATTTCGATGAAGCTCGAGTAGTTATTTAATGATGAACGGATTCCGAGTTAAGTAAAGTAAACCCTCTGTTAACAATCACCTCCAGAAGTCGGTCACCTCCATTTAACCTTCCGTTAGTCGCAAGTGATCTAGTTGGTATGTGTGTGAAGTATATCACAAAGTCTCTTTTTGATTTTTACAAGTTATGATTATGGAGTTTCAGCAAGTTATTCCCGCTTCGATTAATTATTGGAAATTTTCTGTTGTAACTTTTTCGCATTAGATGGAATTTTTTTAAACTTTAGGTATCTTAAATTTTTCACACTTGTTTATGTTTTTAGTACTTAATTTACTTTTGTCAAGAGCAAGTGGTGGCTAATTTCTTCAATTTGATACATTGCGAGCGTTCCCGTTACATTTAAAAAGCTTTTCTAATTTGATTATTTTGTGCATATAGTAAGCGAACTTTTAATATTTATAACCGTTGCAATTTTGTTTTTATTGATTTAACGAAAAATATAATAATTTCTTAATTAGTTCAAATTGATACATTGCAACTTTATACGTGATATTATAGATATAATGACTACTGGAAGACAAAAATTTGATCTTTACCACGGCAGGCACATAGACGAATTCCAAAAAGTACTCTTGGAAGAGGATACGGCATCTGAAGAGAATTTTGGACATGAAGACACCATCTCAGACGGTGAAGATATGATCGAAACTCGGCTAGAAAATTCAGATACAGAGGAAGACGACGATGAATGGGATGATGATGCAATTGAGGAATATGATAATTTTTTTATTGGAAAGGATAAGGGAACACAATGGAATGAAAATGTGCCATCAAATAGAGCAAAAGCAGCGAGTCACAATTTGATTCGAAAGCTTCCGGGAGTTATAGAACCTTCTAGATCCGCCTCGACACCTTTGGAATGTTGGAGCTTCCTTTTTACAGATGGCATCTTGAGTACTATTGTAGGATACACTAACCAGTATATTCAAGGCCTTCAAAGATCTTTTCAGAGAGAACGAGATGTGAAACCCGTGGACATCATTCAATTAAAAGTGTTTTTAGGTCTTCTTATTTTGGCGGGTATCCACCGAAGTAATAGGCAAAGCCTTGATGATATGTTTAGCACAAATGGAGGTGGTATTGAAACATTTCATTTAGTGATGACAAAAAAACGTTTTAAATTCATTATGCGCTGCTTACGTTTCGACGATCGAACCAGATGCACCCACAAAGGGAAAATGATAAATTGGCAGCTGTTCGTCATATATTTCAAAAATTTCTGGGGAATTGTAAAAAGTGCTATTCGATGGGCGAGAACGTCTGCATAGATGAAAGATTGGAAGGTTTTCGTGGTAAATGTAACTTCAAGCAATATATCCCCAGCAAGCCCAACAAATACGGGATAAAAATTTATGCTTTAGTGGACTGTCAAGTTTTTTATTTATACAACTTAGAAGTATATGTGGGACTACAACCTGAGGGCAAATATCGTTTAAGCAACAAGCCGTTAGATGCCGTTCTAAGACTTTGTGAGCCCATTTATGGTTCTGGTAGAAATGTTACTGCAGATAATTGGTTCACCAGTATAGAACTAATTGAGAAACTAAGAGGAAAGAATAAGTTAAAAAGGCAAATGCGTTGATCTGACTTCTAGCCTATACAATCAAAAAATCAATTGATCCAGCCACTGATATTCAACAAAAACCCACGATTATTATTATTATATTTTGTAGACACACTAAAGGAGGAGTATATACAACCGACAAATTGTGTGCGTCATACAATGTAGCGAGAAATGTACGCCGTTGGCCAACGATAATTTTTTTTGTAATAATAAACATGAGTGAAATCAATGTACAAGTATTTTTTGGAAATAATCAACGTGTTATAAGAAGAGGAGGGTAAAAGGAGTTTCTTAAAAAATTGTCGGATGAGTTAGTTCTACCGCAACTCAGAAGAAGAAGTGAAAGCAATATGGGCATTAGTAGAAATCTTCAGCAGAGTCTACAACGCTTCAGGCCGGCTGCAGTTACAGAAAACGACAGTGACAAACAATGTTCCGGAAAAAGAAAAAGGTGTCAGACTTGCAAGACCGCTCGACGACTTCAACAGAAATAACCAAATGTGAATTATTATTGGAACTATTTATGGAAAAGTTTTTGGCATATATACTTAGTAATATCATGAATAAATCAATTTATAGTATACAAAATTCTTGGGAATTAGTAGATTTTTATGTATGTATGTATGTACCAAATTTAGTGTAGATGTAGTTTCTTTATTTACAATAATAGATAATAAATGGGAATTGATTTCAGATTTCACAGATTTATCGACAGATGATTTTATTGACATATTCTTAGATGTCTATAATGACTAGAGAGTATAATAGTGAGCAGGTAATAAATAATAAGCAAATAGTACAATAGGTACAGAAGTAACCCAGTACAGATAAACTATGAGTGGAACACATGCTAAATTAAAAGAAGTATAGCTCGTTTCAACTTATTTTATTCTGACTAAAGTGTTTACAGATTTACAGCACCTCCTGCGGTGGAGGCTTTATGGACGGTCTGCTTATCGCACTCCTATCCCACAGAGTAAACATAATATACTTACACAAATATACCTGTTGACTATTGGTAAAATATAGAATTTTTAAATATAGATATTACGTAGTTCCTGGTCTCTAACTTAACGGGGATCGATTAATTCCGGCAAGAGTGCCCTTTTATAAAAAGTGATAAGTTTGGAAAGTTACTTCTTCCAAAAATGTTCATCTTTGTATATAATTTGATAAAACAACCCTTTTGGCGTCCATACAACAAAGTAACATTTATTTTTATTGGTTATGTTCAATTGACCTTGTACTTGGTGCATGTAGCTGTGATTATTTTTTAATAGCAGGCCACCGCTGTTATCAATAATCAAATATTTTATAAGTTTATTTTCTGTTGCTTCTTTCGGTGTTAACATCCTTGAATTATATTTTATTTCAATAATGGCGTCGTCACCTACTAAGTCATCAGCAGATGCAGCTAAAAACGGATATTTCTGGTCTATAAAAAGACCACAGCTTCTTATTTCTAAGCCAGAAATTTTCTCAAATTCGGCCAATGCTCTGCTTTCATTTTGTATGCCGTATTGAGTTGCCGCAGATCCAAAAGTCTTCATAAAGTAGAGCCTTTACTGTGTTTGCTGTTGAAGTGGTATTTCTTAGTTTTGCAACTTTACCAAAATAGGATGCAGTTAATCGTTTGATGCTCATCGTTTTCCGTTTTCAAGTGTTGTCTCTTTGGCCTACAGTTAATTTTTGGATTTCTTCTGGATTTTCACTTTTAAATTTCTCAAGGAATGTTGCTTCTTTTTCTGAATAGGTCGCAATCTCCATATCGTCAACATTTTTACGCTCTGCCAAACGCGCCCGTTTCAACTGTTTCTTGTGACTTTTGGTCTGGACAAATACGCAGCACGTTTGCGATTTCCCATTTTTAAAATTTAAATGTAATAACAAAAATTACGAACAATCAAGACTGAACGAAAATTTGCTTGCTAGATAAACACCTTGCGATTTTATACTTCAGTTTTCCTACAGTCATACTAATTGGTAATTTGAGAAGGGGCTACAGCAAACTCCAATTGCGGATACCCATCCCACTAATTACATATTCGATGAAGCTAATATGGTAATCCTACTCAGGATTATTGTCCATTTATCCATATGATATCCATAGTTCATGATACATATAAAGAAATAGAACTATTTTTTCCAATAATATTTACAATTTCCAAAAACTATTTATCAATTACATACATATTGCTTTAAAATGTGGATTAACGATTCTATCTATAGGTTCATAACTTTCGAAGAAGTTCATAGGTGCTAATCTGTATGTTGCTGGCGATCAAGCTTTATTTAATAATTTAATAGAACAAAATTCCTTTTTACTTGTTGTAGTACAATACTAAATGCATCTTGAAAAGGAAAAATTTACTTCCATAACTTGTCGGCTGTTTGTCCAACACGAAAGACGTGATGTATTCATTGAGTGCAAAACGAGATTTTTTTAATCAAAACAGACCGTGTTGAAAACATTTTAGGCCAGGGCACGAGTAATTTAGCAAAACCATTGAATTAGAGAAGATAGTGGAAGGCGCACGATAATGCGCTTATCAACGAAAACCGTGCCCTTCTATTGGAAGAGTGTAGGTACATATATACACAGAGGGGGTTTGTACCTTTCCCTTGCTCGTTGGCTCTTATGAGTCTGTCAAACCACGCGTTAGTTTTTTTAACAACATTTATTGTTTAATAGTGAAAACTTCCTATCAGAAATGGTACAAATATCCATTATATTTGAACAATATAGATTATTAGGTAGCCATATATCAAAACACATAACAACATAATAGAAATACATTTGCTATAGATTTCTTGATGAATCTATACAGTTAAAAATTTGGCACTTGAATTTTTAACGCGGGTCGAAAATCCAGGTATTTTTTAATATATAAGAGTTCGCAAGACCACTTGAAATTATTTTTTTGTGTATTGGAGCTTGCGGAGGATGGAATAATAATCGGAATGGTTTACTGTTGGGCCCTTAGAAAATTAATATTCAGCAACATTGTACCGCCAAGTATAAATGCTAACTGCACCAATAATGACTATGATGCAATACCGATTTTTGACCTTCGACTTTCAGAATGAGATATTGCAGACTATCCCCATTCCAAAAGTCACATTGCTAATGACATAACAGGTTTAATTGAAGTAGATAATTTGGTACTTTCTCCAATTAAACGAATTAAGGAAACTATTACAGACCGACATAATTATTCATTATTGGATATTAATTGTTACAGAAATTTTACTAAATTTGTTTGTAATGCAAAATTATATTTTCTGCCTAGAGTTATTTTTGAAATCGTCATATTTTCAGAGAAATCCTTCAGAGCGGAAGTTATTTTGAGACACATGCAAAGATCCTTATTTAAAAAAGGACTATGACTTTAGTTCAACAGCAATTCATAACTGAAATCAAAACGTTATTTTATCCTTCACATCCAGTTGTCGATATTTCATATTATATATTTCATAGTATTTACTTATACTTATACTTATATCTTATATCTACAGTAGGTACAAATGGCCTATTTTTTTATATCTTGTAAATAGTTAATATTTCTATTTGCCTTGTATTCCCTTTCAATGTAATTTTACCTGATGCGGCGTTATCTCAGATTATCACGCCAACTAAGATTACCATGCATATTTTTAAACGAGTCAAACACGGATAGCCATCCCGTCCACTATGTTTATCCTTTTCTAGCAAGAACGTCTCGTTTCCTCACACTGTAGCGTTATTGAAAATGAGCGTAATGTCGCATTTTGTTAGTAGACAACTTAATATACAAAAATTAGAAATTTATTTTAGGTGAACTCCAGCCTTGTGATTGTGCTACAATTATAACAAATCCAACGTTTCATAATTCGGATGACGATAGCGATTAATAACACAGGTCTGCGACCAAAAACTGCATAGGATTTTTTTACATTTTCTTACAGATTTTGACCTCCCAAAAACAGAAAAAATATTCAAATTATTATATCACATAAGTTTTTATGTATACATATTGCAGTATCTATGTTCATTGGTAATAAACCTATATGATTTTTATTTGATAATGGAGAAAAACAACCTGAGCTGTTGGTGAGACTGGGAATGTTTTAACATGTTGAGACAAGTCAAATGACGTACACTTTTACACAATTATATGCAAACTAAAATTTAAGCACATAATTTTTAAAGAAAAATAACAGTAATCATTTCTTCTTTGATTTCTCATTTTTTATTCTCTGCTACAATCTTTTCCCGTTATTTTGGCGCAAAGTAAGTTCTAGCATATTAAGTTGCATTTATACTTTAAATTGACGCCTGGTCGCTTGAAACAAAGAAAAGCTCTCAGTAGACATACTGATATTCAAGTGAACAGTACTGTTGTCTGTTAATCATGGCTACAAGGGGTTGTGTTATTTCTCCAAACAGTTTTTGTTATATCTGTGGTGAATTCACTATTAAAAGTCAACAGAGAAATATAAGTGATTTTGTAAGGAAAGTTTATTTTGCCTACTTTAAATTAAAACTTGGTCATCAAGATAAACCATGGGCCCCGCATAAGGTGTGTAGAAGATGCGAAGAAGATCTTCGTTTGTGGTTTAAGGGAAAGAAAAATGCATTTCGATTTGGAATTCCTATGATATGGCGTGAGCAGAAAAATCACACCACTGACTGCTACTTCTGCTCAGTTGACGTAAAGGGATTCAATTCAAAAAACAAAAGAAACAGAAGTTATCCTAATCTTGACTCAGCTATACGTCCAGTGCCCCATAGCTCCGAGATATCTATTCCGCAGCCACCTTCCAGTTTGGATGAATACCCTAGTAAGTTGGAGGACGAAGCTACATTACCTCCTCCGGGTGAATCAAGCTCAGATTTATCTTTTGACGAAGATGGAAGGCCTCAACTATTTTTTCAAGGTGAGCTCAATGATTTAGTAAGAGATTTAGGTCTTTCAAAAGATGCAGCCGAACTGTTAGGTTCTAGATTAAAAAATAAAACCGTTTATCACCTGGCACTTCTTTCTACTGGTACAGACACCGAGAAAAAGAATTTACCCAGTTTTTCTCAAAAGAAGGAAATTTAGTTTTCTGCAATAATGTGGAAGAACTCATACATCGCTTTGATATAAAGTATGACTCATCTGAATGGCGCCTATTTATTGACTCATCTAAGACTAGCCTTAAAGCAGTATTATTGCACAATGGAAATAAATTTGCCTCGATTCCGATTGGACATTCTGTGCATATGAAAGAAGATTATAACGATTTGGCCATTATCCTGGAAAAAATCAAGTATCAAGACCATCAATGGATGATTTGTGGGGACTTCAAAATACTGACAATGGTTTTGGGTCAGCAGGCAGGCTATACCAAATACCCATGCTTCTTATGCTTGTGGGATAGTAGAGCCAGAGAACAGCACTGGAAAAAAGTGATTGGCCATCCCGAGAAACTTTAAAACCTGGAGAGAAAAATGTTATAAACACTAGCTTGGTACCACCAGAAAAGGTTTTGTTGCCCCCTCTCCATATCAAATTGGGGTTGATGAAACAATTTGTTAAATCGCTGCAAAAGGATGGAGACTGTTTCAAATATTTATGTACAAAATTCCCGAAGCTGTCAGAAGCATAGTTGAAAGAGGCAGTTTTCACCGGCCCCGACATAAGAAAACTTTTAACGGACCCTTCATTTGTGGAAACTATGAATGAGAAGGAAAAAGAAGCTTGGGTATCGTTCAAGGACGTAGTGCGAAAGTTTTTGGGAAATACTAAGGATCCTAACTATAAAACCATTGTGCAACGCATGCTAGCAGCATACGAAGCTCAAGGCTGCAAGATGAGCTTGAAGGTCCATTTTTAGACTATTTTCCTGAAAACCTGGGAGCTTACAGTGAAGAGCAGGGGGAGCGATTTCACCAGGATGTCCGTGATATCGAGAGAAGGTACCAAGGGCGATGGGATGTCACTATGCTTGCTGACTACTGTTGGCTGCTTAAGCGAGAAACTGAAGATGGAAATCGGAAAAGGACTCGTCAAAGTATCAAGGAAAAGAAGAAGAGGTTTCATAAAGAACATGAATAAGTATATGTATCAAAATAATGTTTCGTTTGCTTTAAAAAAATATTTATTGTTTGAAAATTTTGAATAAAGGAGTGCTTTAACCAATTTTTTGTGTTTGAATTTTCAAAAATCCTTATGTGATAGAAAAAATGGCCATCACTTTTGAAATCAGCGCACTTTAAAACATATAATTCAGTAAAAATATCGCATGCAGCTGACAAAAAAATTTTTTCGCAGACCTGTGAAACAAGGCATACAAAAATATTTTTACTGTGTTTTTATTGTTAATACGTTTATGAATACTTGAATTTAATGTAATTTTTTTTATGTTTATAAAATAAAACATAATTATTTTTTCAAGCTTGTCTTTTTCTTTATTATTCTTTATTAATATAAATTTGATACAATGCGACTAATCTCGTTTCAAAAAGAGCGCGACTAACGGAAGGTTAACCATTCAAATTTTATACACAATGAATCTGTATTTTAATATTCTTACGTACACCGAAATTTGTACATTACAACCACGGATGTCATCAGAGCCAGGTGGTACATGAGAACGCTAGGGCAAGCGGCCCCCTTGCCATCCTGGGCAATAATTGAATTGCTAAACTAAAATTTGGTAACAACAGGCGTCGGAATCTCCACTCAGGAGCAGTACAATTTTTTTTTGGTCCTCTATTAACAATCTGTCTATGACAATAAGCTATTGACGTCGCGTTGTCTAAGTTGGCTAAAGCAAACTAACCTACATGCTTGTTTCTAGATTTCTAGTATCTAAAACAGTTTTTTGAGTACAATTAGTTTGATTTATTTTATGTCCTCGGAATTCGGAAGGTGTGCTTCTTTTCAGACGCTGGACTTTACTGTACTGATTGAATATACTTTTATCTAACACACATTTGGATGATCAGATACTTTTTGGCGATGTTTGTCACTAAGCATGTTGATCACTTCCTCGATTGAAGCTATAGATATGTCTTACTGGATGATGATTTTGGGTACATATCTTGGAGCCTTACACCGAAAGATAGATAGGAACATGATTAAAAAGAAGAAGATCTTGGGGCGTTGAAGGTGATGCCCATAAATGCAGGATTTCTATGTTACAGTTGCTAGCTGTTCCTCACAGCTGTATTCCATACAAACATATTGGAATTGTATAGAGGAAGCTTGGTTTTGACCGATAGTTGTGATTTGCGTCTTATCAGCCACCAGATTTGACCCAGCCTGAGTCCTAGCTGTTCTTTTACAAAATACTATAATTAACTATGTCTGCCTGTGGAAGTTGGACGTTGTTCAATTTGAGAAGTGGGTAAAATGCTTTTCTAAGTGAGAACGTGACGTGCATTGATTTTGATTCGTTTATTCTAATTTTCTTTCTTCTTGTTTCTTTGTTACATACATCTCGAGGTGTGAGGATGCACTTATCGGGATCTTGTAAAATGAAAGTACTGCTTCGTCGTTTGCAAATATTACTACAGTCGTAAGACTTGTAGGAAAATCAGTCGTATACAACAACTATAGAATTGATCCCAAGGCACTGCCCTGTGAAACACCAGATACAACGGATTAAATATCTGTACATTTTGTCTATTTTAAGTTCTTACCTACGTCATTGTTTGGTCGTAGGAGTAAAGACAATCTATTAATTTGACTATCTTTCTCAAGTGCTGCCCGTGCTTATCCCACTTACAATTCGAATTTTTTTATTTGTTAAAGAATATATTAAGCCACGCCTTATCGAAGGCACGTGACTCGTCTAAGAAGGTAGCTGAGCAAAATATATTTTTTTTTCGAAATCTCTGCTTATTTGGTGTACCTGTTCTATTGTACTATGTATTGTGCGGTAAGTTGGTTGCATTGATGGTTCTAAGAAGTTGCCTGCCTTGTGTGTCACCAGAAGGAAGAAGTGTCTTTAAAAATTAGCTATATTGATTTTTTGTCGTTCCATTTAAGTGGGGCTTTTTATTTACCCATCGCACCGAAAGGTAAACTGTTATAATTGTTTTTAGAATTCTCGAGAGAACAATTTGGAACACTTCGAATGGTATATTACAAAGTATTGAATTATTCGTTTACTCGTAGACACTCACTTGTGTTAGAAACTGATGTTAATAGTCGAAATACATTGCGAAAAATAAAGTTTAAAGTGAATATTACTTTCAAAGTCGTATTAAAGTTGAAGTTTAAAGAACAAACTAGCAAAAGAGGTTTAAATTAAAGCAAAATGAATACAAGAGGACAAGAAAAGTTGTATCCTCTTGATCATGATGCAAGCCCAATTATCGCTGCCAAATTACCCTCCAATGCGCAATTTTTACGAGTATTATTCTATAATATGCGCAAAGTAAAACTAGAATTGCGAGCAAGTGCATCTCTAGTGGTAAGAGAAATAAAAATGTTGTGCAATAAAGCGAGAATTCCAACAAGTGCAGTCGACAAATGCGTTTCAAAAGTAGAAAGTTTATACTTTGAATGGAAGAAATTGCAGAAAAATTGCAAGCGGCGAACATTATTGCAAGAAAACCGCGAAAAGGAACTCTAAGAAAAGTTCAACGATCTATTTGATGTTGCTCACGCTAATGCATTAGATATGGTAAATATAGAAGAAGACAAATTATTATTTTTGATGAATCAAAGAAAAAAAAGAAGACCTGGTTCAATGATGGGCAGAAGAAAGAAAACGTTCTCGCGAAGAAAAAAAGCAACGTTTTAAAGAGAAATATGAATCTGTTTTGGAAGGTAAGTATGTGGCTGCTTTACAAAAGCCCAATAAAACTGACATTAAAAAGTTTAACATTCCCCATCCTAACATTAGCCAGTTAATGTGTAAGAATATTAAAGATTTTGTTACAGAAAAGACTTTAAATTTCTTCAAAAGATTTTCTATTTCAACGGATTTTTTAAAGAAAGATCCAGAAGAATGGCATACCGGCAGTGGCTACAATGCAGGCTTAGATATATATATATATATAGATAGACGGGCGGTAAAGTTGATGGCTACTGAAGTCCGCGTGGGAAAGAGCCCGCGCCAGCCAAAATCTCTGCGTTCAGATGGTCGTCGATCCCCAAGATCGACCCCCTCCCAAAAAGAAGGTCCGTCGACTTGCAGATGTCATCGATCTGGACTAAGGCAATTCCCGCAGGTCCCTCGACGACCACCATCGTCCTCTAAACGACTGATAAACGGCTATTTTTCAGTCTGAAATTCTCGTATGTGTTACAGGTGAAAAGTCATCTTCCCCAGTTAGCTCTTCGCTAACCAACCTCATCTCTCCCCAGGCTGCGTGATCGAAGCAGCCTACACCTGAAGATAAAAGGGCGTAAGGAATCCCCCACCGGCCCTAGTATTGACATGAAGTTCCTAGCAAAGTTGATGGAAGAATTTAATCAAGTCTTGTCACGTTACGAGGAAGAAAAGCAAATAATAATGCGAACAGTTGCAGATTATAGAAAAAAATACCCTCATTCGACCAAATCTACCCCAAAAAATTAATACGTATAAATAAATATAAAACAAAAATCTAATTAATTGTAAACAAATCTTTTTTCCAAACTTATTTTTGAAAACAAATCAAAAAAGAATAATACTTTTCTGTATTTGATATATTTAGAACAAATGCTAATAACGAAGATTGGATTCAAATAATAATAAAAATCTTTTATTTGTGTGTATAGAATTGAACCTTTTAATTTTTTGGACAAATGTCCAAACTTAGGGGATTAATGGTATTTTTAGACAGAATTAAAAAAAAATTGTAGTGTGATAACTTTTTAGGGATTCTGGTTTAAAACACATTGGTTAACTGTTCTCCACTTAAAAATACACATACTTATTTGGAAGGTTTTGCACATTAATAACATTTGTATTGATTTTGTTGATATTGGGCGAACATCACTAACTTAGGGGCGGATGAGCCACCCTTTCCCGTTATGCGATCCGAACAATTTTTTCCGAAGCTTATTTTTTCGATGTGAAGAACATTTTGAGGGGGAGTTACGACCGAAAACTTGCAAAAATTTTGGCCTCTACAGGTAAGGCCTACCCTCATGTACATATATGCTTTTTAGTAGTATGACAGTTACCCATGGTCCATCCTGCTTAGATGATTAGTACAATATAATTTACAATTTTGTAAGGATAAGTGATGTCTGTTGATAAAGTGAGTGTCGGAAATTTGCATGATGTCTATGTCTTCGTTTGTAAATCATCAGTACAAATGAGTTGACGGACTTTGTGGTTATTCGACGTTGCCAAAACTACTACCAAGAGTTCATTAAAGATTGAAGCCAGATTCTATTACGAACACTACTGGTTTAGTATTTTTGGTCGTTTTATATTTGCAGGTTTACAATAACTAACACTAACTTTATCCATTAACACCAGCGGGCTGGAACATTCCAAAAATTTCAGAGCTTCGACGCTAGGAGGGGGACCTCGCCCTAAAACTGGACAGGGGAACCTTAAAAACACTGACAGGGGCACTCACAGGCCACTATACCTGTAACAAACACCTTCACAAAATGGGCTTATCCAACACGGACACTTGCAGATTCTGCGGTGAAGAAGAGGAGTCAATGGAACACTTGATCACTAACTATGGGGCACTAGGCCACAGGAGATATAGACTACTACATGCATATACGCTGAGTGAGGAGGACCTATTTACACTCCCGTTGAAGGAGCTGATCCTGTTCCTAAGCGTATTAAATAAATAAATTAAACAAACAAGAGGAAGCACAATAGATTAACGTGGTCGCAGTGCAAAGGGCCATCTTGGGCCAGACCCCACCTCATTACAATACAATACAATACAATACAATCCATTAATACATACATAGATTGTTTCCGTTAACTCTTGTCGTAATCCTTGCTAGAGCTTTTTATCTATTTCGTGTTTATTTGTTACTATTTCCGGTTTCACTTAGAAACAGCCTTTATAGTTTTCTAGTATAAGCCCCTGCTTAAGACCCCTTTTGAGTTTCTGCTATTTATTAACTTTTTAGATATTGTCTCTATTACTAATCGGTCAATTAAACAATAACACTGCAGGTAATAGTTATATTTTCAGAACGTTAAAATAAAGTTTTCAGAGAACCTTTGTCAGTGAAGATATAACTGCATATATGTATGTATAAGCAAAATGTTCTACCCTAAAATTTAAAACGGAGTTTGAGAATCCGAATTTTATTTAAAGGGAATTAGGAATTAAAGAAGAAATAAAATTAATTGAACAAGGTAGCGCTTCCAAGCTTTAAAAAAGGTATGTAATTTACTGTCGCAACCAAACTTGACACTACTTACGTGGCAATACTTCCTCGGCGATAAGAGCTGTTGCATCCCTGGCAAAGAAAGGTAAAAGGATGATTATTCCAACCAGCGAACAGGACGTTACTCAACCGGTATTCCTTCCTTACAGGTATTCCGGACGGTAGTTCCCAAAAAAGTATTTGTAAAACGGTGTTCCTTGTTGCTCAAAAGTATTCGTAAAAAAACAGTATTTCCAAAAATTCTCAAAAAAACAATGTTCCTAAAAAACCTTAGAACAAAAGATGCAAACCGACATCTAGCAACTTAAGATGGAATTTGGGCCAACGAGCATGATTTAGTTTTCCCTTCCGTTCCAGATGTGCCCTCCCTACAGGAGCTATTTTACAGAAAATCCGTAAACTAACGCGACTAAACGACGTTTTAAAAATCCGATTTAACACCACAATCTACAATAAATCTTCGAAGTTTAACAAATGAAGAAGTTTACAAGGAAAAATCGAATAGTGAACAAAACCAACTTTTCTACGAGGAAGTAGGCTTCAAAATGGACGATACAACGTCTCATTGTCGGCTAAAAGTCTCGTATAAAAGAAAACTTGTCCCCACATCTGGAATTCTTTTCAAAGCGGAAGTAAATTCAAACGGAATGTGTTTAAAACTCTGAACTTCTATTAACGAAATAACCAGTAAGAACGCAAAATCTAAAGTAACTCAATTCACCACAATTAACTAGATAGAACGGGGAACGATGTTGTGCAAAGAAAGGATATTAACCTTCCTATACTCACGCATACGGTCTGTGAGACCGACTTATATAGTACAGTATACGTCTTTCATTTTGACGTGAGTATAGGAAGGTTAAGAACTGGGTAAAGTTAGGAATTAATGAATTTGAAACCAAAGAAATTAAACGTGTGTAGTTCGAAGATCTGCCACCTCCAAAAGTGGAACGTTGCATGTACAACTACGGAACGAAACGTCTATACAGGCGCAGTCAAAACGAACGAAATACAGGTGCGGTCAAAACTAACCTAACAATTTTCTTTGTGGACGTTCATATTTGCACAAAATAAAATTATCAACGTTTGTTTTGGTGCATTTCTGCTTGCACTATTATCCGAGTTGGACGCAAAGGTTTTCGTGGACATTGCTAAATAGAAGAGTCTGATTTCGTCGACGTTGTACAAATCTCCGTGTGCATAACCCTCTGATATAAATACTAGCTTCGTTTTCCAGATTTCAGCGATATTTAAAGTAACATCAGATCATTCATTACAAATTGACGAAAACTTTGTTATGGATTTGACAAAACTTTTCTAACTATCCATTTGAGGCTTTAGTCTTAAGATTTAAAGTTCCACTTTTTTCTTAATTAGCGGTCCAAATACTGGGAGGTTTTCATTTCTAACTTTACAAAAGCAGCTGTACACTACCGGGTCTTTTATAAGTGCCTCAGTTTCTGGAAACTTTCTTTTCTGTCCCAAACTAACATTTTCTTCCAAAGTTTGTTTAAAATCGGTCTTGTATTTAATTATATCGAAGATCTCTGTTCTTCCAATGACATAGTTTTTAGCTTTAACTTCCTTGCACTTGCACTAAATCTTTCGCTTTCCCCAATAATATGAACTTTATCTGTCGGGCACAAACGTTTCCTTTCGAACAACATGACAACGGGAATACATACGAAATCAGACTAAAGTCTGGAAAAGTAATTTGGAATAAATATCATGAAAAAGAAGCCCCTTCCTCCAAATCATAAAAAATCGACCCCAATTGATATGCAGTTTCCCATTTACCATACCATAATCTTAAGATAGCATTAACGGGTAGTATGGTTTATGATCGGTAATACGAGGTAAAATTACGTTTGGTTTTCCCAAAATATTTTGATTTATGTGGTCGTAGCTGATTTATAGAGGTACCGTTATAAGGAGCATCAGTAACATAGGAATTTCCATATATTTTCCGTAAATTTTGATAATGGCCGTTTTCTGAGGTGGCCGCTTCTGAGGTGACCGGAAATAGAGGTTTTGCCGCCATAATGATTTAACTGCGTAGGTGATATTCGATTTGGAACGGAAACAAAGAGTAATTTTATACACTAAAGAATATAGAAAATCATATTCATTGCAAAAAAGGATTCATTAATTGTCTAACATACCCACATCTAAATTCGAAAATCTAAGATCTAATTTGCAAGAATGGATGTAAATGTGTTAACAGAAATTAGTAATCAAAGAGTATATTAAACAAAAATCCCCAAAATAATGGAGGTCAACCGATTTCGAGACTGAAGATGAATTCCAAATCAAATTTACCATAACGAGCCTGCGGAATATTAAGAAACTCGAACAAAGTTGATGTTTACGAAGCTATAGGGTAAAAATATTTCGAACTTACCCATCATACAAGCACTTCACCAGTCGCATTATGCGAGTGTTTATGAAATTTGATAGCGGGTACAGTAATCTAAATCCGACTTTGCGGGCACGATATTTTCCCAATATCCATACATGGCGACTTATAATTAGCGAGCCAAACATGTTACTAGGTCCAATACGAACGCCTCGTCACAAATAATTCTCATATACATACATACATACATAGTTGTCATTATCAAATATGCATAAACGTGCGTATATTCGAACTGCAAAAAATCAACCCGGTCAACTTGATCCAGTATGCAACGAGGCGAATGTTTCCCGATCGCCATATTTTTATCTAATTATCGTCCCGATTAAAATGCCTATGTTCGTATGCGCGTATATGTGAGGTCTTATCTACCTATTTCTCTCCTTTTCGCAGAAATACGCGTTTCATATTATGGTCCGGTTTTTACGATCAAAATTTGCATTTTGGAAAGGGGTTCTTTTTCGTTTTCGTGCTTAAAGGAGGGTTGAACACGTTTGGTATATAAGCTCCGTGCTACCTGTCGAAAAGCAGACCGAACTAATTCGTTGATTAATTACACCAGTAACAAACAGTCACTAGAACCAACATGTTCAAATTGGTAAGTTTTAAGGATTATTTTTGTTAATTAGAAATAATATCGGAATCGAATAAATTTGTGACAGTTCGATGATGATACTGAAATATTAGTGATGTACAGTTATGCTCAGATAAATCTAGAATAACTTTGGGAAAATGTCAAAGAAATTTACAAGGATACTATACCAAAGAATTGTTTAATATTGTATATCCGTCAGCCGTACCATGAAAGTACAAATCACATCCGGATAAAAATAGGAAATGACGTTTACCCCAGATTTATGCGGAGTGATAACAATGCTAATTTGTGAACGAATTGTTTATGGGATGATGCAAATAGTGAACCGGTGAGGTAATGATCATTAACGTCGTACAGATTAGATATTTTTCTGAACGTCAATAGAAGTTTGCGTCATCCCCTAAACCATCCGTCCGTTGTGGTAAAAGTTGTATATTCAAGTGAGTCCCTCGGCAACGAGTACCATCCAGTTACTTCAACTCCTTATAAGTCGTTTGTAATGTAATCCGAATCCATATCTAATCCCGAACTCCTTGATCTTCTACTGAGCCTGTAGATCTTCTGGAAAGGACACTGAGTCTATATCACATTGGTAAACTCCTAACCACACAAATTATTAACTTAAATCCGATGACTTGTGCTTTTCTAAGAACGGGCCCAGTATCTCTAAACACTACCTTACCGAATCGCATTTCTCTGAACGTCATTGTAGCCTGGCGTCATCCCATAAACCATCCGTCCGTTGTTGTAAAAGTTATATATTCAGGTGGGTCCCTCGGCAACAAGTACCATCCAATTTCTTCAATTTCTCATAAGTCGTTTGTAATGTAATCCGAATCCATATCTAATCCCGAACTCAGCTGGGCCTGTAGATCTTCTGGAGCGGATATTGACACTATATCACATTGGTAAACTCCTCACCACACAAATTATTAATTTAAATCCGATAGCATGTGCTTTCCTAGAAACGGTGCCAACATCTTCAAACACTACCTTACCGAAATTACATTTTTCTGAACATCATTGTAGGTTTGCGCCATCCCACAAACCATCAGTCCGTTGTGGTAAAAGTTGTATATTCAAGTCAATCCCTCGACAATGAGTACCATCCAGTTACTTCAACTCCTTATAAGTCGTTTCTAATGTAATCCGAATCAATACCTAATCCCGAACTCCTTGATCTTCAGCTGAGCCTGTAGATCTTCTGGAAACGATACCGACACTATATCACATTGGTCAACTCCTCACCACACAAATTATTAATTTAAATCCGATAACATGTGCTTTCTTAGAAACGAGACCAGCATCTTCAAACACTACCTTACCGAAATTGCATTTTTCTGAACGTCATTATAGGCTTGTGTCATCCCATAAATGATCCGTCCGTTGCGGTAAAAGTTGTATATTCAAGTCAATCCCTCGACAATGAGTACCATCCAGTTACTTCAACTCCTTATAAGTCGCTTGTAATGTAATCCGAATCCATATCTAATCCCGAACTCCTTGATCTTCTGTTGAGCCTGTAGATCTTCTGGAAAGGATAATGATACTATATCACATTGGTAAACTCCTCACCACACAAATTATTAATTTAAATCCGATGACATGTGCTTTCCTAGAAACGGGACCAGCACCTTCAAACACTACCTTACCGAAATTGCATTCTTCTGAACGTCATTATAGGCTTGCGTCATCCCATAAATGATCCGTCCGTTGTGGTAAAAGTTGTATATTCAAGTCAATCCCTCGACAATGAGTACCATCCAGTTACTTCAACTCCTTATAAGTCGTTTCTAATGTAATCCGAATCAATACCTAATCCCGAACTCCTTGATCTTCAGCTGAGCCTGTAGATCTTCTGGAAACGATACCGACACTATATCACATTGGTCAACTCCTCACCACACAAATTATTAATTTAAATCCGATAACATGTGCTTTCTTAGAAACGAGACCAGCATCTTCAAACACTACCTTACCGAAATTTCATTTTTCTGAACGTCATTATAGGCTTGTGTCATCCCATAAATGATCCGTCCGTTGTGGTAAAAGTTGTATATTCAAGTCAATCCCTCGACAATGAGTACCATCCAGTTACTTCAACTCCTTATAAGTCGCTTGTAATGTAATCCGAATCCATATCTAATCCCGAACTCCTTGATCTTCTGTTGAGCCTGTAGATCTTCTGGAAAGGATAATGATACTATATCACATTGGTAAACTCCTCACCACACAAATTATTAATTTAAATCCGATGACATGTGCTTTCCTAGAAACGGGACCAGCACCTTCAAACACTACCTTACCGAAATTGCATTCTTCTGAACGTCATTATAGGCTTGCGTCATCCCATAAATGATCCGTCCGTTGTGGTAAAAGTTGTATATTCAAGTCAATCCCTCGACAATGAGTACCATCCAGTTACTTCAACTCCTTATAAGTCGTTTGTAATGTAATCCGAATCCATACCTAATCCCGAACTCCTTGATCTTCTGTTGAGCCTGTAGATCTTCTGGAAAGGATAATGATACTATATCACATTGGTAAACTCCTCACCACACACATTATTAATTTAAATCCGATGACATGTGCTTTCCTAGAAACGGGACCGGCATCTTCAAACACTACCTTACCGAAATTGCATTCTTCTGAACGTCATTATAGGCTTGCGTCATCCCATAAATGATCCGTCCGTTGTGGTAAAAGTTGTATATTCAAGTCAATCCCTCGACAATGAGTACCATCCAGTTACTTCAACTCCTTATAAGTCGCTTGTAATGTAATCCGAATCCATATCTAATCCCGAACTCCTTGATCTTCTGTTGAGCCTGTAGATCTTCTGGAAAGGATAATGATACTATATCACATTGGTAAACTCCTCACCACACAAATTATTAATTTAAATCCGATGACATGTGCTTTCCTAGAAACGGGACCAGCACCTTCAAACACTACCTTACCGAAATTGCATTCTTCTGAACGTCATTATAGGCTTGCGTCATCCCATAAATGATCCGTCCGTTGTGGTAAAAGTTGTATATTCAAGTCAATCCCTCGACAATGAGTACCATCCAGTTACTTCAACTCCTTATAAGTCGTTTGTAATGTAATCCGAATCCATACCTAATCCCGAACTCCTTGATCTTCTGTTGAGCCTGTAGATCTTCTGGAAAGGATAATGATACTATATCACATTGGTAAACTCCTCACCACACACATTATTAATTTAAATCCGATGACATGTGCTTTCCTAGAAACGGGACCGGCATCTTCAAACACTACCTTACCGAAATTGCATTCTTCTGAACGTCATTATAGGCTTGCGTCATCCCATAAATGATCCGTCCGTTGTGGTAAAAGTTGTATATTCAAGTCAATCCCTCGACAATGAGTACCATCCAGTTACTTCAACTCCTTATAAGTCGTTTGTAATGTAATCCGAATCCATACCTAATCCCGAACTCCTTGATCTTCAGCTGAGCCTGTAGATCTTCTGGAGCGGATATCGACACTATATCACATTGGTAAACTCCTCACCACACAAATTATTAACTTAAATCCGATGACTTGTGCTTTTCTAAGAACGGGCCCAGTATCTTCAAACACTACCTTACCGAATCGCATTTCTCTGAACGTCATTGTAGCCTGGCGTCATCCCATAAACCATCCGTCCGTTGTTGTAAAAGTTATATATTCAAGTGGGTCCCTCGGCAACAAGTACCATCCAATTTCGTCAATTTCTCATAAGTCGTTTGTAATGTAATCCGAATCCATATCTAATCCCGAACTCCTTGATCTTCAGCTGAGCATGTAGATGTTCTGGAGAGGATATCGACACTATATCACATTGGTAAACTCCTCACCACACAAATTATTAATTTGAATCCGATAACATGTGCTTTCCTAGAAACGGGATCAGCATCTTCAAACACTACCTAACCGAATCGTATTTTTCTGAACGTCATTGTAGGTTTGCGCCATCCCATAAACCATCCGTCCGTTGTGGTAAAAGTTGTATATTCAAGTGAGTCCCTCGGCAAAGGGTACCATCTGATTACTTCAACTTCTCATAAATCTATTCTAATGTAATCCTAATTAACTAATCTCAAATTTATTCATCTATATCGAAGCCTGTAAATCTTCTGGAAAGGATACTAACATCGGTTAACTCCTCACCGCACAATTATTTGATTAAATTCGGTGACGCGTATTTCACTAGCAACGATCTTCCAAACTTACCAAATCGCAGTCTTGTAAACGTCAGTACGGACTTGCATCATCCCCTAAACCATATGCCGACTATTTTTAAAGTTTTAGATTTGCCTTTCAATTACTCCAAAGTACAACGTGAAGATGGTAATCCCGTTGCTAGCGGAACGCGTATCACTGACGAAATTCAATACTTTGTATGGTGAGGAGTTTACTGTGTCAGTAATACTACACCATAGTCTTTTCAATCACTATCAATTCAAATAACCTAACTTCAGCTACCTCAATAGTAACAATAACAAAAGTAATTATACATTTTTTTCGCCTTTTTTTTCCAGTTCGTACTCTGCCTTCTCATCGCCGTTGCCTACGGCGCGGTCTCCACGATCAACTCGAATCTTCGCGCCTACAATACCCGCCCGGTGATAATCGCTGGCGGCTGGGAGGGCGGCAGAGGCATCGGCGGCGGCGGTATCGGACTCGGAAGGGGCATCGGACTTGGACTCGGAGGCGGTTGGGGCTTAGGAAAGGGCGATTTAATCGATTAAGGGTAGATACGTCTCTAAGAAAAAGTAAATGTAAAGTTTCGCCTCTCGCATTGGTCTATTTATAATTTAAAACTGACTGTTATTGAATAAACATTTAGGAACGCACTGTATGTTGTTTTTGTCCGACCTTTTCGAAGTCATCTCATCTCGTTGTCGTTTTCCTTATTGATTCGTCGATATACTGCGATTTGTTTTCGGCCATTTACAAATATTCACGTTAAATATTCGTAAAATATCAATGTATCGGCGTTGTCAGTGATTTAACGAATTAGGTTAGTTTGAATACTAGTACTCTGATGATTACAAACTATTTGGCCGAAACCAACTGTGATAAGAAATAAGCGAGATTTATTTTAACACTAATATGGTGAATAACAATAAAGTCCTCGTACATGCGAGGCTAACTGACGAGCAAAACAGCATATGTAAAGTGAGCACCAATATCGTTCGAGAAATACGATGTTGATAAAAAGTTAATAACAATAGTTGATATAATAGAATGATAATAGTACTGTTATGAATTTCGCTTCTCAAAATTCTTTTTCTACGAGTCTGATCACTGGATTGTAGAATAATTCGACTAAAACACTGACGTTGTGTTTTATTTACTAAATTTGCTGTTTATTCTGCTTTCCAAAAATTTACACTAACAAAAATCCACTGTTTAAGGTACTTTGCACTTCATTTCAACTTTATCAGGTCTCTTCGGTTTGGCGCCGATGTCGCTGGTCTGCTGTCAAATCACAACTCACTAACTGGCAAACAAGTGCGACTGCTCTTTTGCCCGAATATTATAGTTAGTTATTCGAACGCTATTTCTAGAAATTTTCCATTTCCTTTTTTCACAATTCGCTTCATTTGCTGATGATAAAGTTACCACTTTTGACAATTCTATAACAATACTTAACTGATGAAAGCCAGAATACGCGTGGTTTGGGGTCAGTCTGCAATCAATCAATGCAGCAACGAAACATAGACATTGTCAGAGGGGCAAAAATCGGGAATAAACGCCATGGAAGTGAGGCTTATAAGAAAATTTGAAAATGAGAAAAGCACAGACAGAACAATAGTCCAGTAACTTCGTCTTGGAAAAGGCAAATATCTACATGAGATATAGTAATTTTCTCGATATTATAATTAGTTGCAGGGGTGTATTCTAAGCATAATTGTAGATTTGAGGGGTTCCCCGAGTGTCAGCAGAGCCACTACCGCGAGTAGCGCGTTTAATTCGATATCTCGAGAACGGTTACTGTACACGAAAAATCACAGAGACCTTTTCCCTCATAAATTAAATTTCCTAACTTTTTTTCGAAACTATTTTTTCTAACATCAATACCTTTTGTGTTATTCATTTTTCGCCCGTATCGCCCTAACCGTTAAATTTCTTTGAGCCTCAGCCAGTATTAAACTTATAGATCACTCAATTATCTACAACTTTTGTCTGAAACTTCTTTCTCTACTAACAATACTTTTGTACTTATTGGTCAGTTTATAGTGGCTCTGCTGACACCAGGGGAACCCCTCAAATCTACAACTATGCAACCTCCTCAACTAATTATAATATCTAGAAAATTACTGTATCTCATGTAGATTGATTCACCAAGTTACTGGTCTATAAGGAATGAAATAATTAGAAAAAGCTTGCGAATAGAAATAATAAGCGAAAAATCATAAAAGGACAACTTAGATAGTTTGGTCACGTGTGTGGGATGAGAAGCGAGAGACAAACTAAACGGGTGTTCGAAACGGGAATATGTGGAGAAAATACAAGAGTCAGATGGATTGAGGGAATCAGGAAAGAATGAGAGAAAAGAGGAATGCCATGGGGAAACATACGGAAACTAACACAGGATAGGAAACAATGAAGGCAAAGATGCAAGGCTCAACCCCTCCAGCCTTACACCTAAAAGTAGAAAGGCTCAGGATTAAGTAAGTAAGTGGAATCAATCTAAATGAATTGAAACCCATATTGAGAAACCCCAAACACATATTTCGACGACCAAGTTATCATTCTCAGTGAAAAATAACAATTGTTAACTCTGGTTAACAATCCATTCCGGCTCGGAAAGTTTGAACTTTCTGTTGTTTCTGTTCTCATCTCTTCATTATAATCCAAAGCAATTGAAAGCTTTGGATGATATGAGAAAATGTTCACAATTTACTTACTGGGCGTCTTCAAAAACTCTCAGAGCATAATGTAATTTTCGTTTTGTCCATCCGCAGGTCTGCCCCAAAATAAACGATGGGTCATCGTAGTGAAGCACAAGACTACTGTAAATGCGACGCTTTTTAATGTGGGGACGAAACTTATTGCCCATCATTGACATTCTCGATTGCGGTGGTCTGTCTTGACCGTCGGTGCGCCAACATGTAGAAAAACTTTTACAATTTTCAATTTCTCCCCGTTTTAATGCTAACGGTGAAGTAAGCTCAATTTTCTACTGACCGTCTTCACAAACCATCAGAAGCAAAATCGGCTGAATCAGTATTTCTTCTTAAAAATCAAACCTTCTCCTTAGAGCTTAATTAGAAAACTACTTTCACTATTTGTAGGTTTGCTGAAGCGCGAAGTTGGAGTAGATCGGTGTTTTGGACTGTAGGCCAAATCTTACACTTCAACAATATTTTTTCCCGTTGTAGGTGTTAACAAAATACACTAATTGTACCTCACAATTTAATCAAATTGTTCGTTACAATGTGCTTAACCACTAACTTACAAATTTAACTTGAAGAAATACACGGCGCACTTAACGGCTACTTACTTACTAAATAATTGATTAAATTAAACGCGGTTGAATTTGTTGTAATCTCCCGAAATATGATACTGGTGTACCCGAATGATTTATTGCCCGAATTGGCTGTGTTAGACCGAGTCTTGTACTCGAGTCCTACAATGTAAAACCGAAACCTTTTGACTGACAAATTGCACTGCCTCATCTGCAATCATCTACACTTAAAAAAGGTTCGCAGGGTGGTGCTAAAAATGGTAAGTATTTCCCTATTGGTGCAAAAGTGAAAGTTTAGAAATAGAAATTAAGGGAAAGTACATGAAATGGAATTTTGTAGAAAGTTAGGGTGAAAACAAGATAATAAAGTTGCAGCTGGTGTCCCTTCTAGGTAAAGGGGTACTAAAATCGGTTCCGATGACATTGAATTTGACAACTTAGATTTACGTGAAACATAACAACGGAGATAAATTGTTCACCATAAAACTAAAATACAAAACATACAAAAAATACAAAATATACCGAGGTCGTTAAGAACTTTCGGGATCGAATATTTAAAACCTTTATTTAATGTTTCTTGACTTTGTATTACTAAAAATAACGCACACTATTCAACACTATTCGCAGACGCGCGTTTCGCGGTCATACCGCTCATCAGTGCGACTGTGTGAAGTAGATTTCGTTTCTATAGAAGCTCTATATAAGCCCGGGTGTCAGATATTCGTACATATGAGAGTTCAATTACGAAATTCGGCCATAACGTACTAATTGCGCATTTTTGCAGCTTTTTGATTCTACAGAAGTAGACAACTTGTTTTGCCACAAACTCCTGTAGTAGCTACAATCGCGCACTCGGCTAGCCCGCCGTGAGAAAATTGTGCTTCATTAGAAAACTACTTTCACTATTCGCAGACGGGCGTTTGGCGGTCATACCGCTCATCAGTGCGACTGTGTGAAGTAGTTTTCATTTCTATAGAAGCTCTATATAAGCCCGGGTGTTAGATGTTCGTACATAATGCTAATTAAGCACAATTTTCCCACGGCGAGCTAGCCGAGTGCGCGATTGTAGCTACTACAGGAGTTTGTGGCAAAACAAGTTGTCTACTTCTGTAGAATCAAAAAGCTGCAAAAATGCGCAATTGTTTCTTAAGGTGTGTGGCAAGTTGCCCTGTAGTGTTGAAACCATACCATGAAAAATAGGCCGTAAAAAATTGGTTATGCGCACTCCATTGACCGTAATGACAACACCAGTCTCATTTTTGAAACACTACGATCCAATTACACCACCAGCCCAAGAAACACTCCAAACAGTGACAAGTGATTCAACAACTGCCTTTGGATTTTCAGAAGTCTAGATACAACAATTGTCTTTGTTAACGTAGTCATTCAAATGAAAATGACCTTCGTCAGAAAAGATGATTTTGTCTGAAAATTCAGTGCTTTGTTCAATGATGAAATCAGCAACTTGTTGACGTTGATCAGAACGTGGTGGTTTAAATTTTTGCACCAACTGGATTTTATACGACTTTAGAACCAAATCCTTACCCAATATATGACATGTTGTGCTCGCGGTCAAAACTAATTTTTGAGAATGCCGTGAAATTGATAAATTTGGATCCTCCTCAACACCATCGCTCACAGCAGCAATATTTTCTTGCGAACGACCGGTACGAGTACGTTTTAATGTTGCTACGTTGTGTACTGACTCCGTTGTCTCAAAATTTTTCAATGAATTCTTAATTGTAGACTCTGGTGGACGATTATAAAGACCGAAAGTATCCACGATTTGATGAAATGTGTTTTTTACAGGTCGATCATATTCATAATGGAGTTTCGAGCAAAATTGAATTGACTTTATTAAATTGTAGATCTTGTACTGCAAACAAAAGCACAAACTGAATGACGTATCTGTCATCTTACCCAAATACCAACCTAACGGAAAAAAGTTCTTATTGAAATATCCTTTAAAATAGGAAGCACCCAGTGCAAGCCTGTACGGACGAGTTACAGACGGAATTGAACCGTTTTGGCCAACTATAATAATTATTGTTTTCCTTTTATCACCTCTTCTATGTATAAAATATCAAAACATTGATTATAATCAACATCTACATAAAACTAATAAACTAATAATGAACGAAGATAATAGATTATTTCTGTTTTTTATTAATTGACGCTTTTTCAAGGATATCGGTTTGACTTTATACAATGTCAACACCTACCAGTCGATAATAAGCACTTTAAATTTTGAGGTAACAGTCTAGGTAAAAGAAAAACTAGATCAAGCCTACGAGCGGTTGAAACCTAAAAAAGTACAAGAAAAACCAAAACAGGTCATCGAATCGAAATGCAACCATCTAGATTGGAACGCCAAGTTCTCTATCGCTCGTTTGTATGCACACATTACAAATATACATGCACACATATATTCGCCAAGATCCTGTCTCCGAATGTTCTAAGCATTGCTAATGGATTTAGAAAGATTAATGGGCAAACCAGAAAAAGCAAGAGTCTAGAACGTGTTAGTCGAACGTGTATATCGTTGCACAGTTCGCTTAATAATCTTTAATAACTTTTGTCGACCGTAAATTGAAGGTTTTTTTTTGTTTTAAATTAGTTATCGGCTATTTTAATGTAACATAAGGTATCTAATTCATTAATTTATATGGATATTTTATTTACGATTGCGTTCGTGATTACGACAATAAATAGCTGGGTTCAGTATATTCCATAAAAAGTAATAATCGATTAAAATCGATCAAAATTTTTTATGGACTTTTATGGATTATAATAAATTTTGCAAGTGTATATGTGTTTCGAAATCTTAAGCTTCTGCTATATTTAGTTCGAATATCAACTTACTTTCGGGGGAATTGGGATCTAAGGCCATGAGATGAGTTTAGGTTGCACATGCCTCTCCTGGATATTTGTGAAATGTCTTTTTTGCCGGTGATAAGGGTGAAATAGAGAAAAAACATACATTTTCGTGTAGTCCTCGTTTAATCCATTAAAGTAGAAGATCCTCGATATTTTAGTTTGTTTTCAAATTCCATTTCTATATTTATGATAAAGAAATAATTGAATAAAAGTAATGCTTCTGAGTATTCTAGGGCGTACCTTTTCGGATTCCGGACTCGGAATTAAGATCTTTCTGCCAGAAAATTAAATATGGCGGATTTTAAATGAAAGAATGGAAAAAAATGTACATTTTCAACCGTTATGATTTCTTTCCACATCGAAATGTGGCTCACACATCGGTACACAAAATTGTTAAAGTTTAACAAGGAATATTTTCCATTTCTGCATTAATGACATTTCTATTCCAAAATGGTGATTTATTGTAGTAATTATTCGTAATATTGACTAAACTTGGTCACAGACAAAATAATACAGTCGAGCCAAGCAACCAAGTCTGCTGGGTAGGCGTGGTGTGGCGTCACTGCATGTTTAGAGATACATTCAGTATCAACAGTAATATGGCGGCAAATTTGAACACGTAACAATTTGTATTTGCAAGTTTATTAATTTTTCTTACCCAAGTTCTTGTATAAACTTGTTAAAACTGTTAAAAGAAAATTTAGTAGACAAGTACCAGAATTAGATTTGAGAAGGAAATAAATGAGGAAATTTTATTTCTATTTTATATATTTGTTTCTACTTTTATTAATAAAACATATTAAACAAAAGGGATCAAAACAGTAAAACATTTTTTATAAATTTCAAACGGTGTGTGTTTAAAACTAATTACATAGTGTTATCGTCAGTACTTTCCTCCTCACTGATTTCAGAATCTTCACTTGACGAGCCAGTGTTTACCATAAAACATAAACTTTCTACAGCTTCATCTAGCAAACCATCGCGTTGCCACATTTCCTCTTCTAAACGCTTAACGTGTTTGCAATGTTGATTCCAATCTGAAGGACCTATCTCTAAAAATGCATTTCCCATTAATGTTTCAATTTCCGCAGCACTGTGATTAACATTATTCATGGCAACCTTATGTTTAGCCAAACTCCATATGTATTCTATTGGATTGAGATCGCAATGGTAAGGTGGAAGGCGCAGTACTGTGTGACCATGTTTTTTCAACAGTTCATCAACGTAGTATGTCCTTGTGTGATTTAATTGCTTTACCAACACCAATAGTTCAGCCTTTCGCATGTCATCGATTGTTGACATTCCATTATTGTCTAGCCAAGCCTTTATACTTGCTTTACATGTAGCCTGTGTTGGTAGTTTGTTGATTTCTGCGCTTTGGTAAGGAGCATTGTCCATTACGACAATCCCATTTGGTGGCAAATTTGGAATTAACTGGGTTTCCAACCATCTCATGAAATTATTATAGTTCATATCATCGTGGTAATCTCCAGACTTGCTTTTTGATTTAAAAATGAGAAGTGCATTATCAACGAAACCATATGATCCACCTGCATGAACAATTATATACCTCTGGCCAGATCGATCAGTTTTATAAACACCAGCTTCGTCTTCTGCTTGCCAGCACTTATTGACTCCGTAAGATGGATGGATATAAGTTTCATCTAAATTTGTCACTGGCTTCTTATTTTCCCCTAACGCATAATTTTCTCTTATTTTTCGTACATAGCGAGAATGCCATGCAACAATGTCATTACATTCCATTAATAATTTCCTTTTATTATGGGATTTTTTGTATTTAAAGCCGATTTGTAATAAATATTTTATTAGAGTTTCTTTACCCCCAGCGTAGCCAACCTTGTCCTTCATTCGAAGAACCAACATGTTAATGGTAGGAACTTTATCTACCGTGTAAATTTTATGAACAGTTCTCTTTAAAACACCTAAGTCAAAATCATCTAGAATAATTTTGTTGGAACCCCCACTTCGTCGTTTCTTTGAAGGATGCCTCAATATCCTATCATTGGAACGTTTAGCTTCATTTCTACAAAATAGCAATAAGTATTTATTTCAGAACAACTATAATCAAATACAAATTAATTAATTTTTGTTATGAATTTTGTTGATTTCCCAGTCGCTGCACCAGCTAGTTCTGTAGCCTTTTCCAAGGGAAATGTCCACACACCAGCAGCTTTTTGTCGGTCGAAAAACTCCCCAACATTTTTAATAATTTTTCTGGCTTTGCAATGAACAGGTTTTTTACTTTTACTTGCCATAGCGATGATGGCGATTAGAATAAATGGATTCTATAAATAGGTACGTACATAAATGTTAAATACCTAAGATGCAAAAAATATGTTTTGAGGTTATAAGATAATTTTATTTTAAAATGACTTTTAATTATCTATAAAATATATGCCTACCTTATTTCGAATAAGACGAACAAAAATCTTAAAAGAGATTTGTTTTTATAAAAATGAACGAAAGCAGAGAAAATTAGGAAATACAAACAGACGATAACACATTAGTTTGCTATGTACGCTATGTAGCTCATGTAGCTATTACTTTCACTTTTGTCACGGAAGGTACACGTCGGTAAAGGTTGCCGGTATTGGCTTAAATTTTTACCGCCACTAATTTTTAAAATTACTTGACATATTTTCCGAGGGATTTGTTTGCTTGGTGGAACTGTATTTGTGATAACAATAAGTCGTTAGATTTTAATAAAATATATTAGAATATAAGGAAACGAAAAAACGAACATGAAGTTTTACTTATTGTTAGTTAAATGGTCAATAATAATTTTTGTAATACAAATGTTCTGAAAAAATTTGTTTGCTAGACTTTAACAATGTTCGATCGATGATTAATCGAGATTTCCTGTTTTCGTGCAATTACAATGTAAAAAGGTTGAAAATGTGTATATTTTGTCATTTTTTCATTTAAAATCTGCGAGATTTAATTTGCGGGCAGAAGAATCTCATTTATCACCCCCGGATTCTGAAAGAACATACCCAGAAGGAATCGGAAAGACTACTTTTATTCTTTTATTTTTTTTTTTTGTTATATATATATGGAAATAAAGTTAGAAAATGAAGGATCTTCGCCGCCAATAGTTTAAGTAAAACTACAAACACGAAGTTGTGCATTTGTTCTCGCTCACGGGGGATGACTCGCAGTGAGGTATTTGGTATTATTGTTGTCGTAACTCGCCTATTAAACAGGGGTTATTTTCGAAGAAAACCAATTTATTACTATTAACATTGAGCAGAAGAACTGGGTGTAAATGTTAGGACTTAAATTTTGGTGGAAATTAATGGGGATTGCAGCCAAGGATGAGATGTGAACTTGCAACTCCAAGCTTTCGAATTGTTTCAATTCTTCATTGGAGAGTTCTCCATGAGAGCTGAGAAAACATTTTGTCAGCCACTAAACAGAATGATGTCAAGACTAAACATGTTTCATCATGTTTCTATATATTAAAGATTTACGTCTATTAACAAACGGTTTAACAGCGTCCCAGAAATATCGCCCAGCACCTGGAGCGCAAGTTTCTGCTGTAGTTGTTGTTATGAGTTTTGGGATTGGGCAATTTTTAAAATTATATGCCAAATACCCTTAAAGTTTTTCCAAGTTCAGGAAAAACATTTGAATTTGAAAATGTATGAAGCGTCGGCAGAACTGGCATTATTTCTTCCTATTTTCAACCATCTTTAAAACATAATTAGAAGCTCTTCAAGTGTAACCGTTTTTATCTTCTTAGGTACATATTTTCTCTACTATTTAACAACACAGCGCAAGAGGTTTCCAACATTGTTGAAATTGTATTGAGAACACACGGCTTGTATTTAGCGACCCCAAATTGTTGCGTAAACAGTTAAACTATAGGGTGAAATAAGTGTTTCGGAAATAAATAATAATGCAGTAGGGAAAGTTGGGGTGGCCACCAGAGTAATGGCAACCACCTATTATTTAGCTTGAATGTGTTTCAAATCAAATATCAGGTAGTACTTCCGTATATTAATGATTAATCCGACTACCCGACAAAATTTTAACGACGCGACGTTCGATATTAATTGTCAACAATATCGAATCACGTAGCAAAATGAAAAATGCCCGATTTCTAATAAGAGCTGTTCATGTTGGTCATGCTTATGATTTCAAAATATCGTAAATATCGAGTTAAAGGTGAGTTTCTTTAGGATAATACATTTTATATGATATTATTTAAAGAAACCTCGTTTTTTGGGCCATTCAAACAACAATGATGATGGTTTCAGATGTGCAAACTCACTGACATATATTATATAGAATTTTTTTTTGATCATAAAGTGAATTATACATAATCTTTTTTTTTGTTTTACTCTTTATGCGATTTACATTTTTATTTTTATTTGTTGAATATATTATGTTTACTTTATTTTATAATGATGTGGCCATTCTTTATTTCTATTATATTCTGAAGTGTACACGACCTATGTATGTACTATATGAATGCCTAATTTTGGTTTTATTTTTAAACTGTTGGGCAGAATAAAGACATTTATTTATTTATTTATTTATTTAAACAATGGCCGACCACTATTATACCGTATGTAGAAAATGTTAATGCACTAACGCTTCAGATGTAGTTAAAGTGAATTAAAACTGAATTAAAAAAACTTATTCATCACACATACTACCCGAGATTAACCTCTAAAGGTACATTCAGATAGGGAGTGCAAAATTAGTGTAAACTTAATTGTAAGGTTATTGTAAAATATTGGTATTCAGCGTTCATAATCATATAACAATCTAAATTTTAATACTTGTGAAGTTAGTTACTTGCTAAATGTCAACCAAGTGAATTAACCTAAATAAAATATTTATTACATATTGTATATTTTATTTTACAATGGATTTAAATATACGAAAATATTATATGCAGTCTTTATTAGCAGCGTCAACGCTAATTATCTACGAATACAAAAAACGGTGTAAAAGGAGGCGACGTTGGTGGATACGGCCAATTAATACAAGGAAGGTGGAGCAAGGGGACTATTATAATTTAATACAAGAAATGCTGAACGAAGACCTAGATTCTTTTTTTATATATACAAGAATGAATAATGCATTGTTTGAAAATCTATTTCAAATGGTTGGCCCATTATTAAGTAAGAAGTCAAATCGACCTTGCATACCAGCAAATGTAGATTGTTAATTACATTAAGGTATTCATACATCTGAATTATATAGAAAATTAAGTATTATGCCCTTACTTTCTTTTAGATTACTTTCATCTGGGGATTCCTTTCAGTCTGTTACCTTTTCGTACAGAATTGGCAAATCAACAGTGTGTGAGATATTTCGAGAAACATGTGATGTGTTATGGAATATACTTCAACCACTTTACCTACCAGTTCCAAGTGAGAATACGTGGAAAGAAATCAGTAATGATTTCTTAATTAAGTGGCAGCTTCCAAATTGTGTGGGGGCCATAGATGGCAAACACGTTCATATCAAACAACCAAATAAATCCGGATCATTATATTACAACTATAAAAAGACTTTCAGCATGATATTATTTGCTGTTTGTGATGCAAATTACAAATTTGTGCATGTAAATATAGGATCCTATGGATCTACAAGTGATGGAGGTATATTGAAAGAATCTACTTTTGGGAAACAGCTCCAAAGTGGAACAATAAATTTTCCACATGAAACTCCATTACCTAACACACTAAAGCCAGTGCCATATTTCTTGGTGGGTGATGAAGCATTCCCATTACAAACAAATTTATTAAGACCTTATAGTGGAAGGCTTTTGGATGATGAAAAGAGAATATTCAATTACCGTCTAAGTCGTGCAAGAAGGTGCATAGAGAACACATTTGGTATATTATGTTCACGATGGAGAATATATTTTAAAACAATAAATGCATTCCCAGAAACAGTTGACCAAATTGTTAAAGCAACAGTGTGTTTGCACAATTACATAATCACTGAAGAGAAGAAATTTGTTAATGAGCAACCAAATAAATATTTCTTGGATTCTGACAACAATGAAAATGCTTTAGGACGTATACTTCATAGAAGAATAGGAACACGCAATGCTCAACATGATGCAATTCAGTTTAGGAATTACTACAAGAATTATGTAAACAGTGACTTAGGTAGTGTCCCTTGGCAAGATAATATTGTAAATGGAATATAAACAGGGTAGCTAGATTATTTTTCATTAAGCAAATGTATTTTAAAAACTTTTATGCAAGCTGTAAATTTCAAAATAAGGAATGCACGATGTATCAGGCTTTTTGCATTTGAATTTTGAGGTTGGGGCTTCAATATAAATATAATAAAGAAATTTTTAAAAAATAAAGAAATATTTTTATTCTTCAATCTAGATAAATTAACATTTTAAGAGTTTTGTATTTATTTACTAGACTTATTATGTCTACGACACATGCATCAGCACTTTCTTCAGGCATCAGAGCCAAGGTTTCTGCAACATACATTGCAATACTATGGAAACGACACTTTGGTGGTTGGGCTGTTGACAATTCTATTGCTGCATCAGCTATTTTGCTGATCATCATTTGTACTGATGGACTGGAGGATTGTTTTCGCTTTCTCTTCGAATATATATTTGGGGTATTTACTACATGGTTTTGAGTAAATACTGACGTGTTGGGTGTTAATATTGTTTCAAATGTAGATGATTCAGGTGAAGCTATTTCTTCTACTGAAGTATCATTTGTAAACTGAATTGTTATTTCTTCTTGTGCACACTCTGTAGCTTCTTCTTCCGAAGCCACTATATTTGAAATTGTTCTGAAAAGAAACGCAAACATGTATCAATATTATTTATAATCACACAGTATATATAAAGTTATAAAACACATACCTTCTTTTTAACATCACATCATTAAAAACTCAATGTTTCCATTAAATACCATGGTTCAAAATCTATTTGGGCAGAGCCACTACATGTTGCCTCTTCCAATTTAATTTTTTCTTTTCTATATTTTTCACGTAAACTTTTATATTTACTTTGCACAGCTTCAACTGAGATACTTCATTTATATAACGTATCAATAATATATAAAATTACTAACCTGATGTATTTAATAATTTTGCAAGTTCCTTAAAACTATTTTCCTTTTTAATCGCATTTTTAAAATCGTTTGATTTCCTATTCCAAATAGCGGGATACTGTGTTAATAATAGGGCTAATTTTTCTTCCATTTCGAAATTTAGCTAAAAACGTAACCAAACGTAACCTCAACTCAATATTATTCTTTCCAACTGAACACGTCGAAAATAATTAGCTTTAGTTCCTAATTTCGCATTGGTGAATTATAAATTGTGTAGTGCCAAAGTTTGGAGTTTACAAACTTTTGCACTGCACTAATTATTAATTTCGTATTACAAATTAATTTGAACGCTCCGTTTAATTTGTACTTTACAAACTTCTACACTGCAACTTAATTCTTACACTAATTTTGCACTCCCTATCTGAATGTACCTTAAGTACTACAGTTCTGGAGAACTTTCCGATGAAGAATAAAAACAATTCGAAAGCTTAGAGTTGCCAAAAGAAAGTCTTTTATTTCACATTTCATCCTTGGCTGCAATCCCTATTAATTTCCTTCAACACTTTTACCTTTACTTTTAACGTTAATAGTAGGGGAGAGTCGTCCAGGTTTGACTGTCGTCCAGGTTGGACTTTTTCGAATTTGAATATGAGATCGTTAGCGACATCTGTACAAAAGCGCCAATAAGTTACTTTTGTGAAAAACAAACTTTTCACAGCTTTCCTCATTCGGTATTGTGTCTCTGTCCAGTGTAGTGTCTTCACCTGCTTCTTGACCGTGAAAAAGTTTGAAAACATCTATAGAAACTGTGCCATACCTATGAGAAAAAAAATGCAAGCATCAAGGTAAGTGTATGTGTGTGTTATTTGATTAATAGTTAACGAAATCCCATGAGGATTTTGCAATGTTCAAAGTAGTTTGGCTATAGTGCGACGCGATGCAATTATAACGTTGTAGTCAAGGTTGGACCTTTTGCGTAGTCAAGGTTGGATCATCGCATTTTCTCGTTTCTATTAGGGTGGACCTTTTGCGTAGTCAAGGTGGGATCGTCGCATTTTCTCGTTTCCATTAAGGTGGCAATGATGAAGATGAAGACTTCTGCATTATTTGTTTGAAACCGATGCCTCGACGTTTAAATCGTAATAATTCCATTGCATGTATTGAATGCAAGAGAGATGTTCATTTTGAAATGTGCAAATATTACCGAAAGTTACTTCGTCTGCCAAAATTGTATATCAGATTGATGTTTAGTAGAATATTAAAATATAAATAAAAATTACGTAAAAACGTAAATACAGCCGTATTTCGTTATTTCAAACCATTCCCATTAACATTTCGTTAATTTCTAGTGGTGGTCCAACCTGGACTGTAAAATCCAACCTGGACTACAAATTTTATTTTTTCAAACCGTCATAACTTTTTTATTTTTCAACCAATAAATTCGTGATGCACAGACGGGTTGTTCCGTTTTCAAAACCTTTCGAATGTCGGGCGCTAACTTTCAAAATTCCTTTTTAAACGAAAGTTGAAAAAGTGTCCGACCTGGACGACATTCCCCTACTATTAGTATTAAGTCACCCATCGAGAAAAATTTAAAAATTTAAGCGAGTACAAACTTATTTTTGTTATCAAAACAGTTAATACGATTTAAACAATTAAAGCAACCTTGCGGTTAGGGTGTTCGACAACGATGCCGATGGATCTTTATAAATTTAAGATGTCGATTTAATCAACTTTCAATCGGAATGAATGTCAACCGATGCCACACATCTCTGGGTACGGATAGCGTCGTGCGATTTCATCGACCGAAAAATTCACGTCTTTTGCTTGGAAACAAACAATGTAGGATATGCAGTGTTCGATGACTTGCGAAAAGAGTTTCGAATTTTGGAATAAAATTCTTGTAATGTTAAAAAGGAACCAACCGTTAAATTTAGACCGTAACAACGCGCAAAATGACACAGCATTTCCAATCGTTGAAAACTTACGAGGATACAAAAAATGCGATAATTTTTATTCTTAGAATTTAATACTTAAGCTATTAACAGACAATGTGTAAAGTATCCAATTTCCCACAAGAAGCTCCGAAAATCCCGCCATTCATTGTGCCTCTAATTGTACAAAAGCGTTGTTTTTGATATCCTTCCCATTTTTTTATATTCTTAATTGAATTCTTCCAAGAAATGAAAGGAAGATAAAAAACAATATGATAATAAAATAAAATGTAGAGGACTCTCTATAAACGACCTAACAATAAATTAGGTACGTTAATGGGCAATTAACAAGTAACCGTACAACCGTTTTGCGATTGACAAAGCTTAAATTTCCTTACGGATTATTGGCATATGCAAACTATGCTTACTTTGTAAGCTTTTGTACGGTTCCTTGTTAACTGCCCATTGACGCACCAAATTTATTATTATTAAAATTTTGGCTATCGAAAATAGTTCATTAGAAACAATTAGATACACATGACACGCTCCTTGCTTTTATTTCTCGAAAAGGAACATAAAAATTTGTCTGGATTACTTTTTCGAAAGCAAAGGACGAGACTTTCTAATAGAATAACCTGAACGTTAGTTGGAAATAATAAAAAAAAACACCACGGAGCTTTCCAGCTTGTCGAATTTTCTGAACAAACATTTACTTCAAACAAATAAATTACGAATAGATTTATTAAATGTAAATGACAAACCTTGAGGGGATTTGACTAACTGACATACAGCCAACATAAACAGAGCAAATAATTATGATACCATATTCAATCCGATAAAATTGCGTACCTACTACATGCATATACACATATAATGACTGCGTATCCTTCGCGAGATAACCGACCAAGGCTTGACCCGCTTGATAAATGCGCTCCAATTCTGACAGAATTATACCTTTTTTCGTATATTCTTTTGTCGTTGTTACACTTAAGACACAACTTAAAAGTACGTCACGAAATCGCGAATAAAATTGTCCACACGACAAACAACCCCGTTCTAGTCGCACCTACACCACAACGTATACAATGTCGGTTTTAGCCATCGCTAAGACCGTAACAATTGCAGAAAGTAAAACGGTGCACCCAGTTACATCATTACCATGACCTACACGGCCACGCTCAAACAAACCGACTAGGGGCTGGTATAAAAGAGACAAGCGTAAAACTCGAAGTCATTCAGTTCCCAACCGACAGTCAACAATCTAATACTAAAGAAACTACCCGGAGTCGAATCCATCCGAATCCACCACATCAGCCAAAATGCTTAAATTCGTAAGTGAATTTTTTGATTTGTAAGCAGATTGCTTTTTCGAGAATCTTTGGATTAAATTCAGAAATAATAAACGCTTGCCTTTTGGATTATCTCCACCACTTTCTTAGGCCAATCAAAGACAGAATTGACCTAAAAAGTTGTGGAGATAATCCAAAAGATACCGAAATATTTATTATTTATAGGTCACGAGATATGTGCATTTAATTGAAATAATTAACAAACAAAGTTGTTCGGTTAGTAACTACATATCTAGAACTTGATCAAAAATACCTATTCTTATGTTAATAATTTTTTTTTTAATTTGTACACCCCCTTAACCTATCGAACAGTATACGCACATATACTGCACCGCTCCTGGTCCTAACAGTGACATTTCCTTACTTCGTAACATACTGTAGGTAACAGATCTATTTCTAAGATTTTAAACTGCTTCGCTCCACTGTGATCGGAACTTGAACCCTAGACCTTCTCACTGTGAGGCGTCTATTTTACCACACGACCACTTGACGCCTTATTATCTTAACAATTATCAAAATATTATTTCCTGTTATTTTTGGAAATACTAATCACTTACTTACTTATTTAATCCTGAGTCATCCTACCGCGATGTGTAAGACTGTCGAGTCAAGTTGAGCTGACCATTTTTTCCATATCTCCCTATTCTGATTTCTGACTTTTAATGTGCTACAATCGTATTCCTCTTTCTTCTGATCCTTGCTGCACAGCCTCCCGCCCTGTTTTTCTCAGTCTTCTTCTTCCGTTAGAACCCTGTACTTGCGCCTCGTATACCGTCCTAGTTAACCCATTCAATGCCAGCCTTGAAAGTAGCTCTATCCCGCCTGGCCAAGTTGAACCCTGCACATTCGACCCCGAACGCGCCTGCGCGTCCATCGGCCTAGCGGTATTCATTTCACTTTTTTTCCCTTATAATTTTGATTTTTTTTTAATATTATAACGCACAAATTATAAATTATTATTTATAATATAGGATATAAAAATTGTATAATATCGTATACATATATATAAAAATACAAACTTTTGATTCTACAGAGTACAGTTATGAAACTTAGAGAAACATGTGGAGCAAAACACTGATTTACATATTTTACATTCGTAGATTGCGTCTTTTCTCTGTTTATTTTGACTACAATAATAACATTTTTTTGGAAACTTTTCCGTTTTTATCTTTTTTGTCAATTACCGTTAGTTCATGCTGTTCATGCGAAGCTTTTCTCTTTATCCCGCTGCTGGACGGTTTTGGAGAAGTATTAATTTTTTGGGTTGACCTACTAATGCATAAATTACACTAACTGGGAAATGTCACAAAAGTCAGTTTTCTTTGTGGAATACTTATTATATAACAGGAAGGAATTCATAAGCATTTGCTGGAATATATGGATTCATACTTTCTTGTACCATCTTAGAGTTTTTCGTTCGCAACTGTAGTATGAAAGTAATTGATCTTGCACATCGATTCCCCCATATATCTGTTGTATATAACGACAGCATTTGGTTTGTTAATATTTGTTTTACGTTTTGTGGTTACTTGAGTTTTCCCCATGTTCGTTTCTGTTGAAATCATAAGTACCTCACGTTTATCCATCCACTTCCCCACACATACGCCAGTGGTAGAAAATTTTTGCACTGTCTCACTTTTTTCAACTTTTTACTAGTTACCTCTTCAGGATTTTCCTTTTTGTCTTGACGGAGAGTTCCAGTGAAACTAATTTTTTTCTCGAGGAATGTTTCTGCTAACCCCACACTGTTGTAATAATTATCCATGAACAAACTATGACCCGCGTCATGGAAGTCTGCAGTTAGTGATGTCACAATTTTTGCAGCATGGCCAACTCCAGCATTAACATCACTTTTACCTGAATCTACTATACATCTTAGGATAAATCCGCTGGGTTCAGTCAATAGATAAAATTTGACTCCGTATTTGTGCCTTTTGTTATGTATGTAAACTCTGAAGAATAATCTCCCTCTCCATAACATTACACTTTCATCAATACAGATATTTCTATCGGGATAGCAAACTAATTTTACTTGTTCATTGAAGTGTGTGATGAGGGGCCGTATTTTATATAGCCTGTCTTCAGGAACTACTTCAGGTGAAATACTTTTTGCAAAATGCATGCACCTCATGATTAGAAAAAATCGATTACGACTCATAACATATAAGCTCCGAAGCCCAAAGAAAATAGTGGAGCTTGGTTCCAATAATCAGTTAGTCTTACTGCTTTCAGAGTTCCTATGTGGAAGAGTAGGCCTAAAAACACTTTTAGCTCTTCTACGTCCAATGGTTTCCAACTGATAATTCTGGAAAATTCTGATATACCTGCACTCAGAAATATGGTTTCTGCATAATCATTAGATTCCTTCACTATCATTTCCAATAACTAATCAGTGAAGAATAATTTGAAATAATCTACTGGCTCATTTCCATTCAACAATTCATGTCCTGGAAAGGCTTGATGTTCAGTAAATGGTAAAAAAGTTGTAGTATCGTTATCACACCAACTTGCTGACAAACATTCCTGAAGTTCTTCTTCAACTTCGTCAGGAATATCTGCTATTTCTTGATCTTGTAAATCAAAATCTACTCGTGTTTCTTCTTCATTATCAGCGTCAACTACTTCACCAAACCCCTCTTCATCGTCAGACACTTCTCTCTCTAGTAACTGTAAAAGCTGTTCATCAGTATATAATTTCTTTGTTTTATTTCATTTATCTAGTAGTATATCTATTTGTTCATTGCTCATTGTGGCTGAAAAGAGAAGAAAAATTTATAGTTAGCAATGCCACTGCAGGTACCAACTTTCGATCACAAAAATAATACGAATATGTTTTTAACTTACCTTATGTCCGTTTTAATTATTAAACGAGATTTTAGTATTTCTAAACAGAAATAGTATTTAAATTTATAATAAAACACTAATAAAAACACAAAAGAACTTCGCAAGTAAAAACATTCAAAAACTTAATATTTATAACCTGCATCGGAAGACCAATATAGAAACCTATCCCCTTGGTTATATCTAGATGTGCCAACAAAATATCAGAAGTATTACAGGTTTGCCAGAATTATTATTTATAAGGGAATACAAAGGAAGATAGGACGCGCTGGAGCGTCGCCGGCCCGGTGGGATAGTCGTGTTGGACGCGCTAGCGCGTCACTGGCAATGAATGGGTTAACCTATTGTCTGGTATGCTATGAATATATCCCAACCGTCTTAGTTGCCTTTCCTCTATTTTCGTTAGTATCGGTTTTATCTTAAAGTTCCTCCTGAATGTTTTGTTCCTGATATCCTCCAATCTTATTTTATTTTCTATTTTATTATCTATTAAATCACTCCAAAGTAAATTATTGTCCAAACATGCTTACTGAATGATTTCTACTTTTTACAGGTAGCTCTCCCACTATTCTTCGTCGCCGTCAATGCTGGATTATTAGGAGCACCCTTGGCTTACCATGCTCCCACTGTAGTTGCTGCACCGTTAGCCGTGAAAGCGGCAGTACCAGTTGCCACATCGTACCAAAACACTTATCAAGTAAGAGACAAGTTTTGAAATAACGAACCAACGATTTAGAAAATATAAATTATTTGAAAATGTACAGTTAAAACAGAAACTAAACAAAGTTTGTAGTAGTACATTAGTAATTGAAAACTAGTTTCAACGAGTTACTTTAAAGAGTCAATATTACCAATGAATAGCAATAAAAAGTAGAACATCCACGTGACTCTTTATTAAACGAATCTAACATTACTAAGGGGGTTTCAGAAGAATTTGTTTAATGGTTTGCATTGCAAGAATAAATTTTCTTTTCTGTTTTGTTCAAGCTGAATGGTTGTCGAGTTGTATTGTTATGAAGCTCTCTGAGAGCAGGTCTTATCCCTTGCTGTTTTCTGGTTATTACATATTTCTCGAAGTCCATTCTGTTTTTTTTCTTTCTGTTTCTATGGAACATGAGCCAGTTTCGTGGTTCAAAGGTACTAATTGATAGCAATTGTGGCAGATCTTTTATGAGGTCCTACATTTTTTGTGTTTCCTGCTATGTCTGAATTTCTTTATATGCTTCGTTTTCTTCTTTTATCTCCTTTGGTATAATTTCTTGGAATATATTCCGTGATCTTCCAACTCCTCTCTTTTCTGATATGTTCAAGCTGAATGGTGACCGCGTTGTATTACTGTGTGACTTTCTGAAAGCATGTCTTATTCATTTTCGTTTTCTGACGTTACTTTTTGTCAGGAAGAAGTAATGAGTACTACGTATTTAGGTCGTTTCACCTTGACTTCCCCGAGAGTCTAATACATTGTAATTTCCCAAGTTTGCAAGTTATTTTTTGTAGTGTATTCATCTCTATTTCACTGTTTCTTGACGTTTATTTCTCTTCTCTCCTCTGCTTCGATAGTGCGTAGGGCAACAATCGATTGCAATGGTAGCACATCGGCTATTACGTCCTATACCTTTTACGATTTCTACTGTTTTAATTTCCTTTAATTTTTATTTTCTTCTTCTTTTATTTCCATTTATATAATTCTTTGGTATATATTCCGTTAGGTGCCAACTCCTCTCCGTTCTGGTATGTTCAAGCTGAATAGCTTTTTTTTCTTTAAAGTTGTCGCTCGTATAGTTGTCGTTTCCTTTTTCATTGGAACCCATAAATCCACGTTTCTAATGGTCTTTAACTAAAATGTCCCATAAAATTCTCAAGGATTTGTTTGGTATATGCTGCGTGGTGTGCTAACTGATCCGTTTTCTGTTACGTTCAAGCTGAATAGTTGCCGCGTTGGTATTGGTATGTGACTTTTGGAGAGGACGCCTTATCCATCTCCTTTTTCTCCTGAATGTTGTTTTTTTCTATTCTGTTCTTCTTCATTAGAGCCCATAGATCGATGTTTCTAACGATATTTAGCCAAAAGTGTCTCAATTGGGGTTTCAATCTCCTTATTGTAAGTGCCTCTTTTGCTTTCTAGATTTCTGTTCCATGGAATTTGACTCTTCGGGCGTAATTTTCTTCTTCTTCTTTCTCTTCCACCCTTTTATACCGTTCGACGTTGAAAAGAATGAACGTACCGAGCTGTAGTATTGGTTGTTGCCCGGCAACGTATTATCCCGAGTAGGAACTGTTTGACTTTTAAGAGTGCTAAACTATTGCTTAGTGAGCTACCGTACATCCACCCCAGTCGTTTAATAGATAAAAAATACTTTTGTTTGTCATAACCCTTGATGTTTGGTTTTTGTTTACGGTCATTTAAAACGTTCTTCCTAAGCCAAACAATACTCCCAAAATAGCAAAATTCTTCTGTTTCTTTAAGTTCCTCTTCTTCCACATATCTGTTGTTGCTTATCTTCCGATTTTGTGATAGTGATGTTACAACTGTGACGATTTTACCATTTCGAGTAATTCTTTCGTTTTTAATCTCATCTAGTTCTTAGCAATAGTGAGGAGACATATATCATCTGCAAGTTCTAGGTCTTCCAATGTTGAAACGATTTGCCAATTCATTCGTGTGCGATTATTTGTTTTGCTTCTCATCACTGAGTCGATCACTATTGTAAATAACGCCAGTTATAGTATAGGGCCTTATTGTACTACGAATTTTACGTATATTGGTTCACCCAACTTTTTGTTCTGTTCAACGCTTGCCGTGTAATTATTGTACGAGGTTCGTATCGTGTTTACGTAATTATCAGACATCTCATTATCTCACACTTTACCTCTGCCGGCTACACCAAATCAATGAAGTTTGTGTCAATGTTTCGCCTTATGACACTCCATGTGACAAAAGCATAGTTATCAATAAGGTTTGATAAAAGAGTGGATGACGTGTTATCATTAAGTAGTGTAAACCCGACTGACGACCCTTACTTCTCCGAATTTTAATATCGCGCCTTCCACGTAAGTGGAGACAAAGACCGGTTTACACTACTTAATGATAACACGTCATCCACTTACCCACACACCCACAAACCTTAGTCATCAAAATCACTGCTTGTCATCGATCGCCTCTTTCATCAGTTCGTTAAATTAATGTAGAGAGAAAAGTCTCATTACATTCCTTCGCCCTTGTACCATATTATAGATAAGTCCTTTTCTGTTGAATGCTGTCCGAATTTCTCTTTTCCAAGTTGTCAGTTTTTCGAGATGGCACGCTTTCGGTAGCGCTAGCGAGTTCAATCTCGGTAGACTTATAATGCTCGAGGAGCTGATTAAAATGAAATAAACCTCAGGTCCTTAAGTCTTACCGTTCGGGAGATGTGGTACTTTGAAGTTTGAAAAAATTTCTTACCTAAAATTACAATAATTTCGTTCTAGCGCGAAAACTATTACAGGTAGCTCATTGGTTCTTATTCCATTCGATTCGTAGGCAAAATCTGCTTATAGAAAGGTCTATTCGAACGCGATCGAATCATAAACAAAGTAGTGAGGGCGATTTGAAATTTGGCAGAAAACGAAAATCTCGATTTTTAACGAAATATTGGTCGAACGTGAATATAGGGCGAATTTTGGACATTTGACGAAAAATTGATGCAGTTATTTTGCATCAGAATATACATATTCGGACCGGTAATTACGTAGGAGATATCGATTCGGAAGTGGAGGGTATAGTCTTTAAGAAAACGCCATTCGAAGTTCGGGCAAAACGCGTAAAATAGGAACGCATATAGGGTGAAAATTAGCAAACTTCAAGCGCCCCTAGCGCCTAAACTATCAACGATAGAAAGTCGATCCGGGATTGATTCTGAATCAGAAGAACAGGCTCTTTTGAATAGTGTAGAAGGGAATCTCTTAGCGTGGAAAGAATCCATTCCGATGGTGCAATTTTGCGGTTTTTTCCCGCTATTTTTTCGCGATTTTCTCGGTAACCGTTGAAACAAAGTAAAAATCCTACGCCGTTGAATTCGTCTCGTCAAGACGCGTCGATTGATGTAGGATCGAACTACCTAAATCCCGTATTAGCGAAAACGGGTATGTGATTTAAGCGATTTTTAACTATTTTTCGCGATATTTTGCATTTTCTCGGCAACCGTTTGAAATAATCTGAACAAATCATATACCGTTGGAATCAGCGCGTTAAGACTCGTCGATTGGTGTATGAATGAGCGCAGTCGAACGTAGTAAACTTTAAGCGTCCATATTTCCGTAACGGTTGGAACTAGAGCGTTTATAATGCCATATTTGGAATTTACTCGTCGAGACCTATAAGACAGGCCTATTTCGAACGCAATCGGACGAACTTTTCTTTACTTCGAGAACGGGAAGAGATACAACGTCCGGAATGGAATATTTCCACTCTACGGGTCAAAATCTATCGGATAGGCATATTTTGAATGCGATATTTGTTTTGCATATCCCAATCACGTAATTCGGTGTTTACATTTTATTTGTAACTTTTCCTGAATTGTATTATGTTGGTTAGTTGAAATTAAAAAAATATGTGAAATTATTGAAATTACCACGGCAAGGTTAAGAAATATTTTAAAAGAATGTAATTTCCATTGAAGAGAAAATGAGGATTAGTATTAAAGCTTGAAACATCTATCTACTGATGCCCAGATCGATTTTGGTGAAGGTTTTAAAGCAACATTTCAGAATAAGATGTTGTGGATGGAGGAAAAAAATACATTTGATACAAGTTCTAGCTTGATGGAGTAGTAATCTAGGAACTGAAAAATATTTAAAGTCTAGGATTCGGAAGGATGTAATGGTTCCACTAACTTTTTTGGAATCCAATTAAGAAATCGACGCCTTAACTAGACTAGAAAATTGAATAACTAACTGTACTGTTGTTAGGAAAGGAAATTATAAATTCATGTCACTGAAGATTTTGGCTATTTTTTAATTTAATGAAAATGTCCATAACTTCATACATCGAACGACATCTACCAATCACCATTCTAATCCGATCGTTCGTTTATCTCTTGCAGATTGCTACCGGGGCCGTCGCCGTCGCAGCTCCAGTCGCTCCCATCGTCAAAACGGTGGCAGCTCCGATCGCTGCCGCCCCCTACTATTCCGCTCCGATCGTACATTCCGTGGCCGCCTCCCCTTGGTTCATTCGGTAGCCGCCGCTCCGGTTATCAAAGCCTGGTAAACGAGACGCGAAGAACTCCATCGATTTCTTTATTTATTAAACGCCATCATTTCTTCGCCATGTAACGATAACAGCGCGAGATAGAAGAGAACAATCCATAGTTGTATATATTCTTGTAAACGAGTTAAAAAATGAAACTGCCATAGACGTTCTGCTTATTATGTTTATGTAAATATATAGTTTGTATCAGAAAAAAAACGGCTGTTTTAATTAGTATTGGTTTATATATGTACGTATATAATTTCCTTTAGAATTAAAGATTTCGAAATTGTGGGATCGCAATTACACGATGGCCAGAAAGTTCGCGGACTTTTCAAACCGCCATGTCTCAGCGAAAAATGGTCGAATTTGCATAAAAATTTATTGGCATAATAACAACTATGTGAAAAACAATAACGTTACAGAACAGATGCTCAAGATGTCCATCCTTCGCGGCGATACAGTCTTCCAAGTGCTTCTTGAAATTCTTCGCGATGGACGCGCATGTTGCTTGGCTCAAGTCGTTCCACGCTTTCTTGATCGCGCGCTTCAGGGACTCAACGTTAGCGTGTTTGGTAGTGTTTACCTTGCTTTCCAAAATACTCCAGACAGAAAAATCTATGGGGTTCAGATTTGTCGAATTCGAGAGCCAAAATGTTTTGTCCCAAAGCTTGGGGCAAATCTGGGGGCAGAGGGCCATCGATGATTTTGATCCATGGGACGGTGCCCAGTCTTTCACGAAGATCCAATCGCCGTCTGGGAAGTGTTCCGAGACGAATCGAGTTACTTCTTTCTTCAGGACTTCATTTTGATACACTTCTGAGTTGATGTTGACTCCCTTTTTGACGAAAACGAGTTTCGTTTTGGCCCACACCATGACGCTAGCGACGCTGAAGTTGCTTCTTTCGGCGTCAACGCACCGAACAGAAACTTCTTCAAGATATACGCGGTCGTTCTGCCGATTTACGACAGGTTCGATGGTGAAGAGACTCTCATCTGTGAACAGGATATTCCGGGATCCTCGGTTTACGATCAGCCGCGGCATCCGTTCGCAGTTTTCAAGTCGTTTCTGCTTCATCTTCTTGTTCAACACGTGCCCAGTGATTTTATTGTATAGCAGAAGCTTCAGCCCCTTCCTCACAATAGTTTGGACACTCGATCGGCTGATATCGAATATTTGGGCAACACTTCTGATGGACTGGGCTGGGTTTCGGCGAAAGCGGCTTCGGATCTTCTCAATTTGCTTGGTGGGCGCAGAACGAGGTCGGCCGCTTCTGGGACGATCTTCCCCGTGTCATTAACACGCTTCACAATGTCGGAGACCCGTTGTTTCTTGAGTTTAAGCTGCTTACAAATGTCCACATTCTTCAAGCCATCGAGGTGCAGCGAAACGACGGCTTCACGGTTACGGATTGCAACCATTACAGCTTGGCGGATTAAGCGCTGTTGATTTGTAGTAACAGCGGAACAGCATTAATACGACTGAAACTCCTTAATAACATGCACAAACAACGCGAAAAGAGAATAAAATCAGAAAAAATCGGGATTTAAAAAAGTCCGCGCGCTTTCTGGTCAGCGTTTAGAATCAATAGCAACAGACTTATTTGCTTGGAACCAAGAGAATTGATTGAAATCTTCACCTCAAGAATGGCAGTGAAGTTTTATCGAATGAAGACAAATGTAGAGAATAGATCTGCCAAAAAACACCTAAACCTAAAGATTACTTAAATACATCCCAATTCACAGATTTTACTAACGATAATATCTTTTATATGATATATTGTGGAAGAAAAGTCTGCATGTTTAAAATCTTGGTTGCGGGGGTATAACAAAATGTCCATTCCTGTTTTGTACACTGTTGCCAGATTAATCATTTCTCTCTCTCTCCGAGAATGTTGATCACTTTGGCTTTGTACACTTAATCCTGGCCTTTTCTACCGGTGTTACCACTGTTGAGGTTGATGCCACTCATGCTGTGTTCATCTCCCTTGTCTCGGCTATGCGTCTTCCTGTCTCTTGCTTGTTTTGTTGCATCGTTCCATTCCATTATCATCCCCGGCTAAATGTGGTCTACATCTTCCCTTCTTTCTTGGTCTTCCTATCTTCCACACTTTCCTTATTAACCTTCAGGGATTCATCCTTATTAAATATCCAAACCAGCGCGAAGCGTTCTCCTTTATTCTTTCTTCCGTCAATCTGACTCCCAATCTTTTCCTTATCTCCTCAATTCTTTCTTTATCGAGCAGTCTTACTCCCGCTATCCTCCTCAGGTTTTTCATTTCTTTTGCCTCCAATCTCCTTCTCTACTCCTTTTTCACTGTCCATAGTTCCGATCCATAGGTTAATGTGGGGAGCTGTACAACACCTTGTGTATTCTTATCTTGATATTTGTTGACAATCCTCTTCTGTTGGTCACATTTTAGCTTTCATTCTCTCCTCCAATTCTTCTTCTATTTTTCCTTCTACTGATAATGTGAGACCTAAATATCTAAACTTGGAGACTTCCTCAATCCCTTTAGTTTCCAAAGTAAGCTTTAATTTTGTCTTGCTCGTGGTTATTACCGTCGTTTTATTTTTCTTTCTTCGTGTTGATTTTTCTCTTTAGCTCTCCGTTCCATACCCTCAGAATCCACTCGAGATCTTGTTTATTTTTATCATGAAAAAGAAATACAACTAATGGGCATTTCGTCAAGAAGGTGTTATTCCGACGGGGCACCCTCTACACTTTTTGGCAAAGTAACACACCATAGTTGAAGGGATTGGAGAGACGTACTCGTAAAGTCACACTGGATGCGTGAAAACCATATCAAAAGCCCACAAAAGGTCAGTATATGGTCGGGTGTAGTAGGTCCTCATGTAATTGAGCCTTTCTTTCTGCATGAAAGTTTAGCGTCTGTTAACTATAAAACCCTGCCCAGAAACGAAATTGTACCTGCACCAATAAACTTAATTGGAATCAATTTTCATCAGATTTGGTTTCAACAAAACGGAGTTCCCGCACGTTTTGGTGTTAATGTTCGAGATTATTCGAATCGGGTATTTTCCCGATGATGCATAGATAAACGGAGGAGTATAATAGTAAAAACTATATTTTTGGGGAACACCTAAAAAGGAAAATTTCTTTAAAACTAAACTTGCAAATCTTGCAGGGTCAAGGCAGCGAATTATCGATGAATCTCAATTAGTTTTAAGTAGAAGTTGGAGAAATGTACAGTGAGTCAAATATACCACAGCGCACCTCATTTACCTAGCGGTTGTAATCGTGTGAAGATCGAGTGCAAGTTGCAAGCAAAAGATCACGACCACTAGGTAAATGAGGTGCGCTGTGAAAACTTTTGCCAGCGCACACCTGACCTTGAAGGGCGTTGCTATATTTGGCTCATCGTACTTGACGCATTTTCCCATCCATTAGGTCACTGTCAAATTACGAACCGTGCAAATTTGGATCGTTAAATTAATTACACATAATTTGTAGGTATTGTTTACTTTTGTTGTTAATAGAAATCACTGATCTTACAACTGGGGAATACGTAAATTGGGTCCCAAGAAATATTAGACCCAAAATAAGGAGTAAATTCGGTCCCAAACTTTGTTTCTACCTGATATTGCATATGTAAATTCGGTCCCGGAATGTAAAGAGTAGAGATTATACCAACAAAATTAAAAAAATAATTAAACACTTAGTTTGGTGGATTATATTTATAATTTTTTGTTTGATAAAATATATCGGGGATAATTTTGCTTAATACTTAAGGAAAAGGAAACAATTTTCTTGCAAACTTAACTAATTTTATTAAGGTAGTTTTAGTTCAATAGGTAACAAAGGAGCAATATACAGAAGATATAATAAAAATTGTTATAAAATACATCAAAATATTCATATCTTAAATACAGATTTAATAACTATAATATGTTTCAAAGGTACTAATTGCACAATTAAAATTATTATTCAAAAGGCACAAAAAAGTCATAATGAAACCGCACAGTGAAATGAGACACATTTAATGAAATGCAAACGACTGATTTCGTTTTCAACATATGAATCGATCATTTTTGCAATAAATTTTTTACGATTTCTAACTTTGCTGTTAATAATTGTGGCATTCAAATGTACACTCTGTATTTTTACATAAGTTTCAACCTGAAACTCTTCAAGTTTATCAACAAAACCAAAAATGTTTGGATGAGACTTGTAAAATGAATCGTTAAAGTGTCTATGAAAAGACTCACAAGTATTGGTAGTCCTTGTAAGTTCTGCTGAGTTTTCAGCCCAAACTATAGGAGGGAATAGTGACTCCTCAGATATGTAATTATCTATTAAATAATCGCAATACATCTGAATTTTTTCATCGTTCGAAGGTGCAATAGAGAGCAAGTCAAATACAAAGCAATCACTCACTTCAACAGGATTTAGAAAGGTAAGCGCAAAAGTCATTCTTAGCCATCGTCCCGCGTCGGAACTTTCATCTTTGTACACAGCTGTTAGACCAATTTGTTGAATTTTTCTATACCATGCTTGCAAAAGATGAAATCGGCAGCCTATTACTTGAGCTAAAGGCCAAACTTGTTTTGCAGCCTTTTGGATACTTTTTTCAAAGTCGACAACAATTTCACAAATATCTAATGTAACGCTATTGTTGTTACAGATTTCTTTAACAATATTAAATAACTTTTGATATGTTTCGCTACTTTTGTTAGGTAGTAACGAAAAAATTAATGGGATATAGTGGCCGTTATAATACCCGTGTATGGTAAAAAACTGGCAAAAAAATTGTGGGCAGTAGTTAAATGTGCCATCTAAATATAATCTTTTGACTCTTCCGATAAACTCAATATTTGTTTGACAAGAAAATACCATAATTTCATCAGTTGAATCTTTGAAGAGTAAAAAATTTTCACCTTTAGATGTCTGAATGTTCATGTTCGCCAGAATGTCAAAAGTTTGTCCAATACTAGTCGGCAATGTTGGAAGCAGTTTTCGTCGGGCGTTGTAGAGATTCCTCCTTATCAATGCAACGTCCGTTGTTTTAATCGCTGCAGGCAGGTCATTTTGAAGTTCCTTCCGAATGATTTTTGAAGGCTTCTCGGATAAATCGTCAGTGACCTTCCTTTTGCCAGCACCACTTATAATTTGACGCTGTAACTGTTCCACATTGGCACTGTGACAATGCTCCTGTACATGCTTTGTTATAGTTAAAGTTTCCACCTCGCCCACAGTAAGCACATATGATTTACATTTACTTTTGTTAGTGCAAATCCACCGTTTTTCCCCACTTTTCAAGCTTTTTGAAAACTATACTTATAGTTATTTATAACTGCTAAGGGCTTTCCCTTTTCGCTTAAAATAATTTTAAGATCCATCGCAAATCGAAAATATTCTTTTAAACAACACACACCGAAAACACTGTTTAGCTCAATTCGAATTCACAACAGAAATGAATTAAAATAGGAAATATTGCATATTTATGGGAGACACGAAATCGATTAACCAGCAATTAAGATGGTACCTGTAATAATCGTAATTACTTCTTTCCACGAAATCGATTAAGCAGCAATTAAGATGGTTGGGACCGAATTTACTCATAGACAAAAGGGTAGAAAATTTTAAATTTAATCTGCTACCTGCTGGGACCCAATTCACGAACACCCACAACTGGTATCCTGCAATTTCACCGGATTTAGTTTTCATTAAAGGTTCCATTACTACTTGAAATCTCAAGTGTGACATACTTCGAACTGAGATTGAAAGGTAGAAATAAACAATGAATCAATATACAGGTTGTTGCATTTAAGAAATCAAAGTGATCGACATCATAAAACAAAAAGTTTAATCTGGCAATAGGGAGAAGACGAAATGGAAACCGGGATGAGGCTCACATCCAAAATTTTGAACGTTTCTACGAACCCATTTTCGAGAAAACCAGGCGTTTCTAGGCTTTCCTTCTATACTCTTTTCTGCTTGCGTTATCGACCTTAAGATATTTCAATGCGCACATACTACTTACATTTATAGTATCGAATAAATGTCTTACTAATCACGTTGTGCTTCTTGGCTCAAAGAGAAAGAAATCGGAGGTAAGATTTTCGCTGTATCACGTTCGTATCTCCTTGCGATCGATTTAATTTTATTTCTTCGACACGTGCAAGGCTGGCGAGAATTAATTTATTCGTTACGAAGCAATTACGCCTAATGTGGCTGTGTAATTGTACGAAATCGATTTAATTTAGTTATGGGTGCGTATGTATGTAGTATACGGACGCATATAGGTTGCGGTTTGTACGTGATTGCAATGAGATTATGTTGTAGTTTTATTGAATCTGATTTTCAAAGACTATATGAAAATGATGTTCCGTTGTATTACCGATTCTTTGTTCTAGTTCCAATCGTGTAAAACTGGAATCTTGTGTCAGTACCGAAATAGATGGGAATAAAAAATAACTGAGCACGATAATTCTCTTTTTAATAAAAGATTGGGGATTGGACCCAAACGAAGCGTAGTTTTGACGTCAAAATCGTATTCCACACCTTCGAAAACATCTGTACACAGAATTTCATCTAATTTAGAACCTATTAGCTTTTTCTGAAATTTCAAAGGGGTACCCCTTGAAATTTCGAAGAAAATCGAAATGGTCGGAAGTATGACTTATTACACATCAAATTAAAGCTCCTCTAGTGCAGATTAGGGATAAAATAATTTCGGGTACGAGAGACGGTCCCTTGAGGAAATATTCAATAAGAAAGTGAAAAGTGGTTTTGGACGAATCGCTCTGTTACCCTCTAATACCCAAACGAAGCAAATTTCATTAGTTTTGACGTCAATGTCGTATTCTACACCTTCGAAAACATCTGTACACAGAATTTCATCTAATTTAGAACATATTAGCTTTCTTCTGAAATTTCAAAGGGGTACCCCTTGAAATTTCGAAGAAAATCGAAGTGGTCGGAAAGACGACTTACTACACATCAAATTAAAGCTCCTCTAGTGCAGATTAGGGATAAAATAATTTCGGGTACGAAAGACGGTTCACTGAGAAAATATTCAATGAAAAAGTGAAAAGTGGTTCTTGACGAAACGCTCTGGTACGCTCTGACACCCAAACAGAGCAAATTTCGCGAGTTTTGACGTCAAAGTCTTATTCTACACCGTTGAAAACATCTGTACACAGAATTTCGTCTAATTTAGAACGTATTAATTTTTATCTGAAATTTCAAAGGGGTACCCCTTCAAATTTCGAAGAAAATCGAAATGGTCGAAAGTACGACTTCTTACACATCAAATTAAAGCTCTTCCCGTGCAGATTAGGGATAAAATAATTTCGTGTAGGGGGGACAGTTCATTAAGGAAATATTCAATGAGAAAGTGAAAAGTGGTTCTGGACGAAGATAGATAGATAGATTTATTTGTCGCATTGCCGAATACAAAACAAGTTGGTGATACAAAATAAAATCCTATGATTTGTGTCATAATATATATATATATATATATATATATATATATATATATATAATAAATAAATAAAATAAAATACCTATATACAAAAATACACAAACAAAAAGTATAAAAGAGGTATAAAATGTATAGAATCTAAAACAAGAACGACTAGAAATGGTAGTTGGAAAATTCCTCCAAGGTGTAGAACTCTCCCTCGATCAGTGCTCCTTTGGTTTTTCTTGCAAAGGCCTTCATATCGAGTTGTTTGAGATGCAGAGGAAGGTGATTGTAAAATTTGATGCCCCAATAGTGCGCGTTTGTTTGTGTTGCTACAGTACGGTGTCTGGGAATACTCAGATTATTCCGATACCGCGTGCTGTAGCTATGTCCTTCACCATTCTTTCTATATTGTTGGTGGTATTCATAAATATACTTTAGGACATTGTATACGTATAATGACTTCAAGGTAAGTATTTTGTGTTTCTTGAAGTGGCCTCTGCATGAGTCACGATATTGAAGGCCACTTACAGTCCGTATTGCTTTTTCTGGAGGATGAAAATTCGTTCTGCCGCCGAAGATGCTCCCCAGAAAAGGATGCCATAGGATAACTGACAATGGATGAAGGAATTGTAGGTATTTAAGTGCTTGGTATGTCACTATCGTTTTTATTCTTTTAATGCAGTAAATTCCTGATGTCACTTTTTTCGCTAGTTGATCTGCGTGATGGGTCCATTTTAATGCCTCATCCATATATACATACCAAGGAATTTCACCATATTATCTCCCTCAGGTTTGGCTGCTAAAGTCAGTTGTTGTGTTTTATTTTTATTTAGTTTTAATTTATTAGAAGCAAACCAGTGATTGGCCTTTTCTATGGCTGCACTCGACTTGGCACTAATTCTTTCCTCGGATCCGTCCTTGACCAAGATGGTAGTATCATCTGCATAGAAGACCATCTGCACATCACTCAGATAGCTGGAAATGTCGCTCGTGTAAATGATGAACAGTAGTGGTCCCAAAATCGAGCCTTGTGGTACTCCAACTGTAATTGTTCTTCTAATGGATCTTTCTTCTTTCCATTTTACTACTTGTACTCTGTCTGACTCTGTAAGACTGTATTAATTATAGAGGGAGGCCTCTCACTCCATAATGTTCGAGCTTTCGCAGTAGAATGCTGTGGTTAACTGTGTCAAAGGCCTTGCTAAGATCTAAAAGGTTCATCCTCATCTTTTGGTGATGATCCAGCGCCTCGTTGATAAACATCAAAATTTCCACCATCGCAGTTGTGAATTTATTTCTCCGGTATCAATGTTGTTGTTCTGTGAGGAGTTTTTTTACCTTCTAGGTATTCAGTTAATCTAACAGCGATCACCCGTTCAAAGATTTTTGATAATATTGGCAGCAGACTGATCGGCCTGTAATTTTCACAGTCGTTTGTCACCTCTCTTGTACACAGGTATAACCTTCGCAATTTTTAACTGGTTAGGGAAGTATCCTTCCTCTATACAAGTATTTATTATGAGTACTAATGGTTGACATAGTTCGTCATTAGTGCACTTAATGGTGGCTGCATTCATATCGTAAATATTCCGACTTTGTTTACTTCTCATATCCAGAATGATGTTACTCATCTCCCTGCATGACACGGGTCTGAAGAAAAATGAGGCACCATCATTGACAGGCAAGTGTGATGAAAATTCATTATTGATCAATTTCCATGTTGCTACTATTTTATTGTCGCTGCTTTCTATAACTCTAGCATTCTCTTGTCTTTTGATTTCCTGTATTGCATCCTTATAAATTTTTTTCTGTTCCCTATAGATGTCGTATATTGAATTATTTTTAGTAGTTTTTGCGATGATCGCAAGAGCATCTAATCTATTTTCCATATTTGCGATGTCTTCATTGTATCTTATTTTTTTCATTTGTGTTCACTGATTTTAGTTTTTGTTTTGCTGGGAAAGAGAGCTCAAACGCCGATGTAAGTACATCATGAAGGAAATTGAAACCGTCTCTTGCACCAAGTTTGACATCTGGCAAGCGTAAATTATTGCTAATCGTTTGCTTAAATAATGCGATATTTTGACCCGCGGACTGTCTATACATAATTTTTTATTTTTTGCCGCGTTCTGCAGTTGTACCAAATACATATGAGTATTTGGCTGTGATCGGAAACATGATATTCCACAGTTTCTCCATTGCAGTTTTCTTTAGTAATATTCGTGAAGATATTATCAATGCACGTACTCGAAGTAGCTGTCACCCTTGATGGTTCTCTAAATGTCCTATGTAAATCATACGAGTTAAATATATCTGTGATTAAATTTGTATTGCTTTTATTGTCATTAAAGTCTATATTGAAGTCTCCTACTATAAGAGTGGTTGTTATTGTTTCATAACTTCCAACTATGTCAATTAATTGGCATAGTTGTTCGATAAAAATATTAACATTTCCTCCAGGGGTCTATAGATTGAGACCGTAATTGCGTTGTGTTCTTTTATTTTCACCGCTGAGCGCTCTGGTACGCTCTAATACCCAAACGAAGCACGTTTCACGAGTTTTGACATCAAAGTAATATTCTACACCGTCGAAAACATATATACACAGAATTTCGTCTAATTTAGAACAAATTAATTCTTTTCTGAAATTTCAAAAGGATACCCCTTGAAATTTTGAAGAAAATCGAAATTGTGCGAAATACGACTAGATTAGGGATAAAATAGGTTGGGGTACGAGACACGGTTCATTGAGGAAATATTCAATGGGAAAGTGAAAACTGGTTCTGAGCGAATCGCTCTGGTACGCTCTAGCATCCAAACGAAGCAAATTTCACGAGTTTTGACGTCAGAGTCGTATTCTACGAAGTACGACTTATTATACCTCAAATTAAAGCTCTTCTCATGCAGATTAGGGATAAAATAATATCGGGTACGCGAGACGGTTCATTGAGGAAATATTCAATGAGAAAGTGAAAAGCGGTTCTGGACCAAATGCTCTGGTAGGCTCTAACACCCAAACGAAGCAAATTTCACGAGTTTTGAGGTGAAAACCGTATTCTACACCTTGGAAAACATCTGAACACAGAATTTCATATAATTTAGAACATTTTATTTTTTTCTGAAGTTTCAAATGGATACCCCTTGGAATTTTGAAGAAAATCTAAGTGGTCGGAAGTACGACTTATTACACATCAAATTAAAGCTCTTCAATTGCAGATTAGGGATAAAATAATTTTGAGTATGAGACACGGTTCATGTGTCATGTCATATTCTTTTTAAGAATCTGTTAATTTGTTAAGTCTTTCCTAAATTAATCATTCCTTTCTGTCACACTATTAGGATAGCATCGATAATTTTAAGGGATTAAAATAAGAAGCAATACACGATTGTAACTATGTATGTACAAAATTTATTAAATTAAATGCAAAATTTGGACAACTGTACATCATTAAATGAACGAGAAGGAATCGTCTATAAGGTAACAAGATCAGTCAGAGAAACAGATCGCCTTCCGCGCCTTAAATTCTCTACCATCCATGAGCGGCGTATCCGTGTCCAGCCCATCCGTGAGCGCCGTACCCGTAACCACCCCATCCAGGAGCGACTAATCCGTGTCCATAAACACCAACGGCTGGAGCACTGTAGGCGGAGATGACTGGAGCAGCAGCAACTATCGGGGCGGCAGCCGCGTAAGTGGTGGCGACCACTGGCTTGCTGACGACATCAGTTCTGCTTTGGTAACTAACTGCTGATGGGACGGCTACGGCACTGACAACGGGGGCGGCAGCAACATGGTAACTGACTGCCGACGGAACGCCAACGTGACCGAGACCGACAAGGCTAGGCTTGGCTGAGGCAAGGGCCAAAAGAACGGACAACACCACCAATTTGAACATTTTGAGGTCTGTGTTTTGTCTGAATCTGTCTTCTAACGACTGATACCGTTCCGTGGCGTAGGGAAGACTTTTATACGAAACTGGGAACGGAACTTGATGACGTATAGGACGGTCACGTATCGACCTTCGCATTGCTACAGTTTTCTTTGAGCGGTGGAAAGAGGTAAATGGGATGACGAATTTACCTACACTTTAGTTATTAGCGAATAACATTTTACGAGAGCAAAAAATCGACCGTCGTATACACGCGTAATTTACATGTTATGTTATAATACATGAAACGTTAAATGTAATTAATGTAGCGGAGTATCGCTAAGGTTATCGTCTATATCTACGTACAATTCCCTAGGTTGTTTATTATGTGGTGGATATACATAAATCGGCCGAGCGAAAGAACTTTTGACAATGAAATGCGACCTTAAAATTAGCGTGCGAACATTTCAAAAGAGCTTGATATTTAATTGTTAATTGACATTTCGACTCACATTTGTAAAATGTCTTAGTAAATTATAAGCTATTCAATACATTAGTTGATAATAATTGAGCAAATTTACTAATATCCAAATATACCACACGAAAACAGGCACTATGGGATGACGATATTTTCCGTGCATTTTCAGATGGGAAATGAAAAACATTCATTGATAGCAAAGTAGACTATTTTAAAATTTTAAGCAAAGAAGAAAAAGAAACTTAGGTGTAATAAATGTTCTACCCAACTGACCAGAGCTTTCCGATCGGCAAAACTCAACTGGTGGATAATCTACAAATGTTGGTAACAAAGAAAAACTCAATTTCCTCTTGGTTGTGCTGGAAGACATTGGTATGAATCTTTCATGAAACGCCACCCTGAACTAAGTCAAGGGGATGCCCAGAATGTAATAAAAGTTCGAGTTTAAGTGACTGAACAAAAAATTAGGCCCATTTAAAGAAATCGGGGCGTATTTTTCTAGTAACAACCTGTTACGTGCCAATAATAGTATAAAATACTAATAACAACAAAATGTATATAGATATGACCCAGTATTGGATTACTCTTTGATAATTTCTTTATTCTAATCATTGATATCAATGGTATCGATTTCCAATGACACATTTGGCGCTATCTGATATCTCTTAGGTGAAGTTAATTGTTTGATTAGAAACAGACTCTTCTATCACAGGATCTGCGACTAACTTCATATCATTCGCTCACGAATTGTCCCCTTTCGTTTCCGATCCGGCAAGGCGACAACAGTTCTGGAAGATGTTCTCCATTAGGTAAAACATTTTGTGGTTTTTGAATGCATTTGGATTATATTCGAAGTTAACTCACAAGAAGAAGGTAAGGTAATCGGATTTTTGTAATTTTTGATATTTGTGGTACGTGTAGTTTGGACCTTAAATAAGAATATTTTGGAGTAGTTCGATGCAACGTTCATAAATTACCGAGATAATCGATGTTGAAGTTTCACCCACCATTTAAATCCACTAGATATAATATGGTTGTAAATTGGCGGTTTTCGTGGCCTAATCGATAGCGTTTTGGTGCAATCAGGTGCGATAGTCACGAGATCGCTGGTTCCGGTCTCGTCACGGGACATTTCCTTTTCTTCCATTCAAAACGCCCCATATGTTGTTTTCATTCTTCTTCTCATATCAAAAATTATGAACAAACGAAATATATGAACTATATGCAGGAACATTCTTCAAGTACATCATTAAAATGCACAATCGGTTGATAAACAATATTCACTTTGAATTAACTTAACAATAAGGTAATAATAAAAAAATGTTGCTTCCCATGTTTCTATGATAACTACCATTCTGGCTCGTGCGACACTGCGTAAAATGTCGCATACTAGATATAAAATAATATAAATTTTTATTTCCTACCTACCTACTCCGTTCGTTTTTTTTTCAAAATGAATATTGTTTATCAACCGATTGTGCATTTTAATGATGTACTTGAAGAATGTTCCTGCATATAGTTCATATATTTCGTTTGTTCATAATTTTTGATATGAGAAGAAGAATGAAAAACATATGGTGCGTTTTGAATGGAAGAAAAGAAATGTCCCGTGACGAGACCCGAACCAGCGATCTCGTGACTATCGCACCTGATCGCACCAAAACGCTATCGACTAGGCCACGAGTCCAATTGACAATCGTATTATATCTAGTGGATTTAAATGGTGGGTGAAACTTCAACATCGATTATCTCGGTAATTTATGAACGTTGCGTCGAACTACTCCAAAATATTGTTATTTAAGGTTCAAACTACACGTACCATAAATATCAAAAATTACAAAAATCCGAAAACCTTGCCTTCTCCTTGTCAGACTAAGCTATTTGAGAAATCTGAATAGTAAAGTTTCCTAGTGTAATAATTTACGGATTATACATCTTCCGGTTCTGGTAATAACCTTTTGAAGAAGCGTCGTTCTTATACGGTAAGGTCGCCATTTTGAAATATTACTCATGTAAATTAAATTTGTTAATATGTTAAAAGAAAATCATCAATATGTTCGGTACACGTAACTAATTCGTTATATTCTGCTTGTAACCGCTTTTGTGTTGAACTCATAAAATTGGTTTGAGATTCATTAGTGCCTGGCTGTAATTTTGAGGTTGATATCTGCCAGTGGCGTATTACTCGCCTTTAGAACAGAACAATAGCTACAGGCCCACCCCTATTTGTTGGGCTTCGAAACCAGAATGAGGATTTATAAGAAGCAACCATTAGAATCGAGGTTAGATCGGAGTTGCAGGGAACATCAAATGCTGCAGGAGAAATAACACTACCGACAATTCTCATAAAGTGAGAGAATTCCTGAATTATTAGTCATTTCCATGATACCTTTATAGGTAGTCGGTCTTTGAACACATTTCGAATGTCTTCTACCCACGGTTGATACGAATGAATATAAAGTTTCCTATAGTTTTAGTATTTCTAGATGGGCAATTTCTACGTTGAGCATAAAATTGTGTTGGTTGCTTCGGTCACGTGGCTTTATTTCATCTGCTCAAACATTCGTGGAAAGACAAAATCTAGAAGTGGAAAATACATGTGTGTATATACTGTTGACAGCAAACCTTATATTGGTACTGGAAGGGGATGGGAGCTCAATACCATACAATTGCAGATATGCATGGTATTAGCAAAACGAGTGTTTGGAGATCTAGTCATAATGTTGTAGATGTAGTAATACAATGCTTCCAATTTACATGAAATTTCCAGAAAATTTCCAGACCATTGTGCAACGTTTCTTTGCTGTCAAAGAAATGCCAATGGTCTGAGGATGCATTAACGGAATCCATCAAAATACATGCTCCTACACAATATGAAGTTACTTGTTTTGGTTGTGTATGGACCTGACTTGGCGAACCTGAGCTTGGTTCGTTGAAAGAACAGTCTATATACAGCGAACAAGACACGCGTTTGTCGAAAGAGGGCGATAGATTTATACAAGTTTGATATATGCGACGTAGCAGATAGCACGTATATCGCCTTCTTTCGACTAATGCGTGTCTTATTCGCTGTATGTAGACTGTTCTTTCAGCGAACAACGCGCGCGTTTGTCAAACCTAATTTATTACTCATATACTAACTGGCTTGAAAGCACGCACTATGTCCGAGTTTTGAGGAATAGTTCTATTTTCTTTAAAATGGAAAATGGTTGGCACCTATCCCAAAATGGAATACTTCTTGGCGATGACTCTCTTAAGGAGTGGTTAATTCTTCCAATTTCGACAAATGTACATAAATGATGATCGAAGCTAAAGATTTGTCAGGGCTCATAAATCTATGCAAAGACTAATTCGAAATACCATTGGTAAATTAAAGGAAAAATTTCCATGTCTTCGCTATCTACGATTGAAGCCAACGAAGACCTGTGAAGTATTTAATTGTTGCATAAAGTTGTGCCATTTTGCTCGAATTGACGAGGAACCTGCAGCAAGTGAGTCATCTGATGATGGGAATGAAGGCGATGGAATAATTAGTTTAGAAGACCCGTGTTACGAAGACCAACTAGCAGACATAAGTGGACACAATAAACTGACAAAAATTTTAAACTTTTTAAGAAATTAAAATAGTGCGTAATTCATCAAGTATAATCTTTAATTCCAGGTAGGTATAAAATGTAATGTATAACAAATAATTATAATTTCTGTAAGATAAATGTGGCAGAATACAAAAAAAACATAAAATTGTCCTCACAGGGGTATAATAAACGCACCAAAAATTACGTTCACGTTTAACGTTCCATACTCCATCTCGACATTCGAGACGTGCAAAACAATTTCCTGGATGTTCCTTCATCTCTATATCAATTGTGTAAGAACTGTAAAATTATCAACTTTTATTTAAAAAAATATTGAAATTAGTTAATTAACTGTTCATATTGTGCATCATTTTGTTGAAGACAATAATATTCTTCAGTAATTCTAAGTCCAAGTTCGCCAATATTCTGCGGTTGCGCTTGGTACACAACAGGTTTTTAAATGAACATACTGTATGTAACTGTTAAAGCACTAATATAACATCGAATGAAATTCTGCCAACACGTGTTTGATATTGTATACTAAATACGTCACTGGAGTATGAAACGTCGGTACGACTTGTAGAAATGTCTTTACAAGTGTTGCCAAATCACAAGCCTTGTTAAAATTCTTGTGAAACAGAAATCATAAGAGCTTGTAAAATGATCACTTGTAACTTGTAACTTGTGAGCATGTAAACTTGTAGGCCCCAGTAACGCTTCTATGGGTACCCCATCAACTATATACATATATTACTTTTAGTACCTGGTGGACCGAGTCTTGCTCGGAGTTCCCAAAATTTTTTGAATAAATTTGAACCAAATAATAATGCCCTTTATTTTAGTTTTGATATTTAATTTACATTGTATATTTCAAGTATATATAGTAGCGCATATATATTAAAAGTTTATAAGGTTAAAAGTATGTGAATTTACATGTTGTTGTTAGTTTTCGTAGATATTTTTCTTTTATTAACATACTACTTTCAGCGCCATCTATGGTTTAGTATTTCGCTTGGCCGCGTGATGTTAAAAAAGTTGCTAACCCACGTTTAGGCCGAAATTGGTGAAAATCTGGACTAAGCGGATTGAATCGAGACCGGGACCATGCTAAATCGGTTTTCGTCCCCAAAAACTCGCAGATACTAAATTGTAACAAAATCTTGAGAGTAATTTTCGATAACACATTTTATGTACCGCAGAAATAGGTAAAAGTGGGACAAAAACACTTTCTTGGGACCGGGACCATGCTAGATCAATTTTGTGTTCTCGAAAATCCCCAGATACGAAATTGTATAAAAATTGCTAAAGTCATTTTCGATAACCAATTTCATATACAACAATACCAGAAATGTGTGTAAACCGGGTCAAAATGGATCTTCCCGGGACCGGGACCATACTAGATCGATTGCTCGTCCCCGAAAACCCCCAGGTACTAAATTTTATTAAAATCGTTAGAGCCGTTTTCGAGAAACAAGAATTGCTCGTTTAAATATATTAGATTAGATAGATTTGATTTTTCCTTATAAATAACACTCGTTTGAAACGAGATAATAAAGTAATATCGCTTTGGATAGTTTTAATGTAAGCGAAGCATCTTTCATGACTAACAAGGGAAGATCCCGAACCCGGAAATTCAAAAAAATTTGAAACTTTGGGAATATATACAACATATATAGGTGTGCTATACGCAATTTTTTTTGTGCCGACATTCACTTTGAAGGGGTGAAACACCCCATCGAAAATTGACGGATTTTCAATTTTCTCCACACAACTCCAGTAAAAGAAAGATAGAAGATAGGTGTAAATGCAATAGTTGCAGCATACATCAAGATCTTTCAAAATATGTGACTATCATATATACAGAGTGTTCCGTTAAGCCTTGCGCTTATACTACAGATGTTTTTGTAACAATACAAAGAAAAGTTTGAGATATAATTTGTGTGACTTTTAATTTTGCTTAAAACTATGTAGGGTGTTCTAATGTACAGAGTGTTCCAGAAGTAAATATCACCCTATCCTTGGTTATATCTAACAGAACTTCATATATTATATTATAATGTATATGTATATATATTATTAAACACTTATTGCAAGGAATGATCTCAATCCCGCAAATTTAAAATATGAAATTTGAGAATATGTAAACCACATATAGAGGTGCGATACGAATTTTTGCTGCAAAGTTAATGAAATTTACTGTATATCTTTGCGGTACTATATTTATTAGATAAGACATTGTTTTGTTTGATAATAACATCCAAAGTATTGGTTTTGGAAATATGTAGAAGACATATGTAATGCGCAATTTATTAATTTGATTTAATCACTCACTGTTGTAAGAGGAAAAGGTTAGTTTTTTAGACCAAAGTTATATCTTACAATTAATCGATTTTATTAAGCGATAACAAATATATCAATATGTTTAACATTTTAAGCAATACAAATATTGATAAGTACATCAATATAATTTATACGTGATTAGCTGATTAGTCATAAAGTATAAGATATATAGGAAATTTTTGTAGATAACACTTTGCATCTTTTGGTCATATTTATTATGTAGTGAAATACTGGCAAATGAATAATTATTCTGTATGGTGATGAAATTCTTCAAAGAAATGTTTAAAACATAGGAATTCGTTGCACCACGCACATCGTAAGATGGCCTGGGCACCGCATATGGAACAGCTAGCAGGATGTATAAAATCCTGTTGTCTAAAAGCAAAAGCTATCGGATTTTCAAACTTATTTGGTTTTTGATCAATGTATCCACTTTTATACCAAGCATAAGCAAATACATCGTGATACTTTGGTGCCGAAAGTTGGTTGTGAATAAGGAACTGTAATTTGATAACATTATTGCGTTCATGCAATACAATATCATAACCAAACAGTAGCACAAGATCGGAAAATTTTCTTACAAAATTTTTCCATATGCGGAAACCATATACATCTAGTGGTTGTATCATTGCCGTAGTTTTTTTCGGTATCGTCAATATTTCAACATGCTTGTTTGATGGTATACTCTTTTGCAATGTAGCAGGACAATGACCAGTCCAAGAGTCCAAGAATAACACGCTCTGAGCTCCCACATTTGGCACATACACACGGGTGAGCCATTCATTAAACAGTTCTTTTGTTAATTTTCCCGACGTTGATGCCCTTACATAAACATTCCACGGTTCAAACAAAGACTGTGTTACACGCGGACCGAAACTATCACTTTGTTCTTTCATGACAATAAATAGAGGGGAAAGAAGTTTTCCAGAAGCTGATATTGTGGGAAGTATGGTATAACTATGTGTTGTTGCGGATATTGACTGCACAACTGCTGTAACCCTTTTAAACCTTGCACAGCTAACGTGCGACCAGAATGAAGCTCTAGATTAAAGCCACTTTCATCGGCATTGAATGTATTATCTTCTCCGACTTGTTTCATGTGATCTTCTACATGGCTAACAAATGTTGAAGCGATTTCATTCAGCTTTTCGGAATCTGTACCATATGATCGCGTAATAAATTTACTTATTTTTCTTGAAACTATTCTATACGCTTTCTTAAAATTCCAGACCCAATGCCGGGATGCTTTAAAGTTTTCTAAATCTATTCCTTGATTAGCTTGCAAAGCCCATCTTTGAATGTCCAAATCATGAATAATATCACCCGAATCAATACTCTCTACAAACTTATTATAAACGGATTCCGAAATTTGTAGCAATTTTTCCCGTCGTGTGCCTCCCCGGTTTACTGTTTCTTCCCGTCTAGAACAAATAAAAGAAAATAAAGACAAATCGTTGTTATATTAAATGGAGTTCACTGTTTACCTGTACAATTGTTGGAGAGTTGAAACTTTTCGAAATTTCTTTTGGACGGTTGCTAACGTAAGTCGCTTCGTTTTCCCACTTTTACAGTATTCAACAGCTTTGGTTTTATATTCCAAAGTGACAATACCGCCTTCTTCTGGAACACACTGTTCGTCTTCAGCTTCCATCGCTTCTAAAATTTCTTCGCGTGTAGGTGCGTATACATCATCTACGAAGTCTACGGAATGTGGTCTAACTGGATTCAAAAATTCTAGTGTTGTGTCAATTTCCAGCGAAAATGAAGTATCTTTTTGAACGTCAAGAAGCATATCCTTTATTATGTCGTGTAATTCCACTTCGTGGTTATTCACAGGTGTTGGATTATTGTTATTGGCAACGTCAAATGTTACCATGAGCAAGCGAATTACATTTAAAGTATTTACGACAACCATTTTCAGCACCACAGGTTTGTTACACAGTCAAACAACAAATACTATTAATGTCAGGTGGGGAATTTATATAAGCAACGTTATCATTTATCATTGCATTTGGTTGATTATTGCTTTTTATAAAAACATGTTTACACCATTAGATAAAAACTTCGAATATTATTATCACACAAAACAATGTCTTATCTAATAAATATAGTACCGCAAAGATATACAGTAAATTTCATTAACTTTGCAGCAAAAATTCGTATCGCACCTCTATATGTGGTTTACATATTCTCAAATTTCATATTTTAAATTTGCGGGATTGAGATCATTCCTTGCAATAAGTATTTAATAATATATATACATATATATTATAATATAATATATGAAGTTCTGTTAGATATAACTAAGTATAGGGTGATATTTACTTTTGGAACACTCTGTACATTAGAACACCCTACATAGTTTTAAGCAGAATTAAAAGTCACACAAATTATATCTCAAACTTTTCTTTGTATTGTTACAAAAACATCTGCAGTATAAGCGCAAGGCTTAACGGAACACTGTGTATATATGATAGTCACATATTTTGAAAGATCTTGATGTATGCTGCAACTATTGCATTTACACCTATCTTCTATCTTTCTTTTTACTGGAGTTGTGTGGAGAAAATTGAAAATCCGTCAATTTTCGATGGGGTGTTTCACCCCTTCAAAGTGAATGTCGGCACAAAAAAATTGCGTATAGCACACCTATATATGTTGTATATATTCCCAAAGTTTCAAATTTTTTGAATTTCCGGGTTCGGGATCTTCCCTTGTAAGATAGCACATTGCGAAAACGAATTGCACGTAAATTCCACTACATTTTCACAATATTTCCAAATATTGGCCCGCCGTATTGAGTTTGTGCTAATTTTGAAAATCTGACAAAAAATTCGTATTCAGCGATCTATATTCGAAATTTCATAAAAATACGCTGGATAGAAATGCATGCTTCAAACATTTGAAACTACGTGTTTAAAATTAAGCTTTTACTTCTTGAACCTAGATAATATCAAACATTCGACACTAAGTCGGTTAATTACTAAAACAACGATTGTACCCTACAATTCATATCTGATGTATCCATTTTCGTTTCAAAATCGGGCCAAGTTCATCCCCTCGTTTGCGACGATTACCAAAACGACCTTGCTTAAGTATCTACACATATGTATATGTACGTAATAGACATGCATATGGCACATTGGGTAACCGAAATCTTATATGGAATTTGAAAAGTAGATCCTGACGCAATCGTTCTTTACTGCGCGCAAAATCAGAGCGCACGTCCGTGTCACACGTTTGAACAAAGACAATTTAATGGCGATCGTAATTTAATATATAAGTCGATCGTAATATTTATCAATCGAAAAGTTATGTAGGTAGAGAAATTATATGATTTTCTAGCTGTAAAACTAAGTTTATGTGATTATATGGGCAGTTGGACGTTGTTTACTCTGACTTCTCACGTGTCTTCGACACAATTGAGCATAACATATTGTTGCATAAACGGAGCGGTTTTGGGTTTCTTTTATCATCTCTGCAACTGTTACAAGTCGTATTTGAATAATCGCAGATCCTTCGTGTCCTACAACGGGTTCTCCTACTACAAATATATATTTACTTCTGGTGTGCCACAAGGTTCTAACCTGGGACCCTTACTATTTAATTTATTTATTAATGACTTATTTCCGTCGTTCACCCGCCCGGTTATTGGGCAGTTGAAATTTATAGCAACATTGAATCCATCGAGAATTGTTTCCTGCTTCAAGATAATTTAACTATACTAGCTGATTGGTGTCCAACATTCAAACTGCATCTTAATTTTAATAATTGTTTTGTAGTCTCCTTTCGTCCTATTAACTTTGCATATTTTGTTAAAAACTCCTCAAGTAAGTAGGATTAAAATTAAAGATCTTGGTGTATTTTTTTATTCGGAGGCTTCCAAATCATCATTTCCTTATACTTCACGAACATTTCCTCAAGACAAAATAAATCATATGGTTTATGTGTCCTAAAAAATAGAGGTATATATATATATATATATATTATCTATATATAAAAACAACAAATAATAATAATAATAATAATAAAAATATAAATAAACAAAAATACATATATACAAGACACAAACAAAATGTATAAAAATAGGTATAAAATGAATAAAATCTAAAACAAGCACATCTAGAAATGACCGCTGAAATACTCCTCCAAAGTATAGAACTCTCCCTCGATCAGTGCCCTTTTGGGTTTTCTTGCAAATGCCTTCATATCAAGCTGTTTGAGATGCGGAGGTAGGTGGTTGTATAATTTAATGCCTCAATAGTGCGCGTTTGTTTGTGTTGTTACAGTCCGGTGTCTGGGAATACACAGACCATTCCGATGACGTGTGCTATAGGTATGTCCTTCGCCATTCTTTCTATATTGTTGTAGGTGTTCATGAATGTACTTTAGGGCATTGCGTATGTATAAGAACTTCAAGGTGAGTATCTTGTGTTTCTTGAAGTAGCCTCTGCATGAGTTACGATATTGAAGACCGCTCACAGTCCGTATTGCTCTTCTCTGTAGGATGAAAATTCGTTCTGCCGCCGAAGATGCTCCCCAGAAAAGGATGCCATAGGATAAGTGACAATGGATGAAGGAATTGTAGGTATTTATAACTGCTTGGTATGTCGCTATTGTCGTTTTTACTCTTTTAATGCAGTAAATTCCTGATGTCACTTTTTCGCTAGTTGATCTGCACGATGGGTCCATTTTAATCCCTCGTCCATATATATTCCAAGGAATTTCACCATAGTTTCTCCTTCAGGTCTGGCTGCTAAAGTCAGATGTTGTGTTTTATTTTTATTTAGTTTTGATTTATTAGAACCAAACCAATGATTGGCCTTTTCTATGGCGCCATTCGACTTGGCAGTAATTCTTTCCTCGGATCCGTCCTTGACCAAGATGGTAGTATCATCTGCATAGAAGATCATCTGAACATCACCCAGGTAGCTGGACATGTCGCTCGTGTAAATGATAAACAGTAGTGGTCCCAAAATCGAGCCTTGTGGTACTCCAACTTCAATTGTTCTTGTTATAGATCTTTCTTCTTTCCACTTTACTACTTCTACTCTGTCTGAGAGGTAAGACTGTATTAGTTGTAGCGGGGGGCTCTCTCCATAATATTCGAGCCTTCGCAGTAGATTGCTGTGGTCTACTATATCAAAGGCCTCGCTAAGGTCTAAAGGGTTCATCCTCATCCTTTGGTGATGATCCAGCGCCTCGTTGATAAACATCTAAATTTCCACCATCGCAATTGTGAATTTATTCCTCCGGTATCCATGTTGTTGCTCTGTGAGGCGTTTTTTACCTTCTAGATATTCAATTAATCTAACAGCGATCACCCGTTCAAAGATTTTTGATAATATTAGCAGCAAACTGATCGGCCTGTAATTTTCACAGTCGTTAATGTCACCTCTCTTGTGCACAGGTATAACGTTCGCAATTTTTAACTATTCAGGGAAGTATCCTTGCTGTATACAAGTATTTATTATACACTACCAATGGTTGACACAGTTCGTCATTAATGCATTTAATGGTGGCCGCATTCGTATCATAAATATCCCGACTTTGTTCACTTTTCATGTAATATTCTGCGTATGCATCGTATTCATAGAAAATTTTTGAAGTTCATCTCTTTTGCAGAAAATGGCATCACCCGGAAAAAGTCTATTCATCTTGTGATCTGCTACCCCAACAAAGTATCTTGTCACTATTTGATAGGCGATGTGATATGTGTGAATTCATTGGTTAATATTATCAATAATAAAGCAGACTGTTCAGACAATTGTATAAGGAAGATTCCCAAGGACGTACGTTCTTTGATTAGTTTACTTATTTTCTTTTGTCTTTTCTTTTGTATTGTTATACAGGGTGTAACTGTGAAAATGGTAAAAAATTTTGTCGGAAGGTAGATAATTAAAATATATTCAATATTTGCTTAATAAACGTTGACCCCCAAACGTATCGTTCGCAAGATATTTATAAGTACAATTTTGAGTCCGGCCCTGTTATACAATTGTAGGGTGTTTCCAATACGACTAACGATTGATAACATTGATAGAGTAAGCATAAATAATTTATCATTACAACCACTAACACAATAGAATTGCGCGAGCGTATTTTTCAAGTGGGCAACAGTGTGTGAGAGAATCCAAATCTTCTACTTCGAATCCATAGCAACTTCCGTCCACGTTTGCGTGCATGAATATAAACAAATAGCGGACACATTGAACAGCTCATTATTTTCTTGACTTTACATTGTTTACCAATAAGTACATCTTTTTGAAAGAAAACATTTTTAACATCACCAATAAAAATCATCGAATTTTTCAAATTTAGGGCAAGTTCATGGAACGACAGCGAAATAAAACATCTGTTTATTCTTCTGTAATAGTGACAGAGGAGAATTATTCATTATTGGCGGCACGATTTCAATGAAACTATCCGCTTACATTGTAGAATGCCCCAATACTGACTGAATGTCCGGTTACTTATTTCGACTTTTAAAAATCCCTGCCCTCTCAAATAAACGTTTACGAGGAACACAGTACCGTAATGTATGAAGCAAAAAAGTTTGGCGTGATTTACCATTGTTTTTGCTGATGGCGTTAACTATACCATACCAGCTTTATCATATTAATAAATTTACCATTTTCACAGTTACGCCCTATATATATATATATATACATATATGTATATATATATATATATATATATATATGAGGCAGGCGCCATTAATTCTCGGTTTGACAGGCTTCTACAGGTTCAAGCGTGGTTCAAACTGCTTTGGGTCATAGTAACAAATGTCTGAGGCCTACCCTATATATTTTACGGCTGGCAGAGTAAAAGTTTGTAGTAGCCAGCCAGATAATGTGACTAGTGCATGAAAATATCGCAGCTAACGGAAACAGAGGACACCACCATCATTAATAAAACATTACAAAGACCTGAGACATTACTTTGATTTTGAAAACACAATTATATTGAAAACACAAAATAATTATAAAAAAGGACTAATATACTTCTTCTTTTTCTCGTTAATCCTTATGCCTTTCAGCGTCGGATTATTTTTGGATCTTACGACGATTTAATCCATTCTTTCCATCGTGTCCGGTCTGTACTCATTCTTCTCATTTCTGCTATGGTCTTCCCTCGCTGTCGTCCTAATTCGTTGACTCTGTCAATCCATTTTTCCTTGGTCTCCCCTTTTTCTTCTCCCGTTATTTTTGGCTTCTATTATTTTTTTTTGTCAAACTCTTTTGTTCCATTCTAATTATGTGTCGGTACCAATTCAATTGACATTTTTCAATTCTTTTTAGTATATCTTCTTGATTTATCATATTCCTTATCTGTTCATTTTCTATTCTGTCCATTTTTGTTTTCCCCACGATCTTTCTCAAAAATTTTATTTCCATAGCTGTTATTTTGCTTTCGTGTTTTTGCTGTATTGTCCAGGACTCACTTGCGTACATTATTGTGGGGGCTACCACTGCACTGTATACTATCTGTTTGATCTTGGGTTCTATTTCTTTTTTACCAAAGATGGTTTGATTCAGAGCGTAGTATATGTTTGTGGCTTTCCGTCCTCTTTTTTGCTATGTCTAGATCAATTTTTCCATCCTTCGATATAATAATACCTAAATATTCGTATGCGTCGACAATTTCTTCTTGCTTATCGTTTATTTTAATTATTAGATTACTGGCTGGCTCTTTATTATTTATCACCATTAGTTTGCTTTTTTCTACGTTTATTTCCATCTTCATCTTTTCTATTTCTTCTGTCCATATTTTTGTTAATTTTTCCATTTTCACATAACTGTCAGCTATTAGTGCCAGATCATCGGCGTACAGTAATGCATCTACAGCTACAGGTTCCAGTCTGTTATATCCTAACAGTGTCTTCACAGTTTCGGTACGTTTCCTCGTATTTTGCAGGATTCTGTCCATTACTATAATAAATATTAATGGACTTAAGCTGTCTCCTTGTTTTATTTCCACTTGCATTTCAAAATCTGCTGATCTTTTTCCATTCACTTGTACTATCCCCCTAACCTGACAATATAGACTATTGATTATTTGGCGCATTTTTCTTGGAACCTCTAGTTTCCTTAGACAGATATCTATACTCCCTCTATGTACTGTATCGAAGGCTGCTCGCAAGTCTATGAAATTGAAGTAGATTTCCTCCCCTGTCTCAATTTTACGTTCAATGATGTTTTTAATTATGTGGATATTATCGTTCGTTTGTTTCCCTTTTCTATAGTCTGCTTGTTCTTCTCCCAGTTTGTCTCCTACTAAATGTGTAAGTCGTTCCGCTATTATTTTGGTATAGACCTTAAAACATGCTGTCGATAGGCATATTGCCCTATAGTTTTCGCACTGACTTTGATCGCCCTTCTTATATATGGGAGTGATGAGGTTATTTTCCCAATCCACAGGAATTGTGTTCGTTCGCCATGCCTTACAAAATATGTCAAGGATCCACTCCTTTCCCACCTGTCCGAGCCATTTTACCATTTCCGGTTCTATATTATCCGCACCGCAGGCTTTTCCTGTTTTTATTCTTTTTAGGGCTTTCTCTACCTCTTCCATATCTATCTCTTCAAGTTCTTCATTATATTTATTTCGTGTTCCTGATTCTGGCAATAAATCTGTATGATCCTCCTGCATCTGTGAATTTTTTCGTGAAGAATTCTTTCCATATTTCAAGTATATCTTCTGTTCTTGTTTTTAGTTCATTCGCGGTATTCCTAATTGGTTTTATTTCTTTCCTTTTCTTTCCATTCATTGATCTTATTAGGTTCCAAAATTTCCTGTTATTTGTTTTATATTCCTCATTAATATCATTTAAAAAATCTTCCCAGCTTTTCTTTTTCGCTTCTTTGATTCTCTTCTTAACTTCGTTTCTTATTTTAACATATTGTTCTTTGTATTGCTGTTCCTTTGTTAAAACATATTTTATCCACGCATCTTTTTCATTTGACTTCCTTTTGTATTTCCTTAGTCCACCATTTTGTTCTTTTCTGTTTTTTCCTGTATCTGATTTGACCACATACTTCTAGTACAGAATTATAAATAATTTCCTTGAAAATTCTCCACGTCTCTTCTAGTGTCATTTCTTCCTGGCCATGTCTCTTTAGTAAATCATTCGTTTTCTGTTGGTATTCTGCTCTTTTCTTCTCGTTTCTTAATTTGCTGATTGCTATTTTATGATACTCAGCTATTTGTTGTTCTGTGTTAATTTGTTCTTGGAGTTCTGCCGTTAGCAATCTGTGTTGAGTTCCCATTTCAGCCTTTTTTGTGTCTTTATGTTTCGTATATTAGTTTTCATACTTTGGGTATAGACTATGTAGTCTATTATACTCTTCGCGTTTCTCTCTTCCGCGACAAAGATGCATCTCTCTTCCAGTGGTTGCTCCCAGAAACCGTTCCCTATTAGGAGATCATTACGTATACAAAAATCAATCATTTTCCAACCATTTCCGTTTAACGTTTCTTCTCCATATGCTCCCAAGCAGCCCAGTCCCTTATTTGTAACATTACCCACTCTACCATTCCAGTCCCCCATTAATATTACTTTTCAGTTTGTCTCTCTTATTTCATCCGGCAGTTCCTGCAGTTTTTCATAGAACTCCTCCGTTGTACTTCCATCTGTTCCTTCTACTGGTGCATACATCTGTATGATGTCAACCGATTCCTTCTCCAATTCTATTCTCATGCGCATCAACCTTGATGAGAGTGATTGATGTATAGTTACTCTTCTATCCAGTTCCTTTGTTAACAATATCCCTACTCCCTCTTTTTCCTTTTGATTTGGCCTCACTCCTGAATAGTACAGAAAATATTGACTTCCCTACCCTTATTCTTCCTGCTCCGGCTTTCTTTGTTTCACTTATTCCCAGTATTTGAATTTGATACTTGTTCATTTCTTCTGCTAGTTCGCATTCTTTTCCCGTTAGGGAAGTTATGTTCCACGTTCCAACGCATATCTTTCCATTTTCCGTGTTCATAGCTGTGGTCGTCATCGTGTTAGCATTCCTCTCTGTCTCTACCTTGTTGTTCCTATTTCCCATCCTCACATCCATGTATTCTCGTGTTCGAGTTTGTTCTGTATCCGCTCTCATTGCCAGGTACGTCCTCTCTATTCCCTGCTCGTTCACGCCTTCTAGTTTTTTGATCTCTGTATCTGTATCAACTTATCCTTCTCTCTATCCCATCTCCATTCCTCATTCCCGATATACAACTTCCTGAACCCAGTTTTTGTTTGTTTTCCGTTTTCCCTCTCAGTTTTAGCTCTAAATCTAATTTGTTCTTGTATCTTCCTGTCCCGCTTAGATAGATCATCGTTAATAAAAATCCTTCCTCCTATTTTTGTTCTTAATTTCTTTTTGTTTTTCATTATCTCCATCTTATCCTCTGTCCTGTCTAATTGCACTAGACAGGTTTTTTCACCTAATTTTATGACCTGTTTTATATGTACTTTTATCTGTAACTCTTTATCTATGAAATTTTCCATTGCGTTTTTTAGTTGTTCCCTATCTTCTGTATCTATTTTTCGACCCTGAATCACTACATTATTCCGTCTTTTCTCATTCTCTACTCGTTCCAATCTGTCTTCCATATCCATCACTACCCCCTTAATGAATTTATTTTGCCTTTTGAGTTCCGCATTTTCTTTTCTTAACTCTGACATTTCCTACTCCGCCCCTGTTCTCTACGGATATGTATTTTCTGTTTTTTTTTCTTATCACCGCGCAAAAAGCCGAGCCCCGGTCGACCCGTCGGAAGTCTGGCTTTTATCAATGATATTGGAATAAATTGTTTAATTTTACCTGTTATTTTGTTTCCCAGATAATCACTTTCACTTTGTTTTTATATTTATCACTGTGTTACTAATTAAAGGATCAGAATCCTCCAAGAACCTTGGGTATAAACACGGAGCAGACCGACAACACACACCTATACACTAATATACAAAATGATAAATATACAAAAGGATACTAAAACCATTAATTTGAGAACCGATGTTCAGAATTTAAGCAACGTATATAGTAATTTATTAAAATGATATCTACATTTCATAAAAAGGAAACCTTTGATTAAATTTTTTATCCATTCGCTCTTGTTTAATTGACCTAATTGTGGTAGTTAACTATCATATAAGTTGTTGTTGTTATATTTTACCAAGCTTATTTTTCCTATGTAAGTTTATCTTAGTTTTAGTTTTATTGTAATTAAGTAATTTTCTGTGTCTTCCCTTTTATTGGTTATGTTATTTAATTAGCTACAATATTTTTTTTAATTATCTTTTTTCTTAAGATATTTTTTGGTGGTTTTGTTTTGCGCGTAAAATTTAATTATATAAATCACGAGACGAGATTTTTGTGTTTTTCAATTGGATATTCACTTATTTTAAGATTTTCGTTGTAATGCTCTTCAGGATCAGATGATCAAGCATCTACTTGAAGCCGAAAATCAAACTTAAATGTGATTGGTAGTAAAAAAATCTAAAGAATTTCGATTATTATTTATCAAAGAAACAATTAAATTTTTTATGGATTTTCTTGTTAGCATGTCAAATTAATTACCTTTCCAATATTGTATTAATTATGGATTAAGATTTAGATATGGTGTCTGCATGAATAAATTAATCGAATAAGCTGAGTCATTAGAATACAGACAAAGCAAAAATATTATTGGCGATTATCTATGACCATTTCGAGCTATCGAACACCTTGCAATAAAATTCTTTCGAACAAGCACCCCGAACGTTAAACGCTCACTCTCTTGAACTTTAAATAATAAATTACTGCCTACCGTTGACCGTTTCCTTTATTGCTTCAACGAGGATATGTTCGACCGCCTTCTGTTATTCGCCTTCGATAATTAATATCGGACGCGGTGTAACGTGCGACATATATTACACAATTCTCCTTCGAGATCTGAGCGATTTCCATTTAAGTTGGCTTACCGTAATGGCATTGATAGGAATTTTATAGAATTATGTTGGATATGTGAGTAATTTCGATCGTACTAGGAGTGCAAGCTACGCCCTTGCTCGAATATTATTTCCTTCGCGCCTCTGGTAAAAATTCGTGTATGAACATACACGTACATATCTTTTAAGTAAATGAAACGAAAGTGAAATGAAATACGAGGGAAATTTCCAAAGTTCTAGGGATTTGAAATCATTTCCATATTTTATCAAATTTCATCAAAATTACAATGTTTTCCAATGTAATCTCCATTTCATCGAATACACGAAACCCCCGAAATTGAGATATTTCTTTCTAAATCGTCCCCAAATAGCTTTAACGAAGTGTCCGCAATCCGCCCTATTTATAGCAATTTTTATCCCATCTAAGGTCTCAAATCGAGCACCCTTTAGCGGTTCTTTCAAATTTGCGAACAGATAAATCACTCGCAACCATATTTGGAGAATAAATTTCGTCTAATTTAGAATATAGTAATTTTTTCTGAAGTTTCAAAAAATTAAAATTTCGAAGCAAATCGAAATGGTCGGAAGTATGACTTATTACACATCAAATTAAAGCTCTTCTAGTGAAGATTAGGGATAAAATAATTTCGAGTACGAGAGACGGTTCATTGAGGAAATATTCAATGAGAAAGTGAAAAGTGGTTCTTGACGAATTGCTTTGCTGCTCTCTAGCACCCAAACGAAGCAAATTTCACGAGTTTTGACGTCAAAGTCGTATTCTACACCTTCGAAAACATCTGTACACAGAATTTCGTCTAATTTAGAACATATTAATTTTTTCTGAAGTTTCAAAGGGGTACCCTTGAGATTTCGAAGAAAATCGTAATGGTCGGAAGTACGACTTATTATACATCAATTTAAAGCCCTCCTCGTGCAGATTAGGGATAAAATAATTTCGGGTACGAGAGACAGTTCATTGGGGAAATATTCAATGAGAAAGTGAAAAGTAGTTCTGGACGAATGGCGGCTTTGGTACGCTCTAACACCCAAACGATGCAAATTTCACGAGTTTTGACGTCAAAGTCGTATTCTACACCTTCGAAAACTTCTGTACACAGAATTTCGTCTAATTTAGAACATAATAATTTTTGAAGTAAATCCTTTTAAGGCGTTAGATTTTGAGTGTTTAATTTGGCCGGAGCCAGGCGCTAGCTTCGTGTAAAAGACAAAGGAAACAAGAGAGGGAGAGAGAGAGAGAGTACGATGTGGTAGCGATTTTTCACAAGGTGTTTCTATCATCCCCACATCACCTATCCACGTGAATACGTGCTCGTTTAATTAAGCATAGTTATCAGTGCGGCTGTGCGGGCCGAAATTTCAGAGTATTCGATAAAATAATAAGTTCAGCTCCACGCTCGATCGAAAAACACGTGTATTCTCAACGTAGCGTGGTGGGGATCATAGGCAAGCTCTGTGCAAATTCCGCTCGTTTCGACCCTGGTGGTGAGAAGCGGAGGCGTCAACATGCCCGTGATTGACACCACAAGTAATGTTTCGATCTAAGAGCAAGCATCCTGAAATTGTCGATAAAGCATGTATTAGTACGGAGAGATGACGGTTCACGCACCACCTCCACCTCTCATACCTTTCTTCCTACTGCACCCATGTCAAACAACTGGTTCCCTCTAACCCCAACAAATAGTCAGCAATTTTCTCAGCGGTTTACTATACAGGTTCATTAGATACGCTCCGTTCCAAAACAATTCGACCATTTAAGAAAAAATGCAAAATCCATCGCAAGGACCTACTCCGCCGCAACAGCTGTATATCCGTGACGTCAACAGGGGGCGGTTTCCGTTACCGCCAGTTCCCACTGGCCGTAGGGAGAGGGGGAGGGGGAGCTGTTCCATGTGGGTTACCTATTTTAAACCAACAATGCATGTTAACTTAAATTTATTTGACCGGCAATACATACATACGTGCAATATTGTACAATTATCACATTGTTATGAATATCTAACTTAACCCGACGATTCAAACCCACATAACGCGATAATTTTTTCTGAAGTTTCAAATTAAAATGAAACTATCCCGAACAAAAATCGAAATTTTTAAGAATTGTTTGATAGAAGAAAATGTGAAGAAGTTAGTTGTTGCCATCTTCATTTCTTCCGATAGTTACTAATCTAAGCAATGATGGCGCCACAGAACTGTCAACCACGTAACTGTCATATGTCAAAAAACGTAACCTCGGTGAGATGACAAATTTTTCTTTATTATCGTCTATTTCCGTCTGTTAGAGAAATATCGCCCCATCGACATTTATTAGTTATGATTCGAGGCAATTGAGGACCGATACATAAAACAAAAGATGTTGTACAAGGGAAATGACCTATATTTTATCCTCATCTTTCGCCGTCGACTTCCGTATCTGTTAGAGAAAGATGGGGTTATCGGTGTTTTGTTAATTATTATTATCAATATATTATTAGGCAATTAAGCACCCCAAAAACTGTATACCCATACATACACGGTCATCTGTCAAAAGACGTAGCCCCGGTGATATGAAAAATTTCATTTTTATTGTCGTCTATTTCCGTTTGTTAGAGGAAGATCGCCCCGTCGACTTTTATTATAATTCGAGGCAATGCAGGACCACAGGAACTTTATACCGATACATAAAGTTGCAAGCTTCCGACATCGTGCTAATCAGCCACGCAACACAAATAAATAAAAATGTTGCATATTTGCAACACCGCCCAATGAAGGGATTAACAGCTACAATAAAAACCCAGAAACGATACACCATCTAAACAATTTATTTCAGCAGAAAAATAGATATTTACATACTTTTCGTCACATTTAACCGTTTTCTTTTAACCCAAAATACCCTTACGCCAAAACCAAACTTAATAGATCGGATGTCCCAGTAAACCTCTTCCAAAAGCCAGTCCCAGATGTCCGGCGTTCGTCACGTCCAACCTTGCTACGTTACTGATGGCGGGTAAAGCGATAGCGGCGCCGTAAGCGGGAGCTGCCACCAAAGCGGGCGACGAATAAACAATCGGTGTGCTGTGGATGTCCACTCTGGAGGTATGGCTAGTTGCAGCGGGAACCGCGATGCCATGTCCCAGACCAAGGATGCCAACCGTCGGTGCGGATTCGGCGATAGAAATGAGAACCACCAAAACGACAAGCTTCAGCATTTTGTCGTCCTCGTGCGTGCGTATTTGAAGAGTAACCGCTAACTGTTTGCGGAAGCCTCGTCGTCTGAATTTATGCTAATCAACCCCTTCCCAAGACGTATGTGGCGATTTTTGAATTTTACGCTTGCATGATCTAGGTTGCGTATTAGAACGATATTGGGCTCCAATTACCGGTTTTTAGTTACGTTCGAGAGGAAATTTTTCAAGGAACACAGGGCCAAAGCGTATCTGGAACGTATCGAGGGTGTCGATTCGGGTCGGAAGGAAAGGCGATATCGATAGTCCACTAGAAATATTTGCGGTGTTTTTTGCTGAGTGTATAGGAAAAAATCTTAACGATGATTCATATTTCAAATATTATTGGGTTATTGTACATCAATCAAATCAAATCCTATGGCGATGAAAAGTAATTGCTATTTTTTCGAAAATCATTACAAATTAAAAGGGAGATAGTTTGAATTAGCAAATACAAAAGAAAATTTTTATACAAACAGTTCAAATCCATGAGTTGTTCGTTTATATCTGGTTACCACCAATAGTTAAGGAACTAAACCATGAAGTACACTACCGTCAATATTAGTTCGGACACTTGGTAAGGTTTCGTAAAGCATTCTTAATGACAGTAAAATATGGACATATTTTGAAAAAATACGCGCAAATTATTAACAAATATGCATAGTATAGGCAAAATATGCAAAAAGAATGCATTGATATGTCAAATTTTCAAGAACGAAAATTAAAGCAAACGTGGTTATTCTACGAAGAGTAAACGTTTTTACAATAATAATAATAACTTTATTACAATATCCATATACATGACATAAAGAAAAATACATACGTACATACATAGTTATGCAAAAGCGTCAAACAAACATAAAAGTAGAGAAAATATAAAGAAAATTTAATTTAATTACTCGAAGAAGTCTGCTACTGAGTACCAGTTTTTGTCCAACAAGTATTGTTTCAACAATTGTTTAAAAGCACTATATTTGTGTATTTGTTTCAACTCATGAATGAAAATTACTGAAAAGCTTGAATCCTAAACACATAATACTTTTCTAAAACATGGCCTGTTTATGAATTGGTGGAAGCAAATAATTAGTGGTCCTTGTATTATGTTCATGTACTATTTGATTATTACTGAATTGATTGACACAAATATCACATCGGTAAACTCCTCACCACACAATTGTTTATAATAAAATCGGTGACACGTGTTTCGCTAGCTCGAGGCAAGCATCTTCAACAACCGTATAAACTGACGTGACAAATTTCTAACATTAAAAATTCTACAACATGCATTTTTACCCCACTTTTACTGTGACCATGTGTGTGCATGCACAAATATTTTCCCTATCGGTGACGGTTCGGACGGCTTTCATCCCCGCAAATTCCCATACTAAGTCAAATGGACGGCCAAGGGAAAAAGTACCTGCTAAACCCGAAGTTTGAATGTTAAAGATTTACAAGTATATTCTGTGAATTGGTTAATGCCCGAAGAAATTATATATAAACAAGTATAAACTTCTTTAGTTAAGGAATGCAAAGCCGTATCGGTATTTTTCCCCGGCACGAAGCCATGCTGAAAAGGACCAAAATAGTTACGCTTTCTTTAATATTGTAATATTTTCTTACTTAAAATTGCTTCAAAAACTTTATAGAAAACAGTAAGCAGACTTATTAGCAGATAATTATTTAAATCTCCTGGGTCACCTTTCTTTTTATAAATTGGTTTTATTAGACTATGTTTTAGTTTATCAGGATGTACACCCGTTTCAATAGAGAAGTTTATTAAATACGTTAAAGTTGAGATATCATACAACAAAGAACTTTTAACAATTTTAGTGTTAATGGTATCATCATCTGCACTAGCATTATTATTCAAAGCTGAAACGATATTAAAAATTTCACTCTCCGTCACAGGGTTTAGGAAACAGGAATTGGATGACACTGGCATATATTTACCAATTTCCTCAAAATTAATGACTTTCTTGGCAAGATTTGGGTCCGCATCAACCAGACTACGTGCCATGGTGGAAAAATGAAGATTAAAAGCGTTGCGTGTCTCTTTAACATCATTGAAAGTGTCAACCAGATTTTCATTCATATTACCTTTGCTAGTTTGTTCCTTATAACTAAAGGCCGGATAATATTCCGTTTGCATAAATTTGCATATTTGCATAATATATGCATTTTGTATATTATTTGCATATTTTGTAGTAATTCAGCATATTTGAAGTATCCGAGTTTTATTTATTTATTGGATGTAATTTATTATAGGATAGGCATTACTAAAAATATGTCGTGGTTGTAACAAACAAAGAGTTAAACAGCCCTCTTTAAATTAAGAATAGCATTCTATAAAGCCTCTTCTCGATACTTTTCCGTTAAGGGCTGCCAAAAATTTATTAATACTGTTCCCATACATCTAGACCGGGAGAGAATTCAAGGAAAAGCTAATTCCCTGAAACTTCTAAATAAATACAAAAATACATTTTACCAGAAAATTAGGAGCACAGGTGTTTCTTTGCTATTCGGAGAAATTTATTCCCATATTCGAAAGCAATCTTATTTATTTTAAACGTCATTTTACGTTGATTCTTCGAACTGTAAACTTGTGGGTTGTTATTAATTATAATGGCAAAAATGCCGAAAATAGCGACTGTGCCTGGATGGATTGCGCCTTATTCAGAATTGCGTATGGATGGAGAAGAAGTATTTTGCGTAGCATGCAGCAAGATTGTAAGTAAAATTTAAGTTTATTTCCTCTTATTAATCTATAGTTTTTAAACGATGTTTAACAAAATCACCAATACAACGCTTCGACAAATAATTTTATTTTAAAATTTTATTTTAAAATGAGTAAAATGAGATGTATATTTCATGCGTATTTCTCGCGTATCATCAGCACAATACGGAATATCTGATATTCCGTATCCTGCTGATGATTTTTAAATAAAAATCATTTTAAAATAAAATTATTTGTCGAAGCGTTGTGTTTTACACATTAGTTTTTTTATTACTCCTTTATCTTTTACTAACACTTATTTTATAAGAAAACAACTGATGATGTGATATTGTTTATGAAGGTTACAAGTGAGAGAAAGTTTCAAGTCGACCAGCACATTAAAACTCCATCTCATGCTGCAAAACTATCAAAGATGAAATTGGCGAAGAAGAGTCAGCAAACATTACCGCAATGTTTGCCATCAACCTCCAAAAAATCGGAACAAGAACAATTTAATGAAGATTTGTGCCTAATATTTGTGTCGGCAGATATTCCACTACATAAAATAAACAATTTAAATGTCAAGTTATTTTTGCAAAAGTACACCGGCAAATATAATATTGCCGACGAGAGCACCTTAAGAAAAATTATATTCACCGTATCTATGCAGAAACATTGAGTAGCATTAAGAAGGCTGCTTCAAATAATTACCTTTACATTTGCGCAGATGAAACTACTGACAGTGTGGGCCGATACATAGTTCATTTAATGATAGGTATCTTTAACGTATTGGTTCCAGCAAAATCTTATTTAATTTCATCCAAACAGTTGGAAAAGGCAAATAATTTGACAATAACAAGGTTTATACAGGCAATCTTTTTCTTGCCGGAATCGATTCCAACAGGAAAAATGCTATTGTTTTTAACGGATGCCGCACCATACATGGTGAAGGCAGCTTGCAACTTGAAAATATTTTACCCAAATTTAATTCACACAACTTGCTTGGCGCACGGACTAAATCGCGTTGCAGAAGAAGTAAGAAACCATTTTCCCTTGGTAAATACTTTAGTTAGTAGTGTTAAGAAAGTGTTTTTAAAGGCTCCATTAAGAGTTCAGTTTTACAAACAACATCTACCCGGTATTCCGCTTCCTCCTCAACCAGTAATCACACGATGGGGAACGTGGTTGGAAGCTGCTATTTTTCATGGAAAGCATTATGAAGAAATAAAGACAATTATTATGGATCTTGATAGCGATACACAATGTGTGCTAGACGCCCAAAAGGTGCATTCGAGTAAAGAAATACCTCAACAGTTGGCGTTTATTAAAGCCAACTACAGATTTATTTCCACTTCTATATTGCAATTGGAAAAACAATTTATGTCGATAATTGAGAACGTTGAAATAATAAACAAATTTGAAAAGTTATGTTTTGATGTTAAAGGAAGGGTGGGGAAATCCGTGTATGAAAATTTTTAAGTGTAACAGAAAAAATGAGGGTTTTAAAAAGCTAAAGGATATTGCTAAAATCTTGTGTGGTGAGTCAGTAGAAAATATTGAGTTGACAATAGAGGATATTTCTAATTTGAAATATGCTCCTATAACAAGCGTGGACGTAGAACGAACCTTTTCAATATATAAATACATGTTATCAGACAAGCGCCACAATTTTTCTATTGAAAACTTTGAGAAATATGTAATTGTAAATTGTTTTCATAGTTAATTATGTTGTAAAATGTTATAAATAAACTTGTAGTAAACATAATAGAATATTTTTTTCTATAGTATTATATTTTCTAGCATTACTCCTATTTTTTTATCTGCATATTTTTCATAAGAGAGTGCATATTTAGGCCAAAACATCTTGATATTTATTATATATATATATATATTTATATATATATTTTGCATATAATCCGGCCTCTACTTATAACCGTCCACATGGCTTTGACCTTATTGTTTAAGGTTTTTATAAAGTTATCATTACAATTTTATTGTCTGGTCTGAAGTAATTTTTCATGAAAGATCTTGCACTGTGTATAACAATTATTGCCTGTGTGTCAATAACATCAGATGTTATCTAATCAATAGGTGCATTACATAATATATTTACATATAGGAATATATATTTACAATATTTTGCACAACACCCAGATAGTAATTACAAAAATACTAACATTTGACTTCAATGCAATCTACATCTAAAACTAGCCTAACAATTAATATCTACAATTTTTTCATTACCTACTTATTATTATTAAAAAAATGGATCATTGGATATTTCTCTAAATTTTCTATCTTAAACGATTATCGTCTGTAATCTAGTAAGTGCTTGGACATAGAAAGATCGTTCAACATCGACGGGGGTAATGGGAGCATTTCTTAAGTTGGCTAAAATATATGGGTCTAATTCAATATATATTTTTTTCTAATGCTAAGTTTAGCTTTCTAAAAATAATTTCACCTTCTTTTTCCTTTAACAGCTGACAAATCCTTATAGCACTTGCTTATTAAAGTTACAGATTCAGTCAAACGCAACTTTCTTGATTCTAATTTCAAAATTGTTTCTGCTACTACAGAAAACTTGCTTTCAATAAATGCTAACTGACTTCGTTTTACATTATTTTTTAAACATTTTGTTGCTCCTTTTATAGCATTTGAATCATCAGATGATGCTAAAATAAATGTTATTATTTTTTCATAATCTTGTGAATAAAAAATTAAGGCATTTAACCATGTTCCCCATCTTGTAATAATTGGTTGTGGGGGTAACGGTAAATTGGGGAAATGACTCTTTGTAAAACTGCGTTCGTAATGGTGATTTTAGAAAAATTTTCTTCATATTACTAATTAATTCGGTTACAAGCGAAATTGGTTTCTGATTTCTTCCCCAGCTCTGTCAATACCATTGTCCAAACAAGTGGTATGAATTTAATTAGGAAAAAATATTCTGAGATTAATCGAGGCTTTACACATATAAGGGGCAGCATCAGACAACATTACAATTATTTTCTCCTGTGGTATTGGATTAGGAAGAAAAATTTGTTAATCCATAAATCAAATCATTGTACAATTATTAGTCTCCTCTAATTGTTTACAACTTATTAAATATGATTTTCTATCGTTATCGATATTCAAACAACTAATTAACAAATTGGCAACATATAATAATAATAATGACCTTTATAGATCAGACAGATGGCAAATTTAGATAAATGTTTACAATGAATGAATCTTAACACAATTTTTGTACAATAAACGTTTCCTATCTTCTTAACAATTACAATCATTATTATCTGACCAATGGGTGTAGGATTCAGACAAAGTCTGCTATTCTTCCTAAACCATTTAAATAATATACGACATATATATATATATACATACATGTATATACACATACATCATACGAAAAAGAAGCGACAAAGAAAAGAGAAGAAAACAATAATACAAAAAAAAACAATGAAAAGGAAAACCACCAGAGAGCAATACATATGTGACTGCAACCGTCACTAACATATTGACAAATTAGTACTAATCAGATAATCATCCAACTGAGACTGCAGTAGAAACTTGCGCAATTCCCGCCTAAACCCAAGCAATGGCATATTTCTGAGACATGGAGGCAATGAATTAATTATTCTTGTAATATTGAATGAGAAAGATCGCCCAAAAATTGCAGTCCTGTGAACAGGAGGAATGAGTAAGTCACGTCTCCCAACATTAATACTATGAACATCAGTCCTATACCTAATCCTCCTTGCTAAATAAGCGGGTGTTCGATAAATTAGTATCTTCTTATAAAATACCGCTGTATGCAAATGTCTTCTCCTCTTCATATCCAGCCACTCTGCCTCCCTCAGTTACTAGCAGTAAGATATATGGCAGTATTTACGAATACCATAAGTAAAACGCAGGCAAGCATTCTGCACTCTCTGAATCCTTCCAGAGTCAACGCTGTCAAGGCATGGGCCATATAGAAAATCACAATAATTAAATTTGGATAATATCAAGAGATTACATAGAAGCAATTTAGTATCGGTGTTCAATATATATCTACTTGGGAACAGTAATTTAAGAATATGAAATGAACTGCGAATAAGCATCGAAACATGCGTTTTGAAACGAAGTTTGCTGTCAAATGTTACGCTAAGAATCTTGCACTCGGTACAATACGGAATCTTAACACCGTTAACACCAATATCCACAGCAGCCAGAACCCTGTTCCGCAGAAAACCGCCCCCACCGACCAACAACACCACCGACGACTTGGAACCATTTGCTACTAAGCCATGAGCCTCCGCGGCCCCAAAAACATCCGCGATATCATCATTAATAGCTTGCTCAGCATTCCCAAAATCATTTGGCTTGAAGGAATAATAAATTTCTGTGTCGTCGGCATACTGGTGATAACTGAAACGACGCAGAGGCCTGCTTAAGAATGCTGTGTAAATGATGTAAAAAAGTGGTCCACAGATACTCCCCTGCGGAACCCCGTGCTTGATTTTAAGTTGTGATGAGATATTTGTATTAACCTGAACTCGTTGGGTTCTATTATTTAAATAATTTTTTAAGAGCAACACCGCAGGCTTATCCAATCCAATGTAACCAAGTATTGAGATAAACAAATCATGATCAATCATATCAAACGCTTTGAAGAAATCAAGCGAAACTAGAGCGATCATTTTGCCGTCCTCCAAAGAACGAAATACATCATCAGCGATATTCACCAACGCCGTGCCACACGAGTGCATAGGTCTGAAACCGGGCTGGAATTCCGGCAAGATGTTATACTTAATTAAATGATCTCGCAGTTGCGTATCAATTATCCTTTTCCAATATTTTCGATAGGACAGGCAAGACTGATATCGGTCTCAACTGATTGAAATCATTAGGCCTAGTGAAGGCTGATGAGGCCACTGTGTGGCGAAACAAATTTGTAGTGACAACTTTAAAAAATTTTTGAAACTCACAAAGTCTCTTTTTTGATTTTTACAAGTTAAGGCCTAGTAACCTTTGGGTACCGGTGTAACTCGAGCATTTTTCCAACATTGTGGAAATACACTATCCGAAATACAGAAGTTAATAATATGCGCAATGAAAGGCAGTATAAAGGACAACAATATCGAATCATGTCAAGATCGACCATATCCAGTCCAGAAGATTTGGATTTAATGCTTAAAATAACATGACCAATTTCATCTTCTGAAACCATATCAAACTTCAAGAGCGAGGAAAATTCACTAAACTTATTCCTATTGTAAAAATCAATGGACGTTGAAATCATGTGATGCTCCACAGTCGGTGTTGTCGTAAAATGATTGTTTATTTCGTCAATCTATCTATCGACCACAAAAATCTGTAGTTTCATCCATCTTAAAATGAATTAGTCCGTTGCCTATCAATGTGGACGTATTTCGGAGTATATTTGGTCGACGTAATTCTTCCTTAAACTACTTTCATCGGGAGCTTGTTTCTAGGAGAATTTTTCAAGAAAACTTTTTAACTTCGCATTTCCTAATTTTGCAAGTGGAATATTGCCGCTTACAAATGCCTCGCGGAATTCCAAGGAAAATTCTTGCAGGGCCGTCTTTTCCTAACTATTCTTAAATGTTTCAAAGGACGACTGCCAGAACGAATGGCAGAGTTGAGTTTTTTCACTTTATGCTGGTGTAATGTAGTACTCACGTGCTGCGGCATTAAAAATTTCTCCCGGCACGACTTCTTAAAGAGTAAGACGACATTTAAATACAACTATTGTCAAAAACAAAATATTAGACCAAACTATAGGAATATGAACTTACGTTCTTTCCAAATGCTCTACCTTATAAATACTTTTTTTGTAAACTCGGGCCGAACACTAATTCAGGGCAATTTTTTATCCAAGAATACACTAAACGTTCAACTTCCGTCATATTGGCATACGTAGTACACGAATGTAATGGGCACAACGAATGCAAGAAATCAAATGAGTGAGTTTTACCATGACAAACTATTTTAAAAGTTTGAAAATTACAGTCTTCCCAGAATAATTAAGATAAAACTCTTACTACCTAATTACCTTTCTTAATCAGTAAGTGATAATATTGGGAAATATCACCGAACGGGCAGTTCGCAAGCCAGAGCGCACGTCCAAGTCGTTAACGAATAACAACAAGAGCAGACGATAAGCGCGTAAAATTGTTAAGGGTGTTTGGTACTTTTTTCAAAATCGGTTAAACTTAAATTTTTTTATTGGTTCCAAAATTATCTTGAAAATTGTATATTTGCTCTATAAAAGTAACGATAAAATACAGGTTTTTCACAATCTTAAGAGCTTCTACAACTTTAATTTTTCTTCAGGAATAAATGAAGGACCAGTAAGTTTACGGGCTCGAAATTTTGTATACCGCGTATTCGTTACCATACCTATGTCTTATTGGTGAGGTTTTTTGTAAATTCCTTTGGTATCGTTGCTTTCTTGAACTCCAAAAATGACGGTAAGCCCATGGTAATTTTTCTATTCCTTAATTGAGCTTAAATTCAACAACAAGCAAAGAATTTACAAAAAAGCTTACCGATAAGACGTAGCTATCGTAACGAATACACGGTATGCACAATTTCGAGCCCGTAAACTTACTGGTTCTTCACTTATTATTGAAGAAAAATTAAAGCTGTAGAAGCTCTTAACATTGTAAAAACTAGTATTTTATCGTTACACACGATACTTTTTAAAGGTCAGATATACAATTTTCAAAATAGTTTCGGAACCAACAAAAAAATTAAGCTTAACCGATCTTCAAAGAAAGTACCGAACACCCTTAAGCAAACGAGATAGAAGGCTGACAGCACCCGAAATTGCTGCAAAAATGAGTCGCGACCGTAAAAGAGTAATTTCTGTCACCATAGTAAAGCGGCGATTAAAATCTGGAAATCTTCATGGCAACGTTGCTCTGCGAAAACCTATACTACGAGATAAGAAGATAATAAGAGATAAAAACGGTTGTAGTGGAGTAAAACACAGAAAGTGGACAGTCGAAGACTTCAACCGCCTTTTATGGACTGATGAATTGAAATTTGAAGTCTTTGGACGAGCGAGACGTACTTTCGTAAGAAAATCCAAGGGTGAAAGAATGTGCGGGATTGTATCGTGCCGACTGTAAAGGAAGGATGGCGTTCTTTCCGACTTACACCAAATTGAGGGCATTACGAGAAAAAGAAATGTTTAAAAATATTACAAGAAAATGCAATACTCCCATGTGCCATCCTTGGTGCAAAAGCAGATATTTCAGACTGAAAGAACATTTAACAAATTTAATATTATATGTTGAGAACTATTCTTATTTTTGTCGTATGTTGCAAATATGTGTTAATGACAATAATATTATCATATAAACGTCATTTGATAGTTTAATTGAATCTCAATATTCTACAATTTTCTAAATTTGCTTGTATCCGAACCAATATGGACGGTACTGTACATGGAAACGAACGAATAACATGCTCAAACTTACACAAACTCTCAAACGAAGAAGAATATTAAAAATTCTCAAAAATTGCGCTTTCTGAAATTACCAAATCAAGGTGATACAAGTACCGAGTTCAACGTCTCAAAATTGCCGTGTCGGTGAGAAATACGACGCAATCTACATCTTACGAACGTCGTAACGTTACGTAAAGTCGCGCCTGTAATATGACATATAAATCCGAAATATCTACTACTACGTGCCGTTTTGATAATAGAGAGCCACGAAAAATTAAGTAATTTTCGACTTTCCTTGTTAAATGCTCCTTCGAGTAGAACGTTCGTACCTAATTGGATTCGTTTATAGTTTCGAATAAATACCGCAAATTGGTCTGTGAATTTAATTAGGATATTTTTAAAATTAAATGAAGTGTGTACGTGTTTTACGATTTGTACGAAAGTTAGTTCCGATCGAAATAAGTTTTCAAGTCGAAATAAATATAGAAGTTCTTCATTATGTTTGTAGGAAGATAGTAGGGTAGAAGTTACTACATAGCTACAAAAATGCGCATTTAGGTATATGGGGAGATACGAGTAGAGTCCCGTTTACCTGTTTTAATCCCCATCCCAAAAAGGGTGTACTACGAGTAGAGTCCCGAGACGTAAAAGTTTCTATCCTTGTTGGTAGATACAAATAAAATTCGAAAATAATTTTTTTAATATCTACTCGTATGTATATTATTTTAAATGAAAATATATATATAAAACATATAGTATATAGTTATAAAAAATTATCAGTTTATTATTATTATTTTTTTATTGCACATATAAATTTATCAAATACATAAATACATTTTTAATAATAAGGTGTTAATCTATAAGAAACAAGTTTTATAAAATCAAATCTTGAAATATGGTTATCATTAAACTCTTTCACTTTTTCCTTAACAAAAATACTCAGTTTATTATTTTTAATTAAGGGCATAAGAACAGAACTGCGCATTTTAATGTATGTTTCACTTTGAAAGTTTAACAATATTTTTGTAAACAAAAATATGTTCGGGTGGCTGGTGTAAAAATTTTGATTAAACCTTGAATGAAAACTTTCACAAGCATTAGTAGTGCGAAATGAAGAGTTTTCTGAACTGGCCCATACTTGAGGTGGAAATGTAGAGTCTTCCGTTACATAAAAATCCGTGAGGTATTATCACAGTATTTTCTGACTTTCTCGTCAGCTGGTAAAATTTCTGCTAGTTCAAACGCAAAGCGCTCTCCTACTTGGTCGGGGGTAAGAACTGTAGTCCAAACGTGTAAGTCAGAAACTTTCCAACAGCAGTCTCCTTATTTTTAAAATGTGATGAAATTCCCAACTGTTGTATCTTTCGAAACCTATAGAAAGAAAAACAAAGAATGAGTACATAAATTATCATTTAAAAAGTTTAAGAAGTACAACTTACCAAGCTTGACCTAAATGGAAACGGCAACCTATTACAGCTACTTCTGGCCAAGCTCGTTTCACGATTTGATGAATCGCAAGTTCAAAATCAGCTACTACAGATTTTGGTTGAAGAATTTTGCCAATGTCATTGCACAAATTGATTAGATTTTGAAAAGCCATTAAATATGATTGGGTGGATTTATCCGGAAGTAAAATATATATCAGTGGGATGTAATAGTTGTTCTGTAGTCCGTGGATAGTGAATAATTGAACAAAATGGTTTGTACAAGATTTAAAAGTTCCATCCACATAAAAACTGTCCAGCGATGATAAAAACTCCAAGTTCGTCTTGGTGCCAAATATTACTACGCCATTTTCGTTGTTGTTATACAGCAAAAGTTTCATTTTTATTTGTTTTCAAGTCTAACCTTTCTAACACTTGGTGTACTTCTTCTCTTGTTTTTGGTATATTGAACGGTAGAGCAGATTTTCTTGCAGCACTAATATTTCTTGCTATACACTTTACGTCTTTGTGAAGAAGAGTTTCGATATCACCTGTTGATAGTTCTTTGTGGATAATTTTCGATGGTCTTTCCGTTATATCGTCACTTGCTTTGCGCTTTAAACTATTACTCATCTTTTGTCTATCTAGCAGCCTATCACTCACTGGATCATGATTATGATTTTCTTTAAGTTCAATAATTTCATTAGCACCAATTGTTTTTAGGAACGCAGGACACTTTTTTGTAGCACCAACTGAACAAACCCACTTTTTAACGTCATTGGCTAAAATTTTTTGAAATCTAAACTTAAAGTTGTTTATAACAAGAATAGGTTTTCCCTTTTCGCTTTGCGTTACTTCAAGATTCATTTTTACTTCTAAAATTTACGCAAGGAGTGCAAAATTAGACTGATGTTCATTTTGAATTCATTTCCACTTTTATAGAAGCAAGTAAAACTCAATTAGGGCAGGTAGGACATTAGAATATTTTAAGACGGAAACGATTAATAAGAACAAATAACGATTAAATAGAAAGCTAGTACTTTCTAATGATTCCGAATAAATAATTAAAAATACATCTGAATTTCAAATAACTACTTGTCTATTTTAGGGCGGAAACGATTAAATAGAATAAAAGATTTTCGAAAATAAATTAATTTTATCTTCTTCCTACACGGGACTCTACTCGTACCCTTTCAGGGACTCCACTCGTACCCAGTATTCCAGGTAGACTCATTAACGGGACTCTACTCGTATTCTCCGAGGTATATACTGAGGGAATTTCTCGATTAAATTCTCATATGTGCAAACATCAAACGACTATCATGCATTTCATTCTCCTTGTTTCTGATATATTCAGTAAGAAATTGAAATCGTTTGTAAGAATTGTTTACAGAAATTACATATAACTCACAATCACTTCCAGTTTAATTTTTCGTAAAATATTAAAGCGGTACACCTTAAAAAAATTGGTACAAAATTTAAAATACGTCCAGTTGACTTGAGAATGCGTATAATCGTGTGCTCGAAGTAATGAAAAACCACAGAACGATTGTTTTGCCCTAACAAGAGGACGAAGTTAAAGTTGGCGTCAATAGATACCCTTTAGAGTCCAATAATTTTCAATTTAGTTCCATTGTTTCATTCAAAATATTAAAATCGTCATCTACTAGGCGATAGCTTTAACTTGCTGTATAAATATAAGGAACTTCCCACTATTTTATTTTTCCAAAAAATAACAAAGGGATTCGTACTCCATAAGGAATTGGCAAAAATTGAAAATACATGCGGTTTATTTCAAATCGCGTATATTCGTGTTTTCGGAGTCGTAGAAGACGAATTTGTACTTCTACATCTAATTTCCCAACCGTTTCGTTTTTCTTCAAAATATCAAAGAACTCCTCAAGAAATTAATGAGAAATTGAAAAGACGCCCGGTTGGCTTGAAACCGCGTACATTCGTGTTTCCGCGATCGTAGAAGGCGAATCTAAATTAGAATTACCATAGTGCAATTGTTTTTGCCCAAACAAGAAAACGAAGTTGAAGTTGGAGTAAATCGATGCCTTTCAGAGCCCGATAGTTCTCAATTTAATGCACTCTTTCCGTTATAAGTATTTAAATCATCATCTACTTGACGAGAGCTTTAATTTGATGTATAACGCAACTAACTCCCATCGTTTTATTTTTCCCCAAAACATCAAAGAACTGTACCCCTTAAGAAATTAACGAAAAATTGGAAATACGTCCGCTTGACTTGAAAACGCGTGTACCAGTGTATTCGCGTTTGTAGAAGATGAATCTGAACTTAGAATTACCATAGACCAATTAGTTTTGCCGAAGCAAGAGGACGAAGTTGAAGTTGGTGTGAATCGATGCCCTTCAGAGCCCGATAGTTTCCTATTTAATGCGTTTTTTCCGTTATAAGTATTTATATCATCATCTACTAGACAAGAGCTTTAATTTGATGTATAACCCAACTAACTTTCCACCGTTTTATTTTTCCGCAAAATGTCAAAGTGGTACAACTGCTCTTAAGAAATTGACAAAAATTGAAAATACATCCGGTTAACTTGAGAATGCGTATATTCGTATTTCCGGGGCCGTAGAAGACGAATTTGGTAGACTAATTAGGGAGGTAGGGGGAGTTGGAATCAATCGATGCTTTCAGAACTCAATAGTCCTCAATTTAATGGAATTCTTTCGTTCAAAAGATTTGAACTGTCGTCTACTAGGCGAGAGCTTTAATTTGATTTATGAAATATCTAATTTCCCAATCGTTTTATAAATCTCCAAAATATCAAAGAAAACTACCCCTTAAGAAATTAATGAAAAATTGAAAATATACCCGATTGACTTGAAAATGCGTATTTTTATATATTCGCGGTCGTAGAAGAGGAATCCCAATTTAGAATTAACATAGAGCAATTAGTTTTCCCCAAATAACAGGGCAAAGTTGAATTGGAGTCAATCGATAGTTCGATAGTCCCCAATTTAGTAGAATTATTTCGTTCAAAAGATTGGAATCGTCATCTACTAGGCGAGAGCTTTAATCTGATGTATGTAACACACCTAACTTCCCATCGTTTAAGTTTTCCCAAAATATTAAAGAAGTGTATCCCTCAAAAATTAATGGAGAATTGAAAATACACCCGATTGACTTGAAAATCCGTTAATTCGTGTTTTTGCGGTCGTAAAAGACGAATCTAAACTAAGAATTACCATACAGCAATGGGGCGACAGAGCGAAGTTAAAATCGGGGTATCGATGCCCTTTCAGAGCCCTATAGTTCTCATTTTAATGTCCACTCTTCGTTCTAAATATTTAAATCACCATCTACTGGACAAGAGCTTTAATTTGATGTATGTATAACGCAATTAACTTCCCGCCGTTTTATTTTTCCGCAAAACGTCAAAGTGGTAGAACTCCTCTTAAGAAATTAACGGAAATTAGAAATACATCCGGTTGACTTGAAAATACATATACTGGCATTTCCTGTGTTGTAGAGGAAGAATCTGAACTGAAAAGGTGAGTAAATTTATGTACCTCGGGTCAACGATCACAAGTGAAACAAGAAGAGAAAGAAATACAGAAAAGAATCTTGAGTGATAGCAGAACGTTGGAGCCGTTGGCGACTATTGTGAAAAAAAAGTGTTAAGATAACACATGAAACCATAATACGCCCAGTAGGGTACTATATGCAAGCGAAACGTGAGTGATACACGAGAAGAATTCAGATAGAAGTATGTGAAAGGAAAGTGTTGAGGAAAATTTTTGGTTAGATTGAAACGGATGAGGGAGAATAGCGACGGAGAACAAATCATGGAACTTATGGAAACGTTCGAATGACCAAGAATTATAATTTGAGAGCGCAAAGAGTTAGATGGTTAGGTTATATACATAGTTTGCATGCCTAAACCTTTGTGGATCAAAGAGAAAGAGGGAGTAGGCAGAAAAGAGGATGTTCATTCATTTATTCATTCTTACAATTTTATAATTTTGTTGCTTTCATGTAGTTCGTTTTAAAGTATTTCTCCCTAATGCTATTGTGACCTTGTACCGTTACATATCGTTCGTTCCTCCAGGAGATAGAAAGGGTGTGGATATTTTTGTAGACGTGACTACCCTCAGTTTCTATTTTATTGGGCAGTTAGTTAACCCCTTGCACCCTTCAGCTCCATTTAAAAACCAATTGCGGCAATTTTTCTCACTCACTTGACTTACGCCCGATTTCATAATCGCGTGCTTAAGGCTCCATTAACTAGTGGAGGTTTAACTTTAACCCTTAAATGCATGATTTTTTCTTTTGGACTGAAACAATTTTTTCTCGTAGAAACTTAGGCATAGATTACGTAAAAAATAATAAAACAAATTTGAGAAGAGTTTTGAATCTTTATTTTGAAGAAAAACGGTATGTAGACTTTTGGCAACAATGTGCGTTTGGTACTAAAATAACAAGGGCATTAACAATAGTCATATACATATTTATATTACATATATGTTTGTACAAAATTGGTATAATATATGAAACAATGCAAAACAATTACGGTTTTTGTTGTGGCATAAAGCAACCTTACATTTAGTGCACTCAGTCCTTGAAAATCCATTGCAGCCTGGAAGTTTACATCTGTTTTTCGTAGCACACCTATTTTCATCATGTCCTATACCATCAGTCCGAATATCTTGTGTCGGCACAGGTTTTGTGGAACCTCGGTGTCTTTTGGCCTCCATTTGCCTTTGTAGACTGCTGGTTGAAGATCTTCCTCTCTTGTTTTCCTCATACGTTTTATAGGAGCACAATGTTTCCGCAAGGTCTGATCTAAAATCTGCTAAAGTAATGTTCGGGTTGTTTATTTTATAGAGTACCCATGAATTTATCACTGCCATATCAGTCATATGGTAAAATAATCTGATATACCACTTTCGACTTTTCATTCTTATTTTATACCTGCCCAAAAAGCTATCCATGAGGTCAACTCCTCCCATATGGGCGTTGTAATCTTTCACTATTTTTGGACAAGCTATTGTAATTTGCTTTTTTGCGTTCTGTTATATCTATTGGTAATTTCAGCCGGTTCGGCGCCTACATAGTTTGAAGCCAACGTAACAAGTTTATTGTCTTTCCAGTATGTCACAAAGATATCCATACCTTCGTAATTGGCAACAAATTCTTCATGGGAACCCCGTGCAACAGACTGTCTCATAAATTCTTTTACAGCAGGTAATTTGCAGCTCTTTCCAAGGCGGTTTCTTTGAATAGTACCCAACGAGTATATTTTCTGAGTCCATAGGTAGTACATTAGTGGAACAGACGTATAATAATTGTCGAAATATATTATGTGGTTCATTTTGCGGGGAATTGAACGGCACAGTCTAACCACAGTATTACCTACTACACCAATCTCAGGTTCATCCGACAAGTTTTCTACTTCTTGTTTTCCTGAATATATTTCAAAATTGTGTGTGCGTATCCAGATAATGAGCATAATACAAACAACTTGAAACCCCATTTATGGGGTTTGTTGGGTAAGTATCGTTTCATAAAATGTGATATCTTTGTGGAACACATTTCTTCATCTAGAGAGAGTCTTTGCTCATATGGTGCACTATTCACAAACACTTTGTTTAAATGGTCAAGAAAAGGTCTTATTTTATGCAGACGATCATGGTTTGGATGGCCCCGAGGCTTGTGTTGAGAATTGTCGTTAAAATGTATAACCGATCTTATTTTTCGAACCTATTTAGCGTCATCGTCTGCTTTATGTGATCGAAGCCATATTTTCCCCAGTAGGACCTCACATTTGGATAATGGTATACAGACATAAATATTATAATACCTAGAAATTTGCGAATTTCTGAAGCACTTACAGGTGGACAGTTCGAAACATTCTTTTGAATAATATACAAATTCGTCTTAATCAACAAAAGCTGTAAGTATATCTTGATTTATAAACTCAGAAAAAAATTGGAATGGTGTCTGAAGTGTTGATAGTCGTTCGGAAAGATTTGTATTGCCTACAAAACCTATGCGATCGTCATTGTATTCGAAACTTCTTTTTTCCATATAAGGTTTCTATTTTGTTGCTTCCAGGCTGCACCACCAGGAATACTTGAGGTACTGGGACCTTGATTTTCTAATCGATCCTCAGTCAACAATTCGCCTACTTGCTCACCTAAATCTAAGTCTTCATTACCCAGCTCTTTGTCTTCATCACTAATGTCTTTCAATCCTTCCACTAGATCTTCGTCTGGAAAATAATCAATATCGTTTTCGTCACCCATATCCTCTTCATCTTCAGAAATACTACCATCATCAAGCAAAGAGAGAAAATCCTCTATATCTTTGTCTTCTAATCTTCTAGGCATTTTTTAAATCAAAATAATCAAACTAAAAAAAAACAAACAAATTGTAACGGTCGTTTATTATTTATGTCACAAACGCATATTGTAGACATTTGGCAACATACAGTATTTCCCAAAAATATTGCCTTTATTCAATAATATTATTAAGTTTGAGATCACCAAGCCATAGCTTACCTATCAACAGATGCGAAATAATTTTTTCCAATTTGATAATGCACAGTTCATAGAAAACACAAAAATCCAAAATTTGATTTTAACTAAGACACTGATCTCTATCACCCACCACAATGAGATGTCAACTAAATAGAAATCAAAGCAACTAAAAACAAAGTAACTGTTTTCTTTTTCATTCATATTGTTGTGTGTGCCTAGCAACGAGCTTTTATGAACGTGCGCACATGAGAACATACAGAAAATTAACAGAACTGGTATGTAGACAATTGGCAACAGTATGCATTTAAGGGTTAGTGGTAGATTTAAAGGTACATTAAATTGTGGGAGTTTCATAACCGCTTGGAACTTCAATTCAAATCCTAGGGTTAGCGGGGAAAAACCGCCCTGCACCCTCCTATCTCAGGGGAAAGGCTGCTGCAGTCTTGCAGCCTTGGGGATTGATGAAAGAAATTTTGCTTGCTGGGCAAGCTAAATTAGGGGATTTATCGCTCTAAAAATGGGAGGTTTTATTTTCTACTTACTTGACATTTTTATCTTCGCTTGTAGGGGGATTTGATGGTCGTCGAGGGACAGTTTCATAACCGTTTGACATGCGCACGTTAAGTAGCGACGGTTTAAGTAAGCATTTGAACCAATTAGGACAAATGTGCAAAGAAGAACAAGAAGTGCACTATCATCAGCTATTATTTCGTTCAAAATATAACCAAAGTTAGAAAGCGGCACCTGAAAGAAACAAAGAAGACCATTGACCATGATGATGATTATGTATTTATACGGACGAGGAAAAGGTTTATAAGAGATCTACCAATTACATTGAAGAAATGTGATGAAGTGAATGTTTGGTTTCCCGGTTGCATTCCTTAAAATTCTCCATTACTAAATTTACGAGAAACCGTGCGAAAAATACAAATATTATTAACATAACATAACATTACTCAACAAATATTTATAGGTTAACTAGTTTACATAAAGAACTACCGGTACGCATGCGCGGACCAGTTACGGCCACCATTAACGATATAATAGACCAAATATTAGCCATTAGCTTAAACCTCCATTAACGCCACCCGTTCCCTTAAATGATGATTATCAAATTCGTTTTTACTTTAATGCCACCATTAACATTTAATGTAGGATTGGTTTTGATTATGAAATCAGTCTTTATCGTTAGTCACTTGGCACTTACTTGGTGGCACCCACTTACTCACACAATAACTGTTGATATTCAAACATTTGAATATGCCGCCAATTATGTTCCGGAAATAGTTTAGTTGTTGTTCCGTATATGTTGTACATAGCAGTAGTTTTCATATCACTTTCTTTGTGAACATATGGCTCTGTAATTATATCTTTTTGTACTTTGAATACATCAGTTTATTTACTACAAACAAGTGTATACTTTCCTTATAACTACTGCAACAGGTTATGGACCCAGAATAACTGAAAATAAGGAATAGGTAGTTTGGAAATAAGGAAATTGTTATACATATTCGGTCGGTGGGCACGTTTTTCAAAATGGCGGTCAACCAATTTGTTAATTTAAAACCGTTCGATGGTAGTGGATTTTCCAACTGGGAGTTTCGATTAAAGTTAATCCTGGAACAGAAGGATGTATTGGACGTTTTGGAAAAACAAGAAGATGAGCAAAGTGTGGAATTTCGGAAAAAAGATGCAAATGCAAGAAGCATTATTGCACAATTGTTAGCGGATAATGTTTTAAATGTTGTAAAAGAGAAGAAAACTGCAAAGGAAATGTATGATACATTGTGCAGTATCTATGTAAAGAAAGGTCTTGCAGTTCAAGTAGATTTGCAGCGAAAGCTTAGAAATATGAAGTATTCTAGAGGATCACTGAATGATTTTATAACAGAATTTGAGAAAACCGTAGCAGAACTTCGAAGTAGTGGAGGTACTTTGGGAGAGGATGAAGCAGAATCGTATCGTGCTATAACAACCACAGTTGATGTGATATATAGCAAATGTCCATCAGAAATAAATTTTGAGTTTGTGAAAAATAAATTGTTGCAGGAGCAGGCTAGACAAGCAAACAGAAATTTCAAAGTGGAAGATTCGGTAGTAGCATTTACCACAAACAGAAGGCAACATTGGCATCAACAAAGAGGTAATTTTCGTAAAAATCAAAGTGTAACAAAAGCGACCGAGTTCAAGTTTAAGTGCTATAAGTGTGGCAAGCAAGGACATAAAAGAAGCGAGTGTCCTGAACTACGTAATGTTAATATTGCACAAAATGAACAAGAAATAGCATTCCTTGGTGAAATTAAGAACTTAAATAATGGTGGTACTGTGTCGCATCAAGAAGTTGGCAATAGAATGGGTGAAGTTTTGACATTTATAATTGACAGTGGGGCTACAAATCATATGGTTAATAAAGAGACTAGACAATTTTTACAAGAAATTGAGAACATCAATTGTGACATAAATGTAGCTAAAAAGGAGATTACAATAAAAACTGAGAAATCAGGAAATAATGGACAAGACATTAAATTAACAAATGTTCTACAATGTTTGAAATTGAAAAACAAGGTTACAAGATAATTTTTTACGATGGATCTGTTCAAATTTTGAACTTGAATGGTCAAGTATTGGTAGAAGGCTACCTAAAAGGAAATCTGTATGTGCTTACTTTTGAAACAAGGAATTATGCAAATACTGTATGTGATACAAAATTATAGCATCGTAGAATGGGTCATTCTTCTCTATATAAAACAGGAAACATATGTGAAGTATGTATGCAAGGAAAGCAGACAAGGAATCCATTTAAAATCATTTCGGATGATAGGAAAGCTAGAAGAATTTTGGAAGTAATTTCGTCTGATGTTGCTGGACCAATTACTCCTGAAACATATGATGGTATGAGATATTATGTGACATTTATTGATCATTTTTCACATTTTACTTGTACATACTTAATGCAAAGTAAAAATTAAGCATTTGAAAAATTTAAGGAATATGAAGCAATGGTGACTGTAAAATTTCAATCAAAAATATCTAGATTTCGTTGTGACAATGGTGGTGAATACAACAACAAGGAATTTAAAAATTTTTGTAAAGGAAGAGGTATACAAGTAGAATATACTGTACCGAGAACACCTGAACAGAATGGAGTAAGTGAAAGACTCAATCGTACAATCCTAAATATGGCACGTTGTTTGCTAATAGACAGTAATCTATCAAAGGAATTCTGGGGTGAAGCAGTTCGAACTACAACATATATTATAAACAGATTGCCATCTACAGCGTTAAGGCAACAAACAATGCCAGCTGAATTGTGGTTTGATCGAATAGTTGATCTAAAAAATATTCGTGTATTTGGCAGTACTGCGTATGTGCACATTTCTAAAGAAGAAAGAAGTAAATTGGATAAACGAAGCGAAACTATGGTAATGATTGGCTATACACACAACGGATATCGTTTATGGAATCCAGCTGAGCAGAAAGTAGTAATAGCAAGAAATGTGATCTTCAATGAAGATGCAAAGTATAAAATTGAAGATGGAAATGCAAACCGAGGTATAAGTATGAAGGATGATAATGAAGGAAGCCAATACCAAAGAAAAGAAATGGAAATGAGAAATGTTTCGGAAGGAGATGAACACCCTATTCGAAATAATGAAGCAGATATTGAAGATGAAAAGAGGACACATAGAATACGAACATTGCCAGCAAAGTTTAAGGACTATGACATGCAATTTATGGCAGCACTTGCAACTGGATCATTTCCAACGGAACTTCCAAAAAGTTGCAGTGAGGCAATAGAAAATTCTGACTGGAAAAAAGCTATTCAGGAAGAGTTTGAAAAATCATGACGAAAATGAAACATAGGAAATGGTTGCGTACCCAACTGGGAAAAGGATTATCGATTCAAGATGGATCTTCACTGAAAAACTTCAAGATGAAAAGACTGTAAAAAGGCAAGACTTGTGGCTAGGGGTTTCCAACAAGAAGAATTTATGGAAGAAGATATATATGCACCAGTAGCTCGGATGATGACTTTAAGAACTTTACTTTCAATTGCTATTGAAAAAGATTATGATTTACAACAAATGGATGTTAAATCAGCTTTTTTAAATGGTAAACTTGATGAACCTGTTTATATGTATCCACCTAAGGGACTGAAACCATATCCTTCAAATAGTGTATGTAAGTTAAAGAAAGCTTTATACGGTCTTAAACAGAGTCCCAAATGTTGGTATAATAGGTTACATGACTTTTTATGTAGTATCAGTTTTAATAGGTCCAAAGTAGATCCTTGCCTATAGAATAAGAAAACGACCTACTTATTAGTTTGGGTAGATGATATAATTATAGCTTCAGATAATGTAAATCACATCGAGGAAATTAAATATCAGTTGTCAATTGAATTTAAAATGAAAGAATTTTCGCAATCTTCAACAATTAATTTTCTAGGTTTAGAAATTGAAAAGTGCAAAGATATATTGTTTATTAGTCAAAAGAATCTACTAAATAAAGTTTTAATTCATTTTGGTATGAACGATTGCAAAACTTCTGCAGTGCCAATGCAACCAAAATTAAAGCTAACTAAAGCAGAGAAATGTTCAAAAGTACCATACAAAGAGTTAATAGGCTCTCTTATGTATATCATGCTAGGTACAAGACCAGATCTATGCTTTAGTGTAACATATTTTAGTAAATTTCAAAATTGTTTTGGTGATGAACATTGGAATCATTTAAAAAATGTGTTGAGATATTTAAAATACACTCAGAACCTTGGATTAAAATATGTCAAAAGTAATAATGATTTAAATATCACTGCTTATGTGGACTCCGATTTTGCAAATGACAGAAGATAGGAAAAGTATTACTGGTTTTTTATTAAAGTTAAATGAAAATGTTATATTTTGGAAATCAAAAAAGCAATCAGTAGTTGCTCTGTCAAGTGCAGAAGCGGAATATGTAGCATTAGCTAACTGTATTACGGAGTGTTTATTTTTGAAACAACATTTGGAATGTAATATATGCACAAAGGAAATAATAATTTATGAAGACAATCAGTCGTGCATTAAAATGGCAAAAACATTAAACGCTCCAAACATATAGATGTAAAACATCATTTTATTAAAGACAATGTAAATAAAGGTATTGTTAAATTACTATACGTACAGACTGATCAGCAAGTGGCAGATGCTATGACAAAGTCATTATGTAAAATAAAATTCTGGTACTTTGTAAACAGTATGCATTTAGTAAATGCAAACTAGTCTTATGTTGTTTTAGCATATATATATAATAGCATAATTGAAGGGGGTGTTGATATTCAAACATTTGAATATGCCGCCAGTTATGTTCCGGAAATAGTTTAGTTGTTGTTCCGTATATGTTGTACATAGCAGTAGTTTTCATATCACTTTCTTTGTGAACATATGGCTCTGTAATTATATCTTTTTGTACTTCGAATACATCAGTTTATTTACTACAAACAAGTGTATACTTTCCTTATAACTACTGCAACAATAACTACCAGAGCCCCGGTCCCCGCCATTTTGCTGCCCAGCAAAATCTGTGACGTATATTGCAAAGTGCTCATGCGATGGCTATTTTCAAGCTAAGGTATCACGCAGTAAGCCATCCCGTATCGTTCTAATTTATCTCATTTATTTTTTCCTTATTATTATTTATATATATTTCGTGACCTTTTATACTTATCTTATATGATAGATCTCTACCACTAATAGGTCAATAAAACAATATAATAAATTATTATTGTACACTGCATATGTACATACCTCATATACAAAACGCACTGCCACGCGTTTTCTAAATTTCAATTGCATTTCAGTATTATCACTTTTACTTTTGCTTTAATCATTTAATTAATTAATATAATTAATAAAAGTTCTCAAAGGACAGTGTTCGTTTTATTTGCACTATTTATCAATCAAATAAATACGTGTTTTGTTTTGGTGTTATTGCAACTTCCTTTTGCACAGCACTCCTCCACATTCACCTTTTACGTAATTAATTTGCTATTAATATTAATTAAATGTATATATATATATATATATTTCGTGGCCTTTTATACTTATCTTATATGATAGATATCTACCACTAATAGGTCAATAAAACAAGGCTGGTTTGAACGATAGTTATATTTTCAGAACGTTTACAAACGTTTTCGGAATACCTTCTTCAGTGAAAATATAACTAGATAAATATATAAACAAACATTTGTTTTTTATTTGGGAACTATCAACAAAATAACTAATGACTAGGATTTCTTGATATAGAGGATGTGTAACCAACTTTTATATACATATAAATTATAAAAACTAAAGTAATGTGTAAACATACATGCAAATTAAGTAAAACCTTATATCAAAAAATCTTTGTCGAAACTTTAACAATTCTGTTCAAGGACTAGGGAAAACCCAAATTTAAAAACCTAGCCAAAGGTTTCCTTCTTAAGAAATGCAAATGTCATTTTAACAAATTGTTATATACATTACTTAAATTTTGAATATCGGTTCTGAAATTAATAGTTTTAGTGTCTTTTTGTATATTTATATTAACTCATTGAGTTTCCTGAACGTGACAGTCATGCATAATAACGGCATTGTAAAAACAAATTGGCATATAAAGTCTACCAATACAGGAAGACATTTAAATTATTTTTCAGAAACATCAAAATTACATAAAATTAATGTAGTTACCGGTTTAGTTGATCAAGCGGTTAGATTAGCTAATCCTGAATTTAGGGAAAAGAATTTAAACAAAGTTAAAGAAATCTTAGATAAAAATAATTATCCAAATAGTTTTTATGAAAAAATAATAAAAAATAGAATTAACAAATTATACAATAGAGGAATTAAAAATAATAACAATAAATCTTATAACGCTATTCCTTATAAAAAAGGTTTAAGCGAAAAAATAAAAAAGAGTTTAATAAAAACAACATAAACATTACTTTCATTCCAAATTATAGTAACAGATTTCTTTTTACTAATACTAAATCTAAAATAATTAAACAAAATCAGAGTAATGTAGTTTATAAAATAAACTGTAAAGACTGTGATGGTTGTTACATCGGTCAGACGAAACAATATTTAAAGAAAAGGTTGTATAGCCATAAGTATTCTTTAAATAATGATTTTGGTGCAATGACCGCTGTAACAAAGCATTACAAAGATCTTGGGCATTACTTTGATTTTGAAAACACAATTATATTACAAACAGAGAATAATTATAAAAAGACTAATATATGAAATGATAAATATACAAAAAGACACTAAAACTATTAATTTCAGAACCGATATTCAAAATTTAAGTAATGTATATAGCAATTTGTTAAAATGACATTTGCATTTCTTAAGAAGGAAATCTTTGGCTAGGTTTTTAAATTTGGGTTTTCCCTAGTCCTTGAACAGAATTGTTAAGGTTTCGACAAAGATTTTTTGATATAAGGTTTTACTTAATTTTGCATGTATGTTTACACATTACTTTAGTTTTTATAATTTATATATATATAAAAGTTGGTTACACATCCTCTATATCAAGAAATCCTAGTCATTAGTTATTTTGTTGATAGTTCCCAAATAAAAAAACAAATGTTTGTTTATATATTTATCTAGTTATATTTTCACTGAAGAAGGTATTCCGAAAACGTTTGTAAACGTTCTGAAAATATAACTATCGTTCAAACCAGCCTTGTTTTATTGACCTATTAGTGGTAGAGATCTATCATATAAGATTAATATTAATGCATAAAGAGAGGTATCTAGCCGATCAATCAATCAATTTCCCATTTTTTTACAACGATTAACAATCCTTCTTAATTATCAACCACCCCTCTTAATTAACAATATTTTCAAGTCAAAAAAGTAGGCTAATAGCACACATATATACATCTCTCATATAGTTGAATCGGCAATGAACGTTTCTAATAATAAATACGCATTGTCGCTGAATAAAAATATTCACACCGTTTGTATCAAACAAGAGAATACCATTCACCCCACCTCTGTTAGATTAGGCGACAAATCGTCTAATATTTTAGCAGCAAAGGTATTTATAATTTTTCCAACTGAACGTTGAGGTATGGACTGGGACAATAGAATTTCTTCGTGGAACGCTATTTATTCAATCGAACGTTATCTAAATGTTTTAGTACTTGCAGCAATTATTTAAACGGAAACTTAATCCTACGCAAAGCGGACGGTGAACATGATGAAATAATGTACATACCGCGAAAGGGGTAGAGATATATGTATGTATGTTTGTACTTACATACATACAAAATTAAGATCTGCATATTTTCGTTATTGCGACACGCCACAAGACTGCGGTTTCTTACGTAAAATATACTAGATGTGGAATGTGACTGTTACGTATTGTTTGTTTTGTAAATTAAAACTAGGAAATATCAGTTTGAGATATTTGTATATTAAATAGAACATCTAATTAAACGCTCATGAATTAGGAATTCTGACGACATATAAAGAAAAACAAAAGTAAGAGTTTACAAATCCATATTTAGACACAATCTAACTTATTCGTGTGAAACTTGGGTCATGACTAACACAACAAAATCAATCCTAGGAATTTGGGAAAGAAAAGCACCGAGAAGAATTTTTGGAGATAAGCAGACAGAGGTAGGATGGAAGCAAAGAACAAACACAGAATTGTGTGAATTGTTTAACAAAGCACCTGCCGGTCCTTTCATTACATCAAGAAGAACCCACTGGTTTGGGCACTTGGAAAGAATGGATCGAGAGAGAAACGTATATGGGGTTAGAATGGAAGGCACCGAAGGGTAAGAGAGAACGAGGAACTGTAAAAGTTATAGTTATAGTGGAAGACGCCTTAAATTTGTGGGTGGAAGACAAGACAAGGAAAAGAAATTCACATTGATGGTAAGATGTTACAACAAGCGTTGATCCTATCTGAAGACTTACAGCCCCAAGATGAAATACAAGAGGAAAGAAAGTCATTCAGAGCAAGTAGTGAACACAAAAACTACGGGGGAGTCTTTGTCGGCTGATCTTATAGCTGCTGTCTCGTTTACAAAAAAAAAAAAAATATATAAACAAATTATTGCTGAGAAAAGTTATCATTCTGAGTAAGTTTTTAATTATGATGAAACCGACCTTATGTAGAAAAAATGCTCCAGCGTACTTGCATTCACAAGACTGCTAAGGAAGCACCCCGGTTTTACTTAAACAATTAAGGACAAACTGACGCTGGTACCTTTTACAAATGCAGCCGATCATATGCTTAAACCTGGACTTGTTTACCGATCACAGAATCTTCGTGCTCCTACAAAGAAAGATAAAGACTGTCTCTCCGTTTTTGACAATCATCGATGTTTTATTGCATTTTTGTTTCTGATGTGTAGTGACGAATCCAGATCTTATCCATGATCACGAATCGTCTCTTAAAATCCGTTGGATTCCTCGTAAAAACATCCTAACAACCGGCTGCGGTTCGAGCTCGAATACGTTTTTGCTCCGAATTGAGCAAATGCGGCATCCATTTTGCAGAAAGCTTTTTAAACCCAATTCAATATGTAAAATACGAACTACTTATTCATAAGAGATGTCCACGGCTTCCTCAATCTCACGCACCTTTAGTCGGCGATCTGCCAAAACAATATCAATTTCTACAATTTCTGGAGTAGCAGCCATTTTCGGACGTCGGGAACGTAGTTCATCACACCGCAGGTATACTTCAATTCTGAAACGCAAAACCTCACGGGTGAAAATGAAAGTAATGAATCTCCAAGAATCTGACCTTGATTTGATTTCCGTTGCTGGTTCCCCTTCTAAGTAGAAAAATTTGATGGAACTTCGATTTTGTCCATAATTGAAAACACAAAAAGATACTTGACTTTGAGTTTATCAAAAGTAGACTATTTGACCGATCTATTAAAATATTTGTAGTCAATTAATATGAAAGAATTGCCAGCACAACGACATAGTAAGTAAAGTATTTGGAAAAATAGCAACCGCACAACAGCGATTTCGGAAACTTGTGAATTTACCCTCGTATAATGTAGTTTTTAGTTTGCACTATAGCTATTATTCTGATCCGCACTAGTACGTTATAACCGAGTTATACTGTACATAATAATAACCTGATGATTTATGCTTATCAATTATTGATGTTTTAATGTGCAAGAAACAAATGACGTCCATAATCTTCTGTATTCTTCAATTATCAAAATTTAATTGAGATCTATTACGCATTGGCTTACTCAATAATGTCTTATAATGTTATGATATGGGGTGTTGCCGTGTAGTGGGAGAGGGTGTTTGTGGCGTCTTATTCGCCTAATTTTTAATATACCTTACAGGGATATCTGTAGAAACGTTTTTGTGGTGCAGGTTATTTTTATCTTTCCTTGCATCGTTGTATATAAACGCGTCGTTTTTGTTAAACAAAACTTAGAGAAATTTGAGAAATATAACGTGTACGGCTTTTCGTTTCCGAGACCCAAATTAACATTATATGAAAAATCACCGCTTTATATTTGTATAAAAGTGTATAATAATAATAATAATAATAATCTTTATTGTCCAACAAATTACAATTCAATTACAGGACAATTAATGAAATTACAATAAGCAAACCGGTATAACTCTACAACAATACAATAATTCCAGAAGAACCTATACAAATGTATTGAAATGACGCTCACAACAGCTGACAATATTCCGCAATGAGTCATGGTTGATATCACAAACAGTCGAAATTATATTATAATTGTAGCACATCAAGTATATAGGCGTGGAAGATCCAATATTTGTTCTACATCCTGGTAAATAAAATGTTGGTGGATTAACGAGATAAAAATTGTGGCACATAAAAGTTTAGTAATTGCAAAAGATTAGGACAGTCAATGTTACCGTGAATTAAATTATATACATATTTAACGCTAGAAGTAATTCTTCGGAATTGAAGTGACTGTATCTCAAAGCGATTCAACAAAATTGTCTGATCTATATTTCTAGCTGGATAAACATTATCAATTTGAAAACTTAGGAATTTTAAAAATCTTCTTTGAATTAATTCAAGATCTCGTCTGTGTGTTAAATAACAAGGATACCATACTACTGAGGCATACTCTAGACGAGATCTGACCAGAGCAAAGTATAAAGCTTGTAAAGCCTGAGTATTTTTAAGACATCTGCAATTCCTAATAATGAAACCCAACATTCTTCTAGCCGATGCAGTAATTACATCCATGTGATGATTAAAATTAAGTGCAGTATCAAACCAAACACCCAAGTCCTTGACTAACGCACACCTTTCCAACTGATTCTCACCAATACAATAAGGGAAAGAAACCTGGAACGGAACGGTCCTGCGTGTAAATGATATTGTCTTACATTTAGATATAGTTAAGGGTAGATTATTAGATTCACACCACAAAGCAATATTATCCAAGTCAGCCTGGAGGCCAAGGCAGTCCGATACTGATGAGATTTCTCGAAACACTTTAAGATCGTCGGCAAACAGTAACTTATTTGAGTTAATTACAGTTGTAATGTCATTAATAAAAATATTGAACAGCAAAGGACCCAAATTTGAGCCCTGACGTACTCCTGACTTGTGCTTGAAATGATCCCGACGAGTAGCCATTGTAGAATACATATTGTGGTCTACTCGTTAAGTATGACTTAAAAAAACGAACCAAATCTTCACTAAATCCAAAAGCCATCAGTTTTCTAAGCAATGCTGCATGACTAATACGGTCGAATGCTTTAGAAAAGTCAGTATAAATGGTATCTACTTGGCCACCAGCGTCAAGTGAGCTTCCCACAAATTATTTAAAACAAGCCAAGTTTGACACGGTCGATCGTTTCGCCATAAAACCATGTTGATGAGGAGAAATATGATGAATCATTATAGGAAAAATATGTGAATACATAATTAATTCCAACAACTTAGCGAAATTAGACAGGTCTGTAGTTCACCACATTACTCACATCACCGTTTTTGTGTATCGAAGTAATCCTTGAAACTTTCCAGATGTCAGGAAAGGTCAACGATGTAAGGGCTAAGTTGAATAATTTTGTCAAAGGAATCGCAAATATGTATTTACATTCCTTAACCAAAAAGCAGGAACCTGATCGTGGCCAGATATTAAGCTATCTTTAAGTTTTCTGGTAAATTCAGTTACTGTAGCCGCAGAGATAGGACCCATATTTATGTTATGCGTATAATAAACTACTTCTACATGAACAACTTCTTCTGCTCTATTAATACCTATAAAAGAGATGTTAAAAAGTATCTACCATCAAATTGCGTTTTATAGCATAACTGAAATATGTAATTTTTAATATGTAATTGTTTTTATAGATTCATACTACTAATTTTAATTTCTGACTCCTACATTAAGTACACAACTAGAGATAAGATACATTATATACATGTTTGGCTTCCTGAATAAAGTTTATTATTATTATTATTATTATTACGTTCCTCACTCGTCCGATTGAATTATTATATACAATCCAACGAATTACTTGAGAAAAATTAATTTTCCTCTCATGGTATCTTCTATAGTTAAAGAATTTATATAGGCTAAGCAAGGAAATGATCGCACTAGCGGTCAATCAAGAATAATCCATATTTTATGGATATATGTTCAATTGCGAATAAATTAGACATTAATTATCATCATAAAACATGTGATTAAAATTCTATTTCTACGACAGTTCCAAATATTTCCCGCAAAAAAGGAACGTAAATAAAATTAATACTGAACTATTTGCAAAGACCTTCACAAAATGAATAACTTAAAGTTTATTTCCTAAAGCAAATAAATAAATAAATAAATAAATAAATACAAAAATAATTACAGTATCTTCCTAACAAGAAATAAAACAATTTAATTAATTCCAAACAAATAAATCTAAATATTGTACTATCGTATCCTTTTTCCTTCCCTCAATGATATCGCCGTGCAAGAAAACTACCTTCGCATTCCAATGATTGATTTATTGAGCGCCATATTCATTTGAAAACTCAGAAATAATTATATCTAAAATCGCCGGTGAGTCCCGGATACACCAAACGATTGTTGCTTTGTGGAACGACGGTCGCTTTTCGATTCAGTTGGACGGCCCCTCGACTCGGAGGGAAATAAGCCGGTGGTTCCGTATCTTCTTCGACGATCGGCGTTGCTATTCTGTTAGTAACCGGACCGCCTAAACCTGAATTGGGAGCGTAAACGAATTGATTGCCGTAGAATTGAGGGTCGATGTAGTTTCCTAAAAAAAAACAAAAATTAAGAGAAAAATTCAAACTGAATGGTAAAAACAAAAAATTAACAGTATTTAGGTCGGTTTACGGTTTCAATGATGCTTGTCCCGTGCTACCGAAATACGTGTCACCGAATTTATCATTTAACAATTGTATGGTGAGGAGTTTACCGATGAGATATAGTGTCAGCATTTAAATGTAATATAAATAAAAATACCCTTACCACATCCTTCGGAAATGAATTCAGATACGTATTTCGGCAACTAAGTTGCCATTCTCAGTGGAAAACTCAGTACCACTAGCAATATAACTATATATTATATACACCCAAGACGAACACCACCCAACAAGCACTGTACAACTGTAAAACACAGTATCAACAAGTGTTTTGTGTGTTTCGCGCAGGCTTTCAGTGTGTGCTGTTCATTGTGCAGTGCTTTAGAGTTGTACAGTGCTCGTTGTGTGGTATTTCTTTTGGGCGTGATACTGAATTCCCCCAGTTTTTCACTGAGGATGGCAACTTAGTTTCCGCAATGCGTATCTGAAATTATTCCCGAAAGATGTGGTAAGGGTATTTTTATTTATTTTATGTAATATTTTAACCACACTCTCCTTCCTTTTATTTATAACCAAATTAATTTAGAGCGGCTATTTCTATTCGACTTTCGCCTGTATTTCGTTGCTGGCTCGTCTCCTTTATGGCCCCAGTAGTAATCCGCCTATATGCTTTGCCACCATTTTCTCTTGTAGCGCGATTCAATATGACCGATATCTTAGTGATATCCCTCACCTAACCAAAAATGTCCAGAAAAAGAATCCAGATGTGAATGGAGGAAATGGATCTTCAGGAACATATTTTCTCCCAAATCTTTCTAATCTTGCAGAAGTTCATCAAACAGTTGCTTATAGTTTTCGGCTTTCTTTATCCCCGAGAAAATTTTTACCGCAATTTTGAAGGACTGTCTAGCAGGTGCCTGTCTGTCGTATAAAATATTGTTGATACCGGCATTTTTTCATTATTTCCCTGATTTCACGTTCCACAATTCTTTCTTATTATTTTAGCTTTGTTCATTTTAAAAGATCTATTTTTTAAAGTAGAGGAAAGGAAAAGTGAAAAACCCTAAAGGACCTAAGAAGACTAGCATATCCTGTGGTGAAAGAAATAGATAATAGAAGAATGGGAACTCCAATCCGATGCCTAAAAGAGCACTAAGGACCAGATGAAGAAGAAGGAATAAAGAAAACCATCACCATCTATGTCTATCGCCTTTTTGAAGTTCTTGATCAATCCCAATTTGATGCGAAAAGGTGACAGCAGAATTTTCTGTGAATTACCGATAGCTCACAAACAACATTGTTAAAACCAGGAGTAAACGTACTTCTTCTTGGTCACTGTTTCCTAATATCATGCTTTTTTCTATCTCCGCTATTACACTCACACAAGGAACAGCAAAACTTCGCGTATCTTCACTGCAAACCCAATACTGGGGCTACAACTTTTAAATCCGCACCAATTTCCCATTAAAATCTCCAGTAGGTACTCTTTTCTTATCTAATCGTAGCTTCATGTTTTCATGGGACTTCTTCGTGTGGACAGCACGGGCAATGGGAATAGAAGGATTTTCATTTCCATTATGAAGCATTAAAAATCGTTTTCGAGGAATCTATAAAGAGGATTCACTTTTCTGAATTGTAATGCTGACTAATTGCTCCTAGTAAAGTGTTGACGTCGTTGCAGTATACTATGTCATCTTATTTGGAAACTAAATGCAACAGTTCTTGCTGCCCACTACTGAATGTGCATATTATTGCTCCTTTGTTTAATAAATTCCATCCCTTTAGCCTAGAAACTAAGGGTTCTGCTTGATTTCTTGACAAAATAAAATCACCAACTAACAGGGAAACACTGGTAAGTGTCATTTAGATCTGTTTGGCTTATTTTATGCGGCTTCGAACGGACACCTCAGCAAAATCAGCGTCTGTTTCCCTGTACTCCTCCTCCTTTCTTCGTTGAAGTCGTCTAGTGACTTCTCGTTCATGAATCTGGTAGGGATGGTATGGGAAGGTTGGTAATATTGTGGAGCAAAGGTCTTAAAGCTGAAGGAAGTAGCTGCTGGAAAGTAGCAGTCTGAAGAATGGTCATTTGGCACTCTCCATATCATTGAAGCAGCAAACAGTATGTAACGAGATCTTCCATTCAGCCAGCTACTAACTTTACACCTCAAGTACAGTTCAGAAGTTTTCTTAATGAGTTGTAGTGTATTTCTTTTTTGAAGCTTGAAATTCAATTCACCACACACGTAAGAAAGGTAATCAGGGTTACAAAACTTGACGGGTTCATAAATTTGGTTGCTTTAATTATGCTACGGGGAAATAACAGACTAGGGAGATTTTTCTTAACCCTCTTACCGGCAAGGCCGTTAAAATGATCGGATAATGCCAATATTTTCTTTTAAGTACTTTTTGCACTTGATTGATCGCAGCTGACAAACGACTTGTCAGAATATCTTGGGGGTATAACAAATGTTAAGAAGTGTTGTCTGCAGACATCTCTCAGTAATTGAAAACGAAAAAATATATAATACAACGGTCGTGCCGGTTATAGGATTAATATTGAATTTTTAATAATAAAAGTTTGAGGACAAGACATGCTAATTTAAGGGTAAAGTATACAGGCACTATATCACATCGGTAAATTCCTCACTACGCAATTGTTCCATAATAAATTCGATAATAGGTGTTTCACTAGCACGAGGTAACCATTATCACAGTATTATAAATCGAAGTAAAGAGAAGAGTAAAAAAATATTTCCTTAAAGTTCTAAGGATGCATCTTTAGCCCCACTTTTCTACTGTATCCGTGTATGTGGCTTAAACAAATATTTTCCCCCTCGAAGACAGCTAGTAACGCCTTTCCCCCATATACGCCCTTTCTACATAACACATCACGTGGACCGCCAAGGAAAAGTACCTGCTAACTCGAATAAGTTTGAACTTTACAAAATTGCAACTACTTTAGTGTGAATAATTTGGTTCATATCCTGAAGAAAATTAAAAACTAAAATATTAGTTACCCTCCCATGAGCAATCTTACTTAATTATTTAATTTAATTATAATAGCCGGAATAAATTAGATTGAATCGGCCCGCCGTCTCGATTTAGAAAATTTGTATTTTTGTGTTTGTGTATTGCTTCATACGCATCAAATGCTCGCGGTGAATCAACCTGTCTTGTTATGTTTGAATTTTCTATTTTTATGTTGTGTCCCATGTCGTGCATATGCCTCGCTATACTTGGCGAATCTATCATACCATAACGGTAATGTGCCACATGTCCTTTAAATCGTGTAGCTATTGCTCGTCTCAACTGTAATATATGCGTTTTATTGCATTCACTATAATCAATTTTATAGATACCCGACCGTTGTTCCAAAACTGTCTTTTGTCTTTCGAGTTACCTAAGAGATTATTTAAAGTGTTCTTAGATGTCGAGTACACTTTCACGATCTTTTCCTCCAGAATATTACTTCAAAAAATATACAGCTACAAAAAAGTAGCGTGATGAACAAATTACGATGACGGATTGAACAGAGAAAATTATATAAGAATAAAGGATGAAACAGACATTTACAAAAAAAAAAAAGATGAGCAATAGACAAATTCTGATGGCATACTCAGATTCAGCATACAAAATTACATGAGAATCAGTGAGAACTGTTCTTGTTAACACGTTGACTGCCCAACCAATTTTGCTAATGTTCACCGTGGGGACACCATTTCATTTTCCTAATACGTAGTATCTAACATTAAATTTAAGTAAAAGAGTTTTTTTCTAAATCTGGCTAAATTTTAAATGGTAATAATGAATTTTTGCCTGGCTATCAAAAAAAGAAATAATGTGTGCAATTCCCATGCAGTAGTAGTGAAACTTTCAGAAAAGTAAACTGAGAGAATGAGACGAATGCAGTATCAGGAGTGGGATAATTGTAGGGTATATTTATTATCATATTGGTACCAGAGCTTCGTAATACGCGGGCGCACACACGACACACGTACTAACACACGTACAAACATACACACAGAGCGCTTTGACCAAAGCAAGTAGTGATGGGAAAAATCGTTATTTTAAATAAATTTTATTTATTTAAAATAACAGTTTCGGCCGTTAGTGTTATCTTGAAATAACAGTTGTAACATAACAGATTATCGTTATTTCGTAGTCAACAATTCCACACGATAATATCATTGTCGTTTCTGACGATTAAGATTATTTTTGAAGATTCAGAATCATGTTATTTTGTTCCATATTGTATAAAGTTTTTTCTAGTGTTTATAAATAACTTTTTGTACAACATTGTTCGTTTATTTTACATTTGTTAATGGTATTGCATACAACTATTTAAAATAAAAGTACAGCGGTAATGATTTGAACACGCACAATCAAATATGATAACCATGGCGGTCAATGTGTTAACGAAATGGTCGTATGCCAATGTTATTAAAAATAATTAAATTATTCAGATAATGTAATGAAACAGCTGAAAATATTTTTTTAACTTTAAACCAGAACCGTATGTTCCCAACCCATTAATCATACAAGCTTTTTTCTACGGCTGTAAATCGATTTGAACAAAGATAGCTGCCGCTCCTCACATTATAAAATCGCCAAATTATCGATCACGATATATGTCAGTAATCATATCATTATCGATTACTGTAATAAAAACCAATTGATTAATTAAAGGAATAAATTCCATATACGTATATCCCACAGTAGAAATATACCATATGGTGCTACCGCTCTAAATAACAAATCTCACGTTTCCTTTTAAATAGATCTGACTAATGACAAAAATATATCGAACGACTGAATATAGTTTCCTTCCTCACTTAATTCGTTTATTTCATGTGTAGATCTACAAGGATAACGACATATGAACAGCCCATTACGACTTTTTCTGTATCATTACCGAAGCGCGTTCGAATTAATTAATTAAATTCGTACGATTTCAAGGCAAAATTGTAACTATTTAACACACGAAACATATCGAACCTGGAAATTTAAGAAGGCGACGTGTCGATTGTCTTACCTGCCAATTGCAATCCATCGAATATCTGGGTCGAAACGGTCGCGATCGCAATAAGACAATACACAACAAGAACAACCGCGAACTTGCTCATATTTGCTATTTACTATTTATTTCTGATGGACGCGCGCGTAGGTGCAGTCGTATCGACGGTCGATCGTACCTACTACAATTAAAAATTTAAACGTCCTTTTTATAGAGAGGCCGATCCGGCAAAAGATGTCCCGATCCGACGTCGACGGAACGATAGCCGCGTTAACAGGACCAATTTCACATTTCTTCATCTCTGTTGTTCGAGCCCGCGCGCTCCCGCCGCCGTCTTTCTCTTCTCCGGTTTCCTACGGTGAAAACGAAAACGAAAGCAACTCCTTGAACCGACGACGAACGGCCGGACCGACCGAACCTTGAGGCCGCCGCCGTTGCCGCAAAGTTCTCTTTTTTCGCGATTTCCTTTTACTCGCAGAACGAACGATCAGAGGTCGATATATGATACGGCGAGGGAAGGTTGCGACCGAATAACAAGAGTTGATACTTTACTGCAACTGTCACGGAGGCAGAGAATAAATGTAAAATGCGCTTACATAATCGTAGATGCGATGCAAGAAGAGAAACGAAATGAACAGAGCGATTTTGAATCATTATGAGAAGTATAAGAAAAGTTAATTCTCGTTGATTAAGACTATTCAAAAAGTTATACGTATAACTGTTTAAGTTTTTCTTTTTGTCCGAATATTTCAGTTTTTTGTCTGTGCCCGAATATTTGTCGGTATACCGAAGCTGAAAATACTTTAAAGAAACGGTTTTTACGTCGCTTACGTACCTACATGTAACAATTTAAAAGAAAACAGGACTTGCATAACTTGTGGCGCGCGTTCGATAAATACACGTATATACGAGGGCTATTCGTAAAGTAAGTTCCGTTTACTTATTAAAAGGTACATCAATACATGCAGAGGTTCTTATTATCTACAACTTAAATCTACTACTTTCAGCTATTTTTATTAACAAAACGTTTTGCCTTTTGCAGCTACATATTCAATCATCTTCTGAATCTGTGGATCGATCGATGTGGACGGCTGAGCCGCATCGATAGCTTTGTCGACTTTGTCAACTGAAAGAACATTGTTATTGGAAGTTGTTGTTTTTATCTTTTCGTTTCAGTAAACAGAGTTTCCAACGGTTTCAAGACTTCTTTTAAACTACGAGTAATTTTTATACTACCTTCCATTATTGGGTCCTAATCTATTACACAAGTCAACACGAATTTTGATATTGATAAGAGCGTATGAAATTTTAATAGATTTATCGATAGTTAGACGAAAAAAATAATACGACCTGAAAAAATCTACTTTTGTATCCAGGAGAACGGTTGATCAATATTTCAGAAAATTCATAGTTCAATCTTTATTTATTGATAAATCGAAACAAATAAATTTATATATAAATTTTTATCAACTTTTACTACCATATCAAATTACAAAATAGTAGAAAAAAGTTTAAAAGTGAGCCTTTTTACTTTTTCTTTCATGTTCATAAGTACTTTCTCTCGCTAAACCCCAAATGTAGTCCCCCATCATATTTTCGTTGTATTAACCCTGATAACGTTGTTCGAAGTCCATAATATCTTGATGAAAACGTTCCCCTTGTTCTTCTGAGTACGCCCCCATGTTGTTTTCAAATTTATCTAAATAAGCATGCAGCTTGTGTACTTTTAGAGACATTCTGCAAGCCATTTCTTCTAACATGTTGTTAACTAGTTCTCGGTAATTTTCAACTCTGTTATTCCCTAAAAATCCAAAAACTACGTCTTTAAAACTATTCCAAGTTTTTGTTGAGCACTAGTAAGTAATTTTGTATATATATATATATATTTCGTGACCTTTTATACTTATCTTATATGATAGATCTCTACCACTAATAGGTCAATAAAACAAGGCTGGTTTAAACGATAGTTATATTTTCAGAACGTTTACAAACGTTTTCGGAATACCTTCTTCAGTGAAAATACAACTAGATAAATATATAAACAAAAATTTGTTTTTATTTGTTGATAGTTCCCAAATAAAAAACAAATGTTTGTCTATATATTTATCTAGTTGTATTTTCACTGAAGAAGGTATTCCGAAAACGTTTGTAAACGTTCTGAAAATATAACTATCGTTTAAACCAGCCTTGTTTTATTGACCTATTAGTGGTAGAGATCTATCATATAAGGTAAGTAATTTTGGAAATTCTTCACTGGCAGAAAGTTTTTAATATGTGGACCAACAAAAATTTCAGCTTTAACCTTTGCATCTGAAAACTTTGGAAAAAGTTTTTTAAAAATATGAAGGTTTCAGATTTGTCATCTAGCTTTTTACAAATTATTTGATAAGTCCTAACTTGACGTGTAAAGGCGGCATTCATATATGTTCAGGTTTAGCAATAGGTTCACATTTAACGTTTCGTTTTCCAACACAAAATTCGGTTCTTGTTGGCCATGATCGTTGATAATAGCATTGAGCATCCGCTCTACTATCCCACAAACAGAGATAACACGGATATTTTGCATATCCACCCTGTAGTCCCTTTAAGAATCCTACCATCTTAAAATCCCCAATGAACTGCCACTTATACTCTTCGTATTTCAAAGCTTCGAGTTAAATTTTAACACTTTCATAGTTTTCTTTCAGATGTACAGAATGAGCGACTGGAAGAAATGAAAATTTATTTCCGTTATGTAATAAAACTGCGTTCAAACTTTTCGTCGTGCCGTCAATGAATGAACGCCACTCACTGGGAACACAGGGCATTCTAATTGCTCCAAACAAACCTCTTATATCGTTACAGTAACAGTCCATCTTCTTTGGTGAAGAACGTAGCAAATGTCTCATGCCGACTTCATTGATCTGTTATTTTGACATCAATAAGCAAATTCCATTGCTTCAAACGAGAACCCGGAAGGTCTGCTCTACTCTTCGGCAAATTCAAATTTCTTATCATTAAAGTCATTAAAGTCTTCTGAGGCAAGAAAATGGGATTTTGATGGTTCCTGTGACGGTACAGATTCTTCATCTTCAATATTTTTATTTGAACTCTCAGATGAGCTTGATTGAGACATTTTTGGAGGAGATTCAGGTATTGGAAGTTGTTGGCTATGTGAGATTCTGTCTTTTAGCAGGATTAACTACGGCAAAATAACGTGGTTTTTGGCTCTCGCCAAATTCTTGGTACTGCGAATTTCATACTCCGTTTCTCACCTCGATGCCAACCTGATATAAATAAAGATAAAAAGATATGTTATAAACATTTATTTATATAATAATAAACCATTTTCTTTACTAGGAATTGTTTAACCTCTAAACATCTTTTACAATTACTGCAAGCATCATGCGGAGCCCAGGGTTTGTCTAGATTCCTTACAGGGCAGTTGAAATAAGCTTCGTAGGCATCACAAAGCTTTTCTTCTACAAGACAGATAGTTGTTGTTTATCACTTGAGTGACATCTGTAGACGCTATGTGACAGTTACGACCTCTCTTTTTCGCGGTATTCTAAAAAATACCAAAACTATTTCATACTCTTTTTCTTACATACGATAACTCGAAAGAGGTATTATTATCATAATTATCACAAAAGCTAACTTTATCGGGAATATGGTTGTTTCTCCTTTTTGAACACGAGGAATAGAAAAATCATAAGACAAACTTTAGGACAAAGGCAAAAATTTCTTTTGTAGAGTTGTGTTATCTGATCTTTCAATGTTTGGAACATTCGAAATATTGCGTAAAATTGTTCAAACGTCCATGATGGCGGTTCTTATTGACTTTCACCCTCATCATCCCTCTCTTCTGAGAAACATTTGACAAGATCGTTCGATTCCTCGTTAGTGAACACCGCATGCTGTTCATTAACGTTCATTATGTTGTAATTATTCAAACCGTATAAACTTCGGTTTATGCGGTTGTTGAAAATGCTTGCCTCGAGCTAGCGTAACACGTGTCACCGATTTGATTATAAAACAATTGTGTGGTGAAGAGTTTACCGATGTGATACTTGTGTCAGTGAATTACACCACAGTCCTTGCAATCACCTTCACCTTTGATTATGAATTACATGTGGAACATACAAGTCTATGGATACTTCAGTTCATCCAATAGACGGACTATCTCATTTATAGGATACTCTTTTACCCAAATAGACCAGAAGAGAGTAAACTACGACCCCTGGGCCAAATTCGGTCCACCTGAAGAGCATATGATCGGCAATTTTCCTCAGTTTTTGAAGACAACGTTTGACTTCACAATGCTAGTGATGTAGTGGACTATCTTCAATTCGTGAATGTTTCAAGAAGAATGGACACCAAGAAGCGCGGATATGAACCCCATCAAACATCAAAGGTATGCACTAAAGCAATCCATTAGTGGACACACACCTGCTCCTATAAAACTTAGGGAACTCGAAGAAGTCGTTCTTGTCGAATGGAAGAATATTCCGCAAAAAGCCGTTTAAAACTTGATCAATAGCATGCTATGGCCAGAGAAATGGAAATTACTGACAAAAGCTACAGGAGGATTTACACGCTACTAAATTATTCAAATTCTTGCAATTTATTTTTATTTTCAATTTTTTTCTTGACGCCGTTTTCATTGCATATGAAATGTTTGTTTCGTTCTGTTATTCATTCTTGTTTCTCTCTTCGATAATATCTTTCTACGTCATCAAACATTAGTTGAAATCATTTGATTATAACATCGCTTCGAAAATATAAACATTTTAATGCATTCAACTTTAGTAAAGCAGGTAGTTAAAGATTAACTTTTCTATCTCTATTTATAGTTTACTGCAAAATTCTTGGGAATCTTTAATTATTAACGTCATAAATACCTATCATTCCCGCAGTTACTATACAAGAAAAAAAAATTATCACTAAAAACAAGTTCTAATATTTATCTAATATTTTGTGTAAACATTAGCTTTAATTTTTCATTAAAAAAATATTGAAAATGTAATCTTGAACTGATAACAAATCGTCCCTAGTTTGTAATTGACATTCAAAATTATTCTTTAACTATTAGATATAGAACAATCTTTTCCCAGCAGGATAAGGCATGTCCTGAAAGACTGCTTTGGGAATCTACCAGAATAATCACATTTCCTTCGGAAAAGCCAAAATAGGTGTTATACTGACTGAATCTGAAGTACAGGAAATTATTTCTAGTTGTGCGAATAAACATTCAAGTGCATATGATGAAGTACCTGTTTCACTATTAAAAAAGTGTTCACAACATATCAAAAAACCCCTTACAATAATGATTAATCATTGAATCAGTTCGTCTATTTATCCTGATAGCCTTAAAATTTCCAAAATCGTTCCAGTACATAAAAAGGGAAGTGAATGTGAGCCAACAAATTACCGACCGATATCACTCCTACCATCCGTTTCCAAAATATATGAGAAAATTCTAAATAAGCGCATTATTAATCATTTGATTAAACATAGGATGATACCATCTGGCCAATTTGGATTTTGCCAGGTAAGAGTACGGAAATGGCAATTTATGATTTTCTGAACGTGCTTCTTCGCCGTATTGATAGTGGGGACGGGGTCGCGAGTATTTTCTATGACATTTCCAGAGCGTTTGATACGGTCAATCACAAAATTTTATTAAATAAACTGGAATCAGTAGGAATAAGGGGTATGGCCCTGAATTTAATAAGATCATATTTATCTAACAGACAACAATTTGTTCACATTAGAGGGATTCAGGGTGATGTGAAAAAAGATTTTTTGTCTTCATCAAATTTGATTACGCGTGATATTCCACAGGGATCCATTTTGGGTCCAACTCTATTTCCGGTGTACGTAGCTGACATGCCTGATAGTCTCAAGGAATGTACTCCTTACCAATATGCTAATGATACGTCATGTATAATAACAGGTCCTAACATCTCAAGATTATCGCAAGTAGGGAATAATATTAGTACATGTGTAAATGATTGGTGTGAGAGAAACTGTTTGGATTTGAATGTTAGCAAGACTGCTACAATATATTATAACATCAAAGTTAACGAAAGTATTTACCTTAAACTGGATGGTAAATCTATACCTAATGTGCACTGTTTTAAATTTTTGGGAATGAACTTAGATAGTCGCTTGTCCTGGGATATACACATCGGAGACTTAGTCAAAAAGCTTAACTCTGCATACTACGCGATTTTTCAATTGCGGAAGTCAGTAAACACTCAAGCCCTAATGTCATTTTACTTTGGTTATGTGTACTCCAGAATAAAATATTGCATCCTAGTTTGGGGTGCATCCAGCAAATCTATTCGAGTGTTTAAAATACAAAAAAGAATTATAAGATGCATAATGCATAAACGAGCAAGTACGCCATGTCGTCCATTGTTTCAACTGTTGGGTGTCTTACCGCTACCAGCTGTCTATTTGCTTGACCTTGGAATTTGGGCGCGTCAGAATATACACATATTGGATAGCAACTCTACATATTATAATAATATGACAACTAGAGGAACAGATGATTTATGTATACCGTATACCCCGACATAGGACGGCAATGTTTGAGGCAACTCCTCTATATCGTGCAATAAAAATGTATAACAAGCTGCCACACGAAATAAAGAATATCTATAATTTTAATAAATATAAGAGCTCTCTAAAGACTTATTTACTCCAAAAATGCTTTTATTCCCTATGAGGAATTTTTAATGTCTTTTTAATTCTAATGAATTGTTTTAATGTGTGATTAGCACACGCTACCTAATGCTTTGTGTTAGTTGTTTTTTGTTTCTCATATACCTTTACATATATGTAATTTTTGGACAATGCTAATATCATGTGGTTATGGTCATAAGCAATAAATTTTATTATTATTATTATTATTATAACAACTAAATTGTCTTCTTTAGCGGCAAAATATTGAATACGGAAACTCAGGAATAGTAATTTCATCTTGGGGCGTACCACTTGCATTGAGGTTTTCCTGTTCATCATCAACTTGAATATGAAAAGTCTATATCTGTCAGAGCCTGAACTGCTTTAAGCCCGCATATTATTGTTTGGGAGCCTAATCATCGGTACCGAATTTTGAAAAAATTAAAAATTAAAAAAATTGTTTGTAAAAATCGGAAATCAGAAATCAGGTTATTCTGCCAGAAAATTAAATATGGCGAACTTTTGATGAAAGAATTTAAAAATTGCCCATTTTCAACAATATTTTTCCTATTGAAATTGCACAAAAATGGGCAATCTCACTCAACCACGGATGCACCAAATAATTGAAGTTTAGCAGGAATTCTTTTTCATATTCATGTTAATGTCATTTTTATTTCAAAATGGTGGTTTATGGTTGTAGTTATTTCTAATATTGACAAAACAGAATATAAATAGAGATACTATATTTGTGATGACAATAAGTGGTTATTCAAGACTTATTACCTTGAAGAATATGAAATTTAGCCAGTCCAACGTTTCTAGGTTGTGAGAATGGTAGAATGACAAACAATAATTTATTGAATGGAATAGAAATGTCTTTAAAATGAATATGAAAAGATTCATGCTAAAGTTCAACCATTTTGTACAGGGATGATTGAGTAAAATATCCCTTTTTGGAAAATTTAAATATGAAACAAAAATCATAAAAGTTGAAAAATTTTTTTAATTTTCCATTCAAAATCCGCCATACTTAATTTTCTGCCAGAAAAAATCTCAATTCTGAGCTCGGATTACGAAGAAGCATATCCAAGAACACTTGGAAACAACTCTTCTATTCATTTATTTTTTTATTATTATTACAAACATGGAAATCAAGTTGGGAAACTAATAAAAATTTCAACGAGGATCGGCGTAAAATGGATTTAGGTGCGCCAAGTGTCTCGATTACTTCTATTTTCAGGTTAAAATCGCATTGAAACGCATACATATGTAAATAGTTAAACAGCACCAAATTGCATAGTTGTACATTCATGTAATGTATATGCTATAATTGCGTAGGCACCGCCTTTAATGGGCTATAAATTCTCGTGTTTATGCCAACCTACTCATATTTACATACAAAAATATTCAAGATATGTTTGGGTGGCGGAGGGAATTTATTTGGTCGGTAATTGTGTCATTAAATGGGTTAACTTTTTATTGAAATAGAATTTACGAAATCCAGTAAATTTAACCAAAACTTGTTTTTCCTATTTCGATCAATCTTTTAAACGCCATGCCAGCTGTAAAATCAGATTCATTTTATCACCAACTACAAAAAGTTAGTATTTTACCACTTTTGTAAAGATTGTTCAACATAATCTTCTGCAACTCTACTTGATTTCCAACCCCTATGATTTTCCAGTGTTAATAAATCAGCCCCACCATCTGCTAGCAGCAATGTCAATTGCAAACAGTCTTTTCGGATGGTGTTTTCTTATAAAAAGTTGAACCAAGCGATTCTATACATTAATGTTGAGTTAGACCTTTACTAAAATAGTAAAAAGTCATCTAACGGAAATCTTTCAACTTTTGAAATATCTATTCTTTTCCAAAATACTCGATCGATTTCGAAGCTCCATTGAATTTTATGGGTTTTTGGGAATCACGAAACTTTGGAACTTGTATTGGAATGTGGCCAATTGTATTGACACTCATGGGCTGATTAGCACATCTCTCATTACTAAATCTCAAGAAAAAGCCGCTACGTTTTGCCACTTTTAAACGCAGGGACACATATATCCTTACAATTTCAAGCAAGTTAATTCCTTCAATGTTTCCTCGATTTATGACAAATACTTTTGAAAATTTTGTGCTTGCCTCCGGAACACAAATCTTAACGCACTTATTTAAATCTTCAACATCCGCTATCATACGGACTAACTCACCTTTTCTGCACCTTACATCAACTCGAATCATCAATATAACCTCTAAACAAAAAATAAAAGCTATGCAAAACATTTTCTCAGGTTCCATGACATAGCATGGGAACTAAAACATTTTTCAATATCAGCCTTCGTAAAAAATGTCGGATTTATTAGGTCTACATTCTTCAGCATTTCTTTTCAAGAATGCTACTAAATTTAGAAATTTGCTGATGTCTATATTTTGTTCGACTGGCATCCTACTTCGTAGCGTTAAGCACTTTCTCGTTCAGCGAAATAAACGAGAAGTGCATTTTCCGGAGGTTATTTTCACTTTTCTTTAGATCACATCAGATTTCGTTACGTTGAAAAGTCATCTTATGTAATTCCTTAGATTTGATCGATGATAAGTTACAAAATTACCATTTTTGCTGCATTTTCGACATCTGAAAATGCAGAATCTTCTGAATCACTCATATAAGTTTTAACATTTTTAATTTAAAAATTTGTCGACGCGACAACTAACTACGGAATATTCAGCCGAATGTTCTTGGCAGTAACAACAAAAAGTTAAACTTTATATGAATCTGGTTTGTGTTGCTGAATTAGGAAAAATCTTGTATGGAACACGAAAAGGCAGATGTGTTTTCCATTACGCGACGTGTTGTCTCAATAATCATGTCTATTAATACAATTACAATGACTTCCGACTCTAGTTGCATGAATAGCTATTATAATATTAACCTAATCATATATACATAAAAATACATCAGAAATATCTTATTTTATTATTCTATGCAAAGATAACTAACGCAATAGGACTCATGCAACAGTCGTATTGTCGATGCCACTTGTATTAATCAGGAGCGAGTGCTCTACTTGCTTTAATCTCGACGATGCGTTTACTGCTAATGCTATTCCTATCGAGTATTACAAATTGTGCTGTGTGTAAGTTACGTATATTTTATGTAACTATGCTTTCTTACACAGAAAATCGTTGTTTCACCAGATCTAAATACATAAAGTTAACTATTACGTCCAATTCCTTGAGCATAAAGATTTCAGCTTGAAGAAATAGAAAATACATCACTGTATAAAATTATGTCGTTCCCTAGAAGAACTCTCTTTTGATATTCCCTTTTGATTCATTAAAAGAGCAGGTATCTTTCAAAGAAATAACTTTCTTTTAGTTCGGATATAATCTTATTACATAAACTTCTGCACAAACTGAAAGCATCAGCAAAACTCCTTCAGGACAACTTTTATTTCCTTGAAGTTTCACATCATAGTACCAGAATGATATTATAATTAAATAATTTCAACTAAAGTTTGACAACGTATAAAGGTATTATAAAAAAATAGAATAAATAATATATATAAATAATAATATTTTATTTCGTGCCCAACAGTACAAAACCACAACGGACACAATATATATATACAATTAAGCTAAATACACTAACCAAAGAACAATATGCAACAATTGAACAAAGAGATACACACGTTTTCATATTAAAGTATTTCTATAACTATACATAGGTACATACATATATGAGCTACCTTATATATACGTAATACTAAACTAACTCCCCACAAAAAATGTCTTTATATAACATATCACCACAACGACACAGACGTGTTATTGGCGCTAGGTACATGACGTTTGTCCTTATAGGATCCAAGTAAAATGAACATATATTTCGCGATTTTTTGGCAGGCACATAAAACGGTACACAAGAAAGCAACTCAGGACAGACAATCCTGTTGCTAATAAGTCTGTAAAGAACCACCGCACTACTGCGTTGATAGCGCATATGGAGTGATGACAATTCGTGTTAAAAATGTTTAGAAACGTCGCTGCACTCGCTCATGTCGAAGTTGGTGAGATGCATAGTGAGGATACCATATGATCGCTGCATATTCTAATTTACTCCGAACTAATCCATAATAAATGAATAATAGCAGCGCAATCAGTAAATGTTCGTGTGTTACGAAGAATGAAACCGAAAAGTTTGTACGCACTATTGCACACTGATGTAACTTGTTGACCAAAACAAAGTTTATCATCAAACAATACTCCAAGATCTCTTACAGTATCCAATGAGGACAGGAGTTGGCAATGAAGACTGTAGTCAAAGATAATCTTCGATATCTTCCGGGTATACCTGACGACCCAGCATTTATCAACATTAAGGTGACGTTTATTGTGGATACACCAACCGCTAATAATTGCTAGATTCTCTTGTAGAAGCCTGGCATCATGAAGGGATTCAATTTTATGAAATATTGTTAAATCATCTGCAAACGTTACATAACGGCACGTCAATGTTTGCAAGAGGTCATCCACAAATACCAAAAACAGCAGCGGCCCTAAATTGGAGCCCTGCGGGACGCCAGATGTTGTTAAATATTGCTTGGAGGAGAAGCCGTTGTAAGTTACATAGTTGATTCTGCCAGTAAGGTAAGATGCCATTAATTGCAGCAATGAAGCGGAAAAGCCGATAGCACTCAACTTCTGAATCAATAAGGAAAAATCAATAGAATCAAAGCGCTGATCAATACTCTCGCAATTCGTTTGTGTTATGCAAGCTAGATTAGTAACCGTTGACCTACCCTGCATATAACCATGTTGGTGCCAAGATAATTTGATTTTGATACTGCTGTAAATGGAATCATATAAAATTTGTTCAAAAACCTTTGAGAAATTACTCAGTAGAGAAATAGGTCGATAGTTGGTGATCATCTCTGGTTTGCTTTTTTGAAAACTGGCGTAACTCTAGCAATCTTCCAAACCACTGGAAAGACACCGGATTTTATACATAAGTTATAGATAGCGCATAGCGGGATAGCTAGAACCATACGACAGTCTCTTAGGAAGAATGAAGGAATTCGATCCTCACCGGCAATAGAACCACTTTTAAGTTTAACGATGCTGTTAACAACCTCTGTCTCAGTAATGGCTTGTATACGAAAAGAATCGTTAGGGGCGCAAGTATCAGAAATACGGCTCTCGTTGCTAGGTATAAATTTTTTAGCAAATGCATCGGCAAATGCATCAACTATAGTTTGTGGTTCGTTGAACTTTGTATCACCATGAAACAACTGCCCTGGAATGCGTGACTGACTCCTTTTTGTATTGATATATTGCCAAAATGCTTTAGGGTCAGACCTCAGATTAGTTTGAATTTTATTGAGGTAGGCTGCGTGAGAGATAATAATAATAATAATAATAATAGTAACAACAATTGTAGTAATAATTAAAATATTAGTTAATAATCAGATATTTAAATAATCTTCTAGAGAGAAGTACATTTTTAATATTAGATTTAAATTTATTGAAAACGTTTTCATTTATGATTTCTAACGGTAATTTATTAGAGTTTACAACCCATGAAATAAAGGCTTTTTGAAATAAAGCAGTTTTATGTGGAGGCGCAAGAAGGCAATTAGCGTTCCTTGTATAATAAGTAGAACTGGATTCAGTATGAAACTCGGACCTATATTTAAAAACAAAACAAAGTACTTCCAGTATATACACGTCGTAAAAAGTTAAAAATTTAAAATTTTTAAACGCTCCCTTACTACTATCGCGCCGATTCATATCTAGCATGATTCTAAGTGCTCTTTTCTGTAATAAAAATACACGTTGCACCGAGATACATCTACCGCAGTGAATAATGCCATATCTTAAAATTGAATAAAAATTTGAATAATAATAAGTTTTTACAGTATTAAAATTACAACTAAGTTTTAAATGGTATAAAGCAAAACAGCTGCTTGAAAGCTGTTTACATATGCTATCAATGTGAAAGGACCATCTTAAATCCTCATCAATTATTAGACCTAACAATTTGCAAGAGCTATTGAAATTTACAAAAGTATCATTTAAGAGGATCTCTGAAATATTATAATTACGATCATTCCTAAAAAGTACACAATTAGTCTTATCAAAGTTGACTAATAAACGATTTGTATTCACCCATCTGCTAATAATGCTAAAAACATAATTGGTTTTGACAATTAAATTATGTAATGTAGGACTCTCAATAACTATATTTATATCATCAACGTATAAAGCCACTGAAGCTAAAGAATTAATAGTGCAAGGTAAATCATTTACATAAATTAAAAACAAAGTGGGCCCAAGGATCGAACCTTGCGGAACACCAATATTAATAATTTTAAACTCAGATTTTACATTATTACAAACCACCCTCTGTGTCCTATCACACATACTTATTTCTTGTTTAGTAAGCTTGCGTAATCGCGAAAAATCATCATAAAACCTAGGACTACCAGTAGTTACCCACTTTTGGTGATAGTAGCTCTTCATTTTAAGTTTATTAATTAGAGGCTTGCTGAACCAAGGAGGATAAGAAGTACGCCTATACTGAGAGGTCGGAACAGACGTACTCACTACTCTGTACAATGTTTGATAAAACCGGTCGACAGCTGTATTCACATCCTCCGCGCTCACAACAGAGTTCCAGTCGGCGTCGAACATGTCACTGTAGAGAGTATCAAAATTAGCACGCGAAAAGTTGAAGCGTAGATTGGTATTCGTCGGAAAAGATTTCATTGAAGATGCACATGGTACGCTTAAGAAAATATGCAACGCTGGATGGTATGAGTTCTCAGGAACAATTGGACCAGCAGAGTGATTGACTAACATGTAAGAATCAATGTTGCAAAACACGAGGTCAAGAAGGCGTGATTTAATATTGAGAACGCTATTAAATTGGTCAAGACCCATGGATAAAGTAAAATTGTTTATAGATATATATTTAGGATCGGTAACGTTTGGAGGAAAGTAACTTCTTATATTGAAATCGCCGACCAACATCAGTGGAACATCTGAAATTACCAGCTCAAGAGCCTCAAGGAAGAGAGTAATGTCGTCTGCCGACAAATATGGTGGTACATACACTGCCACAACCATAAAGCGGAAATTCCTGTAAGTGCACTTAGTAATAATAACATCAATCAGAGGGCTAAAGTTGTCAGAGAAAGCATGCTCAACGATTTCACATGATATAGTTGGATCAACCGCAATAAGAACACCGTCTCCCCCGCCCCCTAAATGACAAAAAGAAGCAATAATGTCATATGCAATCAATACGGTGCAAAATAAAACTGATTGTGAGTGTAAAATTAAATTGCAAATATTTGAATAAAACGCTATTACGTCGTTGCAATCGTCTACAATCATCAGAAACTGTCAACGAGCAATTTTATTTATTTCTTTAGTGGCTGCGACACAACGTCATCTTCGTTCGAGAAAAGAGAATTGACTACTATCAAGATCTGCGAGAAACGCAACAGACGAATTTCAACAATCTAGAAGTCACCTTTGAAGACCTCGGAAATGCAGAAGAAAAATTCATGCTGGTAGCGTATAAGGCTCCAACATCGGTAAAAGTCTTGAATCGCTTCAGATTTATCTTGTTCAATAGACAAGTAGGCACGTCAAGGACGCCTGCTTCTTTGCTATCATTACACTGCTGGCACCAGTTTACAATACTCACGACGAGTTTACATACAGCTACAAACATGGCGTGGACGAAAAATCGATCCCGAGATTTGGGGATGGATTACATATACATATTAGTCCAGGATTTATAGACATTCGCTCCCCAAAAAATCCTGATAATTGATTTTTCGATTGGATTATGTCAGAGGGTGTCCCCTAAGTATAAAACTAAGTTTGTGTCGTCCGAAACCGCGAGCGTTAGCCGCCATCTTGAATAACGCCTTCCTGGAAATATCTCGGAAATGGTGAGCTTTACGTTAAAAATTGTAAAAACCTTTTTCTAGAAGATAAAATTTTCCACCTTTTCTATGTGAAGCTTTTTTCCCTGTTGTTAATATTTGCCGAGATATAGTCGATCTAAATAACCAAATTTTTGTTTTTGGAAAATATTTCTATAATTTTTGGAAATACGAAAAAAACTTTGGTTTATTTGAAAATATTAACAACCGAAAAAAGTTCCAAATAAAAGAAAATAGATAATTTGATCTTCCAGAAAAAGGTCCTTATAATTTTTAACGTAAAACTCACCGTTTCCGAGATATTAGCAAGAAGACGTTTTCCAAGATGGCGAGTAACGCTCGCGGTTTCGGGCGACACAAACTTGGTATTAAACTTAGGGGACACCCTCTGACATAATCCAATCGAAAAATCAATTATCAGGTTCTTGTCCGGAGCGAACCCGTTTTTGGTGCTAAAATTCCTGGAACCACCAGCACCAGTTGCGATTCTGTCAGATATAGCATGCAGCACCAGACAAGAATGCGGCAGCCGATGCAGAGGTCTGAAACTGGGCTCGCGATATATAACAATGTGCAAACATTGCACTGAAAAGAAATTGCACTATCACCGCACATGTTTCGGACGAAACGGAAGATGGGCAACTATGGGAAGAAACAAGCACGCAATCACTTGTACGTAACATTACACATTGTGAAAAACTAATACTGAAATTATTCATAACCAATTTATTTTTACGACAGTTTCAGACACAACCAGATGACGGAGTATGAGTGGACGAAAATTGGTTCAGGCTGAAGTGAAGATAGGAAATAAGAATGTTCACCGAATATTACTGGTTAATAAGCGTTGCAATGTATTTTTTTCATTAATATATTATCAAAGTTAGTTATAAAATATAACAAATCACATATACAAATATTTGGAGCTCGTAGAAATAAAAATCGATATAATATTTAACCTGATTAGATGGCGTATAGCGTGAGGACCACTGCAAAGATTGTAGAAATGTAACAAACTTCGTAGATAATTTTATGGAAATGACTGCCAGATGCAGTCAATCAATTTGAGGTTCCCTTATGAGCAATGGTATAATAGCTTGTTTTCTACTGTTCAATCTCCTTCGTTAAGCCTTCTCCTGACCATTTGTTTAGTAATTGTTACATTTTGGGCTGCTGCTAGGACCCTGATTAGCTCTAAACAATTCAATTTTGGATGAAAGCGAAGTTTGAGCGGTCATCAAATTGAAAGAGAGAACCGCAACGGAAATCAAATCAAGGTTAGATGTCGTTCTTCAGGATTCATCACCCTCACTTTCTACCGTGAGTTTTTGGGTTTCGGAATTCAAGCGTGGCAGCACGCATGCAAGTGATGAACTACGTTCGGGACGTTCCAAAAGTTCTACCACACCAGAAACTGTTGAAAGAATTTATGACATGGTTGTGGCAGAACGCCGAATAAAAATGCGTGAAATTGAGGAAGCCGTGCCCATCTCTTATGAGCGAGTGCTTCGTAAAATAAATTGCGTTTAGAAAAGCTTTTGCAAGATGGGTGCCACATTTGCTCAATTCGGAGCAAAACGCATTCGAGCTCGAAGCTCGATTGTTTGGAAGTGTTTACGAGGAATCCCGCGGATTTCAAGAGACGACTCGTGACCATGGATGAGAAGTGGATTTCTCACTACATACCGGAAACAAAAATGCAACCAAAACAGTGGATTGCACGCGGTGAATCGAGTCCGAAAAAGGCAAAGATCATTCACTTGGCTGGAAAGACAAAGGCATCGGGTTTTTGGGACGCAAAAGGAATTTCTACTAATTGGCTATCTTGAAAAGAGCAAACCTGTTGCTAGCCAATAATACGCAACAATTTTGGGCAAATAGGCAGCAATAATTCAGGAAAAGCGCCCAGGAATTGTTAAGAAAAATGTGTTGTTTCACCACGACAGCGCGCCTGTTTATGCAAATGCAGTCGTTCACCAAACATTAACACAAGAAAAGTTCTAAATCCTCCCGAATTCGCCGTATTCGCTTGATTTGGCTTCGTCAGACTTCAAACTGTTCCCGAAAGTCAAACCATTTCTGGATAGAAAGAGATTTTAGTTGAATGAAGAACTGATAGAGGCTGTAAACGATTATTTTGGGAACCTCAAGAAAAGTCACTTCCGGGAGAGATTCGAGAAGCCAGAGAAACGTTGACCCATGTGTGTTCAGGAGATTCAATTGAACAATAAAATTCCGAAAACTTTTCAATCTACCCTCGCAAGTTCCAAGTTCATGAAAATCTTTAACTGTTCGGCTAATGGTTGAGTGTCAAATTCCTAACTAATTAGCTCCATCTCGAGGTAAGTTAGGTAACGATTCATTTTTTATACTCTAAATGCACTGAACAACAACAAATCATTTGGTTAGTAACGTTAAATCTGAAAAAATATATACTAGCCGAGCTGATTTTATTGCCTTTTACAAATCACTTTAAACCAGCGTTAAATGCCTGATTAGAATAAATTGCAAAATGTAACTTTACATCAGCATTTGTTTATCAGTAATGGCAGAGGATATTCTATACCACCTACTATATCTAATGTTTAATGGTTTAAAACTACGAAATATTGCAAGTAATAGTGAGAAGTTTTGCTGACGCGTTAATGCTGTCCAGGAGTCTAATTTTTCAAGAACCTTTCGAATAAAATCGTGGCATTGAAGCAGAATATTTCTCAGTGCACGGATATAGTTTCGTTGTATTTGGATATTGTTACATATATTGTACATACGTCGCTGTATTTCCGTCTTTCATTTCGAAACATATTGGTACTAACGACAGACAGGACCATAATCTTTTTCATTAATTTCTCAAATAATTTCCTGTGTTAAGTCCTCGTATATCAATTTTTTCCCCGTTGAAGTTACAGGATTTAACTATTAAAATAATAATAATGATGTAGGTTCCCCAAAGAAAAAAATTACACGCTCCTTTGTATCTAACCGACAAACTTAAAAGTACTGTTCCTTCTACGCGTACGTACGTCTAACCAAGTGACATTGAACAATAAACGTAACATATCTAACTGACGGCCGTAACCGGAGTAGGGCTGAAGAACTTCGTACAACGATCACATTCCTATATAAACCTCGAACGAACCCTCAATCACCACAGTCTTCTCTAGCTGACGAAACGACACAGACCTAATCGAAAATGTTCAAATTGGTGGTGTTGTCCGCTTTCTTGGCCCTTGCCGCCGCCAAGCCCAGTTACCTCGGTGCCCCCGTAATAGCCACAAGTGCCGTTGTTGGTAGTGTTCCCACTTCAGTGAGTCACAGCAGCAGTTCGGTGGTACATAGCGCTGCGATCGCTACCCCTTTCGTCGCAGCCGCCCCGGCTTTGGTAGCCGCTCATGCAGCCCCAGCTGTAGTGGCTGCAGCTCCGGCGGTGGTCGCCGCCCAAACCGTCGTAGGTAGCGTACCGACATCCATCAGTCAAACCAGCAGCTCGGTGGTGCACAGCGCCGCCATTGCCGCCCCTGTCTACGCCGCGACACCTGCCGTCGTGGCTGCACACGCCGCCCCAGCCCTTGGTTACGCGGTCAATCCTTTGCTTGCAGGTCATGGCGTCCATTATTAATTAAACGAATTTTTAGCCGAGTATACGCGAATACCAAATGAAACTGTCGTCACACTTTTTTGTAAATAAAGTCTTAAATTATTAAAATGATTATTATTTGATTATTAATTATTAATGATTGAAATGATTATTATCTATTATATTATTATTTTTATTTTATTTTGATATAAACTCCTATTAAACCAATGTATTAAATCTAATGAAGTTGAAACTTCTGCATGCCTTCTGTAAGGTAGTTTTTGCCAAGATCTTCCAAATGAAAATTCTCTAGCTGTAAAAATGTGTTTCGCCAGGATATTTAGACCAAGGTATGAGAAAAATGTCGAAATAGTAAAAGCAATGGAAATAGGCTTCTGCCGACATACCTGCAGCATTAGATAATGAAACAAAATACTGACATTAAAGCCGAAGCTAAAAGAAGGCATTTTAAAATTATGAACTTGGCAGCCGCAAATATGAACCAAGGAGGGTATACCTAGAATATCTTAGAATTTTGGAGGGAGATATGCAGAAGATTATAGGAACGTAACAGGAACTGATTCACCCTAAGTATGAAAGGGAATCTAAGGGTAGCTCAACCCCAAAGAGAGATGTACCAGCTATCTACATATAATATCATAGAGTCCCATACACATTGATTCAAATCCTAGAAGCACTGCTTTGAGAACACGGTTGGACACTACACTAGTGGAAAAACTCGTTCAAATGTTATGTTATACATTGTAAACACTTACGAAGCAACTCTGGATTAGTCAAATTCCCGAACACAAGTCTCACGCCTTCAACGACAGCAACAGAAGGAAAATTTTGGTGATGATACGGTTGCCTGGTTTCCAGAGACAAGCCGGCGTAACCGCTTCTGGACTTCTCAAATTAAATTTTAGACCTTTAACCTTCCTATACTCACGTCAAAATGAAAGACGTATACTATACTATATAAGTCGGTCTCACAGACCGTATGCGTGAGTATAGGAAGGTTAAAAACTTTTTTCTGATTTGGTTAATAAAGTGCCATACAACAGACCTTAAGGAATAATAAAATGCTAAAAGCGCATTTTCTGATCCAAAATGATTACCACCTTCCCTTTAAAGAAATTCAAAGACAAGTTGAAAATTTATTAAAAATTAGGAAACAAACTATTCAAATGAAGAAAAAGTCAAATACAAAGCAGCAGTAAGAGACGATCAGATGAGGCAAAGTACAAGTAGGTGCATATCAAGAAGTGAACATTAGTAATGGACGCTTAAAAAAGTGGACTACACCAGGTATAAACACCCAACACGCGAAATTTGTATCGCGATACAAGCGCAACGCATGATAAAGGAGTGCTAGCCATAAAACAAGCCGGGGCTAGGAGCAGAAGAAGGGTCGATGAAGAGGTAATATGGAGAATATGGAGCTGGAATGCGGTAAGGTAACCCTGAATTTTAATCTGTTTTTTTCCCAAAATAATTTTTTAAAATTCAATATAGCCTTTCTCAAAAAATACTTATGCCATGAATATAAAATTTTCATCAGTCGTTATCTGATAGGTTAAGAATATATTAACTTTTTTAGGTCTGTGACCAATTGGTCCATACTACACAAATGCAGATTTTTTCTGAAAATTGATTGAATTCTTTAATGTAATTTATAAATATAATTATGAACCGTTAATAATTTAACTTGCCATCCATTTATCGGCTAATTGGGCGCTCTATGTGTTTATGTTAGATCGAGCGTCCAGCTGGTTTCTGTTGTTGTATTTCTTGCTGTCGCACAGTCACCTTGTAAAATGAATTCGCTTTGATTTGTATAAAGTTGCAAATATGCTAGATATATCCGCTTTGAATGCATACATACCTTTTTCTGAGATCGAGATCTGAGATCAGAGTTTTTACGGAAATTAGCACTTTCTTTGGCTAACGCGCATATTATAAAACGGAGCCGATTACCTCAACAACAGTTTTCAGCGAAATTATTGACTGATATACAAATGTCATCCTCGAATAATGCAAGCTCTTCAAATATTGCTTCTTCTAAAGCGGGGGCAAGAAAGCGGGGAATATATACATAGTTGCTGCAAGGCTAGGTCCGATATAAAATGCTACATTTGCGGAAATTTTATTTGCAAAACAAACCGCAAAATATTTTGTTTAGCATGTAATGAAACACACTTTCAATAATAGCATACTTTTTCTGTAAATAAGCTTAGTATTTTTGTATTCTATCAAATTGAAATATTCAGTGGACCGAATGGTTCGTGATACAAGATAAGTAACTTTTTCAGTTCAGGCTTATGTCAGATACTTAAAATTATGGATTTAGGCTTGTTGCAAAAATAAAACACGTCGAAAGTTCAAAGCAATATATTACACCTTTAAAAGGCCATTGAGATTACAAAAAAAAAAAGAAATTGGACCAAATGGGTTTAATCTAACAGCAGGGTTAACAATAGTATCGATGTTTGTACCTATGAAAGCGATTCGATTATGAATTCTCCCAGTATGTATGTATTACGCTTTTTCTATAGAAACAAATTACTGCAAAAATGCGAAATACATATATAATGGGATAATTACTTCAAAAATCACAAGCTTAATGAAATTTGGCAAAAGTACATTTTAGAGGATTACCCTGTTTTCAGTAATCAAAGAAACCGAAAGGAACTTGTAGAAGGGTTAAAACTATCCTCAACCCCTTGTAATCTCCTCAAAATATTTTTAGGAGTGGTAATACGATTCGTCATCTTCACTTTTTTGACTTTTATAAAAACGTATTTCGCATAGTTTCGAAGGAAAAAATGTTTTCTCAAATACTGACAACCTACATTCTTAGTACAAAACAATTTTGGGGAAATTTTGTGTGCCTTCACCGTGTATGGTGCGGCATCCGTTAAAAACAATAGAATTTTTTCTGTTGGAATCGATTCCGGTTAGAAAAAGGTTGCCAGTTTTTCCTGTATAAACCTTGTTATTGTCAAATTATTTGCCTTTTCCAACTGTTTGGATGAAATTAAATAAGATTTTGCTGGAACCGATACGTTAAGGATACCTCTCATTAAATGAACTATGTATCGGCCCACAGACTAATTTTCCTAATTTTCTGGTAAAATGTATTTTTGTATTTATTTAGAAGTTTCAGGAAATTAGTTTTTCCTTGAATTCTGTCCCGGTCTAGATGTATGGGAATAGCATTAATAAATTTTTGGAAGCGCTTATCGGAAAAGTTTCGAGAAGAGGCTTCATAGAATGCTATTTTTAATTTAAAGAGGGCTGTTTAACTCTTTGTTTGTTACAACCACGACATATTTTTAGTAATGCCTATCCTATAATAAATCCAATAAATAAGTACAACTCGGATACTTCAAATATGCTGAATTACTACAAAATGTGGAAATAATATACAAAATGCATATATTATGCAAATATGCAAATTCATGCAAACTGCATATTATCCGGCCTTTACTCATTATCATTAAGGAAATTTTATTACCGTTGGCTGCAATTCGAATAAGACACATAATTATCAAACCACCAAATTTACATATTTTAAATTAATCATAGTCCTCTATTCATTCTTCTAATCAATTACACTGGTCAACACATATCTTGGTACCCGACTTTTTTAACTGTTCTTAACTAATTTCGGTGCGCTGAATTCAAAAATATCGTCACATTTTCTCTATCAGCTCGTCTTCGAAAGATGTCAGCACGTATTTTTATTTAGCTAGTCTTTCTGCATATAAATATTGGTTCCAATACAACCTATAAAAAACGCACAAATAAAAAAAAAGTAAAATTTACAGTAGTTAGTAACTAATTTAAAACTTTCTTTTGAGCGTTTTTTGCGCATGTCTAAAAGGCTTTGTCTCTTTTAATATTCCAGCAGTAATCAGCTATCATGCGTGCGTGTGTCCCATCTGCCCTGGTACCTTTCTTCCATTATTCTGATATCCTCTAGAAAACTTTTAGAGGGAGAGTAGTCAAGGAAAACGAATCCTGAAGTTATGGAAGCGTTCGATTGACCAATTATAGATAACGTGGGAGCTCAAAGAGTCAAATCGTTAGGTCATAGAGTTTGCATGCCTAAACCTTTGTGGATCAAAAAGGAAGAGGAAATACGCGGGAAAACGAGAAGAGATCGCCCAAGAAAAAGAGGATGTTCATTCATTCGTCAATTCTTACAATTTTACAATTTTGTTGCTTTTATGTAGCGCGTTTTAAAGTATTTCTTCTTGACGGTATTGTGACCCTTACAAATAGTTCGTTCCTCCAGGAGATGGAAAGGGTGTGAAGTTTATTCTATAAAACGAATATTTACAAATGTTATTACCCAAAATAAATATTGACAGTAGTTGGTAACTAATTTAAAAACTTTCTATTGAGCGCTTTTCTTGCGCATGTCTGAAAGGGCTTGTACTTTTTAATGCTCCAGCGGTAATGAGCTATCATGTGTGTGTGTGTCCCATCTGTCCCGATCTTCCATTATTCTGATATCCTGATGAAATCGTTCGCCCTGCTCCTCACTAAAGTCACCAGGATTTGCAAGAAATCTCTCTAAATGACTGTGTGGGTAATGGACCTTAATGCTCATATGGAAAAACAAAATTTGAAAGATATTAAGCATATCTTCCCGTATTTGTTCGTAATTTACAGACTTATAATTACCAAGAAAATTTTGCACAACTTTAACTTGTAGAAGTCATGATTCTCGAACAAACACACTTGCAAGGAAGCTTACGTTTAAACTTAATCCATGGTTGACACGTAGATATCTCTATAGTTACTTATGCAGATATTATTGGAAAGTAAACCTTAAATACCAAATATACCGCTATTTTCATAAATCCTTTATGACGTACATTATTGAAAACTGTTTATTGCATTGCAACACATTAAAGCCGGTATTCTTTGAAAACATTGGGGGTAATTAGGGGAATTTAAGATGATAAATGGATAGGTTGTTACCTAAAGAGATCGGGGAAGTAAAAAACAACTGTAATAAACAACTAGAATTGAGAAGACGGTCTGTTCAGAAGGTTTATTGTAGCAATATGAACGAAAATATATGAAATATTTAATTTTTGTATATCTGAACAACTAAAGCTGATACAAAAAACAGGATGGTATTTTTAGAATCAGAGTCCTTGAAATATTTTAAATCAGCTTTTTTTTTGATCCACCAAAAAAAAATTTTTATCGGGCTGTGTTATTTATGGTGTGTAGAGTTTTAAGTATTACTTATTTTCAAATAAACTGAATTCCTATATTTTTTATTTTATTTACTATAACTGGCGATGAACCGGCGGCGCTGAAACGTCCTAGACCCGATAGAAGCGTAACGCATGAGAAAACAGTGATGGTCATAGAACAAGCCGGGACGAAGAACAGAAGAAGGGAAGATGAAAGGGGTGATGATCCAGATGACGCTGAATATGGAATAGGAATGCAATGGGATAACGCTGAACTGTAATCTGATTTTGCCCAGAATAATTTTTCAGATTTCAATGTACGTTTTCTCAAAAAAACTTATGCCATAAATATAAAATTTTCATCACCTCTTATTTTTTTAAGGTCTCTGACTCGATTAACAGTAATGAGAAGGTTAAACAAAAACGACGTTATTTGCATAAATTAATTTATTCATTTACACATGAGAAATTCCTAACTAATATAGCACACGCATCAGAATTCGTTTAATCGGCTTTCACCACCATTCCTCGGCGGCCGGGGCGGCGTGGACGACTGGTGCAGCATGAACGTAAGCAGATTTTACAAGGGTATGAGGGTAGGCAACGACCGGAGCGGATATGGCAGCGCCGTGAACGACGGAACTGCTGCTGTAGCTGACAGAAGCCGGAACTGATCCGATGACGGCGGATTTAATAACAGGGGTAGCTACAGCGACGGTATTTACCAAAGGTGCGGCGATTGTTTTGATTACTGGGGCTGCTATCGCGGCACTGTGAACAACAGAACTGCTCGTGTGACTAATAGTCGTCGGAACTGAACCTACGACGGTCGATTTGACCACCGGTGTTACGACAGGGGCTACCGGATGGATCGGGGCGGCTTCTACGACGGCAGCTTTGACAACCGGAGCGGATTTTACAACGGCTGCTTCGACGATCGGAGCTTCTTCGACAACGGCGGTAACTACGGGGGCTGCGACAGCGGCGCTATGGACGACGGAGCTACTGGTGTGACTAACTGAAGTCGGGACGCTACCGACGACGGTGGATTTTACTATGGGCACAATTGGGGCCGAAAGTACGGTGTTGTGAACCAAAGGTGCCGAGTAAAACGAGACATCGTGGCCGACGCTGGGGGCTGATGCGGCGAAAGCCAAACAAACGGACAACACCACCAAAGTGAACATTTTCGTTGAGGTCTGTGCTGTATTGTCTACTGATGCGGACTATGTTCGAATATTTGTGTCATCGAACTATATATACGATGTCGTTAAGGACACGCCCGCGATTTAATAATAATGGTAACCTTCCGTCGGCCAAAAATTGCAAGAACTGGTTGGTCTCGGAGTAATGTCAATGGCAAGAATTCAATCATCTTACGTCGCCGTTTGTAAAGTAACTTTTTACGTCTGATTTTGCCAGTAATTTTATGCAACGGGCCGGTTATAGTAGCAATAGTAATTTATAAATAGGATCTTATTAGCATGAGCTATGAAGTGCCGGGTCATTTACGTCGCAATTATAGCGCTTACAGTTATTTCTTGTATCAAACATGAGGATCTAAATTTCGCAAGTATTATGTCAAGTCGCATTCAATTACAATTGCTGTTTATGCAACTAAATAGTTTTTCAAGAAGAACTTTTTTCCTCGATGAGTTGGTATTGGGCAAGATGACAGATACGTCATTCAGCTTGCGGTTATCTTTACAGCAGAAGGTCTACAATTTAATAAATTGAATTAAATTTCGCTCGAAAATCGCATAAAAACAATTCAAATCCAGTATGGAAATGCTCGATCTGTAAAAGCCTCATTTCGTCAAATCATGGATATTATCGGTTGTTATAATCGTCCATCAGAGTCTGCAACTAAGAATTTAGTAAAAATATTTAAGTCAACTGAGTCAGTACATGACGAAGCAACACCAATACGCACTTATACCGGTTGTTCGCAAGAAAATATTGTTGCTGTGAGCGATGGTCTTGAGGAGGATCCAAATTTATCATTTCCACGGCATCCTCAACAATCGAGCTTGACCGCGAGCACAGCATGGCTTATTTTGCTTAACGATTTGGCTTTAAAGCCTTCTAAACTCCATTTGGTGCAAGAATCGAAGCCACCAGATCACGATCAACGTCGACAATTTGCTGATTTCATCATTGAACAAGGTGCTGGGTTTTCAGGAAAAATCTTCTTTTGTGACGAAGCTCATTTCCATTTGAATGGTTGCCTTAATAAACATAATTGTCGACAGCTGCAGAGCAACCATTGCATTGATGTCTTGTGTTTGGTGTGCCTTTTTGGGCCGGCGGTGTCATTGGACTGTATTTCTGTCGAAAATGAGGGCATTTCGTTGCCATTACGATCAATGGAGACATGATAACCAATTTCTTGTCGCCTATCTTGGATGATATGGCGACCTTGTAATTTTAACAGGACGGGGCAGCAATCGATTTATTGAAAAACAAATTTAATGGACGTTTGATTTGGCGTAGAGGTGATATCAATTGGTCATCAAGATCATGCGACGTAACACCGTTAGATTATATCCTTTGGAGCCACGTGAAAGATGAAGTTTATAAGGATAGTCCAATACCAAATGCAGAACTCAAAGCCATGAATACAGAAAAAATAAAGACAACCACGGTTATAATACCCGCAACAAGGACAATTATACTATCCCCTACCACCGTCTGACCCGATCCCAGACTGGATCGAACTATCTGGCCCTTAAACTTTATAATCACCTTCCACTATTCCTGAAATCCATACCAACAACAAAATTTTAAAATATCATAACCAACATCTTACAGTCAAGCAGTATCTACCCCATGGAGGAATATTTCGCGGAAGACCTCAGCCGTTTTGTGTAGCGTCCGATTTGTATGATTTTATACTTTTTTATTTATTTTTTATTTATTTATCTTTTATTTTATTATGATATATTATATATATTTTATATATGAAATTGTGATCTTACGTTAGCGACTTTTTAAAATATTTTAAAATTTTATTTAAACTATCTAATAATCCTTATTAATTGCCCGCTTTTTCAATTAATTTAACTAACTGTTGACTTGTAGATACTTCATCTATACACTTGTTTTGTCTCCATTGTCTTGACATTTGAAAATAAAGTATCTATCTATCTATCTATCTATCAATATCCAGAGCGTAATTTGTGAGATTGAGACAAATGTGATCGAAAATTTTGTTAAAAAAATCGATGTTTGCCAACGTCATTTATCGGATATTCCTTTCCATTCGTAAATTGTAGAGTCTCTACAACATATTCCAATTAAACTATTCCGAGCTTTCAAACAGAATTTGTGTTTTATTTGCAATTTAAAAAGTTCTTATAGAAAATCCTTTTAGAAGCAGACGCGATTCCATTTTATCACTAGACGTGACTATTGTCCACCGAGGTAAAGTTGACAATGAGATGGAACGACAGCACATCGTGCGTGTGATAAAAGTCAATTTTGTCTCATATGTGTTTAACTACACCAAAAAATTTAGCTGTGGTTGTGGAAATAAAAATTAAAACGTCGGACTCACCGAAAATAATGAAGGATACCAAAAACTTCAATAGTTAATATGGTTATAGAGTAAAGCATGGAAGCAGGTATTTCGCAATAGAGGACCACAATACAATCAGCCAGCAGCATATACGATTGCAATCCGGAGCGGATACAGTTCAAAAGAACCAAGCAACGCCAAGGTATGTAACAAGAAGCAAAAGACGATTATACCAATTTTTAGAAAATTTCTGAACAAGCTCATAATATGGTGAGAGAAGCGTCTGTCGCACTAACTACGACAAAACCAGGAATACATCACTTCAATATATTTATTTGCCCAATTTTTTCTTTTATGGTTTTTTCTTGTTTTACACTCATTAACTTACATTTGGCGCATACAATCTTATATCATTCACTGTTACATTCATAAATATATAAATGTAAAAGAATACATAAATGAATTTGATGCATAAATTGAGAAGACCCCTGTATATTTAGGCTGTTGAAGGATGTGTTAGGGTCTAACATATCTAACACATCTTCTTCGATAAGGGAAACAAGAAGCTGTTTGTACGGCGGAGATGATGCGTTTCCGTTGAACGAAATTATGTGGAAGAATAACATTTAGTTTCTATAGTTTTACGTGTCACCAATAATTTAAACAACAACTAAAAGGTTTAAATATGAATGACCCCCATATCATGATTTTTACAAAATAATTTCGCGGGTCGCTAACGTTTAACTAATATTCCTACCTTGAACCCTATCTAGGTACATTCGTTTGCTATAGTCTTTCTTCTCCATAAACGGTATATGGTGATTCAATTATCATCTCGAGATCCATGGATGTTATGCAAGCAATAAAAGCGCCATGAATGTTCATCAAGGCGAAGGTTACTATTGTTTGTAAATATTCAGACGTAAGATTCCCATCTCCGATGAAATTACTCATCAATGTCAAGATCCTCTTTACCTTACGATACGATTCTTATAAGTTAAATTTAAGAAATAAAAAATTGAAAAATTTTTTAAACTCACATCCCTTTATGTTTCACAAACTTGCTTCCAGATTAAAAACAAATTTTATCAAGAACAAGAGGACACTAAAGTGATGTGAAATGAAACAAACTAGAAATTGATCTACAATATACCTAGGTACAGAAAACAAATCAATGTAAACAGATATACGCTGACGAATCAAATCACATTTTCGACAAAAAATTATATCTTTTAGCTCTTTCTTCAGATACAACTGATGGAGATTCAAAAGATTTGAAAAATTTTGTCAAAAATATTGCTAGATACACGGTTTACAGCGGAGTTTGGATCAAAAAGATTCGTAATTGAGAAACGGAGATTACAGCCAGATTCCACAACATTGACACTCGCATCTTATCAGGTGAAAAGAAAATTTATGAAAACCCATTGGAGTAATCTGATAAGAAACCAAACATAACTCTGAAGCCATACGCCCTTACTAAATGAAGCCATACACCCCTTACGTAACATCCCCAAAATAGAACGCAAAAATTCGTGAAACCGACATCCTTTTGTCTTTCACAAAATTGTTTGCGAATTAAACGCAAATTTTATCAGGAGCAACAGACGGCACTAACGTGGTGTGAAAGAAAATTTCTTAATATTTTCATAAAAATCAACATCTTGTACGTATTTACAATTTGATTTAGTTTAAAGTCTTTTTCTAGGAAAATGAAATTCCGAAGACCTTTCGATCAAATCTACAACAGAAAAGAAGGTTCTAATCTCCGACGAAATTACTCATCAATGTCAAGATCTTTTTTACCTTACCACGCGACTCTTGTAAATTACAATAAGAAACAGGAAATTGACAAATTCGTGAAACTCACATCCCTTTGTGTTTCACAAACTTACTTCCATATTAAAAATCAATTTTCATCTAGAGCAACAGTGCACTAAAGTGGTGTGAAATGAAACAATCTAGAGATTCATCTCAAATATACAGAAAACAAATCAATGTAAACAGATATACACGGCTGAATCAAATTACATTTTGGACAAAACATTATACCTTTTAGTTGTTCTTCTTTTCGACCCACACCCCCTAACGCAACGTCCGCAAAATGGAACCACTATACAGGGGGTATAGCCATACAACATTGTGTTCATCAACTATCTTGGAAAAGGTAAAACAATAACTTGGAACGTTAGTGCCTGTTCACAATGGGCGTAAGACATTAAAAACACATGAGATGTACGTAATCCATAAAATTGGATAATAGGAAATCGATGTATACGTTCACAATGGCCGTAACTAAAGGCCGGATAATATGCAGTTTGCATAAATTTGCATATTTGCATAATATATGCATTTTGTATATTATTTGCATATTTTGTAGTAATTCAGCATATTTGAAGTATCCGAGTTTTATTTATTTATTGGATGTAATTTATTATAGGATAGGTATTACTAAAAATATGTCGTGGTTGTAACAAACAAAGAATTAAACAGCCCTCTTTAAATTAAAAATAGCATTCTATGAAGCCTCTTCTCGATACTTTTCCGATAAGCGCTTCCAAAAATTTATTAATGCTGTTCCCATACATCTAGACCGGGACAGAATTCAAGGAAAAGCTGATTCCCTGAAACTTCTAAATAAATACAAAACTACATTTTACCAGAAAATTAGGAGCACAGGTGTTTCTTTGCTATTCGGAGAAATTTATTCCCATATTCGAAAGCGATCTTATTTATTTTAAACGTCATTTTACGTTGGTTTTTCGAAGTGTAAACTTGTGGGTTGTTATTAATTATAATAATAATATATAAACGCAGGATTCAAGGGAACAAATCGACACTACATTGAGACGGATACGTTTGCGAGTACGTGGGCGGCGAAAATAGCGAGAAAGAGTCCGGAGTTTGAAGTTCAAATTGATCAAACATTCAGCTATGCTTTCATAGAATTTTTCTTGGTTTTCGGCGCTCTGCAACAAATAATCAAGTGCAAAAAGTGCGATAGTGACGTAAAGTTTTGTGTTGAATGTTTGTGTCCGGATCCGGCGGAAATCAATTCTTGATAAACAATGCATACGAAATCAACCGTCGTTTCTGTTTCGTCATGCGAATGCTCAGCATGGGTAGACATGGTATCAGAAATTTTACCGCTTTGATGGATCTGTCTTCAACTTTCAATAGTACCACTTATTATGGAATACTGAAAACGGTGCAGATTGTTGTAAAAACGATATACGAGGCCGTTATCCGAAAAGCAGGCACCGAAGAAAAGGAAAAAAATTTGGAAGCGGAAAATCGGGCGGATATACTCACGGTGTCTGGTGATGGATCTTGGTCGAAGCGCGGTTTTACTTCGCGCATGGGTATCGTGTCTGTGATCGGAAAATACACAAACAAAGTCCTAGACGTTGCTGTCAAGTCAAGCTTTTGCAAACCTTGTTTATTTTGGAAGGGAAGAGAGAAGACTGTATAGTACGAGACATGGTGTGCGACACACGAATCGAACTGCAACGTGAATCACAAAGGCAGTACTGGAAAAATGGAGGTTGACGGCATAATCGAATTATTCAAGAGATCTGAGGAAGTACATAGTGCAAAAATACGGATTTTATATAGGAGACGGGGATACAAAGACATTCAAGATGTTGCTGGATGTGACAATCTCACCGTAAAATAGAAGGAATGCATTTTGCATGTGAAAAAACGTATTTATAAAAGGGGAAACGAGGCAAGAAAGAGGTTGGTTCAATTGGGGAAAAGCAAAAAGCAAATTACAGACAAGCAAATGGAGACCAAACCGAAAAAAGGAACTCGCTCGAGTACTTCGGAAGCAAAAAAATTCAATACGAAAAGCCTGCTAACGAACCAAAAAAAGCGCAATTGACACTAAAGTTGTTAACAAATCTTTCCGAGTATTATAGCTTAGCAATTCGCCGAAACTCCGATTCCGTTGAAAATATGAGGAAAGCAATATGGGCGACGTATTATCACAAAAGTTCAACTGATGTGAATCCCCAGCATCAGTATTCGTGGTGCGAATGGCGCAAAGCTGAGGCCAATGGATTTCGGGAAAAATATTCTCATCCACCAGCACTGGATTACGATGTCTAAGAGGCTTTGTTTTCCGATTTACGAAGATTTGACCACGGATGATTTGTTAGAGAGATGTACGGGCGCAAACACTCAAAACAACAATGAGAGTTTCAATCTTTGCATGTGGCAACTCGCTCCTAAACATATATTCTGTGGGAAAGAAACTGTGGAAAGCGCGACGTATTGTGCAGCTTGTACGTTCAATGAAGGGTACGATCCAATATTGAAAATCATGGAGACAATGGGGTGCACCATAGGACAGGTAGCCGCAGACTTCGCTGCAAAATACAAAGAGGAGCGCATCGCAACTGCGAAACGCCGAAGCTCTCGGGACAGCAAAAAGCCAGGACAGCTCGTCGAAACAAAATTTTTGCAGAAAATGAATCATTTGAGGAAAGAGAAGGAATATTGTATGGACCTGGCATCGCCGATTGATCGTAAGTAAACGATTTATCTGAAAATATCTCACCCCAAACTTTAAACGCGTTTTTCTCGGAATGGTGTTTTTCAAAACGGTGTCCACTCTCTAAAGAAGAGTTTTGAAGCTATCCATTTCAAATTTTAATAGACCATTTTTCACGTCATTTTCTATCATGGTATGGAAGATTTTCTTTTTTTTTTTATCTCCCTAGGTTTTTCTACGAAAAACTGTTGAAAAAAAGGGCTCTAGTCGATACGTTTTATTCAAACCGCCGCCATTTTTTTCAAACTTAAAAAAAAAAAAGCCTCCATAGCCCAATAGTGGCTTTCCTACAGATTAATTATCTTTTGAAATTTTTGTTTCAGATCAGGATTAAGGCCGCAATGCTGGACACTATACAGGACCCTTTTTTTCAACCGATCTTTTCAATAATTTTTTACAATATTAAACAATAAATAAATCAACTTACAAAAATCATTTTGTATTCTTTATCACTGCCTTGATTTGTAAAAAAGAACCAAACCGATTAGCTTATCCTAACCATAAAGAAAAATCGCGAAAATCAGTGATTTTTAGGAGGGTGACACTGTGATGATTTCTTAAAGCCAACTACAGTTTTATTTCCACTTCTAAAAAGCTAAAGGATATTGCTAAAATCTTGTGTGGTGAGTTAGTAGAAAATATTGAGTTGACAATAGAGGATATTCCTAATTTGAAATATGCTCCTATAACAAGCGTGGACGTAGAACGAACCTTTTCAATATATAAATACATGTTATCAGACAAGCCCCACAAATTTTCTATTGAAAACTTTGAGAAATATGTAATTGTAAATTGTTTTCATAGTTAATTATGTTGTAAAATGTTATAAATAAACTTTTAGTAAACATAATAGAATTTTTTTTTCTATAGTATTATATTTTCTAGCATTACTCCTATTTTTTTATCTGCATATTTTTCATAAGAAAGTGCATATTTAGGCCAAAACATCTGCATATTTATGCGCATATTTCCACTTTTTTTGCATATAATCCGGCCTCTAGCCGTAACAAACGTTATGTCTTATGCGCATGTTATGTGTCAACATAGGAAATACGTAAAGTTGAGATTATTAGTTCAACTTTATGTACTTCTTATGCATGCGCAATGTAAAAACCTAATGAAATTTACGTTTTTAATATTACTGATACTGCTGCGTTGGTAGAAAGAGATAGAAACGATAGTTAGCAAATTATCGAATAATGTTGGAGTCATTCTAGTGTATGTGAAAAACCATTCTTGATCATGTAATTTTAACTCCAGCATTATTCGTCTAAATTCACTCTTCTTGTCTCGGTTTATATTGGCAGGTCTAACCCACCAACTCCTAGGTTTCCTTTCTTGCTGGTTTTTATTTTGAGCTATACGTCTTTTTACAAGTAATAACATTAATAACTGCGTTGTAGTAAGGTAATCAATGATATAATACACTTATATATTTGTTTACTATCTTTTTAGGCACGAGTTAACCTCAATCAAACATTAATGTGCATTTACATATGTCAAATGTTTTTAAGCTTTACGCGCATGCGTAAGGGTTATAGTTACGTTTTGTTACCGCTATTGTGAACATAATTTTAATCTTACATTTTATGTAAATCGTACGGTTACGTATATCTTATGCCTTACGCCCATTGTGAACAAGCACTTACATACGTAGTAACGTAGCAACGTATTGTTACTTGACCAGCCGAAGACAAAAATTGAGGAAAGACGGTGGCGTTGTAATAAGAGGAACGTGCTATTCCATGAATACAACGCACTTCGACAGTCGCCATGGCCAAAATTTATGAGACGATTTTAAAAGAAAAATGAAATTGTGTTTGGCTGAAAAAAGAAATTGTTTCTATGTGAGGCTGAAACCGTTTCCGCCCAGACTCGTATGCGTGTATGTCTAGATGTAAAGGTTTAATTTCATATTTTCAATAACTATTGCGAAATAGAAGCCCAGCAAAGTACTAGAAGACCCTGTATAGCAATTCTTCATTTCGTATATCGTATTGGCCTCTTGGTTCCTTCTTTGAGAATTTATATTTCGGTAGTTTCCAATTGTTCTGCTGAAGTTCCCTTTAATTCTAGCTGATAAGAATGCAAATTTTACCAAAATAGTAATGAACATTGACTTAGTTTATAAAGATTGTAGACGGTTTCTTGAATGAAATTCGATACGTTTAGCTTACAAATTCTGTTGTTAAAGCGATAACAGGCACAACAAAAATTACATTGAATAAAAATATTTGCCACGCAATAAGAAACAAAGAAACCTTGCCAACCTAGACTTCTCTGGTTTTAAAACCTGTAATATTTATATACATTCGGGGAAAAAGGCGTGTGCTTTCATATTCAACCTCCGTCGATTATTAAACGATCAGAAACGTTCAACTATACGTACAGACGTATAGGAACACGTATACCTATGATTTAAAGTAGTCGCTTAACGTGTCTTTCTTCGTAGTAAGTGGCCTTGCGGCTCCACCCAAAGTCGCTAAATGATCTTGATATTTAGAGTAGCCGCCCGTCCATTGTACGACCGTAGGTAAAAGAGAAAAAACGAGATCGTTTATGTTAATTGTAGACGGTTCAATTGACAGAATCCTGTTTCTCTCCGAAACAAATGTTACTCGCGTTACGTATCGAAGGTTGATGAAAAAGATTATGATAATTTTGTTTATATGTGGCGTTACTTTATGTGCGTTTTTCTTCATTACACAATTTTATTGTAACATTGTTTTTGGAAAAGATTTTCTGGTATTGAGCTTTTGCTTATCTTTCTTTTTATTGGGTATTTACATAATGATGAGTATGATATGACTTTCAGTAACTTAATCTTTAAACGTTACTCGATTTAACTTCAAAATAGTTTTATGCGTAATATTATTGAACTTAATGCATTTATTATTGAATTCCATAAAGGTGTGATGGAAAAACACAACTTTAAGAAATATATACTGAGTGACCTAGAAATTGCAAAACCAAGAAGGGGTTGGAATTTCTGAATGAAATTTGGTTGGAATATTCATGTTATAATAATAAATGATCAAAGTTTGGGAGGAAAATCTTTATTAGTTAAACAAAATTTAATAATTATTGTTAATAATGTGTGGAGCGGCCTCTCTGATTTATACATTCCTTTACACGTCGTGGCATTGATTGAATAAGGTGGTTTATTTCGTCTTGGAGATTGCGTCCCATGCAAGTTACACCTCACGTCTCAAAGCTTCGAAAGTCAGAGGAGGGCGCTGCAAATTTTGCAGCCCTCTATCCATTATGTCCCAAACATGTTCAATGGGTAGAAGATCTGTAGATCTTGGAGGTCAGGGCAACGATTAATCTGGGCCTATTCAAAGAAGTTCAAGGAAATCCTTACTACATGAGGACGTGCATTATCCTGATGGAATAATGGATCTTCAGGCTCTTGTAAGTATGGCAGAAGATGTGCTTCAACCACCTCCGCAATATATCGTTGTGCTCTCATATTGCCTCGAATTAACACCAAGGAAAACCTGCTACCGTAAGTAACCGCACCTCAAACCATAACAACCACGGCGCGGTGTACATGTCTATCCACTGTAAATTGAAGATTCCGTCGTTCACCCACTCTTGTTGTGACTCTCTTGCGACCGTCGTGCATGCCTAAACAAAATCTAGATTCGTCACTAAAGACAACACAACGCCATTCAATATTCCAATGAGATCTTTCAATGCACCATTGTAACCGTTGCTGACAATGTTCCGCATCAGTCAAAGGAAGCACAAGTTGCAGACGGTATGATCTTAACCCAAAACTTCGGATTTAGCGATAAACTGGTCCAAGGGTTACATGACGTCTTTCTTCACCAAAAATCGATCTCTAAATGACAGTTGTCTTAAGTGACGATCTTGACACTCATTCGTTTTTCTTGAAGCACCGGTTCCCCTTTACGACGTTCCTGACCATCTTCAAACCATGCACGACACACTCTAATTACAATAGACCGGTTTCGATTTACACGGTTAGCAATCTCCCCAAATGAAAAACCAGCTTCGCGCAAACCAATAATTCGACCTCTATCAAATCCGCTTAATTCATGGTAATTGACTCGTTGCCGTACTCTAGGCATGATCAAACAAGCAAAACACGTAAACAACTGAATAACAATCAAAATAATGTTAATTAACAATGAAAAATAAAAAATCGAACGATAAATACAGATCGAAAAAGCTAGCCCTTAAATGCGCAATGTATCCTACAGGATACAACCGAAAAAATGCCTGTAATTTTACTGTTTTAGAAGTAAGAAGGAAAATTCCTAATAATTTGAATTAGCAACATTCCATGCTATGACCTTGTATTAAGTTCGTATCAAAAAATTTCACCTCTGCAAAATAAAAGACGACAAAATAGAAATTTCTGATTCTTCTCTTTTAAAAAATATTCGCGTTCTAATCATCTATATTATCGCATCCAATTGTATGAACAAGCTAAAAAAAAATAAATAAAATTTAGAATTATGCTCTGTTACAGTATATTTATTTTTAATCTAGTATGATTTCAACTTTGACTGTTAAATCATATTTAGTGGTTGTATCTTATAAGATACATTGCGCGTTCCACGCTGTTTTTTTATTCTGTGTGTTTTACTCATACAAATACATACACCATTGTAACTTCGCTGTGTTTATTGTTTTATTTTAGTCTGTTGATGCTTGTTGCTGTAAATAGTTCGACTTATTTTTTACGGAAGCTTTGATTTGGTTTTTAAAAAATTGCAAACATTAGTTATGAATATCTTTGTTGGAGATCGTAAAGCAAAAATGACCAACGATGAAATATATAAAATTCTTAGCAATAGTGAAGAGCTTCCATATGAAAGTACTGACGAAAGCAGTGACGAAGATATTGATACTCCAAAAATAACCTACGATAAAAACGAAAAAGTAGCTCTTATTGTTGATGAAAATGATCCTGCAGAAGAATGTGAAATCACATTTGACCTAGATGCGTCATCAGTTCATGACTCTTTTATCGCTTTAATAAATGCGGATAATATATCCACAACCCTCATTTATTTCCCAACGTCTAGCTTACAAAAGGCTTCCATTCGGTCCCCTCTTTTTAGGCATTTTACTACTTCAGCTCCCATTACCTCTACTACACCAATATCTAGTTCAAGAAAAATTCTATAATACCAGTTCAAGAACTGAACTCTGTGTCAAACCCTGTCCCTTACGATACTTTGAGCTAAACAAGCAAACAATGCTATGATTCCTCACAGGATCAAAGTAGAATTCCACATTCCTTGGATCATTTTTCTTCACAGTTTCGGAATGTAGTTGTCGATCCAAAGTCTTCCGAATTTGAAAAAATAATATGGAAGCAGAACTATATGCAACTTCCGAGCCAAAAAGTTCAATTTATAGGTAATAGCACTCTCCCTGATGATATTGCATCATTGGAAACTCCTTTTCAAGTTTGGAGTTATTTATTTCCCCAAAGTTTGGAAAATCTTATTGAGCAAGAAACTTTGCGTATGCCGGAGTTGATGAAAGATTTACCTTCCACGTCTCCGAGCTAAGAAAATATATTGGAATAACCTTTTACATGAGTTATTTTCAACTACCAAATTCAAGGGATTATTGGTTAAGCAATAATGATCGATCAGTGGAAGTTATAAAAAAACAAATGCCATCAAAACAATTTGAAAAGATAAGGCAATATCTGCATTTTAACAATAAAGAGAATAATCCAATCGCGTGAAGACATTGAGCGTGATAGACTCTATCTCATTAGGCCTCTAATAGATACACTCAACAGAACCTTTAGTAGCGTACCCAAAATGGAAAGGTTGTGCGTAGATGAGCAAATGTGCTCCACAAAGTTAAATAGCTATATGAAATGAAATATTTGCCAAACAAACCGAAGAAATGGGGGCTTAAGTTTTTTGTTTTATGCGACACTAACGGATTTGCATATAAATTTGAAATATATACAGGTGCAAAAGAAAACATTCGACCGGAAGAGCCGGATCAGGCGTCTGCAAATATTGTGGTCAGATTAGTCAGAGAAGTGCCTAAATTTAACAACTATATTACCTACTTCGATAATTATTATACCACTATACCCTTGCTTATTTATCTTAGATCCCAGGGAATCTTTTCTGTTGGCACGATACGCCGAAACCGGATTAAAAATTGTAAGCTACCTGAGGAAAAAATACTGATGAAGTTTGAACGCGGAACAAGTAAAGAATATGTAGCTAGTGTGTATGGTATTGATGTAGCCTCTATATCTTGGAAAGATACACGAGTTGTAAATTTGGTATCAACTTACTTAGGCACAAAATCTTTATTAGATTCAAATGAAAATGCATCTGAGTCTTTATCTGTACGAAGATTCGATAAAAAATACAATAAGGTCATGATGGTCCAATGTCCCTAGGTCGTCAAGGATTATAACACCAAAATGAGAGGAGTCGATCTAATGGACAACTGCATGAGTCGTCACAACATCTCAATGAAGAGTAGGAAATGGACTAACAAGATGTTTTATCACCTGCTTGACATGACATGCGTCAATCCTTGGATTCTTTTCAATAGAATCCACAAGGATCATCCAGGTATAAAAAGCAAAGATTAATAGATTTTAAACTTGAAGTGGCTGATTCTCTATTAAATTTCAAAAATACATCAAAAAATATACCAATGCGTGGGCGTCCCAATTTGGAAACTGAAATTCAACAGAAAAAACGTAAGCCTAACTCACAGACCGCGCCTCCAAAAGATATAAGATTAGATGGCACCCAACATTGGACCATTGTAAGCAAAAAAGGACGATGCAAACTGCCAAGTTGCACGCGGCAAACAAAATTGTTTTGCAGTAGATGCGAGCTGAACTTGTGCTTGACTGTTGATAGAAATTGTTTTTATAAGTATCATAATCAATAAATAAATATAATGAAAAAATATATGTATTTTATTTTATTTTTATGCAAATAACTTCGGTTATTTTAAGGAATTTTAAGTCTCTTAGGTAAACGCGCAATGTATCCTATAGGATACAACCAGTTCTTTCTTAATAAAATAAAATAAAAAAAAAAAATTCGGAAAATTTCAAACGGATTTGTTATTCTTACGTCGATTTCCATCTAATATATTTATTCCGTAACAATCGGAGGTTTTGCGCATTTAAGGGCTAGCACAAAATTCATAATAACTGTCAAATGTGACGTATTTACATTGCCACTTGATCTCAAAAGTTAATCCATTATTTAATTGTAGCACAACAAATCTACCAAGTTTCAACAAAAATATCGTACTCCTTCTTGGTGTTGTAATTTCTATACATACATATTAATAGATTTGTATCCCGTCATATAATCGATAAGCTTGTGTTTATATCACTTCGTGTGTTTTAACCTTCCTATACTCACGTCAAAATGAAAGACGTATACTATACTATATAAATCGGTCTCACAGACCGCATGCGTGAGTATAGGAAGGTTAAATCAACTCTCCACACGGAAAAGATACGACCGTTTTCTAGAGCAGACGTAAGTACACAAACTTGCTTAATGCATCGACATACAAAGACAATTTTTTAACGCTTCGATACATCTCACTCATATCTACCCTTATCCAGGTCAGTTTATGTTTTCCTTTTAAGTATATATAATATATATATATATATATATATATATATAATTAGCGACGGGCCTATGTGTTTAGGTATCAATTCATTTTTGACGTGTGTTACCGGTATGCGCCATTACGCATTCTTTATAAAATCGTGCGAATATAATTATTCCACTTGAGTTCTCTAACATATCAAGATATTATAAGAGTGTTAGAACCAGATAGGAAATAGTTTCCAGGAAGGATTCGATAATAAACCTAGCTGTTAAGTCATGATCAAAAGATAATCAAAGATTCCTACAAGGTCACAAAGAATCTTAAGCATTTGGCAACGTACCTCTAGGCTGAACGCTTTTGTACTAACCATAAGGAAGACTAACGCTAAGTCTCGTTATCCACCGTGGTTCTCTCATGAGATTGGACACCTTCTATGAAATAAACATTACTACCATCGCAAATGGACTAGAACAAAAAATGAGTTGTTTTATAATAAGTTTAAGAGTGTGTAAAACCTTAATCTCCGAAGAGTTTCTTTTTCTTTATATTAAGTGTCTTATAATAGGATATTGGGTTGACTATAAAGATTATATATACAGTAGAAGCCGCTTATTATAATCACGGTTAATGTTATCAAACGGTTATTGTTATCGAAAACCGTTGGTCCCAAATCACTCTATTTAAAACTCATTGAAAGAAAGCCGCATATTGTAATCAAAAGCCGCTTAATGTTATTAGTTATGAATAGTATCCTTTGTCGGAAAGTTTCTTCAGGCGACGGTGTCTGCAGCGCAACTCCTTTGAACGAGCCGCTTTTTCTCGCCGATTTCAATTAAAACTCTCATATCGCATATTACAATCTAACGAATTGTTATTTCTATATTATGAAGAGGTCATCTTTTTTTTGATGTACTTTATGTATAAAAGGTCCGTTCGTTTAAATGATATTCAGTTTCTCCTATAGTCTTCTACGAATCTCACGTTCTACAGTCTTGTGTACGGGTAAATTATTGAAATTTCGCATAAACCACCGTGGTCATGGCAGAAGTGAATAAAAAACGTCGCGATCTATCGAACGAAGAAAAACGACAAATTCTCGATAACTTCGATAAACTTCCGAAAATGAGTCAAAGGAATGCTGCGGTACAATTAAAAATTTCGCAACCGCTGTTGTGTAAAATTTTAAAAAATCGTACAGAAATAGAAACGTGTGCGCGTTCGAATGAAAACATAAAACGAAAAAGGGAAAGATCTGGAAAGGATAATCAAGTTGAATCAGCTTTAAAAATTTGGTTTACAAATGTTCGCGAAAAAAATGCCTCTGTGAATGGTCCTATCATGCGTCAAAAAGCAGAAGATATAGCCAAAACTATGGGGAAAGAAAATTTCATTGCAACAGACGGATGGTTCAATCGGTGGAAAAAGCGAGAAAACATCGTTTACAGACCTCTGCACGGTGAAGAAAAAGTGCTGATTCGTTAGCAGCCGCTGAGTGGATGCGTTCGGAATGGCCAGAAATTATTGCAAAATATCCGCCTCGGGACATCTACAATGCAGATGAAACAGGACTCTACTTTCGCGCGATGCCTAATCATACTTATTTGTTCAAAAACGATAAAGTAAGAGGTTGCTTATCTTCGAAAGAACGAGTAACAGTGTTATGTTCTGTTAATATGGAAGGTGAAAAGGAAGAACTTCTAGTGATAGGAAAAAGTAAGAATCCTCGGTGTTTTAAAGGTGTTAAAACTTTGCCCGTGGAGTATTTTGCTAATGCGAATGCTTGGATGACAAGTGTCTTGTTCAGCGAGTGGTTACTCAGGTGGGACAAAAAATTGAAACGCCAAATCGTCTTATTAGTAGACAATTGTACTGCGCACAAAGTGAATGCAGTTTTGACGAACATCCAACTTATTTTCTTACCTGCGAACACTACGGCATTGATACAACCATGTGATCAAGGAATCATTCGAACATTCAAAGAATACTATCGAGGGTAAATTCGAGCCCAAATTATACAAGAACTTGATGAGAATCGAGATGCACCTACTGCAGATGCGATAGCAAAAAATCAGTCTTCTAGATGCGCTGCATTTGCTGGTGAAGTCATGGAGGCAAGTTCAACCAGAAACGATCCGAAACTGTTTTCGAAAAGGAGGTTTTAATAAATGTACCTACGTATTGTATCGATGATAAAAAATAAACAAATTTGGTAAAATATTAAAAATTGTTGATTAATCGTTAATTTTTCCCTTGAATTTTATTTGTAAGTCGTTAAATAATTTGATTACATACATACATATTTATTATTGATTTATTATTGACTACATCAGCATAGAAAAATACATTTATATTTACCTTCCGCTTACTGTTATCATTCGGTTAATGTTATCAAAAAGGGTTTGTTCCAAATTGATCACAATAAGCGGCTTCTACTGTATTACTAAGTGACCCGGCAAACTTCGTTTTGCCCAAAATAGATTTTTTGATTGAATTAATTTTGCGCAATCGCGATTCCACCCGAAATTTGTTATTTCGACCAAAAATTAGCGATCGTTAACAGATGACACAATAATATAATTTCAATTATAGATTAAATAAAACACTTTTCGAATTCAATTGAATTCAATCATAAATATATATAAAACTGGATCGTGGTTTGTTCGGATACTTAAAACTGTAAATGATTATCACTTTGTATAAATCGCACATAAAGTTTTCACTAATCAATAATTCACCTTTAAAATAGCCAAAATAACAAAAGCAAACGAACGAAAAAGATGCAATTGAAATTTGGAAAACAATTGGAAAAACAAAATAAATCGATAAATATCACTCAAAAATGGATAATACACAGATTCGCAATGATATATTTCGTAAATCTAAACTATTTCTCTTGAAAAATCAATAAAAATTTATAAAAATATCGCAAAGTCATTTAACTGTGACCGCACAGCTCAAATTGTCAAATCGAAGCTAATATGGGCTGAACTGTCAAATGCAATGACCGCCTACAGCGCCACCTATTGAGAATTTTTCGCCTTTTCCTTTTTCCCAAACCTTCGCGTAGCAATTACGAACAAACCCGCAAAGGGAAGTATCCAATTTGCTCCAGTAGTTTTCAAGTTTTAAGCATCCGAACGAACCACGATCCATTTTTATATATACATTGATTTTCTTTTTTCGACAACTAACTGGCAGTTTTACACCTCATACAACAACTATGAAAAAGAAAAATTTCTGAACGCACCTAAAAAAGACAAAAAATAAAAAAGACAAAAGACAGAAGACATCAAATGTTTCTCACAGCTAGGAATATTTTCTCTTGGAAAATTAAATTGCCGTTTTTAGTATTTTCCGTTACTTATTATTTATGTTGCTCACCGTTTAAACCTTCCCTGAACTTCCACAAATATTTCAAGATTAAAATTAGCCAAATCGGTCCAGCCATTCTCAAGTTTTAGCGAGACAAACGAACAGCTATTGATTTTTATATATATATATATATAGATTATTATTATTATTTATTAAGATTCTTTGTCTAACAATGAGTTCTTAATTAAATAATATTGTTCTAAAAAGTAACTTGTGGTTTCATCGAACTTTTATTATATGTATCTACGTTGTGGAAACGTATTCAACAGCAAGTGTAGGACTTGTTTATGTATAACACATCACAATAAAGAAATACCGACGCGGATGTAATAAATATCATTACGTAATTACCACTGAATAACTTTATGATACAGTTGTAGACATTCACAACATTACTATGCAACGTTAACTGTATTTTCGTACGTAAAAAAATGATAGTAGTTCGAGTAGTTGTCATTGATGTTAACTATGTTACAGAAGCAACAGAACACATTATATGACAAAAAAATCAGAGGCTTTCTGTTAAGCGATTAGATATCATCAAGATATCTTCGGCTAGAAATAGGTACGAGGGTAGTTCCAGAAGTATCTAACCTGACGTCTAAATGGCGGTTGTTTGAAAAACATTGTTACGGTCGAAAAGATCAACCTTACCTCAATAGTGAACGATGTGAGTGAATTTTACAAATGTTTACAACAACAAGAACAATAAGAAATTGGTCATCGTTATATGATACAATACTTTCATTTGAAAGGTTTCGGTCAAACCAATATCAAAGCTGAGCTATATAGATTGTATTCTGTGTCTAGTCTGCTCCCTCGTTTACAACAATGAAGTATTGGGTGACAGAGTTTAAAAGAGGGCGTACGAACTACCAAGACGAACATAGCAGTGGTTAACCAAATAAGATGACTTGGACAGAAATGGTGAATAAAATCCATAAAATTGCATTGGATGACCGTCAACTGAAAGTAAGTAAGTTAGCAGACATGGTAGGGATTTCAAAAAGTGGTGTACATCATATACATAGTAGCTAAAAATTTAGACATGGGAAAGCTGTGTGCAAGATAGGTGCCGCGTTTGCTCACAATGGAACAAAAAGCACCGTCATGAGAATGTTTCACTTGAGAATTTGACTGAGTTTCTGCGTCGATACATAACCATGGGTGAAACATGGGTCCATCACTTCACCGCTGAGACGAAAGTACAGTCAAAATATTGGACTGAAAGGGGAGAATCGGAATTCGAAAAAGGCGATAGGCGAAAGGGTTATAGTTCCATTTGCTGGAAAGGTCACGGCATCAGTCTTTTGGTATGCGCGTGGGACAATTTCCACTGATTATCCTTAAAAAGGAAAAACAATCAATATTATGCGAACCTATTGCAGTGTTTGAGTGATGAAATCAAAAGAAGACGGCCTCCTTTGACGAAAAAGAAAGTGTTATTTCGTCAAGACAATGTACCAGTTCACACATCCGTTATCGCGGTGGCCAAAATCAATGAGTTAAAGTTCGAATTTTACCGTCACCGCCTTGAACGACCAGTGCGTATCGAGAGGTGCGATAAATGAGTGAAGGTTCACGAAACTGTTGTTTTCCCATTTTTTTTGTTTTATGATTTCTCATTAGACTTGTGAGCAGCCTTCGATACAGTAGATAGAGGGAGTATAGATATCTGTCTAGAGAATCTAGAGGTTCCAAGAAAAGTGGGGCAAATAATCAATAGTCTATATTGTCAGGTTAGGGGGATAGTACAAGTGAATGGAAAAAGATCAGCAGATTTTGAAATGCAAATGGGAATAAAACAAGGAGACAGCTTAAGTCCATTAATATTTATTATAGTAATGGACAGAATCCTGCAAAATACGAGGAAACGCACCGAAACTGTGAAGACACTGTTAGGATATAACAGACTGGAACCTGTAGCTGTGGATGCATTACGGTACGCCGATGATCTGCCACTAATAGCTGACAGTTATGTGAAAATGGAAAAATTAACAAGAATATGGACAGAAGAAATACAAAAGATGAAGATGGAAATAAACGTAGAAAAAAGCAAACTAATGGTGATAAATAATAAAGAGCCACCCAGTAATCTAATAATTAAAATAAACGATAAACAAGAAGAAATTGTCGACGCACACGAATATTTAGGTACTATTATATCGAAGGATGGAAAAATTGATCTAGACATAGCGAAAAGAGGACGGAAAGCCACAAACATATACTACGCTCTGAATCAAACCATCTTTGGAAAAAAAGAAATAGAACCCAAGATCAAACAGATAGTATACAATGCAGTGGTAGCCCCCACAATAATGTACGCAAGTGAGTCCTGGACAATACAGCAAAAACACGAAAGCGAAATAACAGCTATGAAAATGAAATTTTTGAGAAAGATCATGGGGAAAACAAAAATGGACAGAATAGAACACGAACAGATAAGGAATATGATAAATCAAGAAGATATACTAAAAAGAATTGAAAAATGTCAACTGAATTGGTACGGCCACATAATTAGAATGGAACAAAAGAGTTTAACAAAGAAAATAATAGAAGCCAAAAATAACGGGAGAGGAAAAAAGGGGAGATCAAGGAAAAAATGGATTGACAGAGTCAACGAATTAGAACGAAAGCGGGGGAAGACCATAGCAGAAATGAGACGAATGAGTACAGCCCGGGCACGATGGAAAGAATAGATTAAATCGTCGTAAGATCCAAAAATAATTCGACGCTGAAAGGCAAAGGATTGACGAGAAGAAGAAGAAGATAATTTCTCATTCAATTTCTTTTTTCTATTTCATTGACTTGCTTTTACGTCATAATGATAAAGTTTACACATTAGTTGCGACAAACCCTGTATTTACCAAAACAGCAAATTACTACCAACCGTCATTGAAATCACCACGCTCGTAATTATTAAAATTTATCAACGCCCGGTTCTAATATTATACAAATATTTATCTACATAAATTTTTGTTCGCTAATAAATATTTATTAATTGCATTTCATGCAAACTATTCCAACTATTCCAAATAAAATGTTTAGACATTAAAAAGAATAAATCATTTGAATTTATGCTGCCATCTACTACACGGTGACTATATTAAACCAAATGAAGTAACGCACAGCTTTTAAAGAACCCTGATACCAATTAATCGCCAATACGCTAGATTGCAGCATCATGGTTTTTTATTATCCTTATAGTTTTCTCTAAGCATTGACCGAGGATTTTTACAATATATTCCAAAATATTAAGGGCGCGTTTGGAAAGCGCCATTTCCATAACTTCGCAAACTGAGCTGAACTAATACTTTATGCCTGTGCTTTGCAATTATAGGTAGCGCTAGTATGCAGTTTACATTAATATCTAAAAATAGAATTAATTCGTTAACATGATAGGTTTTTCGATTTTTACGGTGCTTACCAGTGTTGCCACGTCTACCGATTTTTCAGTAGATCTACCGATTTCTCTGTATATCTACTGATCTACCGAAATGTCATTACTTTCTACCGAATTTGAAAATTTTTACAGAACAATAAATTTTGAACGTTTTTTAACTTTAAATTATTTGTGATCGGTTTCTTTTAATTTTTATTTGCTATTATTAACAAAGTGGATGACGTGTAACTGACGAGCCACTTCATTTTACAATGACAACTTATTTTATTTAAATTTATATATTATTTTAATAATAAAATTCGTAAAATAGCATCGTTACGTAATCTGTCATCCACCTTTTTAACAAACTCTAGATATTATTAGTTTGCATCTTTTCGTATGTAGCGAAGTGAGCAAAACTATAACGAAAAGTAAGGCTAAAATCATAATAGAATTTCGTTATCTACTCTAAGAAAGGTGTACATGGCCATAAAAAGTATGTAATGGATTTTCCAGTTAGTCACTATTAGAGTTGTTCAGTTTACGCCAATAATAAAGTTAAATAAATTTGCGCTATACGAATACAAATGGCTTCATACTATACATTGAAAGTGAAAACATATACTACAGTCATTTCAAATAGTTGTAGTACTGTTGGCACAAATTGAGCAACTCTAGTTACTACTAAGGTTCAACAAACAAGTGCATGATAATGTAGTGTAAACCGGACTGACGCTGTCACTCCTCCGAATTTTAAGAGTCCGCTAACTTCACACCGCTTATAATTCGGAGGAGTGACAGCGTCAGATTAGTTTACACTACTTAATGATAACTTATCTCATGCATTCGTTTGTCGAATTTTTGTAATTAAAATATTAAACAAATCATATAGCTAACCATATATACTTGTTTCAGAAATAAAGGGACGAATTTCTGAACGAACCCCAAGCCCAAATTAGACACTATAAAATCTGGAATAAAATTTACGCGGCAAATTAAAGCGATACTTCGAAAGATGCAGAGAAAACAGAAAAATATAATAAACACCACAATAACTAGCGGTAACAAACAAATGTCAATATATTTGACAGAATTACGTACACGATACGATTATAGTAGTGTAATTTGGTGCTGTTTTCGTTTGAGTGTGATATATAAGGTTTTATGTAATTGAAATAAAATTATTAATTCGGCCGCCCCGGATTAAGGAAATAATGTTATTATTCGCAGGCCCGTGAATAGAATATATGTCGTGACCAATCCGCTCTCATTATTTGGTAGAGTTGTTTCATTATCGTTTGGCACCAAACTGCGCGTTGACCTGTAAAATCCGCTATACAGACCTTCTAAAAATATGGGGTATTTCGATCTCTTGTGTAAATATGTGATGTACTGTCAAATGCAAATTTATTTGAAGTTTGAAAGAAACTGACAAAACTGCAATTAAATGGCAAATGGCAATATATACAGCGGTATGTTTCTCATATCATCGCTCTGTTTCATTCTGTTGTCAAAATTCGGTAACTGAGTAGGTGCCAAAGAATAATGAAACAACTCTAAGATCCGATGTTGCTTTGGAGATTTTGGAGGTAGAGTCCGGCGCCTTTTTACTCCACGCCGTCGTGTGACGCACGGCTTTGCTCGTATAGATGATGCAACTTTGATTATTCGATCTTCGAAAAATTTAGGATCGAATGAATTGGTGCTCTGAGCTAATAACAACGTATTTGTCACACAATTTATTTTATCAATTTGAAGTTACCATATAAAAAAGATAGCTTGTACTTGGGGTTTCTTACGTTCTGTTTTCTTTCTTCTTTTTTTCGGCTTTTGTAATGTTAATTATTAATTTTTCAAAGTGAAAACTTCGGTTATAACTGGTAATATGTGAAAACAATATAATATGTGAGATGATTCGATAACAATTTACAAGCTGATAACAAATAGAATGTATAGAATGTATGTGAAAGTTACTTTAATTTAATAGATATTATTCGTAAGGCGATGTACACTCCCAGTCACGGTAGTTGGGACACCTCGTTAAATTTAGGATATTATGCAATAAAAATTCAAAATCTTACACAATACTGAGAATTCTACTGCGTAGTAATTATTACGGGTAGTGGATCATACAGCATTATTAGGAATGCTGCACTAATGGAATTTACAATAGAATTTAATCTTAATTACAATAATCCCTAATAATCGCAATATAATGATTTCACAGTATTACCGAAAGAAATATTCAAGTAGTATTGCAATGCTTTATGTGTCATAAACATTTACAAGGGTGTTTCCAAGAACGATTTTATGGTCATCAAGGTATTATCCTATCCCTCTAGTACCTCGGACCATTCAATTTACTTCTAAATGTCTCCGTGTACGCGCGAAGTGCAAGTGGGCGAATTTTGAAAGTATTAACAGTGAAAATGCCGCGTGGAAAACCGATCAGTGTTGAAAAGCGATCGTCCGTGATCACACTCGATAAAGAAGGGTATTGTGTTCGACAAATTGGCGAAAAAGTGCATCTGGCAAAATCTAGTGTAGCCAATATTATAAAACTGTACCGTACAACGGAAAGTTTAAATGACCGTGATCGACCAGGTCCGTCTCGTATTACGACCAACGTTGATAATCAGCGAATCGTTTTAATTAGTAAACGAAATAGAAGACTGACAGCACCACAAATAGCAGCAGAAATCAATCGCGATCGTCAAAACGCGGTGTCAGTGAGCACTATTCAACGTCGCTTGTGAGAGGCAAACCTATTCGGACGAATTGCTGTACGGAAACCGCTACTAAGGCGAACCAATCGTTTAAAACGATTACAGTGGGCCCAACGACATCGAGATTGGACGGTGGAGGAGTGGCAAAATGTGCTTTGGACCGACGAATCCAAGTTTGAAGTGTTTGGACAAAATAGAAGAGTTTATGTTCGGAGATCAAAGACAGAAAAAATGCTTCGCGAATGTCTAGCACCCACTGTAAAACATGGTGGTAGCTCAGTTATGGTGTGGGGTTGCTTTTCGTACGCAGGAGTAGGAGATCTCGTTCGGATAGAAGGTATTATGAGAAAAGAACAGTACAGAAATATTCTAGAGCATAATGCTGTACCTTCTGTCCAGCGATTGATAGGGGAGAATTTCACCTTCATGCAAGATAATGATCCTAAACATACGGCGTTAGTATGTAGGGATTATTTGAATACACAACAAACACAAAATACCTTGCAAATAATGTCATGGCCTCCACAGAGTCCCGATCTTAACCCGATCGAACTCTTGTGGGATGACCTGGATAGACAGGTACGAAAAGTGGCTCCAACTTCGAAACAACACCTTTGGGAAGTTTTACAAGAACAAAGGAACAGTTTACCACCCAACACACTTACAAAACTTATCGAAAGAATGCCCAGAGTTGTTCGAACCGTATTGAATGCAAAAGGAGGATTCTTCGACGAGAAGAAAGTTTAATGATTGTATTTGATAAATATTATTTTGTCATAATAAACCAATATTTTGTTATATATAACTGATTTTGTGTTTTATTTTTATTTTTGTGCAAGTTAAATACTTATATTGAAAAATATTAACTGTCCCAACTTCCGTGACTGGGAGTGTATGTCATCATCCGATGGAAAGGTAACGATGAATCCCCGTAAACATTATTTAAACTTTGCGGATAGTTTAAGTTGGTATTCCGATAGTTTGTGCTTAGAAATTGGTGAGTATGTCCACTATTGGCGGAACTGCCAACTTAAACTATCCGCGAAATTTAAAAAATGTTTACTGGCATCGACAGATTCATTCAAAGATATCGATGTTTATATATCATAATCATAAATATCGATACATTTGTTAGGATATATCAAAAAAATATCGATATATTTGAAAATATATCGGGCGAGGTTACTTTAAACTTCCTCAAAAATCATATTAATTATTTTATATTAGATGGTATTAATGTTTTGTTTCCTCACAAGGTAACATGGTTATTCTACAGCTATAATATAAGCATCAGTGCATATTTTACTTCAAGCCCGTCTTATAACATATAATGAGTTAAAAGCATAAAAGCTGTTAGGACTTCTCCGAACAATTATCTATTATTCGTCACATCCTAAGTACAGCTCTCGCAATATAAGTTGGCGAGCGGTGGGGATGCGCTGTAAGCGTATTTAGGTACCCCCACCTGTCTGATTCAGATAGTGCATAGGAATTACAGGACGAATGATAGGCAATCTGTCCCTCCTCTATCTGCGCGAACTCACTCCCACCATTCGCCAACTTATACTGCGGGAGCTGTACTTAGAATTTTAATTTATTTTCAATGTTGTAACTTTTTCTCTTATCTTTCGAGTTGTTACCATCCGATAAACTCGGATTCACAAGCATTATGAATGAGACTGTTAGAAACATTAAGAATATAAAAGCTTGTACTTTAAATTGAGAGGGAGTGCAGTTTTACCATGCCATAGCGTTAAAAGGGATTCAACGTATTCGTGCGCGTTATTTTACTTGTTATTTTAAATTGTAATGTAAAGTTTAAGTTTTCAAACCGTTCAAAGTCATCAAAGTCTCGTACGTGTTCGGTTTCTTTCTTTTCTTGTATGTAATAATTAGTTGTAATTAAAAAACGTAACGAACTACGAATGTGTTTCCTTCAACCAACTACAAGAAGTGAAAACCCAGCTCATCAACGTATAAAAGCAGTATTCCACACTGTACAGAGAAACCCTGAAATATTAGGGCATTGTTGCCACGTCAATTCCGTATGAACGATTATTCTCCAAGGCTGGAGCCACTACTATAAATACTACTGCATAAGTACCAAACGAAAAAATAGTTTTTATATATATTTTTTATTTGCTTTTTACGAAAAATTATTATTTTAGTAAATTTAATTCGAATTACATCCCAAAATCTTATGTTGAATATGTTCAAAAATTAATATTAACAATAGCGCCCCCTTCTCAATAATAGGTGAACTGCTAGCACCGCATAGAAATTAGGTAACTGTAGTAGTTACGTTAAGCATATGGGAGTTTCGTATTTCCAATTGTTTACGAAAACGCTACCTTAAATAATTACTTTCTTGTTAAAAATCGTTTTATATTTCTATTACCGAGTGCAAATGCCCATCAGTAGCTAGAAATACATTTACATGTTTGATTATTTGCCACTTTTCTATGTCCAAAATATAGGTCATCTTTGGGAATTATTTATGAGAACCTAAGTAATTATTCATCAATATAAACTAGGAGGGGAAACAGATACATGTTTCCTCTTTACGTACATGTATAATTCATCAGCAAAAACTTACTCCCTTTGGAAATCAATTGGAAATGAGTAGCCCACCTTAGCGTGTGCTGTCAACACGTTTCCAAACGCAACCTTAAGGGCGTGTTTGGAAAGCGCTATTTCCATAACTTCGGAAACTGAATTGAACTAATGTTTTATGCTTATGCTTTGAAATTATAGGTAGCGCTAGCACCCATTTTTACCACTAATATCTAAAAATAAAATCAATTCTAGCATGATAGGTTTTTACGATGCTTATTTACATTCGTTACAACATTCGTGTAGCATTCGCGTTATGTCGTATACAATCGATTTCCATTGTATTTAGTTGTATTTATTCTTCGGTTTTATGTTTTATGTATAGATTTGTCTTGGGTAACGATTGGGTGTGATGTATAAGTTTTTATGTAATTGAAATAAAATTATTAATTCAACCGCACCCGATTGATTTATGTAACATGTTATCAGAGATTAGGGAGATTTCTCTAATCTGTGCATGTTATGTTATGAAGACGACGAGTGAATAAACGTGTCGAGATTGTGTTATGTTTATTTTTATGTACAATTGAATAATTAAAAGGAATTATATTTTTTCCTTCTTCTACACTAATAAAGATTAAAACCTAAACTTTCGATAAATAAAAAGACAACTAAAAGTGTATTTTATATAAATACAAAATAATGGAAAGTATTCACAAATGAAAATCAATGTGAGCAACGACAACAATTATACGGATACCGACTACAATTTCGTTTTACACTCCAAAGCCCGTTTTACATTATCATATTAAATTGCACGTAAAAATTGAATACTATTTTATAGTCCAATATAAAACACTGTACTATTTTTCTGTGCAAAATCATTGTATGAAATTAGAACCTTTTCTATTTTCATACTAAATGTTTTGACTTGCGCCTGCTCACTAGTCTGCATTGCACGTATTCCAAATTGGAATTGGAATTTCCAATCTAACCTTATTTTCTTATTGTTTACGTCTTGTCCAGTCCTGTTACAGTATAAAGTAAACATGGGTTTATACATTATACTGTGGTCGTGTCAGCAAATGTTTTTATTGAGCGGTTTACTGAAAGTAAATTTCCCATTCTGATTAATCTTTTTGGAGGTTATGAGAAATATTTGTGAATATATGTGATACTTGTGTACAATTTGAAACGAGGATGAGAATCATAAACAGAATTTTTGTACAAGTTCATAATACATATGTAATAGCCTTGACGAATGATGGAGTCTAAATTCATAAAATAATCTTATACAAAAGACTGCTAAAGCGTTTTACATTGTACTATAAAATAGTACTCAATTGTTTGGTACAACTTAATATGATAATGTAAAACGGGCTTAACGCTTTCGATGTTACAGTAAGACTAAATTGAATTAAATTCAATGGGATGCTAAGTCACCAATACGCTACTTAATTTTTTTAAAGAATTGGAACGAAATACTAAAATAAAATATTATCAATATTGAAAATAAGATAATTTCTTGAATTGATACTCATGTGAAATATAATTAATTATCTGTACAAGAAGGAAAATATATATATATGTATATCCGTCTTTTAATGTTCGTTTGTACATACATAAATAAACATCACATAATTTCTCTCACGACTAACTACATTTCGTCGTTCCCTACAAACTGGCCACTACTGCCAACTTAAAATTACGCAGCAAATTTAAATTTAAATTTCTGAGTACTATTATATATCCTATTTTTAATATTACTATTTTGTTTCGTAATAAGCACGATTAATGGGCATTCAAGGTAAACGAAAAGTGTATATAATCATCACTTCAGTAATTGTTTTATTTGTATCTCAATTGTTTTTAATCTTTTACTACACTACTGCATAAGTACCATACGAAAAAATAGTTTTCATATATTTTTTAATTTGATTTTTAAGAAAAATTATTATTTTAGTATATTTAAATCGAATTAAATCCCAAAATCTTATCTTAAATGTGTTCACAAAATTAATATTTACAATACCGCCCTCTTTTCAATAATTGCTGAACTGCTGGCACAGCATTAAAATTAGGTAACTGTAGTAGTTACGTTAAGCATATGGGAGTTTCGTATTTCCAATTGTTTACGAAAATGCTACTTTAAATAACTACTTTCTTGTTAAAAATCGTTTTATATTTTTATTACCGAGTGCAAATGCCTATTAATAGCAAAAAATACATGTACACTTTCGATTATTTGCCACTTTTCTATGGCCAAAATATATGTCATCTTTGGGAATTGTTTGTGAGAATCTGAGTAATTATTCATCAATATAAACTAGGAGGGGAAACAGATACATGTTTCCTCTTTACGTACATGTATAATTCATCAGCAAAAACTTACTCCCTTTTGAAATCAATTGGAAATGAGTAGCCCACCTTAGCGTGTGATGTCAACACGTTTCCAACCGCAACCTTAACAAATTAATTCCCAATGTTACAGTTGATTTTTCAGTCAAATTTCAATAAATCTTGGAAAAGGTCGGTCAATGCGTAGGGAATACAATATATTTAAGTGATATTTTCTTTTGGGTTCAGACGTTCCACTATGGCGGAATCATCAACAACAATAAACACTGCGAAAAAATTACTTCATGTAATAAATGGTATTAAAATTATTATTTTTCTTTTGATTTTATAGATTTTATATCCTCATAGTGTACTTAACTAAACTACCAAATTGCAAGTGTACAGCTTCCTTTCTTGAAAATTACCTACTTTTTCGGCCGGTTACACCGCTCTAACCCCTTAGATAATTTAAAATGGCAAAGAACAAAATTTAAAGAACCTTATCGCTGTGGAGATAAATCCCAATACAACATGCTTAGGACCTGCCGAAGCATTCAATATGAGGATAAAACTGTTCGTTTGCACCTTCACCAGTTAGGGAAGACGTGGAAGTTAAGCAAATAGATCCAATAAGGATTGTCAAATGATAACAAATCAAACGGAGTTTAACCATTTTCAGCAAATCTTTTACGCAATGAAGATGAACCATATCCTTAAATAGTTGTTAATAACTTGCTATGAGAAGTTGATCCTGTACCTACTCTAACGTAAACATTCGTGTTGCCACCAACTGATCCAATACCACACATACCAAAGGCTTCTTTACATCCAAAAAAGATTTTATTTTATGTTTGGTGGACAGTATTCGAAGTTGTCCATTATGAGTTTTCCAAGATGGATTAAACCATCAGTGGTGTAGTCTATTGTGGATAATTTCAGTGAGTACTAGCAGCACTCGTCCAGAAACAGCCTGCGTTGATCAAACATGCTAGACGAGAACGCTAGATGTCATACTGCAAGAGTGACCCGGGAAAATTTCCTGACCTTGGCTGTGAAGCGTTACCACATCCCATTTATTTTCCGGACATTTCGTCAAGTGATTACCACCTTTTCTTGTCTCTTGACAACTGTATGAGGCATAGGAAGTTCAGTAGTCAAGATGATGTGATAAATACAGTTGGTCAATTTTTTATTAAAAATCCGTAGATTTCTACAATGCCCACGTACAAAAATTGGTGCCACGTTGGCGAAAGGTCATCGAATGTGATGGTACTTACTTCACTGAATAGTAGTATTTTTCGCGTATTGCAATAAATTTTTAAATTTTGCCGTCAAAAACCGCACGTACTACTATTTTTGATTGATATTTGATTTCGTAAATTTTCAAATGCTCAGGTAAGGGTGAAAGGAAGAAGTTCGGAAATGCTCACAAGGGGAAAGGTATCAAACAATGGGATGGTCTAAGCACACTGCTGTTTATTACTGCAATATACATGAGAACATAGTAGTAAGTTCCAGTTACAGTCGGGTAAAAGAACCAAACACCGATAGAATTTAACTCACTACTATATGCAGATGACATCATTCTAATGGCTGAAACGAGAGACAAAATGCAAAAACTAATGAACATAAGGGCGAAGGGGATAGAAAAGCTAAAAATGGAAATTAACAAAGGTAAAATACATATGATAATAAACCAAAAAGTAAAAGGAGGAAACTAAACACATAACAATAAAGAACCAAGTAATAGAACAGGTGTCTTCATTCGAATATCTAGGAAAGGCAATATCAGAGGATAGCAAGATGGATCTAGAAGTAAACAATAAAATGAAGAAGACAACTAAAGTCTACTAGGCACCGAATGAAACCATATTCTGGAAAAAGGAAATCAGTTAGGAGAGGGAAACCAAGGTATGTAAGGCTGGTACGGACACATAGCGAGACTGGACCAAGACAGAATGTTAAAGAAAATTAAGGATTGGGAAGAAATAGAAGAAGAGGAAGACCGAGGAAGACATTGATGGAACAGCTCCGCAGGATAGGGGAGGAAAGAGGCTATGAAATGAGGCGTATACGAGAACTAACGCATAATAGGAAACTATGGAAACAATGGGTAAGGCAGAGCGGTAGTCCAAATTCGATGCCCTAGACGGGGAGAAGGAAGGATGTGAAAGAAGAAAATTTTAAATCAATTTAAAGACTGTTATCGATAAAATATGTCACGGTGTGCCCAGCTGAGTCGGTGTTTACGTCTGGGTCACGTTTGAGCCTTAATGATGCTGGTCTAAACGCATAAGTTTTAATTGTTTACAACACCTATATATTTCAGAATTCAACCACGATGACCCTTCTAACTTGTTTATAAAACTGAGAATTCCAATCATATTATTAAATAACTCACAAACCTAACGATAAAAAGACACATCGTATGGAATTTTCCGAAAAAATAAACAAATTCTGTAATTTGAAGAAACGTCCAACGAAACGAATTAGTCACGATTTAACGAGTCGTATAATGCACATAAAGATTTCGAACACGATCGGAGTCAACGCACCTAAAATCCGGGAGAAAGTGATCGCTGGACAGCTAATTGGTAAGGTTCGTAACATTACTTTAGAGTCACGCTACGAAGAAAGGTGCCGAAATGCGACCACTGCGGATTTTCCTGACGGGAATATTGAGACCGGCAACGTTTAACGAAAGTGAATCTAAAAAGCCGATCGTGCGTAATACGTTATCTATGCGAACGTAATCGTTTACCCGAGGAATAACTGTTATTAGCTGTTGTAAAGTAAGACGACGTTGATTTCCGACTACATGATTAGCACAGGAAGTGAAATACTATGGTGATTATTGGATGCGAATGATCCTGCTGGGAACTATAGAAATTTTATGCAAATCGATGGTGATATATTGATGTTTGGCATTCGTTACAATAATAATAATCGCATTATTAGTATAATAATAACAGTAATTGTAACAACAATAATGATAATAAATTATAAAATCGAGGCTTTGTGAGATGATAATACTATTTCATCTCACATGCTTGGATTTTACTTTTTTGATTCCAAGATATTTCACCACCTCTGGCCTTTGATTTGACTTTTCTTTCATTCCAAAATATAGTACCATATTTGCCCATGGACTTTACTTTTCTTTGATTCCAAGATACTTTACCATCTTTGACCTTGGATTTGACTTTTCTTTGATTGCGTGATATATATCCATCTATGGTTTTGGATTTTACTTTTCTTTGATTGCAAGATATTTTACCATCTCTGGCCTTGGATTTTACTTTTCTTTGATTCCATGGTATATAACCATCTCTGGTCTCGGATTTTACTTTTCTTTGATTTCATGATATATGATGACGTCTGGCCTTGGATTTTACTTTTCTTTTGATTCCAAGATATTTCACCTCCTCTGGCCTTTGATTTGACTTTTCTATCATTCCAAAATATAGTACCATATTTGGCCATGGATTTTATTTTTCTTTGATTCCAAGATACTTTACCATCTTTGACCTTGGATTTGACTTTTCTTTGATTCCATGATATACAGTAGAATCTCTCTTGAGCGGACACCGAAAGGACCACTGAAATGTGTCCGTACAAGGGGGTTGTCCGGTCAAGAGAAAACTACAAATTTAAATCAGTAAAATTTGTCAAAGATGGTTAGTTTTTTGAAAAATACTTTTATTAAAAAAATAAACAACGCAATTGGTTTTAATAACAAAATCATTAATATGTATCTCCATATGTAATAAAAGTATAAAATGTTTTATGAGTACTATATTATTTCAATAAGTATTCCTCCATCCTAGTTTGGCGTCTTTTAGTCTTGGCAATAATATCTTGAAAATGTAAGTCAAGCGATGAAAGTATATTCATAGCTTCTGTATCACCTTGGCATTTCACAAACGCTATAAGATCATGCGCTTTAGCCAAAGCCTCTTTATATGTTAAGATATTGTTTCTTGCATCTTGAAAATCTACAGATTCAATTTCGTCTGTTGAGTCATCAGAAATTTTTGAACTTCAGAAATTCGTTCTTGTAATGGTACCCATAAGTCCAAAGGTGATCTCTCAACTGGTAAATCATCATCGACATGATAAAAATCATTTAAGCTTTGCCCACTAACCCCTGCAAGACATTTTTTCTGAATTTCGGCAAGTAGGTTTAATGGCAACTCATCTTCAGGCTCAAACTCTACATCAAATGCTGATGGAAATTCTTGGCTTTCAAACGTAAACGCTGCCTTACGGAAACAATTTTGAACTGTTTCAGAAGTAACTTGGTCCCACGCACTTTTAGCAAAATAAACTGCATCCAATAAGTTTATACGTTTCACTAAATCATGGGCTGTGTTAGAAATTTCAATGTTTGCTAGTAAGTGCTTCAGTATCAAAGTTCTGTAATTATGCTTAAAATTTTTAATAACACCCTGATCAAGTGGTTGGCTAATTGAAGTACAATTAGGCGGCAAAAAATGTATTTTAATGTTTTTAAAATTGCTGTTTTTTGGATGCGATCCCGCATTGTCCAAAAAAGTAAAATTTGCCTGTTTTGTGCTCCTATTTTTCGATCGAAATTTTCTAGTCATTCACTCATAATTTCACACGTCATCCACGATTTGGCGTTTGATTTCCATGTCACCGGTAATTTATCTTTTGTTAAATTTTTAAAAGCTCTTGGTCTAGATGCCTTGCCAATAACCAGCAGCTTTTCTTAATCTCCAGCCATGTTCGCACAGTGCAATATTGTTATCCTTTCCTTAGACAATTTTCCTCCCACACATTTTTATCTTTTAAGGTCATGGTTTTGTTTGGTAATGCTCTAAAATAAAGCCCAGTTTTCGTCAGCATTGTAAATATCTCTTGCTAGGTACCCTTTTAATAGAGAAGGCAGTTTTGCCATGAATGATGCTACATCCTCAGGATTAACAGAGGCGGCTTCGCCACATATCGCTTTCAACGTAATATTGTGACGAATTTTAAACTTATTAAGCCAACCGGACGAGGCATTGAAAGTGTTGTCACCCAAGGATTCAGCTATTTCTTTAGCTTTGCTTCGTATCAATGGACCTAAGGAGGAAAGTAAAATTATTGGAATAAAACATATTAGTCAATCAGCGTCCATTTAGTAAATTAATGATAATAAGAATCAACCTGTTGCAAATCTTTTGTATAGAATTACAAAACCTAATTTACTTACCAGTTAATGGAATTCCTTTACTGCGTGCTGCAACAAACCATTCGTAGGACAACTGATCAATTGTCAGTCCTTCAGCATTAAAAAAGCTTCTTTTTCATTTAAATTTGCATTTGAGTGCCATTTTTTTATTAGCAATTCTCTTTTCTTTATAATGTTAGAAGCTTGAGTTTTACTAATGCTAAATCGCTTCGATAAATTTCTCACACTTAATTTTTCTTTATTGTACACTTCAATCACTTCTATTTTTGTTTCAGTGTTAATACAGACCTCTTTTTATCCATTTTCAAACGTCACGCGAGCACTAATGTATACAAACCAATGAGCACTGCTTTCCAAACTACAAATCACATCTGTTGTTTGGGCAATCCCCTAAATCTCGTAAATAATGGCATAGATTACAAACTGTTAGTCAAATAAGTTTGTACACCACACGTACGCACCACGAAGATTGCAAGAATTAGTATTGTCAACTCTCCGAAGCAGAAGCGAAAATTGTATAAAAAATTAAAAAGATAAAAGTTGTGGTAAAAAAAAACGTTAGATTGAAAACATTATATGAGAGAAAAAGGATTTACCATACCCACATTTAAGTATGTTATGTGATGTAGTAAATATATGGCTCTGCTGACAAAGCGATCGTTGTTGTTAAAGCGGCCAAGTTAAAAGAGACTTCACAAGCTTATTTGTAAATTATGACATGAAAAAAATCGGACAAAAACAAACGAAATGTCCGTCCAGCAGAATTTTTTATGTCAAGCGTGTGTCCGCGTCCGCTCATGAGAGAGTCCGTTCAATGGGGAGCGATTGCAATGCTTTTCTTATAGGACGTTGCCGGGACCGGCCAACAGTGTCCGTCCAAAGGGGTGTCCTCTTAAGGGAAGTGTCCACAATGGGAGATTCCACTGTATATCCATCTATGGTCTTGGATTTTACTTTTCTTTGATTCCATGATATTTTACCGCCTCTGGCCTTGGATTTTACTTTTCTTTGATTCCATAATATATGATCACGTCTGGCCTTGGATTTTACTTTTCCTTGATTCCTAGATATTTTCCTATCTATGGCCTTGGATTTTACTTTTCTTTGATTCCATGATATCTAACCACCTCTGGGCTTGGATTTTACTTTTCATCAATTCCAAGATATTTTACCAACTCTGGGCTTGGATTTTACTTTTCCTTGATTCCAAAATATTTTTTCCATCTTTGGCCTTGGATTTTACTTTACTTTGATTCCAATACATTTTACCATCTCTGGCCTTAGATTTTACTTTTCTTTGATTCCATGATATATGACCGCCTTTGGGCTTGGATTTTACTTTTCTTTGATTCCAAGATATTTTACCATCTCTGACCTTGGATTTTACTTTTCTTTGATTCCATGATATATGACCGCCTTTGGGCTTGGATTTTACTTTTCTTTGATTCCAAGATATTTTACCATCTCTGACCTTGGATTTTACTTTTCTTTGATTCCATGATATATGACCGCCTTTGGGGTTGGATTTTACTTTTCTTTGATTCCAAGATATTTTACCATCTCTGACCTTGGATTTTACTTTTCTTTGATTCCATAATATATGATCACGTCTGGCCTTGGATTTTACTTTTCCTTGATTCCTAGATATTTTCCCATCTATGGCATTGGATTTTACTTTTCTTTGATTCCATGATATATAACCACCTCTGAGCTCGGATTTTACTTTTCTTTGATTCCATGATATATGATCACGTCTGGCCTTGGATTTTACTTTTCCTTGATTCCTAGATATTTTCCTATCTATGGCCTTGGATTTTACTTTTCTTTGATTCCATGATATATAGCCACCTCTGGGCTTGGATTTTACTTTTCATCAATTCCAAGATATTTTACCAAATCTGAGCTTGGATTTTACTTTTCTTTGATTCCAAAATATTTTTCCATCTTTGGCGTTGGATTTTACTTTACTTTGATTCCAATACATTTTACCATCTCTGGCCTTGGATTTTACTTTTCTTTGATTCCATAATATATGATCACGTCTGGCCTTGGATTTTACTTTTCCTTGATTCCTAGATATTTTTGTGTATTCCTGCAACCTATCTTGATTTTGCTTAATCATTTTCCCCTTGCGCTATTTTTATGAATTGCTTGATTTTAGTGTATTTGTTCAGTTCTGTGTTATTTGTCTTTCTCCTCGCTCCAGATTCTAATAATTCCATGTATCACTCTCTCCGTCTAGCTAATACTTCTTTATCAACTCTTAATGTTAGTCCCCATCTTGACATTTTATATTCTTCAATAGCCGTACAGCAACTTAAAGTTTCTTCCAGCGTTCTCTTTCATTTTATTACCGAATTCTTCCCATCCTTTGGATTTTAATATTTTTACTATGGATTTTTTTCTTTTTTCTAAAGAGACGAGTTTTTAGTTTTCACGGTGTTCATATGCGTTTTTGTCTTTGTCGGCCATCAGGTATGTGTATCAAAGAATTTTGTTCTCCTTACTATCTATTTCCAAGCTCCACCACGTAATTTTTTTTTCTTCTGTTTCAGGTTTTCTAACTGCCACTGAGTTCCGACGCTGCTTATAGCAGAGCCTCTTTGAAAACGTTTCCAAAGGTCATCCACGTTTACAATACACAATACTTTTTCCTGATATCTCCTTTTGGTTGTTTCTTCCGAGGGTTCATAGGTCCCCAGATGTTCATAATTCAGATCTGTTCTCGTTTTGTGATTGCCATCATTTGTAAGAACGTTGTCTTGTTGAAGTTCTATGCTTCCACTAGGAACTGATCGCTGGCAATCTCACCTTCTCTTTTCACCTTTACATCTATTACTTTCTCTTTCCCTCGTTTTTCTATTAATACGAAGGTGATTCGTAAATGAAGTTCCGTTTATGCCTAATAAGCGGACGAGTGGGGATATCGGTGCGGTGGCAGGACTGAGTGCCTTTTATCTTCAAATTTCACGTACAGTCTTGTACTAGGCTGTTGCTGAACATTTAGGTTACCACAAATTTTGTGTAAAATAGTATGAATGACAGTGTGGTTAGAAGATGGTGCCATATATTTAGACAAAGACGAACTATTGTCCATGATGAAGAAGGAAAGAGTCGAAGACCAACTTTTGTAACGGACTAACTTTTGGGTAATCTCGTAGAGAAAATTCGTGAAAATCGGTAATCACAAAACTAAGTGCCTTTTCCCCTAAATTTAATGTACAGTTTTGTACGAAGTTGTTATTAAATGTTACCATACAGTGGATGCCAAAACTTCTTTCCGAAGACCATAGAACAAAGAAAATGAGGTTGCCACTAACTTTTCTGACACGCTACGACGTTGAAGGTGGAGATTTCCTCCATCATATCGTAACAGGTGATGAGGCTTGGGTCGCCTACGTCAACATTGGGATGAAATGATAGTCAATGTAGTGGGATCGCCCTAACTCGCCAAACATTTTCTGCGAGAAAATTCATGGTCGCTATTGTTTGGGAGAACAAAGACGTCCTTCTTGCAGACTTTATGGAACGAGGGATCATAACAAACTCTGAAGTCTATCTAGAGATATTAAGAACAAGCAACATGGATTGTCGAGTTTTTGAGGCATCCCTGATTTGGCTCCTAGCGACTACCATCTGTTCTCTAACATGAGGAAATGTCTTGGGTGTGGTTTGGATCACAACGGCTTAATTCACAGGCGGCAACGTTCTATGAAGAGAGCATTGAAAACTGGTTCATCGCTATGATAAATGTCTCAATCTCAATGGCAACTGTGTAGCTATTAGTAGTAGCTTTAAGTTGTATATAATAAAAATCTCTTGATGTGTTCGTACCTTTTTTAATAACCAAACGGAACTTACTTTACGGTTCGCCCTCGTATAACGTCGATGATGAATAATAACACAGTACGATTTTTTACCTGAGATATGCAATTTCATTCTACATACTGAATACTAGTCGAAGCTTTAAAATAGTACTATACGTTACCGTTTTCGAAAATTTAAAAAACATCCCTTGCCTCCACAATGAATTTGGTCAAGATGACAAATTTTGATCAAACCTGACGTGCTAGACAATTTCTGCGGGTGAATTCGATTTAAGCATCAACAAATCTACAAAATTCGCCCCCTGTTATTTCTGTAACTAACAAAACCCCAAATTTCACGGGTCGGTATAATTAATATAGCTCTCGAATTTTGCCAAGAAAAAAGATGAGGATAAAGTTTTCATAAAAGTGATGTAGCACATAAAAATCTTCAAATCCAAACTGAACTAGGAAATTTTGTTGTACCCTACTGATGATTGTCAGCTGAAAGCCAATAGTCGGTTCCTATTTTAAACGCTCTTTTCAAATGGTTATACCTAGTAAGCGTAAAGAAAGTTTTACCTTTTGGCCGTTTATAAATGATGTTAAATTTGATAATTTTGAACTATCACAATATCATACGAAGCAGCATTATTTAATATCCGTCAACTCAGTTGTAACGAAGACATTCATTATTAGTGACAATAATTATACACATATGTTACATCACATACTAGCTAACATACATGCATCGACCTAAACGGGCGACTCGCGCCTTACGACCCAAGAATATTAATAATTTAAAAACGTTAAAAGTGAAAGTCAACAAAACGAATGCGAATGACGAATGGACGCATATTACATCAACACGAACCCGACATTAATATCTGGGGATTCCCGATTGACTATCGTGCCTATCCAACGCGGAATTTCTAACCATAATTTCTCGGCGATGGAAACACTTACGTACAATTAAACTGTGTTAAGGTTTGCATCTCATGTAAAGATAATATTTAGTGCATTGTGCTATTAACAACCTATACCGTAGAATGAAAAGTAAATTTTATCGGTATGATCGAAGCAACGGAGAGTATTCATCTGAAACAAATTAGTATGAAACTAGAATGCAAGAATCGAGGGAAACGTCCAAAAGGAGACGAAATTTGGCATTCATAACCGTACTTATTCTTCTTAGTTCTTGTGAAGTGAAAACTTCTTAAGGGACACCGGACCGGCTCAAATGTAAGCGCAACCGCAATCGTCAAAGCGTTAAATTTGGGCGAAGCCAGACGCCAGATCCTCAGTACTGCTTTGCAAGAACTGTAATTTTCGTATACAAATTATATATATATATATATATATATATATATATATATATATATATATACTATGAACATTGATGTTTGTACGTATGTACGTAATTCTCTTTTTAATAAGAGATTGGGGATTGGACCCAAACGAAGCAAATTTCACGAGTTTTGGCGCTAAAATCTTATTCTACCCCTTCTAAAACACCCGTACACAGAATTTCGTCTAATTTAGAAGATATTAATTTTTTCTCAAATTTCAAAGAAATTTCGAAGAAAATCGAAACGGTCGGAAGTACGACTTATTACACATCAAATTAAAGCTCTTCAGGTGCAGATTAGGGATAAAATAGTTTCGGGTACGAGAGACGTTAGGAATTAAAATATCTGACAACAGACTTGGAACACTACTGAAGACAACTAAATGAGGAAAGAGACAAAGAAGAAAGAATACTCGTCCTGATTTAAACTTATAATAATTCAAAAATTTTGTCAGCTCAGAGAGATTATTGTACAATGTAACTCCCCAATAGTCTCCTCCAGTTTGCATCGTTTTTAAACGAAGGTAGACGTGCTGCTTTCAGTGGCGAAAACGCTGAAGATGCTGTTGACAAGCTTGCTGCTGAAAATGCTAATATTGCAGATACATCTGCTTTAAGATAAAGCATTACACTTGAAGATAAATGAAAAATTAATTAAGGAGGACTTAAAAGATTTGACAGCAGATCTTGAAGAGTAGAAAAATAAGCTGAATCGGGAAAGATATAGAGAAGATAAAGAATATTTGAGCTGGTTTAAGCAAAGCATAATTCAAAGATGTTATCCACTGAGGAAGACTATTGCACAATGTAACTCTCCAGTAGTCTACTCCACCGTGCGTCGTTTTTAAACGATGGTAAAAGTACTGCTTCCGGTGGTACAAGTGCTGAAGATGCTGTAGACAAGCTTGCTGCTGAAAATTCTAACATTGCAGATACATTTGCTTAGATAAAACATTACGTTTGAAGATCAATAAAGAATTAGTTGAGAAAGACTTAAACGATCTGACAACAGATGGTGAAGAGTAGAAAAAGCACCTGAATTAGAAGAGAGGCAAAGAAAATATTTTGCCCTCTGAGGAAGATTATTATATAATGTAATTCCCCAATAGCGTACTCCACTTCGCGTCGTTTTTAAACGATGGTAGAAGTGCTGCCCTCAGTGGCGAAAACGGTGAAGATTCTAACATTGTAGATGCATCTGCTTAGAGAAAACATTACATTTGGAAAGCAGAGAAGGTAAAGGGCGCTCATCACAGGAAGACGGCAGTAGTGAAATGGGAAGAATGCCAACAGGTGCTATTAAAAAAAAAGCTCCCCTGCTCAAAAATTTCTGCTTTTAGTTATAACATTGCTTCTCCTCTAGGTGATTACTTTAAAAATCTGCAATTTTTGTATGTATCTGACGCAAAACACACTGTAATGTATGTACAAAAGTAAATTGAAAAGTTTCCGGAATGACAACGAAAACAAAATAATACAGATTCATGTTATATTTTATTTTTCAATATAATCCCCTCGAACTTCAACAGAATAGGTCCAACGTTGCTCTAGCTTCTCGCTTCTGTCCTGGAAGTGACTTTCTTCGAGGTTCACAAAATAATCGTTTACAGCCACATCATCAGTTATTAATTCGATCAAAATCTCTTTCCACCCAGAAATCTTTTGAGTTTCGGGAACATGTGAAACTCAGGCGAATGCGGTGGGTACGAAAGGATTTCGAACTTCAATTCTGTCAATTTTGGCTGAACGATTGCACTTGAATGAGGGGGCGCATTATCGTGGTGAAACAACACTTTTCCTCAACCATTTCCGGGCGCTATTCCTGAATTGTTACTGTCAATTTGTCCAAAAGTGTTGTGTAATATTGGCCACTAACAGTTTTGCCTTTTTAAAATAACCAATTAACAAAATTTCTTTTCGGTCTCAAAAAATTATGCCATCACCTTTCCAGAGAAGGGAATGGCATTTGATCTCTTCAGAACCGATTCACCGCGTGAAATCCACTGTTTTGATTGCATTTTTGTTTCTGGTGTATAGTGATGAATTCAGGTCGCATGCATGGTCACCAATCATCTCTTGAAATCCATTGGATTCCTCGTAAACACTTCCAAACACTCAGGAAAGGTTCGAGCTCGAATACGTTTTTGCTCCAAATTCAGCAAATGTGGCACCCATCTAGCAAAAAGCTTTGTTAAACCCAATTCATTATGTAAAATATGAACTACTCGTTCATAGGAGATGGGAACGGCTTCCTCCATTTCACGCAGTTTTATTCGACGATCCGCCAAAACCATCGTGGTAAATTCCAAAACCCAAAAACTCACGGTGGAGAATGAAGGTGATTTATCCTCAAGAGCGGCATGTAACTTTGATTTGATATCCGTTGCGGTTTTTCCTTCCAAATAGAAAAATTTGGTGACCGCTCGAAGTTGCCTTAAATGCTTGTCAAAACCAAAGTATTTGACAGATCGATTTAACATTTGCAGTCAATTGATATGAAAGAGTTGCCAACACAACGACACAAGTATTCGGAAATATAGCAACCCCCTAGCAGCGATTCCGGAAACTTGTCAATTTGCCCTGGTACTGCACACCATTTTTGATAAATAAGTTCAGGTTTCAGAAAAAAGGAAATGGTGCTGCCTGAAAGACAGTTGTTAATAAAAATGGGCAATACATTACCGAATAGAGCTATTTCGTTCAGTTTATTTTCTTTAGAAACATCAATTTTGATAATCCATTCTAACCAAAAATTTTACTTTCAACACCGTTCTTGAATCATCTCGAACATTACAACATCATACATACATATATAATACAAAATCGTATAATCGGAACGGTTACAACGCCTCTTTACGCAACACCAAATTTCCCAGGTCGTCTTAGATCCTGCTCCCTTCTCCGACCGCCGATAAAAATATCATCCCCTTAAGAATTTCGTCGGCGGCAAAAGCAGTTTCACCGGCATATAAAAGAAAAAGATGGCGAGGATAGCTTCAGCAGTGTGCGTCCGAACGCAACCGATAGAAAGTGACATCCGATCCCGAAAGGCCAAGAGTCCAAGACTTTAGACGCCATCCAGCCGAAGAAGAAAAAGTCGACATAGCTACGAGAGTGAAAAGTGAAAGAGAGTTGTTGTTATTACGGGTTGGTGTCGGTTTCGAAGAGGCGCGAGCTGATACATCGGAACGCCAGCAGGTCAGTGTTACTAGAACAATTGTATATGTACATATGTAGAAGTAATATAATTATCAAGGTGCATGTAATTGATAGATGGTTTTCTTTCCAAAAAGGGAAACGGATATATTTGGTTTTAAACCTTGACTCATAAAAAATTATTAAAAAAAAATGTAATAACGATCATAAGAATTGTAATATTTTGCAAAATGGGCGATTTATGGTTGACGATGCAACCTTGTTTTTAACGAAACGCGTTTCAAACCTGATCGATAAATTTGAGATGCTTAGTGTTTATGGTTAATCTTGTGGATACAGGGAATTGATATATGTACAGATCCCAGTATAATGTCCTGAACTTATAGATAAGACATGATAGAATTGTGCCAAAACACGTGGTGTCATGTAGGATGATGACTAGGGTAAGATAATTGTGTCATCCCAGCATCCGTAACAGCTGGAACAAACAACGGAACTCGGCACGCGCTTGTCTGATGCGATGCGTAAACATCTGCCGGGTGGTAAAGCAGTTCAAATTCGTACACATTCATCAATGATTGGCTGCTCCAGGAGTTAGGGCTATGGTGGGACGAGACGATTCTCTTACACTAATGATGACGATAGATGAGTTGACTAGGACAATGCTAGTTAGTCCCCTACAGTGAATAGAAACACAAACCCTAATCCTCACAGTAGGGATGGAGAATAGTTTACTTGGGAACCGTGGGGAGTTGCCGACCTGCAAAATTTTAAATCTAAATTCCTGTGGGAACAGCAATGATCATAATGGCTGAGGTAAAGTAAGCACGGGTGCCAACATCTATTCCAACGATAAAGATGTGATGGACTCAAACAATACACCCTAGCAGGCCGATTGCTATTACAGCAGAAATTGTTCCAAGGGTGCCTAGTGTTTCCTTTTCCTTTCTTTCTTGGGAAATGATGTGGGAGGTCCTCAGGGAGGTCCTCAGGGGTATGTCAGATAACGGACAATAACTTGTAAAACCTATATTTATTCGACCAGAGTTGCAATTTTCTCGCCATAAACGACGTTAGAGAAATAAGAAAATTAATTCGAAAAATCATGGGGTGCACACGAAAATTTAAAAGGAAGCCAACGAAGTGGCCGTGACAGGTTCCTAAACTCTTGGATATTAAAGGAAAAAACCTCAATTCATATTAGAACTAAAGTCAATATTAGGATAATAAGTAGATACAAAACTTTTATGATCTAGGTACTTAAACGCCTAAATTCATTCTTTCCTCCTCACAGTCTTCTACCTCTCGAATCACTCCTTCTCTCTCCAATACATTTTGGAAGATTACTCTAAACAACTTCCTTATCCCTCTTTTTTTTCCATAATATTTTTCTAAAAGCTTGGCAATGCTTTCTTTCTTTTCCTTTCCAATACTTACTCCAATATCCAGTAGCTCTGGAATCATTTGAGGAAGCCCTTCCCCCTTTGTCCTAAGCTCTTAGAAGCGCACAAATCATTTTAATAAAACGCTTTTCTTTCCAATCCATTTTAAAAGACTTCTCTAAACAAGACTAACGCGTCTTCCTTATACCATTCTTTTCCATAATGTTTTTTAAGTTCAGCGATGTCTTTTTGCTTATCCTTTCTAATAGATACTCCAAGTAGCTCTAGAATCATTTGAGGAAGCCATCCCCCTTTCGCCTAAGCCCTTGGGAGTGTACAAATCATTTTAATAAAACGCTCCTCTTTCCAATACGTTCTTTAAGACTTCTCTTGACAAGACTAACGCATCTTCCTTATTCCATTATGTTTTTTCCTAAAAGCTTAGCGATGCTTTCTTTCGTACCCATTCTAATGAATGCTTTAGTATCCAGTAACTCTGGATTGATTTGTGAAAGATTTTCCCCTTTTTGCCTAAATTCTTAGGAGGGCAAAAAACATTGTAATAAAAACGCCTCACTCTCCAATACATTTTGGAAGACTTCCCTGAACCAGACTAACGCGTCTTCCTTGCCCCAGTTTTTTCCATAATATTTTTCTAAAACCTTGACGATGATTTCTTTCTTATTCTTTCCAATAGATACTTCAATATCCAGTAGCGTTGGAGTCATTTGGGACTTTTTGATTATATCGATGTAGGTACTTCTCAGGATAAATAACTTCCGTCTGTCTTTTATAGGCTTTCTCAATTTGACCGAAAACCCCCGGTCGAGGGCCGCCTATCACAACATTTGATTCTAACAAAATATTATTTTTGTTAAAGAATGCCACGTTGAAACGCAACATGACGAACAACGAACAACCTGACGAATTATGTACGTGAAGCCATCTTATCGATCTAATTTTGAATAAATTGAGCCCTTATTGGTGCATCGGAAATGTCTGCATTTGTACCGAATATATGAAGAAACTTGTCAATTTTTGCGTCTAAGATCTTTTAACTTAAATTATATAGCCGATTTGCTTAAGTAAATCTACTATAGATTTGTACGATTTTACGTTCTTGATTTTTGGTATATTAAACTCATTTATGGAAAAAGAGCAACTTGTCGGGTTTTGCATCAAAGCCGATTGACCTATCTTTCGAGTTGTCACTACCACTTTCAGCTCAAAATACCTGAAATCTTGTCTATTATTTTGGCCTCAAACATGGTGAAGACAAAGCGAAAGATAAATTGATAATTGTGTGGTGATCAACACACTAAAGGATTTTCATTAGAAACGCCTCTAAAAATTCATTCATTCGTGGTCGTTATCCAACTTGAATAGAACAAATACTTTCGGGCTCTGCTAAAATGTTAATCCCCCAAGCCTTAACGTTAATACGAGGTTAAGGCATACTTAATATTTTTTCTTAATTTTCCACACTTAATAATCTAAACAGCCAATTAGATCATTTCTGTTTAAATTTTGTTTACTAATCACGAATATATCTGGAAATAGTTGTACAAAGAGAATGGCGCATATACAATGAAATAATCATCTTCCCTGTTATTTTGGCCTGTAAATGACAGAGACACCCCAAAAGATAAATTGACCATAGAGTTTGTTGATCAACACACTAAAGGATTTTGATTCGAAATATTCATTAGAAGCATCTCTAAAATTCCTTCGTGCGAGGTCATCATCCAAAATTGAATTGAGCAACTAATTATGAGCTCTGTAATACTGCTAAGTCCCCCAAGCCTTAACGATATAAAGAGGTTAAAGATGGAGAAGAAAAAGTAAGGTATTATAAACCTACTTACTTACTAAAATATTAAGCACACTTTACATGAAAATTCCTCATTTCTTTTTAATTCCCCACACTTCCAAAGAGTCAATTATCATCATCATTTCTTTTCAAATTATGTTTGCTTATCACGAATATATCTGGAAATAATTGTAGAAAGAGAATGTTGCAAACATACAATGAAATCATCGCATCGTAACAATCAATTATATTTACGATTAATTTCTCTTTCACTCTAAAAACTGCGATCGGTATGTACTATCAATTATCGTCTCTCTTAGCATTGCATATCGCCTTAAAAGTTGAATTAAAAAAAAAAGAAAAAGAATCACGGTCGGCCGCCAAGTGAAAGTACTTTCCACATCGGTGCATAAGATGCGAGATGAAAACCGTAGGTAAATAAAATACACTTTCTCGCGCGTTTCAGGCCAAGGTCCCCAGTTCATTAACACCTCTTCTATTATTTTGTGCCTGTTGGTAAAGAATTCGAGAAGAGTTACAAAATTCGTCGGTGATAAGTTAGAATTGACGTAATTTATAATGTGTCCCATTGTTGGATAATTTTACTTCCGGAAATAAAGAAGAAACAAATCTTTTTAGCTTCTTTCTATGATGATTGAGGAATTGAAGAATGTATTTAAAATCGAAAATAACAAAATTATTTATGGAAAGTTTTTAGGAATTTGCAGATAAATTAATCACGCTATATATTTTCAGATCGTCTGCATAAGCCGAATATTTACATTTTTAATTTGCAAAACTTTTATATATAGATGTTAAACAATAAGGGACCAAGGTTAGAGGCCTGAGGTACCGTAGACGACATTTTAAAGTTAGTTGATAGAAAGCGATTATAAAGGACAGTCCCAGTCCTGTCAACTAAGTACGTAGAAATCAATTTTGCCAATGATGGGCAACATCCAATGGCATCCAACTTATCTAAAAGAATTTTATGGTCAATGTAATCAAAGGCCTTTATAAAATCTGTAGAGATTACATCGACCTTCCTGCGCTCATCCATCGCTGTGGAAATTTACTGTGAAATATTAACCAAATTACCTTTCACGAATCCATGCTTGCGAATTGATAAGTATTGCCTCAAATTACCATAAATAATAGTATATAAAATATGCTCAAATACTTTCGCAAAAAAACTGGCAAAATGTTTATAGGTCTGTAGTTGATGGTATCAGCTCGAGTATCAGTTTTAGAAACTTGTATTACCTTTTTTCAGGCAGAGGAATTCTTGTTTACAGAAGTGTAATATCGTTGTTTTAACGTTCGAAGTTTAAAACAAGGCTGCTGGGTGTTGCAGAAGAAATATTTCCTTTGTAATACACAGGGTTGGAGTTTTCCCTTACAAACTGCTTAAAGTGGCATGCTCCTGTGAATGGGATATTTTTGATAAAACTTGACGAAATTTTAGCCAAATCCCTACAACTTTGGAAACGTCCTTCGTATTAAGTCATCACCAGGAGAATTTAAGCTATAGATGGGCAACGTCCGGCCCGCGGGCCACATGCGGCCTCGAGTAAGATTTGCCCGGCCCGCTACTGAATTCTTTCGTTGCATATTAGCACGGCCCGTCTAAACTTAATTCATAATGAATCATAAGGATACCACAAAAATGTATATTTTTCAAGATTACTCGCAGCATAAAACTTCTACAAAAAAGGTTGCCCATGCCTGATAGTAACCTGTTTTTGGTCGAACTTCAATTACTACCTACACAAACATCAAGTTTAGTTCGCCTTCTATAGCTACAAAAATGTTTATAAACAAAGTTTGGAATTAAATTGAAAATTTTAACATTTATTTATAAGCTACCACTTTGCTATTTGTTAAGAATTCATAGCTACAGCCAAATTGGTTGAGATGCGTTTACATATATCAAATTGAAGCATTGAGCATTAAATTCTTAGTGATTTTATATTTAATCCTATTTGGGGCGTCACGTCGAGACATACCCAAAACAAAACAAAAAACTTTACATTTGAACTGAACATTCACATCTGAACATGACCCATCAATATCGTGGTTCTAGGATTGGAAAAGTTTTGCGAATTACATGAAACTGGTAGTGATTTGATATTTAATCTCATTTGGAGTATCACATCAAGATATACCCGAGAAAGAAGAAAAGCTGCATTTGCTCTAAACATTCAAAATGGCGCACCAGTATGGTGGTCCTAGAATTCAAAAAGTTTTGCGAATTACATGAAATAAGTAATGATTTAAAATTTAATCTCATTTGTGGCATCACGTCGAGACATGCCCAAAATTAAAAGAAAACTTCGCATTTGCACAGAAGATTCAAAATGGCGCATCAATATGGTGCTCCTAAAATTGGAAAAATTTTGCAAATTACATAAAAGTCGGTATCTCTGGTTCTTTGGGTTGATGATGGATCTAACGTTAGTTTGACGTTTTACAAAATAACCGAACGAATAATTTTTTCGCAAGACCCAGAAGAGAAAACTACATCGGGAATGATCTCATCCACTTCCTATTTAATCACGTCTATCATAAACATTAAGAATTCCGGCGTCGATTTACATACAAAGAAAGCAAAAGAAAGTTTTTCGCATTCATCTGATTCGTACTAACCCACCCACTCAAGCGTGTTTCCGAGAGATACATGAAATAAAAGGCATTTATGTAGTCGATTTCTCGGTCAACGAGATCACTTTCACCCTAACCGAAAATAAATTAAGAACAAAAGGTACACATGCCAAAAAATATTTTTGATCGAATATTAATATACTGTATGTATATTTTAAATATTTTCTACCACTTTTAGGTCAATCAAACAACCAATTGGAAATCAACAGATATATTTTCAGATCGTTAATACATCTCGTTTTCGTATAACCTTTGTTTCAATGAAAATATAACTGTACAAGGTGTAAATTAAGTGATGTCTTTAATTTCAGGGGTTGATTCCGTGCCATGTTTTATGACAAATAGTTCATATGAACATGTGTCCTAACTTACTTCGTTTTCGAGAAACAGGGTGTCAAAGTGGTAATAGAAACTATTTTTTGTAATGAATTATTATTATTAAAAGTCTTTTCGACGATTTCAATGAAACTTGATCTGTTTATTAGCAATAAGAAGGGATTTCTTTTGATGTAATTAGATTTAAAATAATAATTCCAATTGCGCCGCAGAAGGTTACCTTTGTTCATGTTTACTGCAAAAATCATTTTACGCCACTGGTTTTTCAAGTTTCATATTAAACAATTAAAAATACAACTTTCTTGTCTCTCGCGTTTTTTGTATCTCACTTAGTTTTCAAGAAATAAAGTCTAGTATGTAATTTTATGAATGCTTCTTCTGATAGAATCTGTCTGTTAGGATATCGTCCTTGACAATTTCGACGAGCTTCTGCAGCATATCCATCTGCAAGTGCATAAATGAAAAGCATTTGAGCTAATTTTACGTTGTTCATGTTTACTTCACAAGATATCAAAGTGTTTGCACGCTGTAACAAACGAGGCAAGTTAGTTCACATGTTTATATGATCTTTTTCTCATAAAATATGATAAGAAGTCATCCCCTGAAATTAAAATAACCACTTAATTTCCATCCTGTATAGTTATCTATTAAATTAATTAAAATATTAATTAACTTCCTGAAAATATAGTTGTTGATTCCAATGTGTTGCCTGATTGATCTAAAAGTGGTAGAGAATAGTAAAAGAAGATTTATTTATATCCAATTTTTCCTCTTTTGTAGAGGTACTCGAGTCAAAGTAAATCGGACGAAACAAAAACTTCTCTTTCTTGCTTGTCGCGTGTCGAATAGAAAGAATTTTTTTAAACGTTAAAAAATTATCAATCCATCTTCCTCCTTCTATTTCGAAATCTTACATTTCTAGAAATTCTCCTAAAAATATCGAAAATGTAATGAAACTCTATCTAGTTCTAATGACCATAGATAAAAAAGGAAATAGCGCGTTGAGTGACGGGTCGTTTGAGTTTCCGCACGGTTGCGATTTGTTTCTTTAATAATGTTGCCCTCTTCTTTGGGCAAATCATAAATTTAGGATCAGCGATAATAGCGTACAATAAAGGCTAATAGGGCTAACTATTTCACCTCAACGCTACAACGAATCTTCCAGGGAAGAAACAATTGAATTGGATGTATGAAGTGTCGAACTCGAAAATCATTTTTATCTAATATTTACATTAACAAGCGACGGATTTCTTTCGAAAATCTTTGGACGTGTTCTACCGTCTAGACGAGATAAAATTCGTAAGTTGTAGTGATTATAATTATGTCGAGTATTTTTGGGTAAGCGTATATGATGCACTACTACTAATAAGTGTGTGCGGTAAAGCGTTGAAATAAGGTCATTTGGCGCAATGACAGTGTCTCTAATTATAAGCAGTAACCAGACCAATATATACCGGCAATCCCTAGGTTACTGGTCGGAGACACTGCCATTACGCCAAACAACCTTACTTTAAGCATTAAAACTATACAGGCTCATTCGTCGGTATGTAATTTTCAACTTTGATTTCCTCGAAAATGTTTGAGTAGAGGGTCGTATCCGCTTACCCAAAAATACACGACATTACTATCAATCACTACAGTTACACTACGAATTTCGTTGAAATCGATGGGTATCACATAGCGATATCTACTTAACATTATTTTTTATACTTTAGCTTTTAATGCAAAATCTTTCTAGTTAATCGCAAAAATGTAATAATAACTTTTCGCGCACTAAAATCTAAAATTAAAAAACTTTTGATGAACAGACCTCTCTATGCCGTCGATGAGCATCTTGAGTTTGAATGATGAAAAGGAATTTTTATTTTTATTTTCATTTTATTTTACTAGCGTTGCTGTTGTTTGCTGATGTGATTGCTGTCTATGGTTACAATTTTAAGCGACTATTACCGGTTTCAAGGCTAAAAAATGACCCATATTTAAAATTTTTTTCTTCTTTCTTTTATTACAAAACTTTATACAAGCTTTTGCCTTTAATTTGTACACACTTTGGGAGTATAAATTTTTTTTTCCTTTTCTTTTTGATCGAGCATTGTTTACTACAGGACGCTAAAGTCGAGTCCTCGAAAATGAGACCCTCACACTGCGCTGAGATAATCTCAAAATTGGCATGTCCAAAATAGAATTTTCAAGAAGTATGTTAAAGAGGAAGGTAGCTTACATCGTAATTCACCACCTGCTTACAAAAAAATTAAAAAGAAACAAAATGGCGGCTTTGTAAAAAAAAAGAGATGTAAAAATCACGTTTTTTTCCACCTCTTTACCATTGCCAATTTTTTTTTTTAGCAATTTTTCTGCAATTTTCTGGTGAATTACGGTAGACGAGATCAAAATAAACAAATGCACCAAGAATGCCAAAAAATCTATCCATCTAGTGGTTGCGGGGAATAAGTCAGCGCAGTTTGAAAGAATGCTAATTTGAATAAAACGCGTTTAAAGTTTGTGATTTTCTGTTGCCTTTTCCGTATGGATTTTTACCCACTTTTAATGCTTCAGTGCACTTAAAAATTCGAACTGACCACGTGAGAACAAGCCAACACTATAACGACGTCAAGACGCAGGTTAGTTTAATAGAAGCAAATAGAACAGGCAGTATATAGGAGAGGGGTTGAAGAGCAGCTGCCTGACTGGGCAAATTGCCGGTAGAACGCCGAAAACGCGCGCGCATTTAAATTGCTACAACTCTCTTATTTTTTCAAATTTCACTACAAAATTTGAGGAGGTGATTTCTGAAGGTATAAGGATTCATAAAATGTTATAAAAAAATCATTTTTTTTTCAAAATTCTAACCGGTACTAGTCCCTTAATATATACATACGTAATTATGTACACACCGTTTTTATTTACTTAGTATATAGACATTTTAATATGTTTGTGCTGTTTTGTTGATCCTTTCTATTGTATATGATTTGAATCAAAGATGTTATACTTGTGTGTAGTATTTTGTAATTCCCAATAATTAAATATTAAGAAAAATATCAAAGACTTGCACTGCCACAGTTCAGAATTCCCCAATTCAAAGAAGTATCCTCTAATAAGGGAGGAAACGTTGAGTTTCTTTTTTTTTCTGGCTCTCAATGTAAGACTGCCAAAACCTAGAAGGTTTTGCATATTTTTCTTGCAAAGAATGATGTTCCACAATATTTTATCTTAATTTAGTTCACCATGTTAGTAATCATAATAGTAATTTAATACTATTCAATTATTGTTATTATTATTATTATTCGCCATCTTCAGATGCTGTTATTAGCTTGAATATTCCAATTATATTTTATTTATTTCCTTTTCTTTGCATTTCAGACATGAAAACGAATCTCGTAATAGCGCTGATATGCGCCTTGTACACGCCAATGTTACTAGCCGAAGAAAACGATGGTAACGCGAACAGTTGGTCGTGGAACGAACAAAGCGATCAACCACAACCTCAACAATTCCGATTAGAAGACGCTATGGCCGCCGAAACGGCAGAACAACCGATATTTAACGCCACCAGTATAGACGACGTCGTCGATGCCATTTTGGATTCTTCGAGACAAGGAAGAAACTTGAAAGAATTCGACGAGGTCTACACCGATCCCGATTTGCAGGAGGCGATCCAGAAAGGGGACGACGGCGAGGCCAGAAATTTAATTCGAGATAAATTGTGCAGTCTAGGACTAATGCAAGTAAGTTCCTTGGTGTGAAGAAGTTCCATTACATATGTCGACAATAAAGTGGGCCATCTTCAGTACAAAAATCGTGAAGGAACATACATCACGCGGGGCCTAGATTAGATTAGATTGCTTGACATGGAAATGACACTTGTTCCAAATCTATTGCGGTTCTCATGCCTCCTTAGACTACGTTCTTCAACTTTGTGCCTTTAATTAGACTTAACAGCTTTGAGGGTGGTTCTTCCGCATAAAGTCCCGCCTGGGGAATATTCGTCTCCCATGTGTGAAAGTGGACTTGACGTATAATGGTTTGACCTTGCATCAGTCTGTAGGCTACTGACCTTGCTACCCCTTGTATCTGGATACCTACAGCTGGTAAAGTCAATATCGCGAATGCTGTACACAAAATCAATTTTGCCCCTACGTCATGAAACGATACGGTGAAAACTGGAACCAAACTCAAGCGTATTTAAGGTCGTTTAGTTGTCGGAATCCGTGTTTTAAACAATTAAAATGATAGCGACAAGGAACATCCTTCATTCACTAAGAAACTTGTTCTGACAGTTTTCTCACTAACTCGACAATATTTTTGATTTTCAGTGTGACGACCTCGTGGAAGGAAAACGTCCATACATCGCGCCCGAAGACCTGGTTTACGCCCAACCCGTCTCGATAAATCCGATCGGAAGACCGATACCTTCCATACCAATCAAATCTCCGATTCGTGGTACTTACGGCCCACCAAAACCCATACCCTTACCACAAATTCCTCCATACAAATTCGGGCCTCCTTCACCCATCAGACCTCCTTCGGGGATCAGACCGCCGTCACCGATCAGACCGCCGCACGGTCCTCCTCGTCGAGGTTACGGACCTCCGCATCCACCCAAACCTTACTTCGATAAAAATTACGTCAGCAGCTCCAGTTCGAATTTCGCCAGTTCATCGTTCGATAGCGCCTCAGAATTCATATCGTCCAAGCCACCTTTCGGATCGGAATTTCCGTACGAAATCGATGCCAGCTCGGATATTTTCAATAAAGATAAGAAACCGATTGAGGTTCTTATTAACGGAGGATTGTCGCAAGGAAATGCGGGCGGTCTCCAGCAGCATGTTCATCATCATTTCCATCACGGTGCTGACGCTAACAAAATTCCAGTGGGAGGAGTAGTTCCTTTAGTTTCGGAAGCGGTTGGGGCTAGCTTGGTGGGTAATCAAAATTTGGGATTTAAACCGAGCCAACTGATTTCCTCCGGGGTTGAGAATTTCGCAAGCAATTCAGGATTTGGCAGCTCATCGTCTCTGGGAATCTCCAATTTAAATACAGTTCCTAGTCTAACGATTGGCGGATCATCCCTATCCGGAAACTACGGAGGCCAATCGATAGCCAACTATGGAGGTCAATCAACAGGCAATTTCGGAGGTCAATCGACAGCCAATTACGGAAGTCAATCGACAGGGAATTACGGAGGTCAGTCGATAGCCAATTACGGGGGCCTAGGAAGTTTCTCCTCCAACAAACCGGGCTTAGGCTTATCGAATTATGGACCTCAAACATTTGCATCATCCGGCTCCTCCTCCTCATCGCTGTATAACACCAACACTCTGGGAGCTTCTGTCGGGTACTACGGCAGTAGTAACGATTTTTACAAGAAAGAACTCGACATCAACCCTCTCCAATCCAATTCCTTGCTTAACGGTGAAAAATACCAAAGTTTAGGTTCGACCAAATACGAAAATTACGATTGCGTCTGCGTCCCGTACGATCAGTGCCCCTCGCATGAGATCATCGGAAGGAAAGACGACCTGATCCTGGCTTTGGATCCGAGAAATTTGAAAAGCGATATCGAAGCCGAAGACGTTAGGGTGGTAACGGATGCTAACGGAAATATGACAGTCGTTAGGGTCCCGAAGAATATCAAATTGAATGTAACGGCAAATGATAATCCTGACGATGTCACCAGGACGAAACGCGAAACGTCGGAAGGAAACAAGGCCGCCGAGACTAACTCTGAGGTCCAAGGGGTAAGCACGTTTAATCGCTATTATTTATGTGTGTACGATCCATACGAAATTTCATGACGCAAAGTTCTCAGAACTACCACGGTGAATTCGAGGTTGTTTTGCAATTCACGTAACATATCAAATTGGTTGCATAATCCATTAGTTGGTAGCACTGCAAATAGTTACTACAAAATGTTTTGTTTAATCACATTTAGAGGTTACAAATGAAATAAATAAAATGCTTAAGGTCTTTACTAAAACAGTACAGGCAATCTTGCTTGCATAGGGTGTTTGGTCACGTGGTTTACCCACATATTTGAAGACCCGGTATTACATCAAACGTGGACATGTACACTTTAGAGTTTTTACCTACGTCATTAATTTTTGCCCATAGATCAGTAGTGGCGAACCTGTGACCCGTGGGTCAGACGCTGACCCACGCATGCTTTTTAAATAACCCACACGTTGATTTTTATAAACAGATAACAAACAGACAATCAAGAATATTAAAAAAATTAAATACATACGAGGGTGATCCGAAAAGTTTTCGACAACAAAGATACAAGACATTTTTTCCTAAAATTTATATAGAATATTAATTATAAGTTTTAATAATTTTTAATAGAAATCGCTTAAGGTTAGATCTGGTGAGTAAGGAGGGTGGTTAAGCAGTTCAAACCGTAATTGGTGGATTTTCGCCATGGCAACCGCTGAGATGTGAGACAGCGCATTGTGTTGGTGCAACAATTTCTTTTTCCCCAAATGTGGCCGTTTTTCTTCAATTTCTGCCTTCAGCTTGTCAAGTTATAACGCGTAGTATGCTCCTGTAACGGTTTTTGCTGTTGTTGTCCTGTTTTTGACGCCCCAAACACTCATCGTCTCCCAAGCTGATACGGCCACGTTTAGCTTCAGCTGCCCAAAATTTCACGGTAGTAAATGATGGTGCAGAGCCCCCGTATGACGTCCGACTCATGTTTAATTTGCGTGGGCGTATTGCCTTTCAAAAACAAATATTTAATGACGGCTCGATACTCGATCATTTTCCATTTTCACAAAAATACTCACATCGACTCACTCAAACGATTGTCAAACAACAACTGCGCGTCAAAAATGGCTGAGATTTTGGTGAGTACCTGTCAATAGATGCGCAACTGCATTCCTAGCTTTTATTGACGAGTGCTGCCATCTTCACGTTACGATCGGAAACTTTTCAGACCACCCTCGTATATCTCATGTAGAATTTAGAAGAAAAAAAATGAACATTTTCTAGCTGATTTTTTTAATGAAAAGGACAATTGTTTTGAGGAATTTTCAAATATAGATTGGTTAAATGATTTAATGTTCTTATCCGACGTAACTCAGGATTTTAATGAACTGAACAGAAAACTTCAAGGAAATGGACAAATTGTTTTAATGATGTTTGAAAATATTAAAATATTTATGATGAAACTTGACATCTTTACTAAGGATTTGGAAATGAAAGCTATGAAATAATTTTCTCAATTACAATAATTTCTTAAAATATGCTTGACATTGCAGAAAATGCAATTAAAATATATTTAATGATTACACAGAAAATAAAACAAGCTTTTGAGGGGAGATTTAATCAATTTAAAAATTTAGAAAATACATTACACTTTATTTTATATCCATACAAAACGGAATTAGAAATAATGGAATGAAGTTGATAGGTATCCATGATTTAGAAATGGAATTCCGAAATAGAAAGAATTTCTAAAAGTAGTGCAGATAATAATGAAAAAATTGTAAATATATTAAAGGTATGGGATTCTTTACCAAATAATTTTATATCAATCAAGAAACTTGCTAATGCCCTTTTAACGATATTTGGATCACATATTCTGTGAAAAATAGTTTTCACCAATTTTGTAAAATCTATCAATAGAAATAAACTTGATAATCAATTGACTGCGAAATGCGTTAAACCAATGAATGCGGATATAAACCTAATATTAAGAAACTATCTGAACATAAACAACAACTGATTTCTCATTAAATATACTTCAATTTTATTAATTTTTTAAGAATTTTAAAAGTGAGAACAAAAAATATTTGTGACCATCCTTCCCTCCCCTTTCCAAGTGACGCCCCTGACTTAGTAACGCACGAGTTAGTATTAAAAAGAATAATGAACAAAATTCGACCCACTTCTCAAAAAGGTTCGTCGTCCCTGCCGTAGATCTTGTCTGCGAGACAAGCGCAAATCGTGCCTTTCTTTTCACCGGTAACACGTGAGAAAGATAGTCAAATGAATAGATTGTCTTTACTCCTACGACAAAACGATGACGTAGGTAACAACTTAAAATAAACAAAGTCTACGTTCTTAGAAATGAATATTTTTGTGAAATTATCAGTGGCGTGCGCCGGTGTTAAAAAGCTCCAAGCGGTAGGGTTTGTTTCCTTAAAGAAGAGCACATTACGTCAGCGACGCAATGAACCAAATATGGTGTTCTGTATACGTTACCATGGCAACCGGCTAGCGAAAATCAATGAAGCGTCACATTTCGCGCCTATTTTCATGACGTAATGTGCTCTTCTCTAAGGAAACAAACCCTACGACGACGATTATTACTTACGTTACATAGTTCATGGTACGCCACTGGTATTTTTGTAGTTTTTAAAACAATAGTAGTTCCCAAGAGCTGGATGTAATATAATAACCAGCGATGTTTGTGTACGGGGAGTCACTATCGTCATAAAATTCTGAGAATTTTGCGCCGTGAAATTTCGCACTGCCCAAGGTAACCTATACTATACTAACAAAAGTAAACTCCCAATCAAACGAACGAGAAATTTTTACTCGATGTATAAGTAGGTGGTTGAATAAAAAATTTAATGTTCTAAAGCTCACCCGTCCCTTCGCACTTACTCGTAACTTACTGGTAGTTGAAGTTGTCACTAAAATCTAAAACAATTGTTGGTTTCATGTTTGTATCTAATTCGAATCGTAGGATATTATTAAAGAAATCGTCTCTTCTTAAATTCCGTGTCGCCGTACGTAGTAATAAAGTGGATCACTGACTTCCTACGCGTTTAACGGCTTTGTTTCTTATTCAAATTACAACCTAGTTTGTTGGTTCTGAGGTCATATGAGCTACGAACAGGTCATTTGCTTAAAAATGCGTTAAATCAAATCACAAAGGATTTCTATTTAAGTATCGTCTGAACCACTGAAATAATACTTGTACAAGCTAAATATTTCGATTTTTAGTGTAAAAAATAGTAGTTGTAGACGGCAGACAGTCCTACTCTGATCGGTTGGTTATTAAAAGGAAGCACCAATACATGAAGAGGTTTTTGTTATATACTACTTAAAGTTAGTACTTTCAACAATTTTCTTACATAGTTGCCCCTAAGATTGAGACATTTGTCTTAGCGATGAACCAGTTTTTTAATACTCTCTTCATAGAACTCTGCCGTCTGTAAATTAAGCTATGTTCCGACACTGTCCTGCACTTCTTCATCGTTCTCAAATCATTGTGAACCAAGCCAAAACGGGGCTGTGAGAGAGAATGCTCAAACACTTCCCACTTAAAACTGTCCGGTAGGGCTACAAGGGCGGGTGGCCGTTTTCACGAAGAAAAATAATGGCCAAACTCAATAATCCATGTTGCTTATTCTGAATAGCTCTTCTGAGCTTCCTCACAGTTTCACAGTAGACTTCAGCGTTCTTTGTGGTCCCTTGTTTCATTAAAGCTACAAGCTTATCACTGCTTTGAGTTCGGAAACATCCCTCGTACATGATAGTCCTTAAAACAATATTTTTATCTCCTGTAAGGCATAGTTTTACCTTTACTGTCATTATTCTTACATCTTGCAGGGTTTCCCATTTCGGATATGATGTGAAGATAATGTTTATTCTTTTAGTTCCAGTTTGGTTCAATGGACATTATCAGAAAGTCAGGGATATTGCTTGTTGAAAGGATATGTTAATTTTCCGTGTTTTGTCCAGTTCCAGTGTGTTTACTTGACGAGCAATACAAATCTTGAAATCCAAAATTGTTTGAATTGGATTTTGTTTGTGTCCTAATTATTTTCCATCATTATCATACAAAATCCAGGAATTTGCTTTTACTGTCCACTCCTTGCTTCTAAATTGAATTCGGTAATAGTTTATCCTGATATCGATAAGATCTACACCTCCCATAGAATTATTGCATTTTTTTGATCTCGTTCTTTGTAAATATCCTTCTTTGAAATTGGAGTTTAGATCATGCCATTGAACTATGTTAATTGTCCAATCTTGGCACATAGCCTGTGCAGAAGAACCCGCGCCCAGCCTAGCGATGACTTTCTGGTTTGTTACGCCAACTGCTGCTAGAATACGAGATTTTGTGATTGTTCCCGTTGCATACATTTCTTTTTCTTGTAGTATCTTAGGTAGAGGAATTGTTGTCAAGTACTTGTCCATAGAAGTGTGACATTCCCGCTTTAACGTTCCAAGAAGATGTCTTTGTCTTGATATATCTTGAAGTCTAAAACAAGACTACTAGGTGCAGCGAAAACATTATTTCCTTAAAACACACAGGGTTGAATTGTCCCTTTACAAACTGCTCCAAACGGCATGTTTTTGTGAATGGAATAATCCTTCGTCAAGGGTTACCTCTCCATCTCGCGGTAGTGCAAATCAACATCGTTGTATTGTATTAGCAAATGATCTAAGTTTCGATAATTTGTCATTTTGCTTTTCTATCTGTGATATTCTGCTATCAACAGTAACTTTCAAATTTGTCCTAATTGCAAAATATCTATTCTGAGCAATTTTGTTTGCTATATCTTTTTCCCCAACACATTTTTATTTATGGATACCTCAAACATGACATCAAGAAAGTTATGCCAAAGCAGACTTTTATTTCTTCTAACATGGAGAAGGCAAGATAATCGGATTTTTGTAATTTTTGATATTTATGGTACGTGTAGTTTGTACCTTAAATAAGAATATTTTGGAGTAGTTCGACGCAACGTTCATAAATTACCGAGATAATCGATGTTGAAGTTTCACCCACCAGTTAAATCCACTAGATATAATACGATTGTCAACTGGACTCGTGCCTAGTCGATAGCGTTTTGGTGCGATACTCACGAGATCGCTGGTTCGACTCTCGTCACGGGACATTTCTTTCTCTTCCATTCAAAATGCACCATATGTTTTTCATTCTTTCTCTCATATCAAAAATTATGAACAAACGAAATATGTGAACTATATGCAGGAACATTCTTCAAGTACTTCATTAAAATGCACAATCGGTTGATATACAATATTCATTTTGAATTAACAATAACGTTTCTTCAAACAAAAAAAAAAAAAAAAAAAGAACGAACGAAATCAGGTAGGAAATGAAAATTTCTATTATTTTATATTTACTATGCGACATTTTACGCAGTGTGGCACGAGCCAGAATGGCAGTTATCATAGAAACATGGGAAGCAACATTTTTATTATTACCTTATTGTTAAGTTAATTCAAAATGAATATTGTTTATCAACCGATTGTGCATTTTAATGAAGTACTTGAAGAATGTTTTTGCATATAGTTCATATAATTCGTTTGTTCATAATTTTTGATATGAGAGGAAGAATGAAAAAGACATATCGTGCGTTTTGAATGGAAGGAAAAGAAATGTCCCGCGACGAGACCCGAACCAGCGATCTCGTGACTATCGCACGTGCTCGCACCAAAACGCTATCGACTGGGCTACGAGTTCAATTGACAACCGTATTATATCTAGTGGATTTAAATGGTGGGGGAACTTCAACATAGATTATCTCGGTAATTTATGAACGTTGCGTCGAACTACTCCAAAATATTCTTATTTAAGGTGCAAACTACACGTACCAAAAATATCAAAAATTACAAAAATCCGATTACCTTACCTTCTCCTTGTAAGCCTAGATTTAGCGGTTTTGCCTGTTTTTCCTAGATGTGCGCTCGTAAATATTTCGAGAATCATTATCATCGAAATACCTGCTAATGTAATTTAACCAGATGTCCAATCCTTTATATCCAACTTCGTTTCTGGTACTTCTTCTAATTCAAAAAGTTGTATTGGAAAACTAAAAATAGAAAGAAACCCCATAGGCATGCGAAAAATTGACCTAAATCTAACAATGTAATACCTCCAAGTACCAAGGTGTGTGTTTTAACATCAGTTAAGGGCTCGTGGTCAGAGTGATAAAAACATCTCAAACGGTTTGTGATCTATTCTTAAGAAGGGTTGAATAATATCCTACGACAAAAAATACTAAAATAACTCCCAAAAAGCGGTATGGGAAAACGAAATAAAAATGGTGAACCTTCAAATCATTTTTCAGAGACAATTGAACGGGGTATCAAAGAACATAAAACCAACATTCGGAATATCGTTCGGTTTACCCAATCAAATCGGAGGCGGTCACCCTTACCCGAACCCGATACATCGCCCGAATTTTGCCGACCCCGGCCAAACCAACGGCATCAATTTGGGTTTGGTGTCGGTGAATCCGTTGGTAGCCCTGCAGGTTTCCAAAAACGATTACGGAGAGAAAATATTCAAACCTTTCGTGAACCTGCATTTCACTCCAAACAACTTTCTAGTCCACAAAGTTCAGGATTTCTTCGATTATAAAAAGGGTCTGCTGCACGATAACTATCATCAGCACTACCACCATTACAAACCGCATTACCATCATAAGCCCCCGCATCATTATGAACCACCGAGCGCAGTTTTCGATAAGCCACCCCCTTTCGTTGAACACCTGTCCCCGGTCATTACCACGACGAAGAACATTATCATGATCATAAGCCTCATCATTATTCCGATGATAGTTTCGATTTCCCCGGATTTGATGATAATTTTTACGGAAGATCTATCGACAATTATACTGAAGGGAACAGCATTTTTAAACAATACCAAAATCAATACGATTCGGGTTCTTCCCTTTATGGGAATGGCAATTTTGAGACTGAATCGGGACAGAATTATCTGGGCGATAATTTCGGGGAACGTAGCAGTAGAAATCTTCGATATTCCAGTAACAAAATTCAATTTCCCTCTAATCGTAAGCGAAGGGATATTAATGAAAATGATCAAAAGAATAAAATCGAAAAGGTGAGTCCCGATACAAGATAAGACGACGAAATTTTTACAACATCGTTCCCATCCCCCATTTTGACAATCGCCAGTTAGTTAAAATCATTTCATTTGTGTTCATTCCAACCGACAAATTTTCTGGTTTCCGTTAAAAGTGAGTTAACATTTTCTTTCATCATTTACAGAGACAATCGTATCTTGGAGGCAGTTTCGGTCGTCCTCCAGCTTGTGGACCCAGACATGTTTGTTGTAGAAGACCGCTGCGTCCCAATATTCCCATTCCCAACACTCAAAGACAATGTGGAGTGAGAAATACTCAAGGTATAAATGGTAGAATTAAAAACCCGGTATACGTCGATGGCGACAGCGAATTCGGGGAATATCCCTGGCAAGTGGCCATCTTGAAGAAAGATCCTAAAGAAAGCGTCTACGTGTGCGGAGGAACGGTCATCGATCCGCTACACATCATAACTGCTGCGCATTGCGTTAAAACGTGAGTAATTACATATTTTATTTCATTTAAGTTATTTTTCCTCAGATCTCTATAATTTTTAAGCTGCAATTTCTGAATTTTGTTGTGAAAGTTGGTTTAGCTCTGCTGTGGAAATGCCACCATTTTGAAATCTGCAGCTGGGATGTTTTTTAATTCTTAGTTTGTTGTACGATTTCGGAAATGTTATTGCAGGGAAAATGCTTCAATTTCTAGGAGGTTTCCATGAAAACTGAATCGAAGCTTTTTGAAGATCTCATTTTTTTATTAAAGCAAGCTCGATATTCGGCACTTTGCTGTTGAATCTGGTTGACTTTTGGTTGTGAAAAGTAACACAATTTCTTCGATTTTTGAACGTTGGAGTGTTTGTTGCATTATTCAGTATAAAAGTCAATATGATTCAGTTCTTGGATTTTGTTGCACAAGCCGGTTGAATTGTCCTGATTTTGCTGCGAAAGAAAATTTTGAAGATTACTGTGAAGATGTTGTTTAGTCTCGAAATTTTAAGGTAAACATGTTGGACGATCTTGGGGACTTTATTGCTTGGAGGATGGTTTAATATTTGGGATTCTGATATATAAAGGGAAAATGAAATTTGTTGTAACCATCACTCGTTTTTGATAATTTTGTTGTAATCCACATTATAATTTTTGGTACTTTGCTGTGGAACGTAACCCAATTTCTTGGATTTCTTTTATGTTATAAAATTGGTTGTATTAGACAGCTTAACGTCAATATAATTCACTTCTTGAACTATGCTGTGAAAGCCGATTCAATTCACAGGATTTTGCTCCGAAAACTCCTCAATTTTGAAGACTACTGTGAGGATGTTCTTTAGTTTCGAAGATCTTAAGAAAAACATGCTGTACGATCTTAGGGACTTTATTGTATGGAGGGTGGTTCAACATTTGGGATTTCTTGTATGTAAATGAGGACATGGAATTTGTTGTAACCATCGTTCGGTTCTGATGATTTTGTTGTAACCCACCATATAATTTTTGGGACTCTGTTGTGGGAGGTAACTCAATTTCTTGGATTATTTTTAATGTTAGAGGGTTTGTTGCATTAGACGGCATAAAGTCAATATCATTCAGTTCTTGGATTTTTTGCAAAAGCCAATTGAATTCCCAGGATTTTGCTGAAAAAAACCCTTGGTTTGGAAGACTACTGCAAGGTGTTCTTTAATTTCTAAAATCTTAAGGAAAACATGTTGTACGATCTTGGGGACTTTATCGTATGGAGGGTGATTCAACATTTGGGATTTTTTGTATGTAAATGAGGAAATGGAATTTGTTGTAACCATCGTTCGGTTCTCATGATTTTGTTGTAACCCGCCATATAATTTTTGGGATTCTGTTGTGGGAAGTAACTCAATTTCTTGGATTATTTTTAATGTTAGAAGGTTTGTTGCATTAGACGGCTTAAAGTCAATATCATTCAGTTCTTGGATTTTTGCAAAAGCCAATTGAATTCCCAGGATTTTGCTGAAAAAACCCTTAGTTTGGAAGACTACTGCGAGGTGTTCTTTAATTTCTAAAATCTTAAGGAAAACATGTTGTACGATCTTGGGGACTTTATCGTATGGAGGGTGATTCAACATTTGGGATTTTTTTGTATGTAAATGAGGAAATGGAATTTGTTGTAACCATCGCTCGGTTCTCATGATTTTGTTGTAACCCACCATATAATTTTTGAGATTCTGTTGTGGGAAGTAACTCAATTTCTTGGATTATTTTTAATGTTAGAAGGTTTGTTGCATTAGACGGCTTAAAGTCAATATCATTCAGTTCTCGGATTTTTTTGCAAAAGCCAATTGAATTCCCAGGATTTTGCTGAAAAAAACCCTTAGTTTGGAAGACTACTGCGAAGTGTTCTTTAATTTCTAAAATCTTAAGGAAAACATGTTGTACGATCTTGGGGACTTTATCGTATGGAGGGTGATTCAACATTTGGGATTTTTTGTATGTAAATGAGGAAATGGAATTTGTTGTAACCATTGTTCGGTTCTCATGATTTTGTTGTAACCCACCATATAATTTTTTGGATTCTATTGTGGGAAGTAACTCAATTTCTTGGATTATTTTTAATGTTAGAAGGTTTGTTGCATTAGACGGCTTAAAGTCAATATCATTCAGTTCTTGAATTTTTTGCAAAAGCCAGTTGAATTCCCAGGATTTTGCTGAAAAAAACCCTTGGTTTAGAAGACTACTGCAAGGTGTTCTTTAATTTCTAAAATCTTAAGGAAAACATGTTGTACGATCTTGGGGACTTTATTGTATGGAGGGTGATTGAACATTTGGGATTTTTGTATATAAATGAGGAAATGGAATTTGGTGTAACCATCGTTCGGTTCTCATGATTTTGTTGTAACCCACCATATAATTTTTGAGATTCTGTTGTGGGAAGTAACCCAATTTCTTGGATTATTTTTAATGTTAGAAGGTTTGTTGCATTAGACGGCTTAAAGTCGCTATCATTCAGTTCTTGGACTTTTTTGCAAAAGCCAATTGAATTCCCAGGATTTTGCTGAAAAAAACCCTTGGTTTGGAAGACTACTGCGAAGTGTTCTTTAATTTCTAAAATCTTAAGGAAAACTAGTTGTACGATCTTGGGGACTTTATCGTATGGAGGGTGATTCAACATTTGGGATTTTTTGTATGTAAATGAGGAAATGGAATTTGTTGTAACCATTGTTCGGTTCTCATGATTTTGTTGTAACCCACCATATAATTTTTTGGATTCTGTTGTGGGAAGTAACTCAATTTCTTGGCTTATTTTTAATGTTAGAAGGTTTGTTGCATTAGACGGCTTAAAGTCAATATCATTCAGTTCTTGAATTTTTTGCAAAAGCCAGTTGAATTCCCAGGATTTTGCTGAAAAAAACCCTTGGTTTAGAAGACTACTGCAAGGTGTTCTTTAATTTCTAAAATCTTAAGGAAAACATGTTGTACGATCTTGGGGACTTTATTGTATGGAGGGTGATTCAACATTTGGGATTTTTTGTATGTAAATGAGGAAATGGAATTTGGTGTAACCATCGTTCGGTTCTCATGATTTTGTTGTAACCCACCATATAATTTTTGAGATTCTGTTGTGGGAAGTAACCCAATTTCTTGGATTATTTTTAATGTTAGAAGGTTTGTTGCATTAGACGGCTTAAAGTCGCTATCATTCAGTTCTTGGACTTTTTGCAAAAGCCAATTGAATTCCCAGGATTTTGCTGAAAAAAACCCTTGGTTTGGAAGACTACTGCAAGGTGTTCTTTAATTTCTAAAATCTTAAGGAAAACATGTTGTACGATCTTGGGGACTTTATTGTATGAAGGGTGATTCAACATTTGGGATTTTTGTATGTAAATGTGGAAATGGAATTTGTTGTAACCATCGTTCGGTTCTTACGATTTTGTTGTAACCCACCATATAATTTTTGGGACTTTCTTATAGAAAGTAAGTCAATTTCTTGGATTTTTAAAGTTAGAAAGTTTGTTGCATTAAACGGCTTATAGTTAATATGATTCAGTTCTTGAATTTTGTTGCTAAAGCCGGTCGAATTCCCACGACTTTGCTGAGAAAAAATCCTTAATTTTGAAGATTACTATGAGGATGTTCTTTAGTTTCAAAAATGTTAGGGATATGTAAATGGGAAATGAAATTTGTTGTAAACATCACCCGATTTTCATAATTTTGTTGTAATTCGCCATATAATTTTTGGGCTATTGTTGTGGAAAGTAACTTAATTTCTTGGATTTTTTAAAGTTACAAGATTTGTTGTATTAGATGGCTTAAAATCAAGATGATTCAATTCTTGGATTTTGTTGCAAAATACAATTAAATTCCCAGAATTTTGCTGGGAAAACACCTTAGCTTTGAAGACTACTGCGAAGATCTTGGGGACTTCATTGCATAGACTTTGGTTCAGCATTTTGAATTTTGATATGTAAATAGAAGATGAAATTTGTTGTAACCATCACTTGGCTTTGATAATTTTGTTGTATTCTACAATATAATTTTTGGGGCTTTGTTGTGGAAAGCAACTCAATTTCTTAGATTTTTTAATGCTAGAAAGTTTGATGTATTAGACGCCTTAACGTCAATATGATTCAGTTCTTAGCTTTTATTGCAAAAACCGGTTGAATTCCCAGGATTTTGCTGGGAACACCCTTAATTTTAAATACTACTGCGAGGATGTTCTTTAATTTCGGAAGTCTTAAGGAAAACGTATTGTACGATCTTGGGGACTTCATTGTATGGAAGATTGCTCAATATTGGGGATTTTTTGTATGTAAAAGAGAAATGAAATTTATTGTAACCATCGTTCAGATTTGACAATTTTGTTCTAATCTACAGTATAATTTTTGGGACTTTGTCGTGGAAAGTAACTCATTTTTTTGGATATCTAATGTTAGGTCTATTATGCTTAACGTCGATATGATCCTTGGATTCCGTTGTGAAAGTCGATGGAATTCTTAAAACTTTGCTGCGAAAACTCCTCAAATTTGAAGAGTACTCTGTTCACGTTCTTTAGTCCCGAAAATCTTAAGGAAAACATGTTGCATGATCTTGGAGACTCTATAATATGGAGGATAGTTCAATATTTGAGTTTTTTCTATGTAAAGGGGAAATGATATTTGTTATAGTAACCATCAGTCCGGTTTGATCAGTTTGTTGTATTCCCCCAGAAAACTTTTGGGGCTTTATTGTGGAAAATGACTGGATTTCCTAGAATTCTAAATGTTGAGATTTTTTTCATATTGAGACGGTTAATTTCTAATAAGTGGAGGATTAGGACGAACGCTGGCAAGTGTGTTGCGATCAGATTCATCAGGTGAAGACGTTTGATTGAGGACAAGCGCCTTCCCTGGAGCTCAACTGTCAAGTACGTAGGAATGAACCTGAATCATCGGCTTGCCTTCAAAGCCCATTTCGACACGGTCCTCAAAAAATATCATAGGATAAGACAGGTCCTACAACCGCTCCTTTGCGAGAAGTCCACATTAGAAATCAGGACGAAACTGATGGTGTATAAAATCTATCTAAGACCAATGCTAAACTACGTTGCGATATCCCAGTCGACAACGGCCAAATCATACATCTTCAGAATAACTGTTGCGGAGAACAAAATGCGCTAACGATGGTAACAGCTGCCGATCTCGATATTTCTACTTGCAGTATTTTCATGAATTTCCTGGCGATAGCCCCATTTGGGAGGGTAAAGAACTCAGATAATCCGGCGGTTTGTTACCTCTCATCAGATCAGAACAGACCCCCGTTTAAGATATACGCGAGTAGGGTGCAGGATCTCCTGAGGGAGTAGATGTCGATTCAGATAATTGTATAAAGTCGTTGAGCACCGCCATCGAAGACCAGGACTACAGACCGAATCTTGTAGATCACCCGTCAACTTCATGAAGCGCGAAGCACAAGTCATGGCAAAGATGACTGAGGAGTACCTGGAGTCGAGCTCGGCCTCGGGATAGCGCGCGACAAACTTCAACCATAAAGTCAAACTTAACTAATGAACAAAATCTCTCACGTGTAGATATTCAGGAAATCAAATCACTTTTGAGAACAAAATCCCAAAAGATGAAATTAAACGAACGTCCATAACCAAATTCCCAATTTTTCAAAATTACAGAAATTCAACTGCACTTCTTCCTATAACAACATTATCTTTAACCGAAGATTTCCACCATACCACCGAAGAAAAGTAATGTTTTTAATCGTCACACCATTCCCAAATTCATGAAATTTTAATCTCGGATTCATAAATATAAGTCAATGTCCTGGGTTATATATGTACATATGTGTAAAGAATTTAACAGATTGTGAAGAGAAAATTTTTGTTCTAATTCTAATGCTGAAGCGGTGAAAGTAGTTTAACGCACATAGATATGTTTCTGCATTGTTAATTACAGATTTTTCCTTCATTTTTTCGTCATTTAAAACTGTTCATAATTCCGGCTATTCAAAGAAATGTTTAAATCATAATTTTCTTTTGCTTTATTACAGGTACACCCCATACGACTTAAGAGTTCGTCTCGGCGAATGGGACGTGAACCACGACGTCGAATTCTATCCCTACATCGAAAGGGACGTTTCGAACGTCTTGATCCATCCGGAATTCTACGCCGGAACCCTCTACAACGACATCGCCGTCCTACGAATGGACAAGCCGGTAGATTTCACCAAACATCCGCACATCAGCCCGGCTTGTCTGCCGTCCACGTACGACGACTACACCGGCTCCAGATGCTGGACCACCGGCTGGGGCAAAGACGCTTTTGGCGATTTCGGCAAGTATCAAAATATCCTGAAGGAAGTCGACGTGCCCGTGGTCGGTCACGCCCAATGCCAAAGACAGATGCAGCAAACGCGATTAGGGTACGAATTCAAATTGCATCCCGGGTTTATCTGTGCGGGCGGGGAAGAAGGTAAAGATGCTTGCAAAGGGGACGGTGGGGGCCCAATGGTGTGCGAACGAGCGGGTTCGTGGAAGTTGATCGGCGTCGTCAGTTGGGGTATCGGATGTGGACAGGTCGGTGTACCGGGTGTTTATGTAAAAGTGGCGCATTATCTTGACTGGATCAAGCATATCGTACAAAGATTATGAGGTCGCAAAACGGTAGAGACGAGGGATGGAGTGGCGCCCCAATATCCCGGTGATCGATTAATTAATAATCTCTTAATTATTTAATACGATTCTTATTTATATTAGCATTAAGTTTAAATTAATTCATTACTCTATTTATTGTAATTAAATTCTAAGCAAGATCCATTTTGGTAGTAACTTGTTAATTGGACAATTTTGTAATAAAGCCATTTGAACAAAATATAAATTCCGAAATAGTTTTCACCCTTTTTTCTATATTATATATGATAGTTCTCTACCACAATTAGGTCAATTAAACAAGAGTGATGGAAACAATAGTTATATTCTCACAACGTTTACAAACGTTTTCGGAACACCTTCAAGATAAGTATAAAGGTCACGAAATATATACAGGATGGCGCACGACTAGCGCCTCGGACTGTAGCTCCCAAACTAATATATATTTTTTAAATCTTTTTTGACAAGATGGTGTTCGTTTATAATAGACATAATTAGAAAATATTGTCATTTATACAGGGCGCCCATAAAAAGGCGCTAAGTATCAAACTTATGTTTTTCTTTTAAATGGAACACTATATGTTTTTGCCTTTTTTGGAATTGTATCGAAAAAATAAAGGTGAGTTACTTCAATGTTTCCTATACCTATCGTTTACCGTTTTTGAAGTATTTGAGGATTTTCGAAAAAGTAAAATGTTTTGAAAATAGACATAACAGAGAAACTAACTGAAATTTTCAAATCATGTTTTTAGCCTTGATTTGGTATATCGTGGGCTACTTGTTTTCAGGTATGTGATTTTACAACAATGTACAGGATGATTCCATAGATCGGTTTTATTTGTCTCAAGTTCAATAGTATATAACTTTGTTATTTCAACTGGAACAGCCTGTATATTTTTAGACTAGGAGAAAGGTTTTTCAATTCCTACCCAAATTGTATTAGATTTTCCAATACCTATCTCTTGTGGTTTCAGAGAAATCTGAAGGTATGTTAAATACCATGGCATTTAAAAAAAAATAACTTTGATACTTAGCGCTTTTTTGGGGCGCCCTGTACCTATAAATGACAATATTTTCTAATTATGTCCATTATAAACGTACAGCATCTTGTCAAAATAGATTAACTCCTTGCACTATTTTCACGAGTCTGACTCGTGATGAAAATGTTAGGCCAAACTTGAATATCACGAGTCAGGCTCGTTGTTCAATTTCACGGCAAACGTGGATATCACGAGTCAGGCTCGTAATCGACATTTCGGGCCAAACATGAATATCATGAGCCGTGCCCGTGGTCTTAATCTCGGGCCACCAGGAACGCCTGAATGAGGTCTTATCTCTTCTTTCCTTTTCTTGAATGATTGGGTATTTTATCTTGTATCTTATTGTATTTTGAATTTTACAAGAGCACCACCGCGTGAAGTCAACACGAGCATGCCTATCTCGCACTCATTGTCAGTCGTAAGAATGGTCGTAAGATGTGTTCAAAGTTCCGACACTCAGTCTTCGCCGCTTCGACTCTTTTCGGGACCACTCAGGCGCCCGAGTTTGGCACGGCTGATTGTGAATTTCGGCGTAGTGCAAGGGGTTAAAAAAGTATATATTAGTTTGGGAGCTACAGTCCGAGGCGCTAGTCGTTGGCCACCTGTATATTTTTTGACCATACAGCAAAAAATTACACATAATATGATCAAGTGATCTGTGAAAAATTGACTTTAATGTCATGGAGTTGTCTCGAGAATTAGATGATGAAGATGACGAAGAAGCATCCGCATCAGAATGTGAAGAATCAATTATGGAGACGATCGAGAAGGAATTTCAAGAATCGCTAAATCAAGTTGAAGAATACAAGAAATCGAAAACAGATCGTCATTGCACATATAGTGAGTACCTATCGATTAAAAAATTCATGCCATGCTCCAATCGAAAACATCACTCCCTTTCTAGATCCTACCATAATCTATTTAAACGATAACATTTTTGCCATTCTTCTGGAGATATTGGAGAAAATGCTATTTAAGGCAATCGAAACTAATAGTTTAGGGGTAAGATTTAGGAGTCATTTCATGTCAAGTTGAGCAGGGTTCTACGCCCAATCTCTTTGAATCTTCAAATATGACGCAATTAAACGTGTTCTTGTACAGTGATTTCCAATTATCTGCCGGTAATGGGTAACCTAAGAGGCTATTTGTGATCGCAGCACCCTCCCCCTCCTCCGGTTTCCTTTAATGTATTAAATTACCAACCCTTCCTCCCATTAATAATTGATGTTAGGAAATCTACAAACCTTGAAATTTAAAACAGTAGACTCGGTCGTTTATGATTTTTCGCATTACATTAATTCTAGACCTTTTCATTTTGTTTGGTCTGCGGACCATCATTTGGAAACCACTGCTTTAGGGTATCAAAAGGAGGTTACCACAAAAATTTCCGTTGTAATCTCTATTCGCGAAAAAGTTAGAGACCATGAAGTGGAAGTTATTTTTGCACTGACCACTCGCAAGGAAAATAAGACAACAAGTATGATAAAGTACAACTTAACGAAGTTACGGACAAAATTTAAATTTCGCTCTTGTCAAATTTCAGTCATAATTGGAGATTGCTTCCTCTTCCTGTGGACAACCTAAAACTACTAAAAGATATGGAAAATTTTTGTAATGTGAAAATTTGAGCTAAAATCCCTCAGATCTGGTGCAGTCAGAAACCGGAAATATCCGGAGTTGGCAACGCTAATAGCTCTAAATACTAATATTTTTGTTTTCCAAGGTTTCTCATCCTGTGCTGTCACTTTCATTTTGTTATTCGTTGTCCTATCTGTTGTTTATTACATTTTATGATTTCTATTGCGGATTTTGAAGGTATTGTTATAGATGTTGTTTGACATTGATAGCCTTCTTTCTAAGGAATTAGTTATGTTTTATTGTCAACAGTTGGCACCACAACCTGAAAAAACACTATCTGCAAAGATTGGAACATGTTTTTGCAGATTATATAACATAATCAGACTGCTGCCACAGCGAACTCCCAGCTTAATCCTATCACTTTCGGACCGTTAATGATTTTATTAAAAAACATAAAAAATATTTGTCTTTTGGGACTTAATTGTATCCTAGAACGTCACCGCGAAGATTATTGATGGTAAAGACTGAGTAGATTTAAAGGATCACAACGCGCTCCCGACGAGGAATTTCGGACCAGATGTTCATGTCCTCGTGATTATTTTACATTGGTGGGCGTTAGGTCCTCCAGAACATCCAAAATGCGACGGATCTCCAATCGGACCCAGATTACTCTTGCAATTTAGAATTACGAACACCTTTCTCGATAACATTGTACTTTGCTAGTTCATAAAAGGAGGAAGCAATGCCCAATTATCTCAGAAACTTTACCCAAAAGATTGCCATTACTAATGTGAAAAATTTCAATTCATTCCGAAGAGTTAATGTAGCCCCTTTATTTTCGTGTCAATGTTTACCGCAATGATGATCTCCACTTAGAGGCTTTTAACTTCTGCGAACTTTTGTTTGAAACCCTAATGATTATATGAGCAAAATTTTATTACAATTGAAAGAAATCGAACATAAACGATTTTCTGAATTGATCAACTTGATGTGAAATGATTCGTCGGCGAATAATCAGAGTACGATGTTCCCAAACTATTAAGCTAATACAAATGGATTTTCTGCGCATAGTATCATAAAACTCCCTTCAATCCAATGGATTTCATAGCCGAACAATTATGGAATTTAAATCCCAAACATCCAGAACGTCAGGAAACTTGGGTTAATATTTTTGATACGGATTGGGCTAAGGAGCTTTTAACGAAAAGGTAGGAATAACATATCGATATCCCACCTACATATATTTGGTAAGATTTAAAAAATTCAGAAACAAAGTTCCAATCCCTTAAAAGATCTGATACCAGATTGCAGTTGGTAAATGAAATAAATATTTTAGAACAAAAAACAATGGTTTTAACGGCGTGCCGTATGCCACCTTCTTTGTGACGCTTATGTTTATATGTACATATATACAGGACGGGGCAGAGAAATCGGACTTATTATAGGTATACAAAATACGTTACGAAGTAATTAATTTTTTGCTTTTATTCTAATTCATGTGAAGGGCACAAGTGGAAATTACTGTACAAGCAAAAAAATGTTTTTGAATATCGCGTTGTGAGGATGACAACCCACAAGCTCATCGATAATCCAAGATAAGCGATGAAGCTTATTTCCACTTCAATCCCAGTAAACATTTTTTAAATTTCGCGGATAGATTAAGTTGGTAGTTCCGGCAATAGTGAACATATTCACATGCATTGTGTTTAGAAATTGGCGAGTATGTCCACTATTGAAGGAACTATCAACTTAAACTGTCGGCGAAATTTAAAAATACGTACGTTAGTAAATAAAATGTTTGCTATTGGGCCGCTGTTAACCCTCAATAACTTGACGAACGGTCTCTCCATTCGTCCGAAGTTAAAGTCTAGTGTGCGATTTCGTCCAATGGAATTATTAGTCCATATTTCTTCGAGGATATTACTGACCATACAGTTATACTAACAGCACGCTATATTCAAATGCTGGAAGCTTCTTCACTACAGAACTTTAACGATTTCCTATGAATGAGAAAACTCATTTCCAACAAGATGCAGCAACTAGTCATAGAGTCAGGGTGACAATGAATCTTTTGAAAGACCTCTTCCTGAACCGCCTCGTTAGTAGGAATGGCTTCCACGATCGCCAAACCTGACCTCTTATGATTTCTTTTTTATTAACATATCTCAAGTCCAAGGTTCTTGAAACCCTCCCAGCAACAATACAGGAATTAAAACTGAGGATTAGATAAGTTCATGCAATACTACCAACAGTAATAACGTCGTATTAATACGTCAGTGAAAATTTCCGTATGAAGCCCAATGTGTACAAAATAATGGTTGCCATCTTCTTGGCGTGATATTCAAAACGTGAAACGTTGTTTTGCTTGTATACAAATTTTGCATTTGTGCCCTTTCTTAAATTTGTTGCGAAGAATGCAAAAATAAACGATTTCATAAGTACTTTTTAGTACCTATAAGAAGTGCGGTTTCACTGCCCCATCCTGTACAGTGTGGAATTCTGCATTCGGCATACCGCAACGGACTTAAAAACGTCTTAAAAAAACGTTGAGTATAGCAAATCTTGTTTCACAATCAGATTAAATACTTTTTGTTTGAATAGCCCAAGACCATATTTTCCATTTTCTTGGATTTGGAGCAAAGAATACGCGACATTGAAAATTCAATCTTACATGAGAGGGTACTGGGTGCGTAAAAGGGAGGACGTCCAAGAATTGCGACAATTTTGGAAGGTAAAAAATTCCGCCAGAAACCTCAACACGACCTGACAAATCACATTTTCAATTACCAGGCATTGGAAGAGGACCGAGGGGTTGACAAGGAATTGGAGGATTTACGATCGAAGCAATGCCAATGTAATAAAGATAGCAAATGCTCCATGCACCAGCTACTGAATTAACTACTTGCATTTAAATTTGGTTATAAACAGCGAATTGCAGAATACACTACTTAATAAAACCGAATTTAATTTAATCACTAAATAACATATTACAACTTAATTCCTTTATATAAACTCAAGGAGGCTGGTTCTCCTAAGCCGATTTTGAACTCAACATTGGGATTTTCACCTTTTTTCGCTACTCTAATTTGGGTCCTATTATAGGCTATCTCCATTTCCAGATCCGTAACCACTCCTTTAGTTTTCATTTCACGAAGTAACATTTCTCTCATCAATGGGGGAAACTCCATTGTGCGGGGATAAATTTTCTGTTCCTCGCTAGCCTGCAGGTTGTAATTATAAAATTTTTCCTCCTCATCCTTGGGTATCAATCGATAATCTGGTTTGTAACTTGCAGACTCGATCCATATAGGTTTCGGTAGTTTCTGACCTCTAAATGTTTTCTCGACAAGAACTCTGACTTTACGTAGATTCTGTAAGAGTTACTTTGATATAAGTAGACGTAAAGGAACGCGAAATATTCTTACATCTACGGATGGCTGGTCCGATTCGGCTAGGGCTTCCACTTTTAGTATTTTCATAAAAGAAGGTTCGGGTATCTTTGATAAAACCAGTTCCTATACACCAAACGGCCTACACCAAAATACTTTAAATTACCTACAAGTTCCCATAGGGTTTTCCCTACGAAACTGTGTGTGCGACCAATATATTTATACGGCATTATCCACCTTCTTCACTCAGAATATTGGAGGTTAGGATACCTATAATGTATTATATTGATTTATTTCTATTGCCTCATTGAAATAAACGAAATTGATACCTTTGAAGTGCTTTTAAATTGAATTAAATTGATTTTTTAAATTTGTACATTTATTTCAAATAGATTAAATTTTAACCTAAAATTTTCCTTCTATGATCGCAAATATGGTACAATTATAGGAGGTATACGCAAACACATTCGAATGACGAACGAATGTGTGATGCACCTGGTCAAACCACCCATAAACGCTAACGCTATTTCCCGCATTACACGGCGCGTAAGTATAAATATGACTTATTTATTATGATGACGCGCGTGGTCAAATGAACAAAAACTCTGAACTTTCGACATCCTTTTAGATATACCTTTTATATTTATATCATAGGAGCATCTATTCGATGTAATGTCATAATATGAAACCTAACCTATACGTGCCTATGTATAACCCAAAATAAAGTAAATTCTTCATTTATATCGATTAATTCATAAACAAACTAATAATTTCATCGATTCAAGTGGATTGATAAATTTTAATTTCCATTTAACTTGGAAATATGGAAGCAGAGAAGCCCGAAGTGGAAGACACAAATCAACAAACTCAAAGTGTTGAAGCTGATGTACCCCAAAAACAAGCTTCTCAGACCGAATACGATCCGAAAAACGTCCATTACGAAGGCGACCTGGCAATATACACGGAGCAGTCCTCGGGATATCAATACCAATGGGATAAAACGGAAGAGAAGTGGGTGCCCAGAACCAATGTTGAGTATGGCTACGAAGACGATACTCACACCTATACCGATGCTGATGGTGTAAAATTCTTTTGGGATAAGGAAAAGAGCGCATGGTTCCCGAAGATCAACGACGATTTTATGGCGCGTTATCAGATGAGTTACGGCTTTGTAGACAATGGTAATGTAAGTACGAATACTACCAAGAAAGAAACTCAGCCAGAAAAGGAGATTAAGGTTGAAAAAGCCGGAACCCAAAGGTAACTTCAAATTTCTTGAATTTGCAGGTCATCAAAACATTTTACTATATTTTCTTACTCTACGAGTTTTATTCATTATTATTATGGATCTTCACCAAATAAAAGCCAGTTCTATTCAATTTCAGAAATTATTTCTGGGATAAAAATTATTGAACTTTTTTTTCAATGGAGTTTGAAAATGCAGCCATATCTTTGCTCTATTTATTTAAGGGGTTAAGAGGAAACCGAACGATCCGACCTGGTTCGAGTTGGATGAGGAGCGCAATACAAAGGTGTATGTCAGTAACTTACCCACCGATATTACTGAAGAAGAATTTGTTGAGCTGATGCAGAAATGTGGACTGGTAATGCGAGATCCAATAACTCAGAGAATGAAAATTAAACTCTATAAAGAACCAGGAACTGATTATTTGAAAGGAGATGCCTTATGCACTTACATTCGCGTGGAATCTGTCGATTTAGCGATGAAATTATTAGATAATTCCATGTTTAAAGGTAAGATTATATTGTTATATGGGTTATTAAATAGTTTCTTGCTAAACTTTTATTTCAATTCCAATTTCCAGATAAGAAAATTAAGGTCGAAAGAGCAAAATTTCAAATGCGCGGCGAGTATGATCCCAAATTAAAACCGAAAGGAAAGAAACGAAAGGATAAAGATAAACTCAAACGCATGCAAGAAAAGCTATTCGATTGGCGTCCGGAACGGATGAAAGGCGAACGAGCGAAACACGAAAAGGTCGTCGTCGTCAAGAACGTCTTCGATCCTAAAGTGTTTGACGAGGAGGTCGGTTTAATTCTCGAATATCAACAAGATTTAAGAGAAGAATGTTCAAAATGCGGAGAAGTGCGTAAAGTTATTATTTACGACCGGCATCCCGAAGGAGTTATTCAGGTTAACATGAAGGAACCCGATGAAGCGGACGCGGTCGTATCCCTCTTGAACGGAAGGTGGTTTGGTAAGAGACAACTGACGGCGGAAATATGGGATGGGAAGACTAAATTTAAGATCGCCGAGACGGATTCGGAAATTTCGCAAAGGCTTAATAAATGGGACAAATTTTTAGAGGGAGATGATGCAAATAAAACGAAGGGAAAAGCGTCGAATGTAGAATAATTTTGTAAATATAGGCAATAAATCGATATATAATTATTTATTTGGTAGTTGTCCTATTGTCATTGCCTAAATCCTCCTGCCAGCATCTACAGACCGTATCCTATTACTACCGATATTCGTCAGGACACCATTTGCTACAGTTGATAGGTTGATAAGAGGCAGGTCTTTGGTCCCTATTTTGATAACTAGCTTGTATAGATGAGATAAGGATCAAAACAAGTACGAGGTGTAATAATTATTATTAGTACATTGAGAATCAGAAGCATCTAGTACATGAGGGTACTAAGTGGTTCCCAAAAAGAGTAATGTAACGCTAGTAGACAAGCGTTACTTATCCTAATTTCTTGAAAATGTTATCTTAATACAAGGCAAAATCGTCCCCATGTGGGTTTTCGAAATTGTTAATGTTTTCCAACTGAAATCGGTTAACTCTTACACTTATAAAATCGATTCTTTGGAAAATTACAAATACGCATTTCGTCAAACAAGTGGTCATCCTCAACGGAGAATAACGCGAAGAAGAGGAAAATTAGTTAACGATATTTTAAACGAGTACCCTTCACCGTCTCAATGGATATCGTCAATTTCCACGACGACACTGTCTTTTCTTTGCCAAACTTCCTTAGCTTCAGAATTTAACATTTTCTCTAAATTCAATTCTAATTTTCGCAATTCCCTTTTTGCCAAAAAGAATGGCGCTCGACGTCAATACAAGGAACAAAAGAATGATAGAGCCAAAAGAGCAGAAAACAACGTTTAAAGAGTTAGGGGAAAGGGAAAACGTATGGAACCGCAGTGAAATAGAGAATTAGTAAGGATTAGAAAAATAGCAATTTCAATTGCTTTGTTAATCGCAGAAGTGCTATACCGTACTGAGGAGTCCTAATTAGGACGAAACTTGTCTACGGCTGCAGTCCGCGATTAACAAAGCGTAATTCCCTCCATGATAATTATTGGTATATGCATGTAAGCTGCAGTGCAGCTCTTGCGCAACTTTCCATGAGAGTTGCCAACAAATCAACCTCATTGTAGGTCATGATTTCTACTTTTCTACTCTTTGTAATTAGTAAGGATTTGTTTAAATAAGATATTTTGTTGAACCATTAATTGGAACAAAGTATTTTGTTGGAAATTTGAAAAAGGAAAAACGCGAAATTGCGCACAAAACGTTGCTCAAAGAATGAGAAGATTGGGAAAATGTAGCAGCGGCAGTCGCGATTTCATTGAGGATCATTTATTTTCCCAATCCCCTCAACTATTTGACACGAACTCCAACCCCCAGGGAATCGGAAACCACTGCTCTACAACAAAATCGTGCATTGCAGATTTTCGTTTTAACATACCAGTGAAAGTGCGTGACAGTCTAAAGATTTACCCTCAGTCAGAAAAAAAGGTAATGTTGAGCATGTCGTGGGATTTATCGGCGGTGGTTTATTCTGATCTGCTGTCACATAATCAAAGGATTAACTCACAAGTCAAATATTGCGAATAACTTGACAATTTAAAGAAGCTTTTGCTTAAAATCGGGCTTGCTGTAATTGATACAGGCGATTACTTTTTCACCAATGAAAATACCCGAGCATACATAAACAAGCGGCTAAAGATCACGTGAATTCCTTTCACACACATTTCGAACCTATATCACATAAAAAGTTAAACAAAGTTTTTATATAATCTAGCATACTTATAAAATTGCTAATTATCTTGGACATAATCATCCATAAAACTTAAAAAGAAACAAAACAGTAAAACAAAACGATAAAACGAATGATTTAAAATTTTTCTACTTTTTTAATTATTAGATTTCTGTAAGAATCTTTGATAGCGATAATAAGAACTGTGGTGTATTTACCGACACTGTATCACATCGGTATACTTCTCACCACACAATTGTTAAAATTGATGACACGTGTTTCGCTAGCACGAGGTAAGCATTCAAATCACTTCAGTTTATATACGATTTTGATAATCCTTGCCTCGTGCTAGTGAAACACGTGGCACCAAATTTATTATTAGATAATTGTATGCTCAGGAGTTTCCGATGTGATATAGTGTCAGCAGGAACTTTTGCATATTCAACATCTCAGTTTGTTTTTAATACCAAGAATGTTAAGTTGGCTAATCTTTGATGTACCATATATAATCGTTGCACTCTGTTAATTCTAGTTAAACCTGAAAAGTTGTATTCAGAAGAACCCTCACTGCAAGCAAATGTCCTGTTGCTATCATAATATAAACTTTCTCAAAAGGCATTTTCTATTTGTGTATTTATTCAAATATATATATATATATTTTTTTTTGAAAATTCAATATCATTTATAATTTTTTTGACCACGGTTAGCTCTTCATCGAAAGGCAACAAAATCCCAAACGAAGATAAATAACCAATACCGTTATAATCCAAATCTTCGACTGCCTGAAGTGAATTTACAAGCGGACTTTTCACTAAAGCGCTGTTGCAGGGCGGTTAATATTATGTCGATTGCTTCATAAAACGTAGATTTCAAACCTAAAGTAGAAGAAAAGTTTCCAGTTGATTCCATTACAACAAAATGTTTAAGTTTAGAATTTGAAAACTTCCAGATTCCGACAAACAAATCTAAAAGCACAAAAACATTCCTCACAGGCACGTATTATTCTTTGGCAACGTGAATCTGGTATTTAAAGCAAATATAAAAATTTCTGTCAGAGCGGTAGAAATAAAAAAATATTTGCGGCGTCATTATGGAATCTAATGATACAGGTGTTGGTATAAAATAAAATAAACTTTCCCTATTATTACTAAGGTTTTGATAAAAGAGTGGATGACATGTTATCATTAAGTAGTGTAAACCGGACTCACGCTGTCACTTCTAAGAATTTTATTATCCAATGATAACTTATCATTGGTAAGTTATTATCCAATGTTCGTAGAAGCTACGAGTTCGTTTTACACTGTTTAATGATAACACGGCAGCCACTCTTTTAGCAAACCTTAATTATTACAATGCCCAGGGGGCCAAAGGGATAAGCGGGGGTGAGCCCCTTTCGCTACCCCTCTACTTATTATTCAATGTTCGTAGAAGTGACAACGAGTCCGGTTTACACTAGTTAATGATAACACGGCAGCCTCTATTTTATCAAACCTTAATTATTACATTCCCCGGGGGCAAAGGTATAAGCAGGGGGTAAGCACCTTTCGCCACCCCTGACTACGACCCCGAATAACTGTATTGAAATTTGAAACTGTCACTAAACTAAAACTGCCATAAATGTTCTGTGTAAGGGTGGTTACATACTCTTGCGCTCTCAGGTACCGGCCGCCTCTGTTAAGAATTGAATTCTGCGTATACAATAAGAGTTTTATTCGAAAAATTTAAGCACCATTACCTCGAAAAATTGAATAAAAATTTTAGAATCTATCGGTTAAGCATATTGATAAACGATTATTCGTGCAAAAAAATCGTGAAAAAGAAATCAGCAATTTCTCATAATAAGAACTATAAATTTCATACACTGCTTATTTTATGTATGTATACGATAAGACAATATAGGGAATAATCTAATGGGTGTATTATCGAAATGTAGTAAATTTGCGGGGTGCTTAAAAATTACCGATAATTTTCATGAAAGTGCGTTGTTAATAATTCCACGAGTTCGAAGAATTAGATTAGATTTATTGTTAGAGTAGGTAGAATGGTATTCAGGGAGAATATTTCTCGAATAAAAATACAAAACACTTGCAACCAATAGTATGACCTACGTTATTTATCCATTTATTGAAACAGTAACGTATAACAAACTTATTATTTATTTATTGAATAGTATGAACTGCAGTTATAATAACTGTAAACAACGTTTTGATTTTGCGACGATATTGCCCCAGAACCACTATTGCTTGCTACAGGAGGAGACATATTCTGTTGAGGCTCAAGTTCCGTTCCGTCCTCCCTTATTTTTTCAATTATTTCTTTATGATGGTCTTTGTCTATTTGTAAGTATTATAGCTGGATATCGACTTCGCATTAGAATGGCCTGTGAGTTTCATTAGATTTTGTTCTGAGACTCCGCTTTTGGTGAGCTTTCATACGGCGGTTGCCCTAAGTGAATGATTTGTAATTTTCTTAGTGGTGTTGAAGCCCAATTATACTGCTTGTTTTCTTTTGTCCCTTGTTGATATTTCATTTACTCCTACGAGAGTGTTTTTGAACCAATTATCGTCGATTCTCCAATATGGATTTGGGGTCCAAAATAGCCGGCTGCTGGTGATTTTTCGTCTTTTATCTGGAAGTTTTAGAAACGGTCTGATTGGGCAAAAGTTATCTGAATCATTCTTTACAAGCCATTTTGTATCAGCTTGTGACTAGCTACCTCCTTGCGTGGTTTTCGAGAAAAGAGGGTTATATTGGATTCTGCTTCTTTTTTGCTGTTGTTGTTGGCTTATTCTTTAACGAATGTGATTTCTGCGCGTCTTCACAGTCTCTTCAAGCAAGTTCATAAGACAGTATCATCACTAAACCTCGATCAAAGAGTGGATGTCCTGTTATCATTAAGTAGTGTAAACCGGTCCTTAATGATAACACGTCATCCACTTTTCTATTAAACCTTACTCATCAAATCATCGCAAGCTTTGACAAGTTCTTTTAGTACATTGTAGGTCAAAAGTGCAGCAGACTCTTTATGTTTGTCTTCCATGCCTTGTAAAATCTTTCTTTTGACATTTCTTGCATCTCGGGCAGTTTTAAATTCAATTCGTTGGAAAGGATTTATTTTGATTCCATATTCATTAAAATACTTTTCCATTAGTAATTTGACAGTAACATTCTAAAGGACTTTTACTGTATGTTCTTTATATTCCTCACCATTTTGCTTTCTCATATTAAAGGTCTAATTGTTCAAAATGAATGCAAGTTGGGATATTGAAGTCCCTGATTCGAATGTGTACTTTCTTGGCGCAAAATGACAAACTGTCTCCAGACGCTGTCCTTGCTCTTTTTCGTGCTTTTGGGTGTATTTCTAATAAAATTATCGTTAATTTCTCGTTCTAGGATATCCCCAAAACGATTCATGGCGTTAAAAAATTTTTTTTTTGACGTTCACGCCCCGATTGCAGCGATGTCATGGAATTTCCACTGTAATTTTTTAATTTCCATTTAATAATTCAGTATCCTTTGCATTGTTACAACAGTGTATGAGTGAAATATTTGATAAAATCCAATTGAAACAACCGCCTTATTACTGGTTAATTTAAAATTTAAAATTTGTTGACAGTTGGTAGTGGAGGCACCTATCAAACGACAGGCGTGCCAATCGGTACCAATCGACAGCAATTGTCAAAAGTTGTTATTTTAGTTCCTCTACGTGTGGTTGAAATATCAACTTTTTATCGTGTCTGTCGTCGTTCGTAGTGGAGACAGAAAGTTACGTCCGTAATCGTCGAGATTTAGCTGAAATGTTATTGCCGAAGCGGCTCCGTAGTGATAAATTTTAGTGTTCGGTGGCCTTGTACTTGTCAATCTGACACACACCCAGTGTGTAGTGCTATTAGAAGTTTATTGTTTTTAAGGCTCGTTTCGTTAGTGTAAATAATTTTCGGCGAGCAACAACGCTAAATAATGCAAGCTATCAAATGCGTGGTCGTTGGCGACGGGTAAGTAAAACTTCCTCGTTCGATCGAATTTTACGAGGAGAGGAGACCCGCAAGGCATGCCTGTTTTGGGTGCGAAATGCTGCATCTTACCCGAAAAATTAAGCCAGGACAAAACGCGCATCTCTTGCTCGAATCCCTCCTTCTAATTCTAATCTTCTTCGCGTTTACAGCTTAAATTATGTATTATCCTGTTGGATATTTTAGTATTAAACATCACGTACGATCGAAATAGGTTATTGCATATGTTCGGAGGGGGAAGGCGGAAAGAAGCTTATTGGATTTTTCTAGATTCAAACGGCGTTATCAAAGAGTAAATGATGTGAATCATCATCGTTCGTATTACATATCGGTCCTGTTGCGTCATTAAATATACAAATTGTGTAGAACGTTCGATTCTAACGACCACGTCTTTTAATGGCAATTGCCGAGACTTTTAACCTTGTCAGTGTGAATTGTTTCGATGCTTTCTTCAGACGTGATTCTTGAAGTCATGGACGAGCGTAAATGCGTAATCAACATTAAAGAATTTAGCTTAGAATGCGCTTTTTCAACGACGATAATTTTATTATTTATGCGTGATACATAGCACCATCAATTAACTCGGTCAAAGTTTCATCGTGATTCATTTACTTGGAATAAGATATCTCTCAGTCAAGAATTAAATTTGCGTCAATGATAAACGAAAATTTACCATTTTACCATTTACAACACCGATTACCCAGAATATTATGTGTATGTCGTACAACGCGACCAACCGATGACATCAAAAAAATTGTTTACTTTCACGCAACACAAAATTATCGCTACATAGGAAAAGCCGCTGATAAAAATGATAACGTTTAATCTAATCCTAATACCAACCATATTGCTGTTTTCCCATCGCTATTTATAGAAATTTATGTACTTTTTTGCCTCGTAAATCTACTTAGAAGACTCTCAGACACAGTGAATAGTAAACAAATGGTTAAAGCTGTCAGAAGATGAATGAGTGATGAAACTGATGAATTGGGTTCAAAGACTCGCATGTATCTAGACAGGAGAGTTTTGTTCATCATTAACGTTTACGTAGAGAATGAATGGGAAGCAATTTTTAATGTAAACCCTATATTAATTTAGTATAAAACATTATTGTACTCTACGAAATCAAAAAATTAATTGGTGATATTGTGTGCGGAAATAAACTTCCTTTTTTCCAACAAATATTTATTTTATTTTGTGTCATCAGTTCATTGCTGGGTATACGCCTTTTCGAGCGTTTTTCATCTCGCCGGTCTACAACTTTCCTCATATGTACCACTCCAACTGTCTTTTAAGTATGTTATGTTTCTATTTTATTCTAGGTCTTAGCCTACAGCCCACTCAAAGTGTAGATCTCTCATTGAATTTCATTCTCGAGCTTTGGGTGGGATTTTTAAAATAGCCTTTAACCCCTTCATCATTGCTCCACTTTTGGGATTGTACTTTCCCCTTTTTTAAGCTGCACTAGGCAAGCTCAATCTATTTGATGACTTGAATTCGCCGAGCGCCCTTGTAAGTTGGGGCCCCCAAACAGGATAATCGCGACCCCCCATCAAAGGGGCGCGCCCTTTCCTTTTCTTCTTTAAATGGCATCTCCAGAAAGTTGGCTATCATCATGGCTATTTTAAGTTTTGAAGATGCTGCTCCAAATAATTCCGTCTTCTACCTTGGCTTCTTTTGCCTTGTATCTTTCCCTGCATTATAATCTGCAGTAATGTATATTTGTCCTCTCTCATTACATGTCCCAAGTGCTGTAATTTTTTTACTTTTATACCATTTAACAATTCTTTCTCCTTCTTCAATCTTCGGAGTATTTCCTTCTCTCCACCTAGCTTATTCTTAAGACCCTTCTATATATCCACGTTTCAAATGCTTCTCTCCCACTACTAATACTTTCTTTAACGTCCAGGCTTTCATTCTATAGAGCAACATCGAACAAACGTGGCGTCTCAGTATTCTTATTTTAAGGTGTCGATTAAGGTCTCTTCTACATAACATCTTTTTCATTTTGGTAAATATGGTTCTGACTCGATAAATTCTTGATTTTATTTCTTCCGTGTATTCATTATTTTCGTCCACCACTGTTCCCAGATACTTAAATCTGTTGCCTTTCTCTACCTGCTTTTCTCGTATTAATAAGGCTTCCGGTTGTTGTGTTTTTCTTGTAATAATAAACTTAGTTTTTGGACATTCAATCTAAGTCCAATCTAAGTCCAATCTATGTAAATCCTCTATTATTTCGGCGATTGATATCGCATCATCTGCATATCTGATGTTATTCACAGGCGTTCCGTTCAATTTTGTCCCGATTGTCAGATTTTCTGGATTATTTCTTCAGAGTAGAGATTAAACAGCATGGACGATACCTTTGTTACTCCGCAACTTCCTCTTGCTACTTCTATCATGCCTTCTTTAAGCTTTTTCCACTTTTCTTCTATGCTTCTTATCGTCCGCGTTTTCCCTAACTCTATATCTAGTATTTCCTGGTATTTATTTTCTACTTGCAGCTCCCTTAGTGTGTAGCAATTAATCTTTCCTTTTACTATTTTTCTCTTTGTGTCCTCTTTTTCCCTTAGTGTTATTTTCCATTTGCTCATCAATAGATAGTGCTCGCTTCCGATTTTCGCTTCTCTGTTTACCTTAACAGCTCTCACATATCGTCTAATACCCCTGTTAGTCAGTATGTAGTCTATAATAGACTTTTCACTCCGAAATAGTTCCTCCCTTGTATATTTATGTATCCATATTTGTTTAAATGTTGTGTGCATTATTATGAGATCATTTTCTATGCAGAAATCTATTATTCTCCGCCTATTTTCATTTTTTATTTTTCGCCCTCTTGACCTAGCCATTTTTTCTTTCCTTTATTCTGGTTCCCCACTCTACCATTCATATCGCCCACTAATATTATGTTGTTGCTTTGTGTATCATCCACAGTCTTTTACAGATCGTCATAAAATATTCTTTCACAAGGGTTATTTGAACATATATGATTCTTTCGTTTACGTCTTGAACCTTCTGTATCTATTTCTCTCTCTTCCATTTCCTGTATTAGCTCCATCTCATTTCCCTTCAAGCTTCTAACATCCCAGGTTCCTATTATTATCTCTTTCGCCTCTTGCCCTAGTTTCTTAGACTTTCTGTTTATTTTTCTCCTGTTCGTAGTCTTACTCATGTCCTTCATCGTCGCCTGGTCGCCTCCCTTTCTCCTTTCCTTTTTTTCCTTTCGTTGTTAGTTTTTTGGTGAGCTATTCGTTGTTTCATCCTTTTCCTCTTTCAAGCCTCTCCCACTTTCATCCCATTTCCATTCTTTACCGTCTAGGTTGAGTTTTTGATGCCCTACTCTTACTCGTTTTCCCCTTCTTTGCTGCTCTTCTCCCATCTGTTTTATTTTTCCGGTAACTTTCTCAACTTTTATTTTCCATTATATATTCCTTTGCACTCGAATCATCTAACTGTACTTCATACACCTTCATCCCAATCTTTGTGACTTCCTTCATTTGTATTTTTGCTCCCATATTCCTCCCTAAAAAGTTTTCCATTCCCGTTTTTATATCGGCTCGATTTTCTGTTTGCATATCTATTCCCGATACAATGATATTGTTTCGTATTTGATCTTTCTCCATCCTTTTCATTCTTGCTTTCAAATTATTCATTTCTTCCTTTAATTGCTCTTCTTTCTCCCCTTAATTTTTCATTTTCTTTCCTTAGCTCCTTTAATTCTTGTAGGTATACCCTTTGCCGATTTACCCCCGATTTACACCGTACTTTATTTACACGATTTTTAAAATATGGGTTTGAAACAGAAGGCAAGTCATTCTTTAATTCCGTTCGCTTGGTAACATTGGCGTTTATATTTCTAGTCATTTTTTAACTTCATTCTACTCTGAATTCCATTTATTCTAATCGAAAAATGGGGATTCGCCATTTTGTATATGCAATGAAACTTTCTATCCATGTGATTTAGTGCAGTAGTAAGTTTTTAGCAGCTGAAGAAGACACCACTTCCAATTGATACGAATGCAATTATAGGTAAGGCTTTGATGATTTATGAGAAAATTAAAAATCAGTTGCCATCTATTTCGTCAACTGAAAAGAAGCTGTCGTTTTCTGCAAGCCATGCTTGGTTTGAAAGATTTTAACAAATACATTCATTTCATCATCCAAGATTGAAAGGTGAACAAGCGCCTGCTGATTTAGATGCAGCGCAACAATATCGGGTAAAAATTCGCTAAAATTATAGCCGTTAATTCCTGTACTCCTGACCATGTCTTCAATGTTGATGAGTTCGGGTTATTTTGGAACTAAATGCCAGAAAGAACCTATTTGGCTATATCTCACAAATTAGTTAGTGGGTTTAAAGCAGCCAAAAGTTGTTTCTTTTCTGTAGCAACGCTTCAGGTGATGATATAATGAAACCATTGGTTATTAAAGAAATAAAAAACGCCACGCTCATTTAAAGGGATAAACATCAATAACCTTCCCGTTTATCGGATAGCCAATAAGAAGGCTTGGGTTACTGCCAGACTTTTCAATGAATGGTTTCATAACTTGTTTGTACCAGATGTCAAAAGGTATTTAAGTGAAAAGGGGTTGCCTTTTAAGGCCCTTCTTTTAATTGATAATGCACCAGGCCACCCTCAAGATTTACAATATTTTTACCCAAGAATACGACTTCTTTATTGCAGCCGTTAGGGATAATTCCGATTTTTAAGGCATTGTACACCAAGCTAACCTTCAAGTATATTTTAGAACAAATGAAAAATACTGAATCTCTACTAATTATGGATGTTTGGAAAAAATTTACAATCTTAGATTGTGTTAAGCATCTTGGAGTGTCATATACCGAGATTAAGCAATTGACAGTCAATGCCTGTTGGAAAAAGATTATGGCCAGATGTAGTTGAAGATGAGAGTTCTAGATTACCATTGGAGCATGAATATTCTCGGATAGCGGAGATGGCGCATACAATGGAGGGAGATAGGTTTCGAGGATTTTGCTGCTAGGCAGTTATTGTAGAACTAATGGCGGACAAAGAAGGAGATGAGGATGATTCAGTTGACATGGTTAATGAAGTAAATAATCGCGATAGTGATCCTGATGAAATGGAGTCTGAGCCAGTGGCTTTCACAGCAAAAGTCATCCAGGAAGGACTTGAATTAGGACGAAAATCGGGTAATAATTTATTACAAAATGACCCAAATGTTGAACGATTTTGTTAATTACGGAAATTGTGTCTAATTCATCTAATATCGAATTTTAATCGCATCAAGTACTATCGTGTAATGAAACTGACATCATACCAATCAGGAAGAAAAGATTAATAGTCTACGAAAGTGATAACACTAATTAAGTTTTTGGTAAAATTTTCATATTTTTATATTTTTGGTAAAATTTTTATATTTTTATATTTTTTGTTTCTATGTGTAAAATAAATTTACCTTGATATTTTGGTCATTTTATGAACAGACCGTTTCTTAAGATGTCTTTAGTTTTATTTTACGTTGAAACAAATGATTGAATGATGTACATTTTAATTTGTTTTCGATTTACACGGTTTTACGTATGAAAACTTCCGAATTCGATTTACACGGAAGGCAGGAACCTTCACTGTAGATGGGAGCGTAGGTGGATAAGCAAAAGTATATGTCCTCAATGGATCTAATTGACTAATAAAGGATAAAAATAAATAAATAAATAAATAAATAAAATGCCGTCTTTAACAGATCTGATTTCGCTGATCGCCTTTGTATGGTGGGCGACCATTTCTATCCATATCTCTGTGAGTTGTATCGAACTCGCTGTCATTTCGACGGCTTTTGGTAGTAAAGTTCCTTTTGAGTGAAAAAGGGTTAACCGCTAAAGTATATTTACGAAATTTCGGTGTTTATTTCAGCATGTATGGGAACTCTTTTGGTGTTTGAATTTATATCTCTTTATTATACAGAGTGTAACTGTGACAATGGTTAATTTATTCATATGGTAAAGCTGGTATGGTATAGTTAAAGTAATCACCAAAAACAATGGCAAATCACGCGAAACTTTTTTGCTTAATTTTAATGTGTTCCTGGTAGACGTTTATTTGAGGGGTAAGGAATTTTTAAAAGTCGAAATAAATGGTCGAGCATTCAGTCAGTATTCGCGTATTCTACAATGTAAGCAGATGGTTTCATTGAAATAGCGCCTCCCGTAAATACCATATTATCGATAAATGAATAATGCTTCCCTGTCTCTGTCACTATTACAGAAAAATAAACAGATGTTTTATTTCTCTGTCGTTGCATGAACTTGATCTACATATGAAAAGTTTGACTATATTTTATTGGTAATGATAAAAATATTTTGTTTGAAAAAGATTTATTTATTGGTAAACAATGTAAAGTCAAGAAAACAAGGAAAGTTTCACAAGAAATGCCTAACATTAGTCCTGTTTAACAATAATATATTTATGTGATTGGGGTGTAAAAATGTTTAAAGTAACATGATTAATAAACCGTAGATAATATGTATGTACTGTGCAAGCAGTGTGAAAAATTCGCAAATTTGAAGTAGACCGCTTATTCGTGAATTATTTATGCTTACTCTATCAATAATCCGATCGTTAGTCGTATTGGAAACTTGCTACAATTGTATAACAGGGCCGGACTCAAAACTGTAATTATAAATATCTTGCGAACGGTATGTTTGGAGCCCCACATTTATTCAGAAAATATTGAATATATTTTAATTATCTACCTATGAACAACTTTTTTACCATTTACACAGTTACACCCTGTATATATATATATATATATATATATATCTTTTATTTATAATTAGTAAAATAAAAAGTTACTTTTGTGCAAATTGTGTGCATATGGACTTTCGAAATACCTTATGTAATATTATTTTCTTAAAAAAGTGACATTAACTAAATTAAAACTGTGAATTGAAATTCTTATTGGGTGCATGGAGACTTATTTGACCCAGTGTACGTAAAGAACTTTGATCGAATTTCGTACGTAACGTTCTATTCTTTCGCATTATTGCCAATCTTTCGAAATGCCTCCACCACTTATTTCCAGTGAAATTGGCAATTACTTCTTGTTAGTTGCTGAATCAATTTTTAATTGTAATTTAAGTGCGAATTCCTCAAATCATAATACCTACATACGTGTGTAATACATTTCATTCGATTTTCTCGACGGTTTCAAACTATGCGATCCATAATATTTAGCGAAGTTTATCGATTAGCGTTCATTTTTAGAAAAGTCGATACAAATGAAACAAAATACACAACAATAGAGTCTATCCAAGTTGTAGGCGCCACGGAAAGGTCGGAATTGGAATATTAATGTTATTTGTTTCATGCACAAACATCCGACAAATTATTCATCGCGTCTCTTATATCTTCACTCGTAGAAAATCACGAAAGGGAATTCTAAAAAGCGTTGATTGAATAGGACGCATTTTTAACATGGAATCTATTGCGCTTGTTTATTGGACAACTAAAAGAAATTGATCAAAATACACTCCCAGTCACGGTAGTTGGAACACGTCGTTAAATTTAGGATACTGTGCAATAAAAATTCAAAATCTTACACAATACTGAAAATTCTACTGCGTAGTAATTATTACTGGTTAGTGGATCATACAGCATTATTAGGGATGCTGCACTAATGGAATTTACAATAGTACTTAATCTTAATTACAATAATCCCTAATAATCGCAATATAATGATTTCATAGTATTACCGAAAGAAATATTCAAGTAGTATTACAATGCTTTATGTGTCATAAACATTTACAAGGGTATTTCCAAGAACGATTTTATGGTCATCAAGGTATTATCCTATCCCTCTAGTACCTCGAGCCATTCAGTTTACTTCTAAACGTCTCCGTGTACGCGCGAAGTGCAAGTGGGCGAATTTTGAAAGTATTAACAGTGAAAATTCCGCGTGGAAAACCGATCAGTGTTGAAAAGCGATCCTCCGTGATCAGTTGATCACACTCGATAAAGAAGGGTATTCTGTTCGACAAATTGGCGAAAAAGTACATCTGGCAAAATCTAGTGTAGCCAATATTATAAAACTGTACCGTACAACGGAAAGTTTAAATGATCGTGATCGACCAGGTCCGTCTCGTATTACGACCAACGTTGATGATCAGTGAGTCGTTTTAATTAGTAAACGAAATAGAAGACTGACAGCACCACAAATAGCAGCAGAATTCAATCGCGATCGTCAAAACGCGGTGTCAGTGAGCACTATTCAACGTCGCTTGCGAAAGGAAAACCTATTCGGACGAATTGCTGTACGGAAACCGCTACTAAGGCGAATCAATCGTTTAAAACGATTACAGTGGGCCCAAAGACATCGAGATTGGACGGTGGAGGAGTGGAAAAATGTGTTTTTGACCGACGAATCCAAGTTTGAAGTGTTTGGACAAAATAGAAGAGTTTATGTTCGGAGACCAAAGACAGAAAAAATGCTTTGCGAATGTCTAGCACCCACTGTAAAACATGGTGGTGACTGGTGGCTCAGTTATGGTGTGGGGTTGTTTTTCGTAAGCAGGAGTAGGAGATCTCGTTCGGATAGAAGGTATTATGAGAAAAGAACAGTACAGAAATATTCTAGAGCATAATGTTGTACCTTCTGGCCAGCGATTGATAGGGGAGAATTTCACCTTCATGCAAGATAATGATCCTAAACATACGGCGTTAGTATGTAGGGATTATTTGAATACACAGCAAACACAAAATACCTTGCAAATAATGTCATGGCCTCCACAGAGTCCCGATCTTAACCCGATCGAACTCTTGTGGGATGAGCTGGATAGACAGGTACGAAAAGTGGCTCCAACTTCGAAACAACACCTTTGGGAAGTTTTACAAGAACAATGGAACAGTTTACCACGCAACACACTTACAAAACTTATCGAAAGAATGCTCAGAGTTGTTCGAGCCGTATTGAATGCAAAAGGAGGATTCTTCGACTAGAAGAAAGTTTAATGATTCTATTTGATAAATATTATTATTTGCTTTCATTTTGTCATAATAAACCAATATTTTGTTATATATAACTGATGTTGTGTTTTATTTTTATTTTTGTGCAAGTTAAATACTTATATTGACAAAATGTTAACTGTCCCAACTTACGTGACTGGGAGTGTATGTGTTAGTTGTGTAAAGTACATATTCGATGTGTTTTATTTAATGCGTGCACTTATTTCTGTACAACCGCATTTTGAAATATTAGCATTTCCCCTGTTCCTACATTTGTTTTTGATTTTGTTAACTGCCGATTGCGTAATAATACGATTTGGATATTTAGTATTAAATATATCACACACTTCTTGCTGGGATCTTGTAAGTTTCCCACAACCAAGATAGATTAAAATTTCCATACGTTTGGGATTGTTAAATTAGCCCTGATAATTTAGTAAAATATTATTAGAATTTTACAATAAACTACAATAATTATGTCAAGAGCGTTGAAGATTGGCGGAATACGCAGAATGCTTGTGCGAAACAATTCGTTAGATTTAAAATTTTTATCAAGGTATCTTGATTATTCTGTACGCTACAAAGGTTGCAAGATAAATCAGGAAAGGTACTTAAACAAACAATTTACGTTCGTTTATGGTATCAATAATTTGCTATCTTGGATATTACCAACATTTAATCTAATTTTATGATGTAGTATTTTAATATGATAACTTAGAATCATTTCCTACTAAATACGATAATATCAACATCAAATGTTCAGCTCGATTTTTCTCAAAATGTTTGTTATGTAACCCTTTCATTTATTTGCGTTATAATAAAGGGATGGAAAATCATTGTCGAATTCCATGACAAAAAATCTATATTGGCATTTCCTCTTTTTTGTGGCGACGTCATAACTTAAGAAACAAAATGAAAGTGGGAAGGTGAAACGCGCATATTAATGTGTGTTTTTAAAAACTAAAACCGACGTATTTCAGCGTTCAAAAAAGCGGTTGAGTTAGCTTTTTCTTTTAACTTTCGGAGTACGAAAATAATTTTAATTACACGATGTCTCGTAACAGGGTCAACCTTGACCCATGCAGTTTTAGCCACATAACTGATAAAAGATATTTTTTAAATGTCGTGGTAAGAAATAATAAAAGCTTACACATTAGGAGAATTCCATGAGTATCAGCATAAAAAATAGAATTAAAAAATTATGATAGAGCAACGTGATTTCGGGCCAACGGGTGGCGCGATTATCGTGCTCCGAGGATTAATATTCCATACTTTAATTCCAGACTGTATATACTGGTATATACAGTCTGAGTTTTTTCCGATGTTTAGTATGGGCATTTCGGAAATAGCGAGGATGGAGAGACGATTTAATGGTAAAAGAATTGCAGTTTTACGAGCTCGATTTAATTAATTTTTTTAATAAAAAAATGGATTGCTAATTAGAAATCTCGCAGAAATAATTTTTGTTTATTTTGTGTGGTGCCTATAATTTTGTTATTATCGATTTTAATGAAAATGTGTAACGGAAAAAGTTGTAGAAAATTATGTGCTTAATACACTCTCCGTCCTTGTGATACTACTTTGTATATATACTAATTTCCTTCATTGTTTCTTAATTTATTGTTTGTTACTCTCCGTTTATTAGATTTTTAAAAATTGTGTTTATTTTAAAATTGTAATTCCAACGGAATAAACATTTCAAACAAAAATAATTATGGTTATAGTTTCAAGATTAATAGAAAAAAATGTAGTAACTAATTTCAATTTTATTATTAAACACGATGTGTTTGTATCAATTGCTGTCATAGCGTACTACTTGAGCACTTCGAAAACGAAAAGATAAAAACGCCTATAATTTATCTATTTATAAAAATAATTATTTCAAGCGGTATATCTTAGAATCGTTAAAAGAGGGCCCTTTTTATATAAAGTCATGGCCGACTATCACATTAAGGAAAACACAAGTTTGTGTCATAACTAAGGTTTGATTATAGTGTGGATGAAGTGTTACCATTAAGTAGTGTAAATCGGATTCAGGCAGTCACTCTTTCGAACTCTTTTTATTCAATGTTAAAATAATTTAGAACATATTAATTTTTTTGTGAAGTTTCAAAGGGGTACCCCTTGAAATTTTGAAGAAAATCGAAATGACCGGAAGTACGACTTATTACACATCAAATTAAAGCTCTTTTAGTGCAGATAAGGGATAAAATAATTTCGGGTACGAGAGACGATTTATTGAGGAAATATTCAATGAGAAAGTGACTTGACGAATCGTTCTGGTACGCTCTAGCACCCAAACGAACCAAATTTAACGAGTTTTGACGTCAAAGTCGTATTCTACACCTTCGAAATCATCTGTACACAGAATTTCGTCTAATGTAGAACATACTAATTTTTTCTTTTACAGCAGGGATGGGCAACACGCGGCCCGTTAAACATGTTTATGCGGTCCGCCAAGCATTTCTAAAATTGAATTTATTTTATCGACTTTCTCCCATCAATATATTGTTATAAAATTAATTATAATAAAATGGTAGTACATACTAAACCGAAACAATTTTTTGTGACGAGTTACTCATTTGTCGGCGACTTGTCAAACATGCAATACGAACGTGCCGCGTCTGCGCGATTTTTGTGACGAGATACACACTTGTCGGCGACTTGTTCAAACATACAATACGAACGCGCGTCTGTGCTTGTTTATGTTTGCTTCTGTCACAGAATCAGTCAGACTGGTAAGCTGTTAACTAGCAATTTTAGCAATTCTTGTGTTTCTTGAAAGGCGTGAGTGCAATATTATTTTCAAAAGGTAATAGTAGAGTTTTTATTCAAAATTAAGTTTTCCTACAATTTTTTTAACTTTCAAATTTTTAATCCATAATAGCATGTCGGAAAAGCAAACAAAAAAACGGAAGGTTGCGGATGAGCACAGGCATTTCCAAGAAAAATGGAAATTTGATTATTTTTCACTTTCGTCAAAGATAAAGCTGTATGCTTAATATGCTCAGAGACTGTGTCGACATTAAAAGAATATAACATAAAAAGGCATTACGATACAAAACATGAACAACAATATAAAAACTTAACAGGACAACTCCGGATAGATAAGTTTAATCAAGTGGAGAAAAACTTGGGAAAACAACAGGGTATTTTTAAAAATCAAGCTATTTTATCAAATACGGCAGTAAAGGCTAGTTTTGTTGTCAGTCAAATACTGGCAAAGAAAATGAAACCCTTTGCGGATGGAGAGATGATAAAAGAATGTTTGACTGCTGTTGCAGAAATAGCATTTCCTGATAAAATAAAAATTATTTCAAACATTAGTTTATCAAGATTCACCATTGCAAGGAGAATTGAAGACTTGTCCGAGAACATAGCAACAACGCTTCGTGAACGCATTGCAAAATTCGAATACTGTTCTTTGGCACTTGATGAGAGTTGCGATATTAGCGATACAGCACAATTGGCTATATTTTTACGTGGTATTGACACCAAATTTAATATTACCGAAGAATTCTGTTCACTGATTCCAATGCAAGGGACTACAACCGGCAAAGACCTGTACGATGAACTAAAGTCTGTGTTGGAAAATTTTTCAATTTTATTAGAAAAGATTATTGGTATATCGACAGATGGAGCACGAGCAATGTCAAGCATGGAGGTAGGAGTATCGGGAAGGCTATTTCAAGACATTAAGAAGGTCACAGGAAGTGAAATATTCGTTAACCACTGCATAATTCACCAGGAAAATTTGTGTGCGAAAAGATTGAGTTTGTCAAATGTCACAGTACCAATAATTAAACTAATCAATTTTATAAAGTCGCGCGCGTTAAATCACCGTGAATTTAAAGAATTCCTGAAAGATTTAGAAACTGAATATGGCGACGTGGTTTTTAATACCGAAGTACGTTGGCTTAGTAGAGGTGCAATGCTAAAAAGAGTATACAACTTAAAAAGCGAACTACAATAGTTCTTGGATATGAAGGGATATGCCTTTCCTCATTTTGGTAATACAGAATGGATGTGCGATTTTGGGTTTCTTATCGACATGACTCAGCATCTCAATGATCTTAATGTGGAACTTCAAGGTAAAGGACAGTTTATTCACAATTTATATGTAAAAATTCAGGGCTTTGAGCGCAAATTAAAATTGTGGAAACAGCATCTTTTGCAGAATAATGTGTCTCACTTTCCACATTTAGAAAAAGAAAACGTTACTACTTCTCAAACATACGCACAATATATAGACATTTTAATCAACGAATTTGAATTACGATTCCAAATGTTCAAAGCTGAGAAGACAGCGGTTTCCATGAAAATGTTTTCCTCGCCATTTAATATCGATGTGGATACAGTTCCCGAAGACCTTCAAATGGAAGTGATTGACATGCAGAATAATACCGATTTAAAAAATGTATTTTTCTCAGTAAACATCGAAAATTTTTATAAATCTTATGTAAGCCCTGAGAAATTTCCGCTTTTGACGAAAAATGCAAAGCAAATGATGTCTCTGTTCGGAAGTACGTATGTTTGCGAACAATTATTTTCAACCATGAAATTAATCAAAAATGACCACCGATCAAGACTGAGTGATGCACGATTAGAAAGCTGCGTACATGTAGCTACCTCGTCAATTCCGGTTGATATTGATCAGCTTGTATCGAAAAAACAGTGCCAAATTTCTCATTCAAAATTTCAGGTAAATTCGTTGTTCTGTTCTTTTCTTGTTTGTTTTTATTTTGCATTAAAATTTGTATATGAAATCTTTACTTTTTTAAATTTTATATTTTTATTCTAATGTTTATTATAAATAAAGTTTTGTAAATTATTAATAAGTGTTACTTTATGTGCGGCCCGCCAAAAAATTTTAAAATTTAAATTGGCCCGTTGATTAAAAGGTTGCTCACCCCTGTTTTACAGGGATACCCCTTGAAATTTTGAAGAAAATCGAAATGATCGGAAGTACTATTTATTACACATCAAATTAAAGCTCTTCTCGTGTAGATTAGGGATAAAATAATTTCGGTTACGAGACAGGGTTCATTGAGGAAATATTTAATGAGTAAGTGAAAAGTGGTCCTTGACGAATCGGTTCGGTACCCTCTAGCACCCAAACGAAGCAAATTTCACGTCGAAGTCGTATTCTACACCTTCGAAAACAGCTGTACACAGAATTTCGTCTAATGTAGAACATATTAATTTTTTTCTAAAATTCCAAAGGGGTACCCCTTGAAATTCCGAGAAAAATCGAAATGGTAGGAAGTACGACTTATTACACATCAAATTAAAGCTCTTTTCGTGTAGATTAGGGATAAAATAATTTCGGGTACGAGACACGAGAGGAAATATTTAATGAGAAGGTGAATAGTGATTCTTGACGAATCGCTCTGGTACGCTCTAGCACCCAAGCGAAGCAAATTTCACGAGTTTTGACGTCAAGGTGGTATTCTACACCTTCGAAAACATTTGTACACAGAATTTCGTCTAATTTAGAACATATTAATTTTTTTAAGTTGCAATTTTCAACTTTTCTGCTAAAGTTCGTGGGCCTGGCGGACCCGCTAAATATAAAGCGATTGAAACAAAAATTGGCATGGATAATATGTCACACTAAAGGCAACTTTTTGTAACTATTACATCACAAGAATGGAAAATAATTTTTGTCATTCCACATTTTTGTCATACATACGCTGCCATCTGCTGGCAAAAAATGCGCTCGTTATTTAAAAGGTAAACTGACGTTTGCGACGTATTTATTGACTTGCCCTTGTATATATAAAAGTTATCTAAACACGACATTCCCTTTTTTAGATCCATTGAGAGAAATCGGACTTGATTCATATCTCGGAAGCAAAACGTTGTAGAAATGTTTCTTCGCGCCATGTAGTGGAGAGTTAAAAGTGGCGATGATGAAGTCTTATTCTTATTACTTTTTGATATCGCTTATAATTACGTCGTGAAAAAATAAAATCGAAAGCAGTAAAACTCCATTTTTCTTTTAACCTTCCTATACTCACGTCAAAATGAAAGACGTATACTATACTATATAAGTCGGTCTCACAGACCGTATGCGTGAGTATAGGAAGGTTAAATATCTCCGAAACCGAGCGACATATTTGAAACTTGTTTGGACAAACAGCGGTAATTACGAAATAAGTTACGACAGCTTACATATATTCGCATACAGCGTACTGACTAGAATGGGGAATCGGCGATGGTGTCGTAAGTTATTTCGTAATTGTACGCCGTTACCCCTCTTTGTTTTGCAACTTTTGTCCCATTTGATCGATTTCGTAACTTATTGTTTCGAAGATCCTTATCTCGGACGCGGTGTATATACTTAAACTACCATCACTTGATTAACCAACTAATTTAATTTTATGTAAAACTTATTACGGATTTATTTCGATATCAATTTCATTAACTGAAGCCCCCAATTCGTATTTTTTAAGTACAATTTTTTTCTTTACAGTGCCGTGGGTAAAACATGTCTCCTCATCAGTTACACGACGAACGCCTTTCCAGGCGAATATATTCCGACAGTATTCGACAATTATTCGGCCAACGTGATGGTGGATGGTAAACCTATTAATTTGGGACTGTGGGATACGGCCGGACAAGAGGACTACGATAGGCTTCGACCGCTCTCTTATCCTCAAACCGACGTCTTCCTCATATGCTTTTCACTCGTCAATCCTGCCTCATTCGAGAACGTGCGAGCAAAGGTATATATTAAACTCTTAAATTGCCGATGAGAATTTTAGTGATAGTTCAGAATTGGCCCTTGTGGCGCGAGTGATGAATACATTTATTTTAGTCTTCTTTTCCCGGCTGAGAAAAACGTAAGATGAAGTAGAGAAAAATGATCTGAAGCGCAATTTTTTAAGAAGCCATACATTTGCGCGATAGATCGGAAATGGCATCATTACTTATGTATGTTGTATCTTTCGTTTCAGTGGTATCCAGAAGTTAGGCATCACTGTCCAAGCACGCCTATCATATTAGTTGGAACGAAACTAGATCTCCGCGATGATAGGATTACCATTGATAAATTAAAGGACAAGAAGTTAGCGCCGATAACGTATCCACAGGTACGCATGCAAGTTTCTCGTAAATAATTTGCCTTAAATTTGAACTAATTTGTGTTCTAACGAAATGCTTCCTTTTTTGCTACATCCATTTGGATTTTCGAAATACTTATACATACACACAGCAAGGTCATAAAAGGAAAAAAATACATGTGAACTTTGCATGAGTACACTTGCTTTTCCTTTTCATCTTTTCGCTGCTGAAGCTGGTTTATTTTTATAAATATGTGTTTGGAGATAACCTAATTGGCGTGGTAAAGGTAGCAAAAATATAATGCATTATTGTAGAGAATTTTCCATTAAGGATGAAAACTTGTTTGTGTTACATAAACATTAACATTCTAATATTTTCTTTCATACAGATGCGTCAGATACGTATTTGTTTCTCAAGTTTCTTTTATGATCATTCCTTGGCATAGAATCAATGTCATAATTTTAATATTCAACGTAAGTTGTTTTTCATACTTCTAGAAAGAAGCTCGAAATAATACAAATGGATAGGTCTATTGTTTATTATTTCCGAAAATAGTGTCCTTTGAGATTTATACACTTTTCCATTCTATGGAACCAATTTTGGGCACATTTATTTATCTTCTAAGTTTATTTCCCGCAAACATGGACGTCTCTGTAACCTCTTCTGGCGTTCAGTAACGTTAAACCACGCTTTTTGTTTTCGATGATTGAAAAGACAAGGGTCATTAGGTGATAAATCAGGAGAATATTGGTAATGACGCCTGTTTCACACTTATCCGGGGGTCGTGTAAGCGACATCTTAAGGGCACGCATGTGGCGGATAGATCACAGATATTGGACATATCTATTATTAGAATTAATCTCATAGAATCGATTTAGCCTGTACATGTCGAGCACCTCGTTGCACTTCACTCCGGTGGAATTTCGAAAACAGACTCGCTTGTTTTTAGTTCCCCCGCATCGATGTGCGGAGTTCAGGTCTGTGAAGTTGGCACCGCAAAATAGAAAAAGTCCTTGGAAATGGCATATTTCTTTGTTATTTTTTGACCATGTTTGACCACAAAATAGTTTTGTTTGACCACCCTTCATTATCGAGAAAAAACATTTTTTCCAAAACATTTTTGTCAAACATCAATAATCGATGGTAAAATATCCTTCGCGTGTAGCAAATCGTTTGACCACTGCAATTTTGATAGAGATCAATAAACATCATTTGTTCATAAAAATTGTTTTACAAAATGGATATTTTCAGATTGATACTCAAAACCGTTTAGATAATGATTTGATCTCATGAATTTTTAGTTAACAGTAATAGAAATTATTTATTTATTGAAAAAGGTCATTCAATATAGATATTCAAGGATTTAAGGTCAAAACCGTACAGAAAATCGTTTAAAACAATGCTCCCTCAACCATGTTTTTATTCAGCCAATAGCGTTTTAGTCTGGATAAATCAGATTTTGGGGATTCACCGGACGATTTGGGGTATCCCGGCAATGTGTACTTGCGTGTTACGCGTGCTTGGAAATGACACGATATGTTCTAAATCGTTCATTTCCTTACTATCGTTTGTGAAGTGCATACTCTATTATTACCTGTATCGCACTTTGAGTAACCAAATTTATGAACCGCTTGTTTTGTACGAGTTATTTTTTAACATTTTAATGCCACATAACTGTGTGAATAGTCCTTACAATTTTTTGTTATGTGTTGTAAAGTGACTTTCAAGCCTCAAAAAGAAATATAATTCCACTCCTAGAGAAAGTTATGAAGTGTATGTCAGGTGTAAAGTTGGAGATCAGGATAAGGTTTGGGGCGCGCGTATCTGCTGTTTAACATGTATGTATTTCCCATACCTACGGCTGGTTAAATGTAAAACCTCGTCATATGCGATTTGCAGTTCCAATGATGTAGAGAGAGCCAAGAGACCATTCTTCAGGCTGCTAATCGCCGACATGTCAAATAAATAAAAAACTAATATTCAAACCTCCCTTCAATTACAAGATTTGTGCTGTGCAATACTGTGGATCTTCCCATACCATCCCCACCATATTCGTGGATTCTGGATCCTGAGGAGGACTCACTAGATGTTGGCAAGTTCGAGGAGCCGCATAAAATAAACAAATCAGATTTAAATGACTTAATCCGTGATCTGAATTTGTCTGTCTTCTGAAAGTTTGAAGCTACCATTGAATAAAACTACCAGAGATTTCAATGGCAAATTTGGACGGATTTAAAAGTTGTAGCCCTAATACTGGGTTTGCAGTACACGAAGTTTTGCTGTTTCTTGTGTAACTGAAATAGTAGTAAGTGAAAAAAGAAACATTATATTGAGAAATAATGGCCAAAAAGAAGTAACTTCCGTCCTATTTTTAAGAATATCATTTGCGAGCCGCCTCTCGTTAACTCGGAGAATCTGCTACCATCTTTTCACAACAAATTGAGACTAATAAAAAACTTCATAAAGGCGAAGAACAAGGATGGCTTTTTTATTAAAAAAGAATCCCTGAACAAGCGAAGCTAAAATAAAAGAGGGAATATTTGTTTGGTGGTATCCCAAATCAGAGAAGTAATAAAAGATTTGGACAATACCTTAGGTGAAAGAGAGAAATCTTCAGAACTGCCGAAAACAGCAAATCGTTAGTTGATAGACTGCGGGAAAATTACAAAGATTTGGGAGCAAATATGTTCCCGGATTTTTTCCAGGCATAGGCGGTGATGTGACCGATGAAGACAGTGAGAGATTGCATTAGAATTTCAGCCAAATTGAATCGCGCTACAAGGGGAAATGGGACGAAAGCATGCTTACAAACTAGTGCTGGGGCCTCAAACGAATCTAGGCCAGCGATAGTCCATATTGTTTTGTTCCGATTAATTTCCATTTCCATCTTTATCGAAGTTTTGACTAACCGTGTAACTACGTCCTGAGTTTTGGTAGGTTTCAAGTCACCAAAACTGTATCGTCAGCACAAGCTTCTGTGGAATATAGGGAAAGTTCTATTTATTTCTGTGTTATCACCTCTAAAGCTAAACTTAAGTGTTGCTGACTTTGGGTTATCTTGTCTGATTGTGAGTTATCGCTTAACCCCGAACTTATTTGTTAGTTTGGTGTTAACTCTGAACACGTTTACTGTATGTGCTTAATTAGAAAACTATTTTCACTATTCGCAGACGCGCGTTTCGCGGTTATACCGCTCATCAGTGCGACTGTGTGAAGTAGTTTTCATTTCTATAGAAGCACCTATATAGGCCCGGGTGTTAGATGTTCGTACATATGAGAGTTCAATTACGAAATTCGCCCATACTGTACTAATTGCACATTTTTGCAGCTATTTGATTCTACAGAGCTACTACAGGAGTTTGTGGCAAAACAAGTTGTCTACTTCTGTAGAATCAAATAGCTGCAAAAATGCGCAATTAGTACATTATGGCCGAATTTCGTAATTGAACTCTCATATGTACGAACATCTAACACGTTTACTGTATTTTGCAAAGTCATCTCGGCTAAGTTTCTTCTTTATACCTAATCCATTGAGTGGTGGGAGGGGTTACGGGCATTGTATGCGGAATTAATACCAATTGAAAATCATGAAGTCTAAGCAAGTTTAGCCAAAAATTGAGCGATGATGTTCTTGAAATTAGCCAGCTCATGTAATCAAGCGGATTACATTTATTGTGGGTACAAGACACCAACTACGCAACAAATTCGAAATAAGTTACACAAACTATAGCAAAAGAAGAAATGATGAACGTAATTTTAGTTGCGTTTTTAATCTCTAAATGTATAAGGAACTATTCTCGAGAGCCAAAATTTTAAAAATAAAATGTAGAGGACTCTGTAAACGACCTACTAATAAAATTAGGTTTGTTAATAGGCAGTTAACAAGTAACCGTGCAAAGGCTTACAAAGTAAGCACAATTTGCATATGCCAATAATCCTGTAGGAAATTTTGTCAATCACAAAACGCAACTGCAGACTAATTAGTTTCGTCCTCATTAGGACTCGTCAGTACAGTATATCGTTCTGCGAGTAACAGTCAAAATTGTTTATTTTAAACAAATGAGGGTATATTCAATCGAATTTCACTAAATTATTTGCGAATTATGTGTAGTTGGTTCCATTGCTCTATGTTCCTTACTACAAACGTCGTGTTATGGGATTGATATTGAATTGCTTTGAATTTAGTCCTACGAGTCTTAGAAAATGGATGAAGATTCGCAAGAATTTGATGGCAATGGTAGATATGAAGCATTGGTATGAGCCAAGACTAAGAGTAATTAAATGACTCTCTACTAAACGACCTCTGCGAAGCTGCGTTCTTCTGGGCAGCTCACAAAGTAGCTGTGCAATGGCTTACTAAGCAAGAACGAATTAGATATAGCAGTAATCAATTATGCAAGACTATAGTTTCGTCCTTATTAGGGCCCGTCAGTGCGATATAGCCAATTAATAAAGTAGCGTAGCATCTGATTTGTGTATTATTATTAAGTCGAATATAAATATTAAAAAATAAGTTATACTTTATTATATTATATACCTCCATTATTTCTTAATAAATTAAAATGTTTGATTGTGAAATTTCAAACGTATTTTACTTGAAAAATCTTACGTGCTGGAATAATTTGGAAAGCAAATTCGGAATTAGCGGGAGATATTTTAGAAGAATTATCTTCTTTAACCTTCCTATACTCACGCATACGGTCTGTGAGACCGACTTATATAGTATACTATACGTCTTTCATTTTGACGTGAGTATAGGAAGGTTAATGCATGTATCATTCAAAAGTGTAATTTTATATAGGGGAAGATTGGGACCCTTCGTACACTTTTCACATATTTATTTATTTTCTTCTTATCTGACTAGTTAAGGAATCAACGGAAATTATCTAGCAATGGTACACATATTTGAGTTAAGTTAAAAAAGGTTTCAAATGGTTATTTTAGAGGGCTTGTGAGTAGAAGTGATTTTCCTTTCATTTGACATTCGTGCGAATCTGCCACACGAATGGGGCACTTTCATACAATACTCGGTACTCTTTCGGACACTATGGGGTGGTTTCATACATGGGATTAAAAAAGTTAAATAACATTACACAATCTTTACTTAATCATTAAAAAAACATACAAATCTCAAAAGTAACTTAAATTAACTTAATTCTGTATTTCTAGTCGTTGAGAGTATATAGAAATTACTGTATGTTAAAATTTGTCAAATTAAGCGAGAAAGTAAACAGTCTAGAAGTCCTAGGTGTACAAATTAATGGTGATTTTGGATCAGGTAGAATTATTGCTATATCGCTGATATATACAGTGGATTCGTCTTCAATATTTGGGAATACAAAGGACCATGACGTTCCTGGTTTCTTTCGGAGATAAGAGACTTTAAACTCAGTACTAGAATAGTGGCTTATAACTTTTCCCATGTAATAGACAGCAGACCGTTTCCTCTCAAATTTTACCAAAATAAAACAATTGTCTTTAATGTTTTCTGGTCTGACATCAATAGTTGTTTCCATTTGAGTTTCGTTGCAATCACCTTCATCAGTGTCAAACATGGATGTTGAACTCTCTGACAAACCTAATTCAGGTTCTTCAGATTGCAGGTCATCACTCACTACTTTCTTTGCCTTCTTTTTTCTCGGTTTCCAATTAAGAACCAACAAAGCTCGTTTCATTTCTTTAGCTCTAGCTCTTGTTTCTTGTTTAATTTTTTCGATTCCATTTCTTTGTATCTCTCTTCAAGTTTGTTTTTCTCGGGCGAATCGGTATATATTCGTAATTTTCCTGGTTGTCTTCCTTTGTTTGTTTTTTTATTTCTTACTGCTATTGGATATGGTCTAATTGTTTCTGGTGTGACAGGAATGTTAGTTTGCGCGGTTTGGCGTATTAATCAGTATAAGATTCTTGAAGTTCGTGATTTGTGGAAGTCGATGGCTCACAAAATTCAGCGATAGACTCTTGCAGATCTTGGGGTTCGCACGTCAATGGTTCACGCGTTTCAGCTGTAAATTCTTGTAGATCTTGGCGTGCGGAGGTCGACGGTATACAGAGATCAGCGAGAACTGGTGCCAGTGCACATGGTGTCAAATTGTTAGTGTTTGTATTCTGAATAGGTGGTACATTTTCCGAATTGGTTGAAGTATACACTTCAGTGGGGGCAAAATCGTCATCGTCATCGTCATCGTCATCGTCACTAAAGGCTAGTTCATTGAATGGGCATATTCCTGGCCTACGGAATCCACTAATAATATTTTTTACTGTAAATGATTCGAAGTACGCAATTTTAATAAGTTTCGGAATATTGTAAATGCTGACTGTTTTTCCAGGATTCATAATATGCCAATTATTGAAGACAGTTTTCAATTTTGACTTAAATGGCCCAAATACTCCAACATCCAATGGTTGGGGACGATGAGATGTGTGTGGAGGAAAATATAAATAAATTATTCCATTGTCTCGAGCGTAGTTAACTGCCTTCAAAGTAATGTGACTTTCATGATTGTCACAGAGCAGTAGGATTGGGTTGGCTTTCGAGCAAAGCGTGTACTTTTGCGTATGTTTTAAAACAGTAACAAATATTTCAGCATTTATCCAGCCACTCTTATTTGCCGCCCCTATACTTCCTTCAGGCGCACCTTCAATAAAATGGACTTTATTATGCACGCGTGGAAACACAAACAGTGGTGGGATAGTATTTCCGCTTGCTGAAATGATGCCCCCAAAAATTACAAGTTCACCTCTTTCAGCTGAAACGATTTGCCCGACTTGTTTTTGTGTTTTTGGTGCAAAAACTTTAGGAGTATTTAACACTGTTGATACTCCTGATTCGTCAAAATTAAATATGCGATCTGCAGTAAAAGTATGTCGTTCCAATATGTTTTTCAAGTTATTGTAGAACTCCGTTACTGCTGTTTTATTAAAAGCGAAGAACCTGGCAGCGCTGGTGTTTTCCGGTGTTCGCAAGCTTAGGTTTGTGTTTCTTTGTCTAAATCCATGCGTCCAGTCTATACCTGCCATTTCGTTCTTGTCCCAATTCTGTGGATACCTTACTTTTAAAGTTTTAGCATACTCGTACGCCAGCTTTCTCACTTGAGTTGTTGTGAGCCCATAATGCATTTTACAGCATTTAGTAATGTAGTCGTAAAAGTCCCTCTTCTTCTAAAGAAAATACTTGGAGACTCGTGAATTTAGAGTTAAAAGTACGAATGTTACTGTTTTTGTCACTACCCTTGCTTTTAACTTTTTTACACGACTTTCCAAAGTTGATACTTTTACGTTATATTTATCCGCTGCTTTCCTATACGATAGTCGTGCCTGTATTACATCATCGATAGCTGAATGCATCGAATCTTCGTCCACTTCTGTTTCTCGTCTCATTCTTTTTATATTTTCTCACCATGATTCTATAAAAATTAAATAAATATATGTGAGGCACACGGGTACGAATGTGCCCCACCTTTTGCTGTCCGAATGAACCCCACAGGATAGACAAAGGCAAAAGCTAATCTCTTGTCTAGTTAAGTACAAAACTGAGAAATATGAGTTACTAAAACACTATCTTAAGGATGTTTATTTGTCACTAACATAAACATCTTGTTAAAAACAAAATAGAACTAGTCAAAATATGTTCGTAAACTTCGATAAAATAATTACTCAGCGAGCGCAAAACACTTTGCTAGCTGTCACTTCACTCGCGGTGGCACGACTGGCACGACAACCGGTTAAAAACATGGTGGACATTAATGCTACGCACATATGCAAAGGAAGGTTTGTGCACCACTTGGTTAGTCTTTAATTGCTACTGTACGAATCTGCCCCGTATACGAAGGGTCCCAATCTTCCCTATCACTGTTATATTTAAAAACTCTCAGCAATCTTCGCGACATTCTGTTTAATTTTAACAATTAATGAGTTGATGATAATTCTATTTTTTTCTCCAGGGCTTAGCAATGGCAAAAGAAATAAGCGCAGTCAAATACTTGGAATGTTCCGCGTTGACGCAAAAGGGCTTGAAGACAGTATTCGACGAGGCGATCAGGGCGGTCCTCTGTCCCGTTATGCAGGTGAAACCGAAGCGCAAGTGCGTTTTACTCTAAAGCTGAAAAAATGATGTCAGTCAATATTTATATATTAAAATAATAAAAATAATAATATACATCGCGACAGGACCAGTCACACAAAATGTCAGTAAAAACAAAGAAACACTCGATTACAATTTTGTTTTTTTCGTCGCTAATTTTAATTTTTTCTTTCTTTCTTTTGTACTTTGATTTTCTGTACATTATTACTAATAGCGTAAAAGAAATAATAATTAACTAATGCGTTCTTCAAAGCTACATTATTTTATTAACGCGTCATATTTTTTTATGAACTATTCAATTTGATCTTTACGTTGGAAATGCGGAGGGAATCCACATCTTTAAATTTTACATTCAGATCTTCATCGGGTTATATCAATTTTATAGATACATCGCCGCGTATCATCAAGGCGATTTTCCCCCGAAAGTTTCTAACGTACAGATTCGACGAGTAGATGTTGATATCTATGTAGGTATATACATACATCATATTTTTATTACAACAGAAATGTGGATATGAATAAATTAAGAGAAGCAGTTTAGTTTTAGAGGTAAAAACTCAACTAGCGACACTACTGTTTGTGCATAGTTGTGATATATACGTTGAATGCCAAGATTAAAAAAAAAAGGGCCAGATCGGGATTGTCCCCATGATTTTGTCGTATTTCCTTTCGCAAAATTATAATCTAGAAAAAATCGATAATTTTTCGTATTTTGTTTTTTTCCTTTTTAAAACTGGGACAATCTCTTTCCGTCCGCTTCGGATATTTTTCTATTTTTTAATGTATTATAATGATATACATAAATATATATGTGCTGCTGTAATTATGAGCTCCATTTTCTTTATGTATGCATAATTTTCGAACTGATTTCAGCGCGCCAACGTTATGAATATGATTTATTTTAGAGAGACTTCCATATACATACAATGAGTAAAATCAAAATTGTTTATATTATAACTATTATGTATATTTAGTCATATATTTGGGCATACTAAGTGATTAACATAAAATATAGTAGTATTTCTAAATTTTTAATAGATGTCGATTTCTCCGAAATGACATAGGATATGTCAATCACTTCGTATCGTGTAATTTTGTTTCCGAATTTATTTTCCTTTTCCTTTGTTTAATCAATTATAAAGCACAATTTGAACGTGCCGAAGGGAAAACGTCTGTAGACTCTATATTTTTGTAATTATTTATGACTGCTGGTCATATTTGTTGTGGATAATTGTAATTTCCTTCTTTTTTTCGAAAATACATACATTTATATTTTAATTAAGCGAAGTTTGTTTTGGTTTACTATTATTATTATTATTTTTAATTAAACGGGAATTCAGATTTTACAAGGAAAACGATGAGCTTGAAAAATCTTACGTTCACATCCTTTGCAGATTAATATATAAGGTTATTCGAAATAAGTGTCAAAAACTTTTGTCTTTTGGTAGGCGCTGTTGTTCAATTCAGGCTTCCACATGGAGGTACAGTAGAGTCTCGTTTAACCGATCATAGCTTATGCGACGCATAAAGCGGCCACGAGATAAGTGTGCCAGTTGCTTTATTTCATTCAGTGAATACAAATAATATACAAACCAATAACATTAAAAATATGTACAGGCTGTTTCATTAAAAATTGTCCGTATGTTAACTAGAGAATGCTTGGCCCAAAATATGACGATTTAACCAAAAACACTTAGATAAACTATTCCTCCTAACAGATACAGAATGTTTTATTTAAATGTACGACAGATAATTATTTAGGTCAATTCTTCATTATTTCCTAAGTAAGTTAAAATAATTAATTAAATTTTATTGCTTACATGCTTGATATCAATAAAACAGTTGCGATTAATAGGCTCTGGTCTGTTGATAAAAGTGTTGTAGGCTGATGTTATTTGTTTGTGTTATAACTATCAAACAGTTGATTTTCAAGTGTAAGATTAGTGATAGTTATTGTTATAATCAGAGTTAGTTAAAAGGTGGATGACGTATTATCTTTAAGTAGTGTAAATCGAACTGACGCTGTCACTTATCAACGACAACTTATCATTGAATAATAAAATTCAGAGGAGTAACAGCGTCAGTCCGATTTACACTACTTAATGATAACACATTATCCCCTTTTTTAACAAATTCTAGTTATAATAGCTGTCCTTGTGAAAATGTCATAATAATTTTTCACACGCAGAAATGGCGAGATATGGTATGTGTTTATGCACAGGGAAATTATTGAGAGCGTCCTGCTGCTTAAAGATATTTGCAATTATATCCCAACAAACGACAACCACATCACATCGGAGGATATTTTAGTAAGACTTGTAGATGACCTCCAATTATATACCAATCGCTTATCAGCAATAACTGGAATAAGCCATACTTTAGTTGTTAGAAAACTTACGATTTTACCATTTCACTTCCATGCAGAATCTATTACTCGTAGATATCCCTCGACGAATGGGATTTGCACAATTATGGATAAGACAAATGCAAATAACAATTTCATTGGGCAACGTTCTATTTAGGGATGAAGTTACTTTCACAAGTAGAGGCTTTTTCAATTGGAGAAATTGCTATTATTGGGATACTGAAAATCCACATCTCATTAGAGAGGCACACTTCCAACACGAATTTAGAATAAATGTTTGGTGTTCGGTGCGGACTTTTTACAGATAGTTTAATAGGTCTCGAATTACCTGTAAACTCAAATGCAAATTCTTATGTACAATTTTCGGAAACTACGCTTTTTGATGAGTTGGACATTGGCACATTTACGAAACAAATTACGACAATCTACATATATACAGAACTACTCGCACACCGCACCGATTCAGTACTGACTAGATAAGATGATGTCGTTACTTAGTAGGCTGTTACCGTTGTTTGTCTAGACCAGGGGTCTCCAAACTACTGCCCGCGAGCCAAATCAGCCCCCCAGTGTCATCAATCCAGCCCGCGACAGCTAATAGCTTATTGTTGTTGTGATAAGTTGGATAAAAAAACACAGAATGATAATAACTCGGATTTATTTACTTGAAAATTAAAACAGTGTTGGCCCTTGGAACTCACTGAAGTAATCAGTATGGCCCCAAGGCTGAAAAGTTTGGAGACCCCTGGTCTAGACTAGTTGGAACAGTTGGCATTATACCACAGAAGAGATGTGTGGTTTATGCAAGATGGTGCCCCACCACATTATTCCACAGTGGTGCGAAATTATTTAAATGAGTTTCCTCATAGATGGATAGGGCGAGGAAATGAATTTCCTTGACCTGCTCGGAATCCCAATTTTAACCCCCAGGATTTTTATTTGTGGGAACACTAAGCTCAAGAGATTGATACCCGACAAGAATTGTGGCAACAAACACAAAATTCTGCGAATTTTATTAGAAATCGAACATACATATTTTTAAGGATTAGGACAAATTTTAACGCAAGAATTCAAAAATGTATTGAATTCAATGGAAGTCAATTTGAAAATTTTCCTATTTGTGTGTTCCTCTTTTTTTTTGTCTGTCCAGACCTTTTTGAAGCCAACTGATGGGCTAGAAAGCTGAAAATTAGCATGTATATAGTAAAACGCCTAGGCCAAATCCTAACGTAGCCGGACTTTTGATTTTTGGCCTGTGGGCGGAGAATTAAGACGAAAAAGTGGCGTGGCAAAATTCAATTTTTTAACATTTTAGCTTATATTTTCTTTATCTTCCTGCCTGGCAGGGACAGGCTTAACAGCTAGTTTATTATAATATTGTTGATTATTCTTATTTTGCGTTACAAGTAGTTCAAATACATTTTTAATGAAATCTAAATACGTTTATCTTTAATCGTTTTACTTTTGAATAAAACATATATCTAGGTTATGAGGAAAACTTTATCCAAGTGTTTGAAGCTAAATCGTCCTATTTTGGCCCAAGGATTCTCAAGTTACCATCTGGATAATTACTAATGAAACATCCTATATACTTGTATGTATACCGGGTAGAGAAATTATACATATAACCCCACAGAATATGGAGATATGTGAAATTTCATATCAGGGTCAAGGTGGAGACTTTAACCCTGATATAAAATTTCACATCTCTCCCATTTTCGTTTTATTTCGCTATACTTTAATGGGCTTCTTCATATGTATCTTGCTTTTTATATTCCACGACATATCCAGGATTTTTTGTAACCGTCCGATTACTTTGAATCTTACATCAATGGAATGCATCAATCGAAGCGTCTTGACTAGTTGATTCCGATGGTATGTGAATTATCACGATTGAGTCAAAATGGCGGCCGAGGAAATCGCAGAGAAAACCCAAAATAACACCTCCCCGGTGTAATTTATTACCATGTTATGACTTAGTTTGTCTTTTTCTTCCTTTGTCTTGAATGATTTCTAGAAATTAATGTTTATTGACTTTTGGGATTTCCTGGCCGGGGAAAGGGTTTCCTCAAAAGCTTAGGAAAAAGTACTCCTGCGGGGTAGGTCATCATTATTTTATGGCTTGGTTTGTCTTCAATTATTTCGAAAAATTTATCGTTATTTACTTTTGGGGTCCTCTGGCCGGGGAGGGGAGGGGGATGACTTGTCTCACCATCTCAAAGATTAGGTAAAAATACCCCCGTAGGGTTGGATATCATTATTTTATGATTTAACTGGTTTTTTTCTTGAATTATTTCTACAAAAATCATGTTTATTAGTTTTGGGGATGATCAGTAGGGAGCAAAGACGGCCAAATATGGTTCCCCTCTTCCTTATCCGATCTTCCACGCGCATTAATTGATCTGTTAATACGAAATTGGAAGAATGTTTTCATTTGAGATTCTAGAGAATATCATTTCAGAGTTAATGTCAATTTTCGAATACATACACCATCATTATTGTTTTAATGCCATAAGGAATATTTTAAATCACTATCACTTCAGGTAAAGATAATAACATTTGGAAAGTGAAATTACCAAATGCTTTGGTAGAATTGTTAAGAATAAGCCGAACATCTCAACGAAACAAGTTTAATTAAAACTGGCTAATTAAACTCTGATGACAAGTTAATGACGTTTATTAAGAATAACCGAGTATACCTAAAGAAGGTACATTTTTATAAAATTTGAGTGAAAATCTGAAATTCTGTTGTTAAACTCTTTCATCTCGGTGAAATAATTTATTCGCAACACTTATTTAGTTAGTATGTGGTTGGAGATGTTACGTTTCTAGCGAAATTCCCGCTGCTAATAGACTGGATGGTGAAATGTGGTGGAGATTGATCAATCGATTGCAAGCAATTCCACCGTTATTTTTTATTTGTCTTTTTCGTTCAGAAATGTATTGAAGACGTTAATTTTATCTAATTAGCATATTTTATTGTATTTTATTCATAAAGGAAATGAAGCACAAATGTTTAAATAAATAAATTACTTGCATTTACCACAGTTGGTGAAACATTCTGACCAATTTTCGGACATCAGTGCTACAACGTTTAAATTTTTTTTACAATTAATAAATTATTTATTGCGTTGATTCTAAATGTACCTACGCTAAGTAGCATAAGATCGTAACGCTCATAAAATCTCTGTATTTACTTCTTCCAGAAAAAGCAGGTATATTCCGTAATCCTCCATTCTTAGGGCATTGCGCGTCGTAACTTTGAAACTACAGTAAAAACTCGATTAACCGCCATCGTTGGGACCGTGATCGTGACGGTTGAGCGGATAGACGGGTAACAGAAACACTGTATTACTCCTCCAAAACATGACCTCATTCAATTATATTATAGACAGATATCACTCTCGCAGTAATGTAATGCATGCATAGTATATGTATTTCGGAGCGAAAAGAAATTAAACACGATTGTAATAGCAAATAAAACTATTTATTACATCATAAAAACATCCGCACAGTAGCTACAAATGTGGCAAAATAATGTACAGTACATAATACAAACTTACGGGTGAAATAGTTCATGTAGCTTGGAAATAGTCAGTCATTTTCTTCTGCCTCTTTGATGCTCGAGCTTTCACCGCGGCAATATTTCGTATTTTTCGAAGCAGTAGTGTCTGCGTTGCATTGGCTTCTTCATGACTTTCAAACCATTCTCTACACTTGGACACCATTGTTTCAGTCTCTGATTGGCTAATAGTTTGTTTTTCGTCATGGTTTGAACACTCGTCTTCATCAGCCCCTTTTTCTTCTTCGGTAACACTTACGCTGGCAACAATTTCGTCATCACTCAAAATTTGAAACCCCTCGTCCACTCTGTCACACTCTAACCGCTCTGATACTTCTTCTGACGTCAAATTTGTACTGATTTGTGAATTATTGCACAAACTGACAATCTCGTCAACTGTCGCACTCTCAGGTTCCTCAGATTCTTCACCTCCAGGTTGAGGCCAAAGTTAATTCCAATCGTTCTTTAGATTTGACACTGAAAAATCACTCCATGCACTGGTAACATTGAAAATGGCATCTTTAATACTGTAAGACCTCCAAAACTGTTTTACAGACATTCATCAAATGAAAACAAACGTTCGATAAATATTTTTCTATAACGACGTTTCATGTTTTCGACGATTCCCTGCTCCATGGACTGTGAAATTGTAAGTGAAATTGTGTTTGCTGGAAGGAAGAGGCATATTATGTTGCCGTCACCACTTTTCATTTCACAAGCCGGGTGCGTTGGGGCATTGTCTAACACCAATAGCGCTTTCTGTGGTAACTTTTTTCGGCCAAATATCCTCTAACTTGAGGTACAAATTGTTTGTGAAACCAGTCAGGAGAAATTGATTGATCCATCCAAGCACTCTTCTGGGCGTAATATTGTGCAGCGAGAGCATTCAAATTCTTGAATGCACGAGGTTCTCTTGATTTCCCAATTACAAGTAGGGGTAGCCTATGATTGCCGGTAGCATTTGCGCAAACCAAAGCAGTGATGCGATCTTTTTGTACTTTGAAGCCTGGAGCTGCTTTTTCAGAGAGTGATGCTAATGTCTTTTGTGGTAAAGCCTTCCAGTTAAGCCCAGTTTCATCACAATTGTAAACTTGTTCCCTAACAAGATCCAATTCAGCGATTTTTTCTTTAAATTCTTCCTGGAACGCACCAGTAACAGAGCTATCCGCGCTGAGTTTTTCTCCACTGATATTAAGTTGGCGAATGCCATGACGAAATTTAAACTTATCGAGCCATCCAATGCTTGCTTTAAAAGACGAATCCCCGTCAAATTTGTTGTTCATTCCAACAGCCTTGGCCATTATTATATGCCCTGAAAGTGGAATCCCCTGACTTCTTGCTTGTATAAACCATCGGTACATTGCACTGTCCAATTCATCATATTTTGCAGGTTTCATTTTCTTTCTTATTCGAACATCTCCATCCATGCGCTGCATTGTTGACACATGTTGTTCTATCTAATCAGCATCACGTTTTATATGGTTAACTGTTGGTCTTCCAACACCATAAATCAGCGCCACACTCGTCGCAGTTTCACCCTTTCTAAAGCGTTTTAGAATTTCAAGTTTTTGGTTAAGTCCTAAAACAACACGTTTACGCTTTTCAGACATTTTGTCAGGTCACTGTAACACACACACCTGCACTAAATACGGTAGTGTAAAATACATATGTACATACATATATCACTATAGTATATTGGTCAATAAAGCTCAAGTGGAAAAACACGTAACAAATGAGGCACTACTTCACAGCCCACTAGATATACTACAACATTGACAGCTTTTTTGCTACAACTGAAACCCGGTCCAGTGGTGACTGGTGACTCACTAACTTAAGTTAGACAAAAGATAAGGGGGGTTAACGCGTCAACTGAAGGTCATATGTACCATTGTACGGTGGGCGGGTACACTCGCTTTCCACTAAAATAGAGTAAGTAAACAAAGAGAACGCATCACTGCACCTTAACACGTTGACTGCCACGCGTGTTAACAACAAAATCCCCGTCAGGCCACCCGTGCCACTGGAAGATGCGTGTACTGCTACCGCATGTCTGTTTACATTTCTTTCGGTAGTCTCACCCTGATATCTGCTACGATCCTCACTTATCACGTTATTACTCTGCACGAGCAGTTGTAATATTTGCCGTGTACTGAGTAGTACAATTTAAAATCTCTGTTCACAATTTTTCAATGGTGAAGAGAAACATGAAAAAGTCAGTGTGTAGTGATTCACATGGCAGTGAAAGGAGGACTAGTCACGCTAGTTGCTCAAATTCGGATAGCAGCGATGAGGAAGTGATCAGATTGCCCAAAAGAAGAAAAGTAAATCGAATCATATCGTCAGATTCTGATGAGAACTCTTGCTGTCACCCGAATACAGGTGACGTGGCCTGAGGAGAACTTTTGCTGTCACCCGAATACGGGTGACACGGCAGTCAACGTGTTAAAGCACTTTGTTATTACAGTATTATTATGCTATTTCAGCAATGACGGTTAACAGAAACTGACGGTTTAAAGAGTGACTGTTAATCGAGTTTTTACTGTAATATCTATTGCAAACTCTGAGCAAGCAGACTGTTTGTCAAATGAGTATTCCGTACATCAAAGCGATTAGAAACAGTATTCTTATGCAGGCACCTGAGAGGGCCACGTGTGTTTTTCAAAGTAGCGGTAAAGTATATCCATAGGTCAGAGGCATTTGTTAAGAAGTTGGGTGGAAGATATCAAATACACGAAATAATGTGGATGATCGCTCAAGCCGTGGTACGAAGCCCCCAACGCTCGTCAGTGGAAAAAAGTTAATGTGAACTTGTTTAAACGAAATCCGGCCTTATCGCTCTAAGAGGTTCCACAACGACTAGCTAATCGCAACATCAACATTAAAGTTTTATTTCGGTTCAATATACGGGGACTATCCAGAAACTAACTTACGTTTGGGAATTAAAAACTAGTCGAGAGCATATCTCACCGAAGTGAACTCTCAACAATAGTAAATAATGATTGGGATTGGACTCCTTATTAATTATAACCGTATCTGCTCTTCATCGGCTTTGTTCCTAAGGGAAAAATTTGCATTTGTAAGTTTTTTCATTCCGTATAATTTGCATTACGCTCTTGTGTTACTTAACGTATATGTTTGAAAGAAAAACATGTCTATACATTGATTACGTTATGGATCAATAAAATTGGGCTCTCGCTATCAGAAAATGGTTTTCTAAAAACTAAGGAAACTTTAACAAACTTCTAGTAATAAGCTATGCAAACGACCGACGATACTGTTTTGATTCATCATCATCATCATCAGAAGATTCATATCATTCGTACATACATTACATACTCCTAACGACTTTATTACGTGCATAATCGTTGAATGTTATCTTCTATTCGTTGATGCTTTAATGGTGTGAATTTAAAACGAAATTTCTACAATTCGCGAACTATACCGTGAATATTTTATTTAAATTACATCAGTGCTGTTTTGAAAAATCATTTCTTCTTTATGAAGTAAAATGTGTTTATATTGCATCTCAAATATATTAATGTCAATTTTTTTTTAATCGTAAATGCCTACTGTCTTTTGTTTGTATTTTTTCGAATTATCTCAAAAAGATAAATAACATATACCTGCAAAATTTGAGGTTTCGTTAGTTGCAGAAATGACAGGGGGTGAGTCTTGTAGATTTTTTTGGTGTTGACAACGAACCAGGTCGCAGAAATTGTCTAGCACGCCAGGTTTTGGAGTAACTTTGCGTTAAATGATCAAAAATGACAAAAAATTCGTGAATTTATTGTGTGTAAATGCCCGAAAAAGGCATCGTCCTACCAGTCTTGAGCTTTAAAATCCATTTTCGATTGCCGCTGTACGTTTTAATTTTTTTTTTTTTTTTGGCTGATTATGAGATATGCAAGTTTGACTTTATAATACTGGTCATTCGTAGTAGAGATCTAATGAAGTATTGCCATCAATCGTGCCTGCAAAAATGAGTTTGTCAGACCCATCAATCAATGCAATGCTCAGTGGTGCCCCGCCCATGTAAAGCTGCGATAAAAATACAAAATACCTACTCTAGTTTGTGAGTTTTTATGATTCTAACAAATTCAGTTCCGTGTATAAATTTATTATTATAAATAATGAAAAAGTTATATGAAGTACTTATAAAAAAACATTAGAACAGACAATTAATGTGATTATTCCTATATTTCTTTAGATTACTGCGGAATAATAATAAATTTCTAAATGTATATTATTCTTGTCACAATATCAATTCTTGCAATTTTCCCTTTCTCAGCAGTGTTTGCACATTCCATGATCCTATCCTTATATTCATTTTGCTATTTTCCTTTTTGTTCCTTCTCCTCTTCTGTAGTTTCATTCTGCTGTCATTTTTTTTTAGTTTTAAGTTCCATACTCATTGTCCTTCGCAAAGCCATTGTCGTTCCCCTTGATTCACCTGCCTCTTCTGTTAGTTTTTTGGGTTTCTTGTATACGTTTCGGTTTTCACCATTTTCTTAACCCTTAAATGCGCAATGTATCCTATAGGATACAACCGAAAAATGTCTGTAATTTTACTGTTTTAGAATTAAAAAGAAAAATTCCTAATAATTTGAATTAACAACATTCCATGCTATGACCTTGTACTAAGTTCGTATCAAAAAATTTCACCTCTGCAAAATAAAAGACGACAAAATAGAAATTTCTGATTCTTCTCTTTTTAAAAAATATTCGCGTTTTAATCATCTATATTTTCGCATCCAATTGTATGAACAAGCTAAAAAAATGTTACTTAGAATTATGCTCTGTTACAGTATATTTATTTTTAATCTAGTATGATTTCAACTTTGACTGTTAAATCATATTTAGTGGTTGTATCTTATAAGATACATTGCGCGTTCCACGCTGTTCTTTTATTCTGTGTGTTTTACTCATACAAATACATACACCATTGTAACTTCGCTGTGTTTATTGTTTTATTTTAGTCTGTTGATGCTTGTTGCTGTAAATAGTTCGACTTATTTTTTACGGAAGCTTTGATTTGGTTTTTAAAAAATTGCAAACATTAGTTATGAATATCTTTGTTGGAGATCGTAAAGCAAAAATGACCAACGATGAAATATATAAAATTCTTAGCAATAGTGAAGAGCTTCCATATGAAAGTACTGACGAAAGCAGTGACGAAGATATTGATACTCCAAAAATAACCTACAATAAAAACGAAAAAGTGGCTCTTATTGTTGATGAAAATGAACCTGCAGAAGAATTTGAAATCACATTTGACTTAGATGCATCATCAGCTCATTTAATGAAAGCGGATAATATATCCACAACCCCCATTCATTCCCCAACGTCTAGTTTACAAAAGGCTTCCATTCGGTCCCTTCTTTTTAGGCATTTTACTACTTCAGCTCCCATTACCTCTACTACACCAACATCTAGTTCAAGAAAAATTCTATAACACCAGTTCAAAAACTGAACTCTGTGTCAAAGCCTGTCCCTTACGATATTTTGAGCTCAACAAGCAAACAATGCTGAGTCCTCACAGGATCAGAGAAGAATTCCACATTCCTTGGATCATTTTTCTTCACAGTTTCGGAATGTAGTTGTCGATCCAAAGTCTTCCGAATTTGAAAAAATAATATGGAAGCAGAACTATATGCAACTTCCTAGCCAAAAATTTCAATTTATAGGTAATAGCACTCTCCCTGATGATATTGTATCATTGGAAACTCCTTTTCAAGTTTGGAAAATCTTATTGTGCAAGAAACTTTGCGATATGCCGTAGTTGATGAAAGGTTTACTTTCGACGTCTCCGAGCTAAGAAAATATATTGGAATAACTTTTTAGATGAGTTATTTTCAACTACCAAATTCAAGAGATTATTGGTTAAGCAATAATGATCAATCAGTGGAAGTTATAGAAAAACAAATGCCATCAAAACAATTTGAAAAGATAAGGCAATATCTGCATTTTAACAATAAAGAGAATAATCCATCGCGTGTAGACATTGAGCGTGATAGACTCTATCTCATTAGGCCTCTAATAGATACACTCAACAGAACCTTTAGTAGCGTACCCAAAATGGAAAGGTTGTGCCTAGATGAGCAAATGTGCTCCACAAAGTTAAATAGCTATATGAAACAATATTTGCCAAACAAACCGAAGAAATGGGGGTTTAAGTTTTTTGTTTTAGAGGACACTAACGGATTTGCATATAAATTTGAAATATATACAGGTGCAAAAGAAAACATTCGACCGGAAGAGCCGGATCTTCAGCCGTCTGCGAATATTGTGGTCAGATTAGTCAGAGAAGTGCCTAAATTTAACAACTATATTACCTACTTCGATAATTATTATACCACTATACCCTTGCTTATTTATCTTAGATCGCAGGGAATCTTTTCTGTTGGCACGATACGCCGAAACCGGATTAAAAATTGTAAGCTACCTGAGGAAAAAATACTGAGAAGTTTAAACGCGGAACAAGTAAAGAATATGTAGCTAGTGTGTATGGTATTGATGTAGCCTCTATATATTGGAAAGATACACGAGTTGTAAATTTGGTATCAACTTACATAGGCACAAAATCTTTATTAGATTCAAATGAAAATGCATCTGAGTCTTTATCTGTACGAATATTCGATAAAAAACACAATAAGGTCATGATGGTCCAATGTCCCCAGGTCGTGAAGGATTATAGCACCAATATGGGAGGAGTCGATCTAATGGACAGCTGGATGAGTCGTCACAAAATCACAATGAAGAGTAGGAAATGGACTAACAGGATGTTTTATCACCTACTTGACATGACATGCGTCAATGCTTGGATTCTTTTCAATAGAATCCACAAGGATCATCCAGGTATAAAAAAGCAAAGATTAGTAGATTTTAAACTTGACGTGGCTGATTCTCTATTAAATTTCAAAAATACATCAAAAAATATACCAATGCGTGGGCGTCCCAATTTGGAAACTGAAATTCAACAGAAAAAACGTAAGCCTAACTCACAGACCGCGCCTCCAAAAGATACAAGATTAGATGTCACCCAACATTGGACCATTGTAAGCAAAAAAGACGATGCAAAATGCCAGGTTGCACGCGGCAAACAAAAATGTTTTGCAGTAAATGCGAGCTGAACTTGTGTTTGACTGTTGATAGAAATTGTTTTTATAAGTATCATAATCGATAAATAAATATAATGAAGAAATATATGTATTTTATTTTATTTTTATGCAAATAACTTCGGTTATCCAAATATTGTCATTTTACTTTTGAATTTTAAGTCTCTTAGGTAAACGCGCAATGTATCCTATAGGATACAATCAGTTTTTCTTAATAAACTAAAAATAAAAAAAAAATTTCGGAAAATTTCAAACGGATTTGTTATTCTTACGTCGATTTCCATCTAATATATTTATTCCGTAACAATCAGAGGTTTTCGCGCATTTAAGGGTTAATGTTGCCTGCTCCTTCCTCTTCCGGAGACCTCGTACTTACTGTTCTTCCTCTAGGTTTTGCTTTCCACATCCCTTCTGTATTCTTTTCTTGTATATTTTCTACAGTTCTTTCCCTTTTCCCTTCAACTAGGATTTGTTTAACTTGGTATAGTTCACCGTTAACATACAATTTATTATATACCAACACAGCTTTTGCCATTCTTTCTTTCATTAATCATTCGCTGAATCAATATTTTTCGTTGTTGCTGTACTTCCTTAGAGAAGTCCTCATCTATATATATATATATCAAGAGATTAGGAGACTGGGAGAGAGAAAAGAATGGAATAGACCAATTTTGATAGAATTAAGAAGATATAATAAAAAGCTAGAGTTTATAAGAATGGCAAGGAAGTTGAAAGGATCTTCTTAATTAGAATTAATATATATAATAATATATAATAATTATATATATATATATATATATATCCGTTCCTTTCAACTTCCTTGCCATTCTTATAAACTCTAGCTTCTTATTATATCTTCTTAATTCTATCAAAATTGATCTATTCCATTCTTTTCTCTCTCCCAGTCTCCTAATCTCTTGAATGTCATCCTCTGGGTTAAATTCAACGCCTATCTGATCTGCAATTCCTTTAATTTTTCTTCCTAAATCAAGCTCGTTCTCCACCTCTGCTTCCTTCACTCCCTTTATTATTACATTTCTCTTCCTCACTTCTCTCTCCATCATTTCCATTTTTCCTTCTTGCTCATACACCGTCTTCTTCAACTGTTTATTTTCTTCTTGCACTATTCTGCATATATTTCTTATTTCCGTTAATTCTATTTGCACACCATCTATTTTTGCCTCAACCCGTGTGCCTCTTGCGTTCATTTCCTGTAATTTTTTCATTATTTCTTCTAGGACAGTCTTCATTATTTTATAATCCCGCTTAATCCCTTATTATTTTATTTTCTTTAATGAATCCTTTTTTATCTTAATTCTGTAGTAGATTTTCTTGACTCTGAATACGGGCCTGACTCAAACGAGCTGGCATTCACTACAAATATCGTATGTTTTGGACACGCAAGGAACACCGCGCAAAAAACAGGCCGAATCTACTTCTCGCAGTGCCGTGTTCTATATATCTACGCTTTCCCACCTTGATTGCTTTATGAAACAATATATATTATTAACTTATCATTTCACTCTGCCGCTTTTCTTGAATTTTCAACTTAGTGTTTTTCGCTTAATATCAGTTTAGGATACGAACACTATGTCGCACATCCACAGTAACTACTTGCCAAGACTGGACCGGATTCCGGATTATTGTATCCAGAACCTTATTAATCTTACAAACCTATATTAAAATAAACAAAATTAAAAGAAATAAAAATGCAATTAACTTAAAAACTAAGTAATTCCAAAACAGCTTTAGATAAAAGGATTGTTTCGTTTTAGACAACTTCCTGAGCCTCTGTTACCAATGGATCAGAAGCCAGACGTTTTTCGGGTATGTCGTAATCGGAACAATTTCACATCTTTGTTTCTGCTGTCTGCTGCTTCTTCTGAAAGTTCGGCAATATCTAATAGTGCATGTTCTTTGACGGCGAAGCCATACAATAAAACTTTATGGACAGAAGCTGGTAGATAATACCAAGGATAAGTTTGGACAATTTTTCTGGCAGTTTCCATGGCACTTTCTTCACACTTAACCGTGTTAATTTTGTAACCAGAAGTCAAACCTTGGAGAATGATGGCACAACGCTCTGTTAAGTTTCTACCAAATCAATGGATTTTCAAAACATTTCCTAGGCTGTATTGCCGTCATTTGAAGTCCAACTTCCTCCCCACTTAGGTTTATCTACCATCAAACCAAGTTTTTCCCTGAATTGGGATTGAATGAGTTTCTGCAACTTGTTCTTTTTCAGTTTGTCCTCTAACCTGCCAAGTTTTCGTATCTAACTTGTAAGGAACATGGGAATTCAAAAAAGCCTAATCCAGGAATGAATTGGTGACAACCCAAATTCATAACGATGTTGATCAGCGGATTATTGTTTTTTTTTTTTTTTGGAATTGCCCGACATATGTAGCATTTAATGGCAGAGGTGCTCTACTCAACGCATTGCATACCTTTTCGTCAACCATGGTTAACTGTTAGCTGTGACGTGTAGTCAAACTTCTGTTGTCCATAGTGAGGTCCGTGGAATGCAGTGCGTTGATTTTTTTGGAAAAATACCGGTCTTTAGCCAAAACTTGAGTAGTTTCGTTTTTAAACTAAATTTAATTGGGCGACAATATCGTGTCGCAGAAGGACGAGGATTTTTTCCAAATTACAACATCTTTTTGGTCGCATTTTTTCAAAGCTGTAATGCAACATACGATGTTACAAACAAATTACTATTATCATTTGTTTCAGAATTATAAAAGAGTGATAAAAGTCTTTGATTAACATATATTGCTTTTTGGTTAATTCTGCTTCCATCATGAGAGAAAGAACTTCTTTTATGGAAACGGCACCGACATCGACAGAATTTCCAATTGAGGAGTTAGCACTCAATACAGAAGCCATAAACTCAATATTTTGAATATCCTGCCGCCTCCTCTGTTGAGTACGTTTGGAGCTTTCTCCATATTTCTTCCTCGGTCCTCCACGCTTCTTCTGTGGTGAGTCAATGTTAACCAACGTCGAAGCTGCTGCTATTGCTTGAGAAAAGCACTCCAAATTTTTGGTAGTTGTAAGCCAGTGGTGTTGACTTGCAGTAATATCACTTTTGCCAGAATTCCGTGATTTCTTTGCATATATAAATTATGGTTTTATATAATTAGTTGAAGTTAGTATTCTCCTTGTCGGTCATTATGGAGTCTTGTATTTTATCTAATACATGCTGGGCCCATTCAGTGGAAGTCAACCTTTTACTACCATATTTGACCTAAGTATTAAAAACAAACATGCGTGTAAATGCGCACTGTTTGCTTGAATCTGTCAAAAAACAATATTAGATGTAAATAAAACTATAATACAATTATCGGATCAAAATTAGAGAAATCACGAAAGGAATCACGTTCTCAGAAATATGCCATGAAGTGACTACTTTGGCGTAACACTCAAATTATTCAAAATGGTGAATCAAGGTGGATTAAGTTTAAGTGGATTTATTAAGAAGAAGGTTTAATCTACTTAATAAAACAAGATTTCGTTGTAGGGGACCGTGGGAAAGCTACTAAAACTCTAGAAGTATTCAAACATTATCTAAAAAATAATACAAGAATAACAACATTTAAAAAAATGTTATCATTTACTTACCTTGAACTTCAATTTCCATCACAACAACAATTGACAAAAAAATGATATTTTCGGAAATTGCCTACAAGACGCACTAAGCATTTCGGTGAGTTACTTGTCAAACTCTCACGCACCAATTGCTTCAAACTTTCGATGACGAAATGGGAATGAAATGTTTAGCGGGTGCATTTTATTTATACGCTAGTGAAGTTTGGGCATAGCAGGGTTTGAAGTTAGTACTAATTTTATCAAAAAGGCGACCTTATTTTTTAATTTTTGTCATATTGAGGAACCACTATGCAATGGTTCATTAGTTACTTAATATTTCAAAGTTCTAAAAAGAATTTTTTTAATCATATTCCTTCAGAAATCAAAAACATGCAATTGTTCAAAATTAAATTGAAAAGGCACTTAACGAGACATGCTTACTATGGGCTAACTGATTATTTTAATACCAATTTTTAAACTTTTTTGAATATTTTTGTTTGTTTGTCGTAGCAATTGTTTTATTTATATTGCTTTGGTGACGTATTCTATCCCTTTGTATTTAAAGAATGAAAAAATACATTATGATAATACTCATGACTAGAGTTTGTTAAAAATGTGGAGGACGTGTTATCATTAAGTAGTGTAAATCGGACCTACGCGACGCTATCACTCCTCCGAATTTAATTATTCAATGATAAATTGTCATTTCTAAGTTATCATTGAATAATAAAATTCGGAGGAGTGATAGCGTCAGCCCGATTTACACTACTTAATGATAACACATCATCCACCGTCACCAGTAATATAAATTCAAACTTGAATATCTCAGCTGAAAAGAAATCGTACAGCGAGAATCGGAAATGGATTTTAAAGGTCAAGACTAGTAGGACGATGACGTTTTCGGAAATTTATACACAATAAATTAACGAATTTTGGCCTTTTTTTTAACCATTTAACGTAAAGTTACTCCAAAACTCGGCGTGCCAGACAATTTCGTACTATATATTGTCGTTTTCGGATATACAAACTGAAGATTCGTTTTCTCTCAATAAGCTTATAAATTCGGCCAAATTTTTAATTCAATCTAAAGTTACCCTTAAGGGTGTAATCGCAGAAAAATTAAAGCTGTAGAAGCTCTGAACGTTGTAAAAAACTAGTATTTTATGACACACTACTTTTAAAGGTCAAATATACAATTTCCAAGATAGTTTTGGAACCAATAAAAAAAAAAAATGAAGTTTAACCGATCTGGAAAAAAAGTACCAATCATCCTTAAACGTGATATGGTACACAATTTCTGCGACCGAATTCGTTTGCAACGTCGACAAAATTAGTAAGATTCACCTCCTGTCATTTCTGTATTTGATCCTCACAGGATTGTGTAATTGACACATGCTCTCTTCAATTGCTACAGAACAGCAGCTGTAGCAGTGACTTTCGTTGTTTTACGATATACGATTCCGGCTATTTTTATGTCAATTCAAATTGTATCCCAAATTTCTTCCTATGAATCGACGTTTTCTATTCTTCATAGCCGGTGGATGTTCGTAATGCATAAAGAATGAAGATTATAACCGCGCGCTGCGGTTATATACTTCACGTAACAGAATTCTGTGTATTTTGTAAATACTAAATATTATTGAAATATTATAAGATTTATAAAATAAATATATATACATGCTTCCGTCGTTATTATTTCTTTTATACCTAAGAGTATACCTTAATTAAATTAACGTACGCCTTTGGCATCCGGTATATACAGTGGTGGACAAAAAAATAGGTGTGAATTAATTTTCAGTACATTATATTATAAATTGTGTATCCTCGGTTAATGAAAGCAACATCTATTCATATTTTCAATAAATACGACTGCTGCACGTTATTATGTCATAGCGAATATAAGGAAATTCTCCGGGTAATGTGAGGAAAAGGCTTTCCTGCGGTGTTCAATTGTTTTCCAGTCGGTCATAAAAATAGGTGTGTCAGTTTTACGAAGAAAAAATGCTATTATCAACCAATATTAAAACTTTGCAACCAATAATCTATCAGGTAATAATAATTTTGATCTTACGTACAAAGAAAAAAACAAATTACAAAATTAATATTAACATATAAAATGGGCAGAAAAAGATATTGTACCAAAAATTAAAGAAACTTAATAAGAAATAAGTAATTTCAAGACTCATACAACGTTCAGAAAATATAATTACTAATACATTAAAACCGTACAAAAATACTGAACACAGTGGTAGGCCTAGAAAAACTACTCCAGTAACAGATCGGTATATTGTAAGATTAGCAAAACGGGACCCATTTATAACCTCTGCAAATATTTTAAATCGAATTAGTATGAAAATCAGTTCACGTACAATTAGACGACGATTACAAAGCAATAATTTACATGGGAGATCTGCAAGAAAAGTACCTGTCTTGAGCAAGAAAAATATTTAGCAACGCGTTGAGTTTGGGAAACAACATATTGAATGTGGCGCAGAAAAATGACGAAACATACTTTGGAGTGACGAATCCAAATTTAATGTGTTTGGTTCTGATGGCATAAGATACGTTCGTCGACCACCAAATAAAGAATTCGAATCTAAGTACACAAAACAAAACAATTAAACATGGAGGAGGTGGCATTATGGTGTGGGCATGTTTTTCTTGGAGCGGTGTAGGTCCGATACACTTAATTGATGGAATTATCACCAAGAAGATTTAGAGACATTTTAGCCAATGTTATGTATCCGTATGCGAATGACAACATGCCCCTAAACATACCTCCAGGTGTGTTAGAGAATGGTTTGAGGGAAAGAATGTGAATGTTTTAAGTTGGCCAGCACAGTCACCCAACTTAAATCCAATAGAACACCTTTGGAAATATGTAAAGGATTCACTGTCAGAGTGAAAAATTTAAAACTAAAGGTGAATTGTGGGAAGCTGTCAAGAAAAGCTGGTATGCTATTCCGTCAGAAAAATGTGCGCATTTAATGGACTCAATGTCTAGAAGATGTACGGCAGTCCTCAAAAATAAAGGCTGTGCTACAAAATATTAAATATAATTATGCATTTGTGTGTAATAACAATAATATCCAGTTTTGTTTATGAAAAATACTAACACCTATTATTATGTCCAAACTAAAATTACATTAGTTTTCTTTGTTAAGACAACTTCATAAAATTTAGAGTTTTTCTGTTATGAATTGCTTTAGATTTATATTATCCTGGTATTAAATCTCATAAAACATAAGTATTTAATCAATTATCCAATATATAAGCAAATATCTTGATCATTCTCAACACACCGATTTTTTGTCCACCACTGTATTATCGTAAAAATACATAATGAATAGAGTTGGTTAAAAAAACTTTAGAATCAGAAGTTAGGCATTTCTAGAATTTAAATTGTGATTCTGTAATTCTGAATTCGTTTTTAACTGTTGTAGGTTGCGTCACACGCTTGGTAGTCCAGTTTATAAAACAATTCATTCAATTTTTCTGAACAATAGAATACTTACACATATTTCGGTCTAAATTGCTTTTCGATACGACTAAATGTTTTCTATACTTGAGAAGTGTTTGTACAAACTTTAAATCCCTTAGGTGAGGTGTAACAAAACACATGCATGAACATGATCCTCTCCGTTCTGTCGCCATTATCCCGGTTTCTGAACCATTCTACAGCGGTCGAGAAACTTGTGTCCAGGAATTCCGATACCATGACAACTGTTATAACTAGATGGAGAACAACGTGGCTTGATGCAGTTTTATGTTATAGCGAACACCTCAACAAAGTTCAAACCTAGTTGTAACCTTTAACAGGCAAGAGGCAAACGCGATTAACCTTCCTATACTCACGTCAAAATATGAAACATGTATACTATACTATATAAGTCGGTCTCACAGACCGTATGCGTGAGTATAGGAAGGTTAAAGAAAGTTAACAACAGTTTCAGAATTCCGAAGTTCCAATTTACTGCGCAACTTTGGGCAGTCATCTCCGATTGCATTCAGAGTTGGTAGGACCCCTCTTTGTCATGGGAACATTTAACAACATTTACACGAATGCTCGAAGCTACTTTAAATCAAGTAATCGATTCTACAGGTCAAAAAGTAGCTGAAAAAAGGCGTTCGGTTTTGCCGAAAATCCTAATTACACACACATCATTTGTGATAGATGCTGAAATTTTACACAATCGACCACAAAAGCCTATCTCATGCTACCGATTTTACAACTGGTTCGAAGATTGTCTATCCGCATAATTTACTGACAGGTAACGATTTTTCATTTCATATTTATTACTAAGGTTTGACAAACGCGCGTCTTGTTCGCTGAAAGAACGGTCTATATACAGCGCACAAGATACGCGTTTGTCGAACCTTATTTATTAGTGTTAAGTAGTCTTAAGACCGACATTATTATATGGCTGTAACTGGTCTCACATGGATCCCATGTTTTGCTTCGATAGGAAGTATGGGGTCGTCTTCCCGACAATGGGGATGAGTGGTGCGCAAACCCAAGATGGATGCGGGATGGATCGCAAAAGTGGTTCACAGATGGTTCCAAAACGCTCCAAGGAGTGGGGGCAGGAATAGTGGGGCCTAGAACACACAAGTGAATAACTTTGAGCAAGGACTACACGCAATCTTGGAAACTGTAGGAATCCTATCCGACAGGGGACACAGGGGAATACGAATCCAAATATTCTCGGACAGCCAATCAGTTCTTAAGGCCCTGAGCAGTTGTACAATAACGTCCAAATTATTATTGGAATGTCACAACATGCTTAACGGCCTGGCTACTCAGAACCAGATTACTCTGGTCTGGGTGCCAGGACATGAGGGGCACGGGGGAAATGAAATGGCAGACATCTACACAAAAAAGGGGCTGAGAGAAACCTTGTTGGACCTATCCCACCTTTTGGGTTTAACGAAAGTCTCCTTAAAGGGGAGATAAAGAAGTGGACACCGTCTATCACAATAAAACACTGGAACACCAGGGGGCTGCAACATTCCAAAAAGTTTCTGAGCTTCGACGCTAGGAGGGCGGACCTCGCCCTAAAACTGGACAGGAGAAGCTTAAAAACACTGACAGGGGCACTCACAGGCCACTATACCTGCAACAAGCACCTACACAAAATGGGCTTATACAACACGGACACTTGCAGATTCTGCGGTGAAGAACAGGAGTCAATGGAACACTTGATCACTAACTGTGGGGCACTAGGCCACAGGAGATACAGATTACTACATGCATATACGCTGAGTGAAGAGGACCTATTTACACTCCCATTGAAGGAGCTGGTCCTGTTCCTAGACGTATTAAATAAATAAAAAAACAAACGGATTCCCAATAGATCAACGTGGTCGCAGTGCAAAGGGACACTTTGGGCCAGACGCCACCTCATTACAATAGAATACAATATAACTGTGGTCTCTGACAAAAACCACACAAATGAAGTTGGAAGTAGGAGAGAGGAAGATACTCCGCAGGATATTTTGGAGGGAAGAAGGTAGACATCATCTGGAAAAGACGTACTAACAAAAAATTTATGACCTATACAACGAATTTAGTGTAGTACAAGTAATCAGAGTCCGGAGAATGCCGTGGAGGGGTAATTTAGTGAGACTGCAAGACGACAGAACAGCGAAACATATAGGATGGAAAAACCCGAAAGGAAAGGATAGAAAAGGAGAGAAAAGCTGAGGAGAAAATGGAAAGAAGCAGTAACTGAAGATCTAGCAGAAAGGGAAATCTCGATATGGAAGGAAATCGCGAAGGACACAATAGGTGCCTGAAAGGCCTGTGAACACTTTTATCTGTCTGTCTATTTATTACTATTAGATAATAGTCGTCGGGTATTGTAACCCAATTAAATTTCCGGTCAAGCTAAATAACCTACATATTTATGTGAGAAAAGTTTATCACAATTTAAACCCACAGTTGCCCCTCTTTGTGCGCTCATATATTCGTCCCGCGTTAGCCAACTACTTATTAGTGACTTTTTGCTATATTGAAAACTTCTAACCAATCATTTACTTGGGACATCTATATCTTAACCACGTTCTCCTACAACTTTTGAATTTTGAAGAGGTATACATCTTACTACGAGAAACGAAAAATATATTTAATACGAAAGAATGTTTATTTCACAGATTACAAAAATACTGTATTTACATCATATCGTCCGCCCTGTAAATTAAATGGCATACACTTTTATGTAATCTACCACCAATTCGCTCTCTCCTGTCCACGTCGGTAGCCAATTATCTTTAGCTCTATAGAATCTATACTGCGCTTTACCATCGATATTTGTGTACGATTTTCCTGGTGTAGAATCCGGGAAAGAATGTCCACCTACTCCTACTCCGACTGTTATGAACATCTTAAATGGGAAAAAGAAATTATGTGTGATTTAAATAACTATACATTAATTAATTATATTATCTATTATCATTATTATCTATGTGTATGTTTATTTTACATATGTACGAGGGCGATTCGCAAAGTAAGTTCCTTTTCCGCCCAGACGAGTGGGGATATTGGCGCGATTGTAGCGCTGCGGTGTAGTTTGGTTCAATGCGAGTCTGGCAGTGCTAGTAAGAGAATTGTTCGGACATCTTTTCGTGCTATTTTGGTCGTTTGAAATGGAACGACCTAGTTCCATGCCAAATTACCAAGTTACTTAATTTTGGTTAAGCATTGATAGAATGTTGTCTGAGGTTTAAAAGGAGGTGTTGCAAAATGTTAGGTTCATAATTCATATAGCTGTGACACTAGGGCTCCCTTTAGAAAGGTCCTCAGGCAATGCAGATGAATTGATCGAAGTTTTCCTTATGTTTGATTCTTTATTCTTCTGTATTGAAAACAGTTTGCATATTGAGGTTTGGTATTCTGTGTCAGTATTTTTGTAAAGTATTCAAAAATAACACTGCCAAAGACCAGAACCTAATATAAGTATGTCTTGGAATTTGATTTCAAAGTTGTCAGCGAATTTTGTCGCAACCAATTTAAGCCCTACTTTGAAAACCAGTTAATAAATAGCAAATACTTTGTATGATTCGAAATTCTGGCCGTGTGAGCCCAACCTTACTCAGAATGCACTATAGAAATAGCAAAGCCATAGCCTTCGTAGTTTTCGGAATATTGTTCAATGAAGTTGCTTCCGAAGAATCAGAATGTTAAGTCTAGGTAATTTCTAGAGGTCAATTTCTCCCAATGCTTTATTCCCAATCTCATTTTCAATAGCACCATTAGACAGACCAGGTCTTGTTCTATAAGAAACTTGTTTTTTTATTCTGGGCTGGTATACTTTAATTCCTGAGAACTAAGCTATAAAATGACAATTTTAGTCATTTGGAGTAGGTATCTGTTTATTGTTCTATCATGCGTCCAGAAGCACAACAGCTTGCAATCCAACACGCCTGATGTTATTAGAAGTGAAATTTCCCAACATTGCAATGAAACAAACATTACTGTGATGACTTTGTCGAATGACAGATGGAGATTTCACTAATACCCTTTTATATAATGAGTCTTTATGTGTTGTTTATATATTTAAATGTGTGTATTAATTTGTATTGATATTTACTGTGGCTTTCTTTTATAGATCCTTAAACGAATAAATTTGTCCAGTGATATAAGATTTGTTAATAAAGTTAATTATGGAAGTTGAAGAATCTAAGTTGCATGTCTCTATGTACCATTGAAAATTTTGATAATTCCGTCTAGCATTTGACAAGTTTCAATGCCAAAAATGGCCGTAAGCTTGTATCAAAATTTACATTAGAAGACCAACATTTAATAAGTCGACGAAGTGGGATCATCTTTGATGACAAATCCCAAATTTGTCTACATCGTGAAGCACTACGTCTGACCAAATTCGAATTTTTGCAACAAACTTGTTGCAATTCTTTCCACAAGAAGAATCATATTCGGCGAAAAGATCTGCGACAAATTATATCAGCTGCTGTTGATTAAATGAAAGATACTTTGGAAAACTGATGTCAAACCAGGCCAAAAGCTATGTGCAGGGAATAGAAAGGAGTTCAGCACGAAATCGGCAGCAACAGAAATATCAACTTCATCTCCTTCTGACGATCCTGATGACATCATGCAAATTTCCGAAAATATAAACGCGAACCTAACAGCTGTTGGTATATCACCTGTCAAATTCCAACGAGTTAGTGCAAAAGATAAGCAAAGTTATGGAAAGCGCCTTTATTCCTAGCTTTTAGGACACGTGCATGGCGAGATATATTGTGCATCTTCAATGACCTTTTGACACCCTGAATGTGCTCAGAATAAACAAACAAGTTTCTTGTAGAACAAGAACTGCTCTTTCTAATAGTGTTATTGAAAATGAAATTGGGAATAAAGCATTGAGAGAAATTGGTCTCTGAAAATGATCTAGATGTAACATTCTAAATTTGCGGAGGCAGCTTCATTGAACAGTACGCTAAAAATTACAGAGCTACTTCTACACTGCACTGCCAGCAAGTTGGATCCCAAATTGGCCAAATTTTGAATAATGAAAAGCAAGGATTTGAATTTGTGACGACAAAATTTTTTGCTGACTTTGGGATGAAAACAAATTGAACTTCAGTCTTTGCTAATGTTATTTTTTAATTCGCTGCAAAAAACCTAGAATGCCAAGCCTCGAGATGATGAGTCTCATACAGAATAATAAAGCATAAAGCTCGGTAAAAACTTTAACTAATTCATCCACGTTGGTTAACCATCTTTCATATGTGGTCACCTAGTATCATAGCGATATGTCGTATTAAGCTACAATTTTGCAGGACCTCTTTAAAGACCTCCAGGAACATTGTGTAAAAATTTAAAGAAAATTGAAGGTGGTCGAACCATTCTTAAAATTTTGTGGGATTGACATGAATGACCCGGTTGCGATTCATCGTGAACTTTGTTCTGTTTATGGTGAAAATGTCAGTATTACAGCGTGACTTCACAAGCCCTCGTATGTATCTTTTTGCTTAATTATCTATCCACTTTTTCTAATCATAATATCATTTTCTTGTAGGAATCAATGTAGTTGTTTGGTACATCGTTGAAACGAAAGAATATGTTGAAAGCAGTGATGGTGTTGATATCAAGAAAAAGGCTTGTTGAGATTCTCAATTAAGTATTTCGATCGAATTTTGCTTTGAAAACAAGTAAAGTTTGAGATCTTGGGACTGCAATTGATCGATGTAATGATGGGCAAAATATCTCAGTCCATGAAAAAATCGGGTAGGAGAAAGAACCGTTTTTGTCTTCTGTCACTACCTCTTAAACATTGATGTTTGTACATATGAGAGGGATTCGATATGAATTCTCTCACAATGCACGTATTACCCATTTTTTACAGTTATTTTTCTACAGAAGTGGACAACTTGCGTTGCCACAGCCTCCTGCAGTAACTGCAGTCGCGCTTTTCGGCTACCCGCCGTGGGAAAATTGCAAATTACAAAATTTTGATCTTCTCTTGCCATCCGTAGACGTACGTTTCGCGGTTATACCGCTCGTCAGTGCGGCTTAACAAGAGCGACTGCAGTTACTGCAGGAGGCTGTGGCAACGCAAGTTGTCCACTTCTGTAGAAAAAATAACTGTAAAAAATGCGTAATACGTGCATTGTGAGAGAATTCATATCGAATCCATCTCACATGTACAAACATCAATGTTCAGGCGATATATACATAAAATTTGTATACGAAATTACAGCTCTTGCAAAGCCGTACTGACGAGCGGTATAACCGCGAAACGTACGTCTACGGATGGCAAGAGAAGATCACAATTTTGTAAACTACCTCTTAAAAGATGAATATGTTCATAGAAACAATATTACACTGGCACACTCAGCAACATAATATCTTTTTAAGAGGCAAAGCCGACAGAGTAGGGGAAGACATACCAAATACAAACTACTCATTTCTCTATTAATTCTTGATAGCATGTTGTTATGTTCTCTGTTAATCTATATTTTTTGCGAATTTTCATAGTATTTGTACCAGGCTTTGTTTATTTGACGATGATTCAGATTGATCACGGATCTTGGAACTAATGATAATCGTCACTGTGTCATAGAAGATCTTTCCTCTTTCTCTTAGAATGATGTGCAAGAATTATATCCATTCCGTGTTAATAGTTTCCGATTTTTATTAAAGTCCCGATTAGGGTTGTTTTTTTTTATATAAACAACCAATGAACTGTTGCCTACTAATTGTAAGTTGAATGGACCGCGAAGTTGTAGTTAATATTTTATTGTAAACTCGTACTTACTTCTCTATCAAATGGAGCCATAACATCTCCCGACTTCCATTTGGAAGCTGCATCGGGATTATATTTAGAGGCAACGTTTGCGAAACCACCCGGAGGCGGATAGACATTTCCGTATAATTTTCCATCTACTAGGAGTTGTACGCTATCTGAAATAAATTGAAATTTACTTGTCCTTGTCTTGGACGCAGTTTTATACATATATAATATTTAGTTAGGGTAGAGCCAGAGGAAGTGGGTGGAATGAATGGATTGGCTTTAAACGGGAGATTGGAAAAGATGGATCAAGGAAACAACGGCAACCGATCCAACATCCTGACCACGGTATATACACTGGCGAGCAAAAAATTTAGGTCAGTTTGAAATTGTGATGTTTTTTTGTTATTGTCTGTTGTATGTGTACATTTGAAAATTATAATTCATTGTACTATCTTTTGAAAGCAAAATTTAATAGTCAACATTGACTCGGAAAGCATTCTTTTGATTTTAACGATGTATTCTAAAGAAGCAACAAATTTACGTTTTCAAATGTAAAAAGAGAACTAGTATTAATAAGAAAATTTATTTTTTAATAACGTATATTCCTTCCTCTTGCGTTGTTGACTGCTTGAAGTCGACGAGTCGTACTCTCAATGAAATGACGGATCACATTCTGGTCGATGTTATTCCACTCCTGCGACGAAAGCTCTCTCAGATACTGGGTAGTTGTTGGAGCCGATATATGGCTTCGGATACGTCGTCCCAACTCATCTCAGATATGATCAATGGGATTCATATCTAGACTGAGTGCAGGCCAGTGAAATATTCTAGTCCCATCTCATCCAGATATTCTCTAACAACTCTGGCTACGTGAGGTCTTGCATTATCTTGTATGAAAATGCCATGCTCGCCCATGATGAGCATGAACTAGAACTTCCGTAATCAAACCATAACCGAGCTAGCGCCAAATGGAAGTCGCTCGTCAATACAAACTGCAGCATATCTTTCTTCTGGTCTTCTCCAGACTTGCCACGTCCGTCTGACCCATTGAGGCAAAAAGGCGACTCATCTGAAAACAGAACTTGCTTCAATCCCTATTATTCCATGCCAAGTGATTTCGGGGAAAAGCTAATCTTGCAATTCGATGCCGGCATTGCAAGAACGGACATGCAGCAGCACGGTCTAACGATCCATTCACTAGCATTCACATCTCTAACTTCTTGGAGTTGATTTCACAGCAAAACCGCAGAACCTGTTTTGGTGTCTGCAAAGTTGCAAAAACTTGCAAAAACGGTTATCTCCTGGAATGGTGCCTCTTTTTCGCCCGGATCCAACTTTTCTAGGCCAGTCTCCTCAAAGCGCTGGTACGCATTTAAGCTTTTACCAACAATTCTCGCAGTTTTACGTTGTCTTCGACCATCTTGTATCAATTCTTGCTACAACAATGGGATCTGAAGGCATTATGACCTGTTAAATAAACACTGCAAATACTAAACCATGCAAATGATAGATTTTATAGAGAAAAATCAACGCTAAACTGAAAAATAAACAACGCAATTTGAATTTTGAATTGGAGCTAATGCGCGCTATTTCACAAAAAGTCGTAAATAAATCGATAATATTTCTTCGAAAACACATGACTCTATTAGTACAATGATTTACAAGTTGGAAACTGTAAACTTAGAACATCACAATTTCAAAGTGACCTAAATTTTTGCTCGCCAATGTAGATTACCCGAGAGAAATAAAATTTAATTTGTTAAACACACACACAAAACCGAAGCTTCGGCAGTGGAAGATAATAAGTGCTCATTTGTTGGTGTGTGATCAACATTATTCATTACACTTATGTGAAGGATAAGGTCTTAATCATGGATTTGAAAGCCATAAAAGATTTTGTGAAATCATACCCGGTTTCCAAACGGCCGAGAAGACATGAAAATCGGAGTTCCAGCCAGAATCAGATTTTAATCGTCTCAATCCGTATTGCCTGGCTTCATCGCTTCCACCTAATATAACACCGCCTTCCAATTCCTTGTTTAGATTCGCGTTTCCGGGAAGAAAGGCGATACGAATTTCCCCGGAGGCGAAATCCAAATTGCCGTACTCAAATTTTTTGGGCGTTAAAAATAATTCTGGAAAAAAAAAAAAGGAATTTTTATTCCGTAAAATCGAATGGTGTCATTTTAATTTCTTGGTCCGGATGTTTAAGTATTAATGTACACCATATCGATCTAGTGTGCAACGATGCCCAAACAATACTCTTAAATTATTCAACTTTAAATACATTCAAAATACGGTCAGTTTAGCTCAGGTAATACAATACAATTATAATTATGTTTCATTTACTTTATGTTCTAGTATTATTTACCTGGATATATCCAATCGCCTTTTGGCAATTTAGCTCGAACGTCTATTCTTCCATACAAGAAAGAAAACGATGGCTTTGTATTCATGCGTCCGGATAGAACAGGTGGCAATATGAAATATGCTACAGGCTCCTGCTTGCACTCTTCTGCAATCGTACCTGTGCAACTAACAATAAGATTAACATCAATTGTTAATATATGATAACTGTTATGGAAGAACGAAGGTAGAATCATTGAAGGAATATAATAATAATAAACAGGAGAGGTGTCGTGGACACCCGACAAGAACGAAGCTCTTTACGCATTGGGTGCTTATTTGAAAAAAGGTGAAATTCTATAATTGAATAAACGAGGTATAAAGAAACAGTATTTCATTTCGAAACCGATGGTAAATAAGTTGAAGTCGACTTTGAAGTAAATTCGAGTCCGAATAATAAGAGCGCCATCTGATGGGGGAGACGCAAACGCGTGCCATGTGTGCGAGCAAGAAAGAACTAATGAAAGAAGAAAGATAGAAGAAAAGCGTCTATCTGACGATTTCAAGCGTCTCACTTTTTCCCGGTTAACTCTCGCCGCAAAACCTCCCTAAAAGAGCTTCGCTCTAATAATAATTTCCGATATGTAGCAAATACCCAATAACAGAAAATACCATACAATCATGCTTGCACAGTGTGCAAAAACACAAAAATAAATGTGAGGGGAAATAAAAGACGCAAATACGAAAAAGAAAAGATTCCATAATGTACTATAGAAATACTGAAATGGTTAATTATCATTAGAAAATTTTATTACAATTCAATATATCAAAATTCACAGTAAATGTTGCGGTTATGGATGTTTTGTTCAAATGACCTTCGGTTTATTTTTGGGTTCTATTTATACTTTTTCGATACCACGCACACCAACTTTCAACCATTTTATTACCCTACGGGTGTTAGCTTCTTCCAGCCAGAGACGTTTAATGGGAGAAAAAATTTAACTAGAAATAATATTAATTATTATTAATTACATAATTATTAATTATTATAAAAAGCATCGATTAAAAGATAGAAAACAGTGTAACCATTCAAACATTCAACACTTTCACATCACAAGAATTCCTAATAACCAGTGGATAAATAACCAAGGATACATCGACATGCAATACAGGTTTCTATAACAACGTTATGCCTTGGATGAACTGAAGTCATGGTGAATTCAAGTTTTCGTTTCGTGGACAACGGAGAAATAATGTAGTGTAGTCCTGGTTTCCGGAAAAATAAAAAGTTTGTTAGGTTGACGACGAAGAAAATTGACAAGATAGATAAGTCCACAAAAAGTTTAAAATATATTTTGGACCAAAAGGGTTTAAATAGAAGTACCAGTGAATAAAAGAACCTCACCTCATCGAAGAAGAAAGATTTAAAAAAAGGGAAGAATCCATAGAAAATAGAGCCACACCGAAAAAAGAAGTTAAGGGAGGGAACAATCCATAGAAAATAGAGCTGCATCGAAGAAGGAATTCAAGAGACGAGACATAGGAAAAACCATCATCGAATAAAAGAAATTATACTCACACACATACAACACTAGGGAATTATCTTTATTTTATGTTAAATATTTCTCAAAATTTATAAATATAATGTGTAATAATTTATGCTTTTATATCATTAATTAAGAGCTAGACCGATTCTCAATACAATAAACAAGTACCTTTGACCAAATAAAAGAAACAAGTTCGCGATGGATATCGATAGCTACAGACACCATACGAGCTGCAGTGTCAGCATTAATATCACAAAAACTAGCCAGTTTATTAATATGTAATTAAATTATTGGACATTGGGAGCGTCCTAATTATTACATTTGTGCGGGAATACTCAGTATAAGAAATGAGATCTGAACGGGAATTAATCTGTGGGATGTAGAAGTTAAATTGCTGCAACAACTAAAGAATTTGGTTAGGCACATGGGTATGGGTAAGCAAAGAGACAAAATTGGATTCATCCAGGAACAGTAATGCCTAACCGCATAAGCTTCGTACGATGACAAATACATAAATTTCAGGAATCTTCTTCGAATTGTTCCGATAAAATTAATGTGACTATTATAAAAAGGAACGACATATTGCAAGGAAAAGTGGTGATAATAAAGAAACGTGACTAATAGGGCGAAGAAATCGGCACAATTCAATAAATAATGCATACAAACACAACGACCACAGAGTGGGATAAAATCCAGGAAAACTGGCCAAAACCCCCAAAAGATATTTCTTTTAATAGGATTCTTTGAATGTATTTTGTTAGAGGACTGTTAGAACCATCGAATTCTGTGAACTAAAACCAAGCAGGTATCGAAACCCGTTAGTTGGTTAGATAAGTTTGTCATCTCAGCTGACGAATCGGTGTTGGAGCCTTCTCGACAATCTACCACAGCGGTTAGCAGCGGTCGCCCTTCAGTTTCCTTCTCCGAGGCGAGCGGGAGAACAAAACGCAGAAGGACAGAGCGCGTTCGAAAAGAGCGGAGCAGCATAGAACTGGCATATGCAACGCGGGTGAGCTTAAGAGCAGAGGGACAGTTGGATGCGGCACATGTTTTACATAACATTACGTCTGGCAGTCTATCAAAACCATCAAAGTACAGAAAATCTCTGACATTTGTTCCAGAACAACAACTTTATGATGACGAGGCATTATCTTTAATTATTGAAATCAGTATAAAATACTTTATCAAACAAGCCGTGCAAAAAATTGCAAAATATATTCGTATTACGGAAACATATTGAAAGTAAAGAAAATATGTTACCCCGACGATTCAAAGTTAACAATAACCGAAAGCAAAGCTCACTCCAAGGATTATTAGACCATACTGTTAATCGTATTTTATTGACTCAATCCGAAGTTATCAAAAGCCTTGTATATGAACGAGTTAATGATTTGATTTTGATATGTAAATGGGTATGTGACGGGACTTCGGGACTAACAAGTAGATATAAAAAATATATATACATATATAAAAGTTAGATATACCTCACCATATTACATTTAGATGTCGCCACTCGCTGTGCACCCTGTGCACATGCGCAGTAACAGTAAGAATATAATGAAGTAGGCATGTAGTTTTAGTGTTTCTTTTGTAAGATCAACGATTGTATTAAATCTTCCATTTCAGTACTAAGTTTTTGGTTTATTCAACCTCTCTACCACATCAGGTTATGGGCTCAGCTCGTTTTTAAAACCAAAAATACTTACAAATCGGTCAATGAAAGTTAGAAATGTCGCGACGTAGCAATAATTCGGTAACTCGACAATCGTTTGATGAAAGTGATCGTTCAACGTTAAACATACGCAAGTTAGCAAACGAAGATCAGTGGGAAACATGGAAGTGACAAATAGAACTTTGTTTAAAAGAGCAGTGCTTAGATACAATTGTTAATGGTACACGTGAATGTCCGCCGCCGCCGCCGCCGCCGCTAGATAACGGAACCATCCACGGAATACGTTCGATGACAACGTGACAATGCGCGCGCAGCTCGCTTAATCGCTACAGCGTTAGATGATAAACCGGCTACGTATGGTATGTGCCTAAGAAAGTAGACGCGAAAGACATTTGGGAAACGCTCATCTCCGTATTTGAGCAATCTTCTTTACAAAGACTTTACACATTACTTGATACCTTTTTTGAACTGTCAAAGGATGACGCAACATCGGTTACGAAACACACGTCTCAATTAGCAAATTTGTTCGATGATATTCTAGCAGAACTTCGAAAAGAAAATTCAAATGCGACACTTCCTTTATCGCTTTTACATCATCGAATTTTTAGAACTCTTGGTCCCGAATACCAGTATTACCGTTCGACATGGTACCGCGTTCCGGAATCTGAAAGAACAACAAAACTACTTATCGAACATTTGCGTTCTATAGAGTGCTCACAAGCAACGCATGGACCAATGAAAACAATCAATGCTTTCTACACAAAATCGCAAAAGCAAACACAGAAGGGAAATTCTAGAAAATCCACAAGTACGACTTCGAAAGGAGACGAATCCAAGAAAAAGGAAACCCGTTCGTGCCTTTACTGCAAGAAAATGGGACACATCATTGCAGACTCCCGCTAACGTGTCGATGCAGAGCAGTATAAATTAACAAATGCAGAGAAGAGTAACAGTTCCGATTTCAGGTCGAAAAGCAAGCCGACTACTTTCCTTGCTACTGGTTTGTCAGTTAGCACTGATTCAGTGACAACTGACGCCTGGATTTCGGATTCTGGAACATCTCATCACATATCTGCTAATAAACAACATTTTTCCACGTTCGAAAATTTTCCAATTCCGTACCGCGTTCAAACTGCAGGAAATGAACTTATTCTAGCTTACGGATCTGGTCGTGTCAATGTCGAAGTTTATATAAACGGTAAATGGTCATCAGCATCTCTGGACAACGTATGGTACGTTCCTGATGCTCACCATCAACTTTTCTCCGTTCGTCAAGCAGCTCAACATGGCAACGACATCACATTCAATAGTGGCAACGTTACTATCCGACGTGATGGTGAAGTCGTCGCTACCGGTCAGCTCATCGGCACTATGTATATAATGAATATGCGTGTTCGTAAGCCAGACGCACCAGCTGAAATTAACTTCGCAACGACAGAAGAACTACAAGGATGGCGTGAACGTCTCGGGCATCAAGACAAACGTCATGTGCGCGAAGTGCTTTCTCTGCAGGTCACAAAGTAAAAGTTTTGCGTTCAGACGGAGGGGGTGAATTTGATTGTGACGCGATGTTAACAATACTACGCGATCGTGGTATTGAATTTCGATCAACATGCCCGTATACGCCAGAGCAGAATGCCGTAGCGGAACAATCAAACAGACATGTAGTTGAACTTGCTCGGACAATGCTTTCAGTCAGCAAACTGCCCTAAATCGTTTTGGTCTCACGCATGCGAAACCGCCGCGTTTTTAATCAATCGTACAGGAAAGTCTAACGTTTCAGGTAAAACTCCTATGGAACTTTGAAGCGGAAAAATATTCAATTCCCTTGATTATTTACGCATTTTCGGTACAGAATGTTACGTAAACGTGCCAAAGGCATTTCGTTCAAAATTCGACGATAAGGCAATATTCGGTCATTTTGTTGGTTACGTAAATGACAAAGATGGTTATCAAATATGGGTACCGTCAAAACAGCGCGTAATAAAATCGCGTAACGTCGATTTTCGTTCGGAGAAATTATGCACCACCAATAATTTCGTAGAATTGCATTACAGCTCTGTCTCCGATGAAAACGAATTAGATTTGCAAACAACTGATCAAACTTCAGTGATTGCCAATGATGATCAATCTAATTACAAATCATCTGAAACAGTTGAGAATATTCGTCCCATTCGTATTATTCGGCCGACCGCGAAATTTGCCGATTTCGAAGTAGGCTATCAAACTCAAGTCTCAAACGAACAGCACACTCGCATGTTTAGCTGAAGCTATTCACGAAGAACTTGCACCGACAACTTTCGATGACGTCAAAGCAAACGAAACATGGGACTTAGTAACATTACCAAAAGACAAACATGTTATCGACAACCGCTGGGTTCTCCGCGTCAAATATAAACCCGACGGATCTGTTGATCGGTATCGCGCTCGCTTAGTTGTTAGGGGTGTATTTCAGCGTGCTGGACTTGATTACGACGAAATCTTTAGCCCTGTTGCTCGGTACGACGCAATTCGAGCACTAATTGCAATCGCAGCCGAAGAAAATTTAGTGCTTAGCCAATTCGACGTAAAAACCGCAGTTCTTTACGGCGATATTGATACGGAAATATACATGACTCAACCGCAAGGTTTTAATGACGGCTCGGGTCGCGTTTGTCGCCTCAAGAAATCACTATACGGTCTCAAACAATCCCCTCGATGTTGGAACAATAAATTCGATTCGTTTATGAAGAAAAGCGGATTTATTCGTTCTACAGCAGATCCGTGTATGTACATTCGGCAACGTGAATCAGAAAAATTATTGATTGCCATTTATGTTGATGACGGCCTAATAGCTGGCTATAATCAAAAGGTAGTCGATTCGTTTTTAGAATCATTAAATTCTGAATTTAAAATCACTATTGGCTCATTGGATTCTTTCTTAGGCATGCAAATAGAACAAAGGGAAACCGATCTATTCGTTTCACAACGTGGTTATGTTCAGAAAGTTTTAAAACGTTTTGATATGTCTGATTCAAAACCAGTAAAAACACCTGCTAGTAACGATCAACCAAATGAAAATTCTAAAGTTGCTCTTGATCATTCTATTCCCTATCGCCAAGCCGTAGGATCATTAATGTATTTAGCATGTGCAACTTGACCGGATATCGCGTACGCTGTTTCAAAAGCCGTGCGATCAATGGCAGCACCAACCAAATTTGATTGGGTATCTGTTAAACGCATATTTAGATATCTGCGCAGTACAACCGACTCAGGTTTGTTGTACACATCAACAGAGGGTGACTTATGTGCATACTCCGATGCAGATTTCGCAGGTGATGTTAAAAACTAGAGATGGGACGAATCCAAATTTTCTCGAATCCGAATCCGAATCCGAATCCTAAAGGATTCTCGAATCTCTCGAATCCTTCGAATCTCGAATCTCTCGAATCCATCATATAATTACAATAATAAGAAAGGACAGAGAGGAAAAACAATTTTACAGGAAAATTTTAAAGCTACTTTAATTAAAAACGATACAGTTTTTTAAAAATATTTATTAAAACAGATTTTTTTTTTTTGAACATATTTATATTACAAATGAAATTAAAAAAACAAATTACACAATATTAAAAGATAAATTATGTTAAAATCTTGATGATTATGCAACAAGTTTTTATTTATATTTAATTTCCTTAGCATATGGAAATTAATATATCAATAACAGTACCGATATCTTTTCAGAAACTTTTGTGAATGAGAATAAGGGAGAGCTAACATAGATAAACAGCAAATATTGCACATGAAAATCTAAACACATATTTTAGTATATAAAAGAAAGCACTCAACCTAAAAGAAATAAGTGAGAATTTTAATTCAGATTTTTATTTAAGAAAACCAGCTCTCGAACTCGCTCTGGATCCAACCGACTACGTTTTTATCCACTATGATGCCTGATGTGCTGAATAGTCTTTCTGAAATCACTGTTGATGGTGGTGTAATTAAGAATTTTTGCTAGTTTCATCAAATTTTGGTATTTTGTGTTGCCCTTCCAGTATTTAAAGATGTCTGCAGTTGGTGGGAGCAGTGGTTCTGCTAAATAGGCATTTATTTCTGTTTCAGGAGATGAACTGTAATCCACATCACTGCAGGTAGCTGGGGTCATCAACTGAGAATAGTAACTCCACATACTATGACCTTGTTCAGTTAAAGATATATCTGTGGCATTTGCTTGAGTTTTCTCTGATGACTGCAGATCACCATTTGTTTGCATATAGATGGATGAAATTTCATTAGCCAGTGTCAATTTAGCTTGCTCAACGTTTTCTTTATTCAAAAATACATTCCCTTTGAATCAGGGATCCAGTAAAGTACCAATAGTATACAATTTCTCTGTCTCAACAGAATGGTAGCGCCTTTTTAGTGACGCAAGCAAATCATTTCGGAAACCCTGTACTGAACCTAATTTTGGTTTGAAATTTTCTAGAGCACGAATGGTGCTATTCACTAAAGGAATTATTTCTGAAATTGTCACTTTACTTGAGCTGGCCACAAATGTAGCTTTATCAAACACTTCTAATATTCGTATAATATCTTCAATAAGTTTCCACTGTCGAGGACAAAGGTCTATCTGAATATTCAAGTCAGAAGCAGACAATAAAATGGCTTGCTTTTGTTCCACAAGTCGATTGAGCATGTGAAGCTGAGAGTTCCATCTAGTCGGCTCGTCTTGTATTAAACGACGACCTTTAAGACCTAACTTAGCTTGAGCAGTTTTTAACATTTTTGTCGCTTTAGAAGAGTGTTTGTAATGTCCCACAATATTCCGACAGGATATCATTATTTCCTTAATTTCATTCTTATTCAGTAAACCATCTTTTATAACTAACTGAAACGTATGGGCTAGGCAAGGCAAGTGGGTGAAGATGCTACGCTCTAAAGCTGCAACCATATTAGGACCATTGTCTCTCATGAAGCATACAACTTTTTCTGTAAGATGCCATTCTTTTATTATGTTGCTAATGAAAGTTTCTATAGCAGATGCTGTATGTGAAACCTCTAAAAAAGGAATACATTCTAAGCACAAATGATGGTACTCAAAGTTTTCATCTACAAAGTGCACTGTCAGGCTTAGGTAGTCATCAGATGATGTTGATGTCCACATATCTGTTGTGACTCCAATGTATTCAGTATTTTTAAAAGTTCCTCGACTTTCATTTTTTCTTCTTCATACATATCTGGAATTACCTTTTCAGAAAAATGTTTCCTACATGGGATGACATATCTTGGTTCAAGATGGTTAATCAATTTTTTAAACCCCTTATCTTCCACTATGGACAGTGGTTGATTATCTGTACATATCATTTCAGCAACCAATCTGGTAATTGTTTTGCCTCTTTTGTCCCCAGGCTTAAAACTTTGCATTTTATCAAAAAATTTTTCAGAGTAGGTTGGTTGAAAGGTTCTGCTTTGCGTTTCACTGCGCATTGTTTCAAAGACCTTTGTTCGCCATAAGAACAAATTTTTGAACCTGGACTAGGAGTTGAACTAATTGACACAGGACTCCCAAAAGTAGTTATATCATCTGGATTATTTTCTTCAAATGAAGAATCAACATTGACAGTCAAAGGGCTTAAGGGTGAAGTTGGAATTAGTAATGAGTTTGATGAACTTGTACCTTTCAGTTCTTGATATTTGGATAAATGCCTGGTTTTCAAATGTTTCCACATAGCTGAAGTAGTGTGCGACTTTTTCCCTCTAGATATTTTTTCAGAGCACAGATTGCAATTTGCATAGTTTTCATTTTCTGAAATTTGGAAATAGTTGCAAATATCAGAAGTTGCCTGAGGACACAAAGCCATTTCATAGGTTGCTATTGAATGCAACAAATATGATGTAACAGTGACAGTTGTGCAACTTCAGAACTCCTCTGAAAAAGAAAAAAAATTAAGTTTTCATGTTAAAATCCTAAAATCCTTGTAATTTTATTATTAGCTGTAATAATTGCGCGAAAATACGGTATGCAACAGTAATAATAAAACTGCAATAAATGTACAAAATTACTATGCCGTGAATAATTAATTAATAATGCAGTTGACAGACATCTGAAATGGCCTTTGACAGCAATTAACAAGTTATTTATTTTTTTAATTCTTATACTTAACAATTACATTTATATAACATCCCAATTTGATTTCCAACTAACACCGCATGCAATGTAATATAACTTAATATGTGCAAAAAAATTATATATCAATACAGTATAAATGAAAATAAGTAACTTACCTCATATATCGTATAAACCACGCATATCCACTCTCAAACGTCACAAACTGAACAGTACTGCACTATAAAGTGGTCGTTGCGATCTGAAGTTTACTCGCACCACGCACCTTTTTATATATCATATATCAAGAGTTTCGAGAATAATCCAGTATTAGAGCTCAGTCATCCAGAACCGACGAGACTATTCAAGACGAGATAGTTGCTAGAATTTACGAGAGAGCGCAGGATGTTAATTAGAATCACATAAAGAGCGATAGATGGTATTAGTGTAGCATATATGGTGTTTAAAATATAAAACTTGACTGAACTGACTTAACATGATATAGTCTTAGCTAGTTATTAGAACTAAATGTACATAAGTTAATAAGTTTTCATAATTTTTGTAATTAGATTAGTTATATTATTTGCTGTCTGTATTTGACATGTTCCATACCTTTTCTGGTCTCAGGAATAAAGATATTTATTTATTAAAATACCACAAACATTAGGAAAGCATGCCAGCTTATAAATACTTTGTGGCTGAAAGAACGAGAACCGAAGAGAATCGTCGAGATCTTTCTAGTCAGTGATTCATATGTGTCGTGATTACATGAGTCATCATTATTATTATTATTTTTTTTTTGGATTCGAAAGATTCGAATTACGAAAATCGTGCGAAGATTCGAGTTTTCGAATCTCGAATCTTTTTCAGGATTCGATGGATTCGAGGATTCGCGGATTCGAATGTCCCATCTCTATTAAAAACAGACGCTCAACAAACGGTTTCGTATCCTTAATTGGTGACACTGCTGTGTCTTGGACTTCACAATTACAAAGAACCGGTTGCGCTCTCTACCACTGAGGCAGAATTTGTTGCCGCTAGTGAAGAATCTAGAGAATTGTTATGGCTCACCCGATTGTTAAATGAAATACGCGAAAAGAAAAGCACTGTGCCTGTATTATTTGTAGACAATGCAAGCGCTATCAAACTTGTAAAGAATCACGAATTTCACAAACGATCTAAACACATTGAAATTCGCTACCATTTCGTTCGCGAATTATATCAAAAAGGAGATATTTGTGTGGAATTCGTGTCGTCTGAAAACCAGCTTGGTGACATGTTCACCAAACCTGTAAATTCAAACATTTTCGCAAATATGTGTATGAAAATAGGGCTATGTGTGTAAGCTACGAAGCAATTTTTTGTTTTAATATCCTATGTAATATGGTTCGGTTTACGGGGAGTGTAAAGTTAGATATACCTCATCATATTACATTTAGGTGTCGCCACTCGCTGTGCACCCTGTGCACATGCGCAGTAACAGTAAGAATATAATGAAGTAGGCATGTAGTTTTTAGTGTTTAAGTGTTTCTTTTGTAAGATCAACGATTGCATTAAATCTTTCATTTTAGTACTACCTTTTTGGTTTATTCAACCCCTCTACCACATCAGATATAAACAAAAATTCTACGACGGCGATTGTCATACCGATGCTATAATTCTTTTACTTCACTTGTTCCATTGGAAATCTCGTCTGTTGGCGGAAAACCGAATTCTGAAATAATTGTTTGCAAGAATCCTCGACCATAGGCAACACGATTTTGCCGTCCGATTAAAATCCAATTTTTAAATGAAACTGCCGAAGTAACTCGAAAAGAAGTCGAAGAAATTGAAGAACAAACAGGAAATATTTCTCCATTTAATTCTATCATCGATGGCAAAGAAGTCCCTATAAAGTATAAACTCGCATTCACCATGGTAGACTGTAAAGTATGCGAATGTACCATCAAGCCTTCGCTGTTATCTTTGCCATGCGACTTCTAAACAATTTAATGAAATAGACGACATTTTGGAAAGGCCAATATCATTTACAATTCGGAATTTCATCGCTCCATGCCTTGACAAGATTCTTTGAGTGTTGCTTGCATTTATCTTACCAACTTGTAACTAAAAAATGGCAAAATCGCAGTGCAGCTGACAAAAAATCGTTGAAAGAAGAAAGAAACTTATCCAAAAAGGTTTTCGCGAACAATTAGGATTGAAAGTCGATCTACCAAGGCAAGTGTACGGAAGCACGAATATTGGGAATACAGCAAGACGTTTTCTTGAAAATTCCACTATTTCTTCCAGTTTAACGAGCGTTGACGAAAATGTGATAAGAAGATTTCACGTTATTTTACAAGTAATTTCTTGCGATTTCGAAGTCCATACAGAGAAATTTGAGAAGTTTGCTTTATGTACGGCTCGACTTTTTGCCCAAATGTCAGAGGAAGTGCAAGAATCTTGCAACAAAGATTTCGTGTGCAAATCCAGTCGGGAAAAAATTTGGGAAATATTTTTCGAAGGCTTTTGCTGGCATCGGATTCACGAATTTCTAAATTACGAAAAACATTTACAAGAAAATTCAAATTATTATTACCCAAAACGATCGAATTATTAGTTTCCCCTTCAATTGCAGAAGTCACACGCGATAGCTTTAGTAAAAACAAAACTAACGAAGACGGAAGCGAGAGCAATTGTGGTGATGACGCTTCTGATAGTGAATAATTTTAAATGTTTTTTGGGTTATTTCTATGAATTGTGAATTATTATTACTTATTATATAATTACTTGTTTTCTATTTTTTAACGTCCTAAAATTATGTGTCAATACACCAAGAGCATACCAGAAAACTTTGCATTATTTGATTTCACTTGGAATAGGTTATTCTTATTTACGAACTTCACGCAATATTAGATCCGCTATTTTGTTTTTAGAAAAATAGAATTTAGATTCGTAATCAGTGACCCGAAAAAACCTCCTCTGTTAAATTTGGCGGGGATAAAATCAAACCTTCATATTATGGCCAGTTCTTCTGGATTTTATCCCATAGTGGACCATCTTAAAAAACGAGACAAACATGGGCAGTGACGATTACACTTCGGAGGAAGCAAAACCAAAGAGGAAAGGAGAGGAGTGGGGAGTTTAGAAAACAACAAGAGGAGAAGAGGATAAGCAACGAAAAAGTGGATACGCTAACAGACATGATTAGAACACTATTAGAGGATGTAAGCAAGATAAAGCAAGACCAAGAGAGCTACCAGCAAGAGCTAAGAAAACTGAACAAAACACTTACGGAGGAAAATGAAAAGATCAAAGGAAATATGAGATATTTGGAAGTAGAAATAAAGAGACTGGAGAAAGAACTTATTAAAAATAACCTTGTCTGGAAATACAAGCAGACAACAAGCGAAATTTAAAAAGCGTGATGGAAAACTTTATTGAAAAAAGTTTGGACAGGAAAACCCAGATAAAAGAGGTAACGAAGATAGAAAAGAAGGTATTCAAGATAGAACTAGGAACCAAGAAAGAAATCGTAATGAACAATAACAGTAAGTTGATGGGCATTACAGAGAGCATCTTTATTAATGATGAAATGACAAGGAAAGAAAGAAAGAATCAGAGATTTTTAATGGAAATAGCCAAAAAGAGGATAGAAAGGAGAGGAAGTATGTAAGAGCGGGATTTCAAAAATCAGAATCAATGGACGGGACTATACCAGGGAGTGCGAGAATAAAAAGCTGATTGAACACAACAAGACTATAACAGCGATAAAACAAAAAAAACGGATGGGAGAAGGAAAGGTGGAAGAAATGAAGACAACCAGGGTCAAGAATAGGGACATGAGGGGGAGGGATATGGGATAATAGCGCGACAAGACAGACAAATATAGAAATAAGAAAAAAGTATCAAAAGGGAAATAGGTTCTACTAACTTTAATCCTAAATCTAATCCTCCCGGGATAGTAATGAAACCGGTACCATATTTATTTTCTGCGAACGTTGGCTTGATATGAAGCTGGCCATTTTCACTATACAAATTGTCCCCGTCATAAATGACGAACTCGAAATCCTAAGAAATGGAACAAAAGAAAAATTGGTGTTGCAAGAAAGAATTTTGACTTGGATATTTACCGGATCACCGGCAAATTTTATCTCTTTCTGCCATTTACTCCAGGCTATACTATCGAAGTTTTCATCGAATATCAATTCGCCCGAGCACGATTGTCGACCGCTAATTAACGTAGGTGAAAAGTTACATGTTTGACTAGGTGGGGGAGCGGCGGTAACCGGTGGTTTACCTCCTTGATTTCCTTGGTTTTCCTTCTTTTTATCACCGTTATTCTTCGGTACGTCTGCAAGTAAAAACGAATTATCTCAGATAAAATAGGTACAGTTTTGTTATTGTTTGTTCGCCGGTCGTACCCGTTACAACGAATTTTTGATCGTCTCTCCTGTACCCCAACTTATTTTTTCCGTCGAAATAGTCGACGTACGTCCAATAATAAATAATATCACCAGGTTTAAATTTTTGCGTTTGATCCCTAAATGTCCACCTCCCGTTTTTAGCGGTAACTATGTCCCGGGAGAACGTTCCAGCTTCCAATCCCTCCATTTCTTCGTTTATTTTTCCGTGAAAGGCGAATAGTTTGATGCCTTCTTCATCTGTAGGACAAAGGTATTAATTTCAGTAACAAAGTATAATAAAAAAACTAACAATAATTTCTTTTTGTTTTTGAGGTGTTTTGAATTTAGAAATGAATTTCGGTGGAAACTGTAGGCAATCTGACACTGTATCACATCAGTAAACTCCTCACAACACAATTGTTCAATAATAAATTTCGTGACATGTGTTTCGCTCGTAGGAGGCAAGCATTATCAAATTGATTTAGGGTTTCGATAATGCTTGCATCCTACTAGCGAAACAAGTGTCACGCAATTTATTATTGAACAATTGTGTGAATTAAATATGTTACCATATTTAATTTATTAATTTAAACAGTTCCCTAAATTTTTTGAATAATTTTGAACCAAATAATAACGCTCTTTATTTTAGTTTTGATATTTAATTAATATTGTATATATCAAGTATGTATAGTAGCACATAGACATATATATTAAAAGTATAAAAAGTATAAAAGTAGTATTAAAATTAATATTTACAGTTATATTTAAATACTTAAAAATAAATAAATTCAAGCTCAAAATCTTTCTTAAGAAATACACATTTTAAGTAAACATTTACATACCTTCTTTTTGCAACGCCAACTAATTGTGTACAAGTTCTTTTATTTTGATTAAAAACTCAGCTCCGATTACTTTTGTAACTGTAAACAAAGTATGTGAATTTACATGTTGTTGTTAGTTTTCGTAGATATTTTTCTTTTATTAACATACTACTTTCAGCGCCATCTATGGTTGGGAGTAAAGTTTTAATTACTTATAATTTCGCTTGGCTGCAAGATGTTAAACAAAGTTGCTAATCCAGGTTTAGGCCTAAATTGATGAAAACCTGGACTAAATGGATGGAATTGAGACCGGGACCATGCTAAATCGGTTTTTTATCCCCAAAAGCTCGCAGATACTAAATTGTAACAAACTCTTGAGAGTAATTTTCGATATCACATTTTATGTACCGCAGAAATAGGTAAAAGCGGGACAAAAAAATTTCCTCGGACCGGGACCATGCTAGATCAATTTTATGTTCTCAAAAATCCCCAGATACTAAATTGCATAAAAATTGCTAGTCATTTTCGATAACCAATTTCATATACCGCAATAACAAAAATGTGTGTAAACCGGGTCAAAATGGATTTTCCTGGGACAGGGGCCATGCTAAATCGATTTCTCGTCCCCGAAAACCCCCAGGTATTAAATTTCATCAAAATCGTTAGAGCCGTTTTCGAGAACCCAATTCTATATTATATATACAAGAATTGCTCGTTTAAATATATTAGATTTATGTGGTGAGGAGTTTACTGATGTGATATAGTGTCAGTAAGTACACTACAGTCCTTGCAATCACTATCAATGTAGGCAATCCGATTACAAATTATCCATACTGCAAAATTCTCTTGAATCAATCCGAATAAAGAACGTAAAAATAATATTTTTTCAAACATATCAAATTTAAGTATTTTCATTGTTTAAATATGTTCACTTTTATTATTTGGATTTTAATCTCACAAGTGTTCAAGTTTATCCATTTATTATGGTCGATTCAATGCACAAGTTTCCTATTTTACCAATAATTTTATTGTCTAATTTTAAGTTCCGGAAGATTATTAAAATTTCTAACTATAAGCTTCTTTTTCCTATTTATCTGTATTAGAGATGAGGAGGGAAGAATCGCGGTGAATAGGAAATAATCGACCCGAAGATGAAAGGAATATTCTATTTCGGCCGGACAGATAAAATACAAAGGAAAGTGAACGATAAAAGAAACAAATGGAGAAAGTAGCTAACTACAAGAAGAGCTCTCTATCTCCATCACTCCTATTGGGGCACTGGGCGTTTCTGCGTTTCTTAGCCTCGAGTATAGGGTGGCTGATTGGCTAGATCTGCGTATACATAAAGAAAAGAAATAATAGTGGCAATACGGAAAGGAAGAGACAACTCATGGAAGGAATTTGAGCCGTAAATGGCGGAAAACTATAGAGAAGAGAAAATTATTCCACGCTTCACTAAAATAGCTCAGATAAAGAAAGAAATATAGCATACTAAATAGAAAAGATAAAGTTGGAAACGTAATAACCAATGAAAATAGAATAATGGAACTATGGAGAGAGTATTTTGAATAATTAACATGTACAGACCCAACGAGAATACAGGAGGAAGAAGAAGAAGAAGAAGCAACAAAGGAGTAAGAGACATACACCATAAAGAAGGAGGAAATAGAGAAGTATTAGAAAAAGTATAACTAGGCAAACCCTCTGGGAAAAATTAACATCGCACCGGAAATGGAGCACAAGAAATTGACAAGCTGAGGGAATTGATGAACGATATATTGAAGAATTATCCAAGGATTAGAAAATTTGAGCGCTAAATGGTGGAGAACTATAGAGAAGAGAAAATTATTCCACGCTTCATTAAAATAGCTCAGATAAAGAAAGAAATATAGCATGCTAAATAGAAAAGATAAACTTGGAAACGTAATAACCAATGAAAATAGAACAATGGAACTATGGAGAGAGTATTTTGAATAATTAACATGTACAGACCCAACGAGAATACAGGAGGAAGAAGAAGAAGAAGCAACAAAGGAGTAAGAGACATACACCATAAAGAAGGAGGAAATAGAGAAGTATTAGAAAAAAGTATAACTAGGCAAACCCTCTGGGAAAATTAACATCGCACCGGAAATGGAGCACAAGAAATTGACAAGCTGAGGGAATTGATGAACGATATATTGAAGAATTATCCAAGGATTAGAAAATTTGAGCGCTAAATGGTGGAGAACTATAGAGAAGAGAAAATTATTCCACGCTTCATTAAAATAGCTCAGATAAAGAAAGAAATATAGCATACTAAATAGAAAAGATAAAGTTGGAAACGTAATAACCAATGAAAATAGAACAATGGAACTATGGAGAGAGTATTTTGAATAATTAACATGTACAGACCCAACGAGAATACAGGAGGAAGAAGAAGAAGAAGCAACAAAGGAGTAAGAGACATACACCATAAAGAAGGAGGAAATAGAGAAGTATTAGAAAAAGTATAACTAGGCAAACCCTCTGGGAAAAATTAACATCACACCGGAAATGGAGCACAAGAAATTGACAAGCTGAGGGAATTGATGAACGATATATTGAAGAATTATCCAAGGATTAGAAAATTTGAGCGCTAAATGGTGGAGAACTATAGAGAAGAGAAAATTATTCCACGCTTCATTAAAATAGCTCAGATAAAGAAAGAAATATAGCATACTAAATAGAAAAGATAAAGTTGGAAACGTAATAACCAATGAAAATAGAACAATGGAACTATGGAGAGAGTATTTTGAATAATTAACATGTACAGACCCAACGAGAATACAGGAGGAAGAAGAAGAAGAAGCAACAAAGGAGTAAGAGACATACACCATAAAGAAGGAGGAAATAGAGAAGTATTAGAAAAAGTATAACTAGGCAAACCCTCTGCGAAAAATTAACATCACACCGGAAATGGAGCACAAGAAATTCACAAGCTGAGGGAATTGATGAACGATATATTGAAGAATTATCCAAGGATTAGAAAATTTGAGCGCTAAATGGTAGAGAACTATAGAGAAGAGAAAATTATTCCACGCTTCATTAAAATAGCTCAGATAAAGAAAGAAATGTAGCATGCTAAATAGAAAAGATAAAGTTGGAAACGTAATAACCAATGAAAATAGATCAATGGAACTATGGAGAGAGTATTTTGAATAATTAACATGTACAGACCCAACGAGAATACAGGAGGAAGAAGAAGAAGATGCAACAAAGGAGTAAGAGACATACACCATAAAGAAGGAGGAAATAGAGAAGTATTAGAAAAAAGTATAACTAGGCAAATCCTTTGGGAAAGATTAACATCACACCGGAAATGATCAAGTATATGGGAGCACAAGGAAATTTACAAGCTGAGGGAATTGATGAACGATATATTGAAGAATTATCCAAGGATTAGAAAATTTGAGCGCTAAATGGTAGAGAACTATAGAGAAGAGAAAATTATTCCACGCTTCATTAAAATAGCTCAGATAAAGAAAGAAATGTAGCATGCTAAATATAAAAGATAAAGTTGGGAACGTAATAACCAATGAAAATGGAATAATGGAGCCATGGAGAGAGTATTTTGAAGAATTAACATGTACAAACACAACGAGCCTACAGGACGAAGAAGAAGAAAAAGCAAGAGAGGAGCAAGAGACAGACACCATAAAAGAAGAGGAAATAGAGAAGTGTTAAAAAAACTAAGCAAACCCTCTGGGAAAAATAATATCAAACCGGAAATGATCAAGTATATGGGAACACAAGAAACCGACCAGCTAAGGGATTTGATGAACGATATATTGAACATCTATCCGAGTACTGGAAAACAGATGTTGTACCACTAATATATAAGAACGGTGGTATAAGGAACTGCAACAACTACAGAGGAATAATACTTTTTATGGTTCCAAGGAAAGTATTTCCGAAAATAAGAGAACAAAGAATAAGAAGTAAAATGTAGCCCATACTGGAAGACACCCAATGGAGAATTAAAAGAAAACAACAGAAGCTCACAGGACCTCCCTCGTATTCATGATCAGATAAATGAGTGAAAAGATAATCAACAAGAACGTACAAGTACACATATTCTTCATCAACTCGGAGAAAGCCTCTAATAGAATCCGAAGGAAAACCGTGTGGAAAGTGCTAAGGGAGAGAGGAATAAACAAAAATATCATAGATGTAATAAAGGAGATGTACGAAACTTGAAAATAATAAGCACACACAACGAGGAATCGAAAGAATTTGAAAACAAGACAAGATTTAAAAACGGGGAGTAATCAGTTGATGTCAGGAAGTCTACTCATCCTTTCTTACACGCATTTTTACCAAACCTATCCATTTATTTAGTGTAATTAATTTTTTTTTACTTTTCATGGATTTTTCTTTTTGATTTGAGCTTGGATTATTTATTTTATTATACTTGATAGTCGAGCTGTAATTTTATTGTTACCTGTAATTGGGATTTATCCTGTTGGTAATAAAGAGGACAAACATACATACATAACAAAAACAATGGAAGAGAAGGAATTGAACGGAGGACGATTGGGTAGACAGAGAATATTGGGATCTGAGAACGGCTAACCTGTAAAGGGAAAGACGAAGAGAGAAGATATTGAATGGTGCTTTTCAGTCCCATTCTTCTTATTTCCATCTTTTTCAGTCGTTCTATTGTTAAATACTTCTTTATAAGATGTTGCAGTTATTTAAGGTCATAACGAGTATATATACAGGCTGACATAGAATAAACTGCAATGCATAGCACCACACGATAGAGGACCAAAAATAATAAAAAGCTACTAAACACTAATCTCCAATCGCTTTTTGTTTTCAAGCTACAGGCTTTTAGGTTTTTTTATTAATTCAAAAGGCTTTTATTTAATAAAACAACGTTAAAAATGTAAGGTATTTAGCTCTAGTTAAGGTATTCAATTTGGTGACCTTGTTCTTGAATACACATTTCCAGTCTTCGTATTAATGATTGACGGCATCTTTGAAATATGTTCGGATTATTACGAAATGTATCAGCAGACTCCACAATTCTGTTCCATAATTGCTCTTTAGTATTTATTTCTACGGCATACACTTCACTTATCATAAACCCCCAAAATTGAAAATCGATCGGGACTACGAGCTGGCCATGGTACAGGTCCCCTACGACCAATCCATCTATTTCCAAATCTTCTTTGAAGAAAATCCCTTGCTGTTCGAGAATAATGAGCTGGCGCACCGTCATGCATGTAGTACATTCTTCTTATAATATCCAATGGGACATCTTCTAATAAAGTGTTCACTTCATTTTCCAAAAAATTTGGTAGAGTTCGTCTGTCAATCGTCTGGGCAATCGAACTAGACCAATTAGATAATTATCGATTATACCTGCCCACACATTAATGGAAAACCCATACTGGTGATTCCGTATTACGGTATGATGAGGGTTTTCATCGGTCCAATAATATATATTATGCATGTTCGAAACACCATCGCGACTAAAACCAGCTTCATCGGTAAACAAAATTGATGCCAGAAAATTTTGCCCTTTATTTTGCAACCACTCGCAAAATTGTACACGCGGTAAAAACTCCTGTTCCAATAGGTGATGACTTTTTGGAAATGAAATGCGTGAAGAAGTTGTTCTTTGAGGACTTGCCTAACTGATTCACGGTTAACATTTGCACAGCTGTACTTATTCTTCTGGTGCTTGTTTTCGGATTATTTTCAACCATTTGCAATATAGCTTCTTCGTTTGCAACAGTACGTGTGAGCCCCTGCATCAACTTTTGCTTTTTAAAGCAACCATCTTCTCCCAAACGCCTATGCACGTCACAATAAATGTTTTAACATTAGGAATTTTTCTTAATGGATATTTCTCTCGATAGATACGTTGCGCTTCGGAACTATTTGATTGAACTTGGCCGTAGCACATAATCATGTCCCTGTATTCTGTAAAAGTATAACGAACCATATTTGAAAGCAACTTTTAAAAACCACAAATAAGTGAACTAAATACGAAGGACATCAGGAGCACGACAAACTTTGAACAAATTATTGCAATATTAGTTTGACATTCACCATAAGTTTTTGACACTTATTAAAATACCTCAACAGCATGTAAGGTGACAACAAAAAGCGATCGAACGTTACTGTATAGGAATTTTCTTATTATTTTTTGGTCCTCTATCGCGTGGTGCTATGCATTGCAGTTTATTTTATGTCAGTCTGTATATACATCAATTTAATAAAAAAATACAGAGCTAAAAATTACTTTCGTTTTTCGTTTCACAACAAAAAAGAGGGACAGGCAATTTGACTGCGAAAAGTTCAAAACTTGCACTTACTTATATTTTGGTTAAATATATTGTAAATGTAAAATTTCTTACCTGGTATGGAGACGGTAAATCCTTTCGGATGTAAAATGTCGATGGTGGCTTCTGGAACTTCATATTGTTGTTCGCTCAACCCGCACAAGAGAAGAAGACAAAACACATACCTATACATCTTCGTCGACCGTCGTTGACTGACCAAAAGAATGTTTACTCCGTTTCGGGCGACTCAAAGTGATAAAACGAGTTTTTGGAATAAAATTAGTAAAACTAGATTTTCATGAGAAAACTGGCGCAGCGACTTAAATCATTTTCAACGAAACAACGACAAATATTCCGAGTGTGTAGGAATCGTTGCTACCGCGATTCGTCTCGCCTATTCGTGTCTTGTGTAATTCGGTGAGCAATTACAATTACAATAACACAAGGTTGTCTTTAAGTCTCGTACGTGCATGTGTATAACCATCGACCGCAACTATAATGATAAATTAATAGAGATACTCGTATTTACGCTTCTTCGAATCGCTAACATTCATTGTTGTATGTATAATTTCTTTTTTAAGTAAATATTTTCTGTTTGCAAAATCGTCTCGTTACGGACTTCCAATCGCATAATGATCCAATTAAAGGCAAATAATGCTAGTAGTTACACGGATTTGCATTCGAAGGCGCTAATTATGCAAACAGTAGCCGATAATAAGCACGCGATAAACTCGTCGTAAGTCGTAGAACTCGTTTTCCTTGTGGATTTTCCAATTTCACGGCGAAAACGAAACTTTGAGATCACGTAAATAATTTCGGGATTTACCAAACTGGTACGTATTCGCGTCTCAACCCACAATTTAGCTAGTTATGATACTCGCGATATTTAAGGGGTAAAACTTAAGTAATACTGCGGTTGGTGAGTAAGTAAGTGGCTTTAGATGCATACTGGGCAGTCGGAAATGACTTTGAGGGAAAAGGGGTCAAAAAAGAAGAAAAATTTAAACAACAGATCTTCCCGAAATCACCAACGGGATACTCTGATTTCAGCATTTGACTTCCTGCTGGAAGCATTCTGAGGTCATCGACATTCCCGAAGCCCGGGAAAGATTACCTCTTTCCCTGCAATCTGAGACCCATTAGTCTACTATCGAACATGTCGAAAACAGTCGAGGCGGTTATCCTCAACTCAACTAACTGAATTTAGCAACGATTTCCTGCAGGACGAACAGAGTCTGCTCTGGAAGAAACGGGTTGAAAAAACCAGTCCCAATTTTTAACTGCCCACAACATTCACCCATTCACCTAAAAAACAAGTTGCTTCTATACATCTCCAAAACTGAACGATGGCAGCAGTTTTTGTAAAGAAACGAAAGAGTTTAAGCTTCAGCTATCAGCCCGACCCTAGATAAGACACGAAGTTCCATGTAAAAATTTAATGGTGTTCTAAACCACTAAACAAATTGCGGCGAAGTTGTTTTCAAGTTTGCTCGGGGTAGTTCAAAACTTATTAGTTAGTCAATTCACACAAGTAAAATCCTTCAGTGAATCAAGTTAAAAGAGAAGAGAAGAAAAAAGGAAGAAGAAAATATTTGATGTTCGTACATAGAGAATTCGATTAAGAAATTCCCCCAATATGTACTTAAATGCGGATTTTTGCAGCTATTTAATTATACAAGGAAATACTTGTTGTCTAACACTTCAACATTTAATTGGTTATCAAAAAAAAAAAAGGAAATAATTAGGGAGAACAAGATGTTAAAGACAGATAATCACGATTCCAAGTAAATTATTAAATATTATACATATGTACTTATATCAATTACAGTTTGTCTTCTTTATTGCGATTTCCTAAGCTCATGTAACGTAAATAGGTCAATAAAAATGATTGTAATTATATTTTAATTAAATTAGTAATTAATTAAATTATTTTTGTTCAATTGGTGACGAATATCCAAAAGTATCGATACGAAGAAGAGTCCATATTTATATTCTTGTTGTGCAGTTAAAATTAAGCGATGCTTGAAATTTGGATAGGTGGGGAAGATAACGAAAGATATTTGCTGAATATATCTCCTCTATCACTTTTTAGACCAATATATAACAACGTGCAACATCACCAGTTGTCGACTTATTCCAACAATAGAAATAATATATTCTTTTACACAGGCGAACGAACACAGAAAAAAAGAAAGTATTTGCGTGAAATATAATAATAACGGCTAGAGTTTCAAAAACACCAGCAAAATGAAATCAGAAGTGTTATTTAACATTAGACCAATCACGAATTTAAATCTAGGACCTACAATATATCATAGTGGAAGAAGAAATTGATGAAGCAGATTTGATAGGAGTGATATCTGGAATCTGGATGATAGCATAGGTAAAGACAAAAAAGTTAAAAAGTTTACTCAATAAAGCATATGGAGAGGCCTATGCTTAGCCGAACAGTTACAGTCGTGTTTCTTAAATGGGAATTCTTCAAATGAAAGGAGCTCAATGATTAAAAGGGAACTTCATAAGTGCTTAGCACCATATAGGGAAATTTAAAAGATCTGTTAACTAAAAGCAAACCATCTAAAATAATAACAGATTTTTTGCGAAAGGTAGAGCATAGATCTGAAGATAATGCAGAAAAATGCTCAGAGGATGGGATATTTTGCCATAGAGAAAACGCCTTCGGTTAATAGTGCTTAGTGATAACGAATAAAACGTTGTTTAATTCATATTAATATGTATTGTATGTATGTAAATTTTAATACAAATATTTATTTGGAAAAATTAGTTTCATGAACTTGGAGAGACTTGGAGTTACAATTAAAATGAAAAAGTAGAAAAATAAAAATCTACATAACTCTCACATAACTAACCTCAATGAGGTTTATTTATTCGACAACTTTCACTGAAAGTTGTGCAGTTTATGTAGATTTTTATTTTTCTACTTTTTCACTTTAAAATACTTATCTTAGAAGTTATGAAAATATAATAGCATCTTTTTTGTTTATGGAACCTAATCCCTCTTTTCATACTAGTTCTTTGTTTCGTACAGCACGGATTCGCATAACACTGCAATTTTTTTGAAAGTAACTCCCGTGTTATACGGGGGTTACCTGTACTGCAATATTATTAGTGACAAATACATAATCCTACAAAGATGGATCGAACACTTTCGTAAACTGGTATGTAAGGACGAACAGAATTATGGCAAACATCATCCACAAATGTCACAGGCAAGATAATAAAGCGGTCCCTCACACCTTCCCCACAGGTTCCGATGGAATTACGGGTGAACCCCTGAAGAGTGGAGGAAACCCCTTAACCGCACAAATACAGTAGATAATCTGCAGAATATAGGACGAGAAACAGATGCCCGATGAATAACATAGAGGATAGGTAAAAACTATAGGAGCATTATCACGCTTCACTGATCCTGTAAAATTCTGTCAAACGTCATCAGTGGAAGACTAAGAACCAGTCTGGGTAAACAGCGGTAATAGCGTACAATTACGAAATAAGTTCCGACAGCATCGACGACTCCCCACTCTAGTCAGTGCTAAATCGATGCTGTATGCGAGTAGTTCTGTGTATATGCTGGCTGTCGTAACTTATTTTGTAATTACCGCTGTTTGAACAGGCGCAACCACATTGCGTGAATACCAAAGCTGCTCTAGACCAGGCCGGTCAACAGATATCAGATCAGATTTTTACAGTACGACAAATACTCGAAATTACTGTTCACTGTTTTCTTCAATGTGCGATGATATAGGCACTAACCGTTCAGCTCTGTTATATAACAGAATCTCAGTGGTTACCACGTGAAAAAGTTATACAACGGCTCTTATGGTTAGAGCTTAGGCAGGAAATATATGCATTCTTTGAAAGAAAAAGTCGCACATAAGTCGAGAACTTTATTGACGAACTGTTCATGCTCAGACTGGCTTATTTGAGTGACATTTAAAAAAAAACTAAATATTTTAAATATCCAGTTGCAAGAAAATAATATTGGTGTATTACAACCACGTACGACTATCAGATAAGATTAACAGCTGTTCGCAAAAGATGGAACAAGATATACAGTGAAGACAGGAGTTTAGTTGTTATTAATTTAAAAACATTCATTAACGAACTGAACCATAAAAATTGCATCATTTAAAAACGGTATCTAAAATTTATAAACGTTGCTTCTCTGAAGATGATAGTCTTCTGGCCAAATATAGGAGAATAGCAATCCGCTCGAAGTTACACTTACGGATTTGTGGCTGGACGAAGAGGAACAATTTACATATGCATTTCATTTCAAATAGAGAAAAGAAGAAACAATTTTCGTGGATAACTATTGTCGAGTTTTGGATTAGCTCGGAAGAGGAATTTTCAACCTTATTCAAGACAGCTATGCGGATTATATTGTCGTTTCCTACATCTTACCTGTGTGAAGTTGGTTTCTCTGCAGTAGCTCGCATAAAATCGAAATACAAGAACCAAAAAGTAATTTATGTAGAATCAAACTTGGACAAGCTGCGTATTTCAAAACAGCCGCTTTTAAGCCACCAGTTTGTTTAAATAAACTGCTAGCTGTTAGTTGCTAATAAGTTTTATGAAGTTCTAGATTGTATTCGTAAGTGCTTACATTCTAGTATATGCAATATGCAATCTGTCGTTAAAACAAATAATATACTAAACATTAAGGTAAGTTAAAAGATGTTTATTTTAGTTTCAATATACTAATTTGCCTTTTAATGTCTTTCTTTATTATTCTGCTGTGGGAGAAGGTGTGAGGAGCTGTGAGCCCTCCAGTTTGGAAAACGCTGTATTAATTTAAAAGGGAACATATCGGAAATGAAGACCTTAAAAAGTTGATCTCTTTCATTCTCTTTTAAACAATACAGAAACCGTTATGTCAGGGGCGGCTCCTGCATTAGTGCTGCTGACCTGCAGACTCGCCAAAATAAATCCTTAATTTATGCATTAAGCATTAAATATTAACATTTAGCATTTACTGAGTATTTCATTCAAAATATTAAATTTCCGTTATTTCATCGTGCGTAACTGACATTTTAATAATTATTTACTCCTACGAAACATGCCACAGCTGTACAATCGTACAATCGCAAGCGCAACGCACTCATAATTTCCGAGAAAGTCGTCTCTGCAGCGCAGCTCTGTACAATACACATAAATTCAAACACGAAGTAAATGGAGGATAGCCGATGGTCTTTGGCGCACGAGCGCGAGAACGTCAAGATGAGCTGCATTTTTGGCCAGCAGTGGTCAGTGGGAGTCGGTTCATATTAATATACGCATCGCGGTACGTGTCAATATGATGTAAAAATGGATATTGTTTTTAAACTCGGCAAAACCAAGTTTCAAAACCTTAACTTTCAACAACTGGTAGTAAAAGAGCGTGGACGTCCTCTTCCTGTACTCAATATTAAAGTGACCGGTAAAAGTCGTGGAAAAACTTATAAAAGACAATTTAATACAGACATATATCTTCGTGATAATTGGATTTGTGGCTGTGGCGAAAAAAAACGTCTTTTTGTTTTCCGTGTGTATTGTTCGAAACTGATCACGAAGAAAAAAATTGGCGGAAAAAGGCGTAGGTACGTGATTTAACATATTTAAGCGAAAAAGTGAAAAAACATGAAACAAGTCGTACGCATATCAACAATCAAATTAAATTTGCATTATTTGGGAAAGTGAATATTCAAGCTCAACTGGATTCTGCTTATTGGATAAATATACAAAAGCACAACGAGGAAGTAACGAACAATAGGTATGTGTTTATTGACTGCATAAAATGTTGTGGGGTTTTTGAACTAGCCTTAAGAGGGCATGATGAAAGTGAATCATCCGAAAATTCCGGTATTTTTCGGGGTTTGGTGAATTTTACGTCAGAAATTGATAAAACACATTAAAAGAAAAACATTAATAACGTTCGAAATAAAATAGATGTATCATACAGCAAGCTTCAAATTTTAGTGCAGTCCCCTGTGATTCAAAAAGGAAACGTTTAAATAATAGCATGTATAGAAGTTTGTGATGTTATTGTGAATAATGCAAAAGAACGTTTTGCTTTTACAAACGACTTGGTTGCCGCATTGCTTTTAAATTCAGACAACTTTGAAAATTATAACCATTCATTTCCCGAATATAACCTGGCCTTAACATGTTCAGCTTATAATTTTTTGTTTGGAAAAACAACGTCTACGAACAGAGCTGTCAGCTTTGTATTCAAATTTTCAGTGCAGGACATCGAAAGGTGCAGTACCTTTGTTAAAATTTATAATTTCTTACAATTTGGAAGAAACAATGACAGGAAGTAAAGAGTTGTTGGACATTCTGACGACTACCCCCATGACCACTGCTGAAGCCGAACGTAATTTCTCCACTTTGAACCACATAAAAACTTTTCTTAGAAATTCAATGTGTGAAGATCGTCTATCTGGTTTATCGATGCTTTCAATAGAAAAAAAATCGTCGCTTCAGTACCGAATTTCAACGAGAAAGTAATTAAAAAGTTTACCTCCGAAAAAGACGTATTGAACTCCAGTTTAAGAAAATGAAATAGGGTAAGTTCAATTAAATTTGAAATTTTCCATATTATTGTAAATTTTGTTACTGATATTTTTTGTTTTTGGTTATAAATATTAGACATATTTTTATTGTCGGGTTATTATTGTTATTATTATTAAAATTTTATTTATTTAAACTGGTTGTGGTTCCTGTAGACCACCAAACTTGAAATGTCAGGAGCCGCCACTGCGATATGTTCTCCCATCGAATTTTTATTTCGAAATTTTTGTTATGGTCATCCAATAGCTATATTTAATTGACACAAGATAACCCTAAAAGAAAAAAATATGGTCCGCCAAATATTTTTCTTCTCGTTTGTTGATGTTTTTGTGTTTTGCATTAATTTAAAGTCAGAACAAAACAAAAAGTAGCTGATAGTGATTGCAAGGATCCTGTTGTGGCATTACTGATACTATATCACATGATAATGAAGGTACGGTTTGAAGATACTTGCTTCGTTGCCAGCGAAACACATGTCAAAATATTTAATTTATTAATTTAAATAATTGTGTGGTGAGCAGTTTACCGATGTGATATATTGTCAAGAAACTGAGGATGATCAATTGGAAAGGACTTCATTCAAATTCTGAAGAATTAGAAATATGTATTGGCTATACTTTATTTATCACAGCGCATACACTTTTACGTAATCTACAATCAACTCGCTTCCCTCATTCCAGGTCGGGTTCCAGCGTTCCTTCTCTCTATAGAATTTAAGATGAGGTTTCCCTTCTATGTTAGTATACGGTTTATGAGGGATGGTATCGGGGAAAGAATGTCCTCCAACGCCGACGCCAATTTTAATTCTCATCTTAAAAAAAAAGGAAAAAAATTAGAAAAACTTCTTTGATATATTCTAACGACTAACTGCCAATGCGAAAGCAAATGGACATTCACAAGACCGGGTGAATATCAATCGCACCGCCTACGTTGTGGCCCTTCTAGCCCACCTTCAAGCATATCGTGCAATTTGGATTTAATAAAAATAACCTCAAAACCGTCCCATACAACTTCTTACGAGAAATATCACAGCAATTAGTTGAGTTGCTCAATTTGCGTCGACCAATCGTTTTCGCGACGTAAGCAACATTTTTAAAACAAACCTAGAATTGCGAAATACTATTTACGGCAGCGTACATGTATATACAACAGAACTCATTGAGACTCGCACATTATTTTTTAAGACAACTTTTTCTGATATGTATAGTGCGTTGATGTTCTTATATAGTTATACTGAAAGTTGTATCGAACACCGACACTGCTCGCTGGCGCTTGTGAGCATCTCTAGCAACTAGTTGAATGGTAACTTACTTCTTGATCAAACGGTGCTATAGAACCGCCCAATTTCCAGCTAGCTGCCGTTTCTTCTTTCTCTTCTTCAAAAATTCTCGAAAAGCTGCCTTCGGGCGGTGTAATTTTTCCGTATTCCTTATCATCGACGGAAAACGTCAACCAATCTGTAAATTTTTAGAAAAACATTTTCATCATAGTCGGATCGAATTTTATAAAATTTCCTACTCGGTGTCCAAACTACGGAAAATACGTGGTAGTTATCGCTCCAACCTTCTTCCGATCCGGACGAAGTTCTCGTTATTCCGTAGTTTCGTGCCCTGCTCGAAGTACCTAATAAAATTTTTCCTTGCAGTTCTCCGTTTATATCTTTATTTCCGGCCGTGAAAGCTATCCGTATTTCGCCGGAATCGTAGTTTCGCTTCCCGTATTCGTATTGTCTCGGAGTTAAAACCAATTCTGCAAAAACTTTTGATCAAAAAAAAAAGAAAAATTGGAGGCGAATATTTAAGTAGGAGAGAAATCGTTGGAAAAGGAGCGATTACCGGGGATTAATAGGAAAATTAACAGTTGGAGTAATTGGAATAACGCTACAAAATACAATGAACGCGATCGGAGTCCACAAGCAGCTTACAGGAAAACTTTAAGTTATGGTCTGAGGCTATCCCCTGTTATTGTTCAACTTGGCACTAGAGAAAGTTGCTGTGGAACATCAATTCTTACCTATGGTTGAACTGGAAGCATTAAGCCCTTTTCCTCCCTTTTCCTTTGAAAAAATACTGCAATCGCGTTAGTTTTGCGGGTAAAGAATATCGGTTTAGTTAATAATTGCTAGTAAACTAAATGGGGAATAGAAAGACATCTTTTAAAAAACTTTATTGATAATACACCACAATCGTTATTTAGGAAGTTGATGCTCGTCGAGGACCTAGGACATTATCTCAGTCGATGTTGAAGAAATCTGCTGGGCGATGAATTTTCATTCTAGGTGTCTGGCCAAAGTAATGAGAACAGCTAGTGGATAATGATGCCTTGACTACTAGAAGCATGGCAGATCTAGAAGAGGTAGTTATACGTCTGGTGAAAGCAGCGAAGGAGTTGATACTTGGAAGCAACCAACAGAAACCGGAATATGCGAAACGCAATAACCATAAAGCAGGTAACGAGGGACTCGGTCCAAAGATTAAGAAAGAAGTAACATTACGATTTTATGAAGTGGAAAAGTTCACGTATCTGACAAGGGGAACGTCAAGGTTGTGAATAACGGATTTTGATGGGTCTCGAATATGTTATAGAGAGACCTCCCCGAGTACCTGGCTACCAGCTTTTGTAGCCATTCGTCCTAGGTCTCGAGAAAATTTCAAAAGTCTTTTCTGCCGTACTTTGCATACTATTAATGTTAATAATTTTCTAACAAAGCAAGTGTGGTGCAGTGGGTAAGATTCACCCGTGATGCACTGGCGATACGTGTTCAAATCTCCTACCATTGTACTTTTTTTCAATTTCATCGCATACGATATTAAATATATTTAATTTTATGCAAAACTGTTCAATAATTATATTTTTCACCATGGTAATTTTATTCATAAAATTAATCGGAAGCAAATGTGCACCATGATGTGTATTTTAAATTTCACAATCAAATCTTATAATTAAATCGTTTTATTCGCTATCAGTTTCCTCGCTCTCTGTACCTATACAAAATTCCGGATGATACTCGTCGTAAAATGACCGATTAATTTTATTGATAAAATCACCATGGCGAAAAATATTATTTTTGAACAATTTTGCATGAAATCAAATATATTTAATATCATACGCGATGAGATTGAAAAAAGTGCCAATGGTAAGGATTTGAACACCCGTACCGCCTGGAACAGCAATGTTCTTTCTTACGCACTAGAAAATAAAAGAAAAATAGAAAATAAAAAATAGTCGTGTGCCAGTCGCGACTGTGAGTGGACGTGTTTGTGCAGTGCTCCAAGTATTTTAGTGCTCCACAGCGATTTCTATTGTCTCTGTAGCAGATTGTTCTCTTTTTCGCCGATAGGGGTCGATCTTCGACGGGTCGACTGGGGTCGTCCTCCTTACGCGGCGATTCGCGATTTCCGCGTAATTAACGAGACAATAACAACAACAACATCTGTTGCCACGTCACCTCCTGACGTATCCTGCCACGTAGAGTTCCCGCTTCTTCTTTGACGCCCGGCCACTTGAGGCCCGGGTAAGGTGCTCCAGTATTTTTGTTTTATTTTTGTATTATAATTTAGACCTTGTTTGCTTTCCTTTTTTTTTGTTTTGTTTTTGTTTTTGTTTCTCTTAAACGCCGACAACCTTCGGACTTGGCGAAGGATTTTTTTTTTTTTTTTTTTTTTTTTTTTTTTTGTAAACAAGGGAACTCGCGTCGGCCGTCGACTTGGATATTTTGTCTGTTTGTGCTTAGACCGGGTTAGGGATCGAGCGCCCCTCTCCCGGTCCGTGTTTGTGACATATTTTTCGGGCCTTTTACACCCGGAAATTTTAAATTTATAGATTTTATTAGCTCTTTGTATTGCGTTGCAATGATGCGTACTCCTCCCAAGGGAGTTGGAGGTTTTCTGGCCACTCCACTCCCCGAGTCTCCGGGAGAGCTGCGGCGCCTCGGCGGTCTCGCCTGGCGCTTCGGACCCGGATTTAACACCTATACCGGCTCTGAAGGCCCCGAGGTACTCCGACTCGACCATCTGTCGACGGATAAAATCCTCAAACTGATCGAAGGGCTGCAACTATTGGTCCATAGACGCTACGAAGCCGAGCGCGTCAAACGCGACCTGCGCGAGGATATGGACGCGGACCGCCGTCTCCCGATCATCAGTGGGGACGCGGCCGCCAGGGACCCCCGGGCGCCGTTCGCTCTCTCCGATGTCGAACTCCTCCATAGTTTCGGCAACACCTTCTGCCCCCTCCCCGGGGGCATCCAAACGAAGACGCCCCTCAACCGAGGTCGTTACTACGGCCTTGATACACACACTGAGGGCTTAGATACCAATAAGAGGAGGAGACGCTCCTCTGGTTCAGGAACCGTTGGGGCAGTCCCTAAAAAACCCCTTAATTCGGAGATGGACTCCATAGACGTCGTGGCCGCCTCGGCCCCTACCGCTCGCCGTTCCCCGGCATCTCGACCGGGCCCTTCAGAACGCCTCCTCCTAACAGGGGCTCGACATTTTTTCCGAGCTTTGCTCCCCGCCCTGAGGGTACTCTGACTTCTGGTTCTACGCCCGGTCCCCCTGGCCCGGCAGGCAAGGACAAAATTCCGCCGATTGTCCTGCGGGATGCCGCCAAGTGGGTACCAGTGAGCGCCATCGTCAAGCGCGCGGGATTTAATTTCCTGAGGGCGACCAGCACCAATGACGGTGTTAGATTCTTTCCCGCTACGGTAGAGGACTTTCGCGGCATCACCAAGCTCTTGGTTAACGGGGGACACCCGTTCCATACTTACCAGCTCCCATGTGAGAAGCTTCTCCATGTGGTCATCAGGGGCGTTCCTACGGGTGTCCCAATAGCTGATGTCCGTGAATCCCTAGTGGAGAAGGGATTTTCACCGGAAACTGTTATCCGGATGAAAAGGTTCCGCGGGAAAGCCGAGATGCCCCCTGGTGCTGGTGAAAATCACCAAGGACCAGAAGTCTATCTTCGAGATCAAGGAGGTGGTCGGCCTTGACATTTCGGTTGAGCCTCTGCGCTCACGGCCCGGTCTGAGCCAATGCTTCAGATGCCAGAAATTCGGCCACGCACAGTCTAGGTGCACCGCGCCGATCAGGTGCGTGGCCTGCGGTGAAGAGCACTATGCTCGCGAGTGTGGGAGGCCGAAGAGCGAGGCCAGCCACGTGTGCAAACTGCACAGGACCTCACCCCGCCAGCTATCGGGGATGCGTGTGCTGCCCTAGCGTCAGGGCGCGGCCGGTCCAACAGCCGGTCGGGCCATCTTCAGCGGCCGGCGGCCGCGGTGGCGTGGTCGTTCCGGGCAAGCGATACTCAGAAGCCGTGGCGCCTGGACCATCTAGGAAGCAGCCTTTTTACCTCCTGCTGCTCCGAAGACGCCGGCTTCAGGTCGGAGGAGGAACCGTGCCCCACAGGGGGCTGAGAGGGTAATCGACGTGGAGCAGAAGACCACCGGCCCAGATCTGGTGTCGGTCCTATACTCCTTGCAAGAGATGTTCGCGCAAATGAACCAGACAGCTCGTCTTCTTCAGAACCGTTGCTCCCTCCACGCGATTCCTTAAACAATCAAGATGAGCACGGATCTTCCATCTACCTCCTCCGCCTCATTAAGGGTCGTTGCCTGGAACGCACACGGTCTGGGCGACAAAAAACTAGAAGTGCAAGCCTTTTTAGCGGAACAAAACGTCGACGTTCTGCTGGTGGGTGAGACGTGGCTGAGGCCTGGCGACAGGTTCCTCATTCCAAACTACGCCACCCACCGCTCCGACAGACTGACCGGCCGCGGGGGCGGCGCCGCGGTGCTGGTGCGTTATAGCATCCGGCACTCGCGGATTGGCACCCCCGGTTTGGCCTCCCTCGAAGCGGCGGCGATTCAGATCTCGACGCGGGGCCTCGGCCCGCTGAGGATCTTTTCCGTCTACGCCCCGAGTAGGGCTTTTGTGGTCCGGGACTACGAGGAGATCTTTGATTCCGACCTCCCAACCTTGGTTGCCGGCGACCTTAATGCGAAACATCCTTTCTGGGGTCGAGGGCGACCAACGCCTTCGGAACAAGCCTTCATGCTTATATTCGGAGCGCGACGGTCGCCGTCCACTCCCAGACCCAGCCAACGTTTTCGCGCCGGCGCCAGACCGGATATCCTGGACTTCGCGTTGAGCAGGAACCTTCCGCTGAACGTCGACGTCCAGAACCTCCAGGATCTCTCCTCGGATCACAACCCCTGCTTTACGTCGTGGGGGTAGTGTTCTGGAGCTTCCCCGCCCGCTTCGGGGTCGGGTCGACTGGGCGCTTTTCGCCGCCAAGCTCGATCGCGTGGTCCCTTTGGACACGGCAGATCTGTCGGATGAACAACAAATTGAGGCTTCCGCTGTCGCCTGACCGATAACATCTCCACGGCCATTGCCGAGTCGACCACTTGGAACACTCGGCAAACTTGGACGTACCGCGTGCCGCCCGACGTTCTCGCGCTTTTGCGCGAAAAGCGGAGGGCCGTGAAAGGGCCCAACGAACTTTATACCCGGGCGACTATGCTCGGGCGAACGCCCTGAAGTGCCGCCTTCGTCGGGCGCTGGCCGAGGACAGGGACCGTCGGTGGGAGGATTTTGTTTCCACCCTTACCGCGGAGGACGGTTCCCTGTGGAAGCTTACAAGAGCACTGAAGGGAAGAGCGACGGACGCAACCGACCGCTCCAGGGTCCAACGGGTATGGCGTATTCGGATGTCGACAAAGCTTCAGTCTTTGCTCGGCATCTGGCGGACATCTACGACGCAGACACCGCGACGCCTGGGGACGACGACACGGAGGACGAGGTAGACGCCAACATGATAGACCACCTACCTCTCCTGGATGCCGGCTCCCCTCTAGAGCCGGCAACTAAAGTCCGGAATTACTATCATACATCCGTCAGCTAGACGTGAAGAAAGCCCCAGGCCCGGATAAGATCGGCAACGCGGCCATCAAGCGTCTGCCGGACTGTGCCTCTGGATGTCCTCCTTACAATTACGAACGCCATACTCGCCAAGAATTACTTCCCGACCATCTGGAAGAAGGCGGATGTCATCTTCTTCCCTAAACCGGGAAAGGACCCGGCATTCCCGCAGAATCACCGCCCCATTAGCCTCATTTCGAACGTCGCCAAACTGGTCAGAACGAGTCATCCTCTCTCGCTTGCGGGAGAGTATTCAAAAGATCGACCCCCTCCCGAAAGAACAATTCGGATTCAGAGCTGGTCTGAGTACCGATTACCAGCTCCTCAGACTGACGGAGTCCGTTCGGGAGGGCTTAGCCAGGAGGGAGGTGGCGGGGGCGGTATTCTTCGACTTCGGGAATGCCTTTGACAGGGTCTGGCACGAAGGCCTTATCCTGAAGATGACCCGCCTTGGATTCGGAGGGCTTTGATACGTCTGGTTGCGTCCTACCTGTCGAATCCGGACATTCCAGGTGAAGGTGGGTGGAGCCGTGAAGTCAACATCCTTCCCTATCACGGCGGGAGTTCCGCAGGGCTCACTGCTGGCTCCCGATCTGTTTAACCTTTTCACGCACGACATTCCGCGAGTGCCGGAGACGGAGCTGGCGGTTTACGCCGACGACACGGCCTTTTACACCGTGTCGCCCGCCGAGAGCCTTGTTTGCCACCGTCTTCAGAGTGCCACCGACCAACTGGTGGACTGGGCTTCCAAGTGGAGAATGGTCATCAACGAAGATAAGTGTAAGGCGGTGCGATTCACTAAACGCACCCGCCCTCCCCACGATTACATCTCCGTGGGTGAGGCCAGACTCCTTGGAGCCCGACAGTCAAATACCTCGGGGTCGTCTTGGACAGCAGATTAACGTGGCGGCCCCATACTCAAGCGGTGGCAACTAAATTTTTTGAAAGCTAGGAACTCCCTCTACCCCCTTCTTTGTCGCGGCAGCAAGCTTCCCTTCGTGCGAAGCGACTCCTCTACTGCTCGGTTCTGCGCCCGATAATCACATATGCGGCACTCGCATGGTGTACTACCGCTAAGACCCATCTCACCTCTTTAGCAGCCCTTCAGAATCGGACTCTCCGGATGATGGCCGACGCCCCATGGTTCATGAGGAACGAACGATTACAGGTGGATCTGGATATACCACCTCTTCCGGACCACCTGCGGACCTCGGCGGCGTCGACCCTGCGGCGTGCCGGAGAGTCAGATCACCCGATCGTGAAGGAGCTGGCGAGACTGAACCCTGACCGCCCGCCGCCCCTGGTGAGGATTCGACGCATACAGGGAGGTGCTCGAGGACGTCCCGGGCTTGCCCCGAGACAACCGTCAATAGGTGTCAAGAACTCTCCCGCGCCCTGTGCGTCGAGCTTTTCCATCACCCCTAAACACCCATCACCAGTCAGGGCGGTCAGATGAATCCGCCAAAACGAAAGCTAATGGAGCTAAAAGGAACCCTAGCGTATCAGCTCCAGAGTGTGAGATGCGGATCTTAGTTAGTTAGTTTCTTACGCACTACACCACACTCGCTTTGTTTGAAAATTATTAAAAGAATTTTGTAATTTCCTCTACAAAAGCTGGTAGCCCAGGTACTCTGAAGGGTAAGAATTATCATGGCAAACAAAAGTATGTGTGTAATGAACGACAAGATTCGTAACAAAGTCATATCAAGGGCGCAAAACTGAAAGTGTAAAAGCCAGCGTACACCAAAACCGATTTTGTCGGCCGATGGCGGACAGAACTACCCGGACGAGTAACTCGGACGTGTATGTGCTTACACTGCAACAGTGTACCACTTGTGCCGACATTGGACGTTGCCGGTATTCTGTAGTTGACTGTGTTGCTTAACAGAGTGAAGACGCATTTTTAAGATGGAGGAATTCGAAGAAATGTATCTTTTAGAAAATTCATACCGCAATTTAATTCGTCGACATCGGCGTGTGTGGGTTAATGAAATATTTATATACAGAAAACAACTGGGTGAATACCACCACCTTTTTGAAGAATTAAAATTACAACCCATCAAGTTCTTCGAATATTTTAGAATGTGTATTAGCACATTTAATTATATTTTAAACGCAATCGAACCACTAATAACAAAGCAGAATACAAACTATAGGGAATGTATATCACCGACGGAAAGACTCGCAATAACATTGCGGTAAGTATAGATTGATGTAATTTTATAGATTTATTGTAGGGTTAGTTAAGTACTTAATTCTTGTGACACAGTTATTATCATGTTACCTTTTCATTTCAGGTATCTTGCAACTGGACATTCTTTTCGATCTTTAGCATTTTCGTTTAGAGTGTCAAATAGTGCCGTTGGAATAATTGTCAGAGAGACTTGCAAGGCTATATTTGATAGTCTAGTATCACGTCATATGCCTATGCCAACCGACGAAATGATCCACCAAAATGCTGAATTATATTGGTCAAAGAGGGGATTTCCTAATTGTATTGGTTCCTTGGACGGTAAACATATTCGAATGAAATGCCCTTGTAATTCTGGTAGTATGTACTATAATTACAAGAAATTTTTTTCCATCGTTTTACAAGCGGTTGCAAGCCCGGATTACAAATTTTTATTTATTGAAGTAGAAGCTTATGGACAACAAAGCGATGGTGGTACGTTTGCCTCTTCGGCGTTGTATCGTCGGTTTGAAAATGGGTATTTAAATATTTCTAAATGTTTACCAAATACAAATACTTTGTTGCCTTTGGTATTACTAGCAGATGAAGCCTATCCTCTAAAAAGTTATATTATGAGGCCATATTCAAGAGGTAACTTGGGAGAGCAGGAAACAATTTATAACGAACGTTTATCAAATGCCCGAGTAGTAATTGAATGCGCTTTTGGTATAATAACACAAAAATGGAGAATTTTGACCAAATGTATAGAAACAACTACAGAAAATGCTGAAACTATTGTAAAGTGTATTTGTTTACTACACAACATTGTTATAGACAAAGAAGGACAACCAACGCACAATCATTCCATAGATCAAAAGAAAAAATTTAGGTCAAAGAAGTAACTTTGCTTCTAGAGGGCAAAACAGAAGTACAACTGAAGCTTATAATATTCGTGAAGCTTTCAAACACTTCTTTTGTAATGAAAATAGGGTTCAGTAATAATTATAATTTTTCCGATAATTTTATTTTAAAACCTACTGTAATAAAAGAAAACGTGTGAAATTGAAATAAAAATTCATTGTTTAGAGACCTAGTGGTTTTATTTTCATTAATGAAACATTATTTAGACATAATAAATTCAAACATTATTGTTAATTCGAGCCCAAATCTGTTATCGTGTACAGTGGGCCCTGGGCCAACTGGGTTGATGATTTTGAAGGAGTCGTTTCATTCGTGAGCAGTGGCAAATGGCCCTCTGCGGATGCGGATGTTTGTGAAGGTGTCATTTGATTAATGGTCAGTGGCAAAGGCTCTTCAATATTGACAACGTACGGAGGAAATAACATATTTGATGACAAGTCTCCAGAATCGGGGCGACTGAATTCTTCGGAGTAGCGGCTTGCAGGAGAATCCTGAGGTTGGGTATTTTCTTCTTCCATGAACACGTCTAACAATTTTCGTTGAACAAAGATTTTTCTATTTCGTGGCACTTCTTTTAAGTATGGAAGCAAACTCAACAAAAAGTTACGATCAGGATCATCTGCAGATTTATCTGCTGACCTGGACTCATATAATTGCAGTTTTCTATTTTCGATCTCTAAATACTCTTGCTCCACATCAATCTTTCGGCTTTTCATAAGTCTTCCAGGTTGATTGGATGTAAAACGATGAGCTTGCGTTATAGGTACACGAATAGGTTTGGTGTGTGGTGTAGTGTGTTGTGACGTGGAGATTACTGCTTGGATCGAATTCGAGGCTCTTAGCTGCGACAAAGATGAAGGTCCAGGCTGCGATAAAGGTGAGGGTCCAGGCTGCGGTACTGTTTGTGGCTGTGATTGAGATGAACACTCATAAAAATGGGATGATTCCGTGTCATCTTCAGTTTCTTGACTTGGAGGTTCAGGCACATTTCCGGTTAAAGGTTTCGGTGTGATTTGTTTTGCCAAGAATAATAATGATTCGTAATATGTCCCCGAAGGTGATTTGTGATCCGCCGCAGCACCGGATCTACCTGGTTTATTGCATTTGTTATATTCTTTACGAAATTGGTCCCTTATGTTGCTCCATTTTTTTTTAATGTCCACAACCGCTATATCCATTTCGGATGCAACTTCAGCCCATAACCGTTTCGAAACATCTCGATTATTGTAATTTTTTGAACTTTGAACAACAGGGTTGGTCTATTATGAACAGAACTAATTAATTTTTCAATATCCATAGTCGTTTAACAACAGAATAAAGCCAGAATAAAAAAGTACACGCAATTTGCACTGTAGACGTCCGCAGACGGGCGAGAAATCCCAACAAGTTCGGATTCGACGGTTGATCGGCCGTTTTCGGCCGTCATCGAACGATGACGATCGTGTTTGTGTACGCGCTCTCGTTCTTTTACAAGTGTTTGATTCGATCGTCTGAGATCGGCCGTCGTCGCCCGAGCAAACTTCGGCCGATGACGGATTAGGTGTACGCGAGCCGATGACACAATAATTCGCCGGATGATGCAGTATTCCAGTGAGGTCTAGATCCTAAACAGCAGTAATGCGGACGACGCAATTTCTGCACGAAGGAGGAAGATTCTTCGAAGAATTGTTGGAGGCAAGCGAGTGGCTCACAAGTGGGAAAGGCGAACAAATCAGGAATTATGCGAGCTGTATCAGGATCAGAGCTTAATCGGAGTGGTAAAAACGCAAGAAATAAGATGTCTTGGCCATATAATAAGGCAATGCTGGGAGAAAATCCTAAAGCAATTATGGCGAATTATTCCATAGGAGAAGAAAGAACCTTGGGAATTTAAAACGTAATTGAGACTAGGAAAAAAGGTTCTTGGTGTTTTGGGAAATGGGTTCGGAAATTAGGGAAAAGTCGGAAGTTAGAGAAAACTCGGAATTTCGAAGAAGAAAAAATCGGGTTACTAAAATTAATTTGTGAAAGCGCTACAAAAAATACTCACGAGGATATATCCAGTCTCCTTTCGGTAATCTAGCTCTGATATCCACGCGTCCATACTTAAAGAAGTTATTGGAGGTGATTCTTGCGGAAAATACCGGTGGTAATCCGTAACCTCCAGCAGGCACCCGCTTACAGTCATATTCTATTTCAGCTGTGCAACTGGAAATACATTGTTCGATTGAGATCAGTTAAAAATATGTACTATTTCTTCATTCAAGTAAAATGGTCCTTTCCTCTATCTCACCGATTTGGATACTTTCAAATACGTATTTCGCTAATTCCCTTATCATCCTCGGTAGGCAAAAATGTAGGAGAAACAAATGAAATTAGCGTTTTTTCGTGATTTTTCTATTGAAACAGATCATATACAGGGAGATCCAAAATACTTGCGTTTCGCAGAGGGTAATATTAATATTTATTTGCAAAATTCTGAACAATTATAGCAACTCATTATGTTTTAGTAATATCAACAAATCTTTTGACAATTTTTATTGTCAAAAAAGCGTACGCTTGTTAATTATTCTTTCGTATATACCGTGTGTCCCCGGATTGACTTCGCTATAGGTATAATTAATCCAAAATTTTGGAATCTCGTTTTGATGTTTTGGGATCCCGGCCTGCTTGGTCTGAAAAGAATTTCATGCACATTTTTTACTTTTTAAAATCCAATATGGCCGTGACAACTGAGAAAAATCATTTTATGTTGAAGTAAAGCGCCATTTCGGTCAATAATACGGCAAATTGTTATTAAGAAAAGTTATTCAGAATAGGAAATTGTGTCCATATGCAAAATTTCACAAATATCGGAACACTTTGATTAAATCAGTATTTGATGTGTCAACTATGTATTCTGTAATAAGTTGTCAAAAACATGTATGTTTCTAATAAAGTATTTTATTAAAAAAGAAAATATATGACAATTATTCAATGTGAGTTCCTCCACGATCGGCACATCGTTCCACTCTAACCCGAAACTCCTCAAATACTTTTGTTATGCTTGTTGCGTTAATTTTATCTATAGCATCACTGATTTTCTGTTTTAATAATTGAAGGTTATCATGAAGATCGCATGAATAAACGTTTTGTTTCAAGTATCCCCATAAATAAAAATCTAAAGGGGTCAAATCAGGCGATCTGGCTGGCCAATGCATTGGACCATATCGTCCAATCCACCTTTCGTGAAAGTGCTGGTTCAAAAAATGTGTTACAAGGCGAGTTGAATGTGCTGGGCATCCGTCTTGTTGAAAATAAAAATTTTCGAATTTGACGTCTTCCATAGCAGGTAAGAAGAAATTTTCGAGCATGTCCAAATAACGATGTTGGTTTAAAGTAGTATCGAAAAAGAGAGGACCAATAATTTTATCGTATCTTATTGCACACCATACATTGACTTTCTTATAATGTTGACTGTTAGTTAGTGTACGAAAATGTGGATTTTCATGAGACCAGTATCTATAATTTTGCGAAGACACGACGCCATTTGTTGTGAATATCTATCTTCCAAAATTCTTTCTCCAATCCAAAAACAAAACAGCAGTCGATGACCATCGTCCCCAGCTTCTAATTTATGATTGGAAATGGGTTTAAATGGTCGAATTTTATTTTCTTGGAGAATTCTGTGTACGTGCGATTTACTTATTGATAATTCAGCAGACCGTTTTCTCAATGATAGTCGGTGATTAATATTTACGGAATCTCTCACCAACAGTGTAGCAGCATCGTCATGATCATGAACCATTTTCTTTTTCTTTACATTAACCACGCTTCCAGTTTCCGTAAACTTTTTACAAGGTTTTTAATCCATTAACAGAAATTGTCACTATTGGAAATTTCTCATGAAACTTATCGATAGCATGCGAATAAGATGCTTCTCCCAACCCATAACACTTGGTTAGATAAACACGCTGTTCTAAAGTCAACATGTTAAATTAGGAAACTAACGAACAAGTTGTTCACAAACAATAAAAGATAAATAATTGATTTCAAACAGATTATTCTAGATATCACTGTAATCTTAATGACAGTTAATAATAATGCATTTCTTTTATTTACACAGAATACTTGTTTGTGTGGTTGCTGTGCACGACCACAAATCAAATACTGATTTAATCAAAGTGTTCCGATATTTGTGAAATTTTGCACGTGGACACAATCTCCTATTCTGAACAACTTTTCTTAATAACAATTTGCCGTATTATTGACCGAAATGGCGCTTTACTTCAACATAAAATGATTTTTCTCAGTTGTCACGGCCATATTGGATTTTAAAAAGTAAAAAATGTGCATGAAATTCTTTTCAGACCAATCAGGCCGGGATCCCAAAACATCAAAACGAGATTCCAAAATTTTGGATTAATTATACCTATAGTGAAGTCAATCCGGGGACACACGGTATATACATACATATGTACATATTACTATACTTTCTTAATTTCGCTGCAAATTCTATAATACATATATTATCTGTTTCTAGTAAAACAACAAAAGTATTCAACGTAACATACTTAAGAGAAAATGAATTTCTTGCTTTAGTGATCAATATCACGTGTTTCAACATTTCTTTTAAACTGTTAACACAATATCATATACTCTGGAACAGCACAAATTTGTCTCAGAGAATTATATTAGAAATTGACAGCGCAACGAGGATTTTGAATGGATATATTCTGTTAATTTAAGTATCGAAGAGTTTGTGGAACAGTTTCCAAATCAAGAATTTGATTATGAAAATTTAAAACGACATGTTGACGATTGCGACAGCTAGCACGACAGACAGATACATTTTTACCATCCACACACATTAATTTTATTAATATTGCTTATCGATTAAGCTACGGATGTTGTCAAAGAGCCGTGAAAGGGAAGTGGCATCTACATCCCCATAAGATTTCTGTTGTGCAAGAATTAGTACCGTTTGATCTTAATAGAAGATTATAATTTTGTTATTGGTTTAATGATAACGTGAGAGATAATGAGATATTGTACGTGAGTTGCTTCGCAGATGAAGCTCGGTTTCATTTAACAGGCTGCAGAAGTAGCGTGTTTGGTCTGCTGAAAACTCTCATATATTTCATGAAACGCCAGTACGTCCCCTGATTCAAAGTTTTTAGTGCCAGTCGCTATTTTCAGAAGACGAATAATAGGTCAATTTTTTTAAAGAAATCGTTAATGCAGATCGATACCAACGAATCTTAGCTTTATTTGTACAAGAACTGCAGGCCGATGGATTAGAAAGAGGGTATTTTCAACACTATAACGCCACAGCACACACACTCAAGCAACACGCAAATACTTTAGAAACATTTATGGTGATAGGGTAGGTGCACAGTTTTGGGCTTCACGATCACTGGATTTTACACCTTTGGATTTTTGTCTTTCCATATTTGAAATCTAGGGTGTTTAGAAATCGGATGCACCCCGTTGAGGAATTGGGAAGTGTAATTGTAGATCCTATCCAAAGTATCAAACTTGAGCCGCTGCATATGCACATGCTGCAAATATTCGATATTTTCGTCGTTCTCTCTTGTTGGGAAATAAATTGAAATATTTCTGTAATAGGTAATAATTTACGATTTTTTTGGTTTCTTTGAGTTGGGGTAATCTAAAAAATTCTTCGCCGGGGAGTTTGGGCTGTCAAGACGCATCGATTGACATAAGAATGTGCATCCCAAGTCCCATAGGAGCTAAGACGAGCATACTATTTTAATGATTTTACGAGCTTTTTGGTTGATTTTAGTAAGTTTTTGGCAACTTTTAAAGTAACCTGACTTCTCAATATGAGTCGATTGGCATAAGAATGAATATACCGAGCCTCGATACTATTTTTTTTTTTTGACAACGGCTGCAGTAATCTAAAAAAATTACTCCGATGAATTCGGCTCTCAAAGACGCGTCCATTTATACAAGGAAGAATCTCCTAGGTCCTATGGGAACCAACATGAGTATGCGAGTTTTACTATTTCGAGAAATTTTGTTGTAATCTTTTCTCGGCAATCTTTAGAGTAATCTACAAAATCCTCCGCCGATGAGTTCGCCTCATCAAGATGTGTTGATTGGCATAAGAATTAACATCCGAAGACTAATAGAAGCCAAGACGAGTGTGCCATTTTTGGGTATTTTAAGAAATCTTTTTCTCGGCAACCGTTGAAATAATCTAAAGAAAATCCTACGTCGATGAGTTCGCCTCGTCAAGAGATATAAGAAAGAACCTCCTAGATCCTATGAGAGCCGCGGCGAGGCTATTTTATTGTTTTTTTGTTTTTTTCTTTGTTTCTTGCTCTTTTCTCGGCAACCGTTGCAGAAATCTAAAAAATCTTACGCTCCCGAGTTCAAATCGTCAAGACTCGTCGATTGACACAAGACTGAACCCCCGAAGTTCCATAAGAACCAAGGCGGATATGAAATTTTCGCTATTTTTAGCAATTTCTTGCTGTTCTTTTCTTTGCGGTTTCTCGGCAGCTGTTTGGAATAATATTAATAAACACAACTCGTCGAAACGCATTGATCGATAAAGGTGTGAAGGTGATTGGGCGCAAAAATACTTCAAAGATCGATATATCGATAACGATTAGAGCTAGAGCGTTCATAATACCATATTTTGAATAAATATTTGGAACGAATTCATATATAGCTAGGGAATGGTAAGAGATAGAGCATCGGAGATGGAGGATCTCAAATCTACGGGCCAAAATCTATCGAATAGACTTATTTTGAACGAATTTTTACGAGGGACGTTCAGTGCATTCTCGGTATCAGGGTGATCTGGTAATGGTGTGGGTAAATAAATTATTTAATAAGTTAATGACAGAATTTGAAAGTATGTATAAATATGATCATTAGTTCTCAAGTAATCCTTTTTCAAAGAAATATTGCCCAGTCGTATCCAAATTTCGAACTTGCTTTGCATCAGAATTTTTCTTAAACGACCTAACACGTACCGGCCCTAATACGGTACGTATACGAACAACCTTCGAATGCACTTGATGCATATGCATTTGAAAAATTAAGAAGAGAAAATTATTTACCTGGAGCCCAAATCGTATCCATTTCTGCTATAGATGAAATCTTCACCGTATTTGTCGGTAGTTAAGGTAGGTCTGATGTGCAATTTGCCATCTTTTATGTTTAAATTTTCATCGAAATTATCGTATATTACGAATTCGTAATCCTGAAACGAGAACGATGGCTTGAGACTAATTTTACATATACCGTGCTGGCCAGAGACGATCTCGGTTGTAGATTACGGGAGTGCGAGCGAGAACAAATAACGATTATTATTGCGATAATAATAAGATCGAACAAGATAAAGCATGAGGCGTATTAGACCGTGTAGTGCAAGCGAAAATGAAATAAAGAACTAGATGTGACTATGAAATCGTGAGGCTCTATCTTCTTCGATCTTATTGTCACAATAATCTCTTTATTCGATTTCGCTTGCACTTCCACACTATGAGGTCGTGAGGCGTGAAGTCTCATCAACACGTCAACACGTCTCATGCTCTGTTTCGTTCGATCTTATTATTATCACAATAATAGTCGCTATTTGTTCTCGCTCGCGCTTCAGTGATTCCCAACTAAAGTTGTACACTGGCCGATGGCGTATGTGCAGTTATAATCTAGCGAACTAACCGGTTCGTCAGCAAACACTATATCTTTAGTCCAGTTACTGCGATTTAGAAGGTCGAAGTCCTCATTTAGAAGAAGTTGACCGGCGCAAGTTTCTGCGTCGTTCCATTTTGTAAGAGATTTCTCGCAAGGTCGTCGAACTAAACCTGGAATAATAAAAAAAAAGTTATGGGAAATTTTTTTCTCAATTAAATAGGGAATTACCCGGGACGATAAATTGTTGATGCTCCTTCAAGTAACCTCTCTTATTTCCGGGCTTATCCATATAGTCGGCGTACAACCAATAATATAAAATATCCCCCGGTTTAAGCAGCGTATTTTTCTCAGTAAACGTCCACCTTCCGTTCTTCGCCTTGGTGATGTCCCTCGAAAAATCCCCGGCTTCGCGATCCTCCAAAGGTTGGTTAATTTTACCGTGAAACGCGAATAACGATATACCCTCTTGATCTGCAAACATACGCTGCGATATTATCCACTACAATCTAAAAAATTACCGCGTTATTACCAGGAATGGATACTCTAAAACCTTTGGGTTGCAAAATTTCAACCGTAGCGTTGGGAACTTCGAACTGTGAGGAATCCGGAGCTTCATACCGCGGGGAATGAGGAGCGTTGCAAACGCCCTTTTCGTCCATAACTCTGCGAGGACATTCTACAAAGAGTTAGCTCGTTATAAACTAATTTTTCCGATCCGCTCTTAGGCTACGTTACCGGTCACACTGAATTTCCTAAATTCGCTCGTGTAACCCAGTTGATTCCTTCCGTTGTAATAATCGACGAAAAGCCAATAATGTATGACATCTCCTATTTTAAACCTCGTCCTTCTATCGGTGTAAGTCCATCGATCGTTTTTCGCCCTCGTTATATCCGCCGAATAATATCCTCCGTCTTGTTGGGTGTCGAATTCTTCGTTAAGTTTTCCATGAAAGGCGAACAGGCGGATGCCTTCGGTATCTACGAGTACTGGTCATTAAAGGACAGTCATCGAAAAGTATCGGCAAATTCACCTTTGCGTATCACAACATAGGAAACCGAGTAGCAGGACGCTTTTAAGCGGTTAATTTTCCGTTCGTTTACGTAAAGGATGATTGTTATGGAGGATATGCAAAATTTATCGGAAAAATTCACGTCAAACACCGAAAACGGCCGTGTTTTGCAACAATTTCCTGTAATTTTTGTCAAAGGTGTATATCTGAATCTATTAATGACGGTAATTACGGTTGAAGTATTTATGTGCATATATATATGAGTTAGGAATTTATCGTAAAATAAGCAGATTTTGTACACAAGGCCAGGTGAGAGGTGTTGAGGATATACAGGTTCGGCCAGTGCTAAACTCGGGTCTGAAATCACGGGAGTGCGAGCGAGGGCGAATGAAAAATATGTGACAATGAGACCGAATACGATGGTGGGTGCGGTTTGTAGACAGGGATGTCATCACTAGAGTTTGTTAAAAAGATGGATGACGTGTTATCATTGAGTAGTGTAAATCGGACTGACACTGTCACCTCTCCGAATTTTATTATTGAATGATAAGTTGTCATTGATAAGTTATCATTGAATAGTATAATTAAATAAATCTAATTGTAATATTGAATAATAAAAACTTATCAATTACAACTTATCATTGAATCATGACATTCGGAGGAATGACAGTGTCAGTCCGATTTACACTACTTATTGATAACACACCATCCACCTTCTTAACAAAGCTTGACGTTAATTCGATCTCATAATATCACTATGACATTGAGGCTCCTTATTCATTCTCGCTCGCACTCCCATAAATCAGAGTCAACTTAAGCACTGGCTGAACCCTTACAAATGTTAAATATAGAAAAGGCAAAAAATACAGCAATGCTTTATAATTAATAGTAACGATAATAGTTACATAGGATTATTACTATTCTGTACATAGTGTGTCCCCTGATTGAGTTCACTATAGGTATAATTAATCAAAAATTTTAGAATTTCGTTTTAACGTTTTGGAATGCCGCCCTGCATGATCTGAAAAGAATTTCAAGCTCATTTTTACTTTTTAAAAAGCAAGGCCGTCATGAGAATTGAGAAAGAAACATTTTCTGTTGAAGTAAAATGCCATTTTAGTTAATAACACAGCAAAATATCTTGAGAAAACTTATTCAGAATATGAAAATATTAACCTGTACAAAATTTTACAAATATCGGATCACTTTGTCTAAATCAGTATTTCTTTTGTGTTTTTGCATCGTAACTACAGAAAAACAAGCATGCTCTATGTAAGTATGCGAGACATGGGTTTTGAATCAATCTACAAAGGAAATAGTAAAGAGATGGGAGAGGAAAATACTTCGTAGGATAATAGGAGGGAAAAAGACCGAAGATGGCTATATAAGAAGAACTAATGAAGAGGTCTATGAGGCCTATAAAAATCGCAGATAGATTTTATCATTAAAGCAAGGAGATTACAGTAGCTGGGTCACATGGAGAGAATAGACGAAAAAAGATCCGTTAGGAAGATAGCATGGAAAACACCAGGATATAAGAAAAAAAGGGGAAGACCGAGGAAAAGATGGCGAGAGGCGGTACTGGAGTACCTGGAGGATAAGGGAATAGCGGACTGGAAGAGGAAGGCTACGGACAGGAAACAATGGAGAAATGTAACGAAGCTCTGAGCCTAAAAGGCCCGCAAAGAAGCTTATAATGATGATGTAAGTTGTCTTTGAAAAATTTATGTAAATTAGTTCCTTCTTTTTTAGTATAATATTTTATTAGAAACTTCCATTAATTTTGTTTTTAAAAACAGGCATTCTCTGTGAGTTGTAAAAGAAACTAGTGTAAGTTGTTTTCTTTTTTGAATAAAATATTATGTTAGAAACTTACACTATTTCTTGTTTGTTTGTTTTTTTTTTTTTTGAAAACAAGTATTCTCTCTAAATTGTCAAGAAAGAAATTAATGCAAGTTTCTAAAAACGTATTTTATTCCAAAAAATAAAATAGTTTATATTAATTTTTTTTTACAACTCACACAGAATACTTATTTTCCTGTAGTTACAATGCGAGAATACGAAAGAGGTACTGATTTAGTAAAAGTGATCCAATATTTCCGAAATTTTGCATAATTTCATATTTTGAATAAATTTTCTCAATATCATTTTGCCCTGTTATTTAACCGAAATGACACTTTACGACAACAGAAAATGTTTTTTCTCGATTGTCGTGACGGCCTTAATTTTAAAAAAGTAAGAAGCTTCAAATTCTTTTCAGACCAAGCAGAACGGCATTCTAAAACATTAAAATGAGATTCTAAAATTTCTATTCAATTCTACCCGTAATGAAGTTGATCTGGGGCACACTGTATATGTATATATATATATATATATATATATATATATATATATATATATATATATATGTCAAAGGGTAATATTATCAGGTAACAGAAATATGTTTTTGTACAATTTGATTATTCATCCCTCTTATTATTCTTCGAATTTAATCCTTGATTTTAGTATTATTTAACTGTATAAATATACAGTGTGAATGTATACGTTTGAACAAATTCAATAAAATCTGTAAATAGTGGAAAAGGAAACGATCGCAAACGTAAACCTTAAATTTTAAATGGACAAATTTCGACAAAAAACGTATTTTGTGATGTCTTATTGTAGCAGATATGACGTTACCTCCTTTTTTTTTTTAATGGTAACCTCAATTTTTGATACCGCCATTTGGAGGAGAACGTTCTTTTCCATACAGAAGGATGATTTCTGAGAGACTACATAACAAGATCTTTGAAAAAGAAAATTGCCTATTATTCAATTTAACTATCAAAGTTTAACTGAACAGTCAACAGTTGCAAACAAATTTAAAATTATTGAACTTAAATGTTCAAACTACGTAACATTTGCGTGTTGACAATGAGCAAGGCGATGCTCAAATTTGTTTATGATGTTAAAATTTTTTCCAAACACGAAATTCATAGACGTCCAATGGTTGTGTCGTGATGGTAGTTTTCTTTGGTATTGTAAAGCTGTTCACATTTCTTTTCGGCCGATATATGATTTCTTAAGATAGATGGGCGATGACCAGTCCATGAATCTAGCAATAAAACCATTTGATGTCCAGTATTTGGAAGATGTACTTTTGTGAACCATTCCGTAAATAATTGTGGTTTACGGGACGCTGAAGCAGTTACATAGATATTTGCCGTTCCGTATTGTGATGCAGCCACTCGTGGTTCAAATGTACCATTCTGTTCTTGTAAAATCACAAATAGTATTGATAACAAGCGTCCAGACGCGGATATTGTGGGACATATGGTATAGCTATGGATTGTCCCGTATATAGATTGTACAATACATTAGTTGCTTTCGATCCGTGCAGAGCAAACGTGCGACCAGAATGCAATTCTAGACTTTCAATAAAAGTTGCTTAATGTGGTCAAAGCTGAACTCACGGAGCGAAGATCTAATCGGGAGGGTAATCTTAGAATTAGATATATAAATGGAATACCAAAAATCGTCGCAAATTATAATAAACTTTATTCGAATTTGTTGCTTGTTGATTGGTCTTTTTGCATAACTATACTGATATAAATTAAGTAGTTTATGAATTCTATGTAAAACTATTCAAAATACTTGAGCTGTCTGTGCCTTTGACGGCAGCTGAAAATTCTTCGAGGTATCCTTTATGGTTTACGGCAGATATAAAGAACGAATTATCAATAAAGAAATACTATTACAGAAAATGGAAAACAACTGGTAGCATGCATTTTAGGCGTGAGTTTCAGAGGCTACGGAAATCCGTCAAGGCTAAGATCTCCACACCTTACCATATCTACAATCAAAATATACAACATAAATTATCGCTTGACCCCCGTTCCTTCTGCAATTACATTAGATCGAAGAAATGTTCGAGTAGAATTCCTAGCAAACTTTGTGATTCTAACCAGGAATATAATACACCGGAAAGCATTGTAGATGCTTTCGCGTCTGTTTTCTCGGATGCCTTTTTGCAGAGTGACACAATTAATGGTTCATCTGACGTGCCATCTAACCATCCATTGGTGCACATCCGCTCCATCATCACTGACGATTTAGTACGGCATATTAAGAGACTGAAAAATAAATTCTCTGCTGGTCATGACAACATACCTTGTTTTGTGGTGAAAGATTGTGCCTCGATTTTTGCTGAACCGTTATGCGTGATTTTCAACAAAGCTTTGCACACGTGCGTCTTTCCAAATGCCTGGAAGATAGCAAGAATTTGTACGGTGTTTAAGTGAGGTGATGCCAGCAATCCTAAAAACTACCGTCCCATCGCAATTATTTCTGCATTTGCGAAGGTATTCGAGTCGTTGATTTATGAACAAGTCGCATTTCTCACTAAATCCTCTATGTCCTTCTGTCAGCATGGATTTACCTCACGTAGATCTACCGTCACCAATTTGTGCACTATAGCGCAGGTTATAGCTGAGACATTGGATTTGGGTGGGCAACTGGACGTAATATATACTGACTTCTATAGAGCTTTTGACAGTATTGACCACAAAATATTACTTCACAAACTTAGCTCGTTTAACTTCGATAACGCATTGTTAGCCTTGTTTGAATCATACCTAACAAACCGCCAGAATTACGTTTATTACAATGGACTCAAATCTAAATATTACGTATCAGCCTCAGGAGTCCCTCAGGGTTCGAACCTTGGTCCACTTTTTGTTTAACCTGTTCATAAATGATCTCATTATATGGATTCAATGCCCTGTCTTGGCTTACGCCGACGATCTCAAAATCTATCATAACATACTTTCTTATTCGGATGTTGATCTTCTACAGCAAAATTTAAACTTAATTTTTCTTGGTGTTCTGATAACAAGCTCACTCTAAATATCGAAAAATGCTGCTTCGTTAGATATACTAGGAAATTAAGCATAATAAACTCAGCTTACCATATCGACAATATACCTATCTCTTGCTTGTCATCCGTCAGAGACTTGGGTGTCACTTTTGATTCGGCGTTGACATTTTCTGAGCATATATCTGCCCTTATTGTTTCTGCCTATAAAACACTGGGTTTCATTATTCGAACATGTAAAGATTTTACCAATTTGAATACAATATGTTCCCTGTGCTACGCTCTGGTTATCAGCAGATTGGAATATGCGTCTACGGTCTGGTTTCCAATATACAGTGTTCATTCCAATGCAATAGAACGAATACAGAGACGATTTTTGAAGTATTTGTCGTACAAGCAGGACGGTTTTTACCCGATTCAAAATACTTATAATGATCTATTAGCAAGACACGGTTTTCAATCACTGGCTCAGCGTAGAATCCACATCAGTGCCTCCTTTATGGTGAATTTGATTTATGGTAAGCTGGATACCCCGGAATTACTGTCAAAGGTCAACTTTCTGGTGCCACGCCTTGAATCAAGATCGGGTTACTTAATCATGGTTCCTACGCCAAGAACAAATATTCTTCTTAAAGCCCCTTTATTTCATTCCGCTTAGAATTTCAATATTCAAGATACATAATCCTGTAATCTTTGTTTTGAGATGTTTTATTTTTTCATTGTATTCTATTTTTGATATGGATTTGTAATTGATACTATCACCACCTTATTATACATTATATTTTTGCACTGTATTAATTTTCCGTATTATCCGTATTATCCATATTTCTTTTTTGTATTGCCCCTTGTTGGATTTATTCTGTTGGGTAATAAATAAATATTATTATTATTATTATTATTGAGTCCACTTTCATTAACTTTGAATGTGTTACTAGGGCCCACTTTCGAAATCTAGGATTTTACTTCTTGTATGAAGTCCCACGAACTGCAGTTTAACTTTGTCGTGTCTGTACCGAATTTGATAATTTTTATGGAAACTATCCTGTATACTTTTTTAAATTCCATAATCAATGTGGAGATGCTTTGAAATTTGTTAATACTACTTCTTCATTGGCTTACACAGCCCATTTACGGAGATCTAGGAATTATGGCGTCTACTTCGCTGTTAATAACAAGTTTATTAAACTTTAGTACCTATTTTTCGGTACTTAATTGCCGACGTTAGGTCACGGTGCCACCACTTGTAGCGACGTGCTTTTAAGAGAATCTGTGTAAAAAATTTGTTTAAATTATACATAATCTGAATAATTACTTACAGAAAATTAGAATTAAATTAAAAAAAAACAAATAAACTTTAAGAAAATGTTATTGCAAAATTGCTAAAATGGCACTTTTTAGGAACTAAATTGTAGGTATGGAAGAAAAAAACAAAGTAATTCATAAAAAAGAAAAAAATCAAGAACTTTTCCTATACATTAACAAATACATCCACACAAAAGAGACTCTAATTCATGACATAAAAAATATTTTAAAGTATTAGTCTTCTAAGGCACAATTCTGGCAGACCTTTAATACCGAACTTACGTCACGGTGACACCAGAGGACAGATTGCGAGAACACCTGTGAACGTGCTGAAAGTTCACTATAGACTAACAAAAGATGGAGTCAAAACAAGCAGTTACTGAAAAAAACAGCTATATATAGCCATTGGTTGTTGACATATTAATGTTTCAATCCGCGCGGTGTCACGGTGACACCACATCGGCAATTAAAGGTTAATTTTTCCCCCTCTTTGCAATTATGCCTCCTATTTAAAAGGGTAAAAAATGTATGAAAACAGAAGAATGGTGTGTGTGGCTTACGCACGCCTAAAGTGAATACTTCCGCTCGCACATCATACTCTCTCTGCTTCTGTTTCAGACGAAGCAAGCACTCACGTATCCTTTTCGATTTTCTTTAAAATTTGATTATTATTTTGAAACTTCAAAAAAATAATATGCTCTAAATTAGACGAAATTCTTTGTACAGATGTTTTTGGAGGTGTAGAATACGACTTTGACGTCCAAACTCGTGATATTTGCTTCGTTTGGCTGTTAGTGCATACCGGAGCGAATCGTCCAGAAGCATTTTCACTTTCTCATTGAAAATTTCCTCAATGAACCGTCTCTTGTACCCGAAATTATTCTATCCCTAATCTACACTACAAGAGCTTTAATTTGATGTGTAATAAGTCGTACTTCCGACTTTTTCGATTTTCTTCAAAATTTCATGGGGTAGTCCTTTGAAAATTCGGGAAAAAATTAATATGTTCTAAATTAGACGAAATTCTTTGTACAGATGTTTTCTAAGGTGTAGAATACGACTTTGACGTCCAAACTCGTGATATTTGCTTCGTTTGGGTATTAGAGCGTACCAGAGCTATTCGTCCAGAACCACTTTTCACTTTCTCATTGAATATTTCCTCAATGAACCGTCTCTTGCACCCGAAATTATTCTATTCCTAATCTGCACTAGAAGAGCTTTAATTTGATGTGTAATAAATCGTACTTCCGACCACTTCGACTTTCTTCAAAATTTTCAAGGGGTACCCCTCTGAAAATTCGAGAAAAGATTAATATGCTCTAAATTATACGAAATTCTTTGTACAGATGTCTTCGGAGGTGTAGAATACGACTTTGACGTCAAAATTCGTGATATTTGCTTTGTTTGGGTGATATAACCCACCAGAGCGATTTGTCCAGAACCACTTTTCACTTTCTCATTGAATATTTCCTCAATGAACCGTCTCTTGCACCCGAAATTATTCTATCCCTAATCTGCACTAGAAGAGCTTTAATTTGATGTGTAATAAATCGTACTTCCGACCACTTCGACTTTCTTCAAAATTTCAAGGGGTACCGCTTTGAAAATTCGGGAAAAAATTAATATGCTCTAAATTAGACGAAATTCTGTGTACAGATGTTTTCGAAGGTGTAGAATACGATTTTGATGTCAAAACTCGTGATATTTGCTTCGTTTGGGTGTTAGAGCGTACCAGAGCGATACGTTAAGAACCACTTTTCAGAGCTTTAGTTTTATGTGTAATAAGTCGTACTTCCGACCATTTAGATTGTCTTCAAATTTTCAAGGAAAAAATAACGAGAACAGGTACTGACTAGAGTGAGGAGTTCGCGATGCTATCGTAACTTATTTCGTAATTGTACGCTGTTACCGTTGTTTGCCCAGGCTACTTATAATAGTTACTGTTAGGGCGGTATATGTAAATAATTATAGTTATTATAATATCTTGATAAACAATGCACTTGTTTTTCTAATTGGAATAAAGAAAGTCGATGGAAACATAACATGTCTATTTTGTATTTGGATTCAGAGTTATTTAAGGCGACGTATTGCAGGGTATATGTGATAATGCTCGATGAGACGATTATTTTGTATAGTTGTAATGTATTTGTTCCAGTCAGTGACGAGTTATTTTGAGAAAACCGAAAATCTATTAAATTTTCAGGGGTGGTTTCACCCTCTTAAAATGAGATTGAGCCGATAAGGAAGATAGTTTTGAATATTTTTAGGTGGGAAGTACTTGTTTAGAAAGTTTCAATTTTTCTTTTTTAATTTTTGGGTTCAGGATGTTCCCTTGTTTGTTATCAAATTAATAGAGCAACGATCAAAAGATATTTCGATACAAGCTGATGCTAGACTTCTATCGGATAGAAATCCAAACGATCAACTTTTGTGTCCTTCTCCCACAACAATCATAAAAATGCATTTTTGCAACCGTTGAGCTTTCTAATGTGAAGTTTTACAAAGTGTACCCTTCCCTTGTGGCAATTTTCTGCGTAAAATACAATGAAACAAAGTCTTATTAAAAACAAAATTTAGAAGCGTAATGAAGCGATCGCATTTATACTTCTCCTTGTTACTTTCAATTGCGCTCAATGCCCTGGGTCAAGGTAATGTAACCAGTTTGTATTTAGATATTACACACATCAATCGAAAAGAATAAATAATAGCGATTAGCCTTAGGCTAACATGTAATATATTTTTCCCGGATACAACAGCATAAAAAAAAGTTAAGGAGCAAATCTAGCTTCTTTGAAGAATCGGTGTTTGTAAAGATAATAATTATATGCATTTCTAGATCGATATATAATATCTAACGGAAACCCATAAGAATAATCTATTTACAAAGTAGGTGATATCTTTTAACAAAGGAAGAATAAAAATCATCTCTTACTAAAGTAAAAATTCATACCTGGAATGGATACTGAAAATCCTACCGGAAACAACAGCTCGACACTAGCTTCCGGCACTACGAATCCTTGCTGCGAAGAAAAATCGCTGAAAAAGCCAACGGAAAACAATAAAACGTACGCGACGACGAACGCCATGATGTGTACTGCGAGCCGGCGTCGCGTCGTCGAATAAATCCGATTCTTTTGATAAATACAACAAATTATCAATCGGCAAAGAACCTCTTAATTTTCCAATGACGCTAAAAGTTCGGGAATTTTTTCACGGCAATCGCTAATGTTGACGTGTAAATTAATCATGCGAAGGATAAGCGAAACCTCGTGAATCACGTATTATTAGATGTCATAATATCGCGGTTTTAATGAGGAAATAAGTGCATTTACGCAGATAATCCTATTGTAAATGTGCGGTTATTGTGAATTGTATAAGAGGAAATTGTATGAGTTTGTGTTAAAATAGAGTAGAAAATTACCGGAAAAAAATTGATAGGAAAACACAGAAAATTGATTGTTTGAGATTATTTTATATATATATATATATATATATATATATATAATATATATTAGAGATGGGACGAATCCAAATTTTCTCGAATCCGAATCCGAATCCGAATCCTAAAGGATTCTCGAATCTCTCGAATCCTTCGAATCTCGAATCTCTCGAATCCATCATATAATTACAATAATAAGAAAGGACAGAGAGGAAAAACAATTTTACAGGAAAATTTTAAAGCTACTTTAATTAAAAACGATACAGTTTTTAAAAATATTTATTAAAAAAGATTTTTTTTGAACATATTTATATTACAAATGAAATTAAAAAAACAAATTACACAATATTAAAAGATAAATTATGTTAAAATCTTGATGATTATGCAACAAGTTTTTATTTATATTTAATTTCCTTAGCATATGGAAATTAATATATCAATAACAGTACCGATATCTTTTCAGAAACTTTTGTGAATGAGAATAAGGGAGAGCTAACATAGATAAACAGCAAATATTGCACATGAAAATCTAAACACATATTTTAGTATATAAAAGAAAGCACTCAACCTAAAAGAAATAAGTGAGAATTTTAATTCAGATTTTTATTTAAGAAAACCAGCTTTCGAACTCGCTCTGGATCCAACCGACTACGTTTTTTATCCACTATGATGCCTGATGTGCTGAATAGTCTTTCTGAAATCACTGTTGATGGTGGTGTAATTAAGAATTTTTTTGCTAGTTTCATCAAATTTTGGTATTTTGTGTTGCCCTTCCAGTATTTAAAGATGTCTGCAGTTGGTGGGAGCAGTGGTTCTGCTAAATAGGCATTTATTTCTTCTTCAGGAGATGAACTGTAATCCACATCACTGCAGGTAGCTGGGGTCATCAACTGAGAATAGTAACTCCACATACTATGACCTTGTTCAGTTAAAGATATATCTGTGGCATTTGCTTGAGTTTTCTCTGATGACTGCAGATCACCATTTGTTTGCATATAGATGGATGAAATTTCATTAGCCAGTGTCAATTTAGCTTGCTCAACGTTTTCTTTATTCAAAAATACATTCCCTTTGAATCGGGGATCCAGTAAAGTACCAATAGTATACAATTTCTCTGTCTCAACAGAATGGTAGCGCCTTTTAGTGACGCAAGCAAATCATTTCGGAAACCCTGTACTGAACCTAATTTTGGTTTGAAATTTTCTAGAGCACGAATGGTGCTATTCACTAAAGGAATTATTTCTGAAATTGTCACTTTACTTGAGCTGGCCACAAATGTAGCTTTATCAAACACTTCTAATATTCGTATAATATCTTCAATAAGTTTCCACTGTCGAGGACAAAGGTCTATCTGAATATTCAAGTCAGAAGCAGACAATAAAATGGCTTGCTTTTGTTCCACAAGTCGATTGAGCATGTGAAGCTGAGAGTTCCATCTAGTCGGCTCGTCTTGTATTAAACGACGACCTTTAAGACCTAACTTAGCTTGAGCAGTTTTTAACATTTTTGTCGCTTTAGAAGAGTGTTTGTAATGTCCCACAATATTCCGACAGGATATCATTATTTCCTTAATTTCATTCTTATTCAGTAAACCATCTTTTATAACTAACTGAAACGTATGGGCTAGGCAAGGCAAGTGGGTGAAGATGCTACGCTCTAAAGCTGCAACCATATTAGGACCATTGTCTCTCATGAAGCATACAACTTTTTCTGTAAGATGCCATTCTTTTATTATGTTGCTAATGAAAGTTTCTATAGCAGATGCTGTATGTGAAACCTCTAAAAAGGAATACATTCTAAGCACAAATGATGGTACTCAAAGTTTTCATCTACAAAGTGCACTGTCAGGCTTAGGTAGTCATCAGATGATGTTGATGTCCACATATCTGTTGTGACTCCAATGTATTCAGTATTTTTTAAAAGTTCCTCGACTTTCATTTTTTCTTCTTCATACATATCTGGAATTACCTTTTCAGAAAAATGTTTCCTACATGGGATGACATATCTTGGTTCAAGATGGTTAATCAATTTTTTAAACCCCTTATCTTCCACTATGGACAGTGGTTGATTATCTGTACATATCATTTCAGCAACCAATCTGGTAATTGTTTTGCCTCTTTTGTCCCCAGGCTTAAAACTTTGCATTTTATCAAAAAATTTTTTCAGAGTAGGTTGGTTGAAAGGTTCTGCTTTGCGTTTCACTGCGCATTGTTTCAAAGACCTTTGTTCGCCATAAGAACAAATTTTTGAACCTGGACTAGGAGTTGAACTAATTGACACAGGACTCCCAAAAGTAGTTATATCATCTGGATTATTTTCTTCAAATGAAGAATCAACATTGACAGTCAAAGGGCTTAAGGGTGAAGTTGGAATTAGTAATGAGTTTGATGAACTTGTACCTTTCAGTTCTTGATATTTGGATAAATGCCTGGTTTTCAAATGTTTCCACATAGCTGAAGTAGTGTGCGACTTTTTCCCTCTAGATATTTTTTCAGAGCACAGATTGCAATTTGCATAGTTTTCATTTTCTGAAATTTGGAAATAGTTCCAAATATCAGAAGTTGCCTGAGGACACAAAGCCATTTCATAGGTTGCTATTGAATGCAACAAATATGATGTAACAGTGACAGTTGTGCAACTTCAGAACTCCCTGAAAAAGAAAAAAAAAAATTAAGTTTTCATGTTAAAATCCTAAAATCCTTGTAATTTTATTATTAGCTGTAATAATTGCGCGAAAATACGGTATGCAACAGTAATAATAAAACTGCAATAAATGTACAAAATTACTATGCCGTGAATAATTAATTAATAATGCAGTTGACAGACATCTGAAATGGCCTTTGACAACAATTAACAAGTTATTTATTTTTTTAATTCTTATACTTAACAATTACATTTATATAACATCCCAATTTGATTTCCAACTAACACCGCATGCAATGTAATATAACTTAATATGTGCAAAAAAAAAATTATATATCAATACAGTATAAATGAAAATAAGTAACTTACCTCATATATCGTATAAACCACGCATATCCACTCTCAAACGTCACAGACTGAACAGTACTGCACTATAAAGTGGTCGTTGCGATCTGAAGTTTACTCGCACCACGCACCTTTTATATATCATATATCAAGAGTTTCGAGAATAATCCAGTATTAGAGCTCAGTCATCCAGAACCGACGAGACTATTCAAGACGAGATAGTTGCTAGAATTTACGAGAGAGCGCAGGATGTTAATTAGAATCACATAAAGAGCGATAGATGGTATTAGTGTAGCATATATGGTGTTTAAAATATAAAACTTGACTGAACTGACTTAACATGATATAGTCTTAGCTAGTTATTAGAACTAAATGTACATAAGTTAATAAGTTTTCATAATTTTTGTAATTAGATTAGTTATATTATTTGCTGTCTGTATTTGACATGTTCCATACCTTTTCTGGTCTCAGGAATAAAGATATTTATTTATTAAAATACCACAAACATTAGGAAAGCATGCCAGCTTATAAATACTTTGTGGCTGAAAGAACGAGAACCGAAGAGAATCGTCGAGATCTTTCTAGTCAGTGATTCATATGTGTCGTGATTACATGAGTCATCATTATTATTATTTTTTTTTTTTGGATTCGAAAGATTCGAATTACGAAAATCGTGCGAAGATTCGAGTTTTCGAATCTCGAATCTTTTTCAGGATTCGATGGATTCGAGGATTCGCGGATTCGAATGTCCCATCTCTAATATATATATATATTTATTATATCAGAGATTTCAGTAACAAAGAAAGAAGAAAAGAAGTTCTTCCACTTGTAATTTTTAACACTAGATAAGTTCAAGTTTTATATAAACTAATCGACTTCCACTACTAACAAACAAAATATGCCTGGGAATACCATAATCTGAACACACTTAAAGGGGGTTCACACACTCATACAGCAGCTGAAGGGATTCGCCTCGCGAAATTGTTACGGTCCAAATTTATCGTTTAGCCTATTTCCTTTTTTTTCTTAAACCTTTCGAAACGTATTTCTAAATTCCGAATTCTTTTCGTACTATTGAAAATGTCGTACTTTTTCGTTTTAGTATATCGTTCGAGAAATTCGCCCAGAAAGTAGTACCGTATTGAGAAACTTAGCATCTAGCTTCGAGCTTCGTTAATCCTAGATTTCCGGCGCCATACCCGAAAAATTCGCTCGAAAACCATTTGTTTCGCTTTCTCGGTAATTAATTTGATCAACTTTAAAACACTCCATTACATTAATATTAGAAAGAAAGATTTAATTGACCCGCCCCGCCATCACACTACTCACACTTGTCAGTTTAAGAGGTCCTTCAGTTACAATTGTGGATAATGAATGAGTTACCTGCTCATATTAAACAATTATCGACCAGTTCTTTTAAACGTACTTTAAGGCGATTTCTTTCTGGCGATATGGTTTTGGCTGAAAAACGCTAATTTAATAACGAAGTCTCAATTGTTTGATTACTATTTCATCTTTTTCTTATTGTTAACTTTATGATTATTATTACTATTCAGTTGTAGCTTGTGTGTATTGCATTCTATTTTTGCTTTCATTCCACCCAACAGGCACATTTGGAAAATCAGGGCGCCATTTGGGCTTAACAGAAGGTATTATCTATTGGTTCACTTCTTATTGAAACTTTTTTGTGAGTATGTAAATTTTTCTTTGTACTTTGAACCAATAAATTATTATTATTATTATTATTAGTGTTAAATTACGCGGCTATAGTTATCAACTGATTACCCGAGATCGCCAAATATTTAGTGTTTTCCCAAGATTGATGTGCTAAATCCGACAAATCGATACACGGAAACACACCGTTTCTTTCCCCTCGAGAGGATTTCTGTTTCGGAGCGTCGTTGGCCGCAGGATATAACCGCATTCCGTTACGATCAACCAACTCAACGTTTAGAGAAGTTTTAATTCGGCCCGACTACGACGTGTAAGTAGTGATGGGCCTCAACACTCTTCGAATTACTTCGAATATATGAAAAAAAGTCGAATATTATTCGAATTCGTACAATCTTGAAAGCCTTGATAGGTCTTGATAGTCTTGACAGGTCTCGAATGGTTCTGAGGGTCTTCAAAAGTCTCTAAAGGCACCGTATTCATCAATTTCTTGGATTCTGTAACACTTTGTTCATTCGTTCGTCATTTTCTGTGAATAGGGAATGGACTACAGGATAATTTAACGCAGCGTGATGAAGGAGAGCATGTTTATTATTGCTTGTGCAAAAAGTTTTGCCTCAGAGGACTCTTTTTCCTACGGAAGTGAAGTTGCTGGCACACCATTGCCCAATAGCTCAAGAGCCATTTACAGACCAAAAACAACAACAAAAAAAAAGCGAAATAGAGTATGAAGTTTGCGATATGAATGTGCACACCATACACGCTAAATAGTAGGGGAGATTGGGGAATTGTGAGACGGGTTTTGTTTTTGAACTTAAACTACTCCAAAATCACAATATTTTGCATATCTGAAAGCTTTAAACTTTATTCCGACACTAATGGCAGCTATTGGTAAAATTTTTTCTTCGAGAATAATAATTTTTGTCATTTAAATTACATTTAAATTGCACGAAAAAAACATTCATTTTTCGAATGTTAAAAAGTTTGGGGAGTCATGAGACACTACTTGAAATCAAAAAATGACGTATTTTGGTATTTCTTTTAATTCAAGATGGAAAATAAGAAACATGAGACAATTTTAATGAAAAATCTTATGAAAATGCAATACAATTAATCTGATTCGCAGTGAACACATATATAATATTCAGCTTGTAAATTGGCACACTTCAAGTGCGCAGCTCGATTGCATACATTGCAATGAATAGAGGTGTTTCTGTTCAACTTTTTCGGCATTACACCTTTGCAGATAATGCAGAAGTCTTCGTCTTCAGAATCCGATGAAGATAAAAGATGCGTAAAAACGTCAAGAAAAAGTGTCTCACAACTCTCCAAATCTGTTGTCTCACAACTCCCCAAATCGTATATATTCTAAATGGCCGCATAGTTATTAGCACATTGTATTTGCATGCAAAAATGAAAGTGTGTCGAAAGTTTATTAACTAACGATTCATTTGTATGTACTGATCTTTGCAATTCGCTTGAAAAACTGATCGAAAGTATCAAAAACAAAATTGGTCAAGAAACTTTTGGAATAATTTTGAAACACATTACCTGGAGAGACGCTCAGAATGCGTGTTTACTTGATGAATGCTAACTAAAAAGTGAAGTTGCATTGAAAACAATATTGACAATCATAATCGAACGTCAAACTTGTGAAATATGAAGGAAAATGACGCTGTCTCACAACTCCCAATGTCTTGCAACTCCCCAATGTCCCCTACAAAAGATTAAATATTGTACAAAAAGACACAAAGTGTAAACTTAAATGTTATTCGGAGCGGAAATGTTTATGTTATGAGGAGAACGGATCAATTTCAAGCCTATTTCGTTCCTCATCATATGTGTTGTTGGCGCCCGTGAGGAAACTTTCCGTCGTCGGGAAAACTAGCTTCTAGCTCCTACGATAGCTATACCAGCCTATACTAATTATACCACCTTTATCTAGTAAAGGTTTAGTTCTGTACTCGTCTATACTAGTTCACGTTAGCTTCCTCTAATTGAGGGGAAAGCAGCATGGACGTTCAACCAACAAAACTACTCTGTACGGTACTAATCCCTGCGTCGATTTTCCGTATAATCCTCGTTGACAAGATCCAAAACGAGAAGGAACAAACTTAGATACGGAAATCGATCTGCTCCTTAGCAACATTACAAACAGAATGAAAACCACGTGCGCATACAACAGTGCGCAAGCCATATCATTGAATCCAAATTACGAACGCGGCACGTTGAAGCGAGAGATCATAGAACAATACAGAAACTGTAACTGTCATGTCAGATCATATTTCACTATAATATTGCTAATATCTCCAACACTATATCATATTATTTCAAACGGAAAAAAGCATTTTTGACAAAGAGAGTTTTATTTTCTACAAATATTACATGAAGTACAATTAGTACGTAATAAATACTACAACGCCCAAATTTTTACAGAATCTATTTGCAGTTGGGCGTTATCTCCTCTCCACGTTGGCAACCACGTATCTCTAGCATCGAAGAATTTTTTCAGTTTGCTGTCGGCGTTCGACCACGGCTTCGGATTATTGGACGTGTAGTTATCGGGAAAATCGTTTATTCCTCCCACTCCAACGCCAAGAGTAAGATAAAACTGTAATAAACGTAGCGAGAAATCGAATTGAATTAGGACGTGAAAAGACTTACCGCTTCGGAGAATGCTTGGAATCGATTATCGGTTTTATCCACCTGGTACAGTCCGTACGGTACGTCGTTGAGGAAAACCGTAACTTGTTCTGAAATAAACTTAGGTTCTTAAGCTGCACGATCTGAATCGAATATAAGATACTGACCCGGCTCCCAGATTAAAGTGTAGACGTAGATATTGTCACCGTACGGGACGACAGATTTTCTTTTACTGCTAAACCGACTTCTCATCGGTTCATCCAATCCAAGTATCAATCCTCCGAACAAGACGGTGTTACCAACATCACCCGTTGGTCCGATGTAGTAACTGTTACCGCGGGAATACGCTACCCAGAGTTTTGCTCCGGTAGTCGTCTTCCGTCTGGGTATAAGTTGAATTTCTGAAAAATCAGTTAGGATTCACTAAAAGTATCTTTAACCCTGCTGTTAGATTAACCCCATTTGGTCCAATTTGTTTTTGCTGGAGCTGGACGCTCGAGCTAACATAAACACATTAGAGCGCCCAATTAGCCGATAAATGGGGGGCAAGTTAAGTTATTGGCGGTTCATAATTATATTTATAAATTACATTAAAGAATTCAATCAATTTTCATAGAAAATTTGCATTTGTGTAGTATGAACCAATTGGTCTCTTAATACAAGATTCGTATATTTTTCTAATCTAGCAGCAGGGTTAATAATGTCTCTTTCGTGGCATATGAGGGTAGATTGAAAACTTTCCGGAATAACAATGAAAATAAAATAATACGGATTCAAGTTATATTTTATTCGTTGCTCTAGAGTCTCGATTCCCCCTGGAAGTAACTTTCTTCGAGGTTCCCAAAATACAATAACTTACAGCCTCTATCAGTTCTTCATTGGACCAAAATCTCTTTCCACCCAGGAATGTTTTGAGTTTCGGGAATACGGCGGATGCGAAAGGATTTCGAACTTCAATTCTTCCAATTCTTACTAAAATTTTGATACTCACGTGGATAAATCCAATCGCCGATAGGAAGCTTCCCCTTCACTTCAATTTTTCCATAAGTAAACGAGAATTTCGATGAAATTTTCGCCGACTTTACGGGAGGCAAAATGTACCCCGATACTTGTTGGTAAAAACATTGATCTTCCACCAAACTGGTACATCTAAAATCGGCTTATTTAATACAATTACGTTGCAAAGAAGGATCGTTGACGATCAAAATTTACCCATCGCGAAGATCCAACGTTCCCAGAACCTGTTCCTGATTGGTGGCCGCAACGGGATTTATAATTAACTTGCTGTTATTGACGAACAAGGTGTTATCGTTTTTCTCGTACGAAACGAATTCGTAATCCTTTAGAAAGAATAATAATCATGATGGTAAAAACTGACAAAAGTATCGATGAACTTGAAATAAATGAATGATGTGTATCTTGGTTTCCGGATTGGAACCGCCTCTGGTGTGGCGTTGGTGCCGACGTTTCGTCCACTGTTGCAAGGGAAATCTTCAGGGCTACTCATTGATGTTGATCACGTCGCTGTCGGGATCCGAGTCCGGGTCAGTCTTTAAGCGACAGCGACGCGATCAATATCAACGAGCAGCCCTATACAGCCCTATACTCGCACTATACTCGTATTGCTCGTGTGGTACATACCTATTTATTCTGCCCCACTTTGATTGCTTTTTTCGGCGGGTTACTGTTATCGATTTTTAGTGAATCTTATATTGGATCATAGTGTTAATTCCACTCTTTCTTACTGTGCGATTTTTGTTTGGCGTTGGGGACTGCTTTGACCGCTATTTGTGTGGTAAGTTTTCCACTTAAAACAGACATGGGCAACCTTTTTTGTAGAAGTTTTATGCTGCGAGTAATCTTGAAAAATATACATTTTTGTAGTATCCATATCATTCATTATAAATTAAGTTTAGACGGGCCGTGCTAATATGCAACGAAAGAATTCAGTAGCGGGCCGGGCAAATCTTACTCGAGGGCCGCATGTGGCCCGCGGGCCGGAGGTTGCCCATACCTGACTTAAAATATCGCTGTGTCCTTTTTCTGGCTGACGTGCGTTTTTGCGCGCTTGTTTCTTTTGCTGTATGTACAAGCGTGTAATTTTATATTACCCAATACATATTTGTTGATCTCTGTTTCCCTTCTCATTCCTCTCTTGTATCCTTTTGTTTCTGTACGAGCACCATTCCGTTGCCTTCTTACCCTTTGTTTGTTTTATTAAAGTCGCCAAGATCGGCAGTTCGGCGTGAAGCGTGTGTCCCCGTTCTCTTTGTCCCTTTACTTTTTCTTACATTGTATTAAATTTATTTTTATTTAGCCTTAAATATGCTTTCGTGTTCTTGTTGTAATGCTGTTGATGATCCGCATAAACTAATAAATTGTTGTATTTGTAAAAAAACTTATCGGATTGATTGCGTTAAAGTTTCATCTAGCGAAGCGAAGTGATCTTAATACTCTGAAATTTGTTATAACTTCCCTTCAGGATGAAATAAAAACTTTAAAACAATCGTTATTGGATTCTACTGCATCTAAATCATCGTCTTTCCTGGATATTGAAAAGGTTACACAGTGCAAGACGAAAAAATATAACCATATACGGACACCACTACGTGATAAAAGACAAAAAAAAAGACTTTTTCTTTTATGGGCCCCCAAAGATTTGGGGCCTCGGTCTCATTTTTGCAAAAAACTGATCATTTTCTCAGGCTCATATCTTGCAAACCGTTCGGAATGTTGATTTACTCTCTGAGGCAATGTTATAGCTCTTGCCATAAAGAACAAAAATTGTGAACATATAAAATCAAAAAAGCTTCATCTTCAAGATCAAAATCGCAAGAAACTTGAAAAAATTCGATTTTCTTTACCTTTTTTCCCTGTTCAGGTCCATAGGTAGCAAACCGTTCAAAATTCAAGGAAACAATCAACTACAAAAATGTACCTAAGATCTCAATAAACAACTCACGCGATCACGCACCGACCGCAGCAGCACAGGCAAAGCAGTAAGCTCAGCACACGCGTTAAGGGACGCAGCACACAATATAAAAGCGACACGAGGCTCACATAGAGGCATTACACAGCGCGATAGCACACAGGATATAAGTTGTTTTTCGACGAAGTACATAGACTTGACCGGTGAAAATTACCTAATACAGTGTGTCGCCAATGTTATAACAATCTCATGGCATGGTTGAGTGGAGGCAAAGATAGTATGAAGTATTGTAAGCCGGTAAACTGGATTAATCGCCCAGGTGATCATGATGCAACCAGTAGCTATGCATGCGTAAATTACACATGTCGTCTAAATCGACATGCTGAGAAGAAGAAAATTTATACAGCAACTGTAACAGCCACACTACCAGTGCTGGCACCTGAAAATTTTGTATCATCAAGGCCGCCAACTCCAGATCGTAGGACAGAATTTACAGGAATCACTAGAGCAAGTGGTGTTACTTATGAAGATCCATTTGATACCGATTATGAGCCCTAACAGGGAAGAGATGGACCACAATTAATAACAGAAATGGAAATGGATTTCATTGTGGCCATATTGGGACTATCGCAGCGACTTGCCATATTTTTGACAGCGTTTTTAAAGCAAAGAAAACTTACACATGCTAATGTTAACTCTACGGCGTACCGCAAACGGCAAGCTGAATTTCAGAGCCTCTAAATCATGGATGCACAGACCGCGGCCCGCCTGTCGAATATTGGTGGCCCGCCGACAGCAAAAATAATACTCTCGTACATTCGAAGAATATTTAATTCTATTCCAGAATAAAACCAAAAAAAAAATATGTTCGAATAGTAATTTGAATCTCGCGCCCAAAAATGCTAAGTCAAGTAACATCGCTTGCTGCCTTTATATAAAGTTCAAAATAGTAGAGAAATCAAGAATTTTCTTGCGCGGTGTGAGCAAGCGAGATAGCAATAGTCCCGAATTCCCGATTGCTCGCGTAGGTACGAGTAGATACACGAAGCTTCCAGAGTCGTATGCGCGGTATAAAAGCCACGCTAACCGCAGCGACCGACAGTTCGGTTTTAATTTGAGTGAAATGTCAACAGGAAGAAATAAGCGCGAAAATACAAAGCGAAGTAATAAGTGATTGAGAATAAGTGCAGTTTAATAGTGTTTTGGGAGGCAATAGTTCTAGTGTAGATTTTAACTCGACTAGCCGGTGTCATATATTTTGATCCACATTCAACGTAGATTTCCTGTTAACCCGTCAAGTGCCGTGTATAATTGTGTTGTGAAATCGTAAGTAAAACTCAGTTATTAATAAGTGTTTACCTACCTATTTAATCAATTTTAATCAAATTTAGCTTTAATGTTGGCCAAATATTAAAATAAAACAAAGAAATTACTATTTTTATCAGAATTTCTCTAACTGTAATAATTACGTCATTATTTCAGATATAAAATCTGTATAAAAATCTTAAAATTTCTGAGGAATTTAATCAATTATTTTTGATAATTTAAAAAAGAATGGGTAATTTAAGTAGGTACTGTAATTGTTTTTAGGTGCTGTGTTAATCCTAGCCAGGATTAGAACGCAACATGGAGAAGCCAGGACCTAGTAAAAAACGTAAGGTTAAAGGTGAAAATCGGCAGTTTCAAGAAATTTGGACTGAGAAATACTTTTTGTATGGTCGCATAACAAAGTCGTTTGTTTAATTTGCAAGAATTCTGTTGCGATTGCAAAGGAATATAATGTAAAAAGGCACTATGAAACGCAGCATCCTTCTTTTACCAAGTTTACAGGCGAATTAAGAAAGCAAAAAATGTTGTCTTTAAAACGGGAGCTTATTGGTCAGCAAGCTATGTTTACAAAACCCATTCAAGATTCAGAAACAGCTACAGAAGTTAGTTATGAAATTTCTCGAATGATAGCAAAGCGAAGTCGCCCCTTCAATGATGGCGATTTTGTAAAAGAATGCATAGAAATTGCCGCTAAGAAAATGTGTCCAGAAGCAGCAAAAAAGTTTGAGAAAATTCAACTGAATCGTATGACTATCCAAAGACGAATTATGTCTTTGTCAGGTAATATTGCGGAACAATTAATTGAAAAAACTAAGATCATTGAATTTTTTTCATTAGCACTCGACGAATCCACTGATATTAGTTCCACAGCTCAACTTCTCATATTCATACGAGGTGTTACTCAAGATTTTGAAGTCTTAGAAGAGTTATTCGGAATGTGTTCATTGAAAGGTCAAACCAGAGGAGTTGATATACTCAATGTACTTTTGGATGAGTGTTCAAAAACTGATTTGGACTTATCAAAATTATCGGGAGTTGCGACTGACGGTGCTCCTTCGATGATTGGTGTCAATTCCGGGCTAGTTACTTTACTGAAAAAGCATCTGCAAGGAAAAAACATAAACGCTGAAGATCTCATGCAGTTTCACTGCATTATACACCAAGAAACCCTCTGTTATAAAAAAATTGAATTTCAAAATGTCATGAAAGTGGTAGTTTCGACTGTAAATTTCATAAAATCACGAGGACTCAATCACAGACAATTCAAACAAAATTCCTTGATGACATCGAAAGCGAATACGGAGATTTACTGTATTATACAGAAGTAAGGTGGCTAAGCCGTGGATTGACACTGGAACGATTTCTAAATTTAATAGAAGAAATTGGAATATTTCTGGCGGAAAAGCAAAAGGGATGTCCCGGAACTTAAAAATCCTGATTGGTTGTGTGATTTGGCTTTTTAGTTGACATTACAAATCATTTGAATGTCTTGAACACACGGCTTCAAGGCAAAAATCAACTGATATCCCAGCTCTACGCTCATGTATCATCCTTTCAATGCAAGCTGACACTTTTCAGATCACAATTGAATTCTGGAAATTACAATCATTTTCCGAATTATAAGAAAATGGCTGAAAAATTCAACAAAACTGCGATTAATTTCAGTTATGTAGAAAAGCTAGATATTTTGATTCAATCTTTTCAAGACAGATTTTCGGAGTTTAAAAAAGTGAAACCTCTGTTGGACATATTCAGCAATCCTTTCACGATTTCAGTTGAAAATGCGCCAGAGTCAATGCAGTTAGAAATTATCGACATTCAAAACGATCAAGATTTACGCAACAAATTCAACGAAGGAGACTTGCTGAACTTTTACCGCTGCATTGATAAAAATATGTACGAAAAGTTGCGCATAAACGCTCTGAAATGTGCCAGCTTATTTGGTTCTACCTATGTATATATGTGAACAAACTTTTTCAATACTAAATAATAATAAAACAAAAATCGAAACCGCCTTGCAAATGAAAGTTTGGAAGCAGTTTTACGTGTTGCTACAAGTAAATTTGAGCCAAATATAAAAAGATTGTAAGCACTATGCAGTGCCACGAATTTTAATAAATTATTATCAATTCTTTATTGTCTTTAATTACCTATACTTCTGGCGGCCGGCCCGCCATCAGTTCATGATTTGCCCGAGTGGCCCCTAGTCTTCATAAGTCTGTGCAACCATGCTCTAAATGATAACAATTCGTTCGCTTACTGCAACGATATAAAAGCTTTGGTGGTAAAAATGGGAATGGACTACATCGCTAGCGAGTGGAGATTATTTATTGATGGTTCTGTTTCAAGCTTGAAAGCAGTGTTGTTGCATGTGTCGAACCGAAAACCTTCCATTCCGCTAGCAATGGGTATTAACATGAAAGAAAGCTATGAAACATTGAAAGATATAATGAAGAAAATCAAATACTACGAAAATAAATGGAAGATTTGCTGTGATTTGAAGGTCATCAACATTTTGCAAGGGATCATCGATAAGGGCTGCTTTCCAAAATTCTTTTGTTTTCTTTGCAATTGGAATTCGCGCTCACCTCTGAATCAATTCCAATGTAATTTGTAGAGACCAAGAGGAAGTGTGGAGAAACAAATGAAACAACATAGACTGAAGAATGCACCTTTAATTGACAATACGCAAGACATCTTGCAAATTTTTCACTTTTGCGGCTACCTTAGCGCTACCTAAACGGTGTTAAGAATCATTCCTAGGAAGTTCATATGTTCTAGAAAGTTGTTTATTGAGATCTTAGGTACATTTTTGTAGTTGATTGCTTCCTTGAATTTTGAACGGTTTGCTACCTATGGACCTGAACAAGGGAAAAAAGGTAAAAAAATCGATTTTTTTAAGTTCTTTGCGATTTTGATCTTGAAGATGAAGTTTTTTGATTTTATATGTTCACAATTTTTATTCTTTATGACAAGAGCTATAACTTTGCTTCAGAGAGTAAATCAAAATTCCGAACGGTTTGCAAGATATGAGCCTGAGAAAATGATCAGTTTTTTGCAAAAATGACACTGAGTCCCCAAATCTTTGGGGGCCCATAAAAAAGTGCATGACTTGGGGCAAAACTGGGGGACACGGGTCCTTTTTTTTTTGGTCTTTTATCACGTAGTGGTGTCCGTATATGGTTATATTTCCATGACTTAAAAATTACACACAGTGATTATTCAGGAGATTGCTGATCGTGATAAGCGTAAATCAAATTTAGTGATTTTTGGAAATGATGAGGTTGTTACTGCTAATAATAATGATCAAATGCGTGCTAATGTTGATTTTGTTAATGGAATTTGCTCATCGCTTAATATTACTAATCCAGGTATTAAAGTCTTTAGACTAGCAAAGCTGGATGCCACTAAAACTAATCGCCGTCGCCCTGTTAAAGTGTGCTTTTCCTCGGAGGTTTCTGGTCAAGCTGTACTACGCAATGTTTCTAAAATAAAATCTACTGCGATGTATTCAAATATCTCCATCTTTCGTGATCGTACGCCGTTACAGTTGCAAATTTACAAAGACGCTAAAGCGGAGTTATCTGATCGTTTAAAAAGCTGTGAATCCAATTTAAGGATTAAATATAATAAAGGGATTCCTTCTATAGTTTCCACTTTAAACTAAATAAGTCCAACAGTAGTTCTCCCATTATCAATGTGTATTATCAGAACACCAGAGGTTTACGATCTAAGACCCAATCATTTTTTACCAGTGCTTGTAGTTTTTCTTATCACATAGTTGTAATTACCAAGAGTTGGCTTGACGATTCTATTCGAGACACGACACTACTACCGTCTTGTTACAATATTGTTAGATGTGACAGACGTTTTGCTCTAATTAATCGTTCCATGGGTGGAGGAGTGTTTGTAGGATTATCTGAGGAAATTAAGTTTGAGGTTCTTGATACTACTCCTATTACTTCTATTGTTTCAACTGTGGATATTGTTGTTTGTAAATGTTTTCTGAATTCTTGTTGCTTCTACATTTCCGCTTTATATATATGTACCTCCGGATACTAATCAGCATGACTTTGAATTACTATGTGAATGTCTGGAGTTGTTTCTGTTGGATAAACCAGTTATTATTTTTGGTGATTTCAATATTCCACGGTTCTTAAACGATTCTCTAAATTGTACTAAATGCACTATCTTTTCTCATTTCTGTTCTTCGCTTGATCTACGTCAGTTCAATTCTGTTGTTAATTGTGATGGAACACTACTTGACCTGATTGTCTCCAATGTGAACTGCAACATGGATGTAGAACCTGACATTCTACCTTTTGTGCCCATCGATCAATATCATCCAGCTTTATCTACCACGTTGTCGTTTCTGGCATCTGCACCTGTCCATTCACCTTTTCCGTCTAACGTAAATCTCCGAGCTAACTTTAAGCGAGTTAACTTTGAGCAATTATATCTTGACCTTGGGAATACGGATTGGTCATTTTTGGAGCGTACAGGCGATGTCAATGTGGTTCTAGATGAATTCTACGCGACTCTTTACCGTATTTTTGATAAATCTGTTCCAAAGTTTGCTGCCTCCAGAATTACATCTAGTTATCCGCCCTGGTTTTCCGCTGGTATAATTGCTAATATTAAACTGAAGTCCTACTATAGACGCAAGTGGATTATTACAAAGAACACTTATTTTGAGAAAGAGCTTAAAAGACTTCGCACTCTTTGGAAATCTAAAATTTCTCTGGCCTACGAACGTTATTTACAATCAACGGAAGCATCAATTTTGAATGACCCCAGACAAATATTTAAGTATATTTATCATAAACAAGGTTCAACTAGAATTCCGAAGAACTTGTCTTATAACGGTTCATCTCTTCAGTCGCCTAAGAACGTCGCAGATGCTTTCGCCGAAGTCTTTCGATCTAATTATCTTACTAGTGCACCGTTTTCTGATCATACCTCCTACGGTGATTGTGTTCCGTTTTGCCTCCCACTTGTTACTGAGGAGGAATTGAGCAAAATTATGGTCTCTTTTCCTGAGAGTTACGAGTTCTGGCGATGACTCAGTTCCTTCTTTTCTTTTGCGTAACGCTGGTTCAGCTTTTGCTAGACCTCTGGCGGTTTTACTTAATTTGTCTATCAGGACTTCCGTTTTTCCTTCTGTGTGGCAAAGAACAAGAATATGTCCTATATTTAAAAAAGGTAATAAATCTGAAATTACTAACTACAGACCTGTATCGATCTTGTCGAATTTTGCCAAGGTTTTTGAGAATGTCCTGTATTTACATTTATATAAAAACGTTATACCTTACATATCGCCTAATCAGCACGCCTTTATCCGTGGTCGGTCAACTGTCACCAACCTTGTCAGTATTTCTCAATTTCTCTGTGGTGAGTTGGATAGCCGTGGCCAGGTGGACGTGGTCTATACGAATTTCAGCAAGGCGTTCGACATCATTGATCACAATATACTAATGGATAAACTATGTGGGTTTGGCCTTAGTACACCATTTCTAAAGTTAATTCAGTCATACTTAAGTAATAGATGTAATTATGTACATTATAATGGCTATAAATCCTTTTATTTTATTTCGACATCTGGTGTCCCGCAGGGATCAAATCTGGGGCCTTTGCTATTTGTTTTGTACATTAATGACCTCTTGGAGAATCTATCATGTCCGCTGTTGGCATATGCTGACGACATAAAAGTGTATTCTACTATTAACAGTTGGAATGATGTTTCAAATTTGCAGGATAATATTAATTACATTCTTAACTGGTGCGCTAAATTTAAATTTAAATTAAATCTTAATAAATGCTGCTACGTTTCTTTTACCCGTAAAGCTTCATGAGCTTCTCACCTCACATTACTCACCTATGTCTTTCTGCTTCTAAGACTTTGGGGTTTATAATGCGCTCTTGCAGATCATTTCGTAATGACCAATTGCTGAAATCGCTTTTTTCAGCTTTATTATTAGCAACTTAGAATGCGCGTCGCAAGTCTGGTCTCCTCATTATATCTACCTTCAGCTGTCAATTGAAAGGATTCAGCGTCGTTTTCTTAAATATTTATCATTTAGGATGGATGGCATTTATCCCGATCGAGGAATTGATTACAATTCGTTGCTGGGGAGGCACGGCTTTAATTCTCTGGCCTTTCGACGTGAATGCTGTGGTGCCCGTTTCATATGGAAATTGGTACATGGAATCATTGACTGTTCGGCTCTGCTTTTCCAGTTAAACTTTAATGTTCCTAGATTATCGTCTCGTTCTCAGACTACTTTTTTATACCATTTTCTAGAACCAATTTACTTAGCGCTACGCCACTTGCTACAATTTGCCGATCTGCCGACCTGCATTACACGGATATTTTTGTTAATAGTATTAATGATTACTCTAATATTTTGTATTTTTCTTTATTGTATGTATCTAATTATTATATGTTTTTGTCCTATTATTGGTAATTACTGTTGGACAATAAACTATTATTATTATTATTATTATTAGCCCTCAAGATATCCCTTGCAACAGTGGACGAAACGTTGGCACCAACGCCACACGAGACGCGGTTCCAACTCGGAAACCAAAACACACATTGTGATTTCTACCGCGGAAGTCTACACTTGAGATTAAATGAATGATATTGGAAATACGAATTTCGTCAACTAACATGTGGAGGATGACAATTTAGTTATCGAAATTCTTATTTAGAAGTTTTTTTCCAAAATTGATGTGGAAGGGTAGTAGCCTTATCCTAAGAAAATGATGATAATAATTTTAATTTAATTGAAGAACTTACTGGTGGTCCGTGGGTAATCGGTGTATATTGTTCTATTAACCATTTATTCTGGTTAATAAAAGGCTCGCTAAAATCATCTTCAAATATTAATTGTTTCCTGCATGGATGGAGACCATTCGTAAGGATGGTTGTCGAGGGTTTACAACTTTTATTAGATTTCATACTATTTAAAAGCTGATCGGTTAACGGCACATCCACTAAACGCAGATAAAAAATCCTTAATTCTACGTAACAATAAAAATGTATAATTTGGTTCCAGAATTCGATTTTATTTTCTCGAGATCATATTAAAATACACTCAGCGGCAAAATTCCGCATAAATTTTTATTCATGAATAGTTTGTTACCCCATTTAAATAGAATACAGTAATACTAATGACAAACATTTAATTCATTTAACTTTTTTTTGGTTCTTGTTAACAGCTGTTTTGAAAATAAGAAAAAAGGAGACTGTGTTTATAATAATATATAAAATAAATAGAACCACACTTTTCGGAAATAATTCTAGATACGTATTTCGGCAACTAAGTTACCATCCTCAGTGGAAAACTGGAGAATTCAGTATCACCAGCGATATTCGACTAACCCCCAAGACGAACACCACAAACGAGCATTGTGCAACTCTAAAGCACTGCACACACTGAACGCCCGTGCGGAACACACCAAAACACTGCTGACACTGATTGTGAGTTTGATGTTGATCCTGCAGTGCTTTAGAGTTGCACAGTTTTCAACTGAAGATGGCAACTTAGTTCCCTAAATGCATAGGTGAAATTATTTTATTTATTAATTTTGTTTATTTTATAAACTGTTTTGAAATACAAATTTTTGTATTTGAAGAATTCAAAGTTTTGCATTGAACCAGACGGTGGTTGATATTTTGTGTGGGCTCCACATGAAGGTATAACTGCTTAAATATGCCGCGGCATACTTCAATTAAATTCTGCACTAAATTTGGGTCAATATTGTTTCATTCTTTTTACAGCGCTCTCTTTAGATTATTTCTGATATTTATAAATGATCTTTTATTCACCAAACTGTGTCGCATGTTATTCCAAATATATTTAATGGGATTTATGTCTGAACCGCACGCCGGACAGTCTAGACAGCGGATATCAACTTCATTAGAAAAATGTTGCCCTGCATTGAACGAAAATGTATAGTGACTCGTACATGGTCCAGAAGAATTTCCTCTATGTACCATGGAGTGTATAAAACAAGCCTGGTAAGGATGACTAGTTCTGCGGAAGCATTCGAAGAAATTCCTCTCCACTCCATTACACAATTGCCTTCGAAATGACGTCTCTCTACGAAATCGTGCATTTTGCAAAACATTCACCAGGTTACCCCCGAATTTTCCGTCGAGCACTCCGCCAATCACTAATTCCTCAATTTGCATAACGACGACAAGAAGACATCTAGCTGAGCATTAGGTGTGAAGAGTTGACTTCTGCCAACCTTCTTGGTACTCTCGCTAAACACGTTCTGAAGTTGCATTGCACTCAAAGTGCGATCATGCAAGATATTTAATGTTAAAAATCGGTCCTCTCCCACGGAATTTGTTCGTTTTCTTCCTCGTTGTTGTCCTCATCTTACATCGCCACCTTCCCGAAGACGCCAGGAAATCAAGAGATGTTCGGCTGGTTAAGGATTTGATACATATTGTTGACTTCTTCCATCGTGAAACAAAGTTACTGCTCTTATTTAAATGTCCCATAATAAAGAAAATATTTTGAACAATAGTAAAAACAACAGAAAAACTTAAATGGAACGAAAACCATATTATGTAGCAACTTTTAACAATTGAGCTTAGTTTATGAGAATTACATCTCTTCGGGAACAATGTTAAACTGGCGCAATAAACATTGAAGTACGTTTATTTACATTTTATTTTATACTTCATATACTGCAATAATTTCATGTGCAAGGAAACTATATTAATTTACTTGTTGTAAATTATCCGTTAAATTTGCCGCTGAGTGCATAAGAGTAAACATGAAAAATTTCATGCAAACCAATTACGGTAGTCTTAAAGGCTAAAGCTTATAAAGTAAAAAAATACATAGAACAAATGATAAAGGTGAGTCTATAGTTATTCACAACTGAATTACAAACTTTATTTCAACCTATTATTTTCATTTTCCACCATAACACAGTGCAACATGAAAAAATATAACCATATACGGACACCACTACGTGATAAAAGACCAAAAAAAGACCCGTGTCTCCCAGTTTTGCCCCAAGTCATGCACTTTTTTCATGGGCCCCCAAAGATTTGGGGCCTCGGTGTCATTTTTGCAAACGACTGATCATTTTCTTAGGTTCATATCTTGCAAACCGTTCGGAATTTTGATTTACTCTCTGAGGCAAAGTTATAGCTCTTGTCATAAAGAACAAAAATTGTGAACATATAAAATCAAGAGAACTTCATCTTCAAGATCAAAATCGCAAAAGACTAAAAAATTCGGTTTTTTTACCTTTTTTCCCTGTTCAGGTCCATAGGTGGCAAACCGTTCAAAATTCAAGGAAACAATCAACTACAAAAATGTACCTAAGATCTTAATAAACAACTCACGCGATCACGCACCGACCGCAGCAGCACAGGCAAAGCAGTAAGCTCAGCACTCAGCACACGCATCAAGGGACGCAGCACACAATATAAAAGCGACACGACGCTCATATCGAGGCATTACACAGCGCGACGTCAACGAGAGCTCAGCGGTGGAAGTTATAGAGAAAGTGTTACAGCATAATTCGCACACAACATTGGCAACTGACAATTTCAATATGCAGTGTGAAAAAATTGATTTATTTTGCTACGTTTGCGGTCATCAAATCGGAAAAAAGGTTCTACAAGATTTGAAACGGAAAAGAATCCTTTAACTAGTGAATTCAAAAAGAGCATATAAGTTGTTTTCGACGAAGTAGACTTGACCGGTGAAAATTACACACCTAATACAGTGTGTCGCCAATGTTATAACAATCTCATGGCATGGTTGAGTGGAGGCTATTGCTATTCAAGAGCAACTTTGATTCATCGCTTGATGAAAATCATTCAATGCCATGGATTTATCTTCAGCGTGTATGCACCAGAGTCTTGGGAGGGGATCGAGACGCGGAACCGGAAGCAAGAGAATGGGTGAAAGAAATGCTGTATTATTTTGAGAAAACCGGCACATCGATGACATTACAGCTGCATTTTCTTCATTTTCATTTTGACGATTTTATCAAACAACTCCCTACCGAATCCAATGAGCAAGGAGAACGGTTTCACCAAACCGCAATACCCATGGAAATACGGTACAAAGGCAAAAACCTCGACGCATTGCTTGCAGAGGTAATATCAATTTTATTGATGCATTGTTTTGCATTCTTTTTTGATTTCTTTTCTAATTCATTTCAGGTATGTTGGTGGAGTCACGAGATCGCCCTGTATGATGTTAATGAAGTATTTGAAGACGAAAAAGCTGATGATGGAGGGCAGTCTGGAAGCAACGAGCCTGTGGACACCATAAGTTCTGAATCAGAGTCAGATTCGGACGATTCGGGCGACGATTTGGATCCACAACTTAAGAGAGTGCGATTTGCAAGTCCAGGGCCATCAACATTATAAACATAATACGAATATTTTTTTATTATTTTTGTAATAGATAGCATAGTATCTCAATGTTGAAGTAAAAAAAAAAAAACAAATGAAATTTAAACATTTTCGGGAAATTTTTCACTTTTGCGGCTACCTAAGCGCTACCTAAATGGTGTTAAGAATCATTCCTAGGAAGTTCATATGTTCTAGAAAGTTGTTTATTGAGATCTTAGGTACATTTTTGTAGTTGATTGTTTCCTTGAATTTTGAACGGTTTGCTACCTATGGACCTGAACAGGCGAAAAAGGTAAAAAAATCGGATTTCTTAAAGTTTTTGCGATTTTGATCTTGAAGATGAAGTTTTTTGATTTTATATGTTCACAATGTTTGTTCTTTATGACAAGAGCTATAACTTTGCCTCAGAGAGTAAATCAAAATTCCGAACGGTTTACAAGATATGAGCCTGAGAAGATGATCAGTTTTTTGCAAAAATGACACCGAGGCCCCAAATCCTTGGGGGCCTATAAAGAAAAAGTGCATTGCTTGGGGCAAAACTGGGAGACACGGGTCTTTTTTTTTTTGGTCTTTTATCTCGTAGTGGTGTCCGTATATGGTTATATTTCTATGACTTAAAAAATTACACACAGTGTAATTGATAGACCCAACAGCAAGCTAAACACGCGACAGTTGCTTTAGTTTCTGGTCTGATGTAAACTAAAGATCTCCTTGAGTAGATTAAGCAAGTAACAGTAAGTAACCTGGATTGTGATAGTCCACCATTGCTACAAACTTGGGTGGCTGAGGGGTTTCAACGGTGTGGGTAGTAATGTTAATGTATATAATTTAATTATATACATATAAAAAATAATATAACAAGATCAGAAACGAGGACCTATGACTAAAAATAGGAGAAAGGAGTATATAACAAACAATAACCACATGAAAATGGGTTGGACACTGGACACACGTTCAGGAAACGGGACAACAACAAGAGAGGCGCAACATCTCGGCGCTGATGGAAAAAGGAAAAAGGGTAGATCTATAAATATATGGAGAAGAATGCAAATGGAAATGAAAAATGAAAAACTAACATGAAACGAAGTAAAAAGAAGGGCGGAAGACAAAAGGAAATGGAAAGACCAGGTAGAGAGATTCACAAACAATGTAAATCTTGCGCAGGTAAAGCAAGTGCAAAACGAAAAGGGTACATACGTCCTTTCCAAAACACGATTTTACGTTCGACCGAAAAAATAGCGGTGTTCAATGTGTTCATTCAATCCATTGCCGTAGTTGTTACTTGAACGTGGTTTGAGGTTATATCTGTGGTGCTTTTATTGTTAAGTTTTTGTTTCATATTTAGTGAAATTTTTATATAATTATAAACTCTTTAGAGACATTTCACAATTGTATCTGTAGTAGACGGTATGTGCATTGATTACCTGTATTTTTGTAATTGTATTATTTTATTGTGTGCAGTTATTTATGACAATGGCAACTACCAAAAAATTGGTATAAAAGGGAAAGTTATACACAGTCAGGGTCGCGAAATTATTGCTAATGTTTTACGCTTTATGAAAGACGAAGCAGCAGTAAATTCTCCAGTAATACACTTAACCAATTTTAAAGAGAGATTACTTCGAGCTACAGGTATATCTAAAAATACCTACGCATCTATTGCCAAAGAAGCAAAAGATGTTTGGTCACGAGCAGCTCCTTCATTTTCTACACCACATAAGAGAAGACCTCCTAAAAGTCCAAAAAGCACTTTAAGGGATGAGGAAAAGGAAACCCTTCGCTCTATTATGCACAACAGGTATATTGTTGATAAAAGGCGACCAACATTAAAAGGTATGGTTATTTAAAATATGTATATTTATAATATAAAAACATTCATTAGTTTTATTACTGCAGGAATACATGCCAAAATTATTGAGAATGGTATACCCTTTACCGGTGGTCTTAGGACTTTGTCAATGGTGTTATCAAAGATAGGCTTCAAGTAAGTTTTTGTTTGCATTGTAAGTGGAAATCAATCACACATGATAGATGGCAAAAAAGTGCTGATAAAAGAGCAGTATTGATGGAATCCTATGATATAAGAGCAAAGAGAATAAAATATTTATGACAGCTGCAGAAATATGTAGCTCATGAGAGGCCTATTATTTTTACTGAAAAATCCTACATACATAGCTCCCATACAATGTCCAAGGAATGGTCAGATGGCTCAAATCTGGGTCTCAAAAAACCTATGTCGAAGGGGCAAGACTAATTATGGTGCATGCTGGAGGAAAAGCAGGATTTGTGCCAAACGCTTTCCTTATATTTAAGTCAGGTATTGTTATATTTTACTGAACGAAATATCTAAATTTTTGTTTACAATTTTCTTTTTAACTAACCAATATAAAGATATTTACGAATTGAAAAAAATTTGTTACAATTTATTATAGGTTGCAAGTCAGGGGACTATCACAATGAGATGAACTCTGAAAATTTCTTTAAACGGGTAAACAACCAACTACTACCCAACTTTCCACCAAGAAGTGTCCTTGTACTGGATAACGCTTCGTATCACAATATTAAAACGGAATATGATCCAACCTTTGCATCAAAAAAAAAGCCGAAATGGTGGAATGGCTTGCAATAAGAGGGATTGAACATGGTCCCAAAGCAACGAAACCTGAGCTGTATGAGTTAATTAAAACTCATAAAACTGCAAACCCAAAATTTAAACTGGATGAGTTAATGTGGACACATGGGCATTCGGTGATAAGGCTACCACCATATCACCCAGAATTGAACCCCATTGAAAAATATGGGCAACAGTTAAAAACCGGGTAGCCGCAAGAAATGTAACTTTCAAAATGGATGATGTGGAATCTTTAACAAAAGAAAAGTTTAGCACTATATCTCCAAATGAATGGTTTGCAATTTGTAGTCATGTCGATAAGATAGTTGAAGAGTACATTGTCAAAGAACATCGTATCGATGAGCTTACAGAGGAATTTGAATTCACAGTCAATACTGGTGAATCTGACAGTGCTTTTTCAGACGAATCTGCGGAAGAAGAAGCACAAACAAGTGGTTCTTAGTATTAATTCTTTTGATAATTGATAGCGAAGTAGACAATGATTATAATAAATTTTTCTATGTGATTTAGTTGTTCCTTTCTTTAAATGTATTATATTCTTTTATTTCGTTGAAAATATATGCATTGCGAATAATAAAGGAATTTTATTTGATGTATTTGATACATAGTTGAAGAGTGGGTTATCAAACAACATTTTATCGATGAGCTTACAGAAGAGTTTGTATTTACTGGTAAATCTGACAACTATTTTGCAGAGGATAATTCTCTTATTTCTTTGAAAATATATGCATTGTGAATAATGAAGGAATTTTATTTTACTTATTTGAAACACTATGGCGGTTAATGCTATGGAAACACCGTAAGGTGCCCGATGCCCGAAAAGGCGACAGCTCAAAGAGGAAGGATAGGATAGTAGTTTTTAACGCTCATGTATTCGTCTCATGCTAGCCAACTTTAAGGATCAGGTACTAAATTTGATTCTTTTTTCTTTTGAAAGTCAACACCGCAATGGAACCGGTTCGGAATGAAAGAGGTGGAGGCGGTAAAAAAAAACAGCAATATTTAATCTTTCATCCTTAAATAGCAAAATTTTCGCTTAAAATCGAAAACGAAGCAAATAATATTTTACTGCCTTTTGATAGCTCCACCTTACCCTTTTATCCACTAAATCCGTGACGACGTTAATTTTCACACTTATTGGCTTTGTAGTATCCGTTAGTTGCGCTTATTAATTTGATTTTTCTCACATTAAATTTTTGTAAGGAAACACAAATTTATTGTAAATTAAATGCCTCTTTTAATTAGGTGTACAAACCAGAAGAAGTTCAAACTTAAATGAGGGCTTCTTAATCTAAAAAATTCAGAGAATGCAAAAAAAAAATATATACAAAGCATCATATTATAACGTAAATCAATCAGATTCGTCTACTGCTGCGGAAATGTGCATTTTCACAATAATTCAAATCCGGTTATGATATTCTAAGGAAAACCGTGTCCTAGGAGTTAAGAAAATATAGTAGTAATTATAAAATGAAGACGAATAAGTAGATGTATTTAAGGTTTTTATCTTAAATGATAGCGGTATCAAAGAACTAATGTCACAATGTTAACGACCGTCGTAACGGATCTGTTTCCAGCTTCATAGATTTCAGATAAAAAACTGGTAAAAATATTTAAGCAATAATTTATATGGATTTCGATATAATAGTTTATTTTACTTCGAAAAGAAAAGATAAAAAATACTAGCTTTAATATTGCGGCGACCCAAGCTATAGAATAAGCGCCTAATATCACATATACACTACCGTCCAAAAGTTTGGAAGCGGGACGCATTTTACAAAAAATCATAGATACAGTACAATTTTATTGTGACTATTAATGAATTTATATAACATAAGAGGGCTTAGGATAAAAACGCATTTACATATCTGCATATGCAAATGCATATTTTAAGTATTTTTTCGATAAATGCATATTTGCATTCTCCAGAGCATTAATGCATATTTTCTGCTGACATTACAAATATGCTATTATTTCCTGTTTCGAAATGCAAAGGGATATTCTGTAGGATATAATTAAATAATCTTCTAAAGTATTAGATAAGTACTTAAAAATTAAATGGTTCCTTAGTATTTATTTGTCATTGTTTGTTTACGTAGATAATTGCCGGGAATCCTCTTAATATTTCCAAGTATTATGGATTCAGAATAATTAATGTATAATGGAACAAAACTAAACTTGGACGACGGGCAAGCGACGAACTAGTGTCGGCACACAAATTGCAAGCGATGTTGAACCTTATCCGCATTTGTCCATACGGGCGAAATATTTCTTCTAAATAAGCCTCGAATTCGTACAGTTTACGGCGTATCGTCCAAGTTTAGTTTTGTCCCATCGTACCTGTTTAATAGTTTATATTACCATATACAGTAGAAGCCGCTTATTATAATCACGGTTAATGTTATCAAACGGTTATTGTTATCGAAAACCGTTGGTCCCAAATCACTCTATTTAAAACTCATTGAAAGAAAGCCGCATATTGTAATCAAAAGCCGCTTAATGTTATTAGTTATGAATAGTATCCTTTGTCGGAAAGTTTCTTCAGGCGACGGTGTCTGCAGCGCAACTCCTCTGAACGAGCCGCTTTTTCTCGCCGATTTCAATTAAAACTCTCATATCGCATATTACAATCTAACGAATTGTTATTTCTATATTATGAAGAGGTCATCTTTTTTTTGATGTACTTTATGTATAAAAGGTCCGTTCGTTTAAATGATATTCAGTTTCTCCTATACTCTTCTACGAATCTCACGTTCTACAGTCTTGTGTACGGGTAAATTATTGAAATTTCGCATAAACCACCGTGGTCATGGCAGAAGTGAATAAAAACGTCGCGATCTATCGAACGAAGAAAAACGACAAATTCTCGATAACTTCGATAAACTTCCGAAAATGAGTCAAAGGAATGCTGCGGTACAATTAAAAATTTCGCAACCGCTGTTGTGTAAAATTTTAAAAAATCGTACAGAAATAGAAACGTGTGCGCGTTCGAATGAAAACATAAAACGAAAAAGGGAAAGATCTGGAAAGGATAATCAAGTTGAATCAGCTTTAAAAATTTGGTTTACAAATGTTCGCGAAAAAATGCCTCTGTGAATGGTCCTATCATGCGTCAAAAAGCAGAAGATATAGCCAAAACTATGGGGAAAGAAAATTTCATTGCAACAGACGGATGGTTCAATCGGTGGAAAAAGCGAGAAAACATCGTTTATAGACCTCTGCACGGTGAAGAAAAAAGTGCTGATTCGTTAGCAGCCGCTGACTGGATGCGTTCGGTATGGCCAGAAATTATTGCAAAATATCCGCCTCGGGACATCTACAATGCAGATGAAACAGGACTCTACTTTCGCGCGATGCCTAATCATACTTATTTGTTCAAAAACGATAAAGTAAGAGGTTGCTTATCTTCGAAAGAACGAGTAACAGTGTTATGTTCTGTTAATATGGAAGGTGAAAAGGAAGAACTTCTAGTGATAGGAAAAAGTAAGAATTCTCGGTGTTTTAAAGGTGTTAAAACTTTGCCCGTGGAGTATTTTGCTAATGCGAATGCTTGGATGACAAGTGTCTTGTTCAGCGAGTGGTTACTCAGGTGGGACAAAAAATTGAAACGCCAAATCGTCTTATTAGTAGACAATTGTACTGCGCACAAAGTGAATGCAGTTTTGACGAACATCCAACTTATTTTCTTACCTGCGAACACTACGGCATTGATACAACCATGTGATCAAGGAATCATTCGAACATTCAAAGAATACTATCGAGGGCAAATTCGAGCCCAAATTATACAAGAACTTGATGAGAATCGAGATGCACCTACTGCAGATGTGATAGCAAAAAAATCAGTCTTCTAAATGCGCTGCATTTGCTGGTGAAGTCATGGAGGCAAGTTCAACCAGAAACGATCCGAAACTGTTTTCGAAAAGGAGGTTTTTCCAAAACTGGTGATGAAGAACCTGATCTCCATGAAACGTGCGCTGACATTTTAGAAGGTATGAAAAAGAACTTGTTTTGTACATCTAACTAATATTTTTTTAATTTTTTTGTAGTTCAAGGTCTGTCCAAAAGCGAATTTTCCGATTGGGTGGATATCGACAATGATGTTCAAACAGCTGCCACAATGACTATATCAGACATTTGTCGGGAAGTTGTGGATCAATCGTCCGAAGGAAGTAATCCTGAATTACCCGAAGTAGGAGAAGAAGAAGAAGAGGAAATGTCTGAAGAGCCGCCAACTAATGGCCAGATGCAAGAAGCGTTAAATATTCTCCGACGTGGTGTACAATTCCGAGAAAGTAATTTTGATAGATATTATGATTTTGAAATATACATACAAAATCTTATTAATAAAAATAAACGTCAAACGACGATCGACGATCGACCAGTTTTTCGAATGAAATCGTAAAGTGTAAATAAATGTACCTACGTATTGTATCGATGATAAAAAATAAACAAATTTGGTAAAATATTAAAAATTGTTGATTAATCATTAATTTTTCCCTTGAATTTTATTTGTAAGTCGTTAAATAATTTGATTACATACATACATATTTATTATTGACTACATCAGCATAGAAAAATACATTTATATTTACCTTCCGCTTACTGTTATCATTCGGTTAATGTTATCAAAAAGGGTTTGTTCCAAATTGATCACAATAAGCGGCTTCTACTGTATATAGTTCAGTAATAGTTCCATACTACCTGGAAATATTAAGGGGATTCCCGAGAATTATGTAGGTCAACGAATAACGAGAAATAGTACAGGTATGAAGGGGGTGTACTTAAATTTACATATTGCATCTTGCATATTTCAATATCGTCTTTTCATTAGTTGTGTCACAGAATAGACAGAACCGACAAAGTTAGAAAATCTTGTGGTAAATTATGTATGCGCATGGCCGGGAACCATGTTTTAAATACGACGAAAGTGTTATATTTTGCTAGCTTCATTAATGTTATTATTCTGGGATGGTGTGTGCATATTAAAATTAAAATATACGGTTATTGTTGTGTATCACTGATTTAACTTTTTAGCAAATACTATTCTTTTTACATATCCAAAACTCTAATATTTTTCAATTAATACGAACACATGTGCACCTTTCGTATTTTCAAAATGGCGTTAGCTAAGTTCTGAGCTATTTCGAGGACATTCAAATCGACCACATGAACATCAAAGCTGCCGACACGCCTTGCGCTTCGGTCTATTCTGTGGTTGTGTGCTACTTACGATAGTATCAATATCTATCAAGATGCCAACAGAAAAGAAGGTGTGTATGTGCCATCTTAAATCAATTTTTAAATGACTATAATGATCTTACAACAGATGGGAGTGTGCTATTTTGTAAATACTGCGAAGTTCAAGTAACAGCGGTAAAGAAGTTTCAAGTGACGTAGCATCTCCAAACAGGAAAACGTGCAAATAATGAAAATTATAAAAGGGGAAATAACGAACGACAAATGCTAATTTCCAGTTTACCGACGCTTGGACCTAAACACTCAGTGTTCTCTGAAGAACTTTGTACGGCCTTTATTTGCGCTGAGATTCCGTTAGCTAAATTAGATAATGAAGTTTTTGCAATGTTATAGAAAAGTATACGAAACAAAGCATTCCAGACGGGTTAATATTACGAAAATATTATGTTTCCGATTTGTATAACACAACATTAAATAAATTAAGGAAAAAAGTAAAAGATCATTTTATTTGGGTGTCGTTGGACGAAACCACTGATGTGGAACCGAGATGCATTGCAAATTTTATATTTGGTATATTAGGAGTTAATGAAGAAAGCGGTGAATCATATGTGCTGGTTTTAACCTTCCTATACTCACGCATACGGTCTGTGAGACCGATTTATATAGTATAGTAGACGTCTTTCATTTTGACGTGAGTATAGGAAGGTTAAAAGTGTTGGACAGAGTGAATCATTCAACAGCCGCTGCTTTTTTCAACGATTCTCCGAGTTTATTGTGGCCGTCTGGGATTTTATATGAAAAAGTACTACTGGTTTGTAGTGATGCAGCACTATACATATATATGCAAAGCTATGAGGGGCGTACAGGTTTTGTATCCAAACATGATACATATGACCTGTGTAGCACATGCTTTACACCGAGTGGCCGAATTAATTCGTACTTTATATCCAAACGTTAATATCATCTGTAAAAAGATTTTTCTTAAAGCATCAAGTCGTGTCCTGAGGTTTCGGGAAATTGCAGAGGATGTTCCACTTCCACCCTCGCCAATCATTACGAGATGGGGAACTTGGAACGATGCCGCTGTATATTACGCTGAACAGTTTGAGATTCTTAAGAAAATTCTTGATGAATTCGATTCTGAAGAAGCTCATAGCATTGAGGAAGCACTAGGTATTCTGAGAGAAATGGGCATTCGAGAAGATTTAATTCTTATTCGAGCTAATCTGGCGTGCATTTCGACTGCAATCTCTATACTGGAAGCTATAAGGTTACCTTTAAAAGACAGCATTGAAGTAATAGAAGATATACTTAAACGTTTATCGAAACCCCAGAATAACTGTTTCGTCAATAAATTAAAATTACAAAATTTTGATCTCCTCTTGCCATCCGTAGACGTACGCTTCGCGGTTATACCGCTCGTCAGTACGGCTTTGCAAGACCTGTAATTTCGTATACAAATTTTATGTATATATCGTCTGAACATTGATGTTTGTACATGTGAGAGGGATTCGATATGAATTCTCTCACAATGCACGTATTACGCATTTTTTACAGTTATTTTTTCTCACATGTACAAACATCAATGTTCAGACGATATATACATAAAATTTGTATACGAAATTACAGCTCTTGCAAAGCCGTACTGACGAGCGGTATAACCGCGAAACGTACGTCTACGGATGGCAAGAGGAGATCAAAATTTTGTAATTTGCAATTTTCCCACGGCGGGTAGCCGAAGAGCGCGATTGCAGTTACTGCAGGAGGCTGTGGTGATGCAAGTTGTCCACTTCTGTAGAAAAAATAACTGTAAAAATGCGTAATACGTGCATTGTGAGAAATTTCATATCGAATCCCTCTCACATGTACAAACATCAATGGTCAATAAATTAAATGTAGTTCTGTCAAAAGATACCGGGTATCAACAGCTAAAGAATATAAGTGAGGTGTTGCAAAATAAAACAATCCTTAAAGACAAAAAATGAACATTTAAGTGCCAGTGCCATTATAAACTATGAATTTGCAGCGATAATGTCGTGTGATGTCGAAAGAATTTTTCGCAATACAAACATATTCTAGCCGACAATAGGCGCAAATTTACTTCTGAATATTTGTTATTCCATGTTATGGTTAAATGTAATTATAACTTGCTCTTATAGTTTCTTTAATTTTTGTTATTTTTTTTTTTTTTTGAGGGAAAAATAAATATAATATAAAAAAATGTATTCATTGTTTAATTTTTTAATGCATATTTAAGTGCATATTCCTGATATTTTTTGGTTCTAGGTAAATTGCTCGCATGCAATTGCTCGAAGTCAGCTACTCGAAAGTCAGTTGCTCGAATATGTCTTTCCTCGAACTGCAAGTTCCTCGAACGGCAATTTCTCGAAAATGTTTTGCTCGAAAGTAATTACTCAGAATAATGCGGTGATTGTTATTGCAAAGGCGGTATCCATATCACTTGCCATTAATCTAAACCAGTAATTGGAAGTAACATCAGATTGGCTTTATTGTAAAAAGTGGAATAGCACATAACATATATTAAAAACATGTTTTTCACAATTTTTAGCTTAATCATATAGGTACCTACAAGTACCTATTTTTTGTTAATAAAGATAATAATTTGTAATTTGTTTTTTATTATTCCTGGTACAAACTACAGAACTGAGGAATAGTGTTACGGCTAGTTCGTAATTGCATTCCAATGATAAATACTTTCTATATTCCAAATTCTCGCAAAACAATTTCGAGAAATTGCCGTTCGAGGAACTTGTATTTCGAGGAAAGCCATATTCGAGCGTTATCACTTTCGAGCAATTGAATTCGGGCAACTGATTTCGAGCAATTGCATTCTAGGAATTTGACGGAGACGATATTTTTGGTGCATACTTAAATGCATATTTTGAAGTTTTTAGTGCATAATTATCCTAAGCCTAAACATAAGTGACTATCGTCAAATAAAAGTAAATTTATTTAAACATAACCGCTGCACAAATTTTAAGCATTCTTCGAAGCAATTTTTCAAGACTGTCTGCTTCAATTTCTTGCCATGCGTTCTATAAATATTCCCATAGCTGTTGGGCGTTCTGAGGTTGTCGTTGTCTTGCCCTTCGATCAAGCTCAACGGGGGATAAATCCGAACTTTGAAGAGGCCAAACTATTAATTTTAGTTCATTTCTTGCTGCTTTCTTCTGACGGACGAAGTTAAACTTTCTCCATATCTCCGTAATGGTTGCAGCTACATCGTTTATAATGCCATATTTGGAATCTACTCGTCAGGACCTATCCGATAGGAGCATTTCGAACGCAATCGAACGAAATTTTCTCTATCTCAAGAACGGTAAGGGATACGGCGTCCGGGATGGAAGATTTGGATTCTACGGGTCAAAATCTATCGGATGGGCATCTTTTGAACGCGATTGAGCGCAAAAATATTTTTGTTCAATAAAAATTGTACTTCAAAACAAGGAAATTTTATCGGTTTTTCGAGATAGCATACTTCCGATAGCGCTACCGAGTTCAATCTAGGTAGGCTTAAAGTGCGCGAGGAACTAATTGAAATAAAACAAACCGGAGGCCCCTAGCTCGTACCGTTTCAGAGATATGCTACTTTGAAGTTTGAAAAAATTTCTTACCTAAAATTACCATAATTTCGCTCTAGCGCGAAAACGATTAGAGATACAGCGTTCGTTCTTGTTCCGTTCAATTCCTAGACAAAATCTGCTTATGGAAAGCTCTATTCGATCGCGATCGAACAATAAATAAAGTAGTGAGAGCGATTTGAAATTTGGCCCAAAATGAAAATCGTGATTTTTAACGAAATATTGGTCATTCAACGAAAAATTCATGTCCGAATTTCGTAGTTATTGTGTGTCAATTTTTAGAGACTCGAGTGATATGTTTGGGGTCACTGTTTTTGCTGGAACACGAACGGCTGACCAACAAGACGGTTTCCACACGGAATAGCATGCTTTTGCGAAATATCAAAATACTCTTCTTTTCGCATTGTACCACTAATTTTTACTAAATCAGCCGTAGTTGTTCAAGCAAAACAACCCCAAACCATAGCACTACCACCTTCGTTTTGACAGACGATACTAAGCAGGCCTCACTAGGTCTTTCCCTTCGTCGTCGACGAAGAAAAACTCTTCGTTTCGTACCAAATAACTCAAATTTGGATTCGTTGGTCCGCAAGACCGCGTTCGATTCATCCAGTGATCAGTTTGCACGCTCTTTTGCCCGTGTTAATCGTTTATGTTTATGCACACGTTTTAAAAACGGTTTTTCTTTGCAGCCGATGCATCCCCTTAAAACTACTGCCAATAATCGCCTCTTGACGGTGGTAACAGAAACATTTGTTCGTCGTTGTGTATTAATCCATTCCTGTCTAATGGGTATTTAAATAAGATGGTAAAAAATTCTAGCGCGGGCCAGATGAGAGACTATTGCTGCAACTTACACGTTTATTTAGTAGTACGGATTGATTAGCTTGGAAAAAGTTAAAACAGTAAAATTTTTTGCTTTTTACATTTAGTTTCCATATAGGTAAAATGGAGGTTCTTTCTTTGTCGGAAAATGCTCGGAAAAAGCGTGGCCAAACAAAGGACAATGCGAAAAACACCCGCCCATTCTATACTCGACTCGCCGAACAAATGCAGTAGTAAATTATGGCAATAATGTGTGTTTAATAGGTCACATAACCAATAACGTTTGTAATTGGTCGATCAGGCTGGCCGCTTACAATAGAATAAAAATCGAGTCCATATTGCATTTGGAATATTAGATTTTATTAGCTTTCTTTGTAAATGATCCATTATCTATTATATTTCATAAACCAGTGTTTCTGAAGACTATTTATCGATCGTTCTAGTGCACCAATAATACATTATTGTTTTGTAGGTTATACATTATTTCTTGCTATATTATCGTATATATTTACATTATGGAAAACTTACCTCCTAAGAAGAGAGTTTCAAAACATTTTACGGTAGAAGATAAACAGAAGGTTTTGAATATATTTAAAACATTTCAAGAAGAGCCTAGCACTTCTAAAATTGTTAGTGTTGAAATGACAGCCAAAGCAGCAGGTATCTTTCCAAAAACGATAACCAAATCATAGTAACTATTATAGTATCTTTTACAGGAATTACTGAACGCAGTGTTTACAATATTGTGAAAGAATATAACACTAATCACGAATTACAACCACCAAAAAATATCATAGAAAAAGGGCTGTTTTAGATATGGTGGATGATGAAATGAAAAATGCTATACGAAGAATTGTACATTCATTCTTTTTTAAAAATGAACCTCCAACAGTTCAAAAAGTTCTCACAATGATAAATGAAAGAGATGACATTCCTAATTTCAAAATTACGACTCTCAGATCATTATTAAAGGAACTAAACTTTCAGTACAAATATTTATTACTTTAAATTCTATATACTAATCATAAGATAATTATGTTTGTAGTTATAATAAGCGAGCTCGAAATAGTATTTTAAAAGAAAAAGATGACATTATTACCTGGAGACGGAAATACCTTCGTGAAATTAAGAAATATCATGAAAATGGTACCGCGATATATTACTTGAATGAAACTTGGGTAAATGCTGGACATACTGTACTTAAATGTACTGTACTGTAAATAAAGTATGGACAGATATGTCTGTTGTCACTGCAAGACAAGCATTTATAGAAGATTTAAGTACAGGTCTTAAAAATCCTTCAGGCAAAGGCAAAAGATTTATAATTGCACACATTGGCTCGGATGAAGGATTTGTAGAAAATGGTTTACTCCTCTTTGAATCAAAGAGAACAGGAGATTATCATGAAGACATGAACGCAGAAAGGTTTGAAGAGTGGATGAGATGTATTCTCCCCAATTTAAAAGAAAATTGCGTTATAATTTTTGACAATGCTCCGTACCATAGTCGTAAATTGAATAAGCCACCTACAACTAATAGTTGCAAATTAGAAATGCAAAACTGGATGAGGGAAAATAGTATTGCATATGAAGAAAACATGATAAAAGCAGAATTGTTAGCTTTAATTAAAGAACATTTATCTGGCCCTCCGAAATATACTGTTAATGAATTAATAGAAAACACTAATAGAAAGGTACTTAGACTCCCCCTTATCACTGTCAATTAAACCCGATTGAACTAATATGGGCACAAGTGAAGGGGTATGTTGCGAGACATAACACCACATTTAAATTGGCAGACGTGAAAGAATTATTTCAACGAGGTATTGACAATATTTCTGTTGAAAATTGGCAAAATGCTATTAAACATGTTATTCAAACAGAGAAGGAAATGTGGGAACTTGACAATCTCATAGATATACACATAAAGCCGTTAATCATTACAATTAATGATGATTCGTCTACATCATCTAATAGCGAAGAAGATACATGTTAAGAACGTTTTAGTGTGTCATAATTAATTCCTTTACTGTATTAAATTTTTGTAATATGTATAAAATTTATTATTTTTGATTATACCTATTTGTACAGTGAGTTAATTTTTTAGGATACTGTTTCTTATATAAATACGTACCAAAAAAAAATTAATTATTTGTTTCCTTATTTTGTATTTATATATTACATAGATCTTAAAACCATTGTGTATTTTTTATTTACTATATATAATTCTATATATTGGAGATGCATAATTTAATTCAACAAAACATACTTGAAGAAATAAGAAAATTATTTTAGTACTTATTTTGCATTTTTTATTTATGTCAAATACAAAATGAGGTTATTATTTTGATATGTTTACATGTGATTTATGCTGTGTGAGTCGGACATTTGTATAGCAAGGTTGCCATAATTTGCTACTGCATCTGTTCGGCGAGTCGAGTATATATAGTTTTAGGCGTCCCCTCAGCAATGTAAAAAAATATTTCAAAATAATTAGAAAAATATTATACCAAAGCCACTTGGGTACTTAACCCTACGTGGTCACGTGGGCTCTATCCGACCTTACTTGTCACTTTCAGCGCAATTTTTTTATTTCTCAATTTTAGTTAAAAATATTAAAAATTGACATGGTCACAATTTTTTAAATAAAAAGTGGACATTTTTTTAATGATTTTTTCATTATCTTGCCATTCGTTTTCTTGCAAATAAATTATTCATCCTTAATCTAAAACGTTTATAGTATGTTCTAGAATTTTTACATCAATATCGGGCGGATAGTGTGACCATCTAGATTCTATATTGAAGTGTGACCACGGAGGGTTAAATACCCAACTCCTATGCCAGGTGTGTGAAGAGGTAAAATTTTCGTTTCGAAGTCGTTCCTATAAATCTATCTTCAGCTCCCGAAGTCACCCGTGGCCACCTAATTCGTCTTATATCAAGATTTTGCCCTATCTCTCTTCTTCGGACCAATGTGTAATGCACACCTTTTTGGTGAAATTGCTCTCTCCGTATATCCTTCGTCGCGAAGAGTAGAAATAGTACAACGTTGGGCTACCGTCAATTGTCTGCGTTTTGGCACTTTTACGCCCAGTACTTTACCAAATTGTCATAATTGAGCACTGAATTCGAAAAACTAATTTCGCACAGGAGAGCGAGAAGACACTAAGGATTAATATCGTTACCACATGCACTAAACGATTACCGAGGTAGTACTAAACCGTTTGACCGAAAATAATTACTGCAGGTGTCCCCATCCCCGTCAAACAATAGTCGTATTCTTGGAAAAGAGCAATAAAATGTATTCGTTTGAAATTTGTACCTAAATGTTTGGAATTTGCGGATGATGTATAACATTTTTATATTTGCGTAGAATAATTTATAATATTGAATAATGATTTCAGTGTCTAACAGTAAAGGAGTTTCACTTTGCTCCCAAGCTTATGGACAGCAGTGTACATAGAATGTGTTAAATACTTACATGTTGCTAATCCCAATAGATTTACTTGTCCAAGTACTACCTTAGAAATTATCAGGATTAATGTGAGTTCCTTCCAGCACATATTTCAGGTTTTTCCGGGATCGGTCTAAGGATACACTAGAAGAAAGAAATTCTCCTACACTTTCTTAAATTTGTCACTACGTTCGGTCGATTTACGAATTTAGTATCAGCTGCGAAAACCAGTTCGTCCTACGGAAATTAAAAATCTAAAGTCAATCGAGCGGATTCCGTTTTATTAACTGTGGTGGTGGAGAGAAAGACTTAGAACGATGATGTATTTCAACGATCGTGGAAAGAATTGTTAATTGGGATCCTAGATTTCGTAAATAAAACGATAAGGTTATGACTTATGACGGTGATTCTTTAATACCGGATATACATTTACTCATAAACGAGTCTTTGAGTGGAATAAGAGATTTCAACACTGTAATTCTATTTTATTTTTCTTTGTCAACGAGCAGTAATACTAACGAATTTAACGTGACCTAAATTCAGGACAAAAGTGGGTTTAAACCTGTATTACGCTATACATATACATACATATATATGAGGAGCTAGTTTAAAAAATTTTATCAATGATTTGCATTTGTTGTTAGAGGTAGCGTTTCAAATCGATTTACCTTGCAAATCATGAGTGATACTATATAGACTTTTTTCTTTAGGCTAATGCAAGTTCCGTTTCGTTATCGGATCACAAGTTTGTTAGTTATCGTTCACTCGCAGCGAATTGAGAACATCTGAATTAACGAAAAAAAAATGTAATATTTTCTCTTTATTTAATATCATAGAAGAATACTCCTAGACTCCCGCTCTTCCCTCTTTCCTAAGCATTCAAACAATGTGTCCTACCACAGAAAAAAGTAATACTTTGTCTTTATTTAATATTATATACGAATACCCAGAGATTTCTCCTTATCCTTATCGTCTAACGCGCTTCAGTTCGAAATCGTGTCCCTGCCTTCTTTAATTTTTTCCCCATCCGGTTTTGAGTTTGTTAACATTAGTTTTTGATCTTTTTATCTTATTGCTATGTTCTCCCTTTCTAAAATATTACCCTTTCATCGTAAACTTTCACGGTAGGTGTGAAAAGTAAAAACTGCTTACAGGTTTCGCTATGACATTTTTAAGGAAATGCTCTAGTTCTGCACCGCAAACCCTTAAGAATGTTGCTGCCAGAAGAGTTTGGACTCGATTGGCGGGCTGAGCAAGTAGTTTTTGGAATATTATAAAATATATTCTGCGGAAATAATTTCGTTTTTAATTGACCTATTACTCTTTTCTTCTTCTTCTTCTTCTTCTCGTTAATCCTCATGCCTTTCAGCGTCGGATCATTTTTGGATCTTACGACGATTTAATCCATTCTTTCCATCGTGTCCGGTCTGTACTCATTCTTCTCATTTCTGCTATGGTCTTCCCTCGCTTTCGTCCTAATTCGTTGACTCTGTCAATCCATTTTTTCCTTGGTCTTCCCTTTTTCTTCTCCCGTTATTTTTGGCTTCTATTATTTTCTTTGTTAAACTCTTTTGTTCCGTTCTAATTATGTGGCCGTGCCAATTCAGTTGACATTTTTCAATTCTTTTTAATATATCTTCTTGATTTATCATATTCCTTGTCTGTTCGTTTTCTAGTCTGTCCATTTTTGTTTTCCCCACGATCTTTCTCAAAAATTTCATTTCCATAGCTGTTATTTTGCTTTCGTGTTTTTGCTGTATTGTCCATGACTCACTTGCGTACATTATTGTGGGGACTACTACTGCATTGTATACTATCTGTTTGATCTTGGGTTCTATTTCTTTTTTCCAAAGATGGTTTGATTCAGAGCGTAGTATATGTTTGTGGCTTTCCGTCCTCTTTTTGCTATGTCTAGATCAATTTTTCCATCCTTCGATATAATAGTACCTAAATATTCGTATGCGTCGACAATTTCTTCTTGTTTATCGTTTATTTTAATTATTAGATTACTGGCTGGCTCTTTATTATTTATCACCATTAGTTTGCCTTTTTCTACGTTTATTTCCATCTTCATCTTTTCTATTTCTTCTGTTCATATTTTTGTTAATTTTTCCATTTTCACATAACGGTCAGCTATTAGTGCCAGATCATCGGCGTACAGTAATGCATCCACAGCTACAGGTTCCAGTCTGTTATATCCTAACAGTGTCTTCACAGTTTCGGTGCGTTTCCTCGTATTTTGCAGGATTCTGTCCATTACTATAATAAATATTAATGGACTTAAGCTGTCTCCTTGTTTTATTCCCATTTGCATTTCAAAATCTGCTGATCTTTTTCCATTCACTTGTACTATCCCCCTAACCTGACAATATAGACTATTGATTATTTGGCGCATTTTTCTTGGAACCTCTAGTTTCTCTAGACAGATATCTATACTCTCTCTATCTACTGTATCGAAGGCTGCTCGCAAGTCTATGAAATTGAAGTAGATTTCCTCCCCTGTCTCAATTTTACGTTCAATGATGTTTTTAATTATGTGGGTATTATCATTCGTTTGTTTCCCTTTTCTATAGGCTGCTTGTTCTTTTCCCAGTTTGTCTCCTACTAAATGTGTAAGTCGTTCCGCTATTATTTTGGTATAGACCTTAAAACATACTGTCGATAGGCATATTGCCCTATAGTTTTCGCACTGACTCTGATCGCCTTTCTTATATATGAGAGTGATGAGGTTATTTTCCCAATCCGCAGGAATTGTGTTCGTTCGCCATGCCTTACAAAATATGTCAAGGATTCACTCCTTTCCCACCTGTCCGAGCCATTTTACCATTTCCGGTTCTATATTATCCGCACCGCAGGCTTTTCCGGGTTTTATTCTTTTAGGGCTTTCTCTACCTCTTCCATATCTATCTCTTCAAGTTCTTCATTATATTCATTTCGTGTTCCTGATTCTGGCAATAAATCTGTATGATTTCCTGCATCTGTGAATTTTTTCGTGAAGAATTCTTTCCATATTTCAAGTATATCTTCTGTTCTTGTTTTTAGTTCATTCGCGATATTCCTAATTGGTTTTATTTCTTTCTTTTTCTTTCCATTTATTGATCTTATTAGGTTCCAAAATTTCCTGTTATTTGTTTTATATTCCTCATTAATATAATTTCCAAAATCTTCCCAGCTTTTCTTTTTCGCTTCTTTGATTCTCTTCTTAACTTCGTTTCTTATTTTAATATATTGTTCTTTGTATTGCTGTTCCTTTGTTAAAACATATTTTCTCCACGCATCTTTTTTCTTTTTGACTTCCTTTTGTATTTCCTTAGTCCACCATTTTGTTCTTTTCTGTTTTTTCCTGTATCTGATTTGACCACATACTTCTAGTGCAGAATTATAAATAATTTCCTTGAAAATTCTCCACGTCTCTTCTAGTGTCATTTCCTCCTGGCCATGTCTCTTTAGTAAATCATTCGTTTTCTGTTGGTATTCTGCTCTTTTCTTCTCGTTTCTTAATTTGCTGATTGCTATTTTATGATACTCAGCTATTTGTTGTTCTGTGTTAATTTGTTCTTGGAGTTCTGCCGGTAGCAATCTGTGTTGAGTTCCCATTTCAGCCTCTTTTTGTGTCTTTATGTTTCGTATATTAGTTTTCATACTTTGGGTATAGACTATGTAGTCTATTATACTCTTCGCGTTTCTCTCTTCCGCGACAAAGGTGTATCTCTCTTCCAGTGGTTGCTCCCAGAAACCGTTTCCTATTAGGATATCATTACGTATACAAAAATCAATCATTCTCCAACCATTTCCGTTTAACGTTTCTTCTCCATATGCTCCCAAGCAGCCCAGTCCCTTATTTGTATCATTACCCACTCTACCATTCCAGTCCCCCATTTATATTACTTTTGAGTTTGTCTCTCTTATTTCATCCAGCAGTTCCTGCAGTTTTTCTTAGAACTCCTCCGTTGTACTTCCATCTGTTCCTTCTACTGGTGCATACATCTGTATGATGTCAACCGATTCCTTCTCCAATTCTATTCTCAAGCGCATCAACCTTGATGACAGTGATTGATGTATAGTTACTCTTCTATCCAGTTCCTTTGTTAACAATATCCCTACTCCCTCTTTTTTCCTTTGATCCGGCCTCACTCCTGAATAGTACAGAAAATATTGACTTCCTACCCCTATTCTTCCTGCTCCGACTTTCTTTGTTTCACTTATTCCCAGTATTTGAATTTGGTACTTGTTCATTTCTTCTGCTAGTTCGCATTCTTTTCCCGTTAGGGAAGTTATGTTCCACGTTCCAACGCGTATCTTTCCACTTTCCGTGTTCATAGCTGTGGTCGTCATCGTGTTAGCATTCCCCTCTGTCTCTACCTTGTTGTTCCTATTTCCCATCCTCACATCCATGTATTCTCGTATTCGAGTTTGTTCTGTATCCGCTCTCATTGCCAGGTACGTCCTCTCTATTCCCTGCTCGTTCACGCCTTCTAGTTTTTTGATCTCTGTATCTGTATCAACTTATCCTTGTCTCTATCCCATCTCCATTCCTCATTCCCGATATACAACTTCCTGAACCCAATTTTTGTTTGTTTTCCGTTTTCCCTCTCAGTTTTAGCTCTAAATCTAATTTGTTCTTGTATCTTCCTGTCCCGCTTAGATAGATCATCGTTAATAAAAATCCTTCCTCCTATTTTTGTACTTAATTTCTTTTTGTTTTTCATATCTCCACCTTATCCTCTGTCCTGTCTAATTGCACTAGACGGGTTCTTTCACCTAATTTTATGACCTATTTTATATGTACTCTTATCTGTAACTCTTTATCTATGAAATTTTCCATTGCGTTTTTTAGTTCTGTATCTATTTTTCGGCCCTGAATCACTACATTATTCCGTCTTTTCTCATTCTCTACTCGTTCCAATCTGTCTTCCATATCCATCACTACCCCTTAATGAATTTATTTTGCCTTTTGAGTTCCGCATTTTCTTTTCTTAACTCTGACATTTCTTTTCTATATTCTCTCTATTCCTCCCGCATCTCTTTTATTTCTATTGATAAATTGTTCATCTTCGCTCCCATTTCCTCAATCATCTTCATCATTACATCAATGTTTTCTTCCAGCTTTTCCTGGGACTTCATAGGCGATCTTATTATTTTTTTACTTTTCTTGAAAATATTTTCGCTGTTCTCTTCATCCTCTCCTCTTTTTCCTTTTCTCTTCCTATCTTCCGAGCTGTATTCATCCGTATCCATGATATATACAATTTCCTACTCCGCCCCTGTTCTCTACGGATATGTATTTTTTGTTTTCTTTTCTTATCACCGCGCAAAAAGCCGAGCCCCGGTCAACCCGTCGGAAGTCTGGCTTTTATCAATGATATTGGAATAAATTGTTTAATTTTACCTGTTATTTTATTTCCCAGATAATCACTTTCACTTTGTTTTTATATTTATCACTGTGTTACCAATTAAAGGGTCACAATCCTCCAAGAACCTTGGGTATAAACACGGAGCAGACCGACAACACAAACACCGTCAAACACTCCAGGACCGGACCTCCTTACTCTTTTCAAAATGTGAAATGTCAATAGTAGAAGTACTGATTTGTTGTTTATCAATTTTTGCAGAACTTCATTTGGATCTAAACTCCCGATAAATTTAGTTACCAAGAAGGTAAGTTCGAATGAATAATTAGTTGCACTTCTTAAGTATTAAACATTACTTACATTTATAGTCCGGGGAACAAAGACATTTCATTTCGGAAAAATTAATGGAAAGCTGAATTTTGGCACGAAGCTTCCTTTTATGATTCTAAATAAGATCCCAAAAGTTCCCGTCGATCCGTTCGGCGCTAAAAAGATATGCGGGGTCAAAAGTCAAGGAAAACGGTTTTTTGTAAGTATCTCGCTAACGGTAACATTTATCGAAAAAATACTTATTATCAAATGGAAATTAGGAAATTTCTTATAAGAAAAGTTTTATTACTTTTTTCGTAGGACTAATGATTTTTGAAAAAATCGATTAAAAAATTGTGGATTGTGGTATATTTTTAAATAAACGTTAAATGTGACTTAAAATATTGGAAAATATTCGTGAAAGTCCATAACAATACTATTACGAAAGGACTATTTAAACTTAATGTGACGATTTAAATTATAACGGAAACCACACATAACAATGTTATGCCACCTACTACAGAAATTCGCATATATACTATGGAAGTTTCTACAACAATCTGACCGTTAAAAAGTTCATTTCCGCAAGCTTTTATATAAAAGCATTAGTCGATTATGTACGTAGATATTATGGTAATAATGTCACAATCGTATTCGATAGCTATAACGATCATCAAAAAAATATCAAAGCTGCTGAACAACGTCCTCTTTGACGGATCCATGACTATTTCAACGAGTCAAGAAAAATTCCTTGCAAATGCAAGTGACAAGCATAGATTTATTTCTATGTAACGTGAAAAATTTGAAGCTGCTGACATTAATGTAAAACAAGTTCAAAACGATGCTAATGTTCTCATCATTGCAACGGCAATTAAAGATGCCGATAAACGAACAAGCATCGTTGTAGGTGAAGACATAGATTTGTTAATAATATTAATTGCACGAGCCCCCATTGATAAAACTATTTATTTTTTAAAACCTGAAAAAGCAAAAATAAAAACAACAATTTATTCCTCGCAAAGCTTAAGCTTGTATCCAACGTGTAAAAACCGTATTTTATTTTTACATGCAATGACCGATTGTGATACTACATCAGCTACTATTCACAAAGATAAAATAAATGCCTTTAAATTACTAGAAAAGAAGAGGGAATTAATTAAGTGCGCCGATGTTTTTACTAGAAAAGAATGTTCTCCCGAGGTGATTTTTAATAATGGTATCCGTTTTCTGCTGAAAAAGCACCAGTAAAAGAAGTGTCCATTGATAATCACAGATATTTAACGTTTGCAAAATTAACACAGCTTAAAAAACCGGTAGAACTATCTTCTCTTCTGCCAACATCTAGTGCTGCTCGGCAACATTTATATCATGTTTACTACCAAGTACAAGTATGGCTTGGTATAAAGCTTAACCCTCTATGCTAGGGGTGGACATTGAAAGATCAAATTTTGGAGCCAGTAAAAACTCTTCTTCCACCCGCTCCTGATAGTTTAGTCAACTCTATTTTTTGTAATTGCACCAAGGGATGTACCTTGAACTGTGGTTGCAGAAAAGTTGGGTTATACTGTTCACCAGTTTGCGGTAATTGTCACGGTCAGGATTGTTTAAATGTATTACCCGATGTGTTTAGTGAAATTAATAATGACGAGCCTGCTGATGACCTAGACCCACCGTGTTTCTTGACTGAGGCCATGGAAATACAGGAGACGGAAGACGAACATGATGAAGAGTTGGACATGGTTATTGAAATGGAGTCAGAAGAAGAACCATGACAGTTCGCCTGATCAATAAAAAATTAATCATTTAACTTATAATAATTTTTGTTATTTAAATAAAAAATAAAAAAGGCAAGTAGTAATAAATATTACAAAATTTTTTTAAATAGAAATAATATTTTATTATAACTTTTCTAATAATCATTCTATTGATAAAAAATTATTTGTAATTCGTTTATTTTCTTTAATAAATAAATATTTTTCAATCACAAACAGACGCGAGTATCCCTATTGGGGGCATCATTTAAAAAGAACACTTTTTACTCTACCTCAAAGGTTGTGTAGAAAGGAGTGCACGTATTATGAAAAAAATAAACGTTACAACCTTTTGAATGGAATTATTTCAAAAACCATTAGTTCTACGAAAAAAGTAATAAAATCTTTGTTGTAGGAAATTTCCTAAGCTACACATTTGATAATAAGTATTTTCCGATAAATGTTACTGTTAGCGAGATATTTACGAAAAATCGTTTTTCTTGACTTTTGACCCCGCGTAACTTTTTTTGGATTTTTGGGATCTTATGTAGAATCACAAAAGGAAGCTTCGTGCCAAAATTCAGCTTTCCCTTAATTTTTCCGAAGTTTGACATTTTTTTGTCTTTATTCCCCGAACTATTATAGGAAACGTGTTATTAAATAAAACAAAAAGTCGGTTTGGATGAAACTATATTCATTTAACCATTACAGTCGTGAGTACAAACAAGATTAAATTTCAAAGAAAATATCTTATTGTATTTGACATACTGTATAACACCTCTATTCGTTTATTTATGGTCAATTAGTAAATGAACCGAAATGTAAGAATGTTCTGGTTGTGTTAAGGGGGAATTCAAAGTGACCTTGTGTCTCATATCAGTAAGATTTGATAAAAGGGTGGATGACGCTGTAACTGCTACGAATTTTATTATTCAATGATAACTTATTAATGATACCTATCAGTAAGATCTGAAATAAAGAGTGGATGGCGTGTTATGATTAATTAATCTAAACCGAGCTAACGCCATACGAATTTTAATGTCGCGCCTTGTATGTAAATGGAGACAAAGACCGGTTTACCGGTGATAACACGGCATCCACTCTTTTATCAAACCTGACTTATCAGTAGAGTTGCCAAACCAGCTTGAATCCCATATGTGACTCGTCCGTACTTGACCGCGGGTAGCGCCACCGCACATATATGCTGTAGGTACCATCACGGACTTTGATTATGTGCTGTGCTCCTGTTATTGTATCAGTTTTAGCGTCAAGCAAATTTCGGACATACAAGGCCGGGTGTATGTGCGAAATTTGCTGGACGCTAAAACCGATACAATAACGGAAGCACAGGCTGTACCTCAAAAGACCGGACATAACCAAAGTCCGTGATGGTACGTCATTTCATATTCTAGTTATAACAAAATATTCGTATTGTGCATTTAGCATTTCGTAAATTTACCGCTATCACGTGGTTTCCGAGGTTGGAGTGTAAAGAAAATCATGTGTGCTGTATGCTGTAATGTGGAATTGAACAATAATCATGTATGTAAATAGCGTGTAAATAGTGCAAAACATAGACAAGAGAAAAAAGCAGTATGCAGTATTCGATGTGTGTGTATCATTTCGCAAAATTAGTTTACAACGAACATTTTGAACTGTTTTGAAAGATATACGTACCTGCTTGGAAGTCACCACCCTGAAGTGACCTACGATAACATTTTCCGGGCATAAAAAATTAGACAAGCAAAGTTTAAATCTGAATTAGAAAATAATTAATTAAAAGGTAAAATACCACATAAGGGATTAAAGGGTCGAAGCAACGGATGCAAAGACAATTGTGTGCTTCATATTTTATATTGAATATTGAAAACAAATTGACCTTCGGTGCCGTATACGGCACTAGAATTGCCAAAGTTACTGCACAAACAACAACGTCCCACTTCATACCCACCCTGGAAAAATTTGCAGTGAAACCTAGTATGTATGTTAGTGACAAATGGAGCTTCATATATACTAAACGCAAATAGGGTGCCGAAAACACATTTGCCGCATCTCTATCTAACATGTTTACTGTATACTATGCATCTTGTAGCCGAAACTGTTAGACAGCGTTGCCCTGCAGTCGACGCAATAATCAATGAAACAATAAATGTTCTTTCTGAAATCTTCTAAGCGGGTTCGGGAATTTTAAAAGTTGTGTCCAGGAATTCCGATAGGACAACAACCCGTTATAACGAGACGGGAAGACGAAGTTTGATGCCGTTTTATATTATGGTAAGCACTTCAATAAAGTGAAAAATATGGTTTTAACTTTAAACTAGTAAGATGCAAACGCAATTAGAGTCACGAACTCTCACCTGGCAAGTTGGTAGCAGATGTACAACATTGCGCAGGTATCTCCGATTGTATTAAGACTTTGCAGAACACCCCTTTGTCATAGGACCAATCAATAAATTTGATACAAAAGCTCGAAGCCACATTAAATCAATTAATTGATTCTAGACGCCAACAAGTAGATGAAAAATTACATTCGGTTATGCGGAAAAAATTTTGATTACGCCTAATTTCTTGGTGTGTTTCCGAGTGATATTGATTCATATTTCAAATTTGCAAATCTTATCTAGATTGATGTTCAACGGCAGTAAGTAGCCAACATGATAACCAACACGGTAGATGGATATATTTCTCGTAAAGTATTGACCGAACAATTTCAGACTTGTGCTCGATGGAAAAGTGACGTTCTCTACTAAAAGAAAATTCTTTTACAAGTGTTTGGTTAGTCGATTCAATTGTGAATTATAGCGTGCAAAAGAGGGAAGTTTACAAAGAAAAATTCGGTATATTTTACAATTTTACTTTGATAAAGGCGAAATTGTGAATGGTATTTACAGTCTCGATACTATCACAGCCAATTATGTGCAATTTTGGTTTCATCGATTACGTTCCGGTATTTTCGATGTTAAAGATGCACCTGGCACAGGTAGACCCGTCGCGTCGTCGAAAATGTCGCTAAGATCATGGAAATGATCGAAGTAGGCCGGTATGTTAGTAGTCATAGTATCACCCAGGAGCAAAAGATCGACCAAAAACCATCGGAATAAAGTTAGATGATGAACATGATGGATCGAATTTTCATCTGCGAAGCCTTGGTCAAACGGAACAAAATCGACCCATTTCTTAAACGGATGATGACTGGGGATGAGAAGTGGGTCACATACGACAATATTGTAGGAAAACTAACGTGGTCAAAGCGCGGTGAAACGGCTCAAACGGCGCCAAAACCAGGACTAACAGCTAGGAAGGTTTTGCTGTGCATTTGGTGGGACTGGAAGGAAATCATTTACTATGAGCTGTTTCCATATGGCCAAAGACTAAATTCAAACCTCTACTTTCAACAATTGGACCATTTGAAGCTAGCGATTGGCAAGAAACGGCTAGAATTGGGCAACAGGAAAGGTGTTGTATTCCATCAGGACAATATCAGGCTATAAACGTCTATAGTAACTCGTCAGAAATTCCGGGAGCTTTCTTTATCATTGCAAAACTTCGTTAGTGACTTGAAATTGGTATTACCAGAAGACTGAGAAAATCATTTAGTTAAGCTTTTCGCCAATAGGGACCTGGGCTTCTATGAGAGAGGTATTATGAAGTTACCTTTAAAATGGTAACAAATTATAAAACAAAACGGTGCATATTTGACCCAATCCAAACCGTTAATAATGGATTTCTTTTCCTCCAACCTGATGTATGCCAGTAAGGTTATCAAAATTTAATATTAATAATACAAGCTCCCTCTTGTAAAACCCATGTATTCGTCCCGTATTAGCTACTTATCAAACACCTATACTCGACTCGCCGAACAAATGCAGTAGTAAATTATGGCAACAATGTGTGTTTAATAGGTCACATAACTGACATAACCATTAACGTTTGTAATTGGTCGATCAGGGTGGCCGCTTACAATAGAATAAAAATCGAGTCCATATTGCATTTGGAATATTAGATTTTATTAGCTTTCTTTGTAAATGATCCATTATCTATTATATTTCATAAACCAGTGTTTCTGAAGACTATTTATCGATCGTTCTAGTGCACCAATAATACATTATTGTTTTGTAGGTTATACATTATTTCTTGCTATATTATCATATATACTTACATTATGGGAAACTCACCTCCTAAGAAGAGAGTTTCAAAACATTTTACGGTAGAAGATAAACAGAAGGTTTTGAATATATTTAAAACATTTCAAGAAGAGCCTAGCACTTCTAAAATTGTTAGTGTTGAAATGACAGCCAAAGCAGCAGGTATCTTTCCAAAAACGATAACCAAATCATAGTAACTATTATAGTATCTTTTACAGGAATTACTGAACGCAGTGTTTACAATATTGTGAAAGAATATAACACTAATCACGAATTACAACCACCAAAAAAATATCATAGAAAAAGGGCTGTTTTAGATATGGTGGATGATGAAATGAAAAATGCTATACGAAGAATTGTACATTTATTCTTTTTAAAAATGAACCTCCAACAGTTCAAAAGTTCTCACAGTGATAAATGAAAGAGATGACATTCCTAATTTCAAAATTACGACTCTCAGATCATTATTAAAGGAACTAAACTTTCGGTACAAATATTTATTACTTTAAATTCTATATACTAATCATAAGATAATTATGTTTGTAGTTATAATAAGCGAGCTCGAAATAGTATTTTAAAAGAAAAAGATGACATTATTACCTGGAGACGGAATACCTTCGTGAAATTAAGAAATATCGTGAAAATGGTACCGCGATATATTACTTGGATGAAACTTGGGTAAATGCTGGACATACTGTAAATAAAGTATGGACAGATATGTCTGTTGTCACTGCAAGACAAGCATTTATAGAAGATTTAAGTACAGGTCTTAAAAATCCTTCAGGCAAAGGCAAAAGATTTATAATTGCACACATTGGCTCGGATGAAGGATTTGTAGAAAATGGTTTACTCCTCTTTGAATCAAAGAGAACAGGGAGATTATCATGAAGACATGAAGGCAGAAAGGTTTGAAGAGTGGATGAGATGTATTCTTCCCAATTTAAAAGAAAATTGCGTTATAATTTTTGACAATGCTCCGTACCATAGTCGTAAATTGAATAAGCCACCTACAACTAATAGTCGCAAATTAGAAATGCAAAACTGGATGAGGGAAAATAGTATTGCATATGAAGAAAACATGGTAAAAGCAGTATTGTTAGCTTTAATTAAAGAACATTTATCTGGCCCTCCGAAATATGCTGTTAATGAATTAATAGACAACACTAATAGAAAGGTACTTAGACTCCCCTTATCACTGTGAATTAAACCCGATTGAACTAATATGGGCACAAGTGAAGGGTATGTTAGGAGACATAACACCACATTTAAATTGGCAGACGTGAAAGAATTATTTCAAAGAGGTATTGACAATATTTCTGTTGAATATTGGCAAAATGCTATTAAACATGTTATTCAAACAGAGAAGGAAATGTGGGAACTTGACAATCTCATAGATATACACATAGAGCCGTTAATCATTACAATTAATGATGATTCGTCTACATCATCTAATAGCGAAGAAGATACATGTTAAGAACATTTTAGTGTCATAATTAATTCCTTTACTGTATTAAATTTTTGTAATATGTATAAAATTTATTATTTTTGATTATACCTATTTGTACAGTGAGTTAATTTTTTAGGATACTGTTTCTTATATAAATACGTACCAAAAAAAAAAAATATATTAATTATTTGTTTCCTTATTTTGTATTTATATATTACATAGATCTTAAAACCATTGTGTATTTTTATTTACTATATACAATTCTATATATTGGAGATGCATAATTTAATTCAACAAAACATACTTGAAGAAATAAGAAAATTATTTTAGTACTTATTTTGCAATTTTTATTTGTCAAATACAAAATGAGGTTATTATTTTGATATGTTTACATGTGATTTATGCTGTGTGAGTCGGACATTTGCATTGCAAGGTTGCCATAATTTGCTACTGCATCTGTTCGGCGAGTCGAGTATAGTTCTTCAATGTCATGTATAGAGTTTGTTAAAAGGTGTTATCATTAAGTAGTGCAAATGGGACTGACACTCTCAGTCCTCCGAAATTTATTATTCAATGATAAGTTGTCATTGATAACATATCATTGAATAATAAAATTCGGAAAAATTGACAGCGTCAGTCCGATTTACATTACTTAATGATAACACGTCATTCACCTTTTTTACAAATTCTAGTTATGAAATATATGAATTTTGAACAGGATGGTTTGGTTGGATTCATGGTCTTTTTATTATCACTATAGTATATTATTAGACAAGGTAAGTTTTTATTCACCAGAATTGTTTTCTTTTATGTGAAACTAATTTTAATTAGGTGAGGTTTTGTATTCTTCAGTCTCAACAGGAATTTCTCTGTTAGTCCGATAAATAAATAACACCAATATCAAAATTATAAATATATATTTAATCGAGACACAGGAATAAAAGATTTACATGGCACATTATCTTTTAATATCCAACGGATCACAGCGCCCACACTTTAACGGAATCTACTTGCAGATCGACGTCGTCGCCGACCCAAGTACTAATCCAATAGTTCTTTTTATCGAAGAACTGCTTCATGGTTCTAGCATCGAAGTTCCGCCAGGGTTTTTCGTAGAAACCCGACATGACGCCATCGGGGAAGTCGTAGTTTCCGCCGACTCCTACGCCTAATGCGAGTTGCAACTGCGAACAAACAAGCGTATTTTTTACTCGATATCATTTCTTCAACTTTCTAAATACTTCTTCGGATTTTTCTCAACTCATTCGAAGCAGCTTTCATAGCTATTTTCGAAAATACTAAGCAAATTTTCTAATTGAACTGTAATAGAAACTAAGACACAATTGAAGTATATCTCGTACGTACAATTTTGTACCGATACGTATTGGATTTTAACAAATACAAACCTCAGAATCAAATGCGACGTACTCGTGAGGTAAAACAGTTCCGTACATCTGATTGTCGATCAGCAGGTCTATCCTAGCTAAAATTTCATGAGTTTACTTGATATTTCTACTAAAATTGCAGTTTTAGAATTTTACTTACCAGGCGACCACGTCACGGTATACGTCCTCATAGTTCTTCCTAACGCTGGTTTTAATCGCCAACTTCTTAAATTCCTACTTCTTTGAGGTTCTTGCGGAGAATCTACCGGACCGCCAAATAGTAAAGTGTTACCTATATCCTCATTACTATTCAGCGTTAAATTGAGATTGCCTCTTGCATACGCGATTACTATTTTGGGATAAGCTGGGAGTTTATTTTTTGGAATTAGTTCTATTTCTGTAAATTAGAAAGAAGATTAGTTAGAATTTAGAATCGCCTTCTTTATTTTTCTGGGTGGAAAAAGATTTTGATCGAATAAAGAATCGATGTAGACTATAAACTATTATTTTGGAAACCTCGAGGAAAGTCATTTTCGGGAGGGAATCTAGAAGCTAGAGAAACGTTGGACCAAGTATGTTGAGCCCCTAGGGGATGATATTGAGAAATAAAATATAACTTGAATCCGTATTAGACAATAATAAAGGAAAGGTAAGTAAAATATATGAAAGTATAAAAAACATATAAGTTAAAGAATACAGAGGTAGCAAAAAATTATGAAAGTTTAATATCTAGCGAAATAAACAAAATACAGGGAAAAAATAAGAGAAAGTGTATTAGAAGAAGAATGGGAAAAATTTAAAAATATAGTAATTAATGCAGCAAGAACAGCGTGTGGAGTTTGTAGGAGAAGTAAAAACAAAAAACAGACAGCATGGTGGACAAAGAAAATAGAAGGTGAGAGTAAAATCAAAAAAGAATTATGGAAGAAATATTTAAGCGACAGAAATACAGCAAACTATGAAGAATATAAAAGACAAAGAAGTAAAATTACACAATTGGTATTACAAGAAAAGCAAAAGAAGTGGACAGAGTTCGGAGAAAAGATGGAAAAGGACAGAAATGCGAATCAGAAACTGTTTTACAAAATAATTAAAAACTGTAGAAAAGACAGAAATATAAACACAATGGTAATTAAAAACAAAGTCGGAGTGATACTAACAGAAGAGAAGGATATCATGAACAGATGGAAAGAATACAACAATAACAGGAAACAACAGTATAGCAAGAACAAAAGAAGAGTATAGAAATGAAGGAAAAGAAGAAATATAAGAAATAGATAAAGAAGTAATAGAGAGTGAAGTAACAAGAGCAGAATTAGACGAAGCAATTAATAGTTTAATGATGGTAAAGCAGCTGGACAAGATAAGATCACCACAGAAATGATAAAATACGTGGGTGATACGGGAAAAGAGTTGCTACTGCAACTATATAGATAAGCATGGAGGGAAGAAAAAACGCCAGAAGAATGGAAAATAGGGCTCATACTACCGATACATAAGAAGGAAGGTTGTAAAGAATGCAACAACTACAGAGGAATAACACTGTTAAGTACAGCGGCTAAAATTTATGAAAAAATTATAGAGAAAAAACGAGGGAGAATAGTTGAGAAGAAGTTACACAGGTCACAAAGTGGATTCAGAAGAGGCCGTGGTATACAGGACCATATTTTTACAATTAAAGAAATAATAAATAAGAAGTGGAAAGCAGAAAAGATAGTTTATCTCGCATTTATGGATATGGAGAAAGCATTTGATAGGGTACCTGGAGCGAAAATTTGGGAAGCGTTAAAAAGGTAAACAAAAAAATACAAAAAGTTACACAAAGTGTATATGATGGTACTGTGTGTGATAAGGAATAATATGGTATCAGAAAGCTTTACTACGGTAGAAGGAGTTAGACAGGGTGGAGCACTGAGCCCTCTATTGTTCATAATATACATATAGGGATGAAATAGTAAAAGAAGCAAAATTAAGAAGTAAGGCGATAAATATAGGATATAGAAAAGTTGAAAGAATAGAGTTGTCAGATTATTTATTTAATTATTATTTAATTTTTATATATAAGTTAGACAAGTTATTTAATTTCTATATATAAGTATATATAATTATTTAATTATTTATTATATATTATTTGCGGATGATGTAGCCATTGTAGCAGGAAGTGCGAAAGAATTGGAAGAAAACCTGGTAACGTGGAATGAAAGTTTGAAAAAACACGGAATGAATCTGAATAAGGATAAAACGAAAATACTACTGGTCAGTAAGAACAAGGAGAAAGTGAAGATAAAGATAAAGGGAGTAGAAATAGATCAAGTAAGAAAGTATAAATACCTAGAGGAAAGTGGCAAGCAAGAAATGGACATAAACCATACAATAGAAAAAACCAATAGACTGTATTATGCAATAAACAAAGTTCTCGTAAATAACAAAGAAATAGGCGGACAAACAAAATTAATTGTACATAAAACAGTGTACAAACCGGTACTAGTATATGGGAGTGAATCGTGGAACCTGACGAAAAAGGAAAAAAGTAGAATGCAGGCGATGGAGATGAAATCCCTAAGAGTTGAAAGGGGTAATAAGAAAAGACCGCATAAGAAATACAACAATCAGAGAAGAGCTGGAATGGAATCATTGGAAAACTACATTGAAGAAAGACAGCTGTCCTGGTGGGGACACTTATAGAGAATGAATGAAGAAGTGTCAGTTAAGAAAATCTGGGAAACAAAAAGTAACCGCAAGAAAAGAAGAGGTAGACCAAGAATGCAGTGGGCAGTAATGATGGCGCAAGTATTGGAGCGGAGAGGGTGGATATGGAAGGACGCCAAGGAATTAGCAATGAATAGGAAGGAGTGGAAGAAATTTAGTAGAAGAGAAACAGAAGGCCGAAAGGGCAAAATCTCTACACCTTAGGGTAGAAGGGATTATATATATAGTTATATATACATACATATATTGTATGTGTGTTTTTCTGCTCACGAAAGTGTACATACACCCTGGTAAATTGATGGTTTGGGGTAAAACAGATATGAAAAAAAAAAATTGTGGCTGACAAAGAAACTGTTTATTTCAAACAAATGTAAGAAAAAAGAAAGTGGAAGAATTTTTACGATATTATAGGTTTTGTGTTAAAAAATGTGTTAAATACATTGTTTTGAACTCACGAAAGTCTACATACACTTAATAAATTTAAGCACAAAACCTTTCTTAATATGTAGTATTGCCGCCTTTAGCGTCAATAACCGCTGTCAATCGTCGGGGCATAGAATTGACCAGCTTTTGTGTGTATTCAGCAGGTAATTTGCCCCACTCTTTCACAATTGCTTCTTTTAGCATAACTTTAGTTTTTATTCTTCTTTTACGCAGCTTTCGCTTCAATTCCTCCCACAGTGCTCGATAGGGTTTAAATCTGGCGACTGGGGCGGAGAATGGAGTTGTCTAGGCACGTTGTACAGTAACCACTCCCTTGCTAACAATGACGAATGCTTAGGATCGTTGTCCTGTTGAAACACCCATGATGGACCAAGTTGTAGTTGTCATACACTATCCTTTAGGTGGGTTTTTAAAATATCTACATACTTAAATCGATCCATAATGCCCTCTATAAACGCCATATGACCCACCCCAGCCGCCGACATACAGCCCCAAAGAAGAACAGAATCACCACCATGTTTTACAGTCGGTTTCAAATGCCGTTTATCGTATGCTGTACCACTTTTTCTCCAGACGTTACGGCGTCCATCTGAGTGAAACAAATTTATTTTGGTCTCATCGGTAAATAGAACCTTCTCCCAAAACGCCAGATCCGGGTTTCGTGCTTATGCGCAAAATCTAATCTTTTTTTTCATTGCATTCGCTTATGTAGGGTTTCTTGCGAATGATACGGCCGCGATATCCGTTTTTCGCAAAACCCTTCGAATACATTCGGCGTGTACTGGTGTTGCAACGTCCGCTGTTACATCTTCTGCTATTTTTACAGCACTTGCTTTAGGTTCCGCTTTGATTTTGTTGACGATAACCCTTCGTGTTCGGTCTGTTAAATTGCTAGGGCGACCACAACGGGGTTTATCGTCGACCGAATCAGTCCCAGCCGAATTGCGCAACACTGTTTGGATAGACGATCTTGATCTCTTTACAGTTTTGGTTATTTCATTTAGAGATTTACCTTCTATTCTCAGGTTCACTATTAACCTTCCTATACTCACGTCAAAATGAAAGACGTATACTATACTATATAAATCGGTCTCACAGACCGTATGCGTGAGTATAGGAAGGTTAATGCTCGAATTTCGCGCGCAATTTCCTTTCTACTAACACTTTTTCCCGTCATTTTGAAATTGGTAATTTGCAATTAGACACTGACGTACTAAATGTCATGTACGCAATGCCTATTACACGGGTATTCACCTAAATCCACAAACTCATCGTTAAACATCGTCATTTAACGGCATGTATGTAGACTTTCGTGAGATCGCGCTAAACATTTTTCTAAATTATCGCTTTTCTCTAAACACTATAGGTGTCAGACAATCCATTTTGTACTATTATTTTTTTAGTGCATTTTGATTAAGTTTGTGTTATTTGTTCTTTTTTTGTTTATGTTTTCACTTTTGAATCATCAACTTACCGAGGTGTATGTAGACTTTCGTGAGCAACTGTATGTATATCTTATCTATGTATGTATGTATATTAATAAAAATGAATTACCACATGTATGACGGAGCATCACTTGAGAACGGCTCAACCGATTTGGTTGATTTCTTTTTTGTTGTGTTCGTAATTATCAGGACAAGGTTTGTATGAAAGAACATTTTTCGAAAATCCACGAAAAAGTCGGAAATTTTGATAGTATTTTTATAAGAAACAAGCATCTTTATGTCAAATTTGACGTTTCATTATGTGCGATGAGGCACAGTGTGACAGTCCTGCGGCCTGGCTGTCACATAAAGAATTTCCAAGCGCGAACAATTATGACTCGCTCAGTTGGAGATAACGTACAAAATAATTTGGAACATAGACAAAACAGACGGCCCGATGTAACTTTAAAGTTAACAACGAATTTGCGAGTCGCGTTACAAAATGATGAATCGGCGAAAGTGTTTTCCACGCAATTATTAGACATTGGTAATGGAAAAATTCTGGTTGACGCTTCCACTGGCACAAAGTCGGAAGAAAAGTTGATTACGAAAGTGATCTTGAATATTGATTCAAATTACAAAAACCATGTATTGTTGAGCGAACGAGCTATTTTGGTAGCGAAAAATAAAGACGTAGACGATTTGAACATAAAAATTCAAAGTCAAATTCTTGGCCAATTGCATTCATTTAAGTCAAACGATTCAATTACCGATCCAAACGAAGTAGTCAATTATCCAGTTGAATTTCTGAATTCATTGTATTTGCCAGGAATGCCGTCGCACAATTTGCAGCTCAAGGTCGACTTGGTGGTAATCATGTTATGCAATCTGAACCAACCGAAACTATGTAATGGAACAAGACTCGCTGTTAAGAAGCTGATGAATGACGTGATTGAGGCAATGATGATCATAGGAAAGTTCAAAGGCGAGGGTGTCCTGATTCCAAGAATACCACTGATTCCAACCGATTGGCTGTTTCAATTTATGAGAGTTCAGTTTCCTCTTCGCCTTGCATTTGCAATCACGATTAATAAATCGTAAGGCCAATCGTTGGAAGTGTTTGGAATGAACCTTGAACTGCCATGTTTTTCCCATGGGCAGTTTTACGTGGCGTGCTCGAGGGTAGGTAAACCACCCGCGCTATTCGTGTTCTCTCCAAACGGAAAGACAAAAAATATCGTTCATCACCAAGCGTTGCGATCAACTCATTGCTTAATTTTTGTAAATATTTGTAATATTCAAATATGGGTGCTCTGAAACCGGGTCTCAACATTAAATCATAATTAAAATAATCTATCTATCTTCTATCTACATCAATTTTCTAATAAATTGACAGGACAGCGACTGTCGGGTCAGCTAGTATATATATAATCCGTATTATTTTGTTTTCATTGTCATTTCGGTAATTTTTACGTCAATTTGGAGCCAAAATTACAATGAATAAAAGTGGAATTTGACCCGCGATTTATTTTTACAGGTTCTACACAGATCGAAATCCTGCATCAATCAGAAAACACCTGCATTCGATACTTACGTGGATATATCCAATCGCCGAGCGGCAATTTAGCCTTAATTTCCACTTTTCCGTACTTAAACGATACTTTGGAGAGGATTTTCGCCGAAACAACCGGGGGTAGGATGTAACCACCGACCTGCCGATAGCTACACGAATTCTGTTTGCTCCTGGTGCAGCTGTAAGCGATTTAAGACAAATAAATCAGAAAATTTCGAAAAAATTAACGTCGTCGGCTCGCTTTATTTACTCACCCCGAGGTCAAATCCAATTGTCCGAATACGTCTGCATCGACTCGCGGCAGCCGTTGGCTTCAAATGTAACACGGAATTCCTCAAGAATCTATTCTCATCCCTATCTTGGTAGGATACGAATTCATAATGCTGGAAAAATTAAAGAATATTGTCGAAATAATATTAAGGTTTTGTATTTTATCGGTGGAAATTTTTTCGCGGCCTGTAATCTGTTGCTTTTTGATGACAACGTATCGCTGTCTATGTCGCCAGAGAATTGAAAATTTTCATGTGAAAAGCCGGCAGTTTGAACAGGAAATAATAACACACCGCACAACCGCGAAGAGGTTTCTACTATTCACATCGACACAGAAATTTGTAGTTTCTTCTTGAAATTGAGGTTCGAAGGATTTAACTACCATTCACCTTTAAGCTTGGTGAATTGTGTGGCTACGTCATTGGCGATGATAGAAAGTAAAATACGTTGCATAGCAGAAAAAAGGGACAAAAAGAACAATAAAAACGACAAAAATTATAGTAAGTGCTGTAAGATGAGGAATGAGTACATAAAGGACGTGACAGCCAAACAAGATTTACAACGGAAGATCCCGAATACGGAATTTCAAAAAAATTATGAAACTTTGGGAAAATGTAGATCACATATAGGTATGTACTACGCAATTTTTGAGTGGGTGAGAGACAAATTTTGGAAGCGGAAAATTTTGCATTCTGCCGATGTGAATAACTCGCTAACGGTAAGAGATAGAGAAAAAGTTTTAAGACAAAAATTGTTTGTTTGCACGAGGTTTATTAAACACCCAAGAAAAATATTTACTGTATTTTTTATTAGATTAGATTGTTTCCTATCTAACAATTGTAGGTTGTTGAAGGGAGCTACATCAGACTAGTACAGTAAAACTTCGTTATAACGCTCTCGTTTATAACGATTTCCGGGCTATAACGCTTCTTTTCCTTGGTTCCTGTCCCAGCGACTAATTTTCTGTAGTACTTTTATTCGTCATAACGCTCCCATTTCCCGCTTATAACACCCCATTGAACGATATTCTTTAATGTACGTACATACTTCAATTATTAACTTTTTAACTTTATTTTCCAAACACTAGAAAGCGATATGATTAAATTAAAATAAATGTTTAAAACGCAGACGGAAATGGTCTACATATTTCTAGGAAGTGAACATCATTACGATTTCTATGAAATATTAGTATCAACGAATTCCACCTGGAACATCTTCCACGAATCTTGGCTAGACAATTTTCCGAGAATCTGACTTATTTATTTGGCGGTTGCGTAATCGAGGTTTCCCTTCAGCCTTTCACTTTTTACGCTGCTGGCAACATGTCGAGAAAATCGATTTCGTTAAAAAGAAAAAGTGATCTTATACAAAAACTTTGATAAATACAATTTAAATCAAACAGATTTTGCGGCGTCAAAAAACATCAATGGTTCAACTTTACGTACAATTTTAACCTTCCTATACTCAGGTCAAAATGAAAGACGTATACTATACTATATAAATCGGTCTCACAGACCGTATGCGTGAGTATAGGAAGGTTAAGGAAGCGGAGTGAATTTGTTTCGGTGCATGAAAGAACCAGTCGTAAAAATACGATCCGCGAAATATGAAGAGCTAGAAACGATCCTGAACAGTAGGCTCGTCCAGGCCAAGAGCTCCAACATCCCGGCAAGGGGCACAGTTTTACAAGAAAAGGCCCTCCAAGTGGTCGACGGCCTTGAAATAAGAGCTTTACCGCTTACTGGATAGCTCGATAGATTTAAAAACAGACATTTTATGTTCAAACAAATTTGTGGTGAGCCAAATTCAGTAGATCCTGGTGTAATATTCGACTGGAAAAGTCAAATGTCTGTAGGTAGAAGGAGCAACCCTAAAAATGTCAATAAACTAGAAAATGCAGTTTTTAAAAAATCATCTGTCACTATAAACAAACACAAATTAAATGATTTTTTTAAATAAAATTTGTAGGAATGTATGTATATATAGTTTGTCTTATATTTCTTTTGTTAATGTACAAGTTTTATATAAAATAGATTTTGTTAATTTTCACTTTATTTAAAAGAAGTAAAATATATGTAATTGTACATATATAGTAGTAGTATTTATTGAAATTCGACCTCCCGGGTTGAATTGGAAGTGTACGTATATAAACCATATACGTACATATGGTTTATTATTATTATTATTATTGGTTTTCTATTACTATGATTAAGTTTGTTTCTTATTGTAAAAATTATCCTGTAATTAAAAGCTGTTGCTGCTGTTGGATAATAAATTATTATTATTCTTATTATTATTATTAAAAAAGACGTTTTAAAATAAATTTTGTTCATTTTTAGCCGTTTTTAAGATTTCCCGGCTATAGTGCTTTCTTTTTCTAGGGCCCTTGAAGAGCGTTATAACGAAGTTTTACTGTAAATAGTAAATATGCTTTTCTAAAGAAAATGGGCTGAATGGGATAAGCAAGTAGTAGCAACAAACTCATCAAACTTGAAATTAAGAATAGTTATTGGTTGGTTATATAGCGGACCTGTAGTTTTGAAAATGATCGCCATAAGTATTATAAATGTAATTATTTTACTGATGGTAACATTCGAAGTTGTCATTAATAATAATGGCCCCCTCGTGAATATCAACGAAATCGAATTGCTCGATCCAACGGCGTTAAAGTACCTTCCCCCGAATTGCTCCCATCGCATACAGCCTTTGGATGTAACCTTCATGAAGCATTTGAGTCAAGCTGGCAAGTCGTTTCTAATATTCGACCTCTGTTTGAGTCCCTATTATGACGACGAAGCTTGAATGGATACAATGGGTAAGATCAAACCCGGAAAAAATGGTAATGCTGTTCGAAATCTCGAAATTATTTGCATAGGCTTGTTTAAGCGTTGTATGTATACGAACTGCTATAAACGAGTTCGAAGATGCTGGTATTTAGCCTGTAAATCCCAATATTTTTACGGGCGCAGATTTCTTGACTCTTTCACGACTGACATTGAATTACAAAATGCGCCAGCTACTCAAAATTCGTCCGATACCTGATAGTCTGAAAAGAGTAAAAACATCGTTACTTTGCTCTCCTAATAAGATCATGATCATCATGAAATCAGGAGAAAAAAGAATTACTAGAAAAACTACTGCAATTTTAACGAAATCTGTTTATTAATCTGAATTAGAACAAGCCGTAGAAAAAATCGAACAAGCAAAATTAGAGAAAATAAGCTATTAAAAGAAACTAATAAAAATGCTAGAATTGTGAAAAAATAATAAAGACCAACATAAAGGAAAAGTACAAGGAAACGGAATAGGATGAAAACAAAGTCTAGTAAAAAGAAGAACAAGGGGACGATGACTCGGAAGGAGAAGATGATACGACTTGCCTTTACTGCAACAATGGTTACTCAAGGTCGATTGAGAGTTTGGTGTTCATGTGTGGATTTTGACAACGCCCATGACAATTCCGTGTTGGTTTGCGAGTTTTGTAAGCAACAAGACTAATATTTTCTTCTAATATGTAAGCACTAATCTCATCATAAACTATCTCTCTTACAAACGGAACGGCACATGGGCAAGCTTTCTTTTAATTGGTTTATTTTTCATACAAAATTAATTATTTTTTTAATCTAATTTAAATAATTATGTTCTTCTTTTTCTTCTTCTTCTTTTTCTTTTATTAATGACATAATTTTAACTTCTTCGTTAGTCACCCCATTCCGACCCGGGTTCTCGTATTTGTATTTCTCTTGTTTTCAAGAAGATTCAAGGAATAATATATTTTCATTTCCTCTTACCACATTTACTGCTTATGTCATTAAGTTTACGTAAAAGAGGATACATTAACAATACTCACATCATCGTCCGTTACTGAGGGAATATATTTTTCAACTGTCCATTTATTCGCATCCAACGCTAATTCGTTAAAATCATCTTCAAATATGATGTTTCCAGAACAAATCTGCTTGGTCGTATCTGCAACTGTGGTGCTTGAACGGTCACAGGATCCTCCACCGAGTTCTATAACAGGCTATGGTTACAAATATATTCAATGACAAGACAAGAGTTTTTCTAAATTGGTGGCATGTTTGTAAAGACCAGATCACAAAGGACATGATCTTTCAACGAGTGATATCAATCCATCACTTACCTGTTACTTCCCAGATTTGACCGCGTTTCGTATAACCGGTGTGCTTATATTGAACATAAACCCAATAGTGTATTTTATCGCCTATTCTCAATTCCAAATCTGGTTTTTCGAATATCCATTTTCCGTTCGTCGGCGAATTGGCTTCTCCGACGATATCGCCCTCCCTGGAATCATTTAGGTTGTCGTTTAGTTGTCCGTGAAAGATGAACATTTCTAGTCCAGGTTCGTCTAAAATCGAATATGTTTTCATTATCGAGACGGGAAATTCGGAAGAAAATCACTGATATGAACGAGATGTGCATACAGGCTTGGGTATATGTAATTGACGCACCCCTATAGAATTGCACTCACGTATACTGCAGGCAATTTCTAAGAAATAGATAACGATAAGTTTCGAGAACCGTGATGTGACAACGATATCTTTTTCCGTTGAAACCAACCCGACAACATGGCCAAGACTATAGATAAACTTTAGTTCCAATTTTATCAACTTACGTTTGCGTCAGTAGACATCTTAAGCACTATACATTGCAAAATTATATATAGTAGATATTTTGTTGAATTCAAAATTACAAGAAAGTGACATAATTGTACTCGGTCACCTCAAAAACTTATGTGATTTGTTTATCATTATAAAATAATTGCATATTTTGAGGATATGACTCGAGTTCAGAAACCGTAGACATGATCGGAAATGAACCGTAAGAAGGAGCATGTGGAGGGTGGGAAATATATAAGAATGAGCGCTTGGAATGTGAGAAGTACGAATGGAAAAGAAACCGAAATGGTCTCATCATCGAGCGTTCCAACCTTGTTGGACTATGGTTAACATCATAACGTTTTAACGTCTTATGAAATCCATTTAACGAGATTGATCAACCCCTTTGTTGCTTCCTTCCGTTAAAGTCCTCTGTGAGTTTTGGCTGCCCGTTGTCACGCGTATATTGGCGCCACCGTTCTCTAAATCCATGGACAGGATTTTCCCAAGAGCTCACCAATTTCGCCCCAGGAGTGTCGTTTGCTCACAGGGTGCCAGCCAGCTCGTCGGCGGAGGAGTGGGGAATTAAATTCCAAAAAAGCTACTTTAGAGTGCCACCTGCTTTACACTTCCCTGTGTAGCCCTGGAAAAGCAGAAATCCTGAAGATGTTCAAAACAGGGGTTAGAAATTGGTTGGCGGTAGAAAAAAGGGGGGAACCTAATAAAAGCAAATAACTAATACGGTTGACGAGTCTGCTAAATAACGATTGGCCGAACAAAAAAATTTACAAATTTAAAAAAGGGAAATATGTAAATAACGAAATAAATAACTATAAAAAAATAAGTAAAGTTTTCAGCGAATCTGAGTTATCTAATAGTAAAATAATATCTACCGATTTCTTTGGCCAACGAACTTGTTTACAAAAAATAAGACAGTATCCACTAATTAAATATTGAATCTACCAATCGACCTCTTTAAATATGACTCAAATATGACTGGACTCAACATCTACAATTTTTCTGTTGCTTTTAAACTCTAAATGTATACAATAGTTAATTTCAGTTGAAACTTTGCTGACTCTAATAATAAAAAAAAAAAAAAAAAATGATAGACGGAAAGAGAAAACTGAGCAAAAGTTGAAGTATGGACTTAGCTGGATGTACCCTCGGTCATTGGTAGCGGGCTGAAGTCGCCTCTCAGTTCTCCCGTCTCCCGTTTTTCCAATGTAAAATTAGAACTGCCCAGAAATTACTTAAGCGGACGAGAAGTAGCCAGGAGTAATACAGCAAACAGAGCAGAATAAAAGCGGCCCAGTACTAAAACGGCCTGATACTAAAACGGCCCAATACGGAAGCGGCCTGGCATTAAAACCCCGTTCGATTGGGGTCAATTACATCCAAAATGACTACGGCAACACGTGCTTCAATTAATCCAAAAACATCGGTTCTCCCTCCCCCGCCCTTTCTCAATAACCGACGCCGGTTTGGCGATCTAAAACGATAATAAGGCGACGGAAATGCGAAGTATTTTCCCCAAATATCCAACGCAATGTTGAAGTTCACATGAACCCAATCTTGGAGGAAAATTCACTTCACGAAAACAACGTGATTACTCTGCCAAGGTCAACGATCTTCTGACCTAACCCCCAAATCAAACCGGAAACGGAAATTAGTTCTGTATGAGGATTCCCTCTACCGTCAAAATCGAGAAGCTATCGATAAGGATATTGATCGTAAGATGACTCCCAAGACCACGAACAAAGATTAAATAAAACGATAATTGTAACGATCGATATTACGCGAAGAGAAAATGAAAGAAAAACGTAACACCGTGCAGTTTTCCTTCATTCTTTCCTGTCCTTTGCTTTCAGTCTCCAATCCCCTATCTCCATCGTCTTCATATTCCCCTCCACAGCATCCCTCCATCTTCTCTTGGGTTTTCCTTTACCTCTTGGCCACATCGGAATCCGCTGGGTTATCTTCCTTATCGTATCCATCGATTTTCTTCTCACGATGTGCCCTACCCACTGCAGCCGTTGTGTCTTGATGCGTCTTGCAATATTTTCCTCCCTCGAGCTGGTCTTCTATTTCTTTGTTTGCTTTCAGCCTTATTATTCCCTGGCCCCAATATCGAGGTAGATTAATCCTCTTGTTCCCCCTTTCGCCGAACTCCTCTGTGAGCTCTGGCTGCCTGTGTTGTTTTCCTCCATTCTATCCTGTTCTTTGCCCTCAGTCTCCAGTCCCTTATCTTCACCGTCTTCATATCCTCCTACTCAGCATCCCTCCATCGTTTCCTGGGTCTTCCCCTACTTCTGGGTCAGATTGGAATCCACCGAGTTATTTTCCTTATTGCAGCCGTTGTGCCTTGATGCATCTTACAATATCCTCCCCTACCCCCTTAAGCTGGTCTTCTATTTCTTTGTTTGTTTTCAACTCTCTGACATTTGGCTCTAGTATCTTTCTCATTATTTTTCCACTAGCCTTAGGTCTTCTTGCTGTTGTTGATTAAGGTTTCATATATTTTTAGTTGGTTCCTCTTGCTCAGCATTTTGCTTTTCAGTGGTAGTCTGTTCTTTCTATATTGCTTTGCCAATCGTTCATTGTTTTTGTTTTATCTTTAGAAGATTATCAAATTCATCAATACCGGGACAACTGCTTCGCTGGCAAGGAAGTTAGCATTATAACCCAATTTTTCTGGCAGTGATATTTAAAATATCACTAAGCTTGGAACACAGACGCACGTGAACTTGAACTGTGTTATGATAGGAATTGTATAATCAAATACAAATGGTAATAATACACCCACTCAAATAAAATAAATCAAAATTTTGTCGTTCTTTTAAGTGACACACTTTCACACAGAAAAACCAGACCAAACTTTCCGACGATAGTGTATGTACACAAACATCTTCCATATTGATGACGTCGTACGTAATCAAGTAATTTTCACTAATTTAACCGACATCAAAATTCGTAAATAATTACCGACTAATGTACGGATGTTTCTTCGTCAATCCCATATTCTGTTTAGCTATGCGACAGGATGAATAGAGATAGAAATAACCGCATATGATAAGTATTCGACATAAAATTAATGGGAATTACCTGGTATGGACACGACAAGTCCCGCCGGTGATTTAGCTTGTAAGGTAATTGTAGGGAAAACATAAGTACCGGTGCTCACACCGCACCAAATTAAAATTATTAACACTAACAGAGAAGAACACAATATGTTCATATTGACGTGTAGTTCATTAACTATACTTCTGAACAATAACTCGCGATCTCTATTCTTGTTTTAATTTCTGCCGTTGATCCCTCTTGACCTTACCACAAAGTTTGATACGACTATCATCTTCGACCCGGTATCTTCCAATTCCAAGTGCGTACTGATACTAGAATGTAAACTGGGAAACAAGCGCTAACTACCATTCGGATTTATGTGGAAATTGGTGTTTAATATTGACGATATCGTTCGTCGGTTGGAATTCCTTCATATGTATTATCATTTATCGTTTTTTTTTTTCGGACAATAAATTGGAAAGAGATGCGGATATAAACGTTTATTTTCGGAAACTTTCGTTTAAGCTTAATATCTAAGTTTACAGAGATTTTTTCAAACAAAATTGTATTTATAAATACGTAAATGTGTTTCGTGATCGTGTTTGGTTACATTGTTGAAAACCGGAGTGATAACTTGAAAGTAGTGAAAATTAAAATTATTGAGTGAAACGAAAATGAATAATTGTATCTTTGGGAAAATCAAAATGAGAAAGTTCAGTTTAAAAGAACAGTGACCTCATTTCGAACTAAATTAGCTTAATCAACAATTTTCAAATCCAAATGTAATTAATTATGTACAACACGTAATTATGTAATGTACAACATACATCCATATATCCTGACTTGTTTGGAAGCACTTTCGGAAGGAGAAAACTTGCTCTAGAATAAAAGATCAAGTATGTGGTGTCATATTTATTACGGACACATTTTTTGTTGTATTAAAAAATAGAAAATGCCCTACACCCCTAGGTAAGAGGGCCTTTTGATAATATATATATATATATATATATATATAAATAGCCTGGGCAAACAACAGTAATTACCAAATAAGTTACAACAGCCTACATATACACTAAACTACTCGCATACAGTGTACTGAATAGAGTAGGGAGTCGGCGATGCTGTCCTAACTTATTTCGTAATTGTACGCTGTTACCGCAGTTTGCCCAGATTATAATATAATAATTTGGAGTTAAAAGGAAAATTTAGTAGACAAGGCAAACGTATACAAAAAGATAAAAATGGATAGAACCAGATTTATAAAAACGCCAAACAATCTTTTACGTCACTTAAAAATTCGAATTTTTATTTCAAAATTTGTATTTAGACTTTACGTTAGTTTATAAACAACTTTGTTTTATAACATTTTTGTAACAAATAATAAATAATGGTACTTATCCCTCGAAGCATTTTCATACTTTCCTAATTTATTAACAGCCTGTACATGTGATCTAAAGTTTTCTTATCCTTAATTCATTTTCTCAACAAGTAGAACTTTTTATAAAGAATCACTTTTGGTCGTAAAATGAATAATAAAGATTTTTTCCCTAATGGGTACCCCCATCCGCGGACACACGGTATATTAGTGGCTGGAACGGACAATAATCTGAAAGTTTCCAAGTGAGAAATAGAGTAAGACAGGGCGACCCTTTCTCTAACCCTGTTCAATTTAGTTTTGGAAGCAGTCATAGGAAACAGCGAAATAGAAAAGAAAGAAACGATATTTAAGAACAATCATCAATGTCTAGCTTATATTGATGACTTGGAAATATTGGCCAAATCCAAAAATACCCTAAAAGAATTATAGCAAAATTAGGAAGTGAAGCAAGAAAATTCGGACTAATAATTATTGAGGAGAAAACTAAGTAAATGATCATGGGGATGGAAAGACAGGAACGGGATGGAAACCTAAAGATAACTACCAGGAATGGTAAAAACTATGGGTTTGAGAAGGAGAAGAATTTAGTTATTTGGGAGTACGACTGAAGGAGAACGGGCGTGAAGATCCAGAGATCCAAGCGAGAAGAGCAGAAGGAAATCAAACCTATGGGAGTTTAAGAATGCTGATGAAATCTAAATACCTATCCAGAAGGACTAAACTGCGTATATATCAAACAATATTAAGACCAACGCCTACGTATGCTTGCGACACCTGGGTGCTTAAAAAATCAGAGGAGGAATAATTGGAAAGATTGGAACGTAAAATACTAAGAAGCATTTTTGGAGGAAGCCTGAAAAAGAGAACCAACCAAGAAGTCTACAAACAGTACAAAGAACCCAGAATGACAACATACATACATGGTGAGACAACGCTTAAGATGCCTAAGATATGTAGAGCAAATGGCAAGTGAAAGAATGCTGAAGACGATTTTGGGGAGGAGACGGAGAGGAAGGCCGAGGTCGAGGTGAATGAACAGAGTGAAGGATATAAAGAAAGCGAATAGTAATGACTGGAAAATGATGGAGAAATATTGTTAATAGTTTTGTGTGCTAGTGAAGGAATGGAAAGTCTTACTAATGCTTTAGGCTTCAAAGGCCTATAGTCCAAATTAAATAATATATTAGTGTCAAGCTGAAGAACGTAGTACAGAAGATTGGGGTAGTAACAGTCATCGCGTAATGGTAGTCACAAGTGTTTTAACTAATCTAGTCGTTTCGAGAACTGCTACTTCAACTTTCGACCGTCGTGCATGCCTAAACAAAATCTAGATTCGTCACTAAACAGAACACCACGCCATTCAATATTCCAATGATTTTTCATTGCACCATTGCAACCGTTGCTGACAATGTTCCGCAGTCAAAGGAAGCACAAGTTGCGGAAGATATGATCTTAATCCAAAACTCCGGATTCGGCGATAAACTGTCCTAAGGGTTACATAGCGTCCTTCTTCACCAAATCATTGGTCATTAATTGCCCGAGTAGCGGAAAAACGATCTCTAAATGACAATTGTCTTAAGCGACGATCTTGACGCTCATTCGTTTTTCTTGAAGCACCGGTTCACCTTTTACGACGTCCCTGACCATGCATGACACACTCGTATTACAATAGACAGATTTCGATTTACACGGTTAACAATCTTCCCAAATGCAAACCAATAATTCGACCTCTATCGAATTCGCTTAATTGCTGGTAATTGACGCGTTGCCGTACTCTAGGCATAATCAAACAAACAAAACAAGTAAAGAACAGAATAACAATCGAAATAATGTTAATTAACAATGAAAAAAACAACAAATTGAACGATAAATACAGATCGAAAAAGCTAGCAAAAAATTAATAATAACTGTCAAATGTGACGTTATGACATTACCACTTGATCTCAAAAGTTAATCAATTATTATTTAATGGTAGCCCAACAAATCTACCAACTTTCAACAAAAATATCCTACTCCTTCTTGGTGTTGCAATTTCTATGTCACTCAGTATATTTGCATTTTCTATTGGTAATTCTTAAAGTATTATACTATAATACGTCCAAATCTTTCAGAAATTAGTTAAAGATTAATGAAAATAAAAATACAGTACTTTTTATAGATTCAGACTATTCTACATTTATTTTATTTTTATATCTTGCAGTGTCCATTCTATTATGAGCGGTGGTGTATATATTAGACCTGCCCTTATTTCTATGAAGATTTTTCAAAATGGCGGCGCATAGGAGAGTAGGGTCCAAAAAGTTTCCATTTTATGCCACAATGCTCCATGTAAAATTTGGGCTCGATCCGACGACTCTAAGTGGACCCAAAATTGAGTTGAATAATAAGACAAGGTTTTATTATAAGAAATTAGGAACTTTATTCGGCATTTTTGGAAAAAACTCAATTTTGGTAAGTTTTGCTAATATTTCGTAATTTTCTTATTTTTATGTTATTCTTCACTAGACTACCTTTTCACTAAGCTATTACTCAGAAAAATCTGATAAAAAATAATAAAGTTACAATATCTTAAACATTAACTAAAGATGTTTTTTTGAACGATGGATATTTTTTGCGATAAGCTTCAACAACTTGCAATAAGAATTGCTTTTCGTCTTCTTTGTTGGTCAATATCCGATTGTAGTCCTTCATGAACTTCACTCCTCTTTCAGCGGTGTCATTAACGACGGCTAAATTTTTGCAGAAAACGCGGCCTTCTTTAAAACTCTCGTTGGTTTCCCATGTTGATGGGTCAAATTCCAAAAACTCCGGCGACAAACAGAACCGCACAAAGAAATTGTTAGTCTTGTTTGAAATGAAGTCGCTCAAGCTATGGTTCGCGAATGTTTGCGGTTTTGAAACGGCTCGATTTTGATCCACTTTGATAACAGGCTCATCGTATGCAAGGCGCTCAACCACTTTTCTTTTCTGTTCAAGAGAAACATTCGAGTCAAAGAAAGCCAAAGCCATTGGTTCTGCTGATAAATACCACATCTGGTTACTCATCTTCTTCAATATGGCAGCAGAAACTGGAGCATCAATTTGAGTGTATTCAATGGAATCTCGTATGAAATTGAAATCCTGGTTTGGAGCATTGATTGGATTTGTACAACCAATCCATGCACGAATGTAGATTCGCGCCAAGAAAATGCACACGTCGCGCAATCCACTCAGTTCTCTGGCCGTCAATGTGAAATGGTTGCGCACTCATTCGTTTAACAGTTGTTCTCTCGTTCTTGGCCTGGTTGTGTGTGTGTGTGTCTCGACACGGGTTGCCACAATAATTAAATCAGATCACGGTATTTTGCAGGAAAATGTAATAACTAATTCAGAAGTAAGCAGCAACGCAGTTATGCTAAATAACAATGCCGCTAGAGATGTGCGCGTGACGTGATTTTTCCGCGTTACGCGTGTTTCACGTGTAATTTATTGGAGAATAACATAAAAATAAGAAAATTACGAAATATTAACAAAACTGTTACCAAAATTGAGTTTTTTCCAAAAATGCCGAATAAAGTTCCTAATTTCTTATAATAAAACCTTGTCTTATTATTCAACTCAATTTTGGGTCCACTTAGAGTCGTCGGATCGAGCCCAAATTTTACATGGAGCATTGTGGCATAAAATGGAAACTTTTTGGACCCTACCCTAGGCGCCGCCATTTTTGAAAAATAAGGGCAGGTCTAGTATATATACATACATGTTTTCTGCAAATGTGATATAAAGTGAATTCTCTTTCTTCAAAATCATTTCCTCTTTCCTATCCGAGATAATTTCCATGTTTTCCAATTTTTTAATCAAAAATAGAAGTTAATGTACATATTTGTAAGTGACCGTGCACAGAAAGCAAATTAAATTAAATTCTATAGATGAAAAGTTTCTCGGTAAGACCACTGGAAAATTGTTCTTTGTTTTATTTATGGAACCGGAACATTTCTGGTTTAGTAATGAAATTAATTGTCCCATTTGCTAAAGAACGATAATATTTCAGTAATGTAATTTATTGCAATTGTAAACACTGAGACGAGCAACTACCATAAATAATATTCCTTATTGCTATTACCGTAAATAATTACTACTTTAAAACGATTTCCATGTTACCTGGTAATTCGACGCGCAATCCTTTCGGCGATAAAGCGATAAATTTCAAATCCGGAAAACTATATTGTGCCCATGCTATTCCGTTCAACGTACACAATAGAAATAACGCACTATACATTCTTTCATCCATCCTTGAATGTCATCAAAGTACAACTACGGCTAAATGGTGTAACGTCCGCGACTTGCCAACGTACATACATATGTGTTTGTTCGGTGTATTTGATGGGTAAGAGAAAACTAGCACTGATATTGGAGGTGAGTTCGACCTTCGCGATTACCAGCTGAGTTGAACCGCAGCAACTTTTGGGTTTTTTTAAGTAGTGCATGCTTACGTCATTTGATACCCTGAAATGTGCATGAGATCTCGAGAAATTTCATCAGGTAATTCACCTTTAGGAAGTTCAAGAAAATAATAATAAGAAAAATACTTCGTCCTCTAACTTGCAAATTTTCCCAATGTTTGTGATTTACTACGTAAAAAGATCAAATAAAATTATTTCATTACGAATCCAGTGCGGAAACTTTCTTTATAACTAGAATTGCTCAATTTGCGCCAAAAGCCACACGCATAAAATAAATGGTCAGAAATAAATTCTAATACGCGCTCAAACACATACCTACCATCTTAAAAGTTATCCGTGAAATCATAAAGTGAATAACATCTGTAAAATATCTGCAATATTAGATGTTTCCACAGTTAATTTAGCAAACCGAGTGGGGCGTGAGCAAGAAATGTCCGTCTATAGACGGTCTTGCCGATTTGCACGTAATAAAACATCACATATAAATTTTATCTATAAATAAAGTTTTATTGCGAGACAAAAGCAAAAAAATACCTATTATTTTCGATGGTAATAGTCCCAGAAACAATTTTTATCGATGTGACCCCATAAATACAGGTCGCATTTGGAATAAACGACTTGGGTGTCAGATTTTTTATTGGCCTTTCTATTCACCCAAATAGGAAAATGATCGACACCATCGAACCGAACATCAGCAACTTGATGAACAGCTTTTTTCCAATACCTGATATACCAGACTATGGTGATAAAGGCTCATCGAGATTTTGAGCAATTGATGGTCGCCCTACCGACCGGTTTCTTTTATGGAAACAAGTCCAGCAGCTATTTCATACCGGAAATCTGGAAGTTGTAAAAGCAGCTGTTCATCGGACACATTGTCGGAAGCATTGGTCTTCTCGGCGTGCAAACGTTTGTATAAAATGAGTGCATTTGTACAGGCCATGTCCATAAAATGGTAGAACAATCTTAATAAGGGTGATAGCAAGGACTGTGGTGTAATTTACTGACACAAATATCACATCGGTAAACTCCTCACCACACAATTGTTTATAATAAAATCGATACAATTATTTGAAACATCAACTTTTAAGGAGTTTACCGAACAATCTTATCATAATATTTCGAGTCTTAGCTCGAATATGGTATCGATCCATGAACCCATCCATAAGATGTACTCCACCCATGTGAGTATTGTATTCTCGAATAATTTCAGGGCAGTTGATTTCGATGAATTTCTTCTGCTTTCTATCATACCGCGGAGCCTTTTTGGTTGTTCATCAGGATTGGTTCTTCCGAAGCGTTCAATGCCGACATATGTCGATGCCAGGCGGACACATTTGTTATCCTTCCATAACACAGTAAAGAGCGGGAAATTTTTGCACACACAAACCGGCAAGACCGTCTTAATAAGGTCTTCAATATTCCGTTTTGAAAGCACAAGTTTTTAATTTTTTCACTTCAAATACATTATAAAACTCAAATATAATATGTTAACTACTTATCGCCAAATTATGAAGCTGATCAATTTAGTCTAAGTGTGGTTTTTTAATAGTTGCGACAAATTAAATTTGCGAAATAATTTTTGATGCTAATTTGTTGACTTTTTGCACTTGATTGATCACAGCTGACAAACGACTTGGCAGTATGTCTTGGAGAGTATAACAAATGTTAAGAGGTATTGTGTGCCGACATTTTTCACTATTTAAAAGCGAACAAATTTATAATGCAGCAATTGAGCCCAGAAATCGAAGACCGTCCTCAGACCAGCCTGTGAACACTACTTCATCTACTGGCCTACACTCTCCCTTTGTGCTTGATGCTTTGTTTGCTGTTTTATGAGGTATCTTCACATTTCTTTCCTCCTAATTTCTAAATATAAAATGGCAATATGGTTGAGACCTTTTTACAAGTAGAGAGAACTTACTTTATCCTTGCGAATTGGAGTTCAAATTCATAAAATTATATACCAAGTCCACACCACGTCTGTCCAGCTACTCCGCACCGTTCAATTCGATATTTAACAAAGTTAATGTCACAAATCTAAATCTTGGCTCTAACCACTGCTGTTAGTAGAAACATGCAAGTTTTACCATTCGAAGGAACTTCCTACAATGCTTTTGAGTTGTTACCTGTCAGGAATTTGACGTTTCATCAATTTTGATGTTGTCACATGTAAATTTGACTCTCGTATGTCAAAATCTTCAGATGTTCAGATGTACGTAAATTTCTCTTCTTCTTATTCTTAATCTTTCACCTTTTCTACTTTTCCGTGTAAGGTTCGGAGCTACCGAGTCGTATACATACGTATACCGTACCGCTCACTGGTATTTTCGCAGCATAAGTAACAGATCTATTTTAGAATTTTAAACTCCTACGCTCCACCTCGATCGGGTTTGAAGCCCATACCTACTCACTGTGAAGCGCATGCTTTACCACTTATTGTTAGCCACTAAGCGTGTTTACGTAAATTTATATAGTTAAATGTCAAATTTCTGTCAGATGTCAAAATCCTACCGTATTAAAATTTGATACCACACAAATTTATTATTATTAAATTATCGACTATGTTAAAATCTTCAGAATTTGCCTGCTCCGTCGGTGAGAAAAGTAGTATTTATTGTATTTTGATGGTTGCGAGTAGATTATTTTTGAGGATTATCTACCAAAACGAACGCAAGATATTCTTCTAATCTCTTAACTGGTCCCTTGCGGTTGGCACATTGCAAGAAACGGCCTGGAAAGTTGCTCAAATATCCGTTATTACAACACGATAATGTAAGACCCCATGACGCACGAAGAACGAAGGTAAATTGTTACCACATCCACTTTATTCGTCAGATCTGGCTCCCAGCGATTTCATCTGTTACCAAATTTAAAAGAACCACTACGGGGTATTCGATTTGAGACCTTAAAAGGGGTAAAACTTGCTATAAAACGATAGCAGAAATACCAAAAGGTTCTTTGAGGACGGTTCAAAAAACTAGTTTTACGTTGGGATAGCTACATTCAATGTAATGGAGATTATAATGAACACCAAATTTTGATGAAAATTGACGGAATAAAATGTTAGCCAAATTCCTAGAATTTTGCAAACATTCCTCAACTTTCCCTTGGAAATTTAAGTATAGATGCTTCAAGACATAGTAAATCAATTAGTAAAAGGTTTTCCTAATAAATGTTAACCAAAGAAAACAATTTTTGGTGTCAAATGTATGTCTTCGGGATGGGACTATTCGTATTTAAAAGCAATATGAACGGAGGACTAGTATGTATTTCGCTTTCAGAGCGCCGAAATATAGAGATAAATTTCTGATTTAACCCCAAGCCCAAATTACACAAAATCTGGAATAAAATTTACGCGGCAAATTAAAGCGATACGTCGAAAAAGACAGAGAAAACAGAAAAATATAATAAACACCACAATAGCTAGCGGTAATAAACGAATGTCTATATATTTGACAGGATTACGTACACGATACGATTATAGCAGGAACGGTGCAGTGTAATTTGGTGCTGCTTGCGCCCAATCAGAATTTACTATAAAAGTGGTGTGTTCAGAAATTCGCCTGTCTATTTTTAAACAAGGTATAGCGGTGACTCATTGCTAAGATATGGCTGTTGAATTCGAAACAATGAATCGGTCTGTTGTCACAGTCCTGCAAAACTAGGAATTTTATAATGTTACCAATTGACTGCTGCCATAATCGATAAAAAATACAGGTCATTTACACGTAAACACTTTAACCGCAGGTTATCTTAGGTGATTGTTTCCACTTCTTAAGTAATTGATATTGCCTGCCATTATATATATATATATATATATACATATATATTGTATATATATAGCAGCGTTCACAGGCCTTTTAGACCCATTGCTTTGTAAAATGTTTCAATTTTTCCCTGTCCCTTGCAATTATTCTCCAGTTCGCGAATACTTTCTCCGCCAAGTCTTCACTCACTGCTTCTCTCCATTTTCTCCTCAGCCTTCCCCTCCTTCTCTTTTCTTCTGGGTCTCTCCATCCTACATGTTTCACTATTATGTCCTCCTGCATTCTTTCCATATGACCCGCCCACTGCATTCTCCGGGCTTTAGTTACTTGTACATGGTTCGTTGTATAGTGCATGGATCTCATCATTAGTGCGTCTCTCCCACATGTCGTCCACCTTCTTCCCTTCGAAGTATTTTTCTCTCCCATATCTCTAACTTTATTTGTGAGCTTTTTGTCAACGACCATGTTTCGCAGCCATATAGATATGATTTATTGTTTTCCTTAAGATATACAGGATACCCTAAGGCACAGTGTTCCACCCGAAGGTACTACACCGTGGCCGCAGCCATATAGCAATGTCGGTCTCAAGACAGTCTTATACAGTTGTAATTACGTTCTCGTTGATATATTCTTGGATTTTAATATGTTTGAGGTTCCCCCGCGCATCTGTTGCTCTTAGCTATCCTTAAGTTTATTTCAGTTTCCTCTTTGCATTTGTTGTCTATCAGAGTTCCTAGGTACATATATTCTTCCACTTCCTCAAATTCGTATAACTCCTTTCCTCCAGTTTGGACACTTAGTTTCTGTTTCCCGTTTAACCTATTTTTGTTCCTTAGTTCCATATATTTAGTTTTGCTCTCACTAATCTCTAGTCCCATTCTACTTGCTGCAGTTATTATGTTTCTGTTAGTTCCTCTAGGAGTTTCTTATTTCTGGTCAGCAGCAATATGTCATCAGCATATGCAAGACACTGGTGACTCTTATTGAATAGTGTTCCGTTCTTGTTTATGTTGCTGTTTTTAATTATCACTTCCAACACTGCGTTAAATAGCAGTGTAGAAAGCGGGTCTCCTTGTGTTACGCCGTTCTTCACTTTGAAACTCTCTGATGTCTTTCCGGTTACTTTAACTGCGCATATTGTGTTCTGTAGTGTCATCTTTACTATACTCGACTCGCCGAACAGATGCAGTAGCAAATTATGGCAACCTTGCAATGCAAATCTCCGACTCACACAGCATAAATCACATGTAAACATATCAAAATAATAACCTCATTTTGTATTTGACATAAATAAAAGTTGCAAAATAAGTACTAATAATTTTCTTATTTCTTCAAGTATGTTTTGTTGAATTAAATTATGCATCTCCAATATATAGAATTATATATAGTAAATAAAAAATACACAATGGTTTTAAGATCTATGTAATATATAAATACAAAATAAGGAAACAAATAATTAATATTTTTTTTTGGTACGTATTTATATAACAGTATCCTAAAAAATTAACTCACTGTACAAATAGGTATAATCAAAAATAATAAATTTTATACATATTACAAAAATTTAATACAGTAAAGGAATTAATTATGACACACTAAAACGTTCTTAACATGTATCTTCTTCGCTATTAGATGATGTAGACGAATCATCATTAATTGTAATGATTAACAGCTCTATGTGCATACCTATGAGATTGTCAAGTTCTCACATTTCCTTCTCTGTTTGAATAACATGTTTAATAGCATTTTGCCAATTTTCAACAGAAATATTGTCAATACCTCGTTGAAATAATTCTTTCACGTCTGCCAATTTAAATGTGGTGTTATGTCTCGCAACATACCCCTTCACTTGTGGCCATATTAGTTCAATCGGGTTTAATTCACAGTGATAAGGGGGAGTCTAAGTACCTTTCTATTAGTGTTGTCTATTAATTCATTAACAGCATATTTCGGAGGGCTAGATAAATGTTCTTTAATTAAAGCTAACAATTCTGCTTTTACCATGTTTTCTTCATATGCAATACTATTTTCCCTCATCCAGTTTTGCATTTCTAATTTGCGACTATTAGTTGTAGGTGGCTTATTCAATTTACGACTATGGTATGGAGCATTGTCAAAAATTATAACGCAATTTTCTTTTAAATTGGGGAGAATACATCTCATCCACTCTTCAAACCTTTCTGCGTTCATGTCTTCATGATAATCTCCTGTTCTCTTTGATTCAAAGAGGAGTAAACCATTTTCTACAAATCCTTCATCCGAGCCAATGTGTGCAATTATAAATCTTTTGCCTTTGCCTGAAGGATTTTTAAGACCTGTACTTAAATCTTCTATAAATGCTTGTCTTGCAGTGACAACAGACATATCTGTCCATACTTTATTTACAGTATGTCCAGCATTTACCCAAGTTTCATCCAAGTAATATATCGGGGTACCATTTTCACGATATTTCTTAATTTCACGAAGGTATTTCCGTCTCCAGGTAATAATGTCATCTTTTTCTTTTAAAATACTGTTTCGAGCTCGCTTATTGTAACTACAAACATAATTATCTTATGATTAGTATATAGAATTTAAAGTAATAAATATTTGTACCGAAAGTTTAGTTCCTTTAATAATGATCTGAGAGTCGTAATTTTGAAATTAGGAATGTCATCTCTTTCATTTATCACTGTGAGAATTTCTTGAACTGTTGGAGGTTCATTTTTAAAAAAGAATGAATGTACAATTCTTCGTATAGCATTTTTCATTTCATCATCCACTCTAAAACAGCCCTTTTTCTATGATATTTTCTTGGTGGTTGTAATTCGTGACTAGTGTTATGTTCTTTCACAATATTGTAAACACTGCGTTCAGTAATTCCTGTAAAAGATACTATAATAGTTACTATGATTTGGTTATCGTTTTTGGAAAGATACCTGCTGCTTTGGCTGTCATTTCAACACTAACAATTTTAGAAGTGCTAGGCTCTTCTTGAAATGTTTTAAATATATTCAAAACCTTCTGTTTATCTTCTACCGTAAAATGTTTTGAAACTCTCTTCTTAGGAGGTGAGTTTTCCATAATGTAAGTATATACGATAATATAGCAAGAAATAATGTATAACCTACAAAACAATAATGTATTATTGGTGCACTAGAACGATCGATAAATAGTCTTCAGAAACACTGGTTTATGAAATATAATAGATAATGGATCATTTACAAAGAAAGCTAATAAAATCTAATATTCCAAATGCAATATGGACGCGATTTTTATTCTATTGTAAGCGGCCATCCTGATCGACCAATTACAAACGTTATTGGTTATGTGACCTATTAAACACACATTGTTGCCATAATTTACTACTGCATTTGTTCGGCGAGTCGAGTATAGTGCAATTAGTTTGTCCGGAACATTCAGTATTCTCAGTACGTCGAAAAGCCCTCCTCTGTTGACGGAATCGTATGCTACTTTAAAGTCGATAAATAGCATGTAAGTCAGAATTTCATATTCATACATTCCTACGAGGTTTTGTTTCAGCGTGAAAAGTTGATCCGTTGTTGATCTGTTTTTCCCGAAACCAGCCTGGTACTCCCCGAGAGTTGGCTCTATGAATATTTCCAGCCGTCTCTTAATCAGCGTGGCCAGGAGTTTGTATACGGTGTCCAATAAGGCTATTCCCCTATAGTTGCTGCATCCGGTCCGGTCTCCTTTTTTGAAATAACGGGATTATGACAGCTGTATTCCAATGATGCGGCATTACCTCTGTGTTCCAGATTTCCTTAACCAGTTCATATATCTTTAGAATTACCACCTTACCCCCGTATTTGATATTTTCTGCTGTCATCTCGTTTTCTCCTGGGCTCTTGCTTTTCATTGAGTTTATTATTTCTTCTATTTCTGTTATTGATGGCTCTTCGATACCTTCGGTATTTTGGTCGTCTTGCTTCGCCTCCGCATTTTCTCTTTAATTTTTACGTCGTCTTCTTCCTCCTGGTTCTTCCCATTGAGTAGCTCTTCAAAGTACTGTATCCATCTTCCGTTAATTTCGCTTGTGGACCCCAGCAGCTGTCCATTCTTATCTTTGAAGTATCGTTGAATCGCTTTGCTTTCCGTTCTGATGTTTTTGACATCTTTGTAGAGGTTTCTAATTTCTTTTTTTTTGTGTAACCTTCCTCGATCTTTTATAAAATGTGTTACTAATACTTTCGTTTTCTTGCCTTACACAGATGTTTAACTTGTTTCTTTTGTTCGTTATATTCGTCCTGGTCTTTTTGTTTTTTTAGTTTGCAAGAATTTTTGCTATATGTAGTTTTGTCTTGTTGTTACCTGCCATTATACTAATGCGAAATTAATAGATATCGTACTCGTTTATGGCAAATCCGTCCAAAACTAATGTGCGCGCTGGAAGACGAAGTGCGGAGTTAGTTCCTAATAGAAATTTACCGGCATTGGCAGCACAAATATTTATTGATGTTGTTCAACATGCACGCGATGCAAGTTCTCTACAAACACAGCGAAGTCGAATATTCGTGCAGAAGAAGCGGTATTAAATTTAGTAGAGGATGATACTAGAATAAGTATTCGCCAAATTGCAGGGCAACTTCATTTGCTCCGTTCAATAGTGTGACGAGCTTTTAGGAGGAATCCGTTGCATCCCTATAATTCTCTATAGGTGCTCACTTTATCCCCAGGAAATGCAGTTTTGTGAATTGCTATTAGAAAGAAGTGCAAAAGATAATATCTTAACACGAATACTATTCTCCAATTAAGCTAATTTTTCTCGCGAAGGAATTATTAATGCCCACAATAGACATTATTGGGCTATGGAGAATCCCCATGCTATGCGCCGTACTGATTACCGACGACAATTTTTCCTCAATCTAATGGTGCGGCATTATACATAACTTCATTGTTAAACCATTTGTGTTTCCGCATTGTCTGGACGAAAAAATTTATTCCGAATTTACCCACAAAATGAGTTACCGCCATTACTCGAAGAACTACCGGTCAATATTCGATAATAATAGATGTGGTTTATAAACGATGGGGCTCCTCCACATTTCCGCGTAGATATTTGCCGTCATTTAAATCACACATACGAGAATCGTTCGATAGGCCGCGGAGGACCGATCGCTTAGCCCCTCGGTCACCCGACTTAGACCCCCAAGATTCTTTCTTGCGGGGCCACCTAAAACAATTAGGTTATATTACCGAAGTAAATGACGTAGACGAATTAGAAAATCGCATAAATGCGTCAACATATACAAGTCGTCAACAAAATGTCTCATTATTCATTACTACGGCGAGTACGTTTATGTATTGAGGTTGATGGCGGCAATTTCGAACATATGTGATAACGGCGCTGATAACATCCGACTGGGTATGTAACTTTGTTTTATATTTGAAAAGATTTAAAAGTCATTTCCATCCACTTTATTACCTTAAATGATACTTATTATTATAATTTCTATGTAAAGTTGAGGCGCACACTGTATATGCATATATACATATCTACACGTTTTTAGAATGTGACTTAAATTCCATTCTCTTTCTTCGAAGTCATTTTCTCTTTCCTATCCGAGATAATTTCCATGTGTTCCATTTTTTAATTAAAAATAAAAGTTAATGCTCATGTTTGTAAATCACCGTGCACACAAAGCAAATTAAATTAAATTTTATAGATGACAAGTTTCTCGGTAAAACCACTGGAAAATTGTTGTTTGTTTTATTTATGGAACCGGGACATTTCTGGTTTAGTAACGAAATTAATTGTATCCCATTTGCTAGAAAACGATAATATTTCAGTAATGTAACTTATTGCAATTGTAAACTCTGAGACAAGTATCTACCATAAATAATATTCCTTATTGCTATTACCCCAGATAATTACTACTTAAAAACACGTTACCTGGTAATTCAACTCGCAATCCTTTCGGCGATAAAGCGAATAATTTCAAATCTGGAACATTGTATTGTAGATATACACATGCTATTCCGTTCAACGTACACAGTACAAATAACGCACTACAAATTCTTTCATCCATCCTCGAATGTCATTAAAACACAACACGGCTAAAAGGTGTAACGCCCGCGACTCGCGGATGTAGGCGTTTGTTGATGGGTAAGAGTGAACTAGCATTGGTATTTTGGAGGTGAATTCGACCTTCGCGATTACCAGCTGGATTGAACCGCAACAAGTTTCGGGTTTCTAAAACAAGAACGTTAGCGCGGTTATCTACAGGTCACAGGTGTTAACGGGGAACGAGTCATTCACTATTTTGTTACGGTCTGATCTCGCGAAGAACAAATTATGGAAAGTGCATGTTTACGTCATTTGACACGGTGGAATATGCATTAGATCGCGAGAAATTTCATTAGAAATTCACGTTTGAAAAGTTGAAGAGTTTCCCGATTTTTGTGATTTACAACATACCGAAGATGACCGAAATGACAATGGAAATAAAATAATACGGAATCAAGTTATATTTTATTTTTCAATATAATTCCCTCCAAGCTCGATACACTTCGTTCAACGTTTCTCTAGCTTCTGAGTTCCCTTCCGGAACTAACTTCCTTCGACGCTTCCAAAATAATCATTTACAGCCTCCATCAGTTCTTCATTCGACCAACTCTCTTTTCACCCAGAAATGTTTTGAGTTTCGGATCCAAATCAGGCGAATACGACGGACGCAGATGCATTTCGAACTCTCAATTTTACTGAATGATTGCACTTGAATGAGCAGGTGCATTGTCGTGGTGAAACAACAGCTTTTTTTAACAATTTCCTGGTGTTTTATGCTGAATTCCTGCTTTTGAATTTGTCCAAAAGCGTTGTGTAATATTGCTCAGTAACAGTTTTGGCTTTTTCAAGATAACCAATTAGGGAAACTCCTTCTGCGTGCGGAAAAACCGATGCCATCCCCTTTCTAGTTGAGTGCATGGTCTTTGTCTTCTTTGGAATCGATTCAGCGCGTGCAATCCCCTGTTTTAACTGCATTCTTGTTTCTGGTGTGTAGTGATGAATCCAGGTCTCATCCATGGTCACGAATCGTCTCTTAAAATCCGTTGTATTCACCGCGAGAACTTGATGCAAAAATGCAAATCTTCTAAATCGAGATGGTGGGCCGATTCAATTTAGTTTATTCCGGTTATTATAATTAAATAAATAATTACGTAACATTGCTCATGGATTAATAATGTTAATTTTCTTAGGGGGAATTAATGAAAATATTCACATAACAATGGTTGTAATTTTTTAACCTTCAAATTTATTCGAGTTAGCAGGTACCTTTCCCGTGACCGTCCACTTGATATGAGAAGAGCAGAAATGACATTTACGGAGAACAGGCGTTATTAGCCGTTTCCGAGCGGAAAAATATTTGTGTACGCCACACACATGGATACAGCAAAAAAATTGGGGTAAAAATTACATACTTAGAACTTAAACGAAAGAAATTATTTTGCTCACTTCGGTTTATAGGATTATGATAATGCTTGCCTTGTGCTAGGAAAACATGTGTCACAGATTTTATGATTAAACAATGGTGTGGCGAGGACTTTACCGATGTGATATAGCACACGTACAATAGGTTAAGACCTTAGGTAATAATACCTTCTATGTAATAATAAAATAAATAAATATTGTACAACACCTTTGCTTTTATGATTGGTTTTGATGAAATGGAAAAATTGCGGCTAACACTAACAAGCATTTTTACAAACTCCTTGGTCCCGGTCCCAGAGAATGAACTGTGTGGCTACGTCATTGGCGATGATAGAAAGTAAAATACGTTGCATAGCAGAAAAAGGAACAAAAAGAACAATAACAACGACAAAAATTATAGTAAGTGCTGTAAGATGAGGAATGAGTACGTAAAGGATGTGACAGCCAAACAAGATTTACAAGGGAAGATTCCGAATACGGAATTTCAAAAAAATTATGAAACTTTGGGAAAATGTAGATCACATATAGGTATGTACTACGGAATTTTTGAGTGGGTGAAAAACAAATTTTGGAAATGGAAAATTTTGCATTCTGCCGATGTGCATAACTCGCTAACGGTAAGAGATAGAGAAAAAGTTTTAAGACAAAAATTGTTTGTTTGCATGAGGTTTATTAAACAGCCTAGAAACATATGTACTGTATTTTTTATTAGATTAGATTGTTTTCCATCTAACAATTGTAGGTTGTTGAAGGAAGCTACATCAGACTAGTACAGTAAAACTTCGTTATAACGCTCTCGTTTATAACGATTTCCCGGCTATAACGCCTTTTTTCTTAATCCCGGTTCGAGCGACTAATTTTCTGTAGTACTTTTATTCGTTACAACGCTCCCATTGCCAGCTTATAACACTCCATTGAAGGATATTTTTTAATGTACACACATACTTCAATTATTAATTTTTTAACTTTATTTTGCAAACACTAGAAAGGGATATGATTAAATTAAAATACATGTTTAAAAAGCAGACGGAAATGGTCAACATATTTCTGGGAAATGAACATAATTACGATTTCTATGAAATATTAGTACCAACAAATCCCGCCAAAATGTTCCACGAATCTTGGCTAGACAATTTTCCGAGAATCTGACTTATTCATTTGGCGGCTGCGTAATTAAGGTTTCCTTTCAGTCTTTTACTTTTTACGCTGCTGGCAACATGTCGCGAAAATCGTTTTCGTTAAAAGAAAAATCTTATAAAAGACTTTGATACATCCAATTTTTTGCGGTGTCAAAAAACATCAATGCTTCAACTTTACGTACAATTTTAAAGAAACGGGGTGAATTTGTTTCGGTGTATGATGGAACCAGTCGTGAAAAATACGATCCGCCAAATATGAAGAGCTAGAAACGATTCTGAAAAGTTGGTTCGCCCAGGGCAGGAGCTCCAACATCCCGGTAAGTGGCCCAATTTTACAAGAAAAGGCCCTCCAAGTGGCCGACGGTTTCCGAATAACAGTCTCTACCGCTTCAACTGGATGGCTCGATAGATTTAAAAACAGACGTCTATCGTGTACAAACAAATTTGTGCTGAGTCAAATTCAGTAGATTCTGATGTAACATTCGACTGGAAAAGTCAAATGTCGACCCTCAATTCTGGCTACAATCCCTCAGAAATTTATAATGCGGAAGAATTCGGGTTGTTTTTTTAAAGCGATGCCTGATAAATTTTTATTTTTAAGAAATGAAAAATGCCACGGAGGAAAATTAAGCAAAGACCGCCTAACGGTCCTCGTATGCACGAATTGCACAGGTAGAGACAAGAAAAACCGCTTGTAATTGGAAAATACGCTGAGCCACGTTGCTTTAAGAATGTGAAAACCCTTCCCTGCATTTATTCTTCTCAATCTTGTGCATGGATTACTGGAGATAGATTTGTGCAATGGCTTAATGAGTGGGACATCGCGCTGCACATCCGAAACAGGTAAATGTCAAAGACATCAACTTGATTTTCCTACCACCTAACACCGCAAGTGAGCTTCAACCACTTGATCAAGGCATCATAAATGTTCTGAAGCAAGGTTACAGGAAAAGGATGGTCATACGATATCTATCGATTATGGACAGCTCAAAATTCGACTTCTCCAACAATTTCTGTTTTTGATGCTATTCACTTTTTATACCCTGCATGGATGGACATTACGAAAGAGACCATTTTTAATAGTTTCAAAACAGCACGCGTTGATAACTTTACAAGGGAAGATGAAACCAGAGAGGTAGAAATTGATGCAGGCTGGCGAGACCTTTTGCAAATGGAAGAAAGACTGACGGAATTGGAAAGTTTTATGACATCGCCAATGGGCTAGTGATCAATGAAATTTTAAGCCTTGAGATACTAATCGCCGATTACAATCCACCATCAGAAGTGGAAAATGAAGAGGATGAAGATTCATCAGAAATAATTACGCCAAAAATAAACGACGTTTTAGAGGCCTTGAAAACAATCAGAGCATTTTTTCTTGTACGGAGGTAGAAGAGGAAAAATATCAATAAACTAGGAAAATGAAGTTTTTACAGAAACCATCTGTCACTATAAACAAACACAAATTAATGATTTTTTTAAAAATAAAATTTGTAGGAATGTATACATAGTTTGTTTTATATTTCTTTTCTTAACGTACAAGTTTTATGTAACATAGGTTTTGTTAACTTTTATTATGTTTAAAAGAAGTAAGATATATGTATGTAGTAGTACATATATAGTAGTAGTATTTATTGAAATTCGACCTCCCGGGTTGAATTGGAAGTGTACGCATATATAAAGACGTTTTAAAATAAATTTTGTTCATTTTTAGCCGTTTTTAAGATTTCCCGGTAATAGCGCTTTCCCGGTTATATCGCTTTTTCTAGGGCCCTAGAAGAGCGTTATAACGAGGTTTTACTGTATTGTGTATTCGCAAGAATATTTGTTCACTTTCAAATATTCCTAAATATTAAATATAAAATTATCGCCTCCTGACACTACAGATTAAAATATTTTACTATTATGCCTGCTAATTAAGATCTAACCGGCCAAGATTACAATAGAGATTAAAGAGGTTAGTTTTACACCGGCCAAGTTTACATGTCGGATTTAGGTAATCTCTTTAAGCGCCCGAATTTACATTGGCCGCATCGTACCATACTCATGAGGATTGGCATTATGTGGATATATGTGGGTGCTTATTTTAAAATAAAAATACAAATGGCAAACACTGTTAAAGTTCCACGTTTTACTCTAATAGCGGTAAATGAACTTACCGCTGCGCGCTGTAGAAAATTTTGTAAAAGCGTTGATGGGTTTTCCAATCATCGGCACATGCAACTTGGTTACCCAAATTACTTCCCCCACCAGTCAGATACAGGGCCAGGATTTTTATGATTTATGGGATTACGAGAACGCTTTCAAAGGCTACGGATAGAGATATGTAAAAATTATTTTTTTCTTCGAATTAGCTTTTAAGCTAATAAGTTCATTTTGTTGTGGATTCTGGGAATCAATTATTATTATTATTATTATTATTGTTATTAAAGTATGGTTTCGTTAAAAATATATGTGTATTAATTAAAGCGATTTTGCCAAAATTATCTATGTACCCAAACCACAATCTAAATCAAAAATGATATTAGTTCCAGACCGCAAGTAATCTACTTTTAGTTTTATCCGCCATCTATCATGCCCAATATCAAGCAGTTGATTCGAGAGAACCGGTAAAGATGACGCACGATCGTTCCGGGTTTCCGGGTTAAAAACAAATAAATAAACGCTAGTTGCTCGTGATTTTTGAATAACCACCGAAAACCGACCCGCTTTAAATTTTCCAGTACTTCCTTAAACCCATTGAAGTGAAAAATGTTAGATTACGACGACGATTATTTCCTGGAGGAGGACAAAATGTACGTGAGATATTATCAGGGAGATTATTGATTTTCCGGGCTTCATTGCTTTTTGTGTTATATTAATACGGCGCGTACAGAATTTTGTTTAATTTCGACCCACCGTATGTTATTTCGTTAATTACTAAATTCGCTCATCGTCCCCCTTTTATCATCGGATTTTACGTTGACGATTCGATAGGAATAATTTTTGTATTATTTCGTTTGCGGTTGCGTTCGCTCGGCATTCTGGTTTTGACTTATCGAAGAGTAAGTATTATTTTGTTGTTGCTTTTTCGATAACGAAGCAGGAAGGAAGTGTGTATTTCGACCAGTAAGTAAACATTTCGGTGTATTGTACTTATTTAATATTACAAAGTGAGTACACATTTATTTTATTTTATTATTATTTTTTTTTTCTGGAAATATGCACATATGCATGTGTGTAAGAAAATATGAATACATGCATTTGTTTGTATGTACGTGCATATTAGCGGGCAATACTCAAAGTATTATCTTGAAAAGATATGAGTAGGAAACCAAATGTTTATCTATTACTATCGCGAATCAAATATCAGATTTAAAAATATTTTTATTTGGAGAAAAAACAGGATAATCTATATCATTTTATAATTACGAGGCAAATACTTGCAGATCTACCACAAACGAAAATACATCGTAGTCTAACGCAAACAGTAATTTACTTAACACATTGACTGCCAAATTTTATTTTTTTACATAATGCAATTTTTTGGTGAAATCATAATTATTTGTTATTTCTTCTGGTAACTTGTTTTGGTCTTTGCATTTAATAAAATAAGAAAAAAAAAAATCGAAATAAAATCCCATTTGGAAATCACGACATACCAGTTTATGCCGCCATGTTTGCTGGCACGTGTTTACTCGATAATTACCGAGGATGTGGTCTACCGGTCAATTTCGGATTTTTATGGATGATATTTCTAAATACATTCTGGCAAGTGTCCTCTTTAATTGTAGTAATGGGCTCATTCCACTCACAATTTCGCAAAGCACCACTTTCATGTCGATTCCTTATGTGAAAATGAGAAAATACCATTTCTTTTGACCTGATCTTGATTTGAGCCATTCACGGTGATTCCCTGCCCATATAAAAGTGCGACAAAAATACAAAAGACCTAGCTTGTGGGTTCTTATGACTAAAGTTTGTTAAACAGGTGGATGACGTGTTAACTGACGATACCGCTTTGTTATTCAATGATAACCTATTTTATTATACAATGATAATTATCATTAGAGACCGGATTATATGTCCGAGATTTGACTAAAATATATGCTTTAAATATGTGCAAAAATATATTGAAAATATTCCTAAAATGTGTAGAACATGTAAAATATGTTTGAAAAATATTTTCAAGATGTCGAATATATTTTGAAATAACAAGAAAAAGAAACAAACACTAAGAAAATTTAAACAGGTTTTTATTAAACAGATACCTACCACTTACATTTTTACATTAAACATTTCATCCCTTACTGTAAAAACAATTCATAATCGAATGTTTTTCAATATTTTCAATAGTTAAATTATGTCTGCTATCTGTTAGTACCGATTTGTGCGTTGAGAAACCTCCTTCACTGTCAACTGATGTGATTGGTTTTGTAAAATTATCCTCTTACCATTTTACTGCACGCTTTGCAGAATACTTTTTCTTCGTTCATAAACACCGTCTTGATCCAATAGGCTGCTAATTAATAATAATAACACTCGGCAACACTTCACTTTATTCGGTGTTCGTAAATGATGAAAAATTTTAAATGATAAATGCTGAAACGTGTACACCCCCTACCTAACCAATCAGAACTTATATCTATTTGTTTAGTTTCCGATTTTATGCTTAGAAACCGTAACAAAATAATCTTTGCTCTTCGGTATTGAACATGATATTTCGTTTAGTAGTTTAAAAGCAATTAACAATTTCTTAGAAAAATGTAGAAACATAAATGTCTTGGGAAAAGCATTAATCCCTACCTAAGTAATATTTATTTTATTATATTTAACGAAGCATCGCTAATTGTACAATGTAAATTTTCCAAAAAAATTGTCTACTATATTCTTTTATGAAAGTAACGCGATTTTCAAACGGAAAAATATGTCGAGAAATTTCAAATATGTTAAAATATTCGAAATATGTGAAAAAAAGCCAAAATATTCTAAATATGTTAAATTAAATTAATGCTAAACGCTTTTATTGACCCTAATTCATGTAGGTTATCTCTGGTTATCATTGAATAATTAAATTCGTAAAAGTGGCATCGTCAGTTAATACGTCATCCACCTTTTTAATAAACTGCTTAAGATTATAGCAAATTCAGTTCCGTGTACAAATAATTTATACCATACTGATCATACTGATTACTTCAGTAAGTTTCAAGGGCCAACACCGTTTTAATTTTCCTGCCAGTATCTATGTATAATTCCTAGACTAGTCGCCGAGTATGCGCTCTGAGCGAGCATACGCTTGCTAAATTCCCTAGTTCACTAATGTGTTCACTAATCACTACTGTGTTGTTCTGTATTGTTACGACCGCGACATTTGACGACATGGTGGTTACACGTGGAAATAGGTAGTGTAGCCTCTCTATCCATTGCTAACAGATAGCGCTCAAATCGCGTTGAACCTCGTTGGTTCTAGAAAGTTCTGGTGTATTCCACTCACTTCTAGATGGCAGTAATTGGAATACAAAAACGCTAGCGGCGCGACCATGAGTCATTCCACCTAGGCCATAGGCATAGACAACTAGTATATAAGATTTTGCAGTCGAAGTTTTGAGTGCTTTGAATATAAATTTTGATACTCGTTTCTTAGACCTTGATGTCATTGCGAATAAAATGAAGATTTTTCAAAAACTCATCTTTGTTGGAATTTTATAAGAGTCTTCCACTGGCACAATTTGATAATTTACATAAATTTGCTCGTGGGCTGTTTTCTGTTTTTGGTACTACTTACTTGTGTGAGAAAACATTCTCCAAAATGAAGTATGTAAAGAATGTTTACAGATCGAAGTTAACCGATGAGCATCTTAATTCTCTAGTTTGGAGACCCCTGTTCTACGTAATAACCGATCGAAATATGTATATTCTGACGCAAAATAACTTCGAAATTCCGACATGAATTTTTCGTCGAACGACGAAAATTTCGTTAAAAATCGATATTTTCGTTAAGGCCTACACTTCAAATCGCTCTCACCACTTTATTTACGGCTCGATCCCGATCGGGCAGACCTTTCTACAAGTAGATTTTGTCTAGGAATCGAATGGAATAAAAACGAACGCGCTATCCCTAATAGTTTTCGCGCTAGAACGAAATTATGCTAATTCGAGCTAAAGAATTTTTTCAAACTTCAAACTACCATATCTCCGGAACGGTAAGAGCTAGGGACCTTCGGTTTGTTTCATTTTAATTACCTCATCGAACAGTTTAAGCCTACCGAGTTTGAACTCTCTAGCCCTATCGGAAGTGTGCTATCTAGAAAAACCGACAAAATTTCTATGATTTGAGGTAGACATTTTTTGGACCAAAATATTTTTTGCGTCCAATCGCGTTCAGAATATGTCTATCCGATAGATTTTAGCCCGTAGAATCCAAATCTTCCATCCCGGACGCTGTATCTCTTACCGTTCTCAAGCTAAAGGAAGCTTCGTCCGATTGCGTTCGAAATAGGCCTATCGGATAGGTCTCGACGAGTAGATTCCCAATGTAGCATTTTTACCCATGTAGCGCCTGCAATTATACACCAATCGACGCGTCTTGACGCGCTGATTCCAACGGTATATGATTTGTTTGGATTATTTCAAACGGTCGCCGAGAAAATGCAGAAAACCGCAAAAAATCGTTAAAAATCGCTAAAGTCTCATACCTATTTTCGCTCCTGTGGGACTTAGGAGGTTCATTCCTACGTAAATCGACGCGTCTTGACGTGCCGAATTCAACGGCGTAGGATTTTTGTTAGTTTACTCCAACGGTTACCGAGAAAATCGCAAAAAACCGCAAAAAAAACCGCAAAAAAAGCCCGTTAATTTGCACCCCCGAAATGAATATTTTTCGAGCTACGACATTCCCTCCCGCACCATTCGACAGATCTCGGTTTTCTGATTCAGAATCGGCCCCGGATCGCCTTTCTATCGTTGATAGTTTAGGCGCAACGAGCGCTTGAACTTTGGCTATTTTCGCCCTATATTCACCCCTATATTAGGCCTATTTTACGAGTTTTCTCGAAACCTATGCGTTTTACGTTCGAACCGATATGTTCTATTAATAGACAATTAAAAGACAATAAAAACACCTGTCACATTTGTAAAAGTATATTATTCTTACAAATTACTGTATTCAGAAACGTATTGATGTTATGAAACTATATTAACATACGAAATTGAAAAGACGAAAATGTAAGTAACTTAAAAACTAGGAAATCTCAAAACAGCTTTAGATAAAAAAGATTTCTTCTTCTTAAGGTTGTTCAGTACTCATTTTTGACTTTTTTCTTTTCTAGTTTTTCTATATTGCCACATGTTTCATGTTGCAAAACAAAGGGTTTACCCTTATTTATATGTTGCTATCTCATTTAGTTTTTAGAAAAAGTCAATAATAACACGAAATTTGACGTATTTGCTGCGAAGCTTACAGACAAACGAGTGAACGAATTTTTTTTTACTAAAATTGAAAGATGTATTCCACATTTGGAGCGTACCAATCTCGAATTTGTCAAAAGTAACTCAATTTAGCTGGAAATTAGATTTTTAAAAACGCCGTTTTTCAATGTAATTTTTTAATACTTTTAATTAGGAAAATCTTCATTTCAACGATCGACAACGCCTAGGTATTCAGAATGTCTACATATATACACGAAAAAAAAATTTGTTTTGAATTAGGGTGAAAATAATGCAGAAAGTAATTTCGCACCGCCCCTCAGCTTTACCCTCCAATGAATTAGTATTCAACCAATAAGGATCATTTCTTATACCTTACGAGGTTCTATTAGTTTCATAAAGGTGTCTTGTATCTGTTTTACCTGAAGTAATAATTACAATTGCATATCTCAATTTATTTTGTAACTGGAAACCCACTATGTTAATGTGTATTTAGAAATCTAACAATAAGTTCAAAGAAACTTTCACAGTTAATCTGCTTGCTTTGTAGTTCAAAGGAACTTTAGAAATTTAATCACAATGTCATACACTCGAACCTCGGCCTTCTCGGCAAGCCAGGACCGTATCATACATACATAGTTTCAAACTGGCAGTCACACTTACAAAGACTATTGACTTTCAATTTATCCAATGGTTTCGAAGCAAAATTTATTGATAACTTAAGCAGGAAACAAAAATTCAAATCCTTAATTAGGGTACCTATGAGCTTAACTTTGGGTAAATCAGCTAGGAAATTCATTAAATTACCATTCCATCATAACACTGAGGCCTTTCCCAAAGTTTTTAAACAGTTTAATTTACAGGTAGCATTTAAATCAGCTAATTCATTAGGTAATCTTTTAGGAAAAGCCAAAGATAAAATTGAAATTAATCAAAAATCAGGTATCTACGAAATAGTTTGTCAGGAATGTGGCATAAAATACATTGGATAAACTAGACGATCAGTCCTAACGCGATACAAGGAGCACATCGCTTAAAATCGGTTTAACAGACCCGAAAAATCAATTGTGGCCCGACATATTTTGGACAAAAACATGCTATTCCAATTTCCAACTGATCAAAGGCGTATACATACATACATATATGCCTTTGATATCCCAACCGGCTTGCCCACCCAGCTGCCCAAGCTTATAAATTTTTATGAGAACTGCATTTTACCCGAAATAATCGATCCAAGGTTGCCCAGAGGAATGAAAATTAGAAATGAAAAATAGATTGAAGAAGTTTTATCGTATAAAAACCATAATAAATATATTATTGAACATTTATGACGTCCTTTCCTTTTTATATGCAATTTGCGTTATAACCTATTGTAGATGTTGACACAGAAACGTAATATTTCGTGTTATCTTTTTCTTTTTTCTAAAAAATTAAATGAGAGCAATGAATAAACAAGGGTAAGTCCTTTGTTTTCCAATATGAAACATATCGCAATGTAGAAAAACTAAAGAAAAATTACGTTATTTACATCTATACTCGACTCGCCGAACAGATGCAGTAGCAAATTATGGCAACCTTGCAATGCAAATGTCCGACTCACACAGCATAAATCACATGTAAACATATCAAAATAATAACCTCATTTTGTATTTGACATAAATAAAAGTTGCAAAATAAGTACTAAAATAATTTTCTTATTTCTTCAAGTATGTTTTGTTGAATTAAATTATGCATCTCCAATATATAGAATTATATATAGTAAATAAAAAATACACAATGGTTTTACGAAGATCTATGTAATATATAAATACAAAATAAGGAAACAAATAATTAATATTTTTTTTTTGGTACGTATTTATATAAGAAACAGTATCCTAAAAAATTAACTCACTGTACAAATAGGTATAATCAAAAATAATAAATTTTATACATATTACAAAAATTTAACACAGTAAAGGAATTAATTATGACACACTAAAACGTTCTTAACATGTATCTTCTTCGCTATTAGATGATGTAGACGAATCATCATTAATTGTAATGATTAACGGCTCTATGTGTATATCTATGAGATTGTCAAGTTCCCACATTTCCTTCTCTGTTTGAATAACATGTTTAATAGCATTTTGCCAATTTTCAACAGAAATATTGTCAATACCTCGTTGAAATAATTCTTTCATGTCTGCCAATTTAAATGTGGTGTTATGTCTCGCAACATACCCCTTCACTTGTGCCCAGATTAGTTCAATCGGGTTTAATTCACAGTGATAAGGGGGAGTCTAAGTACCTTTCTATTAGTGTTTTCTATTAATTCATTAACAGCATATTTCGGAGGGCCAGATAAATGTTCTTTAATTAAAGCTAACAATTCTGCTTTTACCATGTTTTCTTCATATGTAATACTATTTTCCCTCATCCAGTTTTGCATTTCTAATTTGCGACTATTAGTTGTAGGTGGCTTATTCAATTTACGACTATGGTACGGAGCATTGTCAAAAATTATAACGCAATTTTCTTTTAAATTGGGGAGAATACATCTCATCCACTCTTCAAACCTTTCTGCGTTCATGTCTTCATGATAATCTCCTGTTCTCTTTGATTCAAAGAGGAGTAAACCATTTTCTACAAATCCTTCATCCGAGCCAATGTGTGCAATTATAAATCTTTTGCCTTTGCCTGAAGGATTTTTAAGACCTGTACTTAAATCTTCTATAAATGCTTGTCTTGCAGTGACAACAGACATATCTGTCCATACTTTATTTACAGTATGTCCAGCATTTACCCAAGTTTCATCCAAGTAATATATCGGGTACCATTTTCACGATATTTCTTAATTTCACGAAGGTATTTCCGTCTCCAGGTAATAATGTCATCTTTTTCTTTTAAAATACTATTTCGAGCTCGCTTATTATAACTACAAACATAATTATCTTATGATTAGTATATAGAATTTAAAGTAATAAATATTTGTACCGAAAGTTTAGTTCCTTTAATAATGATCTGAGAGTCGTAATTTTGAAATTAGGAATGTCATCTCCGTCATTTATCACTGTGAGAACTTTTTGAACTGTTGGAGGTTCATTTTTAAAAAAGAATGAATGTACAATTCTTCGTATAGCATTTTTCATTTCATCATCCACCATATCTAAAACAGCCCTTTTTCTATGATATTTTTTTGGTGGTTGTAATTCGTGATTAGTGTTATATTCTTTCACAATATTGTAAACACTGCGTTCAGTAATTCCTGTAAAAGATACTATAATAGTTACTATGATTTGGTTATCGTTTTTGGAAAGATACCTGCTGCTTTGGCTGTCATTTCAACACTAACAATTTTAGAAGTGCTAGGCTCTTCCTGAAATATTTTAAATATATTCAAAACCTTCTGTTTATCTTCTACCGTAAAATGTTTTGAAACTCTCTTCTTAGGAGGTGAGTTTTCCATAATGTAAGTATATACGATAATATAGCAAGAAATAATGTATAACCTACAAAACAATAATGTATTATTGGTGCACTAGAACGATCGATAAATAGTCTTCAGAAACACTGGTTTATGAAATATAATAGATAATGGATCATTTACAAAGAAAGCTAATAAAATCTAATATTCGAAATGCAATATGGACTCGATTTTTATTCTATTGTAAGCGGCCACCCTGATCGACCAATTACAAACGTTATTGGTTATGTGACCTATTACACACACATTGTTGCCATAATTTACTACTGCATTTGTTCGGCAAGTCGAGTATAATTACCTATTACTAGTAAAATCAAGTAGATAAAAACCATCAAATAAAGTTCATCCTTTTCTAAAGTTCTCTTTTAGGACAATTCCGAATTGACTGGTTATCGGTTGTAAATAAACCGACCTTTTCAACTTTTATTGCACCAATAGAGGTAGGCGGTACTCTAAACATTAAACGTAAAACTGAACTACTAGCGACGCGTAGCGGATTTACCTTGTCCCTACAAAGTACAACCTTAATCAATTTCCCGATTTCTGTTACCAATGGATCAGGGGTCAAGAGAAGCCTATTGAGAAGGTCCCTATTAGTAACATTCCAGGACATTTGCCAGGTATGTCGTAATCGGAACAATTTCATACCTTTATTTCTGGTTTCTGCTGTTTCTTCTGAAAATTCACTAATACATTATAGTATATGGACAGCAGCTAGCAGATTATACCACGGATAAGTTTGGACAATTTTCCTGGCAGTTTTCAAGGTAAATTCTTCAAACTTAGCCGTGCTAATGTTGTAACCAGAATCCAAAGCCTGCAGAATGGTGGCACAACGTTTTATTAAGTTTTTATCAATTCGTGTAATTTCTGAAGAAATCGGAAGATATTCAAAAAAATTCCTACCTGTGTTGTCATAATTTGAAATCCCACTTCCTCCCGGCTTAGGTTTATTTACTCTTAAATCAAGTTTCTCCTTGAATTGAGATTGAATAAGCTTTTTACAATTGCCGTAAGCCAGTCGTGTTGACGTGTTTTTAATTTTTATCGCACTGATGAACCACTGGCATTGGAGATACGTTAGAAGAATTAATTTAGAGGTTTGAAATTTTCTATCAGTTACTTGCTTGTTTTTAGCTCTGTGAAGTTGGAACCTCCAAATGCAAATCTTTGGAAAAAAATACGTCATTCGTTTGTTCATGTTTGTCCATGAAAAGTTTTGCTTGTCCATCCTTTGTTGGAAAGTTATTTAAAAACATTTTTTCACGAGAAAAACAAAAGTAAATTTACGCTTTTATCACGCTAATTCGTTTGTCTAACGTTAGCCCGGAATTTTCCAACAAAACTTTTCGTTTGCCCACCCGCGGAAAATTATTTATTTAAAAATATATTTTTCTTCAACTTTTTGTCCTTTTCTTCATATATTATTGACTAGACAATCGAAATTAAGCATGTACAAATGAATTCGGAGGATGGACAAACGAAATAACCAAGGAACATGAAAGACCACAATTTTAGATAACAATATGGACTAATATTCATCATGTTTACCTTGGATGTGCTTTCTTTTTCATATAATTATTGTTTGAATTAACCCCCTAGTGGCTCAGTGGTAAAAATCACGTTTTGCAATGAATAGGTCTGGGTTCGAAACTCGACCGCGGCGGAAGCGTCGTAGTAGTTTAAAATCCTAAAATGGATCTGCAACCTTCAATACGCTGTAGGAATGAAATGCCACTAGGCGGGCCAGGAGCAGCGGTACGGTATACGTGCGTATACGGCTCGGTGGCTCCGAACCCTTACACCGAAAGGTAGAAAGGGTAAAAGATTAGATGTTTGAATTATTCTTGAATCGAAATGAAGCACGGACAAACGAAATAGTTAATAAAACGTGTTGGGGCCAATAATAATTCGTTCAGCGAACGAATTCCGAAATTATTGTAGCTGCAGATGGGAAAGCATGATTCGGGAAACGAATTCTGTCAATGTGCTAACGAAAAGGGGTGTAAAAATACAATTTTGCATACGCCTTAATATAATAGCATTTCGATAATCGACTCCTTAAAACTATATTGCACTTATGCTTATCATAATATCTCTCGTAGACGAAGGACGTTTATCATTATTGCAAAAAAGGCACCTACCACGTATGCATGGATTCATGAGAATATATTGTTATTAAAAATTGTGGTTTTTCATGTTTCATTGGTTATTTCGTTTGTCCATCCATCGAATTCGTTTGCCCATGCTTTATTTCGATTCAAAAGGAATTCAAACAATAATTATATGGAAAAGAAAGGCACCTCCGAGGTATCCATGGATTTGTGAGACCATATTGTTAAAAAAATTATGCTTTATCATGTTACATGGGTTATTTCGTTTGTCCATCTTCCAAATTCGTTTGCCCTTGCTTTATTTATATTCGATAAACGTCTAAACAACAATTATATAAGAAAAAGGGTATCTCCGAGGTACATTTGGATTCATAAGACCACATTGTTAGAAAAAATTGTGGTCTTTCATGTTTCATTGGTTATTTCGTCACTTCAACTTCCAAATTCGTTTGTCCATGCTTTATTTATATTCGATGAACGTTTAAACAATAATTATAAGGGAAAATAGGCACCTCCGAGATATATTTGGATTCATGAGGCCACATTGTTAGAAAAAATTGTGGTCTTTCATGTTTCATTGGTTATTTCATTTCTTCATCTTCCAAATTCGTTTGTCCATGCTTTATTTATATTCGATAAAGGTTTAAACAATAATTATAAGGGAAGAAAGGGCACCTCCGAGGTATATTTGGATTCATGAGGCCACATTGTTAGAAAAAATTGTGGTCTTTCATGTTTCATTGGTTATTTCATGTCTTCATCTTCCAAATTCGTTTGTCCATGCTTTATTTATATTCGATAAAGGTTTAAACAATAATTATAAGGGAAGAAAGGGCACCTCCGAGGTATATTTGGATTCATGAGGCCACATTGTTAGAAAAATTGTGGTCTTTCATGTTTCATTGGTTATTTCATTTCTTCATCTTCCAAATTCGTTTGTCCATGCTTTATTTATATTCGATAAAGGTTTAAACAATAATTATAAGGGAAGAAAGGGCACCTCCGAGGTATATTTGGATTCATGAGGCCACATTGTTAGAAAAAATTGTGGTCTTTCATGTTTCATTGGTTATTTCATGTCTTCATCTTCCAAATTCGTTTGTCCATGCTTTATTTATATTCGATAAAGGTTTAAACAATAATTATAAGGGAAGAAAGGGCACCTCCGAGGTATATTTGGATTCATGAGGCCACATTGTTAGAAAAAATTGTGGTCTTTCATGTTTCATTGGTTATTTCATGTCTTCATCTTCCAAATTCGTTTGTCCATGCTTTATTTATATTCGATAAAGGTTTAAACAATAATTATAAGGGAAGAAAGGGCACCTCCGAGGTATATTTGGATTCATGAGGCCACATTGTTAGAAAAATTGTGGTCTTTCATGTTTCATTGGTTATTTCATGTCTTCATCTTCCAAATTCGTTTGTCCATGCTTTATTTATATTCGATAAAGGTTTAAACAATAATTATAAGGGAAGAAAGGGCACCTCCGAGGTATATTTGGATTCATGAGGCCACATTGTTAGAAAAAATTGTGGTCTCTCATGTTTCATTGGTTATTTCGTCACTTCAACTTCCAAATTCGTTTGTCCATGCTTTATTTATATTCGATGAACGTTTAAACAATAATTATAAGGGAAACTAGGCACCTCCGAGGTATATTTGGATTCATGAGGTCACATTGTTAGAAAAGATTGTGGTCTTTCATGTTTCATTGGTTATTTCATTTCTTCATCTTCCAAATTCGTTTGTCCATGCTTTATTTATATTCGATAAAGATTGAAACAATAATTATAAGAGAAGAAAGGGCACCTCCGAGGTATATTTGGATTCATGAGGCCACATTGTTAGAAAAAATTGTGGTCTTTCATGTTTCATTGGTTATTTCATTTCTTCATCTTCCAAATTCGTTTGTCCATGCTTTATTTATATTCGATAAAGGTTTAAACAATAATTATAAGGGAGGAAAGGGCACCTCCGAGGTATATTTGGATTCATGAGGCCACATTGTTAGAAAAAATTGTGGTCTTTCATGTTTCATTGGTTATTTCATGTCTTCATCTTCCAAATTCGTTTGTCCATGCTTTATTTATATTCGATAAAGGTTTAAACAATAATTATAAGGGAAGAAAGGATACCTCCGAGGTATATTTGGATTCATGAGGCCACATTGTTAGAAAAATTGTGGTCTTTCATGTTTCATTGGTTATTTCGTCACTTCAACTTCCAAATTCGTTTGTCCATGCTTTATTTATATTCGATGAACGTTTAAACAATAATTATAAGGGAAAATAGGCACCTCCGAGATATATTTGGATTCATGAGTCCACATTGTTAGAAAAATTGTGGTCTTTCATGTTTCATTGGTTATTTCATGTCTTCATCTTCCAAATTCGTTTGTCCATGCTTTATTTATATTCGATAAAGGTTTAAACAATAATTATAAGGGAAGAAAGGGCACCTCCGAGGTATATTTGGATTCATGAGGCCACATTGTTAGAAAAAATTGTGGTCTTTCATGTTTCATTGGTTATTTCATCACTTCAACTTCCAAATTCGTTTGTCCATGCTTTATTTATATTCGATGAACGTTTAAACAATAATTATAAGGGAAACTAGGCACCTCCGAGGTATATTTGGATTCATGAGGCCACATTGTTAGAAAAAATTGTGGGTTTTTTCATGTTTCATTGGTTATTTCATTTCTTCATCTTCCAAATTCGTTTGTCCATGCTTTATTTATATTCGATAAAGGTTTAAACAATAATTATAAGGGAAGAAAGGGCACCTCCGAGGTATATTTGATTCATGAGACCACATTGTTAGAAAAAATTGTGGTCTTTCATGTTTCATTGGTTATTTCATGTCTTCATCTTCTAAATTCGTTTGTCCATGCTTTATTTATATTCGATAAAGGTTTAAACAATAATTATAAGGGAAAATAGGCACCTCCGAGGTACATTTGGATTCATGAGGCCACATTGTTAGAAAAAATTGTGGTCTTTCATGTTTCATTGGTTATTTCATTTCTTCATCTTCCAAATTCGTTTGTCCATGCTTTATTTATATTCGATAAAGGTTTAAACAATAATTATAAGGGAAGAAAGGGCACCTCCGAGGTATATTTGGATTCATGAGGCCACATTGTTAGAAAAAATTGTGGTCTTTCATGTTTCATTGGTTATTTCATCACTTCAACTTCCAAATTCGTTTGTCCATGCTTTATTTATATTCGATGAACGTTTAAACAATAATTATAAGGGAAACTAGGCACCTCCGAGGTATATTTGGATTCATGAGGCCACATTGTTAGAAAAATTGTGGGTTTTTTCATGTTTCATTGGTTATTTCATTTCTTCATCTTCCAAATTCGTTTGTCCATGCTTCATTTATATTCGATAAAGGTTTAAACAATAATTATAAGGGAAGAAAGGGCACCTCCGAGGTATATTTGGATTCATGAGACCACATTGTTAGAAAAAATTGTGGTCTTTCATGTTTCATTGGTTATTTCATGTCTTCATCTTCTGAATTCGTTTGTCCATGCTTTATTTATATTCGATAAAGGTTTAAACAATAATTATAAGGGAAAATAGGCACCTCCGAGGTATATTTGGATTCATGAGGCCACATTGTTAGAAAAAATTGTGGTCTTTCATGTTTCATTGGTTATTTCATTTCTTCATCTTCCAAATTCGTTTGTCCATGCTTTATTTATATTCGATAAAGGTTTAAACAATAATTATAAGGGAAGAAAGGGCACCTCCGAGGTATATTTGGATTCATGAGGCCACATTGTTAGAAAAAATTGTGGTCTTTCATGTTTCATTGGTTATTTCATTTCTTCATCTTCCAAATTCGTTTGTCCATGCTTTATTTATATTCGATAAACGTTTAAACAATAATTATAAGGGAAGAAAGGGCACCTCCGAGGTATATTTGGATTCATGAGGCCACATTGTTAGAAAAGATTGTGGTCTTTCATGTTTCATTGGTTATTTCATTTCTTCATCTTCCAAATTCGTTTGTCCATGCTTTATTTATATTCGATAAAGGTTTAAACAATAATTATAAGGGAAGAAAGGGCACCTCCGAGGTATATTTGGATTCATGAGGCCACATTGTTAGAAAAGATTGTGGTCTTTCATGTTTCATTGGTTATTTCATTTCTTCATCTTCCAAATTCGTTTGTCCATGCTTTATTTATATTCGATAAACGTTTAAACAATAATTATAAGGGAAGAAAGGGCACCTCCGAGGTATATTTGGATTCATGAGGCCACATTGTTAGAAAAGATTGTGGTCTTTCATGTTTCATTGGTTATTTCATTTCTTCATCTTCCAAATTCGTTTGTCCATGCTTTATTTATATTCGATAAAGATTTAAACAATAATTATAAGAGAAGAAAGGGCACCTCCGAGGTATATTTGGATTCATGAGGCCACATTGTTAGAAAAAATTGTGGCTCTTTCATGTTTCATTGGTTATTTCGTCACTTCAACTTCCAAATTCGTTTGTCCATGCTATATTTATATTCGATGAACGTTTAAACAATAATTATAAGGGAAAATAGGCACCTCCGAGGTATATTTGGATTCATGAGGCCACATTGTTAGAAAAAATTGTGGTCTTTCATGTTTCATTGGTTATTTCATTTCTTCATCTTCCAAATTCGTTTGTCCATGCTTTATTTATATTCGATAAAGGTTTAAACAATAATTATAAGGGAAGAAAGGGCACCTCCGAGGTATATTTGGATTCATGAGGCCACATTGTTAGAAAAAAAAATTGTGGTCTTTCATGTTTCATTGGTTATTTCGTCACTTCAACTTCCAAATTCGTTTGTCCATGCTATATTTATATTCGATGAACGTTTAAACAATAATTATAAGGGAAAATAGGCACCTCCGAGGTATATTTGGATTCATGAGGCCACATTGTTAGAAAAAATTGTGGTCTTTCATGTTTCATTGGTTATTTCATTTCTTCATCTTCCAAATTCGTTTGTCCATGCTTTATTTATATTCGATAAAGGTTTAAACAATAATTATAAGGGAAGAAAGGGCACCTCCGAGGTATATTTGAATTCATAAGGCCACATTGTTAGAAAAAATTGTGGTTTTTCATGTTTCATTAGTTATTTCGTTTATCCATGCTCCGAATTCGTTTCTCCATGCCTTATTTCGATTATCTAGTTTATAATAAATATATGAAAAAAAGGAAAAAAAGTTGAAAAAGATTTTTTCAAATAAATAATTTTCCGCGGGTGGGCAAACGAAAAATTTTGCTGGACGATCGTGGACTAACAAAGGTTAGACAAACGAGTTAGCGTGATAAAAGCGCAAATTTACTTTTTATCTTTCGTATCAAATTATTTTTTAAACAACTTTTCAACAGAGCGTGGACAAATAGAATTTTTTCATGGACAAACGATGGACAAACGAATGACGTATTGTTTTTTTCCAAAATTCCCATTTGAAACTTTCAACTTCACAGAGCTCTTACAAAAATAGCAAAACAATAAAGAAGATCCTAATACTAAATGATCGTTGATTAAATGAAGTAGGATTGAATACTTCGTTGTGTATTCATGTTCATGCTATTTAGAAACACAAACACGAATTACACCGACATATTACGACATGGTTGACATTGTCAACCTTACAATTTACAGGACTTCCATCTAAAACCTAAAAGATCTGCAAATATCTGCAAGTACTAAACAATATACATAAAGTATATGCCCGGTATCCGTTAAAATTATTTTCCGAATCGGACAAAAGTAACTAAATTATTCAAGTAGCGCCTGCCTTCCGATATGTAAGTTAAACACATTTCATTTATATCCGTAATCAGCGATGCCCGATTTAAACTTCCTGTTGCAAGGTACGCGACTGTTATCAACGATCAGTTACACACTTACACGGTTTTTGTTTGTATTTTCAGCGTTGCAATGTTGCGTTAGTCAATGCTGGAATGCCGCATGTAGATACTTAAATTTTGCTGTGGAGTAGAAGACTTTTCTCTAACAATTATGTACACCTACTATTACGAATCGTCCTTGTACGATTTAGCTTACTGGAACTCGGTGAAGGAAGATAGACTGTAATTATGTTTTTTGATTACTTCTTTTTTGTAATTTTACTCATGTATTTCGTAGATATTTGTTGTTTCGTTCAATTTTGTCTAACTAAGAAAAGCTTTAGAAATTATGCATGGTTATACATTTAAGGTCGAAACTTAGCTCAAAACTTCAATGACGAATCGATAAAGAATGACGTCCAAGTAAAAAAGCAATATTCCAATTGCTTTGTTCGTGAAAGAAATTTCTAAAGCTTTCCGCATTCGCACGCACCATTCTGGAGCGGGTGTCTTTCCGGTAATTTGTCGAATATTAACGCCGCCTGACCTCATTCCGCGAATGTCTTTGTAGGTAGCTTAGCCTTTTCTTTAACGCAGCAGACGCATTTAATCGGCAGCTACTCGCTAAAACTTAAAGAGCTTTAATTTCGGCAAGTTCCTCGGGAAGATATCTCGATTCCAGAATATTCATACCATCGTACGTACGTACACATGACATTATATGTACATCAATAATACACGTCACGGCGACATTTAAGTTGGTAATTTAGTGAATCGCCAAATACTTTTTAACACTTTTAAAATGGACACCGCCGAATCGTCGCTGGTCGATCTGTAAGTACAAACCGTAGCATTTTCCTCCCTAGTTTGATTTTTCCTTCGTGATCATTTGTTAGCGACCTGTCGGTGATGGAAAACGCAGAAGTCGACGACCAAACTCCGACCGTAGCATCTACTAAAGAGGAAAGCGACGAAGATTGTAACGTGTTAAAGTCCGACTGTCAAATACTCATGTTCGATTTAGCGCCGATCGAAAGATTCACTCGGGAAAATACATTGTAAGTGAGGCGGTTTACGATACGCAATTAGCGCAGTGGGAAATGACGATCCTATAAACACCGTTTTAGTTTAATTGCACGCAAGTATAGCTAGAGACACGTTTAATTTGGAAAGAATTATTTCATGCACCAGACCGATATATCGGTAAAGTAGCTAAGATCAAATCCAGAAAATTGTTAAAAAAAAATTTGATCGTAGTTGCAAAGATACGAGACAATGTTTTTGAAATCGAAGTGCTTATAGCAGAAATCTTAAAGAAAAAATCAAAAACATTGAGGATGATGTATCCGCAAGTATCTCCTAGCATGATAACCGAGTTTGCGGTTTTTCCCCTTTCCCCGTCTTATTTTTATGCTGCCGCACTAATTTGTGACGAAATTGATAGCTCGAAGGCGTCCATAACGACCAAGACATGTTTGGTGGTTTTAACTAAAACAAAATAAACACGAGCAATACTGTCAAACTAATGATGGGACGAAAATTCGAATCTTAGCGCTTTTCCCAAATTCGAATCCTCCAAATCCTAAAAACTGGTTAAAGATTTTAACCCCAAACTTTAGAAAGATCAGTTTTATTGATATCCGTTCATTAAAAAGCGCGCGGGAGGGGAAGGGGGAGGGGTGACAGTTATTTCAAATGTGTTCGACAGAGCTACATTTGTGGCCTGTTCAAGCCAAGTGAAAATTTCAGAAACAGTTCCTTTAGTGAATAACACGATTTGTGCCATACAAAACTTCAAATCAACTTTACCAGGTATACGGGTATGAAATGCTTGATTTTTTGTTCAAAAAGACATGTTAAATTTGGAAGAATGACAAAAAATGCTTTATTCAAAGTATGTTTCATCGCTTGTTCTGCATTTCTCCCATCTTTCGGGCAATTTGTGAATACCGCGCCAGTAAAAATCTTCCCCTTTTGCTGGGAACCATCGGGAACATCGAGCCACTTTTTCACATCTTCGTACGTACCAAAGCACTGCTCAGCAAGTACGTGACCCATCGATGCAAACAAGTAGTAATCACGAAGGACCTAAGTCTGTTGAGTAAGCCGCATGGTGGTAGAACTTCCTAGCTGCGTGCCTTCAACGTATCGCGAACCAGTTTTGTCGTATGTGATGGAGCATTGTCATGAAAAAATGACTTTGTGTTGCCACTTTCGGTATTCTGGCTTTTTTCAAGCAGCGAACGATTCAAATCGGTCAATTGTTGTTGGTAACGTTTAGTGTTAACCGTTGTTAGCTTGTTGACTAACATCCAATTGCTCAGCGAGTGGTTTTGTGTTTGCGAATCATCTTCCTCTAACAATGCTTGCTATTCCACATCTTCGTATTTTATTGGCGGTTTTACACTTTCCTTGTCTGCAACTTCGAATCGGAAACGCCGAATCACATGTTCACCATAAGCTTCTTGAAGTAATCGGTATGATTCAGCAGCAGTTTTCTTCAAATAAAAACAAAAAATTAATGCTGTCCGCGAATGCTCTTTGTTCGGTATAAATTTCGACATATTGAACACGACAACACAACAACACAACACAACACAACACAACACAACACAACACAACATAACACAACACAACACAACACAACACAACACAACACAACAACACAACAACACAACAACACAACAATGCAACAACACAACAACACAACAAAACAACACAACACAACAATACAACAACACAACAGCACAACAGCACAACAACACAACAGCACAACAACACAATACCATGCACACAATTTTCCAATTTATCACTCGTGCGTGCCTGACACTTGTTGATGACACAAAAAAACGGTACAGTGTCAAATCTTGATAGCACAACCTGCATTGGCGGGCATGTGTTGTCTGACATCTGCATTTCATATTTGTACAGCTCATAGGTTGTATACAGAGTTTTCGACGTGATTTGCTTATATCTCTAAAAGAGTGCTCATCATCAATCTGTTGAAACCGAAAAATTTGGTACTATATCAGACCTCCGATTCATAGGAAACTTATTTTCAAGCAAAGAAAACCTTGCGCAAACTAAAGTAATAGTGGCCAATAAAATTTTATACAAGCAATTCGTTAAGTATATTTTCCTTTGAGAAATCAAAAACAAAAAACTTTTCCCTCTTTGTAACTCAATCCGGGGACATATGATATGTGAAGGTGTTATGATTGGAATGGACAGCACGACATGTGCAACACGGGCTGCATACACACACACAGCAGACACACATCCAGACCGAACACGTAGTAGAGTAGAATACAGAATGTAAGATATATGATGGATGTATGTATAACGTGAAGGTATACTACAATAGAATAATAAAAGAATATACATATACGACTCGAGTAACTCGTCCTACCTGACTACAGTAATAAGGATACAACATTGGCGAACAGGATGGGATACTGGAACCAGAATTAAAAAGGGTAATGAAGAAAGTTCATTGCTGCAAAGAAGAGGTTAAGGTAGCGTCGATACATATAAAAAAATAACAATGTCGATTGTGGGAAAGTTAGAACCATTCGAGGAATCTGTAGAAGATATTAACGCTTATTTATTACGGTTAAAACATTTTATTAAAGCCAATGGCATCGTGGAGGAACAAAAAGTCTGTATTATTAAGTGTTTTAGGGCCAAAATTGGTGAAACTTCTGCAAGATCTGGCACTGGAAGAGATTGATTCATTATCTTATGATACACTGATAGCGACTCTTACAAATCACTTTAAACCAAAGAAACTAGTTATAATAGAGAGAGTCAAATTTAATACCATGTCACAGCGAGAAGGAGAAACCATTACGGAATATGTACCACAAATAAAAAATCTAGCTGCAACATGCAAGTTTGGAACATTTTTAAAAGAAGCTTTACATGATAGATTTGTTAGTGGATTAAGGGATGAGGATATTCGACAAAAATTGCTAGTGGAAGAATTTGACTTTGAACAAGCATATGAAAAGGCTAGAGTGTTAGAAGAAGCTGCGAGGAACCATGATACATTCCAAGGAGAGACAACAGTTAATAAATTGCGTTTTCAGAAAGAAGATAAAGGGAAGAATATCATAAATAGAGAAAAGGAATGTACAAGATGTGGAAAAAGAGGACACAATACATTCACATGTAAATATAAGACATATAAATGCAACAATTGCAATAGAATAGGACATTTGGCAAACATGTGCAGGAGTGGAGAAAGAAAAGTAAGTAGTGGTGTGCGAATGGTCCAAGAAACTAGTAATAAGGTAAATGATGTTGAAAGTATGCATGAATTATTCCATGTAACCATAAATAAAGTAGACAAAGCAGAAAAAATAGATACTTACCAAATAAAATTAAATATTAATAATCAAAAGATAAGGTTTGAAATTGACACAGGCACAGCTCTGACCATTATTGGAGAGGATACTTATAAGAGATACTTTTCTATTATTAACCTAGTTCCTTGTAATGAGTTGAATTTAAATGCGTATTGGTTCCAACAACCTTGTTCCTTGTTAGGAAAAGTTCAAGTAAATGTGGTACATAATGGGACAAAAAGGACTTTAGAGGCGATAGTCGTTAAGAGTGGAACCCGGAAATTGTCATCCTTAATAGGTCGTGATTGGCTGGAAAAGTTAGGGATCAATTGGCAACAGGAAAAGCATACAGCAAAGTTTATTGAGAGAGAACATGACGAAATTACCCAGGATAAAGATCAATTAGTAAAGGGGCTCGAGTTGAAATTTCCAAGAGTATTTGGAACGGCAAGAGGAGAAATTCGAAAATTCCAGGCAAATCTAACACTAAAGGGTAATCCAACACCAGTATTCTGCAAGGCAAGACTGATTCCGTATGCTGTTAAGCCGACAGTGGAGGCGGAACTACAGCGCTTGGTAAAGGAAGGAGTCCTGAAACAGGTCATGCATAGTGACTGGGCGACGCCGCTGGTGGTGGTACCTAAAAGTGAAGGGAAGATAAGAATTTGTGCAGATTTCAAGGTAACAATTAATCCTTATTTAAATAAAGAGCATTATCCATTACCGAATCCTAAAGATATTTATGCGTCATTAGCTGGGGGAACGGTATTTTGTGCATTAGATATATCTGAAGCATACTTACCATTACAAGTCAGTAAAGAATCACATCTTTTAACAGTAAATACACCTTTTGGCTTGTTTAGATATACACGATTGGCGTATGGGGTAGCAACAGCCCCAGCTCAATTTCAAGCAGTTATGGATCAAGTGTTGCAAAATATACCAGGGGTAGCATGTTACCTGGATAATATATTGATTTCTGCTAAGACGCGAAAGGAATGCCTAACTAGATTACAGAGGGTTTTAGAGAAATTGGAGAAATATCATATTAAGATAAGACGGGATAAATGTGAATTTATGGTTAATTCAGTACCGTATTTAGGACACATTATAAGTGAGTCAGGAATTCGACCAAATAAGGAACTAGTTACAGCAATTAAATTAGCTCCGCAACCACAAAACAAACATGAATTAAATGCGTATATAGAATTATTGAATTATTATGGACAATTTATTCAAAATATTTCAGTTAGATTATCGAAATTCTATGACTTGATTAAAAAAGATACAAAATGGGAATGGACAAAAGCGCATAAAAATCTTTTTGAAGAAAGTAAAAATTGGTTGTGTTCTGATAATGTATTAACACTATATGATGTTGCAAAACCGCTTCGGTTGATATGTGATGCGGCTCCCTAGGAGTGGGTGCTGTATTGGCACACATTATAGACGGGAAAGGACGACCAGTTAGTTTTGCAAGTAAAACTCTCTCACCGGCAGAACAAAACTATAGTCAGTTAGAGCGCGAAGCGTTAGCTATTATATTCGGACTAAAAAATTTCATACGTACCTGTATGGAAGACCATTCGAGTTAGTAACGGATCATGCCCCTCTTACAATCATATTTGGTGAAAATAAAGGAGTACCAACAATGGCAGCAGCAAGGCTACAGAGATGGGCTATCCTATTAAGTGCTTATGATTACAAAATAAGATAGAGGAAGGGATCAGAAATAGCAAATGCGGACGCATTATCACGCCTACCGCTACCAGAGGTAGATGAGACCGAAAGAAAACACAATTGTTTCTCAGCAAGTAACTATTTCTGTAATTTTATTAAGGAATGCGCTGATCCGGTACTAACAGCGGAAGAAATTGGTGAGGCTACTCAAAGAGATGAGGTGTTGAAAGAAATTTATTAATAGGTGATGTATGGTTGGCCAAAAGGAACTAGTGATTCCAAATTAGAACCACACTTTAAATATAAGAATGACATTACTACGGATGGGAAGTGCTTAATTATACGAGACAAAGTAATTATACCAACTATCTTTCAAGAACAAATTTTAGAGCTACTGCATATGAGTCATCAAGGTATAGTTAAGATGGAAGAATTAGCACGGTCTTTTATTTGGTGGCAAAAATTATATGGTCAAATTGAAGATTATCTTAAATCATGTAATGCTTGTCAGATGAACGCCAAAGGCACAATCAAATCAACTATAACACATTGGCCAGTTTCTCATCGCAAGTGGGAACGAATACATATCGATTTTGCACAATTTTCATATCTAAATGCAACATATAATCTATTGATCATAATTGATTCTTACTCCAAATGGATAGAAATTTCCGTAATGTCTTTAACTACATCCTATAGGACAATAGAAAAACTCAGAACAGTTTTTGCTGCATTTGGATTACCAGAAAGTATTGTCTCTGATAACGGAGTACAATTTATGTACATCAAGTGAATTTAAAGAATTTACGTCACATAATGCTATTCAACACATTTTAACACCGCCTTATCATGCCGCAAGTAATGGAGCAGCGGAGCGAGCAGTGCAAAATATAAAAAGTGCATTACGAAAAATGATTCAGGGAGCAAGTGCGAATTCACCAAGACCATCAATGCAACAATTAATCGATAACTATCTATTTTCTTATCGTAACACTCCTCAGGAAACCACAGGACGTAGTCCTGCAGAGCTATTTTTTTTGAGAAGACCTCGAACATTACTCTCTATACTAAAACCTAGTTTAGCTGAAATGGTGGTCTACCATGTGAGTTGTGCCAAGCGTTCGGCCAAAGTCTCTGAGGATGGAAGTTATGTTGTTTGCTGTAAAGGAAAATTAAACAATGCAGACGGCGACATGGCATGTACTGATGGTACCGAATATGATCTGTCTATAGACAAAACCGACCCACAGGTGTTTATATACATACTGAAACAAAAGGATATAATTATTAGTGAATTACGGTCGAAAATAGAATTACTAAAGTCACATATTGAGGTCCTAAATAAATGTACACAACAAAATGATGTAGGAACTTCGAAAGAAGCGGGAGATAGCGAGTTACAATATATTTTAAAAAAACCACCTATAAAACACTCCAAAAAAGCTAGCGAAAAAGAACAACTGAATCCTGCAAATAACGTGAAACAAAAAGTTTTGAATTTAAAAATTGATAGTAAACAACTATCAGCTGATTTATTGGAGGCTCAGACTAAAATTAAATGTGATGAAATAATTAATTTAGTTAATAATGACGATGTGACTACCGACAAGACGATCGCTGGTCACGATTCTTCCGACCGTAACGGTCCATGGACGGAGGTGAATCACAAACGACCTCGCATCCGATCAAATCGAAATCGAATTATTGGCAACAATAACGAATCAGATGTAAAGGATGTTCCCAGACAGGTGGTGGCCTAGGGGTTCGTGTATTAGTCGCTTTTTCGGAAGAATCCGCGGAGGGTGGAATCAGTAAAGTAATGTATAATCCTAGCATTTTGTTACTAAATGTTCAATCTTTAAACAGTGCAAGTATTAATATGTTACAGTCCGATATTGATCGTTTTAATATTGACTTGTTGTGCTTTACTGAGACTCATTGTAGTGACGACTCTATTCTTAGTTCGTACATAGAGGATTATAATTTGTGTAGCTTTTACTGTAGAAAGAATTTTAGACAGGGTGGAGTGGCCATTTATCACAAATCAAGCATCACTTGTACGAATCTTAATTTAAGTAAATACTGTTTAGAAAAACATTTTGAATTATGTGGAGCCAAAATTAGATGTAATAACAAAACAACTGTTTTACTTGTTCTGTATAGGTCGCCTGATGGGGATCTTGACATATTGTTTGACTCGTTAAGCCATGTAATTGACTTACTATATAATCCTAACTTTGACTTTATAGTTTCTGGTGACTTTAATGTAGATTCCTTTAATGACAGCAACAAAAAGGGCTTCAATGACCTAAACAGTCTTTTTGTGAGCTTCGGTATGAGGTCAACAGTCTGGTGGCCAACCAGGGTGACTGATCACTCAACTACTACGATTGATCATGTTTTTACAAACATTGCTCGGACGGTTGTTTGTGTGTCGGATAATATGGTTTCTGACCATCGCACGGTGTACATCGAGCTTGATAGGGAATGTTTTTCTGCGCACTCCTTGAGGGGTTCCAGGAGATCTTTCAGTGACAATGCAGTAGGGAATTTTAAAGAGGCGTTACGAGGTGAACTGTGGGAGAGGGTATATCTTTCCGAGAATGTGGACGATGCGTTCGATTGCTTCTTGGATATATTTTTATACTACTTTGATGTGCATTTCCCGTATAGACAACACTGCAAATTTTCCGGCGGTCGAGTTAAAAGATGGATTACTGACGAGGTCAGACAGTCAAGTAATAAACTGAAGGACCTTTTTATACTCAAAAACACCTATCCCAATCTAGAAGAAGCTTACAGGGTTTCTAAGTTGAAGCATGCCGCCTTAATATCAAAGACTAAACGTAGTTATTATCGGAGGAGGATTGAAGGGTCTTCTAATCCCATCAAGTCATCTTGGAGGATTGTTACCGAGCTGACTGGTAAGACCAGGCGTATGGAGGACATTAGTTTGTCTGTTGACAACAAGGTTTATAATCGGCCCAGTGATGTTGCAACAATGTTCAATGACTTTTTCATTGATGAGCCTGTGGGTGTTTCTGGGGGTTTCCCAAGGTTGAAACATGCTGAAAACACCTAATTTGGGTTTTGCAGCAAAACTCTCTTTCTAAAGCCATTTACTTCTAACGAACTGGTTTATCTGTTGGAACAAAAGCTAAAGTCTAAGGCCTCTTCTGGCCATGACGGGATCCCTGTGTTTGTTATTAGAAATGTGTTGGATCGTCTTTGTGAACCGCTAACTTATTTAGTTAACTTGTCATTTTGTATGGAGTTTTTCCTTCCAAATTGAAGATTGGCAAGGTTATCCCCGTATTTAAAAAGAATGATCGTTGCGAAATAGCTAACTATAGACCAATTACATTGACGTCTGTTTTCTCTACGATTTTTGAATACTGTTTCCTGGATCGGGTAATGCGTTTTATTGATGATAATGGGATTTTGACTGATAAACAGCATGGATTCCGTAGTAACAGGTCAACAAATACGGCCCTTACATCGTTCTATAAGCGCTTGCTCGATTATATTGAGCTGGGGGATTGCCCTGTGGGAATCTTTTGTGATCTCAGCCGGGCTTTCGATTGCGTTGACCATGGGCTTCTACTGGGCAAATTATACGATTTTGGCTTCAGGGGTGTCTCATGACTGGGTCACATCTTTTCTGGTGGAGAGAAGGCAGTACGTGAGTTTAAGGTGTATTGTGGACGGACTGTTGGTTACAATAAATTCTGATACAAGAGTTAATTCTCTGGGGGTTCCTCAGGGGTCTGTGCTTGGACCCATTTTGTTCCTACTCTTCTGTAATGAGTTGGGGAGTCTTTTCGACGATAACTTCCTAATAATGTATGCCGACGATAATTCTTTTCTGCTTTCGGACAAGAATGATGAGTTCCTGCTTGGAAGGTGTGAGCGCGTCCTGTCCGAGTTTGCAACATGCTGCCAAAAGAATTTTTATTATTAAATGTTGCTAAATCTAATGCTGTTAGATTCCATAATAGACAGCGTAATTGTAATAGTCTGGCGGTCTCTATTGGCGGAATTTCTTTATTGAGTTCTAATGAAAAGATGTTATAATAATTTAAGATTTGCCCCATCTAAATTTAAAACCATTTAAACTAAAACTTATGGTTTCGGCAGCGTATCAAGAAAAGATGAATTCACGTAAAATATGCATTTTAAAGTTGTTTAAAGCTTAGGTATGAGAAATAAATTGTTACAAATGGAATACGATTAAAAATAATTCTTATCCTCGTTACGTCAATTTTGATAATTCTAAATACGTATTTAGTACTCTCATAAATACTGTTCGTTTAAAATAGTTTATAAAATACATAGAAAAATCAAAGTTTGTTTGGTTACTCTTTGGTGAAACATTATAACAACTAAAAGGAAAAACAACACACTTGGTTTTTATTTCATTAAAATAGTTTCCAAATATTTTCAAACAATTGCCGATTGTGCGGAAAGTTAGTAAACCAAAAAACCAGGTGGGTTATTTTTCCTTTTAATTCAAAATTAACGTACGGATGTAAAGAAATAGGAATGCCGTAACGTACAGCGTTTTCGTTAATAGAAGCTTTGAAAAATAGACAAAAAGATTAAAACAACTATTACGTACGGAAACATGCATGAAAAAGTTTGTCGACAAGCAAACAAATTTCACAAACGAAATGACAAACGAAGCGACAAAATTTAAATAAAAATTTCTCTAGGTGTAGTGGCTCTTAATCTACATATGTAGGTACATAACATACTTTTTCATAACAACGTTTCCACAGTTATCTTCAACTTTTAGATATGTAACAATGTCGTACGTATCTTTAAAATTTGACTCTAGATATGACAAGGATGATTGCTAAAACGTTGTCATGAAGAAAATCTATCTCTTTGGCATTTTACTTTAGCAATCGGTCAGATATGGGAACATTTCAATCTCTTGCTCTTTCAAACCACACCAAAAGTTTATTGTCGATATCTTTTTTATGCTTTATAAAGTCTTTTCAAAGAACCAGATAAATTGGTTGCGACAGCAGCGTCTGTTCCCTCTTTATTTTTTATAATGGCTTATAAAATTGACTCTGTAATCACCAGCATGGCGCCAGCTTCTATTTATTCTAGAATTTTACGTTTGATCGAAATATCTATCGACATCTGTCTTGCCTTTTTGGCACATATTTCTAAAGCGCTGTCATTACCATGAAAGCAAAACTAGAACCACACTTAAGTATGCTACATATAAAACGGAAAGAGACGAGGGAAGGAGACAGGGTATTTACGTATTTATTTCGGTTCACAGTTCATCGTTGATTGGTCGTGATTCGTGTTAGCCGAATAATTCGTATTAGCCAAAGAATTACTAGAAATTATGATAATAGAACTAATATATTTCAAGGGGGAATTAAACGAGTTCGTGTCAAACGAGTGTTCGTTATAACGAGGCAATACTGTATATCATATCACGCTTTCGATGTGGCTTTTCCTTCGCTCCTTCGATGAGGCCCGGCGCAAGATCCGAACTAATTGGAAGAAAAGTCCAGGGCGTAGACAATCAAATTTTCTAAAAAGTTTTCCACCGACTCAAGACATTAACGCAAACTGTTAAATGGGACTAACATTGTCAAATCCGCTTCTTGAAAGTTTGGAATTGTTGCAATAGGTATGAATTAAATCCTGGCAAAATTTCCAAAATCAAAGTAAATCACACGATTTTACTGTAGTAGTAGCAGATTCAACTATTGACATCCTGAAATCTCAAAGATACGACAATCTTCCTAAACCAGGGCAGGAACGTAAACAATTCTACCAGGTCACAGCGTGGCTGATACAGATTTTGGTGATAATGATGATATATCCGTTTCTCATAATTGTCATAAAATATTACGTCCAACTCTTTCATATGTTCTAGTTTGAGCTACATAAAATTTGCTACTGTATTTATGGGAGTACTCCGTATTTTAGCAAATTATCACATTTTATTGTTCTCAGTGAGAAATTAGACAGGACTGAAACGCGAGAGCTTGAACACGTTCACGTTAGTTAATATGTGCTCGATAGATCGCAGTTTATCATTCTTCCTATTTTTTTATTGGGGAATCACAGAGTGTTTGTCGAAATTCGTATTTATTCGTTCCCATCAGCGGTGACCGGTGATGACGTTGTGGTAGAGCGATTATAACGATAGGATTAGCTCGTATATATTCGTACATCGGCGAAAATATACGAACTAAAGCTATTCTTCTAATCATTCCGGCAAAACAAAGACCGGTTTACACTACTTCATGATAACACGTCATCCATCTTTTTAACACACTTTAGTTATCACCCGCCACCATCGGTTCACGGCTGCATGTCGTAACATTGGAAGAAATAACATAGATTTAGGATAAATTTGATTCAAACTGTTTTTACTCACATTGGTACGTGAGATACGAGATACGTATTTCGACAGTTATGTTTTATCCTCAGTATAGAGAAAGCACGGAAAAAGTTGGCTAAGTGATTGAATTCGTCCCAAACCATGGGTCCCCCTATTTTTAGATATAGAATAATGAATGTAATAGGGTTACTTTCCAAATACTAGGAATTACGATTGATCTACTAGAAAACTAGAAATATGGGTGTAGACTGATGTAATTAGTAAATAGTGTTCATTTTGAAATAACTTCTAACTAATTTGAATGGAACGGAAGAAGTATTCATGATTTTGATCACTGGAGGAGTTCTTTCCTCATAACTTCTTCTGTATGTCCAAATACTAATCGGGTTAGAAAAATACTTGTGCTTAACCTACAATGGACGGGCCCTGTTAAATTACGTATCAGATGGACCGGGGTTCAATGGGACCCAATGATAAAAATGAACGAATTTGTTACTTGTAATTAAGATGGTAGATTCTAGAAACTATCAATAACAAAATTTTGTTAATTTAATTTTTATTACAATAGAAACTATTAATTTCTGCACTGATTACAAGTAGTTTCAAGACCAAAATTTTTAAAAACACACAAAATTTTACACTTCACGCATCTCTTTTTATATTTTCGATCTTTCTTTGTTTGACACATGTAGCATCTGCCTCTCCTGATCTATACTGTGAGTGACAAAGAAATTGCAACACCAAGAAGGGGTTGGAATTTCTGAATGAAATTTGGTTGGAATATTCACCTATGTTATAGTAATAAATGATCAAAGTTTGGGAGGAAAATCTTTATTAGAAAATTTAATAATTATTATTAATAATTTGTGGAGCGGCGTCTCTGATTTGTACATTCATTTACACGTCGTGGCATTGATTGAATAAGGTGGTTTATTTCGTCTTGAGTTATTGCGTCCCATGCAAGTTGCACCTCATGTCTCAAAGCCTCCAAAGCCAAAAAAGAGGGCGCTGCAAATTTTGCAACCCTCTACCCATTATGTCCCAAACATGTTCAATGGGTGAAAGATCTGGAGATCTTGTGAGGCCAGGGCAAAAGATTAATCTGGACTTGTTCAAAGAAGTTCAAGGGAATACTTGCTACATGAGGGCGTGCATTATCCTGCTCGAATAATGGATCTTCAAGCTCTTGTAAGTATGGCAGAAGATGTGATTTAACCACCTCCGTTGTGTTATCATATTGCCTCGAATGAACACCAAAGGAGACCTGCTACCGTAAGTAATCGCACCCCGAACCATAACACCCACGGCGCGGTGTACGTGTCTCTCAACTGTAAATTGAAGATTCCGTCGTTCACCTCGTCTTCTTCTGACTCCCTTACGACCGTCGTGTTTGCCTAAACAAAATCTAGATTCGTCACTAAAGACAACACCACGTCATTCAATATTCCAATGAGATCTTTCACTGCACCATTGTAACCGTTGCTGACAATGTTCCGTAGTCAAATAAAGCACAAGTTGCGGACGATATGATTTTAGTCCAAAACTTTGGATTCGGCGATAAACTGTTCTAAGGGTTACATGGCGTCCTTCTTCACCAAACCATTGGTCACTAATTGCCCGAATAGAGGAAACTCGATCACTAAATGACAGTTGTCTTAAGCGACGATCTTGACGCTCATTCGTTTTTCTTGAAGCACCGGTTCCCCTTTTACGACGTCCCTGATCATCTTCAAACGATGCACGACACACTCGCGTTACAGTAGTCCGGTTTCGATTTACACGGTTAGCAATCTCCCCAAATGGAAAGCCAGCTTCGCGCAAACCAATAATTCGACCTCTATCGAATTCGCTTAATTGATGGTAATTGACTAAAAAATCCAGGTATATCATGTAAATCTCCAAAAGACACGTACCTGAGAATTTAATTGAACATGCTCGTGACATCACTGAATTTAATAGATGACCGTAGCAGTGCACGAAATGTGTATTTTCGTATTTTTCTTTGATTATTATCCGAACTCCGGCATGTATTCCACTCATTACAACTGTACCGTCATAGCTTTGAGCAATGAGCTTTTTTATCATTTTTTAAAATAGGGTCAATAACATTAAAAATATTCTTATCTAATGACAGACCATTATGATTTTCGGGAAGCAACAAAGTTCATAACCTTTCTATCGGGTTTCTATCCTTGGGAAAGTAACGAAGAACAATCACCATTTGAAATTTAGAGGAAACATCTGCAGTGTCATCAGCCATCACTTCCAGGATGCAATCTAAAATCTCATTTTGTATCATTTCTGAGGTGCCTTTGAAGACCCTTGCATTTTGAAGATGTTCACTAAGTGTTCTATCAAGTTCTGACGTAAAATTCACCACAGCTCGAAAAATACCGGGATTTTCGGATGATTCACTTTCATTATGACCGATTACCGATTACAAAAAGAAAATTTTCGAAATGAACGAAGGCTAAGACTTTGGCGCGTAAATTGGGAGTCTACGTCCACCTCCCAAACTCCCTGGCTTCCTAAAAGTCACGCAAGTCAGCGCGATGCCGGAAGTACAGGTAAATTGGCCGGATTCTAATGGTTAAACACAAGGTCACGTGAAGTATAGTAACAAGATCGATGTATACGGTGTTTGACAAATGGCGATAAGGAATTTAGAATTTTAAAATAAAGTTCTCAAAATTTAAAACGAAACTAAATATTAAATTTAGACTGTAACACCATTTAGTATTATTCCACAGAACAAAAATGGGTAGTATTGTAAAGTAATATCAAATTACTAACATTCTTCCTTCGATAAGGAAAAAAGTTTAAACTTTTGATAGATCGATAAAAATTTTAACGAAAAAAAAATGTAAAATGACTTTAGTGAATTCTTGCAAATTATTGGTATTGGGGAATTCGTTTAGTATAACTTTTCCTGTTATTTCAAAATGAACAGCTCTCATACTTGAGATTAGTTTTTTGCATAATCCTCTGTAATCATGATAGCATAAAATAGGCATTGTATTAAACCGATAACAACCAGATACGTAGAACTTTTTTCTATAGCAATTTGTACCTGAAATTTTATTACCGTTCACATAGCCGTATCCTTTTTTGATTAGGCTAGTCCAATTTTTAATAAACAGATTCTACAAATCGAGATGCAGTTTTATTTTGTTCTTGCTTAGCTTGACGATACAATTTTTTCGCCATGTTCATTCTCAGTTTACTTTTAGGGGTATGACGGTTACGTCCGGTAGCGTAACCATAAAGAAAGACTCGAATAACCTGATCGGCATCAGCATTGGTGGAGGAGCACCCCTTTGCCCGTGCTTGTATATCGTACAGATTTTCGATAATACGGCGGCCAGTAAGGATGGTACTTTACAATCTGGAGATGAACTGATCGCGGTTAATTCACAAGCGGTTAAAGGAAAGACCAAGGTCGAGGTTGCAAAAATGATCCAAGCCGCTAAGGTATGTATTTACCCTCACCACATCGGGAAAGAACAATGACATCATATCAAATCGGTCAACTCCTCGCAATACAATTGTTTAAATAATACATTCGATGACACGTGCTTCGCTAGCAATGAGACTGGAATCTTCACGCAATACCTTACCGAATGAACCGTGATTTCTTAAATCCTCTTCAATAAAACATCCGCCCTCTGCAACTCGGGGCATGTTTTTCTACGTTTCCTTTTTAATCCTGTGCCTATTTACCTTTCGGTGTAAGGCTTGAGTGGAGTTAAGTTTCCTGTTTTCTGTATAATTTTCTCCATACTTTTTTTGTCTGTGGTCTGATCCTTTATTCTTTCCCACTTAATTTTTCTTTCTGCCGCTGCTTCCCTGATGTCGTCGTTCCCTTTTCTTCTTGATCTTCCTTTTTTGTTTTTAGAGCAAAGCTCTTTTGCGATGAGAGTTAACTGGAGAAAAGTAAGACGCTTGAAATCGTCAGATAGATGCTTTCCTATCATTCTTCTTTCATTAGTTCTTTCTCTCTCTCACACACACATACTCATCACACCGTATTTGCGTCTCCCTCCATCAGATGGCGCTATTATTATTCGCACTCGAATTTACATCAAATTCAACTTCAACTTATTTACCATCGGTATTGAAATGAAATACGTTTTTATACATTGTTTATTCAATCATAGACTTTTACCTTTTATTCAACTAAACATCAAATGCACAAAGTGCTTCGCTCTTATCGGATGTCCCACGATACCTCTCCTCTTTTTTCCTGTCATTTGTGTCTCATACACTTTCTTTGTCAGTCTACTAGTTTTATTATCGGATAAAAAATTCCACGTCTCACACGACATGACCGATCCATCTTAGATGACCCTACTCTATTATTTTCCATTTAGTATCGGTTAAATTCTTGGGTTTTGCCAATATTTCTTAGTTCTTATCTTGTTTTCTATTCGTCTTAGGAATTTCATATCCATGACACACTCGCGATTTGACCTTTTCTGATTTTGTCTAGGTCTCACTACTATCCGTTATTGTTGGTCTAACCAGTTTTTCACTATTTCTGTTTTGATCTGTTTTGGTACTTCCCTTTTTTCCACAAAAGACGTAGTCCTCATTGTATAAAACATTCTTGCCGTTTCTTTCATTCTTTCATTAATTTTTTGCTCCATTTTTCCATCCCATTTGAGTTATTATTGAGGATTCAATATTAATATTATTATAGTGTAAATTTACATTTATAAGTTGGACCTTGCTTTTAGTTTTGAGTAGATAGTTGATAGAGATATAGCAGTTGTTTATGTTAATTAGTTTTTAATAAAGTTTTGCTTGGCATAGAGATGTATTCGTTGGAATCTTATTCCCCCAACAGTTATTAACCTGTTCTATTACTCTTCCTTCGATCTTGATGTTATGTCTTTCCTTTTCTCCTGTAATTATCCTGTAATTTGATCTTTTTGATGTTTATTTCATGCTTATCTCCATGATTTCCTTGTTTAGGATTTTCAGCTTCCTTCTGACTCGGCTAGAATTGCCATATCGTCCGCGAATAACAGTTCACACCAGTTAATCTCTTTCATTTTCCAGTGACCCATTTTTAGTGGTTTCATTTGTTTTTTGGCATTTTTTGTGGCTTTATCTAGTAAGTACAATCGAAAACAGCAATGGACTAAACACACATCCCTATTTTACCCCTATTTTTGTTGCACTCTCTATACTCTTTAGGTTCTTCGTTATTGGTTCTTATTGTATTTGTATTATTCCTATACATCTCTTTTATTAACTCCATTGTTCTTTTATCTATATTTCTCTTTTCTAGAGCCTTCCGTATGTCTTCCCTTCTTACCCGATCGAAAGCTTTTTCTAAATTTAAAAGACAAATATATATTTCTTTTTCTGATTAATCAGTTTTTCACTTGCTTGTCTTATCATAAATATTAAATCTTGTGTACTTCTTTCTTTCCTAAATCCACACTGAGTGTCTTCTATGCTGTCTTTAGTTATTTTTCTTATTCCTTTTTCTATGATACTAGCTAATATTTTTCCTGGCAGGCTTGTTAATGTAATTCCCCTGTAGTTATTGTAATCCTTCTTGTGCCCCTTCTAATGAATAGGAAATATTATTTCCAACTTCCACTCTTTCGGGATTTTCACCTCTTGTATAATCGCATTTATTAGTTTAGTTATTTGTCTTATTCCTTTTCCTCCCATATATTTGATCATTTGTGTTGGTTGTCCCTTCCTGGAGCCTTTCCTATATTCAGCTTTCCTATGGACTCCATTATTTCATCTTTTTGAATCGGTTCTTCATTATAAATTTCCTTTTATCTCCTCTTTATTTTCTATAATGTCTAGGTTTGTTGCTGTCAACTCATGGAACTGTTGCCGCCATCTGTCCATTATTTGATCTTCCTCTGTAATTATCTGATCATTTTTATCTTTTATGTTTATCGTATTGTATTTCCCCTTTTTGTCTTAGTTGTTTAAGGGTGGTATCAAATCATTTTTTATTTTCTCTATAAACATTAGTCTTTTTCTCTCCAAATTTTATCCAAGATCTCTCTTTCGCTTTCTTAATTTCAGTCTTGACCTTTCCTTGTATTCTTCAAAATCGTCTAGAGTTTTTGTTTCTAGATATCTTTTTAACTCGTTTTCTTCTCTTTTATAATGTGTTTTATTTCCGTGGTCCACCCCTCTGCTCCTTTCGTGTTTCTTTGTTATTTCTTGTAACTTACTTGCGTGCAATAGACTGTTTTTGAAAATATTCTACTTTCCTTCAATTCCGTTTCCTTTCGGATCTTCGAATGCTTTAGCTAATATTTGTTGGTACCATGATAATATCTTTCAATTTGTAACTATTACATTTTTCTTGCATCTTACTCTTCTTTTATATTCTCCTTTCTGATAACTTCCCATCTCTGCACTGCGTGTTAGTTTAACATCTTGTATCATTTCCTTTTTATGTATCCTTACTAAGAAATAATCTATAAGTGATTTTTCTCTTGTGCTTTCTTCAACTCGTGCAAAGTTGTGAATGTCTGTGTTTGAATATATCACTAGATTGTTTCCTATGCAAAATTTCTATTATTCTGTCCCTATAGTTATTTTTTGTTTGTTCTCCCTCTCCCTTCCTAGAATATCTTCGATTCCTTCATTTTGATTGCCTACTCTGCCACTGAGGTCTCCCATAAGTATAATATTTTTGTCCTCCTATGTCTATTGACTTTTGGAGTTTTCCACAAAATTCTACTTTTTCGTTTTTGCAAACGTCCTCATTTACCCCGTATGTTATTATTAGCGTCCATGTCTCCTACGATAGCCTAATTTCTATCTTCTCATTTATATATTCTTCTTTCATCGTGTCTTTCCATCTATTTGGAATTATTACTAATTCAACACCACCTCTTGCTCTTTCCTGTCTCTTTATCTCATGACCAGAACATGCAGTATCTTTGTGTATTCTCTTCATGCCGCTGCCCTTCTTGTTCGTTTCAGTAATATATGTTTCATCATTTCCATCGCTAATTCCTTCTCGTTCTCATTCACACTTCTCACATTCCAGATACCCCGTTACTATGATGCTTTCCTCTTTCCGTTATCTTGTTCTTGCCGTTTACATTCCACCTCTTTTTGTTTTGTATAAGTTTCGAGTTGACTTCTTGGTTGGGGTTACCTCCAGTGCCACTCTATTTCCGCTCTCTTTCTTCAACAACTAGATTTGGAAAGTTTCCAAAGAAGAATAAAGAGGACACTGATTGAGAAGGAATATTACACCCTAGAAGAATACTTCAGTGGTCAACTATAGAATTGTCTATTTTTGTTTCTGCTTTTGTTCGTCTTTTATCCGTGCTACGTTTGTGATATATTGTACTCTGTACTTTGTTGTTTTTCCTAACTTCAATTTTATTTATTTATCTATATTCTTTTCCTTAAGTTTAACCTACAAAGGAATATTTTATATTTATATATTCCTGTACATAATTTTTATGACAATTGGTTTTGCATATGTAAATGCAGCAATAAAGTTTTATCTATCTATCTATCCATCTATCAAGCACTGTTTTTGCATATATACATACATTTTATCCAGTTTAAATCCTCGATTTTCCTACGCCCTAGACGGACAGAAACATAATGTGAAGGAAGAAGAAGTTCTCGATTCCAATGTCGTGTCCCGTGTCGTACATATGCTTCGCAACACTCGATGAATCTATTCCGCCCTAACGATGATGTGCCACATGATCTTTTGAATCGTGCAGCCATTGCGCGCCTTGACTGTCCTATGGACATATGCTTTATCATGATTTTAGTAATTTAGATTTATTTATTTTAAAGGACGAAGTTGTTATCAATTACAATAAACTGCACGCCGATCCGCGACAGGGGAAAAGTTTGGATATCATTCTGAAGAAAGTAAAGCATCGCCTGGTCGAAAATATGAGTTCGTCAACGGCCGATGCTTTGGGGTTGTCCAGAGCTATTTTATGCAACGATACCCTCGTGAAGAAATTGCAAGAGTTACAGGATACGGAGCTGATGTATCGGGGATTGGTGGATCATTGCAAGCGCGTGCTCCAGGTCCTAAACTGTGAAACCGAAGGTCGGATGATTTCACTCATACTATTTAATTACAGGCTCACGTCGATCTCCATCAGGGGGTTAAAGCGATGGGCGACGTCTTCTCGGCGCTAGCCGTAAGGGAACCTCAACCTAGGGCTAGCGAGGCGTTCAGATTGTTCGGGGAACAACATCGAAACATGGAAAAGATCGGCAGCGACATCGTCAGGAAGATTAAACCGGTAAAACGAATAAGTTTCGATTGTAATTGGATTTTGTAATTGTTTCGGATAGGTTTTAGCCGATATGGGGACCTACTTGTACAAAGCTATACCCGATACAAGGTTAACGGTCAAAAAATATGCCGACGCGAAATTCGAATATCTCGCGTATTGTCTGAAGGTGAAAGAAATGGATGACGAAGAATGCGGCTACGCTGCTTTACAAGAACCGTTATATCGCGTTGAAACTGGAAATTACGAGTACAGGTAAAAAAGGAACAACAAATACAAAATAATAATAGTATAACATATGAAGGGGAGAGGGGGCGGGGCGATGTGTCCGAGATGGCATACTTTTTGCAGGCTTGATATTTGATAATCAATAGAGTTATAAGATTTACCAAAAAGTGAAATTAATGTTAATAGTACAGTGACTCAAATATGGGAACGCACTTCAAGGTCAATTCAAAATATTGGCGTACTAGTTAACGTATGCTTACAGGGAAAAAATTTATACGCTCATGATCGAATACAAAGTTTAAAATCTTTTCAAATGAAGCTCAGCTCTTTTTCTAGAAATGCGGCAGAATGCAAATTTGTTTCCAACGTTCGAGATCATATTTTTCAATATTTCAAAAGAAAAGGTTCAAGAATTTAATAACAATATCCTCGCACTAATAACAGATTTCGAGCAGCGATTCGATTGCTTCAAGAAAATTGATAAAATTTTATCTATTATCTGAAATTCATGTTCTGTAGATGTAGATGACGTTCTTGTTGATACACAATTAGCAATAATTAATTTACAATGTGATCAATTATTACATGAGGAATTTGTGCAATTTTTATAAGCAATTGAATAATGGAAAATACGAAATTTAAAAACTTGCCAAGAAATATTTAGTAATCTTCAGCTCAACTTATAGTTTCGAACAAACTTGTTCTTTAATGAATCTAAATAAAAGTAAAAGATCAACATTGAATGATTTGGAGGCTGTGCTAAGAATAGCTGCAAAGAGTATAGAGCCAGATATTACGAAAATAATAGGCAATGCAAAGGACCTCAACACATCACATTAGCTTTTCTCTTTTTGTTAATTTGTTGTACTAAATTACTTACATTTATTCATAAACAATTCCCATAAGAAAATGTTGATTACTTAAATGAATCGTTTTTGTATTTAACATTTTTTAATTTTAATAATTCGTTCGGCCCCGGGGCAAAAACTGTTGGCTAAGCCTGGCCTAAGGTAATATTGCAACTGTACTCGATGTTCATATGATCACAACTACTAGGTAAATGATGTGCGCCGTGGAAACATAAACTTTGACTTGATCTTGAAGTGTGTTCCTATATCTGGCTCACTGTAGATAGACTGAAATTAGCCAAAATAACAGAAATAATTCACCAAGTTGTGCCCTGTTAGAATTCCTTGTACAAAATGGTACCATTCACGTTTATGAACTCTTCCCCATTTCTTGCCATCACCCCCCAAATGTCAGTCGTAAGATACATTTGCGCGGTTTTTTGTCGCTTTATCGCGAACCGGTCAAGTTTTCTAGAAAGAATCTTCTATGAAGAGAATAATTCTTTCTAAAATCACCTATAAAATATATATTTTTGCAATCGGTGTAGTCGTTTTCATGCCATATGCCGTCCATACAAAGGGGTAGTTCAATTTTATGTCGATTTTCATTTCTAACAATTCCACATTTCTGTATATGTAAGTAGTGGCAACACATCGATAGATCTGAATCGTATTATTATCGTAGGTACAAACACTTCCATTCCCTCTCATCTCCAGCATTTTCTGTCCAATAACAGAAAGGCACACCATCAGCACCTCCACTTCTGTTGATGTCCCGTAACGATAGCCCTATAGTACGGATAACCTTCTTCCTACTATTGAAATGGATTCCTCGTAATTGTTCCTATATTCTGGCGAAAAGATCTTAATCACACGGACTGGGCTCAATATTTCGGGCTGGTTGTCTTCTTCGAAAGTGATGGCCTACAATTTGTAATCTGAATGGCACGGCGTTTTGCTGAGAAATTTCCAAACATTCTTCATTTCATTAATTTATTTTCCAGGTTTGACCACCAATAAACCGGGCACTTGGGCATTATGTATATTTCTACCTATCTCCACTAACACTCTCTATTCCATTAGAGTAACCCCGTGTTCTCTTCATTTACAAGGAGAACGTCAAGGTTGTGAATAACGGATTTTGATGGCTCTCGAATATGTTATTGAGGGACCTCCCCGAGCACCTTGCTACCAGCTTTTGTAGCCATTCGCTTTAGTTCTCGAGAAAATGCAAAAGTTTTGCTTAACTTATTATCACGAGTGATAAAACGATTTGATTATAAGATTTGATCGTGAAATTTAAAACACACACCATGATGCACATTCGCTTCCGATTAAATTTATTAATAAAGTTGGTATGGCGAAAAATAGTTTTGAACAATTTTGCATGAAAATTAAATATATTTGTTGCAATATCGTATGCAATAAGATTGAGAAAAAGACTACAACAGCAGTACTTGAACACGAATCGCCAGCATAGTAGGCCTAGAACTTACCCACTGCACTATACTCATCTCTTCAGAAAATTATTAACATTAACGGTGTACAAAGTACGTCAAGAAAACTTTTGCAATTTTCTCGAGAACTAAGGCGAATGGCTACAAGGTAGCAAGGTACTCAGGGGAGGTTCCTCTATAACATATTCGAGACCCATCGAAATCCGTTATTCACAACCTTGACGTTCCCCCTGTTAGACCGGTATTTTGCTTAAGGGAGGATTGTCGTGGGCCCTAATAGATACCAACATGTTCCAACACCAGTTTATTTTGTGAAGTGAAATCATATATCTTGCCACCTTACGAATGCTGTGCCATCTCAAGCACAAATGTAGTTAGAGATCCAACATTTTCATAACCTAACTTTACTCGTAATGATATTTTATCAAATTCATTTATTAGGACTTGCAAACTAAAACATATACTTACATACACGAAAACATATCCAAACCTACGTTACCCATAGACGATCTTAGACAACAACGCGCTTTTTAAACACAGTAAATATTCTTTTGTCCGTTAATCTGTCTAAGCGTACCACCACGTGTTATTTTAACACTGTTGCCAAATTCGCTAGTAAGTAATAGTTTCTTGTCATAAAGAGCGACCAATTTTAATTGGTTTTGGTGAAACACCTGCTATGCCATCATTATATTTTTAACTACTTTCTCTACAACTATTAGGTCAAATAAGGGGTGGTCAAGAATATAATTCAAAAAGTAGATAATAAGTTGCAAATTCTCCATGGTTCCTTCTTGTAGATTAATACTGCGTTGTCGCCAAGTTGCAAGAGAACGATTCGCAAGGCTTCGCGCTGATGTTCTTGTTAAAATGGAGCTTTTGGACAACAAGCACGTACAATCCCTAGGCGGGCACCTCGCGAAATTGATCAAGGGCTTAGCGGAGTTGCACACTAAAACTTTAGAGCTTTTAGCCGGACCGCCGCTGTTTCCCGTGGAAGTCGACTTGTCGAATAGCGCTTTTCAGTATAAATCGACGACGCCGGTAGTTCCCGCGGTAAGTACTAATAATTAGAGTTGCTCAATTTGCAGAAAGAAGGCATATGCTTTGTTATCTAGTAAATTAAACGATAGATTACATAAAATAAAGGTAACACTTAAATTTAATTTAAACTTTTCATATCGTATGCAATTTCTTTTTGAAAAATCCTGTTTGATATTGTGACGTGACGAGATGTTGAGAATCCAATCAACCAACACATTAAAGGGATATTACAAACTACACATTAAAGTTTAACGCCATCATAATTTAGGTCAGGCATTTCCGCTATAAATTTTGTAACTTTGTCCACCATTGATCGTTTGTCGCGACGTAGGCGACATTTTTAAAACAAACGTAGAACTACGAAATAGTATTTACGGCAGCGTACATGTATACACAACAGATCTCATTGAGACTCGCAGTTATACTGAAGATTGAGTTCAACCATGATAGAAATACATTAGGTATGCTCATAACTTTACCAAAATAGAATTTTCTTGCGCATTTACCAATGCGCGTCATCACTTGCCTTTAGTTCTGGATGTTGCGTATGAGTCCAACCTTCGCCACTTCGCGCTAGTTGGCAAGTTTACTAATAACGTCAGTTATTCGATACGATCCATCATTTGTTAGAATTATTTATCATTTTAGGACGCGGAAGAGGAGGATCAAGAAATCGAAAACGGGGTCGAGATGCGCGAAAATCAAATCGCCCCTCTCATCGAAGACCTCCCCTGTCTATCCATGGAAAGTCCAGTCGAAGAGGCAACCGAAACGCAGCCGTTGATACCCGGATTGGAGCCCGTTCGCAATGAACCGGATTATAGCATGATGGATAATATGGCGTTGTTGGCTACTTTAAACTTGCAAGATAACGCCAATTCTAACGATAGTATCGACTAAATTTTTCAAAATAAATGGAATAAAACGATTTAATTCTATCCGATTTCAAAAGATCTTTCTATTGTGTTAGTCAGTTTAGCAAATTACATTTTAATCTTAGCATTACGCTATACACCACCTACCGCTCATTGATGAAATTCGCTGGATGAAATTAACGTGTAAACACGTAATTATTTATTAATTCGAGACATGTGATTCGCTGAGAAAGAGACCAGTATCTTCATCAAATCGTATCTTATTGAATAATAATGTATGCCGGACTCGATGGTGTAGTGGTTGGTATGTCGATCTATAAATGTAAAGGTGGCGATATCAAATCCGATTGAGAACGATGATTTTTAATAATAATAATTATTATTAGAATAATTTGCCGTACAGATTTAAACACCCATTTACAGAACAATGTTCGAATTACAACTAACAACTAAATACCCCAAATAAAAAAATAGGATCAATGAAACAAATAAAGAACATAGAAAAAGAAGGTTGCAGAGAAAAAAAGGAAAAATACAACTCAACCACAAAGTTTTCTTCTGTTTCGGATCGTCAATATTAAGAGCATTTTGCGTCGTAGAACAAATATGACATGTACCGGAAACGGAACTGTGAAAGTTATTAGACGTTTGAGAAATGGGTGATCTCAACAATACATCCGTCCTAGTCTGAGGACAATAAAGCGCAATATCCTGACGTGAAGGTATACGTGGCACAAGAAAACAGATTTGTGATACCAGTGATGGACTGTCAATTTCACGATGAAGGAGTATGTAAAAAAGGTCGAACAATTAATCACTCTTGTATATTCCAATGAAAGCAAGTTAAATCTAGATAGTAATTCAATGTGCCCCACAGCTCGGGCAGGGAGGGGATAAAGACCATCAACTCGGAATGAGAGAAATTTCTGCTTGACATTCTCAAAATTGGACTTGCATATTTCGTAGTATGGAGACCAAACGAGAGCCGCATACTCAAGTTTAGACCTCACCAGTGCACAACGTACAACGTTTGTAGTGCCGCTGTAGAAATGAAGGGGGCGCAGTTCCGGACGATGAAGGTTGACATTTTACTCGCTGCAGAAGATGTAATCATAATGTGTTGAGTAAAAGTAAATGTGCTATCAAATTTAACTCCAAGGTCATGGAGTGCATAGTCAAAAGCAATAGGATAAAGCTTCCTGGTGGAGGAAACAACTTTACGTTTAGATATGTTCAGTTTCGATGGCACCAATTTTCGACGAGAGCAAGTTGTTCTTGCGCACATATGCAATCATCGAGGCTCACATCTGAATTAAATATTTACAAGTCGTCAGTAAAGAGAAGGCCCTCTCTACTAATATGTTACTAAGTCGTTAATAAAGATTAGAAATAATAACGGGTCCACACTTACCCCTTGGGGTACACCGGAAGAAGCGGTAAAATTACGAGGGCCAAATCCATTGAATTGCACATACTGCTTGTCTGGGCTTAAGATCGGATGCGAGAAGCGGAAGAAAAAATCACTGAATCCAAAAGTCTTAAGCTTAGCCAGCATTACCGGGTGACATATGCGGTCCAAATTTCTAATTGCAAATAAAATTCTTTCATTAGCATAAGCATTAGAAAGATGATACAAAAAATGCGGAGGAATGGGAATGCCCATAAGAGATAGGGTTTTACACTCGCTAATGTTAGCCGAGGGCTAAATAGTCTTTGCTCAAGACAAGGAAGATATGAATTATATGATGAGAAAATGAAAATGAGGATACGAGCACTGGGGATTAAATTTTAATATTAAAAAAACTAATATACGTGTGTGGGAGTACAAACAGACAACCTACAGATAGACGAAGATGAGGGATGAGTAGAATATAAATATTTAGGGACGATATTATCAAACACAGGAAAGATAGACCGGGACACAAAAAGAAACAAAGTAATAAAGGGAAAGGGAGCCATTAAAGCTCTACATGGGACGATTTGGAACATATGCGGGAGAAATGTGGCCGTTAACAAACAAAATGAGGTACAGATTGGATTATTATCAGAAGATGTCCACAATTCACTTATTTAGACTTTTATGACTAATGAAAGCTATACCGTATATAATATTGGCTGTGAGTAAATACAATACAATGGCTAAAGACTTACGCTCTCTCAAGATGTTTTACAAGAATTTTATTCCTAAAGTTCGAGCTTACTTAAACCATACAGTTCCCGTTTAACAAAAATTTCGTATAAATTTACTACAATCACTGATGAGATTACTTAAAATTAGATAGTAAGCTCTCACTGCAGTTGGAGGTGCTGTTTGATTTTGTGCGATGGATTTCTTAGTTTTAGCTATTGCTGGGAATAATCTTCTGATCAAATACCTCATATTTCAACAAAAGGGGATCACATGAAAAATATCATAGTAACACATTTTCCATTTATATGAATGGAGTAAACCTAACAGAGATGTTTCAGCATATTAACAAAACTTAGTGGTGCTCAGATTTTTCCAGAAAAAATTAACAAAATCAGAGTGTGCAATTGCACACGGGCTTTTAGCCGAAGTGTAGGAAATTTTTGGCAATGCTTAACTCACGCAGGTACTTATGCTTATCATTCAAGATATAGTTTTGTTAATTTGTTGCTCACAGAATCCACAACACTCCCAAAAGATGCTGAAGGTACAGTAAAAGCATTCTTTATCAATCAAGTTTTTAATGGTGCCAAGAAGGTCATGAATTAAGATGTGCCATTGATCTGGACATCTGGGTATGATGTCTTTTAGGAAGAAGAACTCCACGAAATTCTTAGTATCGTAGATGGTCACCATTTCGCGATTCTGCGCTCATGGGATAATTTCCACTTACGTAAGTTCAAATACGCAGACTGCAGGATCTCCGTAGTTTCATGTCAAAATTTCTCAGTAGCTTGGATCGAATTACCTCCCGTTAATAAATCCTGTAACTGATATCCACCGCTTCCATTCTTTTAATCTTCCACTATGCTAAAGCTGGTAGTTACGTTACACCCATTAATATGATCTTGCAGAAAATAAAAATTTCCAAAATTGGCGAAATTGGTCATGAAACAGATGAAGATGATGTTCATTTATTGACGCTGTTGTAAATAGAACTCGAGAATTGTGAAAATATTGACGAAGCAGGCGTACAAAATTTGATGAACACTATCGCTAATGAGTCTTGATACTTACGATACAAAAAAGTCCTCAAACACCCAGAAACGTACAACAAAATAAATGAAGACCCCACCGGTTTGATTCAACACAAATTAAATAGTACTCTTAAATGCATATATCGACAATGAAGATATCGTTTTCAGTGCAAAGATCGCCATGAAATTATTTTAGAGTTTGCGCAGGTCTAACTCGTCGGCTGGATTTCGAAGAAAGCAGTAAAAAAATTCTGCAAATCTATAAAAGAATAGACTTTTATAAGAATGCCACAGATTACTACAACTATATTAAGATTAATGAACGTGATTGCAAGGACTGTGGTGTAATTTACTGATACAATATTACATCGGTAAACTCCTGACCATGCAATTGTTTTATAATAGAAACTTCCGTTTATACGGTTGTGATAATACTTGTCTCGAGCTAGCGAAACACGTGTCACCGATTTTATTATAAACAATTGTGTGGTATATTAAAATTCGAAACCAATTGTATCAGAATTCTAATTTAACATTTAACATAACTGCATTATCATTTTCCACGTACAGAACTAATGGTAATGTTTAAATTATTGTTAAGCTAGACTTGTACGTGAGTCACACCAAATAAAATAAGTTGACGTTTCTGACGTGGTACTCTTTTGTCCAGACTTCAATGAGCGGTGGTATAGCTAATGTCAGAAAGAAGTATTTAGATGTAATTAATCTTTACAATTATAGACTTTTGTGATTCTAATATCTCATTAATGTAATAGAAGTTTTCTTGAATTCTGCCATGCTATTTTAAACTATGCCTCTTCATACATACAAATACCTGGCAGAATTCGAAGAAAATAATACTTATTATGTAACCACCATCATTTTGAAAATTATTGATCAGTATATGTTAATAGACTTCGATTTTCAAATTATATTGCTATATTCTACTTGTTCTTCAAAATATAATAAAAAATAGTACGTCAAATCTATAAATGTATGAATTTCAATTCCGCATTTAAAAATGTAATCCATAGGTAGAAATATCAAACTCGTTTTCTACGCCATCGAAAACATAAATATACGATGTTTCGTTCAAATTTGAAAGGGTTTAAATTTTGCCAATTTTTCCAAGGGGTACTCCTTAGAAAACTCGTGAATAGTCCAAATGTCGGAAAGTGGGTCGTGTTATATATCAAATCGAAGCTCCTCGTAAGTAGATTCTGGGGAAATTACTTCTAAAGTGAAAATCTGGCTAGTTTTAAAATTATACGCGAGAAACCGCTAAAATATGAAGATTTTTGTAATTTTTTGCGTAGTTCAGGTAAATTTTCGAAAGATGGCTAAGCACAATTGTTTTGATACGATGCACTTCAGTGTCTTTGAGTCTTTGATAAAAGATTTATGCGCTTAAAGTTGTCGAAAGTCAAACACTTTTCAAGTAATTGCGCGATAATGGAAGAAAATTGCAAATTTCACCCATCCGATCTTAATTACAGCTAAATGAGAAATATTTCGGTAATGTAATGGTCAAACTCGTTTTCTACGCCCTCGAAAACATAAGTATACGAAGTTTCGTTCAAATTTGAAATGGTTTAAATTTTATCAATTTTTCCCTTAGAAAAATCGTGAATAATCCAAACGTCGGAAAGTGGGTTGTGTTATATATCAGATCGAAGCTCCTCATAAATAGATTCTGGAGAAATTACTTCTAACGTGAAAATCTGACTAGTTTTAAAATTATACGCGAAAAATCGCTAAAATATGAACATTTTTGTCATTTTTGGCGTGTGTTCAAGTAAATTTGCGAAAATTAGCTATGCTCAATTGTTTTGATAGGACCCACTTCAGTGTCTTCGAGTCTTTTGCAAATGATTCATGCACTTGAAGTTGTCGAAAGTCGAACAGTTTTCATGTAATTGCGCGATAATGGAAGAAACTTGCAAAATTTCACCCATTCAACCTTCATTACAACCAAACCAGAAATATTTCGGTAATGTAAAGGTCAAATTCGTTTTCTACGCCCTCGAAAACATAAGTATACGAAGTTTCGTTCAAATTTGAAAGGGCTTAAATTTTACCAATTTTTCCAAGGGGTATCCATTAGAAAATTCGTGAATAATCCAAATGTTGGAAAGTGGGTTGTGTTATATATCAGATCGAAGCTTCTCATAAGTAGATTCTGGAGAAATTGCTTCTAAAGTGAAAATCTGACTAGTTTTAAAATTATACGCGAAAAACCGCTAAAATATGAAGATTTTTGTCATTTTTGGCGTAGTTCAGGTAAATTTGCGAAAGTTAGCTACGCTCAATTGTCTTGATACGAAGCACTTCAGTGTCTTTGAGTTTTTACTAAATGATTTATGCACTTAAAGAAGTCGAAAGTCAAACACTTTTGAAGTAATTGCGTGATAATGGAAGAAAATTGCAAAATTTCACCGATTCAAGCTTAATTACAAGTAAAGGAGAAATATTTCGGTCATGTAAAGGTCAAATTCGTTTTCTACGCCCTGGAAAACATAAATATACGAAATTTCGTTCAAATTTGAAAGGGTTTAAATTTTATCAATTTTTCCAAGGACACCCCCTTAGAAAATTCGTGAATAATCCAAATATCGGAAAGTGGGTCGTGTTATATATCAAATCGAAGCTCCTCGTAAGTAGATTCTGGGGAAATTACTTCTAAAGTGAAAATATGGCTAGTTTTAAAATTATACGCGATGAACCGCTAAAATATGAAGATTTTTGTCATTTTTGGCGTAGTTCGGGTAAATTTGCGAAAGTTAGCTACGCTCAATTGTCTTGATACGAAGCACTTCAGTGTCTTTGAGTTTTTACTAAATGATTTATGCACTTAAAGAAGTCGAAAGTCAAACACTTTTGAAGTAATTGCGTGATAATGGAAGAAAATTGCAAAATTTCACCGATTCAAGCTTAATTACAAGTAAAGGAGAAATATTTCGGTCATGTAAAGGTCAAATTCGTTTTCTACGCCCTGGAAAACATAAATATACGAAATTTCGTTCAAATTTGAAAGGGTTTAAATTTTATCAATTTTTCCAAGGACACCCCCTTAGAAAATTCGTGAATAATCCAAATATCGGAAAGTGGGTCGTGTTATATATCAAATCGAAGCTCCTCGTAAGTAGATTCTGGAGAAATTACTTCTAAAGTGAAAATATGGCTAGTTTTAAAATTATACGCGATGAACCGCTAAAATATGAAGATTTTTGTCATTTCTGGCGTAGTTCAGGTAAATTTACGAAAGTGAGCTATGCTCAATTGTTTTCATACGACGCACTTCAGTGTCTTTGAATCTTTGATAAAAGATTAATGCGCTTAAATTTGTCGAAGGTCAAAAGGTTTTAAAGTAATCGCGCCATAATCGATGGATAAAAATTGCAAAATTTCACCGATTCGACCTTAATTACAACTAAACGAGAAATATTTTGGTAATATAAAGGTCGAATTCGTTTTCTACGCCCTCAAAAACATAAATATACGAAGTTTCGTTCAAATTTGAAAGGGTTTAAATTTTGTCAATTTTTCCAAGGGGTATCCTTCAGAAGTTTGGTGAATAATCCAAATGTCGGAAAGTGGGTCATGTTATATCTCAAATCGAAGCTCCTCCTAAGTAGATTCTGGGGAATTTACTTCTAACGAGAAAATCTGGCTAGTTTTAAAATTATACGCGAGGAACCGCTAAAATATGAAGATTTCTGTAATTTTTCGCGTAGTTCAGGTAAGCTATGCTCAATTGGTTTTATGCGACGTACTTCAGTGTCTTTCAGTCTTTGATAAACGATTTATGCGCTTAAACTTGTCGAAGGTCAAAAGGTTTATGGTAATTGCGCCATAATCGAAGAAAATTGCAAAATTCCACCGATTCAAGCTTAATTACAACTAAAGGAGAAATATTTCGGTCATGTAATGGTCAAACTCGTTTTCTACGCCCTGGAAAACATAAATATACGAAGTTTCGTTCAAATTTGAAAGGGTTGATATGGTTTGTCAATTTTTCCAAGGAGTATCCCTTAGAAAATTCGTGAATAATCCAAATGTCGGAAAGTGGGTCGTGTTATATATCAAATCGATGCTCTTCGTAAGTAGATTCTGGAGACATTACTAAAGATTTTTGTCATTTTTCGCGTAGTTCAGGTAAATTTGAGAAAGTTGGCTATGCTCAATTGTTTTGATACGACGCACTTCAGTGTCTTTTAGTCTTTAGTAAATGATTGAATGTCGTATTTCTCACTTGGAGGTCATCGCGTTTTCGTTCCACGTGTTTTTTGATGATTGTGAAATCAGCAGGATCAGATTGAAGAAAATCTTTTTGGAAAGTTTCAATGTTTTATTTTATTATTTTTTTTTATTGTATGTTTATCGTTGCCTCCCTCTCGCACATCATACTCTTTCTCTCAAAATCTAACGCTTACGCTCGAGCTGGTCCGGTTGATTTGATCGAAGTATTCACTTCAATATTCACTTCAACAAACGACTCGTTAAAATGTAAATAAGTTCTATTTCAAACATTCAACTCCACTTACATATATACATATATCTTACGTAATAACACTTAATATCAACAGTCTTTACATCATTTGTTTGAATGTAATAAGAAACAATAAGGAAAATCAATATAATTTTATTAACAAAATACAATATTTGTTGTGTAATCGTTTACTTATAATTCTCGAGACATCTTAACGTATGTAGAAGGTTGATATTTTGAAATATAGGTTTCTAATTGTAAAGTAATTGTCGAATTTACTGATAGACGACCGAGGTTGAATTCTTAAGTATGTTTACGTGTACGAATTACTAAACGCATAGTAGCGTTCGATATATGGGCTACTTCAATCAAAGTTGTACCGATCGATTGTACGATTTTCGTATTCGTTGAAAACGAAAAAAAAAAAAACAAAACAAACGTTTTCATCACATTTTACTTTATTATATCCGCAACCTCACAAAAAAATATGTGTTATGGACGGTGACGAAGCGTTAAAACAGAAATGCTGGAACTGGTCCGCGAACTTCCGTTTTGACGATTTTTTACAAAAAGAGTTCAGTTGTAGTTGATGACAACCCAACCGAAGCAATAATAAATTCGGATATTCATAGGTATTACCGACAATGCAGGAGATTGCAGAGCAGCTCGATGTATTTTATCTATGTATGTAAGTGCAAAAAAAGGGCTTAAGGGACTATTACCGGTTTCAAGGCTAAAAAATGAGCCATATTTAAACTTTTCTTTTCTTGTTTCATTTATTACAAAACTTTATACAAGCGTTTGCCTATAATTTGTACCTACTTTGGGAGTATAACATTTTTTTTTCCTTTTTCTTTTTCAATAATAAGTGAAGAACCAGTAAGTTTACCAGCTCGAATCTTTGCATACCGTGTGTTCGTTACGATAGCTACGGCTTATCTACAAGCTTTCTTGTAAATTCCTTGTTTGTTGTTGAATTTAACCTCACTCAAGGAATAAAAAAATGACCATTGGCTTACCGTCATTTCTGGACTTCAAGAAGGCAACAATAACAAAGGAATTTACAAAAGTGCTCTTTGACAAGTTTTAACTACCGTATCGAATATGCGGTATTCAAAATTCCAGGCCTACAAACCTGCTGGTGCTCCACTTATTATTGACAAAGATTAGAGCTGCCTGCGCTCTTAAAATAGTAAAGAATTAGTATTTTATCGTTATACATACTATATCTTTTAGAGCTATGATATACAGCTTTCGAAATAGTTTTCGAACCGACCAAAAGAAAATAACTTTATGCGATCTTGAAAATAAGTATAACAGTCACACTTTCAGATGTACATACTACGTCATCGGCGCAATAAACCAAATTGAATTTCGTTCGCCGTAGGTTAACATGACATAACTCGTACGACTGAAACAAATACACAGTGCAACACGAAAAAATATAACCATATACGGACACCACTACGAGACCAAAAGAAAAAGAAAAGACCAAAAAAAAAGACCCGTGTCTCCCAGTTTTGCCCCAAGTCATGCATTTTTTTATGGACCCCCAAAGATTTGGGGCCTCGGTGTCATTTTTGCAAAAAAACTGATCATTTTCTCAGGCTCATATCTTGCAAACCGTTCGGGATTTTGATTTATTCTCTGAGGCAAAGTTATAGCTCTTGTCATAAAGAACAAAAATTGTGAACATATGAAATAAAAAAAACTTCATCTTCAAGATCAAAATCGCAAAAAACTTTAAAAATTCGATTTTTTTTTACCTTTTTCCCCTGTTCAGGGCCACAGGTAGCAAACCGTTCAAAATTCAAGGAAACAATCAACTGCAAAAATGTACCTAAGATCCCAATAAACAACTCACGCGATCACGCACCGACCGCAGCAGAACAGGCAAAGCAGTAAGCTCAGCACACGCATCAAGGGACGCAGCACACAATATAAAAGCGACACGAAGCTCACATCGAGGCATTACCCAGCGCGACGTCAACGAGAGCTCAGCGGTGAAAGTTATAGAGAATGTGCTACAGCATAATTCGCACACAACATTGGCAACTGACAATTTCAATATGCAGTGTGAAAAAATTGATTTATTTTGCTATGTTTGCGGTCATCAAATCAGAAAAAAGTTCTACAAGATTTGAAAAGGAAAGAATATTTTAACTAGTGAATTCAAAAAGAGCATATAAGTTGTTTTTCGACGAAGTAGACTTGACCGGTGAAAATTACACACCTAATACAGTGTGTCGCCAATGTTATAACAATCTCATGGCATGGTTGAGTGGAGGCAAAGATAGTATGAATTATTGCTATTCAAGAACAACTTTGATTTATCGCTTGATGAAAATCATTCAATGGCATGGATTTACCTTCAGCGTGTATGCACCAGAGTCTTGGGAGGGGATCGAGACGCGGAACCGGAAGCAAGAGAATGGGTGAAAGAAATGCTGTATTATTTTGAGAAAATCGGCACATCGATGACATTAAAGCTGCATTTTCTTCATTTTCATTTTGACGATTTTATCAAACAACTCCCTACCGAATCCGATGAGCAAGGAGAACGGTTTCACCAAACCACAATGCCAATGGAGAAACGGTACAAAGGCAAAAAACTCGACGCATTGCTTGCAGAGGTAATATCAATTTTATTGATGCATTGTTTCGCATTCTTTTTTGATTTCTTTTCTAATTCATTTCAGGTATGTTGGTGGAGTCACAAGATCACCCTGTATGATGTTAATGAAGTATTTGAAGAAGAAAAAGCTGATGATGGAGGACAGTCTGGAAGCAACGAGCCTGTGAACACCATAAGTTCTAAATCAGAGTCAGATTCGGACGACGATTTGGATCCACAACTTAAGAGAGTGCGATTTGCAAGTCCAGGGCCATCAACATTATAAACATAATACGAATATTTTTTTTATTATTTTTGTAATAGATAGCATAGTATCCCAATGTTGAAGTAAAGAAAAAACAAATGAAATTAAAACATTTTCGGGAAATTTTTCACTTTTGCGGCTACCTAAGCGCTACCTAAACGGTGTTAAGAATGATTCCTAGGAAGTTCATATGTTCTAGAAAGTTGTTTATTGAGATCTTAGGTACATTTTTGTAGTTGATTGTTTCCTTGAATTTTGAACAGTTTGCTACCTATGGCCCTGAACAGGGGAAAAAAGGTAAAAAATCGAATTTCTTAAAGTTTTTTGCGATTTTGATCTTGAAGATGAAGTTGTTGGATTTTATATGTTTACAATTTTTGTTCTTTATGACAAGAGCTATAACTTTGTCTCAGAGAGTAAATCAAAATTCCGAACGGTTTGCAAGATATGAGCCTAAGAAAATGATCAGTTTTTTGCAAAAATGACACCGAGGCCTCAAATCTTTGGGGGCCCATGAAAAAAAGTGCATGACTTGGGGCAAAACTGGGAGACACGGGTCTTTTTCTTTTGGTCTTTTATCTCGTAGTGGTGTCCGTATATGATTATATTTTCCATGACTTAAAAAATTACACACAGTGATGTGGAACAGGCGGATTTCCTGTTGAGTCAGCTATTTCCTCGTACTCCTGAAGAAATCACTCATTAGAATGGCGAAACGTCGAATTTTATATTTTCTTTTGTACATTGCTTTTGTATTTTAATATTTATCATGATCGCGTCCAAACTCAACAACAGTTTAGTTAAAGTCGTTATTCATGTTGCCATGCTAAAGGGTTTGGTGATAATATGATGCTGCCTAAAAACTGGGGAAATAAACCATAGATTGATGGGTAACTTATCACTAGAATTAGGCAGTCGCCGTGAACTAACGTTCTCGTCTGATAACACTACAAGCAATTTTCAGTCGAATCGATTTCGTGTCTCCGGAAGTAAATTCGCTAACAATAGTCGGGTCAAATGCGCAACAGTTCAATGCAAAGTACCCAACTCTAGTTATCACATTTCATGAATAGCTTTAATTTTCTTTAAAAAAATCGACAATTATTTAGTTGCCAAATCAATATTATTCGAATATATAAACACAAACAAAAGTCTTAACTTTATCTCTATCCTCGGGAATATCATGTCTACTTTAAACAAAGCAGTCGCTTATCACAGATAAAAGTCGGATTAGTTAGAATTCTAATCCGTCGAGTTTCAACTTCACTTAACGCAGGATTCGATCCACATCGCCGTAAACATCGATCTGGGAATCTGCACTTCATCCTTGTAATTCCTCAGCTTCCTCGAGAACGTGTTTTCGTCGCTGTATCCTTTGGCGCAGGAAAATTTTAACATTTCTTGCTCTACGGGTGTCAGCGGCTCCGGCGGTCTCGAATAGTAAGATGGTTTATTATTCGGATCCAATGTGATCTTGGGTTTAGATTTCGATTCTTTTAATAAAGTTGGTGTGTAGTTCTGCTTGATGACTGGAGATGGTAGAGCCTTCGTTAAACTGCAAGAAACGTTTTCTTTAATTAGAAAAAATTGCAATATAAAGTAAATACATATGTAGATGTATTTTCAGGAAGGATAATTAACGAAATCGTATTATTTTTCAGTCATTTTTATTTTTAAAATTTTTCGTTTATTTTAAATCTACGCTTCCGGGGCATTTTAATTCCATTTTAAACTTAATATTTTGATTAAACTGCGAGGGATGTTTCGAATGTTCTACGAATTTGGCCTTAGTTCAATTGCGCAAACTTTATGTTATCGGGCAGACACAAATCTTGAGATATTTACGAAGTCATCCTGCGCAATATTGTTTAGTATACCTCAGCTTGACTTGACTGATATCGCCGATTTTACAATGATGGAAGGCGCGACTAAATCACCAAGAGCTAACTAACGCCCTCGCCACCACAAGATGAAGGAAACGTCCAATATTTAAGGAACCTAGTTACAAAAAGATGCTTGAGAGAGTCAATATTACAAAATAATAGAACAGTAAAACATCTACACAACTCTGCTCGCTGAGGTTCGTTTGTTAGGCAACTCTCACAGAAAGTTATGCAATAGCTGCATTGCAGGACTACATTGCAAGTGTCCTCCGCGACAATTATTGGTATACGCAATAAAGTCCTGCAGCGCAGCCATTGCACAGCTCTCTGTGAGAGTTGCCTAACAAACTCTCTCTCTATTTCACGATTCACAACCATATATTAGTACTACTCTATATACTGTTTGTCTAACTCGGTCAAAGGCTTTCTTCATGTCTATAGATGCCATGCATGCTGTTCCCTTCTTATCGTTGGTATTCTGAACGATTTGTTCCAATGTGAATATATGGTTTTGTGCACTTCTCCCCTTTCTGAATCCACTCTGTGCTTCATGTAGTGTCTATTCTGTAACTTTTCTCATTCTTCTTTCTAATATCCGTTCATGCACATTCATTGCAATGCTTAGTAGTGTTATTCCTCGGTAATTTTTACACTCTTTTCGGTCTCGTTTTTTCAAGATCGGTATTATTGCTCCCACTTTCCAGTCTTGAGGTATTGTCTTTTCTTCCTATGCTTTCAGGAATAGTTTCCTGGCCTCCTCGTTCATCATTTTTAACATTTCTGTTGCTATTTCATCATCTCTTGGACTTTACCATTCCTCTATGTCCCCCTCTTGAATTCCTTCTTCCTCTCCTTCATCTGTATCCGTTCTAATTCCTATTTCATCTTCTCTCCGATATTGTGTTACCGTTTTCATTCAGTAGCTCTACGAAATATTCTCTCCATCTATTCATTATTTCTCTTCCTCCAGTTGAAATCTCTCCTTCCTTGTTTTTTGATTATTCCAGTTCTCTCTTTTCTCATTGATTTTTAGCTCCTTAGATTAATTTCTGGTTTCCTTATTTATTGTCTTCCATTTTATCTCTCCCCCAAGCTTTCGTTTTTGCGTGTACTATGTTCTTAGCTTTCTTCCTCTCTTCTTTATATTGCTCCTACTTCTGTGCATCTTTTGTTCCCAGATATTCTAGCCATTTCATCTTCTTCTTCTTTATTTGTTCCTTTATTTCTTTGCTCCACCAGTGTATCTGCCTTTTATTTGGATTTCTTCGTATTGTTCCACAACTTATTTTTGCAGCTTTCAATACAATATGTTTTAATTTTCCCCAGCATTCTTCTCTGTTCGTTGTATTCAGCTCTCCTTCCCTCTGTTTGTTCTATTTCTTCTTTCATGATTTGTGCCAAATCCCTTCTTTCTTAATTTGTATGTCCCGATATTTTCTTTATTTTTTACTTGTTTTATTACCATTCAATTAGTACCCTGTTTTTTATTTTTGAAGGTAAATGTTGTTTCTGCTACTAACAGGTAGTGATCAATTAGAAACTAATAAGACACAACCATGTATTCAAGATGACTACTCCATCATATCCTTGCATAAATCGTTTGAATTTTCAATAATAATAATAATAATAATAATAATAATAGTGTTTATTGTCCAACGGTTAGACCAATAACAGGACAAATTAACAATAGGTACACGCATACATATACATATATTATACAACAAATAAGTCAAGTTGATTGAATTATTATACAATATCCAAAAAAAAAAAAGAAAAACAAGAACAAAAGAAAAAGAATAAAAAAACAATTAAATAAATTCATTAATTTCCATCAAAAAAATGTCATTATATAGCGCATCGGCAGAATGGTACATGAATGCAAACGGAGAACCATGCAGTAGCAAGTTGGTCCTAGAAAAGGGTAAAGTAAAAGTAGGAGAGGAACGAGCAGATATCCGGGGAACAAGGAAATTAATAGAGGAAAGAAGACACCATGTACAATCTTCTACAAGAATCGAGCTTCCTGGGCTTCACGACGACTTGCCAAGGACTCCACATCATGTCTTCTCAGCAGTATACCATAGTCAATACGGCGCTCAGGATAGATGCCATCCATTTTAATAGATAAGTATTTTAAAAAGCGTCGTTGCACCTTTTCAATGGATAATCGAAGATATAGAAAGTAGGGAGACCAAACTGGTGAAGCATATTCCAATTTGCTGACGACAAAGCTAAAGAACAAGATCTTAAGCAACGATGCACTACTGAAAAATTTACAGGTTCGTAACAGAAAACCCAATGTCCTAGATGCAGAAACACAAGTACGGTTAATGTGAGGTGCAAAACTAAGGCGGGAGTCAAACAAAACACCTAGGTCCATCACACTATGAACTTTAGGAAGGACAGAATCTAAGACGGAATAGGTTGACTCCATGGAGTTAACCTTTTAGTGTAGGAAACAGAACAGCATTTTTTTATATTTAATTTTAGTTTATTTACTGAACACGAACGAACAATAATATTTAAATTTTGCTGTAAAAGGATCACATCATCCCATGTCTTAATAGAATGATAGATCTTGATGTCATCAGAATAGGCGAGAACGGGAACAGATAAAGACATTAACAAGTCATTAATGAACAGAATAAACAATAGAGGTCCCAAATGAGATCCCTGTGGAACACCAGAAGTAGGATGAAATTCAAAAGACTTGTAGCCATTGTAAAAGACATAGTGGCACCTGTTGTTTAAATATGATTTCAGAAGACGCAGCAAGGAATGACTCATTCCAAAAGCAGATAACTTGTTAAGTAAAATTCGATGGTCAAGTATATCAAAAGCACTGCTGAGATCCGTGTATATAGCATCCACCTGTCCACGAGTATCAAGCTGTTCACTAAGAAACTGACAAATTGTTACGAGCTTGGTAACCGTGGACCTCCCACGAACAAAACCATGTTGGTAGGGTGAGATGTAGGATTTTGTATCGGTATACAAACAAGTGTAAATAATGCTTTCAAGAACTTTAGCAAAATTTGATAAAATTGCTATTGGTCTATAGATGTCCACACATGAAACATCATCACGTTTAAACACAGCACTTAATCTAGCTCTCTTCTAAACTGTGGGAAAAGTACCGGCACCAATAGCCATATTGATACTCAGGGCTAGAGGTTTACCCAAAGAAAATCTCGCATCGTGCAATAAAAAACTGGGAATAGAATCGTCACCAGCAGTACTTTTTTGTGGAAATTTTGCCAGTACACGTATTACTTCCTCCTCCAGAACAGGCAATAAAGTGAAAGGTAAATGGTTTGAGTATTCATCATTTAAAGCAAAATTAATCGTAGGACAGTATGTAGAAGAAAATTTATTAGCAAAAGCATTAACTATACTCTAAGGAGAATCAAGACAAGACCCATTATAAAATAAGGTTTTGGGAATACGGGTCGACCCTTGTTTGGATATATCTAAAAATATGGCACGGATTATCTCTCACAGTATCTTCCTCTTGCTTTAGATACTCTGAGTAAGCAGTAGCAATATCAGCTTTGCAGATCATTCGAAGTCTTTTAAACTCATTGTGGAAGAAGTAATTATTTGTAGTCTTCCATTTACGATGGTAGTAGACCTTTAACTTAAGGTTAGATATTATACAACTAGTAAACCAGGCCGGGTATCTCGAAGAAGCTGATGCTGAAGAATATTTAGGAACATATTTGTCACGAATACCATAGAGGAAAATGTAAAACTTATGAATAGCAATATTAAATCATCATACAATTTCTCTCACTGCTAAAAGGATCACCATGAACCTTATCGAAAGTTACATCGTGTCTGACTTAGCGACGTTGCCAAAAAGTGCTTTAGTACGAGCATTCTAGATCACATTCTAATTTTATGAGTATGGCCACCATTTATCTTCAATTCATTACTTAAGAAACTTTTCAAACTAAGACGGTGGTTAATTTATTCAGTATCAAACAATAGTGTGTTTTGCTTTTGCTGTCGATGATTTGATTTTAAGTCAACTTAAAATTTGACCGCCGCCGAAGACTTCAAAAAATGGAAACATTAAAGTTAATGCGTTGAAATAGTACTGCTCACAAAAAGCATTTACCCAATGGACTGAAACTAAAATCAAATTAGAAACTGGATGACATAACTATTGACAAGGAAGGACAAAAGTTAATTTCTAATGATATCAGTTTCTTGTCCAGTGTGGAATTAATAATAATAATATATTCGTTTCATTTTCCACCAGCATAAAATTCGTCAATATAAAACAGTCATAATATAAAACATAATTATATACAACATATAATATGATGCTAAACAATACAATACATTATCACAATAATAATACCAAAGAATGCATGTATTCATAATTAAATGTATATATATATATATATTTCGTGACCTTTTTATACTTATCTTATATGATAGATCTCTACCACTAATAGGTCAATAAAACAAGGCTGGTTTGAGCGATAGTTATATTTTCAGAACGTTTACAAACGTTTTCGGAACACCTTCGTCAGTGAAAATATAACTAGATAAATATATAAACAAACTTTTGTTTTTATTTGGGACTATCAACAAAATAACTAATGACTAGGATTTCTTGATATAGAGGATGTGTAACCAACTTTTATATATATATAAATTATAGAAACTAAATTAATGTGTAAACATACATGCAAATTAAGTAAAACCTTATATCAAAAAATCTTTGTCGAAACCTTAACAATTCTGTTCAAAGACTAGGGAAAACCAAATTCAAAAACCTAGCCAAAGGTTTCCTTCTTAAGAAATGCAAATGTCATTTTAACAAATTGCTATATACATTACTTAAATTTTGAATATCGGTCCTGAAATTAATAGTTTTAGTGTCTTTTTGTATATTTATCATTTCATATATTAGTCTCTTTTTATAATTATTCTCTGTTTTTAATATAATTGTGTTTTTAAAATCAAAGTAATGCCCAAGATCTTTGTAATGCTTTGTTTGTTGTTTCTAAATCTAAAATAATTAAACAAAATCAAAGTAATGTAGTTTATAAAATAAACTGTAAAGACTGTGATGGTTGTTACATCGGTCAGACGAAACAATATTTAAAGAAAAGGTTGTATAGCCATAAGTATTCTTTAAATAATGATTTCGGTGCAATGACCGCTGTAACAAAGCATTACAAAGATCTTGGGCATTATTTTGATTTTAAAAACACAATTATATTAAAAACACAGAATAATTATAAAAAAGACTAATATATGAAATGATAAATATAAAAAGACACTAAAACTATTAATTTCAGGACCGATATTCAAAATTTAAGTAATGTATATAGCAATTTGTTAAAATGACATTTGCATTTCTTAAGAAGGAAACCTTTGGCTAGGTTTTTAAATTTGGTTTTCCCTAGTCCTTGAACAGAATTGTTAAGGTTTCGACAAAGATTTTTTGATATAAGGTTTTACTTAATTTGCATGTATGTTTACACATTAATTTAGTTTTTATAATTTATATATATATATATATATAAAAGTTGGTTACACATCCTCTATATCAAGAAATCCTAGTCATTAGTTATTTTGTTGATAGTCCTCAAATAAAAAACAAATGTTTGTTTATATATTTATCTAGTTATATTTTCACTGAAGAAGGTATTCCGAAAACGTTTGTAAACGTTCTGAAAATATAACTATCGTTCAAACCAGCCTTGTTTTATTGACCTATTAGTGGTAGAGATCTATCATATAAGATATGTATTCATAATAAAATTTTCGTTCTAAAATAGTAATCTATACTGTACAAGACCTTTTGAGTAAGTCAGTTTTTTAGAAACTTTTTAAACCTTAAGAGTTAATCAGTCTTAATTGCTTCAGCTATATGGTTGTATATTCTAATGCATTGGAATAAGGTACTTTTTGTATTTTTGTAAGGTCAGTTTTTGGCGAACAAAGGTATAATCTCTCAGTAGCCCTTGTGTTATGACAGTGATGCATTTCATACCTGGCAAAAAGTCCATGTAATTATTCTTCCAAAATATACAGAGCAGGTATATTGTACATCTTGAAAATCTCCTTGCACGAATCTCTGGATCTTGTATTGTAATGAGATGGGGTCTGGCCCAAAGTGGCCCTTTGCACTGCGACCACATTGATCTATTGTGCTTCCCCTTATTTATTTATTTATTTTTATTCATTTAATACGTTAAGGAACAGGATCAGCTTCTTTAATGGGAGTGTAAATAGGTCCTCTTCACTCAGCGTATATGCATGTAGTAATCTGTATCTCCTGTGGCCTAGTGCCCCACAATTAGTGATTAAGTGTTCCATTGACTCCTCTTCTTCATCGCAGAATCTGCAAGTGTCCGTGTTGGATAAGCCCATTTTGTGTAGGTGCTTGTTGCAGGTTAGTGGCCTGTGAGTGCTCCTGTCAGTGTTCTTAAGCTTCTCCTGTCCAGTTTTAGGGCGATGTCCGCCCTCCTAGCGTCGAAGTTCAGAAACTTTTTGAAATGTTCCAGCCCGCTGGTATCATTCCAGTGTTGTATTGTTATGGATGCTGTCCATTTCTTTGTCTCCCCTTTAAGGAGACCTTTATTAAACCCAAAAGGTGGGTGCAATAAAGTTTCTCTCAGCCCCTTTTTTTGCGCAGATGTCTAAAATCTCATTTCCCCCGTGCCCCTCATGTCCTGGCGCCCAGACCAGGGTAATCTGGTTCTGAGTAGCCAGGGTGTTAAGCATGTTGTGACATTCCAATAATAATTTAGACGTAATTGTACAACTGCTCAGGACCTTCAGAACTGATTGGCTGTCCGACAATATTTTGATTCGTATTCCCCTGTGTCCCCTTTCGGATAGGATTCCTACAGTTTCCAAGATTGCGTATAGTTCCGCTTGATCTCTGGATATTAATGGAAATATAGATCTTATACAGGCCTTCGGCGCTGTTAAAATATTTTCGGCATTCACTGCATTTTTATTAAATAGTACTGTATTTGTTTTTTGTACGTTTAACTTTAAATTATTTTCAGTGAACCCTTTACCCTTACCACCAAGGAGGAATCATCTGCAAACAACACCATCCGATTTTCAACCACGTCTGCCGTCATTGGCACAGAGCAGGAATAAAAGTAATCGCAATATAGATCCCTGTGGCACGCCGTATGAAATATATTCCCAGTTAGATTTTTGTTCTCTGCCCATTTTATCATATGTCATCACACATTGCATTCTACCAGTAAAAAAGGACCTGATCCAGCCGTTGATTACACCACGAAATCCCATTCTTTCCAGTTTACCCAATAATGCATCGTGATGCACACTATCAAATGCACAAATCCGTAAAAATTAATTGAGCCGTGGGCGGATGATTTCAAAGCTGGCGCAACGTGACTTTGAGATGATCCGCGCAGTGGATGGCCGAGCAGCTTTGTTAATGAAAGAAACGTTGCTGCCACGGAGTACCAACTCAAAAATTATAGGGCGAAAAATTATGTATTGGTGAAATTAGTGTTAGCGTGGGAATAGATGCACGGGACGTTCATGAGATTTGGCGCGAAAGTTTGGGCGTGAACAGGTCTTTAGCCCGCTTGGGGTCAAAGTTGTTGGTATCGGAATAGAAACTTAAGAGGTGTGATACGTGCTGCTAATTTTTAGAACATTTATGAGGTTATGGCGACCAATTTTGACAATGGATAATACCTGCTCTGATGAAACGTGAATACTTCATTCAATCAGTCGAAAGAATGGGACAAACCAGAAGCGTTCTTCTGTGCCTCCGCCTAAAGCACGTGCAACTTCGTCAGTTTGTAAAAGTAATGCTTACTATATTTTGGGATTGCGCGGATTAAGGATTATAATCTACCGAAAGGCACTGCATTTAACACAGAATATTACTGTAATTTTTTTAACCGGGCCATTGTGACCGGGGCTTTACAAGAAGTTGCATAAGCGTCGGTTTTTGCAAGAGTACACTACAAGGCTCCGTACTACACGAAGGACGAATTGCGCTTGAAATTGATTCCACATCCACCCTATTCACCAGATCTAGCTCCTAGTGATTTCCCCCATTTGAAAGAACCACTACGGGGCGTTTGATTTGAGACCTTAAATCAATGAGGTAAAACTTGCTATAAATAGGTGGATTGCAGAGATTCTGAAAAAGCTCTTTGGGGACGGTTTAAAATAATTAGTTTCACGTTGGGATAAGTGTATTCAATTAAAATGAAGAACATATTGAGAAACTACGTTGTAATTTTGAAATTGAAAAATTATAGCCAAATTCCTATAATTTCGGAAACGACCCTCGTAGTATTTGTATATAATAATTTCCGTTTCCTTTTCTCCAACTATTTGCTGCTACTGGTTTTAACTATTTTAATTCTAATATAAGATAATGAGAACTTGTAAAATTGTAGAAATTTAAAAATTACCTTTCTTCCTCGCCGAAATATTTATCGTAGACGATATTTATTCTCCATACCACATGTAATAGGAATACGCTCAAGGTATTACTGACACTGTCCATGTCCCTCGAATAACTAGCACCGCATAAAATCCCGCAACTAATAAATTTGACGCACACACCGGTATTGTTGTCGTATCAATTTCGGTCAATTTTATTAATTAAATTGTTAAACGCTCCGTTTCCTACCGCTGCGCTGGAGGAATTATAATATGCTGCGTACGTACTACGTACGATACGTATCTATGAATATAAATGTTGGGCATTGCTACATTTAGAGTATTATATACGTATGTAAATACTTTAGCTATTCATTATCTCACACTTTATCGGATTCATTCTGAATACCGAGTAATCTCGTTTCGAGATGATTAATCGTTTTGTTAGGAGACATCGGGCTAATGTTTCCCAATTATTACCGGTAAGTAATGTGAATGTATGAACGAGGATTTGTGATAATTTGAATGTAGATGTAGAGATAAGAGGAGGTTTCCATAGATACATTTCGAGGAATCTGAAACAATGATTAATCCTGCTTTACGGGATTAGTTTGCGTGATGTGGAGTTATCGATATAATTTACTGCCTTTTATGTATATATGTAGTACATTATAGTAGGTACTACACCAAAGTCCTGATAATCGTCGTGAAAATCCATTTTTTATCATTATCTAACTAAACGAATATGCTTTAAATATAACAAATCTGTATGTATATACATTTTTTTAATCTCGGTTTTTTTTGAAGGAAAAAAATAAACAAACATGTAGTTATATCTGATAAGTACGTAATCGAAATTGATGATTAATTATCGCATATTATATTTTTAACACACCCAAGTCTCACGGAACGCAAACAATTGATAAAATTCGGAGAGATGTCAAATATCTGGATCAAAAACCTACCTGAAAAAAGCATACTGTGCTTTCGTAAAATAGTGAATAAGTACATTAAAAATCCAGGAACTTTCGGAAGAAATGTTTGGACCCGCTGATTTTTATTTTATTGCACATCTTTTGAAATAAAAGCAACACATGCACGGTGATTCGTGTACGAGAAGTGACCTACTCGATTCCCTACTTTGTAATAACAACCCCCGCTCCTTACAACGAACTGTTTAAATTTCTTAAACAAAAATGGCACCGGCCTAGCTCATAATTAATGATATAAAAGCATAAATTATAATAAATTATATTTATACATTTTCAGAAATATTTAACACAAAATCAAGATAATTACCTAGTGTTGTGTGTGTGTGTGTGAGTGTAACTTCTTTTTCGATGATGGTTCTTCCTATATCTCCTCTCTTAACTTCTATTCTCGATGCACCTTTAATTTCTATGGATTCTTCCCCTTCTTAGATTCTATCTTCTCCGGTACGGTGAGGTTCTTTTATCCACCGGTACTTCTTCTTAAAACCCTTTTATTCCAAATATATTTATTGACTTATCTATCTTGTCCATTTTTTCGTCGTTAACCAAACAAACTTTTTATTCCTTTTGGAAACCAGGACTACACTGCTTTATTTCTAAGTTGTCCACGAAACGAAAAATTTAATTCACCTTGACTCCAGTTCATCCAGGTATATCGCTCTTATAGAAACCTGTATTGAATGTCGTTGTATCCTTGGTTATTTCCAGTAATTTTTTATGAATTCTTGTAATGTATGTATGCATCTGAATGTTAACAATGCCTTTTTATCCATTAATATATGCTTTTATAATAATTAATAAGTTTATTTCTAGTGACATTTGTTTCCCTCATTAATCGTCTCTGGCTGGAGTTAAAATAAGAAGCTAACACCCGTAGGGTAATAAAATGCTCAAAAGGTGGTGGGCGTGGTGTCGAAAAGGTGTAAATAGAACCCCAAAATAAATCGTATGACAATTGAAAAACATAACCCCCAACATTAACTGTAAATTTGGATATATTGAATTGTAATAAAAGATGAATTTTCTAATGGTAATTAACCATTCGAGTATTACTATACTACAAAACACAAAGAAGTACTGGCTGTACACGTTAGGTACTTAAGTGTTGGTAGAAATTATTGTGGATTGCAGCCAAAGGATGAGAAAGAAGTGAAAGACTCTCTTTTGGTAACTCTAAGCAATTCGAAAGCTTAGAGTTACTAAAAGAGAGTCTTTTATTTGTTTCTCGTCCTTTGGCTGCAATCCCCAATAATTTCTACCAACACTTAAGTACATATCTGCAAGAGTTCTTTAAGTTGTCTCTATAAAGATAAAAAAAATCGTCAAGATTTCATGTAAGGAGGATTTAAGGATGCTTCAAAGTTGTTCAATACTGACCTTTTTATTTTTTATTTATTTATTTTTTTATTTGTACATTCGGACATGTTTCATGTTGCAAAACACAAAGCTTACTTGTACGTATTTATTGATATTTTAGGTCTTTTTAGAGAAGTCAAGATACGAGGGTAGATTGAAAAGTTTCCGAAATTACAATGAAAACAAAATAATACGGGTTCAAGTTATACTTTCGTTTTCAATATAATTCTCCCTCGAAGCTCAACATACTTGGTCGGACGTTTCTCTAGCTTCTCGATTGCCTTCCCAAAGTGACTTTCTTCGAGGTTCCCAAAATAATCGTTTACGGCCTCTATCAGTTCTTCATTTGGCCAAAATATCTTTCCACCCAGAAATTTTTTGAGTTTTTGAAACAGATGGAAGTCTGACGGTACCAAATCAGGCGAATATGGTTATTGAAAACCCAAAAACGTATTTGACTTAAATGCTTATCAAAAACAGACTAGATCGATTTAAGATTGGCAAGTCAAGTCATATGAAAGAGTTGCTAACACAACGACATAACTCAGTAAACATTTTTTTTTATTTCGCGGATAGTTTAAGTTGGTAGTTCCGGGAATAGTGAACATATTCGCATCCATTGTGCTTAAAAATTGGCGAGTATGTCCATTATTGCCGGAACTACTAACTTAAAATGTCCGCGAAATTTTAAAATGTTTACTGAGAAAGTATTAGGTAAAATAGCAATGCCCTAGCAGCGATTCCGGAAACTTATCCTATGCACCCTTGTATATTTAAGCACTGGAGCGTGCCAATTTAGAATTTATGTAAGGAAATTCAATTTAGCTGAAAATGGCTTTTTAAAAACTAATTTCTTAATATAATTTTTTAATACTGTTAATTAGCAAAATCTTCATTTCTAAAATCCGTATTCGATAGATATTAAAAATGTCTACATATATGAACGATAAACAACTAAAAATTGCGCTTGAATTAATGAGCAATTACCATCTTCAAGAGCTGTATAGGATGTCGAAGAGATGTATTGCATTTATCAGGAGATTTAGAGGGTTATGTACAGGTTATAGATATTTTATACTTAAATAAACTCAAAATAGTTAAATTGCAAATGAACCAACTAGATCGCCAGATTTGACTCCCTTAGATTACCTTTTTGTGCGGTTACTTGTCAAGTAGAACGCACCTTTATATGCCGCTAAATTTAGAAGATTGGGAGGTAATAATTCATCCAACTATAGATCGTGTACGATAGGAAGTTATTGACAATATTCAAATTGAATAGATTAACCGTATTAGCTACTGACAAGGGTGCGTAATTTGAACATCCAATTTAGTTGCTTTTTAACCTTCATATACTCATGTCAAAATGAAAGACGTATACTATACTATATAAGTCGGTCTCACAGACCGTATGCGTGAGTATAGGAAGGTTAAGTTGTAAATTTGTATTTTGAATTTTCAACATTGTTTTCTTCAAAAAAATCCTTATGTGATCTATGTATATCTACATTTACCTCGCCTTATGTTCAAAAATAAGCTCCTTTATCATAACAGAGAGGGGGTTGTTCTTACGTGAGTAGTACTGTATTTTAAGAAAAAGTCAAATAAAAATAAAAAGCGTGTCCCTGAATTTTTAACGCATTTATTCACTACTTTACGAAAGCACTATATGAATCATCTTGAAGTAAAAACATGTTTGGTTTCGGACAATACATGAATCATTTGTAGTAACATAAACAGCTACAAATTAATGATGATAATGCTTCCGGGAGGCCGAGGAATTGTTTAAAAGTTATAGATTGCGTTCAAATATAAATATAGATATAAAACAAAAAATCACAATCAAAATTAATAATGAATGTGTTAAATCGCACTTGGGTAGTGCTTTTAGCGATACAAGCCAGACGTTTTATGAACGTGAAATCTTGTGGATACCTGAAAGATGGTCAAAGGCTGTTCATAAAAATTGGCAACACAAAATTGAACAGTTATTTCATTCCATGTAAAGGTTATCCTTTAATTTTTAAATGATTTCATAATTATTCAGTTCTTGTAATTTGCAGGAATTCATATTGGATTTTTCCGATACGTTAGACGTTTGTATTTATGTACTATTGCGGCAACAAAAAATCGCACACTTAGGATAATACAGTTTAAAACTGGATTTAGCCTTGTCAAACAATCATGTCACGTCACCATGCCGAAATTTAATTGCTGATGAAAAATGCAAATAATTGCATTATACTTGGGGAAAGATGGTTCATAAGAAGACTAAGTAATAGATTTAGAGTGTCCAAGACCGACATTTAAAATAAATGACTACATCAAAATTGACAAGAACAGCACAAGCAACTGGCTGATACTGCTGCCTATAAGTCTTGTCCGAATTTTTGTTGCCGCAATAGTACATAAAAGTACATAAAGGTGTTCCAAAAAAAAAACAAGGCGTCATTTTTGCTGTTATACTACGACTGTAATATAGACAACCAACCATTATTAGAAAAAATTCTCTATCTCTCCTTCTGTTTCAGACGAAGCAAACGACGCACGTATCCTTCCTTTCGCTCATCGCCTCTTGCATCATACTCTCTCTCACTCCCTTTGAAACTTCAGAAAAAATTAATATGTTCTAAATTGGACGAAATTCTGTGCACAGATATTTTGGAAGGTGTAGAATACGACTTTGACGTCAAAACTCGTGAAATTTGCTTCGTTTGGGTGCTACAGCCTGCCAGAGTGATTCGTCCAAAACCACTTTTCACTTTCTCATTGAATATTAGATATAATATAGACCACCGGACGGAGATATGAATGTATTCCTGGAAAGATTGTATGAATGTTAATCTATAGTAAGTACCGATGAATATAGAATGATATATCTAGCTGGAGATTTTAACATCAAATTTGATAAAGATTCCAGATCAAAAACAATGTTAACTGAGGTATGCAATATGTTTGGTTTAGAATATACAATGTACGATAAACCTATAGTAACAAAAAATAGCTCAAATTGTATTGACAATATATTTACCAATAACAAAAATATAAAGCAAAAAAGTACAATTGAAACACATATGTCAATACATAAAGCGCAGATTTTGCACATTGATGTTATAGATCACGGTTGCACAGACTTATGAAGAAGAGGGGCCACTCGGGCAAATCATGAACTGATGGCGGGCCGGCCGCCAGAAGTATAGGTAATTAAAGACAATAAAGAATTGATAATAATTTATTAAAATTCAAAAAGAATTTATTAATTTGAAGCGTGGCACTGCATAGTGCTTACAATCTTTTTATATTTGGCTCAAATTTACTTGTAGCAACACGTAAAACTGCTTCCAAACTTTCATTTGCAAGGCGGTTTCGATTTTTTGTTTTATTATTATTTAGTATTGAAAAAGTTTGTTCACATATATAGGTAGAACCAAATAAGCTGGCACATTTCAGAGCGTTTATGCGCAACTTTTCGTACATATTTTTATCAATGCAGCGGTAAAAGTTCAGCAAGTCTCCTTCGTTGAATTTGTTGCGTAAATCTTGATCGTTTTGAATGTCGATAATTTCTAACTGCATTGACTCTGGCGCATTTTCAACTGAAATCGTGAAAGGATTGCTGAATATGTCCAACAACTCCGAAAATCTGTCTTGAAAAGATTGAATCAAAATATCTAGCTTTTCTACATAACTGAAATTAATCGCAGTTTTGTTGCATTTTTCAGCCATTTTCTTATAATTCGGAAAATGATTGTAATTTCCAGAATTCAATTGTGATCTGAAAAGTGTCAGCTTGCATTGAAAGGATGATACATGAGCGTAGAGCTGGGATATCAGTTGATTTTTGCCTTGAAGCCGTGTGTTCAAGACATTCAAATGATTTGTAATGTCAACTAAAAAGCCAAATCACACAACCAATCAGGATTTTTAAGTTCCGGGACATCCCTTTGCTTTTCCGCCAGAAATATTCCAATTTCTTCTATTAAATTTAGAAATCGTTCCAGTGTCAATCCACGGCTTAGCCACCTTACTTCTGTATAATACAGTAAATCTCCGTATTCGCTTTCGATGTCATCAAGGAATTTTGTTTGAATTGTCTGTGATTGAGTCCTCGTGATTTTATGAAATTTACAGTCGAAACTACCACTTTCATGACATTTTGAAATTCAATTTTTTAGAACAGAGGGTTTCTTGGTGTATAATGCAGTGAAACTGCATGAGATCTTCAGCGTTTATGTTTTTTCCTTGCAGATGCTTTTTCAGTAAAGTAACTAGCCCGGAATTGACACCAATCATCGAAGGAGCACCGTCAGTCGCAATTCCCGAATATTTGATAAGTCCAAATCAGTTTTTGAACACTCATCCAAAAGTACATTGAGTATATCAACTCCTTTGGTTTGACCTTTCAATGAACACATTCCGAATAACTCTTCTAAGACTTCAAAATCTTGAGTAACACCTCGTATGAATATGAGAAGTTGAGCTGTGGAACTAATATCAGTGGATTCGTCGAGTGCTAATGAAAAAATTCAATGATCTTAGTTTTTTCAATTAATTGTTCCGCAATATTACCTGACAAAGACATAATTCGTCTTTGGATAGTCATACGATTCAGTTGAATTTTCTCAAACTTTTTGCTGCTCCTGGACACATTTTCTTAGCGGCAATTTCTATGCATTCTTTTACAAAATCGCCATCATTGAAGGGGCGACTTCGCTTTGCTATCATTCGAGAAATTTCATAACTAACTTCTGTAGCTGTTTCTGAATCTTGAATGGGTTTTGTAAACATAGCTTGCTGACCAATAAGCTCCCGTTTTAAAGACAACATTTTTTGCTTTCTTAATTCGCCTGTAAACTTGGTAAAAGAAGGATGCTGCGTTTCATAGTGCCTTCTTACATTATATTCCTTTGCAATCGCAACAGAATTCTTGCAAATTAAACAAACGACTTTCCTATGCGACCATACAAAAAAGTATTTCTCAGTCCAAATTTCTTGAAACTGCCGATTTTCACCTTTAACCTTACGTTTTTTACTAGGTCCTGGCTTCTCCATGTTGCGTTCTAATCCTGGCTAGGATTAACACAGCACCTAAAAACAATTACAGTACCTACTTAAATTACCCATTCTTTTTTAAATTATCAAAAATAATTGATTAAATTCCTCAGAAATTTTAAGATTTTTATACAGATTTTATATCTGAAATAATGACGTAATTATTACAGTTAGAGAAATTCTGATAAAAATAGTAATTTCTTTGTTTTATTTTAATATTTGGCCAACATTAAAGCTAAATTTGATTAAAATTGATTAAATAGGTAGGGAAACACTTATTAATAACCGAGTTTTACTTACGATTTCACAACACAATTATACACGGCACTTGACGGGTTAACAGGAAATCTACGTTGAATGTGGATCAAAATATATGACACCGGCTAGTCGATCTACACTAGAACTATTGCCTCCCCAAAACACTATTAAACTGCACTTATTCTCAATCACTTATTACTTCGCTTTGTATTTTCGCGCTTATTTCTTTCTGTTGACATTTCACTCAAATTAAAACCGAACTGTCGGTCGCTGCGGTTAGCGTGGCTTTTATACCGCGCATACGACTCTGGAAGCTTCGTGTATCTACTCGTACCTACGCGAGCAATCGGAAATTCGGGACTATTGCTATCTCGCTTGCTCACACCACGCTAGAAAATTCTTGATTTCTCTACTATTTTGAACTTTATATAAAGGCAGCAAGCGATGTTACTTGACTTAGCATTTTGGGCGCTAGATTCAAATAGCGCGCGCGAGATTCAAATTACTTTTCGAACATATTTTTTTTTGGTTTTATTCTGGAATAGAATTAAATATTCTTCGAATGTACGAGAGTATTATTTTTGCTGTCGGAGGGCCACCAGTATTCGACAGGCGGGCCGCGGTCTGTGCATCCATGTTATAGATCATACCTGCCGGGGCGGCCGCATGTGGCCCGCGGGCCACATGCGGCCCTCGAGTAAGATTTGTCCGGCCCGCTACTGAATTCTTTCGTTGCATATTAGCACGGCCCGTCTAAACTTAATTCACAATGAATCATAAGGATACTACAAAAATGTATATTTTTCAAGATTACTCGCAGCATTAAACTTCTACAAAAAAGGTTGCCCATGCCTGTATAGATGAACCTCCTGCAAACAAAAAGAACCAAACTATAATTATAAGAGATACACAACAATACCACTCACACATTTACTATACAACTATCAAATATCGACTGGAACAATGTCTTATATTACAATAATGCGCAAGAAGTGTATACCGCATTTCATGAAATATTGGGAGGGTTGTTCAACATTTGTTTTCCTGAAAAAGAAAGGAAATTAAATTTCAATTATAATGTAAATTTAAATACATATCATGCCGTGAATATGAAAAATAGATTCGATGCCATTCACACAATTTATAGCGTAGCAAAATCACAAGAAATGTTAGCTTTATATAAAGAAAAGGAACATCAATACAAAAGGCTTTTGGAACATACAAAGAGAACTAGAAATGAAGAATATATTTGTAGATCATATAACAGACAGCAAGCTACTTGGCGAATTATAAAGGCCGAGGCAGGACAAAGTCGTAATTTATTCAATGAAGATGCAACATTAACTAGTGATGAATTGAATGACTATTTTACGACTATTGGTGAAAATATTGGAAAACACGTCCATTTTAATTTTAACTATAATGATATGGAAAACAAACTAAAGAAAAACAAAAAAGCTATAATGACTCTTGCTTTTTTACCCTACCCATTACACTGAAGTATCACAGATAATTAGAAAATTGAAAAACAAAAAATCAGCGGACATATATGGATTCACAACGGAATTAGTTAAAGATATTGCTCCTGTTACCATAGAACCTTTAACGGACATAATAAATATGTGCCTAAGAGATGGGCTGTTCCCAAGCGAATTAAAAACTGCGAAGGTAGTTCCAGTATATAAAAAAGGCGAAAAAAACGATGAAAGTAATTACAGGCCGATTTCAGTATTACCTATAATATCCAAGGTTTTCAAAACAATTCTAAAGAAAAGACTGATCTCCTTTTTCGATAGGCATAATATTTTTAATGAAGCTCAGCATGGATATAGGCGGGGTAAGTCAACAACCACAGCCATGATTGAAATGATCGAGGATATCTTAGAAGCTAGAGATGAAAGGTTATCTTCACAAATGTTAATGTGTAATCTTAGTAAAGCATTCGATAGTGTATCTCATCAAATATTATTGGACAAATTGCATTATTATGGTGTAAGAGGAAATGCTAATAAACTATTACAGTCCTACTTACAAGACAGAAAACAAGCGGTATGGTGGAAAAACAAGTACTCCAATGAGAAACAAATTACAACCGGAATCCCACGAGGATCAATATTAGGGCCAATACTTTTTATTATTTACGTCAATGATTTGCCGGAAAACATTATTAATAGTAGGATATGCCTCTATGCTGATGATACCTCAATTTGAAATTAAAGGAGAGCAGGAGGAACTGTAGTATAAAAAGCAGAAAGCTATGAAAGAAGCAGAAGAATGGTTTAAGGCAAATAAATTAAAGCTTAATGTCGATAAAACACAAACCATAGCTATATCCAGCAAATTAAATATATCTGGACAAGAAGTAAACTTTTAGGAGTACTAATCGATGACAAGCTGTCTTGGTCAAACCATATATCATCACTGACTAAAAGATTGAGTAAAGCCATATATTCTATAAGAAGAATTAAAAGCATTGCAACTCACGAAGCCGCCAACTTCCATAGCACTGCTTGCTATGGAATTCTTCTGTGGGGTATGTCTCCGCAAGCTGAGCAAGTTTTGGTTCTTCAAAAAAGGCATTAAGAGTGTTGTGCGGCTTAAACTATGGAGACTCGTGTCGTGAAATTTTCAAAGAACAACAAATACTTACAACTACAAGTGTCTATATATTGGCATGCGTAAAGTTCGTTCACGAGAATAAATCATGTTTTATAAAAAATAGTGAACTTCATGTAAGTATGAAACAAGGAATAGGAATGCACTGGTTACTTCACATCATCGTCTGAAATCTACACAACAAGGAGTGGATTATTGGGGAGTTAAACTCTACAACCATCTACCGGCGGATGTTAGGGATATGAGTACTGTTGAGTTCGGTAAGATAGTAAAAAACTTTTATTACAACAGACTGTCTATACTATTGAAGAATTTTTATCTACCTGAACGTATCTGTAATTTTGATGTTGTATTTATGTATTCTAATTGTTCTATAAGTATGTTGTCAAACTAAGTGTGCCTGTTGTTTATTTTTAATCATATTCATAAGTTGTACCTGATATTATGAGAACATACATATTTTACTTTTTATATTTCATTGACATGTCATGTAAGATTTTTTGATGATCAATAAAACTACTACTACTACTATATTTCCTCAAAGAACCGTCGCTCGTACCCGGAATTATTTTATCCCTAATCTCAACTAGAAAAGCTATAATTTGTTGTGTAAGTCGTACTTCCGACCATTTCGATCTTCTTCGAGATTTCAAGGGGTACCCCTTTGAAATTTCAGAAAAAATTAATATGTTCTAAATTGGACGAAATTCTGTATACAGATGTTTTCGAAGGTGTAGAATAAGACTTTGACGTCAAAACTCGTGAAATTTGCTTCGTTTGGGTGTTAGAGCTTGCCAAAGCGATTCGTCCAGAACCACTTTTCAGTTTCTCATTGAATATTTCCTCAATAAACCGTCTCTCGTGCCCGAAATTATTGTATTTTTATCCGTATTTAAAAAAGAACATTGATTTATGAAAACTTTTAATCTTCTTGGGACACCCGATACGTACAACATATACACACAATTTATCGATATCATCTAGATTAATAACAATTTAACTACCCGATTTAACGGTATTGTTCCACTCACGATGACGTCAAATAAAATACTTAAAATTTATTGCGTGACATGCAGGTTTTGAATTATAATTCGCCTCCGCTTTATTCACATATGTATATGATGTTTGTTAAGCAATTTATTACTATTTAATTGTCGGAAATAAGATAATAGCATTAAAACGGATCATCGACTTACATACATTGTCCGTATTGTCATTTTTATTATTGTTGTTATCTAATTGTGTATGCTAATTGCCTTCTAAGGCATTTTCTAAGTTATCTAAAAATAGTTACTAGAATGTGTCGCACATTTAAAAAACGAGTGCATATGACCTCTTAAGATTATATGTTAAATGGTGTACAAAATGGGTTTTCTTGTAGTATTCATAAGTTCATAATTGGATGTTGCGTCTAAAGTTATAATGAGTGCGTAGATTTACCAAGGTTGAATTAGTTACAGCACCGTTCCTTTTTTAAATATCTGTCAATTTTTTAAATCCGCTTGATTGCTTATTAAGAAGGGCTAATGAAGAAGAAATGGTTAACGCGGGAAGCGGCATAAGTGTCTAGAATACCAAATTCCATGCTCCTGCTACGATACCGTACACTTCATCATTGTAAAATTGAACTCAATCACGATGGGATGACCTTTTATGACTCTAGAACTGATTTAGCTTGACAAGAATGCATATATCGTTTTTGTTGGTAACTTTCGGTGATCAAACATCGCTCAAAACGGCGTTTTATCACTGGTTGCGCCAATTAAAGTTCGGAGGCAAGTACCTAGGTAGTGCATTTTATGAATTACGAGCAGATACCCGTCGTGTTTTGAGTTTTTTCGATAGGAGTGTAAAGTTTAAACCAGCAGCACTTACCGTCTTGTTCCGTTGCACAATTTTGGTGGGTCTAACAATAAGTTGCGAATGAGCATCAACGGTGAACCAACTTTTAAAGTTAAGATATGTGGTGGCATTCCAGATGGTTCCAAAGAGTTAAGAAACTCTATTAGAAAGTTGACAGCTTGTTCCTTATCTATAACTGTGTTAATTGATTTGTACGTGATAACTTCACCGGGTAGCTTGAATTAAATTTGATGATTTATTTTGTTGACGTCATCATTCTTCGGAGCCAAAATTACTCGTTTTTACTGTCTATGAGATTTTTAATATTTCCTAATTCGATTATTTGACATGGTCGACGCGATAACCACAAATGATAAAACTTTCTGATGACAGTGACAGATCAATGTTGTTGTGTTGACAGTCTGTATTCGGAAAAATTATTGTATGGGAAAAGTCGAAAATCCACTTCATGAATGGACCGAATGCATTTTTTAGTGGTCTAAAGTCATCCTCGCGTTATTGCCTTTCTAATGAAACCGGTTTGGAGCACATCAGTTGGATAGTTTCGAAGTCTATAACGGACATAGAAACATTTTTTGTATTTTATATACATATGTATGTATATAGAAAATTAATTAATTAATATTAATGAATATCGAAAGGGTACATAATAGATAGCGTCCACTATCTAATAGTGATATGGACGAGAGGACAAAAGAGAAAGGCAGCAAACGAGAGGGAGCTTTTTCTCCCTATTTATTTACAATCTGTATCAAGTATTAGATACAATTAGCAAATTATACGACGCGATACATTATGACATGCTGACAATAAACCCATTGGTTATTCCCTATAAATTGCAATTAATTACTAACTGCTTTGTTTTGGCTCTGATAAACACAACACAAATTCTCACATCTAAACCTATGTAGCATTTTAATTCACGTTGACCTACTGGGCGAATCATCACTATCATGACGTTGGAAATAAGGCTGTTTGGGTGACTACTTAGTATTTCACTGTATTTTACACTAAAGTTTTTTATCTCTGATCTAACGGATTTAATCTGGAGATCGCGCAAGATAACTTGATTTGGCATCACTTTTAGCATTTTTGATTCAAATGTTTCCAATATTTCGACATTTCATGTAGATGCTCTTCCCCACAGTTAAATGCCGTAGACCTAGGTCTTAGAACGGCTTTGTATACTAAGAGCTTATTCGTTGCCAATTGACTAATACATTTCTCTGAGTTTTAGCCCTGTTAGTTGTTTTCTTTTATTGAATATGTATTTCTTCCACATTAATCGTCTGTCTAATAATAAGTCAGTCTTTCTCAAAGTGGGCGATAATGCCCTTGTGGACGCTGAAGGCGTTGAAGGGGGTAGTAGAAGGCTCAGAGAAAATTAGGGGCGTTAAGGAAATCTAGAGGGGCGACGGCAGACAAATTATATTTGTAAAAATCAGATTTCAAATCGCCCTGTCACGGAAACCGTAGAGGCTTCAGTATTTAAAACTAAAATTAAATACAATCGAATCGTGTTACCCATGAGAAACCTTGTTATAAGAAACAGCTTCTAGCTAAATTAAATAATAATAGTTTGTTTAACTTCCTTTAATAAACATTGGCGCTGGCAGCCCTCGAATAAACACGTTTCGATCTGCACGCGATTCCCTGCTCGGTATATGATACACCGAACAGGGAATCGCGCGATATGCCATATACCCATAATGATAGAAATATATTGGGTATGCTCATTAGTTTACCAAAGTAGGATTTTCTTGAGCATTTACCAATACGCGTCATCACTCGCCTTTAGTTCTGGTTGTTGCATTGTTGGTTGTCTATTTCGCTATTGTATTGACTATAGATTTATATTACATATGTATATAAATTAGAATTTCCCAATGCGCGTCATCGGTAGATGCGTATGAGCATATTGAGCATACCTATCAACGAACTATTTCAGTTGCATCGCGTCGTGTCATGAGTAAAGTCACTTACTTGCTCTAACTTGCTCAATACGAATTCGAATGAGGGAGACAAGTGGTTGCAACTTTATTTTGTGCCTGTCGGTGCGTGTTACATTTACAACCTATATAAAGGCAGTGATTGTTTATTTTATTTTCATTAGCATTTTAGCTCGTATCGCATCATCACATCGATAACAGGTTTTCAAGCGAATATCTTACTCACGTCTAAACTATGTCGGAAACAAAGAAGAAGAGACGACAATATAGTGCGGACTATATTAAATACGGATTTATCGAAAATGTTACAAATCCATCATCGCCAATGTGCCTTATTTGCCATAAAACGTTTTCAAACGAAGCGATAAAGCCATCTAGGAGATCTACAAGATCATTTAAATAAAGTGCACTCGGATAACAATGTAACCTATTTTCAAGATCTGGCAAAGAAGTACATAGTTCAGCCAACTGTATCCAAACTTTTCTCAGTAGCTTCTACGCAAGACGATGACGGACCCCGTGCTTCGTATATCTCATTGTTAATTGCAAAAACCGGCAAACCACATACTATAGGGGAGGATTTAATTTTACCGGCAGTAAAAGAAGTATTAACTACTGTGCTCCATAAACCAGCGGCAGATATTATCCGAAAAATTCCTTTGAGCAATAGTTCTGTGCAAAGACGAATTGATGAGATGGCTAAAAACATTGAAGAATCATTGTACAATCATTTGAAGACTTGTCTATTTTCAATTCAGTTGGATGAGTCAACTTTACCAACTAATGAAGCGTTATTATTGTCATACGTGAGGTTTATCAAAGAGGAGAAAATATGTCAAGAACTATTATTTGCTAGAAATTTAGAAACAGACACAAAGGGAGAAACTATGTTTAATTCACTGGAAAAGTTTTGTGACGAAAAGGAAATTCCTTTGAATAATATTGTGTCAGCTGCTACAGATGGCGCCCCGGCTATAACAGAGCGTCACAAAGGCTTCGTAGCGTACTTAAAAATAAAGTTCTAAGCGAGCTTGTTGTACATTGCGTCATTCATCAGTGACCGTTTGCATACATCATGGATGCACAGACCGCGGCCCGCCTGTCGAATACTGGTGGCCAGCCGACAGCAAAAATAATACTCTCGTACATTCGAAGAATATTTAATTCTATTCCAGAATAAAACCAAAAAAATATGTTCGAAAAGTAATTTGAATCTCGCGCGCGCGATTTGAATCTAGCGCCCAAAAATGCTAAGTCAAGTAATATCGCTTGCTGCCTTTATATAAAGTTCAAAATAGTAGAGAAATCAAGAATTTTCTAGCGCGGTGTGAGCAAGCGAGATAGCAATAGTCCCGAATTCCCGATTGCTCGCGTAGGTACGAGTAGATACACGAAGCTTCCAGAGTCGTATGCGCGGTATAAAAGCCACGCTAACCGCAGCGACCGACAGTTCGGTTTTTAATTTGAGTGAAATGTCAACAGGAAGAAATAAGCGCGAAAATACAAAGCGAAGTAATAAGTGATTGAGAATAAGTGCAGTTTAATAGTGTTTTGGGGAGGCAATAGTTCTAGTGTAGATTTTAACTCGACTAGCCGGTGTCATATTTTGATCCACATTCAACGTAGATTTCCTGTTAACCCGTCAAGTGCCGTGTATAATTGTGTTGTGAAATCATAAGTAAAACTCAGTTATTAATAAGTGTTTCCCTACCTATTTAATCAATTTTAATCAAATTTAGCTTTAATGTTGGCCAAATATTAAAATAAAACAAAGAAATTACTATTTTTATCAGAATTTCTCTAACTGTAATAATTACGTCATTATTTCAGATATAAAATCTGTATAAAAATCTTAAAATTTCTGAGGAATTTAATCAATTATTTTTGATAATTTAAAAAGAATGGGTAATTTAAGTAGGTACTGTAATTGTTTTTAGGTGCTGTGTTAATCCTAGCCAGGATTAGAACGCAACATGGAGAAGCCAGGACCTAGTAAAAAACGTAAGGTTAAAGGTGAAAATCGGCAGTTTCAAGAAATTTGGACTGAGAAATACTTTTGTATGGTCGCATAACAAAGTCGTTTGTTTAATTTGCAAGAATTCTGTTGCGATTGCAAAGGAATATAATGTAAAAAGGCACTATGAAACGCAGCATCCTTCTTTTACCAAGTTTACAAGCGAATTAAGAAAGCAAAAAATGTTGTCTTTAAAACGGGAGCTTATTGGTCAGCAAGCTATGTTTACAAAACCCATTCAATATTCAGAAACAGCTACAGAAGTTAGTTATGAAATTTCTCGAATGATAGCAAAGCGAAGTCGCCCCTTCAATGATGGCGATTTTGTAAAAGAATGCATAGAAATTGCCGCTAAGAAAATGTGTCCAGAAGCAGCAAAAAGTTTGAGAAAATTCAACTGAATCGTATGACTATCCAAAGACGAATTATGTCTTTGTCAGGTAATATTGCGGAACAATTAATTGAAAAACTAAGATCATTGAATTTTTTTCATTAGCACTCGACGAATCCACTGATATTAGTTCCACAGCTCAACTTCTCATATTCATACGAGGTGTTACTCAAGATTTTGAAGTCTTAGAAGAGTTATTCGGAATGTGTTCATTGAAAGGTCAAACCAAAGGAGTTGATATACTCAATGTACTTTTGGATGAGTGTTCAAAAACTGATTTGGACTTATCAAAATTATCGGGAGTTGCGACTGACGGTGCTCCTTCGATGATTGGTGTCAATTCCGGGCTAGTTACTTTACTGAAAAAGCATCTGCAAGGAAAAAACATAAACGCTGAAGATCTCATGCAGTTTCACTGCATTATACACCAAGAAACCCTCTGTTCTAAAAAAATTGAATTTCAAAATATCATGAAAGTGGTAGTTTCGACTGTAAATTTCATAAAATCACGAGGACTCAATCACAGACAATTCAAACAATTCCTTGATGACATCGAAAGCGAATACGGAGATTTACTGTATTATACAGAAGTAAGGTGGCTAAGCCGTGGATTGACACTGGAACGATTTCTAAATTTAATAGAAGAAATTGGAATATTTCTGGCGGAAAAGCAAAGGGATGTCCCGGAACTTAAAAATCCTGATTGGTTGTGTGATTTGGCTTTTTTAGTTGACATTACAAATCATTTGAATGTCTTGAACACACGGCTTCAAGGCAAAAATCAACTGATATCCCAGCTCTACGCTCATGTATCATCCTTTCAATGCAAGCTGACACTTTTCAGATCACAATTGAATTCTGGAAATTACAATCATTTTCCGAATTATAAGAAAATGGCTGAAAAATTCAACAAAACTGCGATTATTTCAGTTATGTAGAAAAGCTAGATATTTTGATTCAATCTTTTCAAGATAGATTTTCGGAGTTTAAAAAAGTGAAACCTCTGTTGGACATATTCAGCAATCCTTTCACGATTTCAGTTGAAAATGCGCCAGAGTCAATGCAGTTAGAAATTATCGACATTCAAAACGATCAAGATTTACGCAACAAATTCAACGAAGGAGACTTGCTGAACTTTTACCGCTGCATTGATAAAAATATGTACGAAAAGTTGCGCATAAACGCTCTGAAATGTGCCAGCTTATTTGGTTCTACCTATATATGTGAACAAACTTTTTCAATACTAAATAATAATAAAACAAAAAATCGAAACCGCCTTGCAAATGAAAGTTTGGAAGCAGTTTTACGTGTTGCTACAAGTAAATTTGAGCCAAATATAAAAGATTGTAAGTACTATGCAGTGCCACGCTTCAAATTAATAAATTCTTTTGAATTTTAATAAATTATTATCAATTCTTTATTGTCTTTAATTACCTATACTTCTGGCGGCCGGCCCGCCATCAGTTCATGATTTGCCCGAGTGGCCCCTAGTCTTCATAAGTCTGTGCAACCATGGCATACATCATTGCAATATGTTATCAGAGCGGTTAATAAAATCAGAAGCAACTCGCTAACTGACAGATTATTTAGTCAGCTTTGCGTTGCCAATGATGAAGATTACAACCGCTTGCTACTTCACACAGAAGTATGCTGGCTATCGAAAGGTATATGTATGTCTCGGTTTTACAAACTGTTTGACTCTGTGATAGAGTTCCTGGAAAACAAAGATACAGAATTACGCGGCAACCTCATCACATCAAGAAATGATATTGCGTACTTGACAGACCTATATAAATTATTTAATGATGTGAATCTCTAGCTTCAAGACGCCGACTTAAACTTGATTAAAACAAAAAATATCCTTGCTGCTTTCGTAGCTAAACTGTTATGGTACAAAAGGAATATCGGCAGACACGAATTTAATAACCCCAATTTATCAGCAGTATCCTTCAGTAACGATGACTTGGTTATTTACTGTCAACACTTGGAAAACCTCCATGATGAGAAATGAGAGAAATCGGCTGCAAGTTTCTGAACGCGGCGACTTACGGCTGCTTTTAAGCGAATTCGAGCCTGATATTAATAAACTCGTCAAAATGCATCAGATTCATCCTTCACATTAGATAAGTTTTAAATTTAAAACCTTCTCTTAGTGTTAATAAAAATAATTCTAAATATGATTAAGTATGAGTTTTATTTCCTCTCATTGAAACATTCTTTGATCTCAAAAATAGGATATGTGGCACATCCTATCTATATATCCTATGTATTATATATAATAATGCATCTCTAAAAATTATATTTGCAATAATTGGTTTAAAAATGCGCAACAGATGGTAATGTAAAAAGGTAGGTAAGTTAAAAAATATGGGGGCACTAGATTTTTTAGTCTCAAAGTGGGCGGTGGTCAAAATAAGTTTGAGAACCTGTGTTCTTCATTATTTAGTGTAACTGGTGGACCGTTGCTTTTGGGATTTGTGAAGGTTCTTTGTGCAGATTTTGCTTTCTTGGCATTGATTCGCCATTTTTTCAACCATTTTTGACTTTTGTATAGATGATCTTGAAGATTTTGTGACGCAATAACAGGATCCCTGTGAGGTGCTATAATGACAGTATCATCTGCAAAGGTTGCAGTTAATACATCACTATTTGTTGGAAAATCGGTTGTATATAGCAGATAGAGTAATGGCCCAAGAACGCTGCCTTGGGGGACTCCGGAATTGACTTTATGGAGAGGTGTTTGTTCATTAAGATATTTAACAAGGAAACAGCGGTGTAAGTTCTAAGTAAGACTTTAGGATAAGATAGTAATTCAGAAGGAAAGCCTTCGTAATTTTGAACTTGGGACTTGCATGACAGACTTTATCAAATTCCTGTGTGATGTCGAGGGACGCTGCAGAACAATATTCCGTGTCTTTCAAACCTTGGCCAATCCTTTTAGTTGTACGATGTATGTACTTGCTCGATAATAGTATGTTCTTGTCTAATACCAAACTGATCGTTTGGTATTAGTTGCCGTTATTCCATTATTGGTAATATTCTTTCGTATAATAGCTTTTCAAAAGGTTTTGACATAATGTAAACTAATCGATCTATGTGATTTAACATCTTCTAATGGTTTCCTTGGCTTTGGCAAAAGGATTATTTGTGCAACCTTTCATTGAGAAGGGAAGTGAGCTCTCCTTAGTATAGTGAGAGGGAGTTAAATTAACTATGTGACGAAAAGAACGAGTCACCCAGTGAAAGTATATAATTTTAAACTAAATTTTGTACAAATTATTAAATTTTCATTGTAAACTTGTAAAATTCCTTTATGGGGAATATTTATATATTAATGAGTTGCCGCACCAGATAAACAAATACTTTCTGCTACGCGCCTGGGAATCTTTCTAAGAAAATGATCTTTTGACTCTTGTGGAAGCTCAGTCCAACCAACTTCTAGAGCATCAGCAGTTGTTTCAAATTCATTGAAGGATTAGGAAGCATACCAATCAAAGCTTCAACCCATCATATCGTTTGAAGTCAAATATAAAATCTGGAACTTAAAGAAAACCTGAAGATTGCTTTTCTTCCGAAACAGCGGAACAGTTCGGTTCAATTGAGCCAAAATAAATCCTAAATGTTAAGGAAGTGCGAAAATCCGTTGTTTCCAAACCGTTTAGTTACTTCGTAGGGAATCAAAATCCGATATTATAGAATCGACGGAAATGGAAAGTGGAGCTGAAGACCATCAAACAAACAAACAAAAAAACTAACAACACAGACATCATAACTCCACACCAACACGTAACAGCTTAATAGGCGAGTTATCTTCAACCAAATCTCAAAATTAAAAGCGATTACCAAGAATTATCGGCATACGTAAACGAGCAAAACTGAATACATCGAGAAAAGGTTGTGGGAACTGCTATTCCACAAAAATCTGCTTTTCTTATAGTTTCGCCTTAATCCGGAAACAATAGAAGTACCAAATTATGAATCTGATTGGACTTTGCAGCATTTATGCAATATTCTTCAATTTCCGAGCTCTATACTAGTGAAAATTTTATTTCTGAATCTTCAATAACAATTCTCTAGACCTTTAACGGTTTGAATGACCTTCTAAGGACTCCTTACAAATCGTGACTAGGGTGTCAAATTTTAACTGTAAAACGAATACATTTAAAGAAGTAGAAACATTCAAATATTTGATAAACCGAAAGAATAAAAACAAGATATAGATGAGAGAAAAGAAGTAAAAGGCCTTCTACTGCCATAAAAAGATGCTAAAAGGCGAAAACTTAAGTAAGAGGACAAAGTTACGAATGTATAAGACGATCATAAGACCGATAGTATTGTATACGATAGAAACGATGACGTTAACAGAGGCAGAGAAGAAATAATTAAAATTTAAGGAAAGTAGTAAGAGCGATAATGAGTCCAAAGAAGATCAGCGAAGATGAGTACAGACAATTAATGAACCTTGGAATTGAGGAAATATCAGAAACTGAAAACATTGCAAGAATTATAAAATCAATGCGAATTAGATGATATTGACATATTTCATAAGAACTCTCACAGAATGTAATCCGAAGTATAAACAGGCCCACAGGAAGGCCAAAAGATACAGACAGTTAAACGAGCGGATACCGATAAACAGGAAGGAATGGAAGAAAATAGTATCAAAGTAGAAGCAGATCAATCATTATAAAATAAAGAACAATAAGGACTAATCCATCTTTAAATAGGATTATAATGAGCTCTCGAAAACATGAGAATAGCTATAATTTCGGAGGAAATGTAACTATTAGCTTAATAATAATATAATAATGTGTCGACTACGTCTCCTCTCTCTTCTGCCGCTTCCGGATACGACACGCGCCCGGTACAGGTAACAAAGTTTCATGTTACGCTTCAGTTTTTACAAGCAGCAAGGAAGCAAGAACTCAAAAATCCATCTTCCGACAAAATTTTAAAAATTATGCAGTGGAGAGGTTAACTCTAAACGAGAAGAATCCCATATCATTTCATTCAATATTGGAAATGGAGTCCTGATGAGTAGACTGGGCAAATATGCGTTATAACGAGCCCTTTCTCCTCTGTGATGTGAATATTACACTGTGAAAAGGGCAGATAATTTGCTCAGTTTACTGATGAGAACAACATTGCATTTTACGGTTGCAGTTCGCGATTAATAAAGCATAATTCCCTCCGCGATAATTATTGTCTCATGTAAATTGTATTTGTGCGTAGTAAGGCTATTGCACAGCCACTTTGCAACATACCCAATAACGTGCCCGATAATGTCGTTTTGTAGAGGCAACTTTGAATTATGTAATTGAAATATAAATAAACACATGTAATTAGACAAACTTCGTACACCGCCAAGTCAGATATGTTACATTTGAACTAACATTTTCCTAGCTGCCGCATTCATCGCGCTAAAGAACGTTTCGCCTAATCGACCCAGTCGCGTTCTTGCGCTTGAAAAAATAACTTCGTAATTCAGATAACGGAAACGTCGATTAATCTTCTGGTTTCTGCGTCCTGTTGTAGCTGTGGTAATCGCGCGATTATACTCGACAGAACGTAAACGCGACTGGCCAATCGTTTCTTCAATAGTCGCAGTATGAATTCGCACTTTTATAAGTCAGTAGTGTTGTTTCTTGCGTGTTTCGCTTTGATTTCAGCTAACGACTCGCGGGATAATGCGACCCAGACTCCTATCGTCCTTTGGCATGGAATGGGTGAGTAGATGTTTGGAATGTCGTTGATGGTTTAAAGGTTAAATTTCTATCGACGGGAATTACGTGCGGGAATTAGAGCGAGATTCAAGTACAATCTAAGAATCTTGTGTACTGCTTACTAACAAATAACGCATGCTTATACTATTATAAACTTTAAATTTCTGAAATCAATTTTTTTTACTCATTAATATTTTGGGAAACATGCAGTCTCCTTTCCCAACGATTCCCTTCTTAATCGCACCTACTTGCAAGTAACTTCTGCGTCTTTAACACTATTCTATCATCACATCCAAACGAGCCGAATGTATTCTTAAATTTTTAATCGCCAAGCAAGATAATTTTATCACCAGTCGCTTGTTGTTTTGTAATTTAATCACATGTATGATACCAACATTTTTGACCGAAAATAGCTCATAAATACGTGCCAAGTTTACAAAAAAAAAAAAAAAAATGATAATTATCTCGTGTACTTCATCCAGGAGATAGTTGCTGCTTCCCATTCAGTTTGGGCGGTTTTGCCAAAGATCTCGTAGCAGCTCTGCCAGGCGTCTACGTGTTGTCGTTGAAAATTGGCTCATCGATCACTCAGGATGTGGAAAATGGATTTTTCATGCATCCCGATAAACAAGTGGCGTTAGCCTGCGACGTGATAAGTGCGGATCCGCAGTTAAGAAACGGATTCAACGCCATCGGATTTTCGCAAGGAGCTCAATTCTTGTAGGTGTAATATTTTTAAGTTTTCAGAACTTTAAACACGTCATACGGTGAGGCGGGGTAATTATAAGACGAAAATCACATCTTTTGTTATTTTAAGCTGTTAGAAACTACATGAAACATCTTTGAACGGGTTATACGTTAAATCCATTAAATATCTTTCTTAATATAGTTCTATTTTATAGATTGAAGCTTTAAATAAGCTCATTTCTATACAAAATATATTTAATTTTTGTCGCATCAAAAGGGTAAATATGAAACACCGCTTTTTACAGCAATAATTGACTATATTGTTGAATTCATAAAATTTAACATTTACCCTACGAAAAGTAATTTTGCGGAAGTAATGCACTTTCGCCTGAACATTTTCCAGCAATGACCCTTTCCGACATTCGAAGCAATTTAACATTAAAACGACTTGATACTGATTTTGGCAAGGTAGAACCATCGACTAGGACTATTTAGAATTGGTTTGCGATATGTCGTGAGATAGATGTCAGCTTGAGCATTAGCATTACAGCACTACAGGTACACATACTATTTTGCATCATCTTTTTCAAACTTGCAAAAACTTTGCATTTGCTGAATTACACAAAATTGGAGTCTCAAAAAGGAATTCTTGGATGGAATAAAATTCCGGCGAAAGATCTTGAACTTTAAGGAAATCTTAACATTAGAAACGACATTTCTCCTCCTTAAAGTACTTTAAAATAATAACTGTGGAGAATCCTAAACTTCCACGAAATTTGAAGACTACTTCTCTTTTAGGGACGACTATTTAGTTGATTCAATGTGAAGATACCTTCTCTTCAAAGTCTCTCCTTTTAGGGACAAAGCGATATAAAAATCACTTGAAGGCGAGGTTTATCCTCTACAAAATGCTCCAAAACAAAACTTTACAGGAATGACTGCTTCTCTTCCGTGACTATGAGATTTTTCATTTGAATCGTGGGAAATTCCAAATATAAGGAAATGTGAAGATCCTTTCTCTCCCAAGGAGGTGCTTTGAGCGACCAGGGAGTAAGGGAATTACTTGAAAATGAGGTTTATCTTATTCGAATTTCTTCAAAATGAAACTCTGCAAAGAATCGTAAACTTCCAGGAGATCTGAAATATTTTCTTCTAAGACTGCGAAGATGTCTTCTTTTTAAAGACTGTCCTTTTGGGGACGAAACAATGTAAAAGCCTTTCAAAGACGAGGTTTATCCTCTCCGAAGTACCTCAGAATAAGACTCCACGAAGATGATTATTTTTCTTCCGAAACTTTTGGATTTCAACGTTGAGGAATCCTAAACATACAGAAAATGTGAAGATTCACACACTCCAAATAATGTACTTTTAGGGAGAAAGTGCAAACATTACTTGAAAACGGTATTTATTCTCTTCGAAGACCTTCAAATCAAAACTCTGCGAAGAATGCTAACCTTTGAAGGAAATCTGAAGATTCCTGTTCTTCTAAGGCCGCGGAGCTTGAAGTTGATTCAATGTGAAGATAATTTCTTTTCAAACACTCTCCATTTAGGGACGAAGCGATGTAAAAATCCTTTGAAAGCGAGGTTTATCCTCTTCGAAGTAGTTCAAAATAAAACTCCACGAAGATGACTATTTTTCTTCTGAGACTGTGACACTTTTCCCTTGATTCGTAAGAAATCCTAAATATTAAGAAAATATCAAGATCGTCTTCCTCCAAAGGATGTCCTTTTAAAAACGGGAGAGTGGAAGAACCACTTAAAAACGAGGTTTATCTTCTTCAAAGTTCTTCAAAATAGAACTCTGCGAAGGATCCTAAACTAGAAAATTTGAAGATTACTGTTGGTCTTAAACTGCGGTACTTTTCAGTTGGTTCAATGCAATGATACCTTCTCTTCAAAAGCTGTCCCCTTGAGAAGGAAAAAACGTTTCCAGTACTATGTCTTAGTTCTTCCAAATCTTTTTGTTCTTCTTCTTCCTCGGTACTAAATCCAGGTTGAGTACCGGACGTAAACTTATTACGAACTTTCTCCTCGTTTCCTTCTTCCGCTTCCTTTCCTCTCTTCTTCTTTCTATTCCTTCATCTTCATCCTCCCCTTCTTCGTTTCCATTTCGTCGCCGTTATTGACGTTGGAGTAGTGTTTAGGATTGCGTCTAATCACTTTTCATTTCTAGGCTACCTGTGTTTTTTCGGTCGCCCCTTTCTCTGTCATTTTGTAATTTCTCTTTGCGTAGTGTGCTTTCGTCGCTGACGTTTGTTATGCGTCCATACAGCAGCAGTTGTTTTGTCTAAGTGTTGGAGATTCTAGTGGTAGAAGAAGACTCAATAATTGCTTGTGTTTGTATATCGGTTGTAGTTATCTATGAGCGTTAAAACTTGGAAGCACCGATGAGAATTGCGGTTCTCAACCCCTATTCGTGGTTATAGACAAAGTCTAACAATTCGGTTTCCCTACTTTAAAGGTGATTCGATACTACAATGTTTATGAGAAGAATTTGTTGCAAGATTACGTCAGACTTAAAAACGAGGTTTATCCTGTTGTAGGTCCTTCATAATAGAACTGTATAGACGACTGCTTTCCTTCCGAGACAATGGAAGTCTTCACCTGAATCGTGAGAAATGCCAAAATATTTTTAAAAGATCATTTCTCTTCAAAAGGTGGAAGAAAAGGGGACAAGAGAATGCAAGAAAAATGTTTAAAAAATTTAATTAGTTTAGAAAGTTTATCCCCTTCAAAGTCTTTCCAATTAAAACTCTGCGAAGATGGCGGATAAACCTCATTTTTAAAAGATTTTTGCATATCTTTGTCTCTAAAAGGAGAACCATTGAGGGAAAGGTATCTTCACACTGACAAGGGGAGGGCGCGACGTTTGGGGTCACGAATTTGGACGGCCTTCTGGGATAAGAAAGTACTTCATAATAATTAACTATAGACCTTCAAACATGGTGCCAATACTCAACCGTTTTTTAGAAAAACTAGTTTGAATAACAAGGTGCAATTGATATACTTGGACTGTTGCGTTTGATCTCAAGGGTGGAGCGTGGCTCGATCGATTCAGCACTAGCCAAGTAGTCGTATGGTTTGGGTTCGATTCCCGGACAGAATTTTTTGTCAATCCTTTTTTCTGTTGTGCTACATACATATCTACGCATGTTTATTTTTCGACAACGTTGTTAAATATAATAAAAATAGGTTTCGAAATGAAATATTTTTTCTTTATACATTCTTTATGCAATTATAGAATTTTACCTTTTATTCAAATAAGCATCAAACGCTTAAAGAGCTTTGCTCTTGCCGGGTGTCCCACGACACCTCTCCTCCTTTTTTTTTCTAATCACACACCAAAATATTTATTTGATTGGCACACTGTCTGAACTTTCCGTTACAATTCACTAATTGTGTAGATATTTTAAAAACATTGTCAAAGAATTAACATTGGTCCATATGTAGCACAAGAGAAACAAAAATTGAAAAAATTCTGTCCAGGAATCGAACCCAAACCATACGATTACTGTGCTAGTGCTGAATCGATCGAGCCACACTCCAACCTTGAGATCAAACGCAACGGTCCAGGATACCAATTGCGTCTTGTTACTCAAACCGGTTTTTTCAAAAGCGGTTGAGTATTGGCACCATGTTTGAAGGTCTGTAGTTAATTATTATGAAGTACTTTCTTATTCCAGAAGGGCGTCCAAATCCGTGATCCCAACGTCGCCCCCTCCCCTTGTGAATCAACTGAGAAGCGCCGCAGTGTTAGTACAAAAGGGATTTTTCGCGGGGTTTCATTTTGATGGACTTCAAACACGACAATCCCTATTTTTAAGTGATTCTTGTACGCAAAAACATACTTAAGAAAAACAATCGGGACTTGCAAAAATAACAAATAAACAATAACTCAATTTTATCACAGTTCTTTTGGTCGTTTAGAGAAGCTCTACAGTAGGTCTCGCACCCTATCTTTGAAGCGTCCGAAATTATCGAATACTTTAAAAATCCATAATTGTGAGAATGAATTATCATTTCGTAATTCCTTTACAAAAGTTCACAGCTACTACAATTTGCGAAATTATTTATTCTATCGAAATTTGCGGTGTTGAAAGTGAAAATTCGGTTCAAAAATAAACGGCAGAAACGTATTTCTTATACGAAAATCTGTCTTGAACAAAAGTAGGAACGATACAGTCTATTTACGATTTGCGCATTGTATGTAGTATAATTTTCCCTGCTTACCTCGACGACAATTATTATTTCGTGGCAGTTTTACGCTCGCGCGATGTATAATTTGTATTCACTGTAATGTTTAAAAGAAAGTTAAATATTATTATCTTCATATTTTTCTCGGATGCATGTGCATGTTAAAAATAGGTATTATGTAAACGCGACACTTTCTATTTACATACGCCGTTGAATTACGTTCCGAATTACCGGTTCAATGGACAGCAAACAAATCTTACACAAATGTTGCAGTAATTCGGAAGTTAAACTGGTAAAAATAAGAGAAGTTGTGGTTTAGAATGAATTCGAATGAAATGGTTGTTATTATTACGGCAACCAATTTCGATGCTTTCAAGTACGTTTTTCAACAACTATGTTGTCATCTTCAATACATAAAGAAAATCTCTAGAAGAAGGGTTTGGCAACCAAATAGGAGAGATTTGTCTCAGATTACATACTTTCTTGCATCCTTGTTAATTGATAATATGATAAAACTACGCTAGTTACAAAATTCGTCAAGCGGACCATCCGAAGAGAAAAGCCTTATTCCAGTAAGATGAATACAATGGTGCTTAGGTTTTTCTAAAATTATAGGCAGAAGGACTCCAAAACCACGTTGTTTTGCTCATTTATTGATCATTTATTAAACTTAAATCGATGTAATTCGATCGAATGAAAAAATTATGATTATAATTAAGAAAATAAATTGTGAGAAATCATCTTGGATCGATTTAATTGTTTCTATATAATATACCAGGTCCAGTAGTATGAAACCGGAATTTCCCTATGGATGGTGCCAGCGTTCAGTTTAATCACCATAAGACCCCTGTTACATAGCCATCGTCTTCTTCTAACAGCTGACGAAGGGTGTCAACAAACATTAACCCACGTTCCGTACACTAGTACATTTTTTTATAACCTCAAATATGTCAAGTTTCGAGCCTCATAAGTACGATTTGCGGACAGCAGTAATTTTTGTTACCATCTAAAGAAAACTGCTGCAGAGTCGCATAGAATGCTTGTCGAAGCATACGGTGAACATGCTCTCGGAAAAACACAGTGCTTCGAGTGGTTCAAAAGATTCGAAAGTGGTGATTTTAAGGTTAGTAACAAAGAACGTGGAAAACCACCAAAAAGTTTGAAGACAAAGAGTTACAAGCCTTATTGGAATGAAGACGATGCTCAAACTCAACAAGAACTCGCGGATCAATTAAATGTATCGCAGAAAGCTATCTGTAATCGTTTAAAAGCTATGGGAAAAATTCAAAAAGTGAGAAAATGGGTTCCGCATGAATTGAACGAAAGACAGCAAGAAAACCGAAGAACCACCTGTGAAATGCTGCTTAAGCGGTTCAATAGAAAATCATTTCTCCATCGAATCGTGACAGGTGATGAAAAATGGATTTATTTTGAAAATCCTAAGCGTCGTAGATCATGGCTGAATCCAACCGAACCATCGACATCAACTGCAAGACCGAATCGCTTTGGAAAGAAGACGATGCTCTGTATTTGGTGGGACCAAAAGGGTGTTATTTATTATGAGCTGCTGAAACCTGGTCAAACCGTCAACACTCAACGCTACCAACAGCAAATGATAAATTTAAGCCGAGCAATAATTGAAAAACGACCGGAATATGCAAAAAGGCAGCACAAAGTGATTTTGCTGCATGATAACGCCCCATCTCATACAGCAAAACCGGTCAGGGAAACAATTGAATCGTTCAATTCGGAATTACTACCGCATGCGGGTTATTCCCCAGACTTGGCTCCATCCGACTATCACTTATTCGCATCGATGGGTCGCGCTCTCGCTAACCAACGCTTCAATTCGTACGAAAATGTACAAAAATGGCTTGATAATTGGTTCGCTTCGAAAGAAGAAAAGTTTTTGGCAAGGCATCCATAAATTGCCGGAGAGGTGGGAAAAATGTGTACAACCCACTGGAAGTTATTTTGAATAAAATATTTTTATCACTTTTGAATAACAATCGTTTTATTTTTACAAAAAATTCCGGTTTCATACTACTAGACCTGGTATATGCAGCTTACGTATTTTACGTTCCGCAGCCTTTATAACATCATCCATGATAAGCAGGAACAACGTGGGGGTGAAGACCCCTCCTTACTTTAATCCATCATGAATTTCAAACATGTCCGAACTGAGACCCTCTTTCCGTACATAACATTTCTTATCTTCGTATAGGCTTTGTATAGCCTTTCTTAATTTTGGTTGTTCTCCATAATTCTCCGTAATTGTCTTTGTGACACATGGGTAAAAGATTTTTCGAAGTCCAGGTAGGCTGCGTATATCTGTGATTTCATTTTCCATGAGTTGCTTTATTGTAAAAACATGGTCTTGGGTTGATCGTCCTTTCCGAAATCCGCTTTGGGGTTCTGCAGGATTCTTTCCTACTACATCTAGTACTTAATTTTTTTATTAGTATTGATTTGTACGTTTTGGATTATGTGGTGAGCAGTGTGATTCCCCTGTCATCTCTTTTATCACCCTTTTAATACATTAGCAAAATGATACCAATTTCCCATTTCTTCGGCACTTTACTTGCATACTGTAGCATGAATTTTAGTATGAATTTTTTAGTTAATTTTATAGAAAGCAAAATTATTATTTATTATTATTAATATTTACAAAATTTTAGTATTATATTAACAAAATAATGAACAATACAATCAAAATATATTACCTAAGTGTGTATAAGTGTATTTTTCACTTCTAATTCTTAACTTCTCCCTCCCTCTTGAATTCTTTCTTCACTTCTTTTCTTTGGTCTTTTCCTTTTATTGTACTTCTTTTTTCTTTGGTCTGTTCGTCGTTTGTAAACAACAACTTCGTTTTTGATGTGGTCTGCTTCTTTTCAACCCTGGTATTTTATATAACTTTATCTAACTTTTTCGTCGACCATCCCATACCGTCGTCATAAACAAACTTCATTTTTTCGGCACGTCGTTATAGCAATTTGGAATTCTAGATTTTGAAATGTTTCAAGTGTATGTGTGTGGTAAATGTTTACAACGCTTTTCTATTTCTTAAAGAATGCTTTCTATAAAATTTACTTCTTTTTATTGGTAATTTTACTAATGGAGTATTACCATACTACAATACTATGCCCTTATGCATACCTATGTTAACAGTTCTAGGCCTTCTGGCCCTAGATTTTTCAGCATTTCCGTTATTATTGTATCATGCCCTACGGATTTCACTATTTTCAGGTGTTGTATTCCCTCTCTGACTTCGCTGATGTCAATTCTTTCGTCTTCTGCACTGTTTTTAGTTTATTTTTTCTTCTTCATTGGTGGAGTTATTTAAGTCATCTAGGTCATTAGAATTTAGTAGTTTTCGGAAATGTTCTTGCCACCTCTTCATAATTTCAACATTGCTTGTTAGTATTCTTCTTCTTCTTCTCGTCAATCCTTATGCCTTTCAGCGTCGGATTTTATTATCTTTATTTTCCATTTCCCTGAAGGTCGGTTGTTTGTCTTCACGTAGACTTTTCAGGACCCTGTACAATAGCTTCAGATTTCCTTTGCCGTTTTCTTCGAGTTTAGTTCCAAATTCTTTCCATCAAGTTTGCTTTGCTTGAATTATCATTTCCTTGACTCTTTTACATTGTGCTTCATATTGTTTGTAGTTATCCATACATAACTCAAACTTAACTTAAGCATAAACGATCTTAAATAACAACGCGTTTTTTAAATACTGAATAAATATGTTTGTTTGCCCGTTAATCTCTATCAAGGGTGCTAAATCCACCAGTAAGCAATGTTTCTTTGTCGCAAAGAACAACAAATTTGAGTTAGCTTTGGCGAAATTCTTGTTACGCCATCTCAACCAGCATGCTAAAGATGGCATATTTCCCCTACCTATGCGTATATGTATTAAGTAGTTTCTAAATGAATATTAAACATACAAATCCTCAAATCTAAAATTTCTGAATTAGCTGTGTTAGCAAATTTAATCACAATTTAATTTTAGGCGAGCTTTAGTACAAAGATGTCAATCGATCAAAATGAGAAATCTCATCTCGTTAGGAGGACAGCATCAAGGCGTGTATGGCCTACCAAATTGTCCATCCCTTTCGCATTCTACGTGCGATGCTTTGCGCAAACTGCTCAATCACGCCGCTTATTACAGGTAAGAACCAATTGATTCTGTACAATGCAATGGATTTTGTACACCTCCTCGAATTGCCTAATTTACTAGTTAGCTATTGGGCGATTCTCATCCGTAAAAGAACTACCACCCGTACAAACACACCACCCGTCATTGAAGTACAGATCGAGAATCGTGCAACGACTTAGCACATAGTGAGTAGAGCAGGTTGTACTAGTTAGATATGTAGTAAGTTCACGTATGTATTCATGTGATCGTCATCCAGACCGTCACTTTTGGGAACTAAATCAATTGTTTAGTTAACCTTCCTATACTCACGCATACGGTCTGTGAGACCGATTTATATATTATAGTATACGTCTTTCATTTTGACGTGAGTATAGGAAGGTTAAAACAGTGCAAGTAACTAATTTTGATTCACAGCTGGATTCAGAAGGCCTTAGTCCAAGCCACCTACTGGCACGATCCGATCAACGAATACGATTATATGAAAGGCAGTACGTTCCTAGCGGACATAAATAACGAACGAAGCGTAAACCAAACGTACATAGATCGACTTCTGGAATTGGAAAACTTCGTCATGGTACGATTCGAAAACGATACCATGGTCCAGCCGATCGCTTCCGAATGGTTTGGATTTTACAAGCCCGGGCAAGCGATAGAAATTATTCCGTTGAATAGATCCGCTATTTACGTTAACGTAAGTTAGAAACGCGTTATGACAATCAAATTGCTAACAAGAATTACGCTAATGCTTGCAGGACAGGTTGGGTTTGCGCAGAATGGATTCTCAAAGGAAACTACATTTTCTATCCGTCGCCGGAAATCATCTACAGTTCGAATGGAATTGGTTTAAAGAAAATATTCTCGACAAATTTCTAGTTTAAATTTAGGTGCGATCTTGATCGTGATGAATCGAATCAGTAGCAGCTCCGAACCTAGTGTAAGCACAAATAGTGGCAAGTAATGTAAATCCGGAGAATCCGTATGTCTATATGTATACACAGGTTATAGCCAGTAAGAAAAAACGTAAACAATAGCGATGCAGGCCTAAATTATTAAAATATTTATGTTGCTAGGAATATATGTATTTAGTCGTTAATACTTGTTGTGATCGTGAAATAATAATCCTGTCTCAAATACCCACATTGTTTTATTTTAGAGCGAAATATTACGAGGAATCTTTATCCCATAAATTCAAAAGAAAGAAAAACTGATAACATTGAGCAACACACATTTCGGTGCCTCGCATTTTTTTAAGTGCAATAAAGCAATTTTGGGGCGGCTAATCCAAAAGTGCCGTCAGATTTGTTCAGATCTAGTTTTCGAAATTCATTCTTTCTGCCCTATTTAGGAAAAAATCGCCAAAATTACATATAATGTTTTATTATGTATGTAACTTTTAAAATATTACTATTTGGTAACTGTTAACTGAAACACAAAATAAAGGATGGGTAGGAGGTATTAATTTAACAGAAAAAATACATATACAACTTTCAATTATCAGTTAAAAATTTCGTTCTATAAGATTTCTTTGCGTGAGGTTTACCGGAGCAGTCTCGCTGAAGATTCCAGCGGTAATCGGCCATCGTATGGCTATCCCATTTTCCTTGGTACCTTTCTTCCATAATGCTCATGCCTTGGTGGCTCACTAACATCACCTAAGTTTTCTGGAAAACGATCTAAGTGGCTGTGAAGGTAATGAATCTGAATGTTCATGTTACATCCCCGCGTGGAAAGTTATAAAGCATATGTTCTACTAATTTGACGTAATGTGCTGCTTTATGATTTCCAAGAAAATGTTGTGACGACTCCTTTGAGAAGTTCAGGTCTCTAACAAGGTCATTAAGCTCTTCTTGACTGAAGCGTTGGGGACCTTCATAATCAGTATCACCTTCACTCTTCTGGAAACGGACATCGTCAGACGTCCGTCATGTTTTTGAAACATCCTCCGGAAGCATAGGTAAGTTACTGAACGTTGGAATAGGTATTTCTTCAGAATGAGGAAGAGATCTCCTTGCTGACTCCATGTTAGGATATATCCATTTGTGCCGGTTATTGCGATTAAAGTCTTCGATGTTGACAGAAGAAAAGTAGTAGTCATCATGATGGTTTTTTGGCTCGCTTCATACCGTAGGTATTCCAAATTTTAAGCTCTTCCTCTTTCCGTTTGTCCACTGTCGCAAATGTTCTACGCATGTTTTGCATACAAAATGTGGTGGCCAAAGTTTATCCTGGTCTCCTAACTGAACGCCAAAATACGTCAAATATGCCCTTTTTATAAACTTATGTATGGGTTTTCTACTTTCCTTGAAAGTATATTCACCACTAATGTAACAACAAACATCTGGATGGCCCATATAATTCCGTCTGCTTATAGAAGCCATTGTTGTCATTCGAATTTTTAATATTCACGCAACAATTTGAAGTAAATACTTATTACACACTGGCACAGTTATGACACGAAAGCACAATACTAAACGGAACTGTGAGGTGCAGACAGATATATGAGGAACCCTATGTTAGAGGTGAATTAAGTAGTGAGGATTAGGGTTGGGTTGGGTTAGACAGCTAGATTTGTCTAGTATTGGGGAATACTGAGAATTCTAATTTCAGGTATAAATAGAAAATTTAGGTCTCCTAAATATTTAGTTAATTATTATTTTGCTATTTATCCGTATGAGTAATAACTTATGTAACAATTGTAGGTCCATATTATGTCCTCTTTTCTTAACTAAATTTTCCATTTTTGCAATAAGTAAATTTTCTATTTTTAAATTTTCGACTCCGTTTTAATTAAAAGAAGGTCCCAAATACTTGGTTCCCAAACTAATACAATTGGTGTTAAACACATTCCAATCGTTCCGAAAGCAAGCTACCACTTAATGGAACTATTGAAGAAAAATAAAATTCCAAGCAAATGGGATAAGATAAAAGGTGGATACGACATACTCGAATTTACCTCAAAACACACGTTTCCAAATACAAATTTAATTAATTCTCCAACGGTCAAGTATTTGTATCGGATAGATTCGATTGAATTGCGGTAGACAAGCGAACGATTCAATTATGTTCGCTCCTGAAAAACCGATGACATTAGAATAGGTTTGTAATCAGCAGCGCCAGAGGCACCAGAGAAAAGGACGCAGGTTTTGATCTCGTCTGCGGTTGGCTGTGTGAATACTCCAATGATCAATGCTGTTAATAAACCAAGCAAGCAGCTCCCGAGTTGATTAATTAAACATCGGTGTGTGGTGAGAGGCTTTCTCCTCTGTCTGTCTGTTGCCCCCTCGTTCGTTCCCCGGTTCGGGACTTTCTCTCTGGAAACGTCGCTCGACGAAACGCTATTACCGCGAACAACGTTAGTGTTTTATAGCTCTCGCAGAATTAGATGAAAAGGACGGATGTAAATTGAAAATCAAAAGATGCCATTTCTTCTTATTTCCAATTCTCTAATGTAATTATCGAGTTGAAGTAATAAGGAAAATAAAGAAATATAATCAAAATTATAGTAAAGAAAGGAAAAGAAAATGATACTTTGCAAGCGTCTGGAACATTGTTCATTTTGCAAACATACTTGACGTTGTATATGAAAAAAATATTACATCTATCATCGCATGAGATTCTAATGTTGACATTTAATAAACTATAACAGTAATTACAAAATTACATATTAGTGTCAATACTACAGTTACTTATGTATTTCAAATTTACATTTGTCAGACTAATTGTAAGTATGAAATTGTGAAGTCAAAATAAAGAAATAAATAAATATAACAGGAAATAGTAGATAACAAATGAAACAAGATAACTATTAAGACAAACAAAGTAATATTGTTGAGAAATAAATGCGTGGAACTGGATCGAATATGATAGGAAAGCCATACGTCTAACCAAACAAAAATTCGTCTATTGTATAGCATTCCTTATCAAGTAGCAATTGTTTCACTTTTCCTCTGAAACCTCTCATATGTAGAGCCTTGATTTCTTCATCAATTTCGTTGTATAACTTTGGTCCCCAGTAATCTATGGATTGTTGCGAACGAGCCAGTCGATGATGTGGGGTTCTAAGCTGATTTCTCCCTCGGATATCATAACCGTGATTGAAACCATTTAAATCGAAGCTGTCCCTGTTTCGATGAATATATGTTACCACCTCCAGGATGAACTGAGACGCTAAAGTTAGAATTTTCTCTGATTTGAAAAGGTTTCTGCAGCTTTCGTTAAATTTTTATCCACGCAGAGTTCTAATTGCTTGTTTTTGTAATCGAAAGATTCTGTGCGCATTTGCTGTGTGGCCCCAGAAGATGATCCCATAACTCAGGAGAGCATGGAAGTAAGAAAAGTATGCTACTCTTGCTGCTCCGTATTACTGGCCAGTTGTTCAATGTGAGAATCCCATTTCAGATATGAATCTACGGTCAGTCCCAGGAGCTTTGCTTTACCATATTCTTCCAGTGTTCTAATGGTAAATTTTACACTTTGTATTTTGTCTGGATTCATTTTTAATTTATTGGCTGCAAACCAGTGTTTAGCCTTTTCTGTGACTGGCGCAGACTTCTCACTCAAGTCGTTGAGGTCCCCGACACTGACCAACAGAGATGTGTCATCGACATATATACACATTTCTGCATTTGAGATGTTGGCAGGTATATCATTGATGTATATTATGAATAATATTGGGCCTAGTATTGATCCCTGTGGCACGCCATATTTGATATCGGATATGTCGGATATTTCGTCGTTCCATACTGTTATTTGAGCTCGATCTGATAGGTATGATTTCATTAGATTTAGTGGTTTGCCACGTAGGCCATAGTATTCCAGCTTTTCTAGAAGTGTGTCTGGACTTACAGAATTTCAGCGTACATATTATCATCTAGAGCTCTGAAAATATAGTCTAATATCGCAATCATACCGCTTACTACTGAATGTCCCCTTCTGTATCCGTGTTGTTTACTCGTTAGAAATTTTTTGTGTTCTAAATAGTCGATTAATCTTCTAGTTTTGGGAAAATACCTTGTTCTATACATTTATTAAAGATAGTGGCAAGAGGCGTACTGATCTCAAATTTTATTTGTTTTAATACGTATGTCGATACATTGTATACGTCCTTTGTGTGTTTGGGTTTGAAATTTGTTAGATATTCCAATACTTCCTCGCTTGTTATAGGATTGAAATAAAAAGAACTGGAGTTATCTAGCTGCAAATTTTGCAAGTATACAGTAGGTAAGTCAGTCGTTATAATTCCAGCTGCAGTACGTTGACCCACGGTACAGAAGTATTGGTTGAATTCTGTTGCTCTCAAGATTGTATTATATTATTTCTCACCCCTGCTACCCGTCTCGTCCCTTATCACCTCCCAGATAGCCTTACTTTTGTTTTCGGAATTTATTATGTGTTGTTCATTTGAATATCGTTTATGTTCCGATGCTCTTCTCAGGTACTCCTGTTTAAACTCACGATATAAATTATAGCACGTTTGATCCCCTGTTGTGCTAACGATAACTGCCCAAGCATCCAGAGTATTCTTCATTTTAATTAACTCTTCGTTATTAGTTGCTGTACTGTGCTTTTTGCCATTCGATATTTTTACTTTCTTTTCGGGAAAGTATCTCTCAAACATATTCATGAAGATGCTATGGAAGCATTCAGATGCCTCTTCGGCATTTGGTATTGTCATTAGTTTGTATACACTGTTTTTCTATTCGTCTTTGAATTTACTAATACTATATTCATTGATATTTCTAATACATTTTGTTCTTGTTTTACGAATACAATGAGTTGTTGTTTGGAGGACGAGTAATTGTGCATTATGGTCAGATAAGTGGAAGTTTATAGTGGAAGCAGTGTAATTAGACTCGTCAGCGTTTGTGAAGATATTGTCTATTAGGGTGCTACTAGACTTTGTGACTCTTGATGGCTCATGAAACGCCCGTTTTAGGTTATATGTATGAAAAGTGTCGAATACATTTTTGTTGTTTTGTTGTTAATCTCAAAATTGATGTTATAATCGCCAGCAATAAATATTCTTTTACAACTGTCTTTCTGATCCAATATATGGAGCAGCTCGCTAGTTTTGTCCTCAAACAGCTGCATATTTCCTGATGGTGGTCTATAGAATACTATGACCACAGTTTTACTAATTTTAACTTCTATCGCTGATATTTCAATTTCATTTTCGACCGATTGATTAAATAAGTCGGTTCTGTTTGCAGCTGATATGCCGTCTTTTAGCAATATAAGTGACCCACCTCGAGTTTCATTTGTTCTACAGTAGCAGCTCACGACATTGTAATCCTTCAGCTTCATTAATTTTAATTTTGAATGTGTTAAGAAATGTTCCGTCAAGCAAATAATATCGACGTGATAAGTATCTACTAGTGTTTGTAGTGCGTCAATTTTCTTTGTGAGACCCTGTATATTGTAATTTAGAATGGTTATTTCATTTTTAGCATTAATTCTTTTGGACTTGTCCGTATCTCTTATTTGTGCGTCGAGAAATTCTAGATAATAGTCAACATTTCAAAGAATTTCTAAATATCTTGGAAGAATATCGGGCAAAAATTGTATTTAAGGAACCTACCAGGATCTCCAAAACTACGAAAAACTGTCTTGATAATATCTTTATTATCGATCCAAATAAAATGAGTAACTTGAATCTTGTGAGTGCTAAATTAGTACTTGCTGCTTACTGATGAGAATGATGCACAGATAATAAAATATGAGCAAAGAAAAGGGCAAAATTGGAAGCCAAAGCAGAGAAGAAAGGGACGCTGAAGAACGGTCGAGACAGGAGAAAAAGAAAAAAGAACAGAAATTAGCAGAAGAATGGCGTAAACAAGAAGAGAAAAAAAGGCAGAAGAAAAACCTCGAGAAGAGGAAGAAAAAAGACTAGGGATGAAAAAGAAAAGAGGGAATATGAGGAATACTTGGGGATAGATTTGTAAATGAAACTAGAAATGTAAAAGATCATACAAAGGGAACCACTTTTAAGTTAAAGCAACTGGTACCTAAATTCAATAATTATTCTACTAATCCAGTAACTTAGATAATCTAACTTAGATACATATCAGTTATCAAATCTGATAAGAATCATCGCTGGAGGGTAATGCTTTAAATTGGTTTTCAATTGTAGATGGTACTTCTAAAAACTTTGATGAGTTTTCTGAATTATTTTGAAACAAATGTCGGTTTAACTTCAGTCAAGATAAAATACGACTAGATTTATTGAATGGAAAATATAACCCAAAGTTAGGTACGCCGAGAGAAATTTATTTTACACAAAAGTTTTCAATTGCTCAATATTTGACTCCAAAGATATCAGAAGAGGAGTTAATTACATTTTACTCTAAACATTTTGTTTTTGACATAATAAAAGGGACCATCATTCAAAGTATAACTACCTATTTTGATTTTTGTGTCCTTCTGAGACAATATGATGAATTAAATAGATTTAAATCTTCAAAATTTACCGTTGAAAATAGATATCACCCTTCAGGTTCAAATAATCACGAAAATAGACAAACCAGTCCTAAATATCAACCACATTATAATAAATTTCCTCATCAAAATTTTGGAAGCAATCACGATTTTGGAAATAATCCCTTTAGGTCACAGAATAATAATTCCAGACACATAAATAACACATTTGCCCATAACACACAAGAATATAGTCAACCATCTAGACACACTCAACAATCATTCCCAAGAAATAATATGTGCATCATATCAATCAGAACATATCAAAGAGAAAACCAAAATCAATATCAAAATCCGAATAGACGGTATTACACAAAGCAAAATGAACCAAGCCTAAACAAAAATACGTGCAATATTGTTTATTACATTGTCTAAATTCTCAGTATATTACTCTGACCATAACTTTTTAACTGTCATTTTCTAACGATTCCCTGGCTAACACTCGTCGATATAAACAGATGCGTGTGTTTTCGAAGCAATCTACGACTGACTTTATAAATTCATATATCAGGTGAAAATTGGAATGAAGTTTATATCAACCATAATATTAATGATAAGTTTAACTCATTTTTAAGTACATTTCTTAGATATTTTAATGCACATTTTCCGGTCAAAAGTGTTCTTATGAAATATGGAACCAAATTTCACGCTTTTACAGCATATTTTAGAGTTAAAGAATAAATTTCAGCTTTACGGCTTGCGTCTACGTTCGATAACGAATATAAAAACACACAAACAAATTTGTTTCCACTTGCCTTTTCCTGTTTCACAAAAATGATGCAGGAACACAACGCTTATTTCTCTTAAGAGCGCCCGTTAGTGTCAAACCTTCAACCAATAAATTATTTGCGAGTTCGAAACTAGTAAAATAATTATCACATGTTATATTTCAGCCTGTATTTTCATAAGTCTGCACTAATTCCACCACAACTCTTAGGCCCAAACCAAAACTTCTTTGGTTATTTATTTTGGCTAAATAGGGTATTGCATTCAATGGATAGCTCGTTTTGTTGTCACATAGTCACCAAATTTTTAGTCCATACTTAATTGGTTTACTAGGCCGAAAAGAACACCTTCCACGAAAAGGAACTAGCTGCTCGTCGACAGTTATGTTGTCATCAGGACTATAAAACTTTTTAAGGTTTTTCTTGACGATTCAAAAAGAATCCCTCATAGGCGCCAGTTTATCTTTTTGCTATCGAATGGTCCTGGTACTTTTATCGTCAAAGCGCAAATTCCTTGAAATTTTCATAAAGAGATCTTGGCTCATAGTAGCGTGAAAATTGGGGCAACCATATCACGAACACCAAAACTCAGCAATCTCTGTGTTATAATACGAAGCATAAAATCACAAAGAATCAAATGGTTGGGATATGTATGGAAAGTGGGACCCAATGCAACAATAGGAGCTGCGTCAGGCTGGGAACAGGGAGGAAGAAAAAGAATAGGAAGGCCAAGATCTAAATGGATGCAGCAAGTGGAAGAAGATTTGAGTAAAGCGCATATAAAAAATTGGCATGGGAAAGGAATGACAGGATGGCTTGGAAGACGATAGCTGAGAAAATAAAGCACATACCAGAAATATAATATGAAGCATAGGGGCTGATTCCACCCTAAAAATGGATCTAGAAAGCTTCGAGAGAAGCGGTGTTGCCTCTTCATCGGAGGTTAACCACCACATACATATTGTACTGAGAATTTAGATTGTTGTTGATATTAACAAGATTGCACCGGCTTAATCGATCGACGATATCATAAAAAGCATGAATTATAACAAATTGTATTTACAAGATTTTAGGAATATTTGACATAAATTGAAAATAATTACCTATTGTATCGTGTGTGTGTCAGTATGTAATTGGATCCCCTCTTAAATTCTTTCTTCGGTACAGCTCTATTTTCTATGGATTCCCTCTCTTAAATTCTTTCTTCTTTGGTGTGGTGAAGCTCTGTTTATATAACGTTACCTTCTTTAAAACCCTTTTGCTCCAAATACAGTTGAAACTTCTGTTTCAATCCACCTTCAATGCAGTAAAATCGTATTTTTTAATGACTTTATTGTCTTGTCATGTCTGGTCGTCAACCAAACGTAGCCTCATTTTTTCGGAAACCAGGACTACGCTACAATATTTCTCCGTTGTCCAAATAATTAGCTGTTTACCATTTACCATGGAAAACACTTCGTCATGGCGTGACGTTGTTATAGAGATCTATATTTTTGATGCCCATGTATCCTTGGCTTTTTATATCCAGCGGTTATTAGGAATTCTTATGATATGAAAGTGTTGAATGTGTGTGTCTAAATGGTTACATGGCTTTCTATCTTTTAATCGATGCCTTTTATAATAATTTATAATTTTATTTCAAGTTACATTCTTTTCTCCCATTAAACGTTTCTGGCTGGACTTAAAAAAGAAGCTAACACCCGCAGGGTAATTAAATGCTTAAAAGGTGGCGTGCGTGGTATCGAGAAAGTATAAATAGAACCCAACACTAAACCAAATGTCATTTTGAACATGAACGTACAAAACCTCAACATTTACTGTGAATTTTGATATACTGAATTGTAATTAATGATATATTATTTAATGGCAATTAACCATATGAATATTAATATACTACAATATACACATAAATAATTGAGAAAAAAATATTTTTATTTATGAGAAATTATTCAAAATAAATATCTCTGCTTGTTTCCATCAAGAAATCTTTCATTAAACTTAATGTACGTGCTTCTATTTTCGATCTTCCTACGCGATACGACCCAGAAAAAAAACATATACATATGTGTATATATATGTTACTACATTAAGTAATAAAATGCAAAATGAAATTCCCTTTTCTTAATAGAAGGTAATGTAAACACACGGATGGATGGATACGTACAATATATTCCCACATACGCCGAAGCAGCGACGAGAGCAAAAAAAGAAAGAAAGAACACGCGAACAAGCTGAATAACTCATTCAATCATATTTGCTTTTCAGTGATGCTTTATGTTTTTGTGAAATTTTTCAATCAGCGTTGTCGTCCATTAGTTATACAGGCAGAAGCAGCAGCAGCAGCAGCAGCGCGGCCGTCCGCGTTTCGGCTAATGCATTCCATCCCGGCTGAATGGTAGGAGAACAAGGAGATTTTACATAACGATATTTGCTTTGCGCTGGAATAAGGGCGCATTTTGCTTGCCTTAATCAGACTAGTTTAGTTAAAAAGAACGGAGAGCGTAAAAAGGCTTTTGTTGTATTTTGACGACTCTAGACAATGAGAATATAGGGTAATTTAAAATTATGCTTCGAGGTCCGACTCCCACCTAGTGTTTTCCTGTCCTATCTCTCTATAGCGCATTCTTCTTCGCCGTTCGTTATTTAAAATCGCGTAATTAGGATATTAATCAATGAAACAAAAGGTGATCGAAAATTAACGAGTTCCATAACTGAAACGGGCTACAATCAAAGTTTCGTGATTGGTGACAGTATATTGTTGTGTGTAGTTGTAAGTGGAAAGTTTAAATTACACGAAAACTGGATGACATTATGATTTCAAACTTTCTTCTTTATATTATTTACTTAACTTATATGTTATCTACCACAATTAGGTCAATGAAATAAGATTGGTTTTAACGATAGTTATATTTTCAGAACGTTTCCAAACGTTTTCGGAACACCTTTTTCAGTGAAAATATAACTAGATAAACGTATAAACAAACATTTGTTTTTATTTGGGAACTATCAACAAAATAACTAATGACTAGAATTTCTTCATATAGAGGATATGTAAACAATTATTTTTATATATAAATTATAAATAGCTAATTCAATGTGTATATAAAGAAGAAAATTGTTTACATGTTCTCTACATCAAGAAATCCTCATTAGTCATTAGTTATTTTGTCGATAGTTTCCAAATAAAAACAAATGTTTGTTTATACATTTATCTAGTTATAATTTCACTGAAGAAAGTGTTCCGAAAACGTTTGTAAACGTTCTGAAAATATAACTATCGTTTAAACCAGTCTTGTTTAATTGACCTAATTGTGGTAGAGAAGTATCATATAAGATAAGTATAAAAAGGTCACGAAATATATACGTATATATGTACATATATACAGGCTGTCCCAGACTTCACTCCCCAGGCTTGTATCTTCGTTATTGTTAACAATACATAAAACAAAGTATATATATTCTTAAATGGGAGGAAATTATCTATACGATAGGGAAAACCAATTTACAAAAAGTGCGTTAGTGTAATGACAGCTATAATCAACTTTTTCAAGTAGCACAGTATACTTTTTTTTTTAATATTCAGATGGTACCTTTTATTCTCTTTACAGCCATATAAATTAATATGGGCCTTACATGGGAAAATTTTCGAAAAAAACTTGACCTAAAGTTTGCCATGCAAAAAATTGTGGTTTATAGTGTTTATCTAGTAGGCGATGAAATCAACAGCTTTCTACAAACAAAAATGTGCTTTTATTCGAATAGCAATTAATTAACTAATAATTACAAAACTAATGAGCAATAATTACAAATTATTATAAAAATTGTTCAAAATTGCTTCCATTATTATTAGAGCATATCTCTAGACGATGCAGAAAATGTTTGTTTGTCGCTTCTAATAAAGTGTGCATGGAAATGTTTGCACACTCCTCTCTTATTCTGCCTTTTAGGTCATCCACATTTATGACGGCTACCTTATAAACACGTTCCTTCAAGTAACCCCACAGAAAATAGCCCAACGGCGTGAGATCGAGAGAGCGAGCTGGCCATGTCACCGGGCCATGTGTTCCCATCCATCGTTGAGGAAAATTAGTGTCCAAATAATTTCGTACGATCGCACTGTTGTGTGCTGGAGCACCATCTTGTTGGTAGAACATATTTTGTCTTATATGAAGAGGTACATTTGCCATAAGTTCTGGCAATATCTTTTCTAGAACATGTAAATAGCGATTGCCAGTTAATGTCCCATCGTAAAAATGTGGCCCTATTAAACGCCCATCAAGAATTCCACACCAAACATTTATTGAAAAAACGCATTGATTATTCGTTTCTCTCAACCAGTGTGGCTGTTCTGTGGAGCAGTATCTGCAATTTTGTGTTGAAACCAATCCATTATTATGGAATCTACTTTCGTCAGAATAATAATTCCAGACAAATAAATAACACATTTGCCCATAAAACACAAGAATATAGTCAACCATCTAGACACACTCAACAATCATTCCCAAGAAATAATATGATTCACACCAAACCAGAACATATCAAAGAGAAAACCAAAATCAATATCAAAATCCAAGTAGACGGTATTACACAAAGCAAAATGAACCAAGCCTAAACAAAAAATACGTGCAATATTGTTTATTACATTATCTAAATTCTCAGTACATTATTCTGACCATAACTTTTTAACTGTGTCATTTTCTAACGATTTCCTGGCTAACACTCGTCGATATAAACAGGTGCGTGCAATCTATGGCTAACTTTATAAATTACATATCAAGTGAAAATTGGAACGAAGTTTGTATCGACCATAATATTAATGATAAGTTTAACTCATTTTTAAGTACATTTCTTAGATATTTTAATGAATATATTTCTGTCAACAATGTTCTTATCCGATATGGAACGAACTTTCACGTTTTTACAGCATATTTTAGAGTCAAACATTTATTGAAAAAACGCATTGATTATTCGTTTCTCTCAACCAGTGTGGCTGTTCTGTGGACCAGTATCTGCAATTTTGTGTTGAAACCAATCCATTGTTATGGAATCTACTTTCGTCAGACCGCATTATTTGTCTCAAAAAATCAGGTTGGTGATCATACTGCACTAGAACCCATGCAATAAATTCAAGTCTCCTCTCTGAATCTCCGGGGTGAAGCTTATGTATGCGCTTCAATTTGTATGCTTTATAATGATTTCGTTTTAAAATGCGTTGCACTGACGATTTTGAAATATTACACTTTGCGGCTATTTCTCTTAAGGAAGATGTAGGATTGACCTCCGTATAAGCAAGAACAGCTACCGTATGTCCTTCATCAGCAGCATGTATGTTCCTAGGAAGCGGTATACTTTTATTTATTACAAAAGATCCATGCTCCCTAAGATTGTTTTCCAAATTTTTAAACGTTTTATGATCAGGATGTCTTCTCTCGGGATATTGCTCGCAATACCTTCTAGCTGCCTCCCTCGAATTACTTCCACACAAACCATACAAACTAACATCATATCGCACTTTTCGGAATTCGAATAATTCATACTCTATCAAAATACAAGGAATAATAATAACTTCAATGAATTTAACAACATAAAGTGACAGAATTTTGTTTAGAAAACAATTGAAAATCAGCATGCTATTCGTCCGAATAGCACATGTACCTACCCACTTGATATGTTCTTTGTTAACGACAGTTGATAAAATATTTAATAGCTTTTATCTCGATAATTTTATAAGTGCCATTGTTAAATAATTTGATTTGAACTGAGTATAACTTCAAGTGAAAATTTATTCAAAGATGCGTTTCTTTTAATAAATGCCTTTTATAAATGTGGATACATTAAAAATAAACCTTTTTATTTATTAGATGTAGTTGATAGCATATATTTAATTGCTATTCGAATAAAAACACATTTTTGTTTGTAGAAAGCTGTTGATTTCATCGCCTACTAGATAAACACTATAAACCACAATTTTTTGCATGGCAAACTTTAGGTCAAATTTTTTCGAAAATTTTCCCATGTAAGGCCCATATTAATTTATATGGCTGTAAAGAGAATAAAAGGTACCATCTGAATATTAAAAAAGTATACTGTGCTATTTGAAAAAAAAAAAGTTGAATATAGCTGTCATTACACTAACGCACTTTTTGTAAATTGGTTTTTCCTATCGTATAGAGAATTTCCTCCCATTTAAGAATATATATACTTTGTTTTATGTATTGTTAACAATAACAAAGTTACAAGCCTGGGGAGTGAAGTCTGGGACACCTGTATATATATACATTTAATTATTTACTTAAGGGAAAGACAAGTATCTATAGTGTTAGACATAGAAAAATATAAAGATGAAATGATAAAACAATCTTAAAAAGCAAAAATTGTGTGTGTGTGTTTGTTGTTTTCTATGGTACAATTCTAATTGCAATATAAAAAAACAGTATAAAAGCTATACGAAATTGCGGGTGAATATATTTTTTGTATATACGAAAGCGGTTTGATGCAAGAGTGACTTTTCAAAGGTTGGCAACGCTTTTACTGTGGTGATTATGTTGCTGGTTTCCACCATATTTCTGATGTGTACTATCAAAATTTCACACAAATGTGACAGATAGGTTATGTTTTATACCTGTTTAAAGAAAACTGTGTTCGTTGTGTAAATATGGAGAAAAAAGGAATTTCGGGTATTAATTAAACATTATTTCTTACTTGGAACGAACAAATAAAGAAGCGGAGAAAAAGGTGCGTAAATATTCTCGTGAATGTGCGCCGTCCCATAGAACGATTTTTAAATGGTTGCCTGCTTTTAAAAGCCGTGCAGGACCGTCATTTACTATAACTACTCCAGATATTAAAAAAGATATTAAAAAAATTCATGCCCTTGTAATTAGCAATCGTCTACTGTCGAAATTATGTCAGATAGCTAATGAAGTAAATATTTCAACCGAACGGAATAAACATTTAAATATCAAAAAGCTATCCGATAGATGGGTGCCGCGTTTGCTTAATGCTCATCAAATGTGCGCCCGCATTAAAAATTCAAAAGAATGTTTGGCTCTCTTCAAATATAATCCGAGGGAATTTCTCCGTCGATATGTCACAGTAGATGCAAGTTGAATACCTCATGATACTCCAGAAACAAAAAATCAGTCCAAACAATCTTCCGAGGAGCGTGCCCACAAAAATTCAAAATCGTTTTTCGGCCAATAAGGATATAGATCCCAAAGGTGTCATCTTTATTGATTGTTTACAAAAAGGAAAAAACATAAGTGGCATATATTATGCATTTGTTGAAAAAAAGCTATTATTCGCTGTAGTACGCCGACTAATTCATCCACAACAAATTGGGTCGAATTGCGTTACGATTTGTGTCTCATCCATCTCATATTCACCAGATCTAGCTTCCAGTGATTTCTTCTTGTTTCCAAATTTAACAAAATGGCTCGATGGAGACAGATTTCAGACAAATGATGAAGTGATGTTCGAGACAAACGCATCCTTGAACAGTTTCCGAAAGATTATTTTTTGAATGGTTTGAGAAAATTAGAAACTCGCTCGACTAAGTGTGAAGAGTTAAATGGGGATTATGTTGAAAAGTAAAATATATTTTTTACACTAAGATAACTTCTTTATTGAAAAGTCACTCTTCCATCAAACCCCCGTCGTAATTCCGGTATCCTTACGAAAGGCTTTTCCCTAGACGAAAACATGATTAAGGTTGTAAAAAGCCTAGTTTTCGAATTTTACCTTGAGAAATCTTTCCAGATTGCCACTATTTCTGTAAAATCGTTGCGTGGGTGTAATTCCTTCCAATATGAAAAAAGAAATGAGTGAAACTAATGGGAAATTCCGCGCTTAGACCAATAACACAGCGGTAAACAACGAGACTCAGCGTCTAGAAATTTGACGCTGACCACTTCTCGCCAAGCTCCTAAAAATTAGAATATTTAAATAAAAGTTGGCCAGTTTTATTATTTATTTATTAGTGAATTATTGCCCCACATTAATTACACTGGTAAGCAATGGGTTTGTTTCTTGGACACTAAGTAGTGTTTCCCATGTATTTCTCAATACTGATTCTGAATCTATCCTCGATAATCGTCCATCAGGCATCAGTCTTCCGCTTTTGCATTTTCCATTGTTGCGGGTTAGTCTTTGCTTCTCAATCAAGATTTGAAAGTCATCGCCCTTGTTCTCAGTCTTCAACTAAGATATACAAAATTTTGCCGTTTCTTGTGCGAATGGGACAGCAGAGTTAGATAAAGCCATTATGTCAAAAAAACAATGGCCACCAAGAAGAGAGCTTGTTTCAGAAACAAAGAATATCGTCAGTCAGCCCTTGGTAGATCTCCAGAAACTCTACCTGCCACCTCTACACATTAATTTTCTGGGTGTTTCCGCTTTATTTTTCCCCGACACTAGCGTTTCATACACCTTTTTTGGTAGTCTGTCATTCCACATACAATACACATTTCCAAACCACCCCAACTGTCCCTACTGTATTCTTTCGTCTATAAATGCTATTTATAATTCCTGCCTGAATACGAAATTCCTTATCTTGTTTCTTATGGTTTTGTTTTCCGTACGTACTCAAAAACCTTATCTCGAACGCATTCAAGCTTGTTTTATATTTTACTATCAAAGTCCATGTTTCACTACCGCATATAATTGTCAAGGCCTTACGACTTTTTTAACTACTTCCGTTTTAATTTTTATTTCCTTCTTCCCAAAACATATAATTTTCATTATATTGAACATCTTTGCTGCTTTTCCTATTCTGTCGTTAATTTCTTTTTGAATTCTTTCAGCATTTTCAATTATGGGTCCTAAATATCTAGAACTATCCACTTCTTCAATTTGCTCTCCTTGGAGCTATATTTTACGTACTTTTCTCTTCTTCAACACCATCATGCTATTTGTCTTTCCTATATTTATCTTGCTTAGTTCTTGTCCTAGCACTTCTATATTGCATTGTAAGTTCTTCTTTCAATCCACTACGATAACAATATGACCCGCAAATAATAATTCGCCCATTTCTACTTGTTCCATTTTCCAATGTCACAATTTCAGCGTCCTCGTGTTCTCCTTTGCTTCTTTTATCGCCTTCTTTAACACTACTGTAAATAGAAGGGGGCGCAAGCTACATCCTTGTTTAACCCCTATTTTTGTTTCAAATTTTTTGATTCTTCATTGTTTGTTCTTACCATGTTGTTATTATTTCTATACATAGCTTTTATTATTCTAATAATCGTTTATACTATACCTCTTTTCCCCAGGCCTCTCCATATATCTCTTCTCTTTATATCGAACGCTTTCTCTAAGTCAATGAAGCACATATGTATTCCGTTATATCTATTGATAGATTTTTCACTTAATTGTTTTATCGTGAATATTAAGTTTTACGTGCTTCTTCCTCTTCTAAAACCGCACTGTCTCTTCTATCGTGTTCTTTATCTTATTTCTAATTCTTTTTTCGATTACTCTTGTAAGTACTTTTGCAGCCCCACTTGTTAGTGTTATTCCTCTATAGTTTTCACATATTCTTTTTTATCTCCTTTCTTGTATACGGATAGTATTGGATAATATTCCATTCCCCTTGACACTTTTGCCGTCTTCACTATTTCATTTAGTAGTTCCGTTAGTTGGGTTATTCTTTCTTCTCCCATGTATTTCTGGTGTTATATCGTCAATTCCTGGTGCTTTTCCTAGTTTCCAACTTTGTCTGGCTTATATAATCTCCTCCTCATATTGTTCTATTTCTCAAATATTAAATCAATCTGTGTTATTACCTTTTTATAATGTATTACTTAATTTCACCATCTTTTAACTTTTTATTGGCAGAAATGCTAAGTTGCGAAATTTTCCATTCGCTCTGAACTACAATTATTTTTGATTAAATGTATATATATATATATATTTCGTGACCTTTTTATACTTATCTTATATGATAGATCTCTACCACTAATAGGTCAATAAAACAAGGCTGGTTTGAACGATAGTTACATTTTCAGAACGTTTACAAACGTTTTCGGAACACCTTCGTCAGTGAAAATATAACTAGATAAATATATAAACAAACATTTGTTTTTTATTTGGGAACTATCAACAAAATAACTAATGACTAGGATTTCTTGATATAGAGGATGTGTAACCAACTTTTATATATATCTAAATTATAAAAACTAAATTAATGTGTAAACATACATGCAAATTAAGTAAAACCTTATATCAAAAAATCTTTGTCGAAACCTTAACAATTCTGTTCAAGGACTAGGGAAAACCCAAATTTAAAAACCTAGCCAAAGGTTTCCTTCTTAAGAAATGCAAATGCCATTTTAACAAATTGCCATATACATTCTTAAATTTTGAATATCGGTCCTGAAATGAATAGTTTTAGTGTCTTTCTGTATATTTATCATTTCATATATTAGTCTTTTTTATAATTATTCTCTGTTTTTAATATAATTGTGTTTTCAAAATCAAAGTAATGCCCAAGATCTTTGTAATGCTTTGTTACAGCGGTCATTGCACCAAAATCATTATTTAAAGAATACTTATGGCTATACAACCTTTTCTTTAAATATTGTTTCGTCTGACCGATGTAACAACCAACACAGGCTTTACAGTTTATTTTATAAACTACATTACTCTGATTTTGTTTAATTATTTTAGATTTAGTATTAGTAAAAAGAGATCTGTTACCATAATTTGGAATGAAAGTATTATTTATGTTGTTTTTATTAAATTCTTTTCTTATTTTTCGCTTAAACCTTTTTTATAAGGAATAGCGTTATAACATTTATTGTTATTATTTTTAATTCCTCTATTGTATAATTTGTTAATTCTATTTTTTATTATTTTTTCATAAAAACTATTTGGATAATGATTTTTATCTAAGATTTCTTTAACTTTGTTTAAATTCTTTTCCCTAAATTCAGGATTAGCTAATCTAACCGCTTGATCAACTAAACCGGTAACTACATTAATTTTATGTAATTTTGATGTTTCTGAAAAATAATTTAAATGTCTTCCTGTATTGGTAGACTTTATATGCCAATTTGTTTTCACAATGCCGTTATTATGCATGACTGTCACGTTCAGGAAACTCAATGAGTTATTAGATTCCCTCTCATATGTAAATTTTAATCTATTATGATAACTATTAAATGAATCTAATATCTCATCAATACTATCCTTTCTTACGGAACAAAAACAGTCATCCACATAACGTCTGTAAAAACTTACACTAGAATTTAGTTTTGCCAAACAAGTTTGCTCTAGGTCCTCCATTCCCAGGTTTGCGATAACTGCTGATAATGGAGAACCCATTGCAGTAATTGTTTATAAATTTTATTTTGATATGTAAAATAAGTAGAATTTACCAAAGTTTCGAAGCTGCAATGAATTCTTTCTCATTGAGTTTCCTGAACGTGACAGTCATGCATAATAACGGCATTGTGAAAACAAATTGGCATATAAAGTCTACCAATACAGGAAGACATTTAAATTATTTTTCAGAAACATCAAAATTACATAAAATTAATGTAGTTAGCGGTTTAGTTGATCAAGCAGTTAGATTAGCTAATCCTGAATTTAGGGAAAAGAATTTAAACAAAGTTAAAGAAATCTTAGATAAAAATCATTATCCAAATAGTTTTTATGAAAAATAATAAAAAATAGAATTAACAAATTATACAATAGAGGAATTAAAAATAATAACAATAAATGTTATAACGCTATTCCTTATAAAAAGGTTTAAGCGAAAAAAATAAGAAAAGAATTTAATAAAAACAACATAAACATTACTTTCATTCCAAATTATGGTAAAAGATCTCTTTTACTAATACTAAATCTAAAATAATTAAACAAAATCAAAGTAATGTAGTTTATAAAATAAACTGTAAAGACTGTGATGGTTGTTACATCGGTCAGACGAAACAATATTTAAAGAAAAGGTTGTATAGCCATAAGTATTCTTTAAATAATGATTTTGGTGCAATGACCGCTGTAACAAAGCATTACAAAGATCTTGGGCATTACTTTGATTTTGAAAACACAATTATATTAAAAACAGAGAATAATTATAAAAAGACTAATATATGAAATGATAAATATACAGAAAGACACTAAAACTATTCATTTCAGGACCGATATTCAAAATTTAAGTAATGTATATGGCAATTTGTTAAAATGGCATTTGCATTTCTTAAGAAGGAAACCTTTGGCTAGGTTTTTAAATTTGGGTTTTCCCCTAGTCCTTGAACAGAATTGTTAAGGTTTCGACAAAGATTTTTGATATAAGGTTTTACTTAATTTGCATGTATGTTTACACATTAATTTAGTTTTTATAATTTATATACGAGGCGTGTTTTTAAACTAAGTACCGTTTTGACATAAAAAACAAGTAAATTTTTTCCAAAAATAATTTATTCACTTGAAAGGTCATACTTTACTCTACTTTTCTACATAATTCCCATTAATATTGAGGCACTTATCGTATCTTGGGACCAGCTTTTGTATGCCTTCGTCAAAGAAGCTTGCCGCCTGATTAGACAACCACTGCTTCACAATTTCGTAAAGAACACTTCTTGAGACAGCAGGAAACTTTTCAGCTAACGACGAAATCGTGAATCGTCTGTTCTCTTTCACTTTACAGTCCACTTTTTGAATCAGATCATCGGTAATGACTGAAGGTCGCCCACTTCGTTGCTCATCATGAATGTTTGTGCGGCCATCTTTAAAGGCCCTAACCCATTTTCGCACCATTCCATCACTCATAATGTTTTCACCATACACTACACTGATTTGGCGATGAATGTCAACTGATTTGAAGCCTTGAGCACAGAGAAACCGTATTACAGCACGCACTTCGCAGTCGGCGGGATTCTCAATAGGTGGAGGCATTTTAAAATCACGCAAACAGATGTAGATTCGATCGGATGGTTCCGTAATGGCGTCTATGGCTTCCCAACAGAGGTAGCTACATGGCACGCATGCGCTAAACGGCGACCGCAGTGCTGCGGCGGCGTAATTTAAAAACGGTACTTAGTTTAAAAACACGCCTCGTATATATAAAAGTTGGTTAGACATCCTCTATATCAAGAAATCCTAGTCATTAGTTATTTTGTTGATAGTTCCCAAATAAAAAACAAATGTTTGTTTATATATTTATCTAGTTATATTTTCACTGACGAAGGTGTTCCGAAAACGTTTGTAAACGTTCTGAAAATATAACTATCGTTCAAACCAGCCTTGTTTTATTGATCTATTAGTGGTAGAGATCTATCATATAAGATTATTTTTGATAATGATAATTTAATCTTTCTAATTCAATTCTAACCTACAAATTTAGGGATTATCATACATCTTTCTAATTCAGTATTTTAAGTAGAACAAAGGGGGTTTCAATTAACGCGTTTTTATTTTCGATATCTTTAACGGATTTTTCATTAGGTATCCGACTGTATGTAGGTGTACTGAAACCGGTCGCTGTTTGCTAATGGAGTTGTTCAACTCCAGACTAATCCCGAAGTAATTAAAACATTTTCCCCATCCACGCTCATTAAAAAATTACCTTAAGGATCTTTTGAAGCGTTTATCCGCAAACTTGAGGTTTTTTCATCCGCGGCAAATTCTATCCAGTCGATTCAACGTACGTTGTTTTTTACTTAGGAGATGTAAAGAAGCGCAAGAATTAAGATAAAGTCAAAGCGTTGCAAATTAAATTGCTAATTAGATATTTTAACTCCATTTACTACCTAGAATTACCTAAAAACTCATACGTATGAATCGTATGATAAGGATGCTTGCGTTAGTTGCATGTATTTACTTCAATAGTCGAGAACTCGTGCGCAAATCGTATGATAGGGTACGTACGTATCTAAAAGGGAAAAGCAAAACGATTTGGAATTAATCTCATATTACCGGCTCGTTACATGCGAGCGTATAAACACCCCTGCTGATATGTGGAGCAAATTAGGGCTCAAGTTCTTTAGAAGTCAATAAGATCCATTTAGTTAATACCATTCACGACCTGTATTCGCCCGACCCTTCCGAGTTTGTTCCATTATATTAGGAGTCCATGAATATGTTCAAGTAGCACCGTCTATTGTTCAATTCGTTACATCACTATTACTATTGTATCCGACGATTCTATCTTCGATAATGAATTGATGATGTACAAATGCGTTCGTTCGCCTTAATTAAAAACAAAAAAGAAACATGGATGGAACATCCGTTGCGATGAATTCGATTTTCGTATTCCCGGCTACTTAATACGAATCGTCCAGGTTTAATATTTTATCCAAACCGGATTGCGGGTAGGTATTGTGTGCGCTTTTTTTAATTTCCGCAATAATTTTCCGGAACGCGGACGGATCGCGATGGACGCGAACGAGGAAAATCGAGAAGCGGAAAGGGGGAGCGGGCAACGCGCAGTGAATAAAATCATATATTCATCTGCTGCGGCGGAGCGCTAACAAAGGTGAACAAAAGCACGAAGCCCAAATTAAAAATCATTCATTTCATACTCAAAATCAATCATTACATCTGGTCCAGCAATTGTTAATGCAGCGGCGGAGGTCGCCCGTACCACCAGCGGAATCTCCATAAACGGAATAAGCTTTACGCTTCGATAAATTTCGTTTGATACAACTTTTGTCTCGTCCGTTCGTGTCTGACTAACTTTGACATTTCAAAATTAATTTTTTAAAACAAAAGAAAAGCGTTTGACCGGAATAAAAGTTTAAATGTTAATTAATTCAAAGAAGAATCTAGATGAGTCCACAAAACGACCGTATTAGATGACTAGCTCGCAAGGTAGCTGTGTGATGGAAAAAGGGGGTATACATACTTGGAGCTGATACTAACATAAATCATAAACATAAATTTCGGTATATCTTGTATTGAAACGTAATAGAAAAAAATACTGTTTGGGTCATTCCATTTCAAGTTGCCAAAGAGCTCCCATTTCATCCTTCTTAATTTTTGTTAAATATTGATAGGATATTGTCTGAGGTTTAAAAAGGGGTGCTGCAAAATTTTAGCGTCATTACTCATAAAGCTGTGACACTAGGTCCCCCTTCTAAAAGGTCGTTAGGCAATGCAGATGAATTAAGTTCTCCTTAAGTTTGATACTTTATTTTTCTACATTAAAAACAGTTTGCATGTTGAGGTTTGCTATTCTGGGTCAGCTTTTTGTAGAGTATTCAAAAATGACAGTGCCAAAGACCAGAAGCTATTATGTTTTTTGGAATTTGATTTCAAAATTATCAGTAAATTTTGTCTCAACAAATTTAAGCCTTACTTTGAAAACCAATTACTTAATATCAGATCCATTGCATGATTCGAAATTCTGGCAGCGTGAGCCCAACCATGCTCACAATGCAGTATAAAACTAGCAAAGCCATAACCTTTGTACTTGTCGGAATACTATTCAATGAAGTAGTCTCCGAGAATTCAGAATGTTAAATCTAGGTCATTTTAGAGGCCAATTTCTCCCAATGCTTTATTCCCAATCTCATTTTCAATAGCACCATTAGGAAGAACAGGTCTTGTTCAACAAGGAACTTGTTTTCTTAATTTGGGCTGGTGTACTTTTATCCCTGAGAAGTAAACTATAAAATGACAATTTTGGTCGTTCGGAGTAGGTATCTGTTTATTGTCCTAACATTCATCCAGAAGTCATAGCTTGCAAGCTAACACGCCTGATGCAATAGCAATAAGAAGTGAAATTTGCCAACATTTCAATTATATAAACATTAGTATGATGACTTGGTTAATGTCAAATGGAAATTTCATTGATACCTTTTTATATAATGAGTCATTAGGTATTGTTTATATATTTAAATGTTTTATTTTATGTAGGGCAGTATTTTGTATTAATTTATATAAATATTTACTGTGGCTTTCTTTCGCAGATCCTTAAATGTATTAATTTATCCAATGATATAAGATTTGTTAATAAAGTTAATTATGAAAGTTGAAGAATCTAGTTTATGTCTGTGTACCATTGAAAATTTTGATAATTCCGCTTGCCATTTGACATGTTTCAATGCCAGAAAAGGCCTTAAACTTATATCAGAATTCACACTAGAAGACTAAGTCGACGAAGTGGGATCGACGTCGCATCGCATCGCTAGCTCTATTATAAACCCACCTTTATTCCTAGGTTTTAGTACACATGTCTTTCTAGATATATTGTGCATCTTCAATGATCTTTTGACACCTTAAAATGGTGGGCCCAGAATAAGCGAACAAGTTTCTTGTAGAAGAAGAACTGCTCCTTCTAATGGTGTTATTAAAAATGAGGTTGGGAATAAAGTATTGGGAGAAATTGGCCTCTAGAAATAACCTAGATGTAACATTTCTAAAAACTACAAAGCCTCTGTGTTAGCTACTTCTACACTGCATTGCCAGCATGTCAGGAATATAATACATCAGAAATCATTGTAGATGCTTTCGCGTCTGTTTTCTCAGATGCCTTTGTGCAGAGTGACAGAATTAATGGTTTATCTGATTTGCTATCAAACCATCCATTGGTGGCACATCCGCTCCATCACCACTGACGATGTAGTACGGCATATTAAAAGACTGAAAAATAGATTCTCTGCTGGTCATGACAACATACCTTGTTTTGTGGTGAGAGATTGTGCTTCGATTTTTGCTGAACCGTTATGCGTGATTTTCAACAAAGCTTTGCGCACGTGCGTCTTTCCAGATGCCTGGAAGATAACAAGAATTTGTCCGGTGTTTAAGAGAGGTGATGCCAGCAATCCTAAAAACTACCGTCCCATCGCAATTATTTCTGCATTTGCGAAGGTATTCGAGTCGTTGATTTATGAACAAGTCGCATTTCTCACTAAATCCTCTATGTCCTTCTGTCAGCATGGATTTACCTCACGCAGATCAACCGTCACCAATTTGTGCACTATATCGCAGGTTATAGCTGAGACATTGGATTTGGGTGGGCAACTGGACGTAATATACACTGACTTCTCTAGAGCTTTTGACAGTATTGACCACAAAATATTACTTCACAAACTAAGCTCGTTTAACTTCGATAACGCATTGTTAGCCTTGTTTGAATCATACCTAACAAACCGCCAGAACTACGTTTATTACAATGGATTCAATTCTAAATATTACGTATCAGCCTCAGGAGTTCCTCAGGGTTCGAACCTTGGTCCACTTTTGTTTAACCTGTTCATAAATGATCTCATTATATGGATTCAATGTCCTGTCTTGGCTTACGCCGACGATCTCAAAATCTATCATAACATACTTTCTTATTCGGATGTTGATCTTCTACAGCAAAATTTAAACTTAATTTTTTCTTGGTGCTCTGATAGCAAGCTCAGTCTAAATATCGAAAAATGCTGCTTCGTTAGATATACTAGGAAATTACGCATAATAAACTCAGCTCATTATATCGACAATATACCTATCTCTTGCTTATCATTCGTCAGAGACTTGAGTGTCACTTTTGATTCGGCGCTGACATTTTCTGAGCATATATCTGCCGTTACTGTTTCTGTATATAAAACACTGGGTTTCATTATTCGAACATGTAAGGATTTTACCAATTTGAATACAATATGTTCACTGTTCTACGCTCTGGTTATCAGCAGATTGGAATATGCGTCTACGGTCTGGTTTCCGATATACAGTGTTCATTCCAATGCAATAGAACGAATACAGAGACGATTTTTGAAGTAGCTATCGTACAAGCTGGACGGTTTTTACCCGATTCAAAATACTGATTATAATGATTTATTGGGAAGACATAGTTTTCAATCACTGGCTTAGCGCCAGAGTTGACATCAATGCCTCCTTTATGGTGAATTTGATTTATAGTAAGCTGGATGCCCCGGAATTACTGTCAAAGGTCAACTTTCTGGTGCCACGCCTTGAATCAAGATCGGGTGACTTAATCATGGTTCCTACGCCAAGAACAAATATTCTTCTTAAAGCCCCTTTATTTCATTCCGCTAAGAATTTCAATATTCAATATACATAATCCTGTAATCTTTGTTTTGAGAAGTTTTATTTTTCATTGTATTCTTTTTTGATATTGATTTGTAATTGATACTATCACCACCTTATTATACATTATATTTTTGCATTGTATTAATTTTCCGTATTATCCATATTTCTCTTTTTTGTATTGCCCCTTGTTGGATTTATTCTGTTGGGTTATAAATAAATATTATTATTATTATTCTTTTCAATGATAATAATCCGTCTTTCCTGAAGTCATTGTATAATCTATTATAGATTTTAACTGCCTCGTAGGTTACGTCCAAGTAAATCTACGTATGCTTTTGTTTTGGTAGAATCCATTATTGAGTTTGAGTTCATTAGTGGTACAGAATTCTATTAAGCGCTCTCCACTATCAGTCTTCTCTGAATTGTCCGACTAACAGGTATTATTTTTTTGACCCTGTTCTACCATTGAAATCACCAATCACCATTATCCGTCCACTTTGTTTAATGTCGTCAACTGTTTCCTGAAGTCTATGGTCGATCAATCTAATTCGGATTCAGCATTAAAAATTGTAGAAGAAATGATATGCCTGACTGAAGTGACAAGTTTGTTAAATCGTGCAATAGACTTAGTAACGCACGTTCAGCAAATACGCCATTTCTTAAATTCGGCTAGTTGAAAACATTCAATATTCCAAAACAGATTACATAAGTTGGACCAAATAATGAACGCAATAACTGACGAAATAAACAATGTCAATGCGAATGTGGATATGCTTCACAAACTTTTTGACTAAGTCAAGCATCGAGTGAATTTATGCTTGGATAACGATTGTGGATTTTTCGAACGTTTATTGTAATGTTGAACTAATTGGAATGTAAAACATTATTGATCCTTTCTCTCCCAACATATTCTGTAATTTGTCTTTAAAGATTGAAACTTTTGTTCTGCAGTGATAGTAACGATGAATGCTTGAGTATTAAAGGAACTTCTATGTTTTAATTTATCTATAACGATAAAGCCAATCTAAAGATAAGTCTTTATAATTTCAGAATCATCTCCGAAGACTATAGGCCATGGATGCACAGACCACGGCCCGCCTGTCGAATACTGGTGGCCCGCCGACAGCAAAAATAATACTCTCGTACATTCGAAGAATATTTAATTCTATTCCAGAATAAAACCAAAAAAATATGTTCGAAAAGTAATTTGAATCTCGCGCGCGCGCTATTTGAATCTAACGCCCAAAAATGCTAAGTCAAGTAACATCGCTTGCTGCCTTTATATAAAGTTCAAAATAGTAGAGAAATCAAGAATTTTCTAGCGCGGTGTGAGCAAGCGAGATAGCAATACTCCCGAATTCCCGATTGCTCGCGTAGGTACGAGTAGATACACGAAGCTTCCAGAGTCGTATGCGCGGTATAAAAGCCACGCTAACCGCAGCGACCGACAGTTCGGTTTTAATTTGAGTGAAATGTCAACAGGAAGAAATAAGCGCGAAAATACAAAGCGAAGTAATAAGTGATTGAGAATAAGTGCAGTTTAATAGTGTTTTGGGGAGGCAATAGTTCTAGTGTAGATTTTAACTCGACTAGCCGGTGTCATATATTTTGATCCACATTCAACGTAGATTTCCTGTTAACCCGTCAAGTGCCGTGTATAATTGTGTTGTGAAATCGTAAGTAAAACTCAGTTATTAATAAGTGTTTCCCTACCTATTTAATCAATTTTAATCAAATTTAGCTTTAATGTTGGCCAAATATTAAAATAAAACAAAGAAATTACTATTTTTATCAGAATTTCTCTAACTGTAATAATTACGTCATTATTTCAGATATAAAATCTGTATAAAAATCTTAAAATTTCTGAGGAATTTAATCAATTATTTTTGATAATTTAAAAAAGAATGGGTAATTTAAGTAGGTACTGTAATTGTTTTTAGGTACTGTGTTAATCCTAGCCAGGATTAGAACGCATAACATGGAGAAGCCAGGACCTAGTAAAAAACGTAAGGTTAAAGGTGAAAATCGGCAGTTTCAAGAAATTTGGACTGAGAAATACTTTTTGTATGGTCGCATAACAAAGTCGTTTGTTTAATTTGCAAGAATTCTGTTGCGATTGCAAAGGAATATAATGTAAAAGGCACTATGAAACGCAGCATCCTTCTTTTACCAAGTTTACAGGCGAATTAAGAAAGCAAAAATGTTGTCTTTAAAACGGGAGCTTATTGGTCAGCAAGCTATGTTTACAAAACCCATTCAAGATTCAGAAACAGCTACAGAAGTTAGTTATGAAATTTCTCGAATGATAGCAAAGCGAAGTCGCCCCTTCAATGATGGCGATTTTGTAAAAGAATGCAGAAATTGCCGCTAAGAAAATGTGTCCAGAAGCAGCAAAAAAGTTTGAGAAAATTCAACTGAATCGTATGACTATCCAAAGACGAATTATGTCTTTGTCAGGTAATATTGCGGAACAATTAATTGAAAAAACTAAGATCATTGAATTTTTTCATTAGCACTCGACGAATCCACTGATATTAGTTCCACAGCTCAACTTCTCATATTCATACGAGGTGTTACTCAAGATTTTGAAGTCTTAGAAGAGTTATTCGGAATGTGTTCATTGAAAGCTCAAACCAAAGGAGTTGATATACTCAATGTACTTTTGGATGAGTGTTCAAAACTGATTTGGACTTATCAAAATTATCGGGAGTTGCGACTGACGGTGCTCCTTCGATGATTGGTGTCAATTCCGGGCTAGTTACTTTACTGAAAAAGCATCTGCAAGGAAAAAACATACGACATACATTCGACTGTAAATTTCATAAAATCACGAGGACTCAATCACAGACAATTCAAACAATTCCTTGATGACATCGAAAGCGAATACGGAGTTTTGCTGTATTATACAGAAGTAAGGTGGCTAAGCCGTGGATTGACACTGGAACGATTTCTAAATTTAATAGAAGAAATTGGAATATTTCTGGCGGAAAAGCAAAGGGATGTCCCGGAACTTAAAAATCCTGATTGGTTGTGTGATTTGGCTTTTTTAGTTGACATTACAAATCATTTGAATGTCTTGAACACACGGCTTCAAGGCAAAAATCAACTGATATCCCAGCTCTACGCTCATGTATCATCCTTTCAATGCAAGCTGACACTTTTCATATCACAATTGAATTCTGGAAATTACAATCATTTTCCGAATTATAAGAAAATGGCTGAAAAATTCAACGAAACTGCGATTAATTTCAGTTATGTAGAAAAGCTAGATATTTTGATTCAATCTTTTCAAGACAGATTTTCGGAGTTTAAAAAAGTGAAACCTCTGTTGGACATATTCAGCAATCCTTTCACGATTTCAGTTGAAAATGCGCCAGAGTCAATGCAGTTAGAAATTATCGACATTCAAAACGATCAAGATTTACGCAACAAATTCAACGAAGGAGACTTGCTGAACTTTTACCGCTGCATTGATAAAAATATGTACGAAAAGTTGCGCATAAACGCTCTGAAATGTGCCAGCTTATTTGGTTCTACCTATGTATATATGTGAACAAACTTTTTCAATACTAAATAATAATAAAACAAAAATCGAAACCGCCTTGCAAATGAAAGTTTGGAAGCAGTTTTACGTGTTGCTACAAGTAAATTTGAGCCAAATATAAAAAGATTGTAAGCACTATGCAGTGCCACGCTTCAAATTAATAAATTCTTTTTGAATTTTAATAAATTATTATCAATTCTTTATTGTCTTTAATTACCTATACTTCTGGCGGCCGGCCCGCCATCAGTTCATGATTTGCCCGAGTGGCCCCTAGTCTTCATAAGTCTGTGCAACCATGCTATAGGCATTACGATATGTTAATTTATACAATCGGGAAAATCGAAAAAAACAAACCCGGACCGTTACTCCGGTGATTCCATTTTTAGATTCATGCAAAGGATTTATATCATTAAGCAAAATATCACGTTTGAACAAGAAGAATAAACGACAATCGCAGCGATGCACATAAAGCAAGCAGTACGGAAACGAGTTACTTTAAAAGAATCTATTTTTCGAAAATTCTTTTTCCTCCCGAAAAAGGATAAAAATTTTATATTCTTTTGCTACAGTGCTCTCTACGGAAAGAAAGCGTTTAACTCACAAAAGACAATCTCATCTTATTCGGACCGGAAAAAAGGGGGCGGACGATAGACGGAGAGAAAGAGAAATAGATGGACCCGGAGGACGATTTCGACTTAGGACTTTCATTTCGTAATTATTTTTAAGCTGGCACCGTCGCCAGATGTGCCATGTCAAGCGGGCGCTGATGTGATATGACAATCGGATTCACAACAATGAGCCGCGTCACAACACCAAGTTTCGTAATTAATAAACTCGGGGGTGGAACACAGCCGTGGCCCGTTTCACCGCCGCCGCCACGGCTACGACGACGATGATGTTGACGAGCTTCCGCGATGCATAAACTACAAACTGCACGGTTTCCTCCTCCTCGTCCTCGCCGTCGTCGTCGTCGTCTATACATTACGTTATGCATGCTGTTGTCCTCAATTAAATCTCTCCCATTATCTCTGCCATAGATGACGGCAGTAGGTACTACGGTCGGTGCTTATTGTTGGAGCGGATCGAGGGCGTTTTAATTTTATACCAAAACAGTTGTACGCAAATTAATTTCTATATACCATTGGAATTGTTGTCGAAGCCTTTGTTTGCTTTATTCATTTAACAATAATAATAGTCCCCTGCTATTTGTGAGATTAAATTCGATAAAAATTTTTGGATTAGTTTTTACAAGAATAATAAAAATTAGAATGAAGTGAAATTAATTTTTTAATGAAATTATTTGGCTCCATCGATCAAATAATGGCTGAACCTGAATATTCGCCTTTACACAATAAATTCACGATTCAGTTCAGAGCTTCTACTCCAACGGATAATATTCAAATTTAAGTAGGTATGAATTTCCCATCGAAACTTAAAAGTCGTAGAACTTAACGGTTTACCAGGAGTTATTAACGGTCTGTCAGTTTTATACGTAGATAACACCTCTTGCGTTGTGTCGGGGCAAATATGTGATCAAATTAAATGTACTTTGCTAGAGAATTTCAAATTTAAAAAGGAATGGTTTGAGAACAATAAATTGAGATTGAATGGTGTAAAAACTCAGATTTTACCTTTTACAATTAGTGCGTCCGAAGAAACTTGAGATTATCTATAACAATGAGCTATGTACACACACGTACAATCATTTTTTAGTTTATATATTTTATTTTGCACGAAATGTAGTAGAGTTAAGTTTTGCATTTAGAAGCATAATATTACCGTAAAGGTTTCCGACCGGCTTTACATTTTATAAATTGTAGGTATTTAATTCTTTTATCGTGCTGGGACACCGCGTTTAGTAAGCTAGCCGGATAGAATGTCGTAAATACCATTGCAACCCGAAATTCATTTAAGTATTACAAGATGTACAAATCCGCTGCTGCATCCTGTCCTTTAGGCAATAAATACCTCAGTTTAGACCTACCGCAAAATTCCTCAAACAAGAAATATTTTATCATTTAAGGGGAAGGTGTTTCCTTCTAGAAATTCCAGATTTCATGGAACACTCCCCAGGTAGGATCACTTTTATTAGCCAATGACAATTCTGTTTTGCCAAAATAACATTTTTGTAACGCCCATTGAGAGTTTACTTCTTGTCAAATTAGGAGAAACTAAGTCACTACAAGTTTGTCACCCAAGACAAACAGTCATATTTAGAAACATTGTTTCAATCTTGCCGTGAGCAGATTAACAATCAAATTAAGTTACTTTCAGTTTCAACGCGGTCGGGAGCCGGTTAACTGAACACATGTAAATTTAAGTTCACCCCTTACTAAAATTATTTATTTGTAAAGTGTACATAGTATCATTTGTTTTGTTTTCTTGTGTAATATACTGTTGAACTAAACAGTGCATTATTTCCGCGCAACCTACACTTTAAACTAAGCGAGTGCGGAACAAATTACCAGCCCAGTCGATCGTTTCCATAACCAGCTGAAACGAAAGACATCCCCTTCAAACCAGGAGGAGCAAACAGATATACAAACAAATATACCAGGTCTAGTAGTATGAAACCGGAATTTTTTGAAAACATAAAACGATTGTTATTCAAAAGTGATAAAAAATATTTTAGTCAAAATAACTTCCAGTGGATTGTACACATTTTTCCCACCTCAACCCCACCGCAATTTATGGATGCCTTGCCAAAAACTTTTCTTCTTTCGAAGCGAACCAATTATCAAGCCATTTTTGTACATTTTCGTACGAATTGAAGCGTTGGTTAGCGAGAGCGTGACCTATCGATGCGAATAAGTGATAGTAGGATGGAGCCAAGTCTGGGGAATAAGCCGCATGCGGTAGTAATTCCCAATTGAACGATTCAATTGTTTCCCTGACTGGTTTTGCTGTATGAGATGGAGCTTTATCATGCAGCAAAATCACTTTATGCTGCCTTTTTGCATATTCCGGTCGTTTTTCAGTTATTGCTCAGCTTAAATTTATCATTTGCTGTTGGTAGCGTTGAGTGGTGACGGTTTGACCAGATTTCAGCAGCTCATAATAAATAACACCCTTTTGGTCCCACCAAATACAGAGCATCGTCTTCTTTCCAAAGCGATTCGGTCTTGCAGTTGATGTCGATGGTTCGGTTGGATTCAACCATGATCTACGACGCTTAGGATTTTCAAAATAAATCCATTTTTCATCACCTGTCACGATTCGATGGAGAAATGATTTTCTATTGAACCGGTTAAGCAGCGCTTTACAGCTGGTTCTTCGGTTTTCTTGCTGTCTTTCGTTCAATTCATGCGGAACCCATTTTCCCACTTTTTGAAAATTTCCCATAGCTTTTAAACGATTGCAGATAGCCTTCTGCGATACATTTAATTGATCCGCGAGTTCTTGTTGAGTTTGAGCATCGTCTTCATCCAATAAGGCTTGTAATTATTTGTCTTCAAAATTTTTTGGTGGTTTTCCACGTTCTTTGTTACTAACCTCAAAATCACCACTTCGAATCTTTTGAACCACTCGAAGCACTGTGTTTTACCGAGAGCATGTTCACCGTATGCTTCGACAAGCATTCTATGCGACTCTGCAGCAGTTTTCTTTAAATGGTAACAAAAAATTACTGCTGTCCGCAAATCGTACTTATGAGGCTCGAAACTTGACATGTTTGAGGTTATAAAAAAATAGACTAGTGTACGGAACGTGGGTTAATGTTTGTTGACACCCTTCGTCAGCTGTTAGAAGAAGACGATGGCTATGTAACAGGGGTCTTATGGTGATTAAACTGAACGCTGGCACCATCTATAGGGAAATTCCGGTTTCATACTACTAGACCTGATATATACAGTGTGTCCCAGGATTGACGTTACAAGAGGTGTGATGGATTGAAAATTTTTGAATTTTATTTTAAGATTGTAGAATTAAGCCCTGCTTGGCGTGAATATAATTTTAAGAATATTTTCAGTTTTTGGAAAACAAGTTGACCTTGATGGTGAAGCGAAAACTATTTTCTTTTCAGGTAACCTACTCTTTTTGTCCATGATACGTCAAAATGCTACTAAAGAAAGTTGTTCAGAATGAAAAATTATGGCTCTATGCAAAATTTCAGAAATATTTACATATTTTTTTCTGGGATGTCTAAATTCGCGTGAAATAAAACAATGGGAGGCCATGAAAACAAAATTGTTCACTAATCTTAAGTACTGTCAGATTACAATAATTTGTAGTACCCGTTAGTTCAAATTTCAATTAATGCTAGATCATGTTAACGTTGCAGCAGAGAATTTACGTTGTTCAGTGTTATGGGCTCGGACAAATTGCACTAAGAGAAGTGGTGCAGCAGTTTAACGAGAGATTTCCCAATACCAACCTTACACGTATGACTGCCATGCGAATAGTTAAGAAATTTCTTGCAACTGGCAGCGTTCTTAACGTAAAGAAAGAAAAGAAGAAACATGATGAAAACGATGCCGTAACTATTATTGCTCTTGATTCGGTGGAAGAACATCCTAGACTATCATTGAGGGAACGTTCACGTAATCTTAATGTTAGTAAATCGGAATTACAAAGAATTTATAAGGTAAACAAGGTAAAGGCATTCAAACCAAAATTTGTGCACACTATCGAAGAAGGTGATGAAGGCCGAAGATTATTATTTTGTCTTACCATCGGGGAGAAATGTATTGAAGAACGAAATTTTTATAAAAACATTGTTTTTTCTGACGAAGCAAATTTTACTACAAATGGCGTTGTTTCCTCTCAAAATTGTCGCTATTGGGCTACACAAAATCCAAACTTTCGGGTCAATTGTAGACGACAGTATTACCAAACAGTGAATGTATGGTGTGCCGTTTCATATCGTTTTGGCATTATTGGACCTTTCTTCATAGAGGGGCGGTTAAATCAGAATGTTTATGTACAGCTACTTGAAAGATTCAGGGAAGAGTACTTACATGACTTGCCGCTGACAGAAAGACAAGCAATGTATTTCCAACAAGACGGATGTCCTGCACATTCGACAACACGCGTAGCTGAATCGATAAATTTGGTGTTTGGAGAAAAGTGGATAGCTGGAAATGGTCCGATTGCGTCGCCCGACCTCACAATATTAGATTTTTTTATGGGGTCGCCTCAAACAACTGGTTTATTCTCAACCAATACCCAACAGTAGAGAAGTACTAAAGGAAATGATAAGAAACGGCGTACAGCAAATACACATCGAGGAAGTTCGTAACAGTTTCAGAGATTTTAGACATCGCATAGAAAAGTGTGTACAAAATGGCGGTAGTTACATTGAATAAATAATTTATTATTACATTATGTACAACAATGTTATTACGTTTTGTAAATTTAATTTTTGAGTAAATACTACATGCAATTTATTTTGTTCAATCTAAAAAAATGACGGTTTAGTCAAAGTACGTAAATATTTCTGAAATTTTGCATAGAGCCATAATTTTTCATTCTTAACAACTTCTTTTAGTAACATTTTGACGCATCATGAACAAAAAGAGTAGGTTACCTGAAAAGAAAATAGTTTCCGCTTCACCGTCAAGGCCAACTTGTTTTTCAAAAGCTGAAAATATTCTGAAAATTCTATTCACGCCAAGCAGGGCTTAATTCTACAATTTTAAAATACAATTCTAAAATTTTCAGTCCATTACACCTCTTGTAACGTCAATCCTGGGACAGACTGTATATGTAATACACAAAATTAATTTAATATTTAGAACTCAATTAAATTATATCGCAAGGCGAGATTCAGTGCGTGAGTGCAAGTCCCACCACTGCTCTACCATCTAAATCTTGGCAAATAAATACAAACTAATGCAGCGAATGCTTAATCTAGTACCTTAAAATCTAGGAGATAAAGCAGACAAAAGAAAAAAGAGGGAAGAGAACTTTTAGGAAAATGAAAAAGAAAGAAAGAAAGAAGAACAGAGAAAGAATCCACGATTCTATCTGTATATCTACAGGTGTGCCATCTAGAACTTCGGTGTAGAAAAGCTTAATACGAGGGCGGATTGATATTGAAGCTACCTAAGTAGGAAAAACACATTTTTTTTTCGAAAACCATTTATTTCTCAACATAGTCTCCTTTTAGCTCAATACACTTAGTAAGACGATATTCCAACTTTTTTATACCATCTGAATAATACGATTTTGAGAACCCTCAAAATACGCGTTAGTTTCAGTAATCACTTCTTCGTTTGAGATGAATCTTTTCCTGCGAGCCATTTTTCAAGTTTGGAAACAGGAAAAAGTCACTAGGAGCTAAATCTGGACTATAAGGTGGATGATCAACCAATTCGAAGTGTATTTCACGTAATTTTAGCATCGTATCTAATGCTGTGTGAACCGGTGCGTTGTCTTGAAGAAAGAGCACTTTTTTTCTTCTTTAAATGTGGTCGCTTTTTCTTGATTGAGTCAATCAATTGATCCAATAATGCACGATAATACTTTCCTGTGATTGTGGATCCTTTTTCAAGATAATCGATGAGCAATATTCCGTGTGCATCCCAAAATACAGTGGCCATAACCTTGCCAGCCGATTTCACTGTCTTCGCCTTCTTCGGAGCACTTCCACCAGCTTCCACCCATTGTTTCGATTGATTTTTGGTTTCAGGTGTGTAGTGGTGGAACCACGTTTTATCAACAGTTATTAATCGACGCCAAAAATCAACAGGATTACGCTTTATCATGTCCAAACACCGCTGTGAAGTGGTCTGTCGAACTCGTTTTTGTTCGACACTCAACAAACGCGGCACCCATCTTGCCGATAGCTTTTTCATATGCAAATGTTCATGCAAAATGTTGAACACACGTTCATATGATATGTTTACCATTTCAACAATCTCACGTAACTTGACTCGGCGATCATTCATAACGATATCGAGGATTTTCTTGATATTTTCTTCAGTAACCACCTCTTTTGGCCTTCCTTTTGATGGTATTGTTGCAGTGCTTGTTCGGCCGCGTTTAAATTCAGCAATCCAATATTTTACCATGTAATCTGACGGGGCAGACTCACCGTAATGTTTATCGAGCTTTTCTTTTGTCTCTTTCGCCGTTTTCCCTTTCAAATAATAGTGTTTAATCACTGCACGAAATTCACTTTTTTCCATTTTTCAAGAAACACAAAAGTTGCTTACTTCAAACGACTACAACAACTAAACTAATAGATGAATTTGGGTTTTCACCCAAACAGCTTTAACAGTTTTAACAGCTGACGTTTGACAGATCGCAATTTCTAAAAAAAAAGTTTTTGTGTTTGTGCTGCCATGTAGCGCTAGGTAGCTTCATTATCAATCCGCCCTCGTAACTTTAAGAAAAACAATAGATTTCGTAATGTCGCAAGTTTTTATTTAGTTTACTCCTTCAATATTTATGTGAGCTATTTTTTTAACACAATATCGATTATATGGTCGCCTTCGTCGCTGATACAAAGTTGGACTCTTTTTCTGGTATTTTACATAACATTAGCCGGCGTCTCAGATGATATGGCGGCTATTTCGACTCGAACTTTGAGTTCACGTAAAGTCTTCGGTTTATTGGAATAAACTTTTCTTTTAAATAGCCCCGCAGGAAGCAGCCTGAAGGAGACAAATTTGGAGATCTTGCAAGCCAGTCCATGTCACCGTTTTTCCCGGCAATTTTTGCTTGAAAAAGTTCATTGTTTGGCACGTAGTATGACATGGCCCGCTGTCTTGTTGAAACAAGAAGTCCTGTAGACCTTTTTCACGCATTTTCGGACACACAAAGTTCGCCAACACCCACCGATACCAATTTCCATCAGCCGTCTCTCCAGCTTTAGAGAAAAATGGCCCAATGATAAGAGAATATTATAAAGATCCTTTAGAAGGAAAGGACATAATCGCCGAAAACCAACATCTGAGTGTAGGACTAGAGCACGGAATAGAAGTAACACAAACAGACGAGATAAGTATTAAGGAAGTAAGGGAAGCGATAGCAGAGTTAAAACTGCGAAACGCACCGAGACATGATGGAATTACAGCGGATATGATAAAAACACTACCAGAGGTAGCCATACAAGAACTTACGATGATGATGAACAGGATACTGTTAGGTAGTGCACCAAGGGACTGGACAACAGGTATAATAACACCTATTTACAAAAGAGGTGACACAAAGGACTGTAGCAATTACAGAGGGATAACACTAACTAGCACGGTATCAAAGGTATATACTAGAATATCAGCAAAACGTATGAGAGATAAACTGGAATATATTTTGGAGGAAACACAGTTTGGATTTCGACCGGCTAGAGGGGTAAATGATGCAATATTTATAATGAGACAAATAGGAGAAAAGGCAATAAAAGAAGACAAAGAGGCACATTTATGCTTTATAGACCTACAAAAAGCTTTTGATAAGGTTAATAGAGAGGACATATGGATGACACTAAGAAATAGGAAAATACCGGAATTAATAATAAGAGGAATACAAGGCTTATATAAAGAAACAACAAATTTTGTAAGAACAAAACAGAGGAAATCAGATGTGTTTGCAACAACTAGAGGTCTCAGGCAGGGATGCATTCTGAGCCCGATGCTCTTTAAACTGGTGTTAGATGAGGCAATGAAGAAAGTAAAGATGAAAGGAATAAGAGCGTATGAAATAGGCTACTGGAAAATGAAAAATATAAAAATATCGGAGATATGCTATGCGGATGATATAGTTATAATTGCAAAGGACGAAGAAACGCTTAATATGAATATACAGACTTACAAGGAAACATTGGAGGAAATAAACATGAATATCAATATAGAGAAGACTAAGACAATGATAGTGGGAAAGAATCCGCAAAAACACACAATTAAAGTAGGAGAAGAAATACTAGACCAAGTAAAGAAATTTAAATACCTAGGCTCAATATTATCAGAGGACGGAAAGATAGAGGACGAAATTAAAGAAAGAACAACAGCAGGAGGAAGACTGTTTAATTGTATAAAAATACATTTCTGGGAAAAGAAGAGATACCGAAGGAGGTTAGAGTACAAGTATTTAAAAAAGTGGCTATGCCAATACTTTTATACGGTGCGGAAACATGGACCATGACTGAGAAACCGAATAGAAACATAACAACTGCAGAAATGAGATTTGTGAGAAAACTAGTAAATAAAACAAGAAGAGACAGAATTAGAAACATAACACTCAGAGATAACCTGAAACTCAGACCAATGGAGGAGAATATTGAAAAAGCACAGCTGAGATAGTATGGACATATGAGGAGGATGCCGGAACAGAGAGAGGTTAAGCAGGTATTTGAAGCCAGGACGAGGAGGAAGAAATCGAAAGGAAGGCCCAGGCGGACGTGGATAGAGAACGTGATGAATGCACTGGACGGAAGGGCAGCATCGTGGGGAGAAGCTCAGCAAGCCGTAGCGGATAGGAAGCGATGGAGGGAAATATGCAACATTAATCTCAGGGGCTCAGCTTCACACACGCCTTACACCCCAGGACAGGGGTAGAAAAGGCTTAAGGATTAAGTATAAGTATATCGGGTCAGTTTCTCATCATGCAATGGTGTTTCATGAAGTATGTGAGGATTATCGATTCCCCAAAAGCGACAATTTTGTTTGTTTACTTGGCCAGAGAGGGTGAAATAAGCCTCGTCGGTCATCAAAATTCGCTCCTAAAAACCCGGCGCAATACCCGAGTGAACTGCGCGTTACCAATGACATAGATAAGTACTAAATCAAAATCGTAGATCACCAACTCGAAACTTAATAATTTAAAGATTACTGTTTCACTAAACTATAGCCTAAAATACAGTCCTAAAACAGGTCTAAACCCGAGAACGTAAGCGGGAGGAAAAACAGCAATAGGAGAATAGATCGCGAATATATACACTGGTATAAGATTCAAGTTCTAAAGAATACGGTAGGAACGCCTGCAAAATTAGAATTCAGATAAATTTAAAAACGACAACGAACGAGTACGTTAAAAGTGAAATTCGTGTTTAGAACAAGAAACTGTTTCCACCTTAAAGCGGGAATAAAATGGTAATCATGGACAAATTGGGTAAATAGCATACCGAACCTCATCCAACATTTAATAAAAATGGAAAACTTAAAATACAGATACAGAGACGTAAAAATACATATCTTGTAAATAGAGATAGCGGCCCCATCTAAAAATCCGCCTTGTTCAACGTATTATAAATAGGTAATAGCAGTTTTTGTGTGGTGTGTAATTTATCATGTATTTGGAATCCCGAACAATAGAAAAGCGTTTTCTCGCGATTTATTAAACCAAAAATTAGTTATTTAGAACTTATTTAAGCCAGAAGGCTTAAATGTTTGGAGAAATTACGTCTAGAGATTAGACATGCATGTCAGATGTTATTTATGAGGGTTATTTACGCCTAACGGGTATCGTAAAAGGCCGTATCTGAAATATATTTTTTCAACCCTACACACGATTATAGCGACGATGGGGTAGATTGACATCTTCAGAATGTTAAGAAATTTCTTTGTTCATTCGGTAATATACGATTTTGATAATGTTTGCCTCGTCCTGACAAAACACGTATCATCAAATTTAATTAAATAATTGTGTGGTGAAGAGTTAATCGATGTGATGTAGTGCCCGTAAGCTATAGCATTAAAATAGAACATGTTACAAGGGGCTGTAAAGCCTAGCTAGGGAGCATGCACTACAGAACAACACGATTTCGCGTCTTTGCTTTTACGCCCTGCTGTTTCGTATCAATCCATTCAGGAGTTTGTGAATTAGTAGTAATCACACGCTACGAGAGTAGGATTTGAACGCTGACGGTTGGCATTGTAGTCCAGCTTTCTAACCACTCGACCAGATCACCTCCACCATCCACTCTATATCTGTTTCCTTGTTGCCTCAAGAATTGTAAATATGAATCGTTTTCTACGATACGTTTGGTCGCGCTATATATCGCGCTTCTCGCTTGGATTTATTCTGTTTTGTATTCTAGCTCTTTCCTAGGCATTATTTCTCTTTTACTTATTACTGCACAACCCTTTAACTAAATGTCCGCTTTCTTCCATCGGTTCTTGTCGCTAGCTAATTTTTGCGCAATTCTCACTCTGGTGCATCTGTTGATGGTTATCCTTTACTTGTACTTACACTTTACGTAGTGCAAATGTTCAAAATAACATGCCAAGGTTGCTACCAAAGTTTCGATTCTTAAATCGACAATTAGTGTGTGTATCCTTCTGGAAGATACAATCTTTTAAAATCATAATCGACAGTAGAAGTTATGGAATATGCCAACAGAAAATTTTATGTAAGCGGTAACCACATATTCTATAATAAAAACAAACATCTTTATGATAAAATGGATGTAATATCTTTGTAATAAAAGAAAAATACTAACAAGGAGAAGGTAAGGTAATCGGATTTTTGTAATTTTTGATATTTATGGTACGTGTATTTTGGACCTTAAATAAGAATATTTTGGAGTAGTTCGACGCAACGTTCATAAATTACCGAGATAATCGATGTTGAAGTTTCCTCTCACCATTTAAATCCACTAGATATAATACGATTGTCAAATGGACTCGTGGCCTAGTCGATAGCGTTTTGGTGCGATACTAGTTCGGGTCTCGTCACGGGACATTTCTATTTCTTCCATTCAAAACGCACCATATGTTTTCTTCATTCTCCTTCTAATATCAAAAATTACGAACAAACGAAATATACGAAGTATATGCAGGAACATTCAAGTACATCATTAAAATGCACAATCGGTTGATAAACAATATTCATTTTGAATTAACTTAACAATAAGGTAATAATAAAAAATGTTGCTTCCCATGTTTCTATGATATTCTGGCTCGTGTCACACTGCGTAAAACGTCGCATACTAGATATAAAATAATAGAAATTTTCATTTCCTACCTGACTCCATTCGTTTTTGTTTTTTTGTTTTTGAAGAAACCTTATTGTTAATTCAAAATGAATATTGTTTATCAACCGATTGTGCATTTTCATGAAGTACTTGAACAATCTTCCTGCATATAGTTCATATATTTCGTTTGTTCATAATTTTTGATATGAGAAGAAGAATGAAAAAAACATATGGGGCGTTTTGAATGGAAGGAAAAGGAATGTCCCGTGACGAGACCGGAACCAGCGCTAAAAACGCTATTGACTAGGCCACGAGTCCATTTGACAATCGTATTATATCTAGTGGATTTAAATGGTGGGAGAAACTTCAACATCGATTATCTCTATAATTTATGAACGTTGCGTCGAACTACTCCAAAATATTCTTATTTAAGGTCCAAACTGCACGTACCATAAATATCAAAAATTACAAATATCCGGTTACCTTACCTTCTCCTTGTAAGACGTAATTAAAGACTATAAAGAGAAAATATCCAATAGGTTTGATCAAACAACTGTACGATATAAGTTCCTTCGTTCACAAAACGAACTTTCAATCTACACAAAATAAGGTAGTTGATATTAAAAACAAACGAAAAAGTAGAAAATCAAATTCTACAACTCTCACATAAATTATCTCACTTTCGTTTGTCTTGAAACTATTTTTCAAATTGTTACCTGTATTTGATATTATTAGTTCTAAATAAGAGAGAAGATTGATCGGGCGCCGAGTGGAGCTTTACGAGCGATCGGTTTCTTGTGGTTCCCGGCTTTTTGACCGGTCAGTCATCCTCCTAATTTAGTTGAGAGAAACGACATAATGAATTTATGATCGAATAATAAGGATTTAATTCTACCTGTGGAGGTGCCGGACAAATGTGTACAGCTAACCAGTTGGGTTTTTAAAAACCTGAAAGAATTCCGTAGCGTTGCTAATATACGTATAACGCGCCGTTGAAGAATCCCTTTTAATACATTACAAATTTTCTCAACCAAAAGTTACATAATGTATTTACAACAAAATACCCCAAATTCTCAATAAAGATACTGTTGCTTTAGAAACGTTCGAATGATACGATTTACTTTAATAATAATAATAATAATAATAATAATAATAATAATAATAATAATAATAATAATAATAACTTTATTACCCAACAGATTATCCAATAAGAGGGCAATTTACAAAAAAGAAACGACAATGCAGTGTTACAAATCAAAAACTTAAACGTAAACTTAAACTAAAGCTAAACTTAAAAGGAACAATTTGAACAAAAAAAAAAAGATTTCTTTAAAATTTCATACACGAAGTTGCCTAATTGCCAAATGGTATGAATAGCCGGCGTAAAAGGTGGAAATGATTGGATTTTATGTGGGAATTGCGATCAATATCAACGTTAATATAATACGATTTATTTCCACTAAATCTCTAAACACGGGTACGTTTAAAAGTCCCCTTAATTCTTGTTTAATGTTTTACACCCACACCCCTCTTTCCGGTCAATTATAAAATTAAAAATATATTTGATCGAAATGTTGATAGATAGAATAGAATTGCATAGTATTTTTATGAACATTGATGTTTGTACATGTGAGAGGGATTCGATATGAATTCTCTCTCAATGCACGTATTACGCATCTTTTACAGTCATTTTTCTACAGAAGTGGACAACTTGCGTTGCTACAGCCTCCTGCAGTAACTGCAGTCGCGCTCTTCGGCTACCCGCCGTGGGAGAATTGCAAATTACACAATTTTGATCTTCTTTTGCCATCCGTAGACGTACGTTTCGCGGTTATACTGCTCGTCAGTACGGCTTTGCAAGAACTGTAATTTCGTATACAAATTTTATGTATATATCGTCTGAACATTGATGTTTGTACACGTGAGAGGGATTCGATATGAATTCTCTCACAATGCACGTATTACGCATTTTTTACAGTTATTTTTTCTACAGAAGTGAACAACTTGCGTTGCTACAGCCTCCTGCAGTAACGGCAGTCGCACTCTTCGGCTACCCGCCGTGAGAGAATTGCAAATTACAAAATTTTGATCTTCTCTTGCCATCCGTAGACGTACGTTTCGCGGTTATACTGCTCGTCAGTAGGGCTTTGCAAGAGTTGTAATTTCGTATACAAATTTTATGTATATATCGTCTGAACATTGATGTTTGTACATGTGAGAGGGATTCGATATGAATTCTCTCACAATGCACGGATTACGCATTTTTACATCAATGTTCAGACGATATATACATAAAATTTGTATACGAAATTACAGCTCTTGCAAAGCCGTACTGATGAGCAGTATAATCACGAAACGTACGTCTACGGATAGCAAGAGAAGATCAGAATTTTGTAGTATTTTTATGTAAATATTCTCGATCTTCGAACGACGCTTTTCCCTATTACACGTCTCAACCGTTTTTATCCACTCTGTATAAACAAGCGCCCGAATAATTACGGTATATCTCGGATAGACGGTTATTTTCGCGGGGTTGAATCGCGTAAAGAAGCGCTCGTCACCTGCCAGCACGTCGCACCGCACATCCCGACCCGAACACATCACGGTCGGAGGGTCCTGTCTGATGCACAGACGAGAAGAATTCCAGTTATTAAAAGCTCAAAAAAAAAAACAGAAAGAAAAAAAGAAAAAGAAATAATGAAAATGTATTCATTTTCATGGACGCGTTTTCTCGCGCACAGCGAGTCAGTGCAGCGTGCTTAATGAACTCGGAATCGGATCCGGTGTAGCAGTAGCGCGCCGAAGACCCGGAAATACGCAGACAAGGTGATGATCCACACATTTACTGCCATTGTTCGTTGGCACCGAGCAGGCATTCTCAGATGTGATGATATTTCGCTTCTTTCATTGTTATCTTTACCTGGTCGCCCGGATTTCTAAATAAGTAAGTTGGAAGTATGCGTATATACGTGTACATACATATGTAGATACACACCTATTTTTCTGAAGAGGCTTTTACATAGCGTAACAGTACATAAGCGTTTGCAGAGTTATATATAGAAGCTGGAATAGATTTTTACGTCAAGCTTTTTTTCCTGCATATTTTCCATACTGCAGGTACAGTCTGTTTAACTATGGAAAATGGTTTAGAACTGCATTGAAACTACTGTAAAGCAATACATACGCGAACCAAATCCCATTAAATCCCCAAGGAACGACCCAAATATTCCTCCTTCCCCTCCCCCTCCCCAACGATATGGGGACCACATTTCATTATGTTCCTAAAACAACCCAATTCCCCAAACGATATGGGGACCAAACCCCATTAAATTCCTAGAAACAACCCAATCGCTCCAAAACTCTTGAATATATTTATTTGTCTCGGATTTCACCGAGCCATTTTTTTAAATTTGGAAACAAGAAGAAATCACCGGAAACCAGATCCGGTAAATATGGCGCAGGGGGCAGCAAATCGTAACGCATTTTAACTAATTTTATTGCAGTTAGCATGGAGGAATGAGACGGAGCATTATCGTGCTGGAAAAAAACTTCTTTCTTCAATAAATGTGGCCGTTTTTCTTAAGTTCAGCATCAAAACGTGTCAGCAAATCAGCATGATATTTACCAGTGATCGCTTTTCCTTTTTGCAAATAATTAATAAAGATAACATCTTTGGAATCCCGTAAAACTGTGACCATGGCCTTATTGGCCGAAGAAACGATTTCTGTCTTTTTGATGCACGCTCCTGGGGGAATTCCATTCCTTCGACTGTATTTTAGTTTCTGGAGATAATGGTGTTTTCAAATTTCATCTACTGCGATATATCGACGGAAATAAATCCTTGGATTACATGTAAAGGCAGCCAAATATTTTTCTGAATTTATAATACGAGAACACATTTGATCAGCATTAAGCAAACACGGCAGCCATCTTCCGGATGGCTGTTTGGTATTTAAACATTCATGCAAAATGTTGCATACACGTTCGGTTGAAATATTCACTTCATTAGCTATCTCACGTACTTTCAATCGACCATTGCTAATTACAAGAGCATGTGAAATTTATTAGCCACATCTATAACAGTTGTAGTATATGACGGTTTTGGACGTTCTGCACCATCCGTGCTCACATGGGCATTTTTAACAGCAGAAAACCATTTACAAATTCCATTTTATTCCATTAGACGGAGCATATTCACGATAACATTTATGTAACTTTTGCTCCATTTCTTTAATTGTTTTCCACTTGAAAAATAATGTTTAATCAACACTCAAAATTCTTCTTTTTCCATATTTACACAACAACGAAAACAGTTTTCTTGAAATGAGTGTAAAACATAACCTATCTGTCAGATTTGTGTTTAAATTTCACAGAAACGTGGCGGAAGCCAACTATGTACATAATCGCCGTAGCGAAAGTTTAGCCAACCTTTAAGAAGTAACTCTGACGATGCTGTCGTAACTTATTTCGTAACTGTGCGCTGTTAGCGCTTGGCGCCCAGACTAGTTACAGCGTACACCACGTTACTGAAATAGATTTTTAACTATGTATAAGTAAGCGACATATGTATGTGTATTTGTATTTACCTAGTTGAAAGGTCAGCCATCGCCTTTCTAAAGTTTTTGTTTTGCTGGATATATACGCTACGAGTATCGTATGAAGTTTGCTGCCAATTATCGTTTTGCTGTTAAGATACAGATTAATTGGTACAAACATTCATTTAACATCCAGTAGACAGCAAAAAATGAAAATTGCTTGTGATAACATTGACCTCACTTAATATAGACAACGACTCGTCCCTTGAGATTAAAACCTTCGTAATTTAAAAATATTAAATGCTTCGTAGGCATTTTTCGAATACAGATTAGTCCGTTTAGTATTGTACCTACAGGACAGTTTTTTAGATAATAACCTCGTTGTTATGAAGTTTCTACTTAGATAATTTATTTGATAATATTTTGAGAAAAAGACATAGAAATCAATTGAAATGAGACGATAATAATAGTAATAATAATAATAATAATAATAATTTATTTGTTAAGGTCACGAAACCTCCACCAAAAATAAAAAATAAGAAAGACAATAATAAAAAAAAGATAATAGCAATAATGAAACTATTAAATTAACAAAATAGTAGGTATATAATTCTGACACTCTTCTTTCTGAACTCATCCAAACTATAAAACTGATATTTAAGGGGGAGTCTAGTCCAGCTAAGGCCTTTTTTAACTGCGTTTATTTGAAGAAGTAAAAACCACCACTGAAAATTTTATTCGAATATTATATGTATAGCTATAGTGGTTGCAAGCGAAGGGTCCGGTCAAATCGGTTGGAATTCTGGAGGCCTTGAAAATTATCTGAAATGTAAAATTCAAAGAAATTTCGTTAAAGTATGAATGCGAAATTCGGATGAACCTCAATTTTCGAAAAAAAAATTGTCAATTGCAAAAATGGCGAACATAAATTAAAAATTGACGGAGAAGAGCGGCTTTAATTTTGCAATAACATTGCCCCATAACAATTTCATAATATTCGAGGTTCATCCGCACACAAATCTAATTGACTTTAATTTAAACTTTATTTGAAGTGAATCGGAGGATAATTCGACGAGTTATCTTTCCAACCAACTTGAAAAACGTGGTTTCGAGATAAACGCGTTTAAAGTTTATAGTATAAAATACGCTCTGTAGAAGATATTCGAAACTCGACTGAACTGTTCAAGATTTCAAACAAGACTATCCTATTTATAAACACGAACCGAGAACTTCTAGCAAAATCTAGGTTTTTAGGGAAAAAGAAGCCTGCAGCACATCTGCTCCGACCAAAACGCCCCAGCGTTGACCGGATACCTGCTTGACGAACATCGCTCCTAATTACACTTCAAGGTCGAATTCCGTGATTTCACTTTGGGAATATATTCTCCACATGTATAGGAAGATTTTAAGACAAAAACAAAAAAATCGATTTTCGGAATCGGCTGGACCAGACTCCCCCTTTAAGAAGCAATTATTTAACTTGCTTTTTGAGAACATAATAGAAGGTGGCAAACAGTTGTATATTTTAATACCCATAGTCTTAATTCCTAAACCTGTTACATTAAGAGTGTTCCCTGACAAATCTAAGAGGTACCGAGTCCTAGTACAATATGGATGATATTGAGCATTAATATTGAAGCCGGCTGTATTTTTATACATATAGAAAAGCGTTTCTAAAATGTATACAGAAGGTAATTGTAAAACATTTATCTCGCGAAAAATTGGCTTACAGAAGTCAGTATAGTGTGCTCCAACCATTGATCATAATATTGCCTTTTGCACTAGAAATACGTTCTTTGTTGCTGAAAAGGCTCTCCACAGCAGTATACCATACAGTATTCTGGAGCAAATCTTCGCATTATACACTGATAGCAAACATCAAATGGAAACCTGCGACCTTAGGTAGCGAATCATAAAATATTTGCTAGAGAGCTTTTTAACCAATCCCTCGCAGTGCTCGCACGATTACAATTCAGACCAGCAGTTGGCACTCAGAAAAACGGTAAAAACGTAGTTCTGTACATCATTACAGTTTATGGTTAATCACAAACGAAAAAGTAGAAAATAAAATTCTACATATCTCTCACACAAATTATCGCACTGAGATGTATTTATTTGGGAACTTTTACAAAAAGTTCTGCAAGGCCGGCACTGCAGCCTACATTGTATATATCAATAATTATCAACGGAGGGAATGTAACTCTCTCCAAGCTCTTGAAACTATTTTTCAAATTATGGTTGATCGTTCTTCTCAGTTAACATATTTCTGTCTGGTATAACGAATTGTTTGCAGAGAACCAGGACATCAATACAGTCCGACCAAATAACGGTAATTACGAAAGAAGTTACGACAGCCTACATATACACACGAACTACTCGCATACAGCATACTGACTAGAGTGGGGAGTTAAATACACGTCTGACAGAAACAGCACCATGTCATTTATATATAAACTAAATAGTGTCGGTATCAAGACGGATCCCTGTGAACTCCCATAGCCACGGGCAAAGCAAGGAATTGAATATTTTTGAGTTGGCCTTTTGAATTCATATGTTTAATTCTTATTAATTGAATTCGGTCGTGTAGCAAACCAAATGGCTACGTTTCCTCTAATGCCATATTGATTAATTAATAATTTATTAATAAGTATGACCAACAGAGGCAGTTTCTGCGCTATACTTTCTAAAGCCTTATTGTAGTAATCTACCTAATAATTTTGAATGAGGCAAGAATTTGGAGAAGTATCCAAGTGAATCGTATTTGCATATGGCAATTTGCAATGGTAAATGTTTGTGATTGCTCTATTTGGTATTGTTTACACCTAGAATCGTTTCAAACATTAAGCACAAGTATCGTGAAAGGGTATAATAATTATAATGATTTATTCCAAATATGTCTTTGGGTTTCTGGAGAAGCAAAACATCGCATTATTAGATTATCATCCGAATAATCCCAAACAGCGTAGTCAATTTTGACTATTACAACTAAAAATTGGAGTAACTGCTTTAGCATTTGGTATAAAAGAATGCCAATATACAGTAGAAGCCGCTTATTATAATCACGGTTAATGTTATCAAACGGTTATTGTTATCGAAAACCGTTGGTCCCAAATCACTCTATTTAAAACTCATTGAAAGAAAGCCGCATATTGTAATCAAAAGCCGCTTAATGTTATTAGTTATGAATAGTATCCTTTGTCGGAAAGTTTCTTCAGGCGACGGTGTCTGCAGCGCAACTCCTTTGAACGAGCCGCTTTTTCTCGCCGATTTCAATTAAAACTCTCATATCGCATATTACGATCTAACGAATTGTTATTTCTATATTATGAAGAGGTCATCTTTTTTTTGATGTACTTTATGTATAAAAGGTCCGTTCGTTTAAATGATATTCAGTTTCTCCTATACTCTTCTACGAATCTCACGTTCTACAGTCTTGTGTACGGGTAAATTATTGAAATTTCGCATAAACCACCGTGGTCATGGCAGAAGTGAATAAAAAACGTCGCGATCTATCGAACGAAGAAAAACGACAAATTCTCGATAACTTCGATAAACTTCCGAAAATGAGTCAAAGGAATGCTGCGGTACAATTAAAAATTTCGCAACCGCTGTTGTGTAAAATTTTAAAAAATCGTACAGAAATAGAAACGTGTGCGCGTTCGAATGAAAACATAAAACGAAAAAGGGAAAGATCTGGAAAGGATAATCAAGTTGAATCAGCTTTAAAAATTTGGTTTACAAATGTTCGCGAAAAAATGCCTCTGTGAATGGTCCTATCGCGTCAAAAAGCAGAAGATATAGCCAAAACTATGGGGAAAGAAAATTTCATTGCAACAGACGGATGGTTCAATCGGTGGAAAAAGCGAGAAAACATCGTTTATAGACCTCTGCACGGTGAAGAAAAAAAGTGCTGATTCGTTAGTAGCCGCTGACTGGATGCGTTCGGAATGGCCAGAAATTATTGCAAAATATCCGCCTCGGGACATCTACAATGCAGATGAAACAGGACTCTACTTTCGCGCGATGCCTAATCATACTTATTTGTTCAAAAACGATAAAGTAAGAGGTTGCTTATCTTCGAAAGAACGAGTAACAGTGTTATGTTCTGTTAATATGGAAGGTGAAAAGGAAGAACTTCTAGTGATAGGAAAAAGTAAGAATCCTCGGTGTTTTAAAGGAGTTAAAACTTTGCCCGTGGAGTATTTTGCTAATGCGAATGCTTGGATGACAAGTGTCTTGTTCAGCGAGTGGTTACTCAGGTGGGACAAAAAATTGAAACGCCAAATCGTCTTATTAGTAGACAATTGTACTGCGCACAAAGTGAATGCAGTTTTGACGAACATCCAACTTATTTTCTTACCTGCGAACACTACGGCATTGATACAACCATGTGATCAAGGAATCATTCGAACATTCAAAGAATACTATCGAGGGCAAATTCGAGCCCAAATTATACAAGAACTTGATGAGAATCGAGATGCACCTACTGCAGATGCGATAGCAAAAAATCAGTCTTCTAGATGCGCTGCATTTGCTGGTGAAGTCATGGAGGCAAGTTCAACCAGAAACGATCCGAAACTGTTTTCGAAAAGGAGGTTTTTCCAAAACTGGTGATGAAGAACCTGATCTCCATGAAACGTGCGCTGACATTTTACAAGGTATGAAAAAAGAACTTGTTTTGTACATCTAACTAATATTTTTTAATTTTTTTGTAGTTCAAGGTCTGTCCAAAAGCGAATTTTCCGATTGGGTGGATATCGACAATGATGTTCAAACAGCTGCCACAATGACTATATCAGACATTTGTCGGGAAGTTGTGGATCAATCGTCCGAAGGAAGTAATCCTGAATTACCCGAAGTAGGAGAAGAAGAAGAAGAGGAAATGTCTGAAGAGCCGCCAACTAATGGCCAGATGCAAGAAGCGTTAAATATTCTCCGACGTGGTGCACAATTCCGAGAAAGTAATTTTGATAGATATTATGATTTTGAAATATACATACAAAAATCTTATTAATAAAAATAAACGTCAAACGACGATCGACCAGTTTTTCGAATGAAATCGTAAAGTCTAAATAAATGTACCTACGTATTGTATCGATGATAAAAAAATAAACAAATTTGGTAAAATATTAAAAATTGTTGATTAATCGTTAATTTTTCCCTTGAATTTTATTTGTAAGTCGTTAAATAATTTGATTACATACATACATATTTATTATTGATTTATTATTGACTACATCAGCATAGAAAATACATTTATATTTACCTTCCGCTTACTGTTATCATTCGGTTAATGTTATCAAAAAGGGTTTGTTCCAAATTGATCACAATAAGCGGCTTCTACTGTATATCAAGTTTTGTGGAGGATACTTTGAACAGCAAACGAAGCACTTTCAATCGAGTTAGTGTATGTGTTTGCATATAGCTAGCAACAATAGAACAACCGCGATATACGATGCATGCGCCATAAATTCCCGGTCTACAGACTTATATAGATTCAAGCGTGTTTCAAACTCCGTTGCGTCATAGTTACACATGTGTGAGGCCTACACCACCTACCGCTCGCAGAGTAGCACTTTTTAGTAACTAGGCGGACAACGTGACTAGTGCATAAAAATGTCGCAGCTAACAAAAACGAAGTACCGCGCGATCATTACAATTTTGACAAAAGAAGGACATATGTCTAACAACATTCCACTGTAAAAAGGTAGGCAAAATTTTCCGTTTGGGACAAGAATGTCTTGAAGATAATGAGCGTTCCTATCGCTCACTGAAGTGATTGGTGCGGCTTGTGCTCCTAGACGGTTCCAAAATGATTTATTGGTGGCACGTCTTGTTTTCTTTGACTTCCATGGACCAGTACAGTGTGTGTGTACAATTAATACAACAGATTCACGGCACACTTATTTGTTGAATTATATATACTATGTTACAAACGAGTACAACTTCTGAACGTGATTTATAATTACAGCTCTTTGGTTAACTGATATATAAAATGCTACCGCACACTTATTGATTTGTTTAACTGTTATTGATTGAATGTTACTGATTGTATGTTATTGCTTGGCTGTTCGAGGTTGACTGTTTTGTTTGACTGTTCGAGCTTGACTCTGCTGACTGAATGCCTTTGAATGAATGAATTGTAATTGTTATTTTACTTTCCTGGTAACTTATTTGTTAAGCGGTTATTGGTCAACACTACTCAAAATAGGGGCGTTAGAATTTCACTTTCAACGAATCATTGTTGGAGTCCTTAAACTTCCACTATTTTACCGTTCTTAGAATTTTACATTTACAAACAGAGGGATGAATTTCCCTTTTCGTGTTTCTTAAGTCCGGCATTTATGATTCGGCTCGTACCCTAATAAATCGGGACGCGCAATGAACGGAGGAAATATTTTGACCAAATGTTTCATGAAGTATGAATACAAGCCAAAAGCCCTTGTTTTACAACTTATTGTTAGTTAAACAGATTTACACAGAAATTCTTAAATCTATTCGTAATTTCTACAATGTGTTCGAAATATGAAATAAAACCTAACAGTGATAATGCCCCAAAAAATTGCAATGATATAAGAAAGAGTGAAGGAAGAGATTAGCAGTAATGTCTAACATGTCTGAAACAAGTATTCGCCGAATTTTCCATGATCATTTAGGTATGAATAAGATTAGTGAAAGATGGGTACCGCGTCTGTTTTCCGCTCTCCAACGTCAACGTCGGGTCGAATGTGCATGTTTTTCAACACGTTTTGGATGAAAAATAGTTCTGTTTTATAAAAGAAGACCTTAAGGAAAATCGTGTTAAAGACGATAGTGAGTTATAATGGGATATTTTGAGGGAAAAAAATTTAGATTAGTTTTTACAAGAATATAGAATTATTAATTGATCATTGTAGTAAATATATCGAAGTTAGTTACGAAAATTCCTACATTGTAAAAAGTATCGACGATAAAGGTAATATCGCGAGGCATTTCTAAGATAAGATCGTCCCAAATCGCCCCCTTTTAACCGATGGACGATAAATTCGAACGCGAACGCGCCAAGGATAAGCAAGCGCGATGTTGTCGAGGAGCAACAAACTTGGCGCGGATCCGAGAGGGTAGTTTGGAGCAAATGAAAGCGGGGGTAACGGGTAGGGGGCGGGCACTTTGTAGCGCATCATCCCCGCCCAAACCCTTTCAAATATGAAGTAATGCATAATTTTCATTACGCCGCTATATACACGGCTATTCTGCTTTTTCATTCTTCCCGGCCAGACAATAGAAGCGACTACGAAGAAAATATAATTTCTCCGGGCGTATTTCGCTCGGAGAAATTCTATCGTCCCGACGACTACCCGAGAGTTGGAATTTATAAGAATTATTTTTTTCTTATATACGTCTCCTATTGACGAATATCCGATTTGACGTTTACGATCGACGGCGTAATTCGTAATTACGAACACGAGATCATACTCGAAAAAAGTTTGAAAAAGAAAATTGTTGTGTTACGTATTCAAACAAAATAGTTTCTACTTTTACCATGAACATTTGAAGAATTTCAAATGCGTATTTCGATTAGTAAATTGCCATCCTCAATGGTGAAAACGCAAAGAACAGGTGAACTTCGTTTACTATAACGTTCGAATCTAAACTATAAAGTATCTATTGTGCTACCAGTGATGTCCAAAGTACTTGAAGGCCTCCCAATCAAGAGAATATTGGATATTACCAAAATCAAGAAAGTCATACCTGACTTTGGTTTTAGACAACACCATGGAACCATCAAACAAATCCACTGATTGAATAATGCGATCAATAGGGACATTCAGGGAAAGGAGACTTTGTTCTGCTGGATTCTTAGACATCAAGCAAGCTTTCAATAAAGTTTGGAACCTAAAGCTATTTCTACTTCTCACTACAGGCACTTTCGTTGAACATTACGAGAACACACGGACAATGAGTGCAAAATATATTTAAAAAAGAACATCCTAACAAACTCGTAAAAAATCTGGTACAAAGCGAGAATGAATCAAAGCATCCTAGGAGATGCGGGCCAACAGATTTGGCAATTGTACTCAGCTTGAATTGGGCCTAGATTAGATTAAAATAATAAATTGTAATCAGATACTCAATTGTTATGTTTTGTGTTTTATTCAAGAAGCAGGAATTTATCGCATACGAGGGGCGCCTTTTATCCTAGGAAACGACCACTTACAATTAATGACGTTATTGAGATGTGTCATCGCCATTTTCGTAAAATTTAACATATGTTATTGTGAAAACAGTAACAGCTTGGAAATTGACAGAGTGGTTGGTTTACAATGAACGTTTAAAAAATTGCGCGATAAAATGGAAATTTCACGTTCCATGATTTTTATGATTTTAGTAATAGCCTAACTGAATAACAATGCTCATAATCGCTTCGTTCAAATTTTGGGGAATGGATTGCCATCAGAAAAGCCCGCTCGTAAAATCGGTTGTTATTCCAAAAAAAACATCGATCTGTGTCCAACACGATCGAAGAAGATCGGCATATGACTTACAGCGAGATAAAGGCAGTCTAAGGCGTATCGGACACTGCAATACATTCGATTTGGCATGAGCACTCATGTTAGCTGTGAAAAAGTCTGTTCCCAATGCTCAAAAACAAGTTCGTGTTAATTCGTGTAAGCAAAAGCTGAAAAAATTGAACCAATTGCGAAATTCAAATTCCGAAATGTCGACTAACCTTTTACGCTATTTTTATATAATGAATGACATAGAAATTGCAACACCAAGAAGGAGGTGTTGGGTTACATTTAAATAATAATTGTTTAATTTTTGAGATGAAGTGGTAATGTAATAACGTCACATTTGACAGTTATTATTGATTTTTGCTAACTTCTTCGATCTGTATTTATCGTTTGACTTGTTTCTTTCTCTCATTGTTAATTAACATTATTTCGATTGTTATTCAGTTGTTTACGTGTTTTGTTTGTTTGATCATGCCTAGAGTACGGCAACGAGTCAATTACCATCAATTAGGCGAATTCGATAGAGGTCGAATTATTGGTTTGCGCGAAGCTGGTTTTTCATTTGGGGAGATTACCAACCGTGTAAATCGAAACCGGTCTACTGAAGAGCGAGTGTGTCGTGCATGGTTTGAAGATGGTCAGGAACATCGTAAAAGGGAGACCGGTGCTTCGAGAAAAACGAATGAGCATCAACATCGTCGCTTAAGACAACTGTCATCGATCGATTTTCCTCTACTCGGGCAATTAGTGACCAAGCGTTTGGTGAAGAAAGGACGCCATGTAACCCTTAGAACAGTTTATCGCCGAATCCAAAGTTTTGGACTAAGATCATATCGTCCGCAACTTGTGCTTTATTTGACTACGGAACATTGTCAGCAACGGTTGCAAGGGTGCAGTGAAAGATCTCATTGGAATATTGAATGACGTGGTGTTGTCTTTAGTGACGAATCTAGATTTTGTTTAGGCAAGCACGAATCTTCAATTTACACTTGAGAGGCACCTAAACCGCGCCGTGGGTGTTATGATTTGGGGTGCGATTACTTACGGTAGCAGGTCTCCCTTGGTGTTCATTCGAAGCAATATGACAGCATAACGATATATTGCGGAGGTGGTTGAAGCACATCCTCTGCCATACTTACAAGAACTCTATTATTCCAGCAGGATAATGTACGTCCTCATGTAGCAAGGATTTCCTTGAACTTCTTTGAACAGGCCCAGATTAATCTTTTGCCCTGGCGTCCGAGATCTCCAGAACTTTCACCCATTGAACATGTTTGCGACATAATAGGTAGAGGGTTGCAAAATTTGCAGCGCCCTGCTTTCACTTTGGAGGCTTTGAGACATGAGGTGCAACTTGCATGGAACGCAATACCCCAAGACGAAATAAGCCACCTTATTCAATCAATGCCACGACGTGTAAATGAATGTATAAACCAGAGAGGCCGCTCCACAAATTATTAATAATGATTATTAAATTTTGTTTAACTAATAAAGATTTTCCTCCCAAAATTTGATCATTTATTACTATAATATAGGTGAATATTCCAACCAAATTTCATTCAAAAATTCCAACCCTTTATTGGTGTTGCAATTTCTATGTCACTCAGTATATCTAAAAAATGAAAACCATATTTAAATGTTGTACATGCAATATAGATAAAATCAGCTCAAGAAATCCCAGCACCAAAACAGGTGTTAGGCTGTGAAATCGAAATAAGTCTAAAAAGCAAACTAAAGATTAGAAATCTTCACTGAAATCATAGAGGAATAGCAAAATCCAAAAATAAAACAAACAGGAAGTCGGTATTATGTTTGAGCTTAATTGTGAACCCCAAGTATTCTTGTCTTGCTAAATTTTCCTTCTTTTGATCTTTTATTTCTACGTTCTTTCATTTCTTCCATAGTTACTTCATATTACTCTCAATGTTCATTCCAACATTATTTTCGAACTATTTTAATAATAGGAATCATTACTTGACCCGCATCAGGTAATTCTGTTGGAGCCAAAACAGCAATAAATATGACACAACTACATACGTATGCGTGCACGTATTTATATCCAATACCTAATCTAAAGAGATAGCTGCAATTCGACAAAATATATGTGTCACAATTTATCTTTTTTGCCTAATTGGCAACGTTTCGTTTCTGGTAGTGCTGATTGTTATTGTTGTTATGATGAAAGTTGCACATATGTACATACATTATTTTCGTAAAGTAATCAATAAATTCGTCGGTTTTGATAATCCTTGCCTCATGCTAGCGACCGAATTTAATTAAATGATACAATAGTGAGGTACTTGCCGATGTGCTATAGTACCAGTAAATATATCACAGTCCTTGCAATCACTATCTGAATTAGTAACAAATTTATTTATTACTTTACGAAATTACTGTGGGTAGTTATATTCTAAATCACTAAATTATACACCATTGTGCGTCAAAACGTGTACTTTACTATCACAGATAGTCAGTACATTTCTAAAGTAACTGATAATGCAAGGAGACAACATTCCGGTTCACGGAAAACCGAAAACAAGCAAGAAGTTTTTATATACACGTGCGTTTGGTTTTCCATGACCAATAGTATACATAACTAATTAGTAATAACTTTCTCAATAACCAAACAAAATTCGCGATGCGGGGTGTTTTCGTTTGGTTATGTCATGTTTATATTCGAGTCGTTGATTTATGAACGAGTCGTTGATTTATGAACAAGTCGCATTTCTCACTAAATCCTCTATGTCCTTCTGTCAGCATGGATCTACCTCACGTAGATCAACCGTCACCAATTTGTGCACTATATCGCAGGTTATAGCTGAGACATTGGATTTGGGTGGGCAACTGGACGTAATATATACTGACTTCTCTAGAGCTTTTGACAGTATTGACCACAAAATATTACTTCACAAACTAAGCTCGTTTAACTTCGATAACGCATTGTTAGCCTTGTTTGAATCATACCTAACAAACCGCCAGAATTACGTTTATTACAATGGATTCAAATCTAAATATTACGTATCAGCCTCAGGAGTCCCTCAAGGTTCGAACCTTGGTCCACTTTTGTTTAACCTGTTCATAAATGATCTCATTATATCGATTCAATGTCCTGTCTTGGCTTACGCCGACGATCTCAAAATCTATCATAACATACTTTCTTATTCGGATGTTGATCTTCTACAGCAAAATTTAAACTTAATTTTTTCTTGGTGTTCTGATAGCAAGCTCACTCTAAATAACGAAAAATGTTGCTTCGTTAGATATACTAGGAAATTAAGCATAATAAACTCAGCTTACCATATCGACAATATACCTATCTCTTGCTTGTCATCCGTCAGAGATTTGGGTGTCACTTTTGATTCGGCGTTGACATTTTCTGAGCATATATCTGCCGTTACTGTTTCTGCCTATAAAACACTGGGTTTCATTATTCGAACATGTAAAGATTTTACCAATTTGAATACAATATGTTCACTCTTCTACGCTCTGGTTATCAGCAGATTGGAATATGCGTCTACGGTCTGGTTTCCGATATACAGTGTTCATTCCAATGCAATAGAACGAATACAGAGACGATTTTTGAAGTATCTGTCGTACAAGCTGGACGGTTTTTACCCGATTCAAAATACTGATTAGAATGATTTATTGGGAAGACATGGTTTTCAATCACTGGCTTAGCGCCAGAGTTGACATCAGTGCCTCCTTTATGGTGAATTTGATTTATGGTAAGCTGTATGCCCCGGAATTACTGTCAAAGGTCAACTTTCTAGTGCCACGCCTTGAATCAAGATCGGGTGACTTAATCATGGTTCCTACGCCAAGAACAAATATTCTTCTGAAAGCTCCTTTATTTCATTCCGCTAAGAACTTCAATATTCAATATACATAATCCTGTAATCTCTGTTTTGAGATGTTTTATTTTTTCATTGTATTCTATTTTTCATATTGATTTGTAATTGATACTATCACCACCTTATTATACATTATATTTTTGCACTGTATTAATTTTCCGTATTATCCGTATTATCCATATTTCTTTTTTTGTATTGCCCCTTGTTGGATTTATTCTGTTGGGTAATAAATAAATATTATTATTATTATTATTATTATTATTATTATATTCTACAAAGTGTAGAAGTTCGTCGTTAGTAACCTAGGCTCCTCAAATGTTTACATTTTTCAACATTTAATACGAGCTGAAATTATTGGTTTGGCATTTAATCGATCAATCGATCAATCACTTCATTTATTTGTAAAATACTGTACAGAAAGAACGTCTTATGCTAAAAGTTACGAAATAATCTCAACACATTAAAATAAAGAAAAGATTTAAAAATGAAATTTGCAATTAAACAGTGTAGATAACATTTAGTATACATGCTGTCTACACTGTTTAACCTTCCTATACTCACGCATACGGTCTGTGAGACCGACTTATATAGTATAGTATACGTCTTTCATTTTGACGTGAGTATAGGAAGGTTAACGGATAAATAAAATCTGGATGACTTTCCATATAACGACCTAATTAAATTAGGTGCGTCAGTGATTAGCTACTAAATAACTGTGCAAAAGCTTACTAAATAAGCACAATTTGCAAATGCCAATAATTCGTGAAGGAAATTAAGTTTTATCAATCGCAGACCACAACTGCAAACTACTTAATTTCATCCTTATTGGGACTGCAGTTGCGGTCGGCGATTGACAAACCTTAATTCTCTTCACAGTTTATTGCTATATGGAAATTGTGCTTACTTTGTAAGTTTTTGCATAGTTACTTGGTAACTGCCCATTGACGTACCTAATTGAATTTGGTACGTTATATGGAGAGCCATCCAGAGTTTATTTTATTAAGATTTTGGCTCTCACAAATAGTATAGAATTTTTTAAGAGAGAGCATTTTACAACCTCCAAGAATTCCTGGACCATCTCTTTTGACGGCGTCTGTTAGCTGTGGTTTCTTATATTCGATTTTTTTGTTCAGCTAAAATTACTGATAGTAGAGACCATGATGCCCACAAGAGCAACTTGGCTGGTTCACATTAAAAGGATGAAGAACAGTAAGTTGGTACGATAGATATATAACACAAAAGAATTAGACAGTCATCTTCACGCAAGTTAAGAGAAGATCGAGCAGTAGAAGTGGAAGTAGACGGTCAACAATTAAGCAAACAGTTGATGAGAAGTCAATGAACTTGGAAGTAATTCCAGAATCTCAGAAGAAGGAGGTAAGAACTTTACAAATGCCGAAGATGAGCAATATCCTATGTAAATCACCTCTAGAAACAATAATTCTACAGGTTTAGAGCAAAGCAGAGTTCGAGCTGCACTTCCGCGATACCGTACTGACGAGTCCTAATAAAGGCGAAACCGGTCTGCGGTTGCAGTGCGCGATAAACAAAGCATAATTCCCTCCGTTGATAATTATTGGTACACCGTGGTCAAGTGCAACTGTCACGAAATTTTGTAGTGGCAACACTGAGTTATTGGTGAATCTAATTAAAATTGAACAAAAATTCAATGCCGTGAAGCGGGAAATTACTTTCTCAATATCACACGTTTTCGAAGGCAGTTCGCAAATTGAGAATGTACAAACTGCAATTATTTTTAAATTTGATCACATACTGAAATTAAATAGCATAAGATACGACGATTTGTTTTTTTTGGGAGTGTAGCTGTTTTTGGATAGAAATAAATAACGCAAAATGTCAAATTTATTTAGGAGCCAAAACTAATAACAAAACCATTCAAATAAAATTTTATTCACTCTAGCTGCTCTATATGACTACAATTATTCTGTATGCAATGTTACATCTTCATTTCATATTACAGAACACATTCTGCAAAAATTCAACACATACTTCTAACTTCTTCAGTGACTGCAAATTCTAATTCTTCCAATGTGTGTATGGGATTCTGGAATATTTTATTTTCTATGTATCCGAATAAAAACAAGCCAAGTGGTGTCAGATCTAGTCATCGAGCTAGCCAACAATTACAGCTAATTACTCTAATTCTTCTTCTACCTTTTCTTCATCTTCTAACTTCTTCTAACTTTTTGGACTTTGGAGGAAATCCTATCGAACATCTTCAACTACTTCCTTTGTTAATGTGCCTCTCTGCATGTGTGTTTTGCTTTACTTACATTGCCAGTATTCAAAAATCGGTTAAAAACTCTGTTTAGATGTTGTGAAAATATGTTTTAGTTCATATCCATTTCGAAATCCACTTTCCTAAACTAGTCGTAACTATTCTGACGTAAATACTCTCAACTGACTGCATAATTTGTCTTCCTGTGCCGAAGTAAGTCAGTGAAATACAAATATGGTGTTTTTGTGAAAATGCCATGACCTACACCCTCTGTCCCAAAAGTAACCGCAATGCGTCTATAAATCAGAAACCAGTGGCGTCATCTCTTGATAGTTGATTGATTATTGTAGTGGGACTCTTCCTTACCAACCTGACAAATTTTCATGACATTTGGTGCATAGTCAGCTGATACATCACGCATCCTGTGAGAGTGTTTTTCGTAAACGGTCAGAAAATGAGTCACGAACAACGAGTCAATATTAAGTTTTGTTTTAAACTTGGAAAAACTGCAACCGAGACGTATGAAATGCTGCAAATTGTTTATGGCGACGATTGTTTGTCGAAGAGACAAGTGTTCGAGTGGCATCGACGATTTCGTAAAGGCAGAGAAGATGTTAACGATGACGAAAGAGCCGGTCGTCCTTCGACAACTTTGGCCGATGCAAATGTGGAAAAAGTGCGCGAATTTGTGAAAATTTCGAAGAAATCGTCAGTGAGATTTATGGAAATGGAGCTTGGCATCCCTAAAACAACTATTCAGCGCATTTTGACTGAAACCCTTGGTTTGAAGAAAGTCAATTCGAAGTTTGTTCCGCACAAATTGACCGACGACCAAAAAACGCTTCGAATCGAACACTCCAAAGACATTATTGCACGAGCCCGTGCAGATGAAAACTTCTTGAAAACGATTGTGACTGGTGACGAGACGTGGTGCTTTCAATACGAACCAGAAAGCAAACGTCAAAGCGCAGAGTGGAGGTCACCAGAAGAAGGAAATCCGAAAAAATCACGAATGGAGAAGTCGAAAATCAAGTCAATGCTGATTTCATTCTACGATTCGAAGGGAATTATCCATAAGGAGTTCGTTCCATACGGCTCAACGGTTAATGGTGCATATTACCTCGATGTTATGAGGCGTTTGCTGGGTCGCATTCGTCGTGTTCGGCCCGAATATCGCGAGCCAGGCAGCTGGAGATTACTGCACGATAACGCACCGTGTCATCGAGCAACGATTGTCACCGATTTTTGGCGAAAAATGAAATATATTCGATACAGCACCCACCGTATTCGCCTGATCTGTCCCCATGCGATTATTTCCTGTTCCCTCGTCTTCATTTGAAGCAGAAAGGAGTTCGTTATGCATCCGTAGACGCTATTCAAAGATCGACGACCGGCATCCTAAAGGCCATCCCAGAGATCGACATGAAAAAGTCGTTTGAAGCACTCGTTGACCGTGCAAATCGATGTATTGTAGCATATGGAGAATATTTCGAATAAATACAATGATTTTTGTGGACATAACATACATAGCGTGCTTTATTTCGAACTATTGCGGTTACTTTTGGGACAGAGGGTGTATATATCAAAAAAATATTTATAATTCATATTGTAATACAGAAATATAACCTACAAACCACAACCGGATCTTTCAACGAATTAGCACTGAAAAGTGCTGATTTCTTTCTTCTAATAAAACAGGTAAAAACATCGGTGCTGAATAAATCAAGAGGCGCTACTAGCAAAGGCAAGAAAATAATAAAATAACAACAAGAAACGGCACTGTTATAGATAATGAAGGTAGGAATACTTTTGCGGTGCCACTACAAATTGTTTGTTAATTTCCGCCGAAATTTAAATCGTAACAGTTCCACCTGATCACTCGGTTTATGCAATATAGTCGGCAGTGCAATCCGTGCACAATTTTCTATGAAAGTTGCCGAATAAATAAGCCTCGGTGAGGTTATTTACGTGAGGGTTATGTAGATTTTGTTTTTTCTACTTCTTCTTATTACCATGTAATTGGAATATGAAATTTATAGGTTAGTGCTGTACGTCAAAAGAATTTTTGCTAACTGTCAGACTAAGTAAGTAACCATGGAAACACAAAAGATGAAAATGTGATATAAATACGTATACGTCACCCTTGTTTTGGGGGACTTCAAAATAACATTTTTCAATAATTATTTTATACCGAAAATAATGTATTTTATACAGAATTTATAATGATATGAGTAATTACTAGGTAATGTTAGAGTATATAATTAAATTATAAATGGAAATGATCCGTATACCCTATTCTTCACCACACACGGAATGATGTTTCCCTAGAGCAGTGATGGCAAACCTTGAAAAGTGGGCCAAATTTTGTTCATTATTCTTTTAGTACTAGTTGGTGGGTCACTAAGTCAGGGGCATCACTTGCAAAGGGGTAAAAGGGGATGGTTAAAAACAATTTTTTTGGTTCTCACTTTTGAAATCCTATAAGGTTTACATTTACAACTTACGTTTTACAACTTTTACTTTTGCAAGTAAAGAGCAAAAAATAAAAGTCGACGACCAAAAATTGATATCAATGGGGTAATACCATGAATTACCGCGCCAGGTGACACCATGCCCGGTCGGCAGTTGCCTCTGCAAGGAGTATTTGAATGAACAAGGGATGAAAAAAAAGTCACATCTATATATGTATATAAAAAAGGAGGCGATTTTGGGCTTACGTATGTCGCCGCACCACGCTCAAACGCGTCGACCGATTTCAGCCAAACTTCTACACAAGGTAGGTGTTGGGACCTATATGGTTTATGTTAAGTTTGGTTGAAATCAGAAATCGCATGTGTGCGATAAATAAATTTCAAGATACCATACGACCAATGCATGACGCATACATTCAAGACATGCAACGCGAACGCGAATGCGATTTCAATGAATTGAACACATTTATAAATTGGAATTTGTCGAAATTGAATCGAGAATAAAGACATGCGTATGATACCATTAGGGAAGCTGTACGAAATCAAAGTGGAGGAATGTATTTTTGGACGTCCCAGGAGGCACTGGGAAAATAATTTTGATTTCCTTGCTATTGGCGACTATAAGATCACAGAGTAATATTGCATTAGCACTTGCATCGTCTGGAATAGCCGCCACGTTATTAGATGGTGATCGCACAGCTCACTCTGCACTGAAGTTACCCTTCAATATGAATGTCAATGAAAATCCCACGTGTAACATATTCAAAAATTCTGGAATGGGAAAAGTTTTGCAACAATGCCAATTAATTGTCTGGGATGAGTGCACAATGGCACATAAGGAATCAGTAGAAGCAATGGACAGGACTTTGCAAGATTTACGCAATGGTCAAGCAATAATTGGTGGCGCTTTGATATTATTGGCAGGTGATTTCTGTCAAACATTGCCTGTGATTCCCCGTTCAACACCAGCAGATGAAATAAAGGCATGTTTAAAATCATCTCATTTGTGGAGACAGGTACAAACATGCACTTTAACTACAAATGTGCAAGTACACATACAAAATGATCCATCGGCCGATGCATTTTCTACGCAACTACTGGTGATAGGAAATGAACAAATTGCTATTGATCGTGCCACTGGCTTAATCAATTTGCCGGATAACTTTTGCAATTTCGCACCAACAAAACAAGAATTGGTTTCAAGTATTTTTGCAAAGATTACGCAAAATTATCGAAATCACAATTGATTAGCTGAAAGAGTGATACTGGCTGCGAAAAATAAGGACGTTGGTGCATTGAATGCAGATATTTTAGCCTATGTTCCTGCCGAAGTTGTAACATATCAATCAATTGACACGACTACAAATCAAGATGACGCTGTTAATTATACCACAGAATTTTTTAATTCATTGGATTTACCAGGTTTTCCACCTCATCGTTTACAATTAACAGTTGGTGCGCCCATTATTATGCTTCGAAATTTAAATCAGCCTCGATTGTGGAATTGGACCACATTAGCAGTGGAAAGGGTTATGCATAATCTCATTGACGCAACCATTTTAAAGGGGAAATTTAAAAGGGAAAATGTATTCGTTCCGCGTATTCCAATGATTCCATAAGATCTACCATTTGATTTCAAAAGACTCCAATTTCCGTTACGTCTTGCGTTTGCTATGACAATAAATAAAGCGCAAGGGCATCATTGGCATTGTGTGGAATTAATTACATGTATCGTGTTCACGTGTAGGCAAGCCATCAGTTTTCTTTATTTACAGTACAACTCAGGGCAAAACTATAAACGTTGTTTACGAAAGAGCTCTGCAACATAGGATAACATAGGATTTATATTGTAAACAAATAGAAATAAAAGTAGGATAAATATAAGCCAAAAATCAACTTTGTTGAAAAGCAGTGTGTTTCATTTCTTAGTTTGAAAATGTCTTATTTTGTTTTACCTGGCAAAGCAGACACAGGGTCCGCTAGTATATCATATGTTATGAAATATTATTCGTTAATTATTATTCGATATAGGTATAGGTATGTGTATGTGTAATAAAATTGAAGTATATTTAATGAGAAATCTGTTATTCATTTTCAGATAGTTTTTTAATATTAGGTTTACATTGCGTATAAGAAATGAGCCGTTATTTAACTACCTGTTATTTATAACCGTTATGGATCCAATAACGGTTGCAACTGTTATCTCGCTGGGTAAATCACAGGTATAGCGCGGTTGTTTTCTGGAACATAACGTTGCTACGTATCGTTACAACTGTCTGATCGAGACCACATAAACAACTACCGTAGAAAAATAACTTTCAGGCGGTAATTATGGCGCTAGTTAACATCGAATCGGACGTTTATTATAGAAATATTTTTTAAACAATTGTATACATTGAAATTATCAAATGTTGTCAAACGATGTTGTATAAAAAAATATTTATAAAAACTAAGAAAGAAAACAGGTATATTGTCAAAATAACATAATTCTAGTATAAATAAATAAAAATGAAACTCAGCCTATTGTAATATTAATGTACTTTTACAATAGTATTCGGATGATTAATTGCCATTAAATGAGCTACCATTAATTACAACTAAAATTATATCAAAATTCGCAGTAAATGTTGGGGTTATGGGTCATGGACGTTCATGTTGAAATGCCATTCAGTTTAATTTTGGGTTCTATTTATACTTTCCTCATACCACGCACGAAACCTTTTAAAGACTTAGTTACCCTGGGGGCGTTAGCTTCTTTTTTTAAGTCCAGCCAGAGACGTTTAATGGGAGAAAAATTTAAATAAAAATAAAAATATCAATTATTATAAAAAGCATCGATTAAAAGATAGAAATCAATGTAACCAATTAAGTCCTAATTACCAACGGATATAAGAAATCAAGGACACCGGGGCAATCAAAAATCTAGACCTCTGTGATAACGTCATGCCTGTGATGAATTGCGCTATCTATAGAAATAGTAAACATCTAGTTCCCTGGACAACCGAGAAGAAGTAGTAACCCTTGGATGGGGAAAGCGTCCTAGCCTCGGAGAGAGATGAATAAATGTTTGGTTGACGACCGACAAGCAACAACACGCAAAATTACCGAAATACGATTTTAGTAACAAGGGGAACGCCAAGGTTGTGAATAACGGATTTTGATGTGTATCGAATATGTCATAGAGGCACCTCCCACGAGTATCTTGCTACCAGCTTTTGTAGCCATTCGCCCTAGTTCTCGAGAAAATTGCGAAAGTTTTCCTAACGGACTTTATATACCGTTAATCTTAATAAGTTTAAGTGTTATTAATAAAATTACCATGGCGAAAAATATTATTTTTGAACAATTTTGCATGAACTTAAATATATTTGTTAATATCATATGCAATAAGATTGAGAAAAAAACTACAAGAGTAGGATCGCCAGCGTAGTAGGCCTGGAACTTAACCACCGCACTATTCTCACTTCCTTACAAATTTATTGAGATTAACGGTATATAAATTTCGTTAGGAAAACTTTCGCAATTTTCTCGAGAACTAGGGCGAATGGCTACAAAAGCTGGTAGCAAGATACTCGTGGGAGGTGCCTCTATGACATATTCGATGCACATCAAAATCCGTTATTCACAACCTTGACGTTCCCCTTGTAAGTTAAAATTAAATTAAAATAGAAATTTCAACTATATTTAAAACCAAAAGGTTTCAAAAGAAGTGACCATTAAATAAACAGAGCTTCACCTCACCGAAGAGAGAATTTAAGAGGGGATCCATAACAAGAAATTCATCCAACAGAAGAATCACACACACACAACACACATTAGGTAACTACTTTCAATATGTAAAATATTTTTAAAAAAAAATACTACTACAAAACTACAATTTGTTGTAATGCATGCTTTTTATGATATCGTTAAATAAGAGCTAAGCCGGTACAACATTGTTTATTACATTTATCTAAATTCTCAGTACACTATATTATTATTGATAAGTAGACTTTGTTAAAAAGGTGGAAGACGTGTTATCATTAAGTAGTGTAAATCGGACTGACGCTGTCACTCCTCCGAATTTTATTATTCAATGATAACTTATCATGACAACGTCAGTCCGATTTACACTGCTTAATGATAACACCCCATCCACTCTTTTACAAACCTTAATAATCATTAAATATTTTTTAATTGCATTTTCTTGAATGTCAAGCGTATTTTCAAAAATTATTGTGTTTAGAAAATGTTTTTGTAATTGAGAAAAATATTTCATGGTTTGGTTTTCATTTTCAAATCCTTAATAAAGACGTCAAATTTCACCATAAATATTTTAATATTTTCATTAATATCCTTAAAACGGTTTGTCCATTTCCTTAAAGTTTTTTATTCGGTTAATTAAAATGTTGGGTGATGTCGCATAAAGACATTAAATCATTTAATCAATCTATATTTAAAAATTCGTCAAAACTATTGTTTTTTCCATTCAAAAATCACCTAGCCAATGTCCACTTCGAATTTTTTTTTATAAGTTCTACGTTAGATATATATATACTTTTTTAAATACTTTTGATTGTCTATTCTTTCTTTTATGATAAAAAGAAGTTTATAAAAATCCACGCTTGGGTCATTTAAAAAGCCTGCGTGGATCAGTGTCTGACCCATGGGTTATAGGTCGCTACCACTGCGTTAGAACATAAAGATTTGATAAGATGCTATCGGATATGATGGCCTTGTTACAGGCGAAGCACATGTCCACGAATTAATTAAGCATCGCATAACTACCAGTTGAACCAACATGATTTGACGTGAGTAACGTTACACTACAATCCCTGGACTCATTACCAAGTAATTAATTCAGCTTTAATAAATGCTATCTCAAAAACAAAGAAAACGAAACGAAAAAGAAACATTAACCGCGCAAAAACGGGGACTAATTGTAAAGTGCAGGAGCGATGCCGAAAAAAGCATCGGCCAAAACAAATGAAATTACGACGGTGGTGCGCTCGCGTCGCGATACCCCTAAGGGCGTCTTTATTCGCGACCAATGGGAACAATTCGAGGGTGGAGTCATCCCTTATGATAGATGATAACCGTCCGTTTAAAATTGCAGTACAATTTGAACATTGAAACTGATAAGGAGTAAATTAAGGAAGTCGAAATTTAATTCGCCGAAGTTGACGTCGCGATCGTCCTCTAAGCTTCCGAAATCGGCATGGCCGGTCCATATTTATCGCCTTTACCCGGCGATCTGCTCACGGAATATATGTTCGGTAGAAGAAGACAGAGACGCAACAGGACCACGTTCAGTCCGCAACAATTGCAAGAATTGGAAGCCCTGTTTCAGAAAACGCATTATCCGGACGTGTTTTTGAGGGAGGAAGTGGCACTGAGGATAAGTTTGTCCGAAGCACGAGTACAGGTGGGATGATTGTTTATTTTGTCTTGTCTACATAGTAGCGATTATTTCTTTCGTTCAGGCTTTCTCCGCTTAATTTCTTCCCTAAAGTAAAGATTCTTCCCTAGAGTCCCGAACTAAAGAAGAGTACAGCACGAGTTTCATTTATTGTACGATTGGTATTCGTAGGATATTAACATTGTTTTACGTTTGTAATAGAACGAAATGTTCAGCTAATATCTACGATGAAAATTAATTGTGGCATGTCTTGAAGAAAACTATTTTTGCATAAATGAGAACAACTTGAGAGGATGTGATTTGGAGAAAATCGTTGATTTTGTATCCAAACGAAAAATTCGATACAGATCTGCTTTCCGCCCATTTCACATAGTTATTCATGTATTTTCTTACTTTACTATTATGTATTATTGTTATTATTATTAGGTACTATTTTTTTAAAGGAAGCAAATGTATTGATGATATTTTGCAATAGCCAAAATATCCATCTTCTTATTCTCAATATGACACAAGCTAAATTTTTTTACCATCATCTTATAGGTATGGTTCCAAAACAGAAGAGCTAAATGGAGGAAGCAGGCAAGATTACAGTTGCTGCAAGATGCTTGGAGAATGCGTTGCCTTGGTTTAAGCACACCCCCTTTGTTACTTACAGGTACACGCATAAATATTTCGAAAAAAGCATCCAATTCGTAATTAATCAAACCATCCTCGTATTTCAACGTTTCTTCGCGGCCCTTCATTTGAGTATTATGAAATTTTTCTAGGACGACCGACAGTTCCCGGTATACCGAACGACATACCACCACCGGAAAAACTTCCGGATTCCAGCTACAACATGTTGCACCATCCCGGATTACCGCCTCAGTGTCCTTGTTCGCCCGATAACAGCAGGAGCCCATCGAGCATCAGGAACACTCCGAGTCCTCGACCTTTATCTCCGGGAGGACCTGACGATCTATCGATCGCGAAGAAGAACTATCCTTCCGAGTCCTATACCCATGCGGCGCCCGGAAGACTTAATTTGAACAATTAGATGTCGAACTTGTTGATTTTCAATGTTTCATATCATGTGAGAATAATTCGTTTTGTATAAACTTTCACCTTTCGGCTATTTTTCTAAAATGAAACTTTTCTTAGTTTGTTGTACAAAGAAACGTTTGTCCGTTTATATATAGAAGTTGGGGTAATGCAAACAGTGGTAGTTTAGTTTTGCTTCTTATGTATATTTAGATGCCAAATATTGTAAATACTATTAAAAATATAGAAACGTATAAAAACGAAACTTGTCATTTTTTTCCTATTACGTATACAAGGTGTGAATTAGGTGATGACCTTAACTTCAGAGGGTGATTCCTTGTCATATTTTATGAGAAAAGAAAATCATATAAACCCAGTGACGGTTCTGACATTTCAAAGTTGGTGGTGTGCACGAACTAGTTTAAAATAAAAATAATAATAATAACCCGATAATAAAAACATACACAATATTTGTAACCAAAACCAAAAAATATCAGTAACATCAGATTTACAATAATATGGAAAATTCAAGTCAAGTCAATTGAACTTACCCTTATTTCATTTTCTTAAACTGGAATTCAATACTGCGGTCTTTTTTGGAGGCAAACTTTTTAACTACTTTCTCGTTGAAATTGGGTACTGAGGCGACGAATTTTTTTTCTACTGAAAGCATCGATAAAGCAGATAGGCGATCTTCACATATTGAATTTCTAAGAAAAGGTTTTATGTACTATTGCGGTAACAAAAATCGGGACAAGTCTTATAGGCTATTTTGACTGTTTTTTAGCTGTGTAAACCAGTCGTTTGTCATGTTCACGTCAATCATCTTGTCTAATGTCAAAAATAGTTTATCCACGAACGCAAGAAAATTCTGTTAAATGCATTTATTTGAAATAAAAATCTTGGAAACAAATCTTCTTTTAATGGAAACAATAAATTAATCTAGTATTTTTAATTATTTATTACCACGGTATCAAATGGATTATTCCTTAAAAACTGAATAAGATTTTCTTCTTCCATGAAATTCCGTACTAATTTACGACCAGAACCACTTTGCCTTTCTACAGTTCCCTGTTGTAATCATTTATTTCTTAATGTTGTGTGTGCTTTTGGGCACTCCAAATCTATTACCTAGTCTTCTTATGGACCATCCTTCCCCAAGTAATGTAATTATTTCCATTTTCCAGTAGCACTTAAATGCGGCATAATGACATATGTCAATAATGATTTCAAAATAACATAACTTTTGACAAGGCAAAGGCCAGATTTAAACTACATTATTTTAAGTGTCCCATTTTTGTTGCCGCAATAGTACTTCAAGGTGGAGTAATTACGTTCGGCTTCACCAGTGGTCATGGGAGTAATCGTTAGAATGTCCAACAACTTTTTACTTTCCGCCATTGTTTCTTCCAAATTATTAGAAATTAGAAATTTTAACAAAGGCACTGCACCTTTCAATCTCCTGCACTGAAAATTTGAATAGAAAACTGACAGCTCTGTTCGCAGACGTTGTTTTTCCAAAAATATAAGCTGCACATGTTAAGTCCAGGTTATATTCAGGAAATGAATGGTTATAATTTTCAAAATTGTCTGAATTCAAAAGCGATGCGGCAACCAAGTGGTTTGTAAAAGCATTATTTCTAATAACATCACAAACTTCTATACATGCAATACGATAGTCTTCTTTGCTATTATTTAAACGTCTCCTTTTTTGCATCACAGGGGACTGTACTACAATTTAAAGCTTGCCGTATGATCGAATCTATTTTATTTCGAACGTTGTTAATGCTTTTCTGAAAATTATTCACCACGTTTTGTGCATTTATTGTATTCATGTCCTTTTTTGCAGTTGGTTATATAAAACTTCAACATGTTCCACAATATAATGAAAAACAGTCAGCCAAAAAATAAAATTTTGATGTTCCAGAATACATCGAATGCCTCTTGCTTCTTTGCACATCACTGCATTTGAATCGTCTTCCAGATGTTTCATACATTCTATAATAGAATCTCTGTGTTCGTAAATCACATTAACTGAGTCGGTGATTACTATTTGATTTATCATAGTTTGAGGTACTTTGCCTTCTATAAGAGTGTTTAGTAAACAGATAAATTGCCCAAAGAAGAGATAGGTTCCGCCAAAGTAAAGGAACGGGCATACGAGAATTGATATGGCGTTGGTAACACTTCCTGGAATAATCTTTCTCATAGTGCCAAAAATGACTGTTATGGAAGCCTCTGGTGGAATCTCGTGAAAAACTTGCTTCGTCTGTGAATAAAACTTCAGACGTAAAGTTAGGATCGTTTCCAGCTTTTCGAAGGAACCACTGACAAGAATCCAATCGTCTAGGTAGATCTTTCGGCAACAATGTCTGCACCCGTTGAATGTGGTATGGAAAGAGTAACTTTCCATTGGAAACCTTCCAAACACTTTCATGACTGACACTGAACTCTAGAGATAATTTTCGAGTACTTGTTGATGGATTGTCTTCAACTTCTTGAGGAATTGCTTTCTCTAACTGTGGTGTCATTATATGTAGTTCTTTGTCTACCAGAACGCTCAGCGTGTTTTTTGAAAGATCCAATTTCGTACAGTCTAGCATGTTAACTTACGAATGTTTATTGTAATGGAATCTGTTTGTTAGGATATCGTTCTTGATAAATTCGACGAGTTTCTGCAGCATTTCCACCTAGAACCCCATAAATGAAATACATTTGAGCTAATTCGACGTTGTTCATATTTACTTCACAGGATATGATAGTGTTTGCGCGCTAGAACAAACGAAGCAAGTTAGGACTCATGTTTATGTGAAATTTTTCTTATAAAAGAATGACAAGTAATCATCCTCTGAAATTAAAATTATCACTATCATTTTATAACTTGTACAGAAAGATACAGCAGATAAAAGAACACAGCATGAGATCGGATCCAGGATGAATTAGAAGAAAGTGAAAATGACAATAAGAACTATAATACACTAAGGAATCCATGATTCCGGGTTACGAATAGGGTAAATAAATCGAAAGCAAGTGGAGAAAGAAGGATAGTATTAAATGAAGAGCAGTACAAAGGGATATGGATGAAACGTTGCGGAGAACTGGTAACTGAAAATCAACTTGATGAGATCATAATGACGAAAGGGTTACGGAAAAAGCCAAATCTAGAAGAAGTGAAAAATCAAACATACGCGAAAAAAGAACAAAAGAAATAATTATATAGATAGATCTTTTTACGTTTTTCTCCCCGATAGATATTTAGAAGTATGGGATTGTTCAAATTTAAAATGTTTGAATATGTTGTTTTAGCGAAGCACGTGTACCAAAAGAGGGAAGTAATTGTAAAATGAAGAACGTTCCTTTACAAATATTCGGAATTTGATTAAATTCCAGTCCAACGCTCCAGATGAGGCATAAATAACAGGAATAAGATTAGGTTTTTTTTCGAATTACCGTATTTCTCACCTGCAGTGCATCCTTTGTTAAACGAAGTGAATATTAAAGAGATCGAAAGTCAGCGGGTCAATTACATAGTTTACTTGCTTTTCGATCTACTTGCAATGATTCTAAATATTTCTAATTAGGATGCACACAGCCATTGTCCAACCTTATGATATGGAAAAAATGACTATTGTGTTTGTGATGAGTTATTATTAGTATTGTCTATTTTCACTCAATAGTAGCAGGGGAGAGATATAACAATATAAATACCTACATATAATAATATGAGAATAATAAAAATATATGTATATATACACAAAGTAACAAGAAAGAGACAGATCATTAACGGGGATACAGGATTAAATTCCGATATTAAATTGCAACATTCGTCCTTAATTTTTATACGAATGCGATTTTATCGTTTTCTTTTTACAACCAATACATCAAATTAAGATTAAAAAAAGTTCAAACAAATTAAAGCAAAATTTGCAAGGTGAAATATGTTCCTACTATCATAGGAAAGCCGCAATTAATTTTTGAAATTTCATGAGGAATATGTGGAGAGCCACTGACAGTATGCGATAAAGTGGGAAAAAATTTTTTAATTGAAAATTATAAAAAGACTAATTACATTTAACACAAAATCACTTCAAAACAGATACAAACATTCAAAAGGTAAGATGCAATTGAATAGCAGTTAAATCGGAACATCCGCTAATAAATAAGATATTACAACGTAAAAACTGTACGTAAAATACATCTGGGAAAATGTTTTTTTTTGTTATTTTTAACAGGTCGAATACTATTAAAACTACGAACTACAATTCCTAAAAGTACGTGGCTATAAAATAATAATAATATTTTATTTTAATATAAATTAAAATAACAAAATACAATTGGGATATACTACAATAAAACAAAAAGATAACTTGGTTAAACGTTATTACATAAACTTATTGCAGCAGAAACAGAGAGAGAAAAAAAAGAAAAATACATTGTAGATATACAAATAAAAATATATATCTATGCACAAAATTAATTAAATATTTAGAACCAAATTAAATTAAAACTAAATTAAATTAATAAATATTTTTAATTGTGACAAAATTATATTGAGCAACCTTAATTTCTCGAAAGGGCTGAAAAAATTGAGTAATTTTATCAGTTAATTTGCTAATGAATGGAAGTCTTTTGAATTTATACTCCACTTTGACATCATCTGTGAGTCTATCAAAAAGTTAGAATTATAAATGAGTTTATTTGAGGGAGGGGGTGGGGGGGGAGGGGAGGATATTCGTTGTTCGCAAACAGCTTAAAAAGCTTCCTTTAATTGATATTGAAAAATTGAACTCGATTCTTCATTACTATCACAGTGTTAAGTTGCTATCGGTTCCAACAGGTCTGATATCCAAGAAAGGTATACTGCGGTTAACCACTATTTCTACAGTAAACTGTATCTTTTAAAGAAATGCATTGCAGGGTTAAACGTGAGAATATTTTTAAATTTAATAAGCTAAAAGAAATTTTACCGGATGATAAATTATTTTTTGATAACTCGAAATGATTTAAAAATATATCTAGTTGTGACATCCCAACTGACATTTCTGATTTTTTGTCATTGGGACCTCAAATTGTAATTAGTGAAAATATATTCTTAAAACCGATAATCGATTTTGCAACGCTCTAGTCAGCTGCTCGATCCTTGCTACCTAATTCAAGAGTTACCATTTTAACGCGTTGAATTTTTAAGTTGTGATAAGATTATGTGTGCATTTCTACTATTTCGCTAAGTAGGTATCTATTATTCTATTATTTTGTAATTTTTAGAATAAGTAAATATGTGATAACTAGAGGCCGGATTATATGCAAAAAAAGTGGCAATATGCGCATCAATATGCAGATGTTTTAGGCTAAATATGCACTTTCTTATGAAAAATATGCAGATAAAAAATAGGAATAATGATAGAAAATATAATACTATAGAAAAAAATATTCTATTATGTTTGGTATAATACAAGTTTATTTAAAACATTTTACAACATAATTAACTATGAAAACAATTTACAATTACATATTTCTCAAAGTTTTCAATAGAAAAATTGTGGCGCTTGTCTGATAACATGTATTTATATATTGAAAAGATTCGTTCTACGTCCACGCTTGTTATAGGAGCATATTTCAAATTAGAAATATCCTCTATTATCAACTCAATATTTTCTACTGACTCACCACACAAGGTTTGAGCCATATCCTTTAGCTTTTTAAAACCCTCATTTTTTCTATTACACTTAAAAATTTTTCATACACAGATTTTCCCACCCTTCCTTTAACATCAATACATAACTTTCCAAATTTGTTTATTATTTCAACCCTCTCAACTAGCGACATAAATTGTTTTTCCATTGCAATATAGAAGTGGAAATGAAACTGTAGTTGGCTTTAATAAACGCCAACTGTTGAGGTATTTCTTTACTCGAATACACCTTTTGGGCGTCTAGCACAGATTGTGTATCGCTATCAAGATCCATAATAATTGTCTTAATTTCTTCATAATGATTTGCATGAAAAATAGCAACTTCCAACCATGTTTCCCATCGTGTGATTACTGGTTGAGGAGGAAGCGGAATACCGGGTATATATTGTTTGTAAAACTGAACTCTTAATGGAGCCTTTAAAAACACTTTCTTAACACTACTAATTAAAGTATTTACCAATGGGAAATGGTTTCTTACTTCTTCTGCAACACGATTTAGTCCGTGCGCCAAGCAAGTTGTGTGAATTAAATTTGGGTAAAAGATTTTCAAGTTGCAAGCTGCCTTCACCATGTATGGTGCGGCATCCGTTAAAAACAATAGAATTTTTCTGTTGGAATCGATTCCGGTAAGAAAAAGGTTGCCAGTTTTTCCTGTATAAACCTTGTTATTGTCAAATTATTTGCCTTTTCCAACTGTTTGGATGAAATTAAATAAGATTTTGCTGGAACCGATACGTTAAGGATACCTATCATTAAATGAACTATGTATCGGCCCACACTATCCGTAGTTTCATCTGCGCATATGTAAAGGTAATTGTTTGACATAGCCTTCTTAATGCTACTCAACGTTTCTGCATAGATACGGTGAATATAATTTTTCTTAAGGTGCTCTCGTCGGGAATACTATATTTGCTGGTGTACTTTTGCAAAAATAACTTGACATTTAAATTGTTAATTTTATGTAGTGGAATATAAGCAGACACAAACATTAGGCACAAAATTCATTAAATTGTTCTTGTTCCGATTTTTTGGAGGTTGATGGCAAACATTGCGGTAATGTTTGCTGACCCTTCTTCGCCAATTTCATCTTTGATAGTTTTGCAGCATGAGATGGAGTTTTAATATGCTGGTCGACTTCAAACTTTCTCTCACTTGTAACCTGCATAAAAAATATCACGTCATCAGTTGTTTTCTTATAAAATAAGTATTAGTAAAGATAAAGGAGTAATAAAAAACTAATGAGTGAAGAGTTTGCCAAGCAATCGGAATAAACGACATTTAATAAAATAACCAACACAACGCTTCGACAAATAATTTTATTTTAAAATGATTTTTATTTAAAAATCATCAGCAGAATACGGAATATCAGATATCCCGTATTGTGCTGATGATATGCGAAAAATACGCATGAAATATACATCTCATTTTACTCATTTTAAAATAAAATTTTAAAAGAAAATTATTTGTCGAAGCGTTGTATTGGTGATTTTGTTAAACATCGTTTAAAAACTATAGATTAATAAGAGGAAATAAACTTAAATTTTACCTACAATCTTGCAGCATGCTACGCAAAATACTTTTTCTCCATTCATACGCAATTCTGAATAAGGTGCAATCCATACAGGCACAGTCGCTATTTTCGGCATTTTTGCTATCGTAATTAATAACAACCCACAAGTTTACACTTCGAAGAACCAACGTAAAATGACGTTTAAAATAAATAAGATTGCTTTCGAATATGGGAATAAATTTCTCTGAATAACAAAGAAACACCTGTGCTCCTAATTTTCTGGTAAAATGTATTTTTGTATTTATTTAGAAGTCTCAGGGAATTAGCTTCGCCTTGAATTCTGTCCCGGTCTAGATGTATGGGAACAGCATTAATAAATTTTTGGAAGCGCTTATCGGAAAAGTATCGAGCAGAGGCTTCATAGAATGCTATTTTTAATTTAAAGAGGGCTGTTTAACTCTTTGTTTGTTACAACCACGACATATTTTTAGTAATGCCTATCCTAGAATAAATTACATTCAATAAATAAATAAAACTCGGATACTTCAAATATGCTGAATTACTACAAAATATGCAAATAATATACAAAATGCATATATTATGCAAATATACAAATTTATGCAAACTGCATATTATTCGGCCTTTAGTGTTAACAATCGAACAACTATGATGAATAAAAACCACTAAACGGAGTAGTAAAGAGTATTTTTGACTTTGTTTTTAGAAAATGTAACAACAATCTTTAGATTTTCATAGATACAGTGTATCTTGGCGTTTTTATAATCACATTTCCAAACACAAAATCTAAATAACAATAAAATTGTTTCAGTTTAGAAGCACAGAAACATATCGGCAACAAAAAATTTTCGGACCCCAAATTTTGTGAGCCCTTCTCATTATGCTTCTTTTATGACTAATTTTAAATCATTACTTTTTTCCAATTAATTTCTAATATATCGATAGACTTTCCCTAATGAAAAACAATATGAAAGTGGTGGAAACAACACGCGAGGAAACAAAATGAGCAAGGCCGAAATAGGAAAATCGACGCCAATCACGAGTTTTCTTAGAAATGGAGCATCGGAAGAACATTCCGCGCCATTTGAAGAAGCAAGCACCAGCAATGAAAATGACACTGTAGGAGGCCATCTAACTGAAGCGGATATACAAAATATCGACAAAATAACAAAAGGAGTTGAACAATCGGCAAATATAGTTACTAATATTACCGTTATTAAATATTTTTTAAAATCAGGAACTTTGAATCTCCTCAAAATATTGAATTTCAATCCATAGCTTTTCAACGCACTGGATGAGGAAAACCTGAGTAATTTACAGAAAAGCTTCTTGGGATGGATTGGAGATTCTTAGAATCTGAATTGGATCCTAATATAGCTTATCAATAATTTAAATCTGTACTGCTACAGGCAATAAATGAGTCTTTCCCGAAAAAAATATTCAGAAATTGTCTCAATGGCAATCGAAGAAAATATTCAGAAATTGTCTCAATGGCAATCGAAAAAAATATTCAGAAATTGTCTCAATGGCAATCGAAAAAAATGGATTACTCCTGAAATAAGGCGAAAATGTGGACTGAAAAGGCAGCTATATGAGGATATGCTAGCCGGTTTGGTGGATGACAGCGATTATAAGAATTTTAGTAGTCAACTTGCTATAGAGATTGAAACACAAAAACGAAAGTTTAATTCTGATTATATCAGAAATTCAACAAATAAAACAAAAGCAACTTGGGAGCTGGTGAAACAAGTAACTAGTAGAAGGAAAAGTAAAAATTCAGGCATAAATGACATCAAAATAGAAAATAAAAATGCTACAAAACATGAAAAGTTGAATTGTATTAATGAATACTTAATCTTAATTTACGGAACGGTGTCTGCATGAATCTTGATGATACAGGTATAAATCCTAATAACATATTTCTCTTTCCTACTTCAGAGTCGGAAATATTCAACGTAATAATGAACTTAAAAACACAGGTTCTGTTGGACATGATGAGGTGTCTGTTGCTATGCTAAAAGATGTGCATGTCAACTGTCTTTCCCTCTAACATATCTAATAAATTTGAGTTTAGAAACAGGAATATTTCCTGAGGATCTTAAGAAATCCACAATAAAACTGATTTATAAAAAAGGTGAAATATCTGATATAAACAATTACAGGCCTATATCTCTACTATCAAATATGTCCAAGGCTTTTGAAAAAAATAATACGAGGGCCATCCAGTAAATAAGTTTCCCTATTTTTTCTGCGAATGAAACGTTGTAAAAATTAATTAGTAGTGTAATAAATGGTGACTAGGATGCGTTGGAAGCGCGTGATCTTCCACATCACGCTATTCGTACGTGCAAGTCCGTAGCGCTTCAGTTGCCATGGAGCTACCACTGGTGAACGTGTCCACGTGCGAACTCCGTTCTGTAATTCGTTTTTTCACGGCGAAAAATGAAACTGCGGTCAATATTGATCGCAATTTAGTGTCAGTGTATGGTGAAGGATGTATGAGCATCCAAATGGTTCGCCGATGGCGTTCATGGTTCTTGGAAGGACGGCAAAACGTGCATGATGACGAGCGAAGCGGCAGGCCCGTTACTGCTACAGACAATGCAGCCGTTGCTGCTGTTCGGAATGTGGTGGAAGCAGATCGCCGCGTCACCATTGACGAAATAAAGATTGGACTGCCTCCTGGAATCGAAATTGGACGTTCTTCGATTGGAACAATCATGTCAGATGTTTGAGATTTTCGCAAAGTCTGCGCAAGATGGGTCACGCGTTTGCTCTCGGAAAATCACAAGCAACAACGGATGGAGGCAGCCCGAGCTTTCCTGGAAATGCATCGAAGAGATGGAGATCAACTGTTTTCCCGTATTGTCACTGGAGATGAAAGCTGGGTGCATCATTCAACTCCAGAAACAAAACGACAAAGCATGGTGTGGAAGAAGCCTGAGGAAAGTGCACCAAAAAGGCGAAGGTCACAATCTCTGCAGGCAAAGTTATGGCTACCGTCTTTTGGGACTGTAAGGGTGTTTTATTGGTTGACTACCTGCCCCCAAGCACTACGGTTAACACTGCGAGGTACTGCGAAGTCCTCACTAAACTCCGAGCTGCACTAAAACGTAAACGTCCTGGACTTTTGTCTCGGAAAGTGTTACTCGTCCATGACAATGCTCGCCCCCACGCAGCTCGAACGACCCAAACGTTGCTGAAAAACTTCAAATGGGAAATTTTCGCACATCCACCTTATTCTCCGGATCTTGCCCCAAGCGACTTCCATCTCTTTCCAGCACTCAAGTTGCACCTTGGAGGCAAGCACTTTGCGAATAATGACGAAGTGAAGGCGGAGGCGAACCACTGGCTACGAAGACAGGACACAGCTTGGTACAACAGTGGTATCAAAAAATTGCTACAACGGTACCAAAAATGTTTGGACAGAAATGGTGATTATGTAGAGAAGTAGTCTATGAGTTGTATAATGAAAATAAAATAACTGCATAATTGTAAATAATGTTGTTTATTGGTTAAAAAATAGGGAAACTTATTTACTGGATGGCCCTCGTATATCAAAGGATCTATGAATTTTTAATTAAATACAGCTTGTTTAGCAAAACACAGAATGAATTTATAAAGGGAAGATCGAGTAATTAGAGCCATATACCAGTTAATAAGCAAAGTGATGGATGGTATGAATAAAAACGAAGACACTGTGGGTATTTTTATGGATCTGTCTCGTGCTTTTGATAGCATAAACCACGAAAAGATGTGCACTAAGTTGATAGCAATAGGTATTAGAGGTACGGCGAATGACCTGGTGAAATCTTATCTTACAAATCCAAAGCAACGAATAGAGGCAGAATACTCAGAAATGGGGGAAGAGATGTATTCAGATTGGCAATTTATTAGGTATGGCGTGCCTCAGGGTTCTATACTGGGGCCACTACTGTGTTCCTCATTTACATAAACGATGCTTCAAATGTTTCTGGGCATAGAACGATATTATTTGCAGATGATAGTTCGGTGGTTGTTAGTACAAAACAATTTTTGCAAGAAGAAGTAGCATCAACTTTAACATGTTATGAATCTTGGTTTAACAATAATGATTTAAAACTGAATGTTGCTAAAACAAATTTAATGACCTTCGGCTATTTCAAACAAGAACGGGAATTTTTCGTATATAGAAATGAGCTGCTTACCACAGTCGATCATGTAGGATTTCTGGGGATAACATTGGATTGTCGGCTGAACTGGAACGCCCACATTGACAATATTTCAGCAGGGATTTCAGCGTATCATTATGCGCTACGTGTTGTATCATCCTCGGTTGATGTTAATGCTGCTCTTGGTGCTTATTTCGCATATGTGCATTCGCGGCTTCGGTATGGTATCATATTCTGGGGTTCATCTGTTGAAGTGTCGAAAGTGTTCGTATTGCAGAAGGGATGCCTCCGCAGTATATTTGGCCTGAAAATAACTGAGACATGTAGGAAAGTTTTTGCTGAGAACGGTATACTTACCTTGCCCAGTTGGTATATTTATGAATGTGCTGTCTTTGTAAGGCAAAATTATGAGCTATTTCGTGGACAAGAACTTCACCATAACTATGCTACACGTGGAATTAAATCCGGACACCTTCTTCCACCACAAACCAAAGAAACTTACAATTAATAATAAACAAAAGTGGCGTTACTAATATAGTTAAGGTTTATAATCACCTACCAGATGAACTGAAGAATCAATCGTCAAAGCGATTTAAAAGAACATTATATGAACACCTTGTGCAGGGCGGCTACTACAGTATTGAAGACTTTTTCAGTCATAAAAATTTTGATGTATGCAAAACAAAATCATCAATTTGTGACATTAGATGAACACCATAACTGTAATTTGAGACTGACGTTGATTTTGATTGGGAACCACCTATTTTCTATTTTTTGACGTATATATACATCTATGTACATATTAAATGAAACCTGTAACGCCATACTATGTATGTATGAATTTGTATTTTTATTATTTATATTATGTGACATGTTCTATATCATTGTACCTGATCTCGAGAACAATAAAGATACTATTATTATTATTATTATTATTTTACTCGTTTCCGCAATCACTAATAAAATTGTCCAATGTTTTCAAGATCATTTCAGAACCTTGTCTGTTGTTTGCTCTATTTAAAACTCGTCCAATCGCGTAAATTCCTTTTCTAAATCGATTTCTTAGCACCATTTAAGAACACTATTAGTTATGATCTTTACAGGATCGCCCCAATTTAATCGAAAATATTTCAGAGTTGCAACCACCGGAAATCGTATCAGAATCGTTTCAGTATCATGTCGATCACTTTTTCAGCACTTTGTCGTTTCCATTTGGAGCCAATTGCCATTATCAATTCTTTTGTAAGAAAGGGCTGCCTATACGACTTATCTGTGCTATATTAATTAAGTTCAGGAAACTTCGCTTAAGGATTAAATTAAGTTCCAAGGAGCTTTATGATGATTATATTCATCGCGTGGAGGCGTCGATTAAGAGTGACCCAAGTCGATTCTTGTCACACGTGTTCTCGAAAAAGACCAATGCCGGAATACCCAATTTGCTTAGATCTGCTGACGATCAAGTCCATGACGACCCTGTATCCAGAGTTAACGAGTTTTCCAACTACTTTCAATCAGTATACTCACCTTCCAGCAATTCAACCCTTACATCGGTTCATTCTTACCACGCATCAATAAATATTTCCAACTTCTCTTCTGACGATGTGCTAAAATCACTAAGAACCACTAAAAACTGCAATACTATGGGAAGTGACAATATACCAAGTTTTCTTGTAAGAGATTGTGCTTACGCTTTTGTGGAATCACTTCACTTTCTGTTTAATCTTGCTTTGAGTACGTCGGTGTTTCCTGATATCTGGAAACCTACTAGATTAACACCAGTTTTCAAAACGGGTGACAGGGGGTTTGTTGAAAATTATCGACCAATAGCCATCATTAGTAATTTTGCGAAGGCCTTTGAGAGGTGTCTTTATGTGCATTTATTCCCTAAAGTTAGAAGTTCTATATCTATATATCAACACGGTTTCGTTGATAGACGGTCTACAGTGTCCAATTTAGCAATTTTTTCACAATATTTATGCGAGAGTATTGATACTGGTGGCCAGGTGGACGTCGTTTACACGGACTTCCCCAGGGCCTTCGACAGGATTGATCACCGATTACTACTTTTTAAACTCTCTTCTTATGGCTTCGTGCCCTCATTGGTATCCCTTTTCCAGTCATATCTTACCAATCGGAATCATTTTGTCAACTATTTAAATCATCGCTCGGACACTTTCTCTCCGGCTTCAGGTGTGCCACAGGAAACTAACCTGGGACCATTACTTTTAATATTCATTAGTGACCTGTGTGACCGGCTACAATGCGAAAAAATACTCTTTGCTGATGATTTGAAAATTTTCTTAAGGATTGGGACCATTGAGGATTGCAGGCTGCTTTAATCTCAGATTTAATGTGACTGAAACTGTGGTGTGACACCAATAAATTACAAATGAATGTATCCAAATGCCAGATTTCAATAATAATAATAATAATAATAATAATAATAATCATTTATTTCCAACGGGTAACACCCAAGTACAGGAAAATTAATACACGAAAAAGAAAATATATATGCGAATACGTTCGTAACAATAAAAAACAAAAATAAAGAGCTTACTGCCACTAACAAAATTTGTACACAATAAAAAAAAAGCTATTCTACAAGTAAATAAGAGTATATAACAATATTACAAGCTAACAATACTACTGATAATATCCGTAAACCGATCAAAATGCAGATCAGCATTGCTACAAAACAAATCAAAATTATGGCACATTATATAGATGGGTGCTCTAAGCATCGCATTTGTTCTTATGCCATCCAGGTAAAAATGGATGGATGTCCTGCAGATAGTCTGGGCACATTAAAATTGATTTTCCCAAGTAACCACGGACAATCAATTTTATTATTTAACAAGTTAAGGAGCAATTTTATGCTAGCAACCCGCCTGGTTTGTAAGGAAGTGTAGTTAAATCTATTGAGTAGCAATGCATAATCATATCCCCTTTCTGGATACACATGGTGATTAATATACACTAAGTACTTTAGGAACCGTCGTTGAACCTGTTCTAAGTTTTTTATATGTACGGCATGTACGGGGTACCAAATAATCGAACCATATTCTAGCTTTGACCTGATGAAGGCGTTGTATAATAAACTTAAACAATCCGTATTAGTAAAATCTCTACAGTTTCGGTAAATAAAACCAAAAGTTCGATAAGAGCTTGCTATGATTTCATTTATGTGATCTACAAAATAAAAGCCAGCGTCAAAAAGTATACCCAAGTCTTTTATAGACGTACAACGTTGTAAATTGATATCATTCATAGTATAATCATACCAAATTATTTGGTGTTTCCTAGTGTAAGTTATAGTTTTGCATTTGTTCACATTAAGTTGCAAGTGGTTTTCCATGCACCAAGAACTTAGACTGTCCAGATCTTTTGTAAAGTAAGACAATCCTCTATCTTTTCAATTTTAAGGAAAATCTTCAAGTCATCAGCAAATAACAACGACTCACACTGCAAATTATTCACCATATCATTTATATATATTAAGAAGAGAATAGGTCCCAAATTTGAACCTTGAGGCACGCCAGATGTGGGAGAGAACATTTTTGATTTATGACCCCGATATTCGACATACTGTTTTCTGCAGGTCAAGTATGATTCAAAGAGACGCAGAAGAGTTGGAGAGAATCCCACCGCTGACAGTTTACTGAGTAGAACGTGGTAGTCTATCTAGTCGAAGGCCTTTTCGAAGTCGGTATATATGACGTCAACTAGTCCCCGTTTATCCAAACACTCCGAAATATATTGACTAAAGCAACTTAGATTTGTTACAGTGGATCGATCATTCATGAAACCATGCTGCGCAGGGGATAAGACAGATTTTATGGACCTATAAACATTACTATACAAAATTGATTCTAAAACTTTAGAAGTGTTGCATAATATGGATATTGGTCTATAATTTCGAATACTAGAAGGATCACCTTTCTTAAAAACAGGGCAGATACGAGATATGTTCCAAATATCGGAGAATGTAGCGTGCTTCAGTGTCAAATTAAACAAGTGGTATAGTGGTTTTACAAAGGCAATGGCACAGTCTCGTAGCAGAAAACTAGGAACACCATCCGCACCACTCAACAAACTGTCTTTGCATTTTTTTAGTGCCTTTAGTATTTCATCTTCAGAAATTTCAAAAATGTTAACAGTCCAATTAGTACTAAAGTTATTATCATTTATCCTAGAATGATTCGGAGTTGTATATACACTACTAAAATAATGTGCAAAAGCTTCCATTGCAAATATAGGAGTATCCAAAACTGTATCGTTGTATTTCACAACACCAGGTATCCTAGTATTGCCACGTTTACTATGAATGAATGACCATATTCTTTTAGGATTACTAACTACGGAATTCTGCATGCTAGATATGTACGTTTTGTATGCAGCATCGATAAGAATTTTACATATTGTTCTTAACTTTTTAAATTTTTCATAGTGATATTCAGTCTTATACTTTTTGTATTTTTTATGTGCGTAGTATTTATCGCGAAGATGTTTAATAATATTGTGATCAAACCAAGGAGGATACGAACGGATAGAGGGTTTCCTTTTGTATATAGGTACAGTGCAATCAAAAATGCTATATAGTATATCATAAAACGTGTAACAAGATGCATCTACGGTATTCGTGTTATACATAGATGATCAGTCCGCATTAAGAAGCGTATTATACATCAATGGAAAATTTGCTTTTTTAAAGTTAAATTCCTTGCTGCCTATATTTCCTTTAAAAGGTGCATGACACGACAATGTAACTTCAGCAAAACTATTCAGTGCAGGATGATGTGAGTCCTCAGACACCATAGGACTCGCATCTCTCTCAATGGCACACACAGAATTGGAGAAAACAAGATCCAGTAGGCGATGGTTGTCATTTACTACGCTATTAAATTGATTGAAACTGCAAAATTGTTGAAAATTGTTTAGCATAATATGTTTGCCGTCATTGCGAACAATATTAAACAATGGGGCATTGTGATTTTAACATTCACAAGAAAAGTGAATCCAGTACTTGAGACATGCTACTTTGGTGACCTCCCATTACAGAGGTGTGAGTCACTTAAGGATTTGGGTGTGACCTTTGATACCAAGCTTACTTTTTGGAACCACATTTCTGAGATAACTTCTTCTGCATTAAAGCTACTAGGATTTGTAATAAGAATTACACGGAGTTTTGGATCTATTGATACAATTTTACATATTTATTATTCCTTCGTACGTTCCAGGCTTGAGTACGCTGCTCTGGTTTGGTCCCCTATTTATATCAATCAGGCTCGATTGCTTGAAATGGTCCAGAGGCGCTTTCTCAAATATTTATACCTTAAAGAAAATAGTTCATATCCGACTCGGGGTTATCCTCATGATCTACTGTTGCGACAATTCGAAATGAACTCATTGGGAAAGCGCCGGGATCTGTCAAGCATTCGTTTCTTGTATAATTTGCTTCATAATGACATTGACACGCCAGAACTGTTGAACAGAATAAATTTTTATGTACCTAGAATATCTTCTAGATGACTTTTCTCTGTCCCCGTGTATGTACTAATATAATGCGCAAGTCTCCCATATATAAAATGTGTAATACATTTAATGTTACCTGTTATGATGCTGATATAAACCATATGTCACTACCGGTAATATTAAATTTATCTTCTTCAAGACAATAGAATAAAATAATTGTATTTATGTTTTTCTTTATCCTTTTGTCTTAAGATTACATTGTATATATATATATGCTTGATATATCTCTTGTATTTTGTCCTGTAATTGGATTGTTCTGTAGGGCAAATAAAATAAATGAATAAATAAATAAATAAATTACGGAGGAAGTTCCACTTATATATTGCTGGTTCAGTGACTTCAGTGTGAAATGAATTAGTGGAAGATCAACCTCTTTCCTTTCTACATATTAAGGTCACGTACATACTATTGTACTATTTCAATTATTTTATTACTATTGAATATACAAGTCCAATATAAGGATAAGGACCAATTATTCTATTTAGTTGCTTAATTTCCTATAATTTTGATACTTCATCCATTTCTTTAGCATATAAAATACGACGCGTTCTTATTTAACACACTTTATCGGCATAACCGTCAAATATGTATGTATTTATAATTGTTCACTTTATCTACATGACAGCGGAGATACGTATGGTAATAAGAGGATGTTAACATATGCATTGATTTGCATCCAATGAATTTTTACTAAATTGTTTATATTTATCGGATGGTGCACATCCGCTCTGCAATACATTATTTATTTAATTTGTCGATTACGTATCAGAAACTACATAGATACATAACACGCATACATTGCCCCGGTTGTGGTTTAATATCGATAAAGTTGTTTCGTGAGTGCGTACAAAATAATTTGGGTGAACTACCGTTTTTCTTAAGTAGTACGTACTTAAATAGTACATAGAACGCCTTATTGTTTATTTGTGGATTACAACAATAACTCCATATCTATTTTCCTTATAATTGGCTGTTAATTGATGCCTCAAAAGTTTAAAATTGTTTTACTTCGGTTTTGGGTAAGTTCTAATGTTCTTTTACGCTTTCAAATTATATTATGTAACTACTGAATTATTGGAAAAAATTCAATTGTGCCCATTAGATATGCCCTACACGAGTAACATTAACTGTGTACCTACTAGTTATTCCTTAATCGCATTAAAGCCCAATATTTTCTGTTTTACATATAAATTCCATATAAAAACAAAACGTGCCCTATGTTTATCTGGGGTCTAGGAAAATTGATCGCCAGCAATTGATCGCCAGCAATTTACCGCCGGCAATTGATCGCCTAAGTAACTTATTTATTTATTGCCAGCAAATATATAATAATAATAATAATAATAATAATCTTTATTGCCCAACAGGTCAAACCTAATAACAGGATAAATAAAAATAAAAGAAAAAGCTACGTGTATACAACCAAGTAACTACAAATAAGTACAAAAAAGAATTGAAAAAAGGTACAATTCATTAATATATGCAAATCAAGCAATCTTGATTAAATAACTAAGCGAACACATCCTCGATCCCAACGTCGCCCACAACGGAAAGAGTGTATACTGGTGCTCTTTTCATAATATTTGTTCGCGGAAATGGTACTGCGAATGTGCATGCGTACCTGGAGTTAATTCTAGGAACCAGGAAAGACATTCTATCCAATATGAAAGGGCAATCAATCTCATTGCATAAGAGTTTCCTCAAAAATTTCCATATAGTGCATCTCTCATTTCGCCGAACGATAACATTTGATAGCTGACCAGTAAATCTATTTGCGATGTACTTCTCTCTGGATAAATTCCATCCAACCTATTCGACAAAAATTTCAAAAATCTGCGAAGTATGCGGTCTAGCATCAAGGAATCACAAACATATATGGGGTACCAAATCAGAGACGCGTATTCTAATTTACTCGCCACGTAAGCGAAATAAAGAGACTTAAGTAAAGCAATGTCTTTGAAGTATTTAGATACCCTCATGATGAATCCCAGAGATCTAAATGCCTCTGAAGATAGTTTCATTACGTGACTCTTGAAGCAATGGCTTGAATCAAACAATACACCCAGATCTCTAACTTCCGTTTTAATTATTAGTGGACTATTGTTAATGTAGTAGGTTGATATGAGAGGAGAGGGTGAGCGAGTGTAATTAACCACGCAACACTTCGTGACGTTCAGTTTCAACTTGAAACGCCTACACCATTCGACCACATAGTTTAGGTTATGCTGGAGGTTGTTAACATCTTCTTGCGAAGAAATTTTTGAAAAATATTTATATTATCGGCACAGGCGAGAATTGGACAGTTTACTTGTGAAAGCAAATCGTTAATAAAGAAAATAAACAACAAAGGGCCTAAGTTTGAGCTTTGAGGGACACCAGATGTGGATATATATCATTTATATAAATTTAGTGGTCATTCTAATTGAAAATTAATTTTTTTCTACAGGTGTTATTTAAGCATTAAGTGCAGCTAGAAATGGAAGTTGTATTTAATTGGCTGTTATTTTCCAAAATTGGAATTGGGTAGTTACCACAACTTTAGAATTGTTTATACAAGAAAATAATTGATAGCTTGTTTTACCGTCTAGAATTAATGAGATCTGTTTGGTCTAATAATAAAAAATGAGTTTTATATTTAAATTTCTGTCTTAAATTATGATTAGTATATTTCTGGAATTCTGTAAACTACTAGGGAATAATACAGAAATAAGAAAACGCGTATATAGAAATATTTCATTTAATAGGTAGATTGATTATTTTAATATTTCCATGGATCACAAAAGTTGTAACAAGAAATTAAGCAATATAATTATTGGTTAATTTTAACAGAAATTCAAAATGAATATTTGGTTAAACTAAGAAACTGATGCCGCTGTAACCCGTTGGCTATCAATTGCCGGTGGTAAATTGCTGGCGTTCAATTGCTTCTGCGATAAATTGACGTCGCGGTAAACTGCTGGCGATCAATTGCCCGCGGTAAATTGCTGGCGATCAATTGCCGGCGGTAAATTGCTGGCGATCAATTTTCCGGACACGGTTTATCTGTATTGATCAGTGTGCAGTCCCGAAGTAAATTCCATTAAACATCTTTGGGGTAATCTGAGACAATCTAAAGAATAGAAGACTTTTTATAAATACCAGAGGTGATCTACAGAGAACGCGGCAAGAAGCATAGGAACATATTGACTCAAATTTAGTGCAGAATCTAATTGAAAGGATATCACGGCGTATTTAAGTGGTTATGCGAACAGTATTTTGTAAAAACAATAGAAGAAAGTCTAAATACATGGGAGATTATTCCCAAAAGGTGTATGGTGCGGAGGAAGAAGAAACGATACATCCGATGGAACAAACGTAACTAATAACGACAGAAGATGAATAACCACGGTGCGAAATAATAGAAATCGCTCAAGATTAATAAATCTTGGGATAAATGCGGAAATGTTGAAAGCAGGAGGAGAAAACCTCGAATACTATGATATCTTTATGATGGTTTCAAAGATTTGGCAGGAAGAAACAATGCCAAAGAGATGGAGAGAGTCAGTGATCTACCCAATTCACAAAAGAAAAGAGAAGACCGCGGAAATTACAGAGGCGTAGCCCTAATGAATGTTGTCTACAAAACAATACCAGTCGCAATAAAGAAATAAACTTAACAAAGTGGCATAAAAGAAAATAATCTAGTACCAATGTGAATTCCGGAGAAGTAGATCTGTAATGGACCAAATATTTGTACTAAAACAGATTATGGACAATAACATAGAGCAACACTTCCCTTTGTATGTCAACTTTATTGATTTTAAGCAGACCTACGTAAGGCAAAAGGAGGGAAAGTATTCAAAGCCTCGAAGGATATGGGTATAAGCGATAAGTTCGTAAGATTGGTGAGAGTTACACTTACAGACATAAATTTAGTGTCAAGAATGATTTGAGACAGGATGACCTACAACAATGTTCAACATAGTTTTCGATGCAGGAATAAGAGAGAGAGTGGAATACAAACTAACGGTCCGATATATAATCAGAGAAATCAACTCATGACTTATGCAGATGACATTGTGGTAATAGCCAGAAGAGAAGAAAATTTACGAAATACGTTTAGAAAATTGGAGCACCCAGCCAAATAAATTGTTGATTAACGATAGTAAAAGATAGGTAATGGGAATACGAAAGACAACGGGAATTCACCAAAACGGTAAAACCAGACTAAAGACAGAAAATACATGCATGAAGGGCTTACTGCATGTAATAAGGTCAAGAAATCTTTTTAAAAGAATACGAAAAAGGACATTTACAGAATAATAATAAGACCAGTGGTTACATATGGATGCGAAACATGGAAAATAGATCAAAAGGATTAGAGATGCGTTAGATATTTTTGAAAGGAAAGTCCTGAGAAGAATATATGGTGGGAAAAAAGTGGAGGTTCTCTGGAGGAAGAAGACAAACGAAGAACTGATGGAACTATATTGAGAACCGTCCATGTCTGGTACGAGGAGAGCTCAAGGAATGAGATGGTTCCAGCATATGACGAAGATGTAGAAGGTGAGGGTGGCGACGAGGGGAGTATTGGTAACAAGAAAGAGAGGAAAATCAGAATTAAATGGCTGCGGGCTGTGGACAGGGACTTGAGGGAGATGGGAAAAAGTGAGTGCAAAAGGGTAACAATGTATGAACAGAAATGGAAAAAATTGTAACCACGCTATGGGCCTTTTCAGTCCGCAGTGCTGAATTATATATGAATACACGATGGCTACACAAGATATTCATATATCAGCGTTTGGTTGAAACCAAACGTTGTCTATATTGAATTCTTTAAATTCAAAAATTTGTGTTCTAAAACAATTGTCAATCAAAGCAAAATATGAAGTAAAAACAATAACAGTTAAGTTACTAAAAGGTTTTTGCCCTCATTTACGTAATTCATAAGTTTAAAGCCAGTATTTAATTTGTTTAAACAATATTTATGACCGAGTCCATAGTTGTGGCGGTCTATTAGACCCCATCCTTACATGCTTCAAGTTTAGTACACCTATCCCCCGATTTACAGTGAAGATATCGCGGATTTTTATACGTAAATCCGTGTAAATCGGAAACAAACTAAAATGTGCATAATTGAGTCATTTATTTCAACGTAAAATAATACTAGATACATCTTTAAAAATATAAAAATTGCGGTCTCTTCATAAAATGACAAAAATATAAAGGTATATCTTTGTAATTCATTTTACATGTAGAAACAAGAAATATAAATTAAAAAATTCAACCAAAAATCTAAATTTCTGTTATCACTTTCGTAGACTATTAATCTTTTCTTCCTGTAGGATATGATATCACATTTATAGCTCGATAGTACTTGATGCAATTCAAGTTCAATATTAGATGAATTAGAAAAGACCTTGGTAAAGATATCCGTAATTAACAATTGTGGTTGGTTTTTGGTCAAATCTTTATAGACCTCCTTATATTGAGTTATTAATATCTCGCTGAAATGGGAGAGCTCGTTCAACATTCGGGTCATGTTTTAGAAAATGATTACCCAATTTTCGCCTTAATTCAAGTACGTCTCGGATGACTTTTCCTGTGAAGGCAACTGGTTCAGACTCCACTTCATCAGGACCACTGTCGCGATTATTTGTTTCATCAACCATGTCAACTAAATCATCCTTATCTAGTCCTTTGTCAGCAAAATCCTCGAAACCTTCTCTTCCTATTATATGCACTATCTCCGTTATCTGAGGATATTCATGCTCCAATGGTAATCTAGAATTCTCACCTTCAACTACATTTGGCCATAATTTCTTCTAGCAGACATTGAACGTTGATTGGGCAATCTCGATAAATGATACTTCAACATGCTTAAAATAATCATCCATCCATAATTGGGAGAGATTATCTGTTGATCTAACGTCTGCAATGAAGAAGTCTAAATCTTGACAATGGCCTGGTGCATTTTATTAATTAAAGGAAGGGCCTTAAAAGGCAACTCCTTTTACTTAAATACTTTTTGACGTCTGGGACTAAAAAGCTATGAAACCCTTCATTGAAAAGTGTGACAGTAACCCAGGCCTTCTTATTGGCCATCCAATAAACGGGAAGGTTGTTGATGTTTATTCTTTTAAGTCGGCGTGGCGTCTTTGATTTCTTAATAACCAATGGTTTCATTATATGATCGCGTGAAACGTTGCTGCAGAAAAAACTGTTATACGACTTCCTGTTGCTTTATGACCACTGATTTGTAAGATTTAGCTAAATAGGTTCATTTTGTCCCAAAATAACCTGAACTTATTTTAGAAATAAAAATGTAGAAACAAAAAATCTACATAACCCCTACAAGTGTGACCTCAATGAGGTTTATTTGTTCGGCAAATTTCTTAGATGATGAACGTATATAACATCTAGTTATAGCAATTCCATAACTAGGTGTTATACACGTTCATCATCTAAGAAATTTGTCGAACAAATAAACCTCAGTGAGGTCATACTTGTGGGAGTTATGTAGATTTTTATGTTTCTACATTTTTATTTCTGTTTATAGCGGAAGTGCTATACCGTACTGACGAGTCCTAATAAGGACGAAACCGGTCTAGGGTTGCAGTCCACGAAACACAAGGCATAATTCCCTCCGTTGATAAATTATTGGTATATGCAATGTAGGTTACAGTGCAGTCCTTGCACACCTTTCTGTGAAAGTTGCCTAACAAATAAACCTCAGCGAGATCATTGATGTCAGAGTTACATAGATTTTTGTTTTTGTATCGCGTGTTTTTAGAGTGTCACAACTTTGAGTTGGCATCACTGATATATTTGAGCACTCATTTGACAGCTGATAATTGCTTTTTGTTTAGTTTGATTTGAAATTTCAATATGAATCGACTTACACTAGAGCCACGCGTGCAAATTGTTGAAATTTTTAATCAAAATAATTGTTCTATTCGTCAAACTCATCGTGCACTTCTTCCATTTTATGGCGTACATAATCGTCCTTCAGAGCGGCTTATTCGAAGAACAACAGATCGCTTTCGGACTACATTTACTGTTACTGATAATGTGCATCCCGTGAGACGCCGAACAATGCGCACTGAAGAAGCTGTAGCCGCTGTACAGGAAAGCATTGAAGATGATCCTAATCAATCAATTCGTCGCCGTTCTCAGCAACTGGGGTTATTTCCTTCCACTTTGTGGAAGATTTTACGAAAGGATCTTGGCTTAAAAGCTTTCAAGATTCAACTTGTGCAGGAATTAAAGCCAAACGACCATCGTATGCGCCGCCAATTCGGCGAATGGGCTGAAGCACAAATTGATATTGATTTTGAATTTCCATTCAAAATGTTATTTTCCGATGAAGCCCATTTCTGGTTGAATGGGTACGTAAATAAGCAGAATTGTCGCATTTGGAGTGAGGGGAATCCACAAGCTTTTGTCGAAACACCCTTACATCCACAAAAAATTACTGTTTGGTGCGCTTTATGGGCTGGCGGAGTCATTGGCCCATATGTCTTCAAAAACGATGATGGTCAGAATGTTACTGTCAATGGTGAACGGTATAGGAATATGATTCGAAATTTTTCGTACCTCAATTACGTGGCATTAATCTTGCCGATATGTGGTTCCAACAGGACGGAGCCACATGCCACACAGCGGCGCTACAATTGATTTACTCAAGAAACTTTTGATGAAAAAATAGTTTCACGTAATGACCCAATTAATTGGCCATCAAGGTCGTGTGATTTAACCCCATTGGATTATTTTCTTTGGGGTTATGTTAAGTCACTTGTCTACGTCGATAAACCACAAACAATTGAACACCTGGAAATCAACATTCGAAGAGTTATCGGCGAAATACGTCCAAAAATGCAAATGCTGCGAAAAGTTGTTGAAAATTGGTGTTCCAGATTGCGCCTTCTACGCGCCAGCCGTGGCAACCACATGGCAGAAATCATATTTAAACATTAATTTCATAAAATTTTCTTTCCAATAAAGCCCGTTTCATTGATATTAAAAATATATTTCCTTGTTTTATTATGATTTAAACTTGTGTCACTCTATAAAAACACCCGGTACCCGTTTTTCTTTGTAATTTTAACTCTACAAGCTCTTGAAACTATTTTTCGAACTTATTTTATCAGCGCTGAAATCTGGTCAGAAGTGTTGGAATTTTCGGCTATAATTTCGGTAAATTTTTCCGAATATTGTTGCGCTTCATTTGAATCAGCAGACCCTTGTTCACCTTGCAATCTTACAATGTGTAAAGAATGTCTTTGTTTAAATCTTTCAAACCAGCCATGATTCGCAGAGAAAGACAGCTTCTTTTCAACTGAGGAAGCAGATGGTAACTGATTAATGACTTAATTTTCTCATAAATCTTCAAAGGTTTATTTGTAATTGTATTGGTATCAATTGGAATCCGCTTTTGAGTGGTGTCTTCTAGCAATATCCTTAATGCTTTTTCTATATTTTCCATTGCAACACCTCTTACGTCTGAAGCTCGTTTCATACTCCTAGAAGATCCAGCTGCTACACTTTTTCTAATGGAGTCCTCATTTTTTCTCATTGTCCTTATTGTGACTTCATTTATGGTATAAAATTTAGCAGCATCTGTTACTCTTTCTACACTATGTACACGAATTAAAATATTAATTTTGCTTACTAAAAATATAACTTTTCTTTTCATTTATTTTCCTTTGATTTCTTTTGGCATCTGTTGCTATTGGGATAGGGCAATAAATAAAAACTAATAATTATTATAAAAGAAAGTTCTTTTATTTAATATCAACGCACAAGAAAGAATACGGCCGTTTATGTTAGCGATCTATATACAACTCATGCAAAGTTACTTAATGCATCGATACCCGAAGACTGTTCATATTGAACGCTACGATATATCTGGCATACATGTGATTCTTAGTTCCAGGTCAGTCCCTTTCAAGTACATAATTTACGACGGGCCGATGTGTTTATCCTTCCTATACTCACGCATACGGTCTGTGAGACCGACTTATATAGTATAGTATACGTCTTTCATTTTGACGTGAGTATAGGAAGGTTATATATCAATTCATTTTTGTTATGAGTATGCGACGTTCGACTCGCATTCTTTCGTGGGAATATAATTATTCCACCAAAGTTTTCCAACAGTTGCTAAAAACACATGAACAGAAAGTTTGATTATATGTACATACAAAATGGGGAATCCCCGTTTTTGGATTGGAATAAATGGAATTCAGAATAGAATGGAATTCAAAAATGTATATAACCGCCAATGTTGCTAAGGGAACGGAATTAAAAAATGACTGCAAAAATTTCTTGTTTTATTTTTAATCCCATAGTTTAAAAACCGTGTAAATAAAGTACCGTGCAAATTGGGGATAGATGTATTTTGTAAAGTGTATTACCTTTTGTGTACAGTTTCTACGCGCGCAGTAGATACTCGCAAATATTTTAAGCCCTAAAAATTATATATGTTAGGATGATTGACAACTTTCCAAAAACAAGCCGGACAACAAGTAAATGTTTCCCATCGACTACAATTGCGCACGTCGAAAAAACTCGTCAATTTTCATATCTAGCACGCATTAATAAATTAACTGTACTATGTCGATAAACTTGACATTACGACTGACCTTGTGCCCGAAGTAAAACGTTCACATTTCGTCCGGAAAACCGCTATACGCGGAAAACGGGTACTCGCGCGAATTACAACGGTCGCAACGTACATACATACATACGTTGTAAATGTAATCTTCATCGAAGAAGGAAGAATTGGGTGTAATGAGGAACATCTCGTTTCAATCTCCGAGTCCGTCGTGTTATTCGTTCGATCAAAAATTTAAACGCGAACGCATCGGCGAGCTAATAAGTTGAATGCGGACGGTTATCTCTGGTTTTATTGGTCACACAGATACAGATTGCCTTAATCTTCGATGTATGTATGAAGTACCAACGTCGAGGTGATGTTGCAATTGCCAATAGTAATGAACGGCTGATCCTTCCGATGAATAAGTAACTTGGCCTTTTGTTGTAGTGTATCTTCGACGATGAAGGAGATTGCGATAGGTGTAGCGATTGCGGTTTACTGCACGATTGCTTCCTGCTCCGGAAATAATGCCAGGTAGGTCGAATTTACTTATTTATTATATTTAGATTTATTTAAGCGATTTTTATTTTTATCATTAGTAAACAGAGACGAGATAAATTTAATAGCTAATATTGCGATCAATTGGCGATAAACGATCGCACGTTATGCAACTCGCAGTTGATTATTCTATTTCTATTTTACAAAGAAAAAGAAACATTTCTAAATAACAATAAAGTGTCCACGACACACAATATAAAAAGATACACAATCGCTCGTAAACGCGCACGTTTTGTTTCCTAATTGGCTTCTAGCTATAAAAAGCGAAAATTGCAAAGTGCATTCCTCGGTTGCAATTTTACAAACATCCTATATTTACGCTTGTTTCCTTATGTATGGGGAAAGACATGTATATAGCTACATCAGTAAAAATACCATGACGTGTCCAATACTTCGATGAAAAGTAACTTTATTTCCAACAACACCCACGCTACTACAATTTTATACACAAATACCATTTTATTATTTTATTTTTTAATTGCTTATAACTTATATTATTAATTACTGTCGCAACTTCTAGCACGTCGATTATTTCTTAAAAATTACTTACAAGGGAAGATCCTGAACCCGGAAATTCAAAAATATTTGAAACTTTGGGAATATATACAACATATATAGGTGTGCTATACACAATTTTTTTTTTGTGCCGACATTCACTTTGAAGGGTGAAACACCCCATCGAAAATTGACGGATTTTCAATTTTCTCCACACAACTCCTGTAAAAGAAAGATAGAAGATAGGTGTAAAATGCAATAGTTGCAGCATACATCAAGATCTTTCAAAATATGTGACTATCATATATACAGAGTATTCCGTTAAGCCTTGCGCTTATACTGCAGATGTTTTTGTAACAATACAAAGAAAAGTTTGAGATATAATTTGTGTGAATTTTAATTCTGCTTAAAACTATGTAGGGTGTTCTAATGTACAGAGTGTTCCAGAAGTAAATATCACCCTATCCTTGGTTATATCTAACAGAACTTCATATATTATATTATAATATATATGTATATATATTATTAAATACTTATTGCAAGGAATGATCTCAACCCCGCAAATTTAAAATATGAAATTTGAGAATATGTAAACCACATATAGAGGTGCGATACGAATTTTTGCTGCAAAGTTAATGAAATTTACTGAATATCTTTGCGGTACTATATTTATTAGATAAGACATTGTTTTGTTTGATAATAACATCCAAAGTATTGGTTTTGGAAATATGTAGGAGACATATGTAATGCGCAATTTATTAATTTGATTTAATCACTCGCTGTTGTAAGAGGAAAAGGTTAGTTTTTTAGACCAAAGTTATATCTTACAATTAATCGATTTTATTAAGCTATAACAAATATATCAATATTTTTAACATTTTAAGCAATACAAATATTGATAAGTACATCAATATAATTTATATGTGATTAGCTGATTAGTCATAAAGTATAAGATATATAGGAAATTTTTGTAGATAACACTTTGCATCTTTTGGTCATATTTATTATGTAGTGAAATACTGGCAAATGAATAATTATTCTGTATGGTGATGAAATTCTTCAAAGAAATGTTTAAAACATAGGAATTCGTTGCACCACGCACATCGTAAGATGGCCTGGGCACCGCATATGGAACAGCTAGCAGTATGTATAAAATCCTGTTGTCTAAAAGCAAAGCTACCGGATTTTCAAACCGGTTTTTGATCCATGTATCCACTTTTGTATCAAGCATAAGCAAATACATCGTGATACTTTGGTGCCGAAAGTTGGTTGTGAATAAGGGACTGTAATTTGATAACATTATTGCGTTCATGCAATACAATATCATAACCAAACAGTAGCACAAGATCGGAAAATTTTCTTACAAAATTTTTCCATATGCGGAAACCATATACATCTAGTGGTTGTATCATTGTCGTAGTTTTTTTCGGTATCGTCAATATTTCAACATGCTTGTTTGATGGTATACTCTTTTGCAATGTAGTAGGACAATGACCAGTCCAAGAGTCCAAGAATAACACACTCTGAGCTCCCACATTTGGCACATACACACGGGTGAGCCATTCATTAAACAGTTCTTTTGTTAATTTTCCCGACGTTGAAGCAGTTACATAAACATTCCACGGTTCAAACAAAGACTGTGTTACACGCGGACCGAAACTACCACTTTGTTCTTTCATGACAATAAATAGAGGGGAAAGAAGTTTTCCAGAAGCTGATATTGTGGGAAGTATGGTATAACTATGTGTTGTTGCGGATATTGACTGCACATCTGCTGTAACCCTTTTTGAACCTTGCACAGCTAACGTGCGACCAGAATGAAGCTCTAGATTAAAGCCACTTTCATCGGCATTGAATGTATTATCTTCTCCGACTTGGTTTATGTCATCTTTACGTGGCTAACAAATGTTGAAGCGATTTCATTCAGCTTTTCGGAATCTGTACCATATGATCGCGTAATAAATTTATTTATTTTTCTTGAAACTATTCTATACGCTTTCTTAAAATTCCAGACCCAATGCCGGGATGCTTTAAAGTTTTCTAAATCTATTCCTTGATTAGCTTGCAAAGCCCATCTTTGAATGTCCAAATCATGAATAATATCACCCGAATCAATACTCTCTCCAAACTTATTATAAACGGATTCCGAAATTTGTAGCAATTTTTCCCGTCGTGTGCCTCCCCGGTTTACTGTTTCTTCCCATCTAGAACAAATAAAAGAAAATAAAGACAAATCGTTGTTATATTAAATGGAGTTCACTGTTTACCTGTACAATTGTTGGAGAGTTGAAACTTTTCGAATTTTCTTTTGGACGGTTGCTAACGTAAGTCGCTTCGTTTTCCCACTTTTCCAGTATTCAACAGCTTTGGTTTTATATTCCAAAGTGACAATACCGCCTTCTTCTGGAACACACTGTTCGTCTTCAGCTTCCATCGCTTCTAAAATTTCTTCGCGTGTAGGTGCGTATACATCATCTACGAAGTCTACGGAATGTGGTCTAACTGGATTCAAAAATTCTAGTGTTGTGTCAATTTCCAGCGAAAATGAAGTATCTTTTTGAAAGTCAAGAAGCATATCCTTTATTATGCCTGTGTAATTCCACTTCGTGGTTATTCACAGGTGTTGGATTATTGTTATTGGCAACGTCAAATGTTACCATGAGCAAGCGAATTACATTTAAAGTATTTACGACAACCATTTTCAGCACCACAGGTTTGTTACACAGTCAAACAACAAATACTATTAATGTCAGGTGGGGAATTTATATAAGCAACGTTATCATTTATCATTGCATTTGGTTGATTATTGCGTTTTTATAAAAACATGTTTACACCATTAGATTAGAATATTATTATCACACAAAACAATGTCTTATCTAATAAATATAGTACCGCATAGATATACAGTAAATTTCATTAACTTTGCAGCAAAAATTCGTATCGCACCTCTATATGTGGTTTACATATTTTCAAATTTCATATTTTAAATTTGCGGGGTTGAGATCATTCCTTGCAATAAGTATTTAATAATATATATACATATATATTATAATATAATATATGAAGTTCTGTTAGATATAACCAAGGATAGGGTGATATTTACTTCTGGAACACTCTGTACATTAGAACACCCTACATAGTTTTAAGCAGAATTAAAATTCACACAAATTATATCTCAAACTTTTCTTTGTATTGTTACAAAAACATCTGCAGTATAAGCGCAAGGCTTAACGGAACACTCTGTATATATGATAGTCACATATTTTGAAAGATCTTGATGTATGCTGCAACTATTGCATTTACACCTATCTTCTATCTTTCTTTTTACTGGAGTTGTGTGGAGAAAATTGAAAATCCGTCAATTTTCGATGGGGTGTTTCACCCCTTCAAAGTGAATGTCGGCACAAAAAATTGCGTATAGCACACCTATATATGTTGTATATATTCCCAAAGTTTCAAATTTTTTTGAATTTCCGGGTTCGGGATCTTCCTTTGTTAGTCGCGTAGTACACGGGTGACAAGTTCATCACCTTCAATTTTTTTTCTGTCCGTTACTGAAATACAACCAGTGCACTCAAAATTAATAATGGATCCTATCTAACATAAAAGCACACATAGATTTACTTGGACACCACCTACGAGACAGTTAAATTCTATAATTGGTTGTATAATACCATCACAAGACGGATGTTAAAGTAAAGGATGTATATTGTACTGAGAGTTTAGTTAAATTTTTTTTTAATTAATAATGTAAATTGCACCGGTCTAGCTCGTAGATAAAATATAAAAGCATAAATTTTACAATAGAAAGGCTTGCTTTCATCTATCTCTAACTTATGTTGAAATCTTATATCTGCTACTGCATTGCTTTCATCTATTAAACATTTGTATTCATTAAATAAATTTATAAGAAAATTTTCATTATCTTTTATACCACAATCAAATTTTCTAAGTTCATTTTCATTCATTTGATTCAATTTCACCCTTTCATCCTTCTCACATTCTTGGTCATCCTCAGTCGCTTGGCATTTAAATCCATTCAATATTATATTTTCGTCTTTCTCATCAAACTTTAAAGTATCTGTAAACTTAAATATATTTTAATATAATAATAATTTATATAATTATGTCATATTTTAAATTATCCAAAATAATAAACTAATGGTTGCACTCTACCTTATTCATCATTATACGAGGGTTGCCTTTTATATTTCGGGATTAGAGAACAAAAGCAAATATTAATCATCGAAAATCACTTTATTTGTTTTTCAAAATATTCCCCATGAAGATCTATGGGTCATTCTTTTATAAACCGTACGGATTTGAGGAAAAAAATTATCACTTTTTTTAATGACATACAATTTTTTCCAACATCTTCTTATTAATTTAAACGACACGTATATCGGGATTTTGTTTGCAAATGTGTATTTTTGAAAATATGTGTATTTCGTGTTTTAATCGTTTGCTGGATTCTCTAATATTCAAAATTCATTATCTCCGGTTCTACTGAACGGATCGTTCTCGTTCTTAAGGCATTGAAAACCCTGTTATGTCAGCTTTCTATTCGCATGCTAAAAATATTCCTTCATCGTTATTCAGTACAAAATAATAACAATTGAATTGTTTAAATGATGTTTTCATAATTATGCCCACAACGTATGAAATTGAAAAAAATACCATATATTCGTTATGTCTCATTCTAGAAGACCCAGTTTTGAAAAAGTGGGTTCTCTATTCAGTCAGAAGATATTAAATAATATCGAACGCGCGCCGTGCCGCATTCGAACGTGTTTAAGCTTGTGATCAGCCTTATTCGACACTCTGCGATACATTTCATTGTTTCAAAGCCTACCGAGTGCATGTAATGCTCCTTCGTGTGTTCATAACCTACAAGTTCGGTGAAAAGTGTAAAGTTTAAACGAAAGAATGTCAAACTCATCCAAATTGTTGGCAGGGTCAAGAATCCGAACGGATAGATGCTTTAATCCGTTTAATTTGTCTCCTCATCCGACAATACAAAATCAAGCGAGCCTTAGAAAAGTTCTGCGGCAACATTTATTGTTATTGAAAGAACCAATAACAGAAAAGTGTCTGAGACAGAAAATTTGTAATACGTGTCGCCGTAAATTGTCGAAATTGCATAAAGATAATGAAAATAACAACGTTCTTCAATCTAACCAGAAGGTATGTTTTATTATCATCTATATTTCACAATCACATGTTTGATGTGCGTACGAATATTCTAGTATGAAGAAGTTGATGATTTGATCTGTACCACCTCAACAAATAATGAAGCGTTCGGCGAAGATTATGAGGACGTGGATCAGGTTCCGGAAAGTCCTTCATCGTTCGAGACAGAGGAAGAAGTGATTCATGAAGCGATTGATGCAATCAATAAGGGTTTATGTTTGATTGGAACTTCACCAATAAAAAAAAGAAAGTTTCTCAGAAGTTCTATTCGAAAGAGAAAATAAACATTTCTGAAGCGATGTCAGAAAGGATTTTCCATACTACGATTAATGTGAATGATAGCATTGTTGAGCAAAATGATGGAAATGATATCTTGAGAATTTTAAAGGACGAATTCAATGCAACTACAGAGCGTCCAACGAAAATGAAAATTTTGACCATTTTTAAAGAATGGTCTTTTCGAAAAATCCAACATCATCTTCCTACCGCTACGATTCACATGATCACTGTTGCGAAGAAAAATGCCGTAGAAAAAGGTATCTTAGCCGATCCCAGCCCGAAGAGCCATCCATCGATACAACAAGAAGTAGTTGATCTGATAATCAGCTTCTACGAACTTGACGAGAATAGTCGCATGATGCCAGGACGAAAAGATTATGTTTCGGTCAAAAGATAACAAACGTATTCACGTGCGAAAGCGATTACTATTAGCGAATTTGAAAGAACTTCACCAACTATTCAAGGAAAGTCACCCACAAATCAAATGTAGTTTTTCGAAATTCGCATCTTTGAGACCGAAACATTGTGTGTTAGCAGGTGCAAGTGGAACCCATTCAGTCTGTGTTTGTGCTATTCATGAGAATATAAAATTATTAATCGAAGAGTCGAATATTAAAAACCTGACAGCCAATACTCCGGACCCAATCAAAACTTATCATGACTGTTTAAAACGTATGATTTGTGTTGAAGCATCAACAAATTGTTATTTTGGAACGTGCTCTGAGTGTCCTGGTGCAACAGATCTGATCGACGAATTAGAAAACATTTTTGAGTATAATTACATTGACGAAATCACATACGGACAATGGACGAACGTCGATAGGACCACTTTACAAGTTATGGTATCCCCAGTTGACGAATATTTACAGAAATTAAAGATCGGTTTAGAAAAATTACTTCTACATTCATACCTCGTAAGAAAACAGAATGATTTCATGAAGAACAAAAAAGATTTGACAGAAAATGAATGCATTGTAATCTGTGATTTTTCTGAGAACTATGCTTTTGTTGTTCAAAATGCTATACAAGGCTTTCACTGGAATAACAACCAGGCAACAGTGCACCCATTTGCAATTTACTACAAGCACGATAACGGCGAAACTAGAATGAGTAGTTTTGTGATTATATCCGAATGTTTGCACCATGATACGATTGCCGTTCATGTGTTCCAACAATATTTAGTAAATTTTATTAAGCGGAATTAAAAAAATTGAAAAAATTATATATTTTTCTGATGGAGCGAGTGCGCAGTATAAAAACAGGAAAGATTTTGTCAATCTCACTCATCACATCACATAACAAAAAGATTTTGAGACATCACAAAAGATTTTGGTGTAACTGCGGAGTGGCACTTTTTCCTAACTTCCCACGGCAAAGATGCGTGCGATGGCTTGGGTGGGACTTTAAAGAGGTTGGCTGCTAGAACTAGCCTTCAAAGAATAAACAATCCCATACAAACGCCAAAAGAATTATTCGAATGGGCAGCTGAATCACTTCTTAATATTTCATTGGAATTTGTGGAGAATAAAGAATACAATGAAGCACACAAAAAATTAGAGGCAAGATTCAAAATGGCTTTGACGGTGAAAGGGACGTTGACATACCATTGCATTATACCGATTACGGAGAAAAAAGTACAAGCAAAGCATTTTTCTTCGCAGGAACATTGGAATGAAATTAAAATTATGAAATAATTCCTTTTTTACAACGTGTTGTTGGAGACTACATGATATTCATTTTATCCGAAATACATGTGCGTATATCAATATACTACAGTCGCTTGATTTATCTCAATATTCTAGTTATTCATTTTCATGGAAATCGAATAGTACCTAATATTTGCGTTCCTCAGTTTTCGATGATTTACATTTAAAATTTAGTCAAATAATTAGGGTCACGTGTACTCAGTTTCTTTACGAATAATGTAAATTTTTTCGAATAATATAAATTGTGAAGTACTGATATAATAAAATAGCTGTCTAAAAGCAGGGATTGCGCGCAAACGCAAACGACACTGTTGTAAATCTGCGCGCGCGGTGCGCGCCGCACGGCATGCGCTCGAAATTATTTAATATCTTTTGACAGAATGGAGAAGCCAATTTTTAAGTGTTTTTTTAGACTGAGACATAGCGAATATATGGTATTTTTTTCAATTTCTTACATTGTGGGCATAAGCTGAAAACATCGTTTAAACAATTCATTTGTTATTATATTATACTAAATAACGATAAATAAATACTGTTAGCATGCGAACAGAAAGTTGACATAACAAGGTTTTCAGTGCCGTAAAAACAAAAAGAATCCGTTCAGTAGAACCGAAGATAATGAATTTTAAATGTTAGAGAATCCAGGCAACGATCAAAACGAAAAATATACATATTTTGAAAAATACACGTTTAAAAACGAAATCCTGATATAGATGCTGCCTTTTTCATGTATATAAGTGATAGAAAAATTTTGTAAGGGATCCAAATTATGAAGTCAAAAAAGGTGTACGATTTGTAAAAGAATGACCCCTATACACTTTTGCATGCGTTTGAACCAATTGTCGAAGCACTTTTGCCACTCTGATTGAGGTTAGATTTGGCTCATCTTGAAACACCCATACAGTCGACTGCTGTTTACTTTCGGGCTCATGCGCGTAAGTCCACGATTCATCACCTGTCACGATGTCAGACGTGTTTCGAAGCACCGCGATCGTATTTTTGAGCATTTCCTTCGACCAATCGACACGAACCTTTTTTTAGCGATTGACAAATTGTGCGGGATCCAACGCGAACAAATATTTTTGACAGTCAAATGTTTATGCAATATTGAATGTATGCTAGTCCCACTAATGCCTAAGGTTGTCTCAATCTCACGATAGGTCACATGACGATCTTGCAATATCAGTTCGCGCACAGCATCAATGGTTTTCGGAACAACAACTGATTTTGGACGACCTTCACGAAATTCGTCTTGGAGTGAACTATGACCACGATTGAATTCACCATCGATAAACACTGGTCCGTGATGGAGCTTCATCGCCAAAAATTGAATTAAGTTCATCCATGCACTGTTGCTGAGTTAATCCACGTCGAAAGTTGTAAAAAATAATCGCACGAAAATGTTCACGATTCAATTCCATTTTTGGGCCGAGATGAATCTTTTAAGTTAGTGTAAACAACACAAATAGCACTCGTATGTTAAAACGTTCTGAGTACGTATAACCTCAAAAATGTCCAACTTTACGATAGAGCTGACAGTTGCCAGATTGCAACACTAGGGTTACCAAATCCCAAAACATAAAAGGCACCCCTCGTAGTAGCACATATAGACCTATCGACTCTCCCTAACAATTTATTTGTACCAGATCTTATATCTGTTTTCTTTATATTTATGAATTTACTTTTAAATATATTGTAGTTTTGTTCTATAACCCTTTTAGAAATTAATGTGGCTTCCGACATCTATTAATGCTTCCAATTTTAAATTATCTATATGAACATCGATTATAGGTAACAATTGACCATTAACAATTTCAGATGATTTTTCATCCTTGAAAAGATTTAATGGATGCTCGTAAACTATATCTGATATTTTTCATCTATTGTGTTATCTAAAACAGAGTTATCGCAAGAGTTTACTGAGGCTGGTCTAAAAGGTTGCTCTAAAAATGAATTATTGCTACCACTGGGCTCGTTATTTATGTCGATAGCTTTACAATATGTTTCTCTACTATCGCAGGGTTTTGTGGTTTGGCTTGGTTCATTTTGTTTTGTATATCTTCTATTTTGATTTTGATGCTGATTTTGATGTTGATTTTGGTGTTCTTTATTGTATGGTCTTGTTTGATGTGCATGCATATTACTTCTAGCCTATGATGGCTGAGCGTGTCTAAATGATTGTCTAAATCCTTGTGCATTATGTGTTGATGTGTTATTTACTTGTCTTTGATTGTTATTCTGTGGCCTAAAAGAATTACTTCCGAAATCGTGATTGTTACTAAAATTTTGATGAGGAAACTGGTTAAAATGTGATTGAAATTTAGTATTGTTATGTTTATGTTCGAAATTATTTGTACTTGAAGGATAATATCTATTTTCAACGTTAAATTTTGAAAATTTAAATCTATCTAATTCGTCATATTGTCTAAGAAGCACATAAAAATCAAAATAGGTACTTATCTTTTGGGTGATAATCCCTTTTATTATATCAAAATCAAAATGTTTAGAGTAAAATTTAATCAATTCCTCTTCAGATATCTTTGGAGTCAAATGTTGGGCAATTGAAATTTTTTTGTAAAGTAGATCCCCCTTGAAGTCCCCAATTTAGAATTATACTTCCCATTGAATAAATCTAACCGTATCTTATCCTGAGGAAAATTTTGAAAAGTACCATCTACAATGGAAAACCATTCCAACGCGTTACCCTCCAGTGATGATCGTATAAGATTTGATAACTGATGTGTGTCCATGTTTGAGCTTATAATCCGTTTTAGAGCTTTGATGTATTCTACTGGATTGGTAGAATAACTATGAAATTTTGGTGCTAATTCTTTTAATTTAAACGTGGTTCCCTTTGTATGATCACTTGCGTTTCTAGTTTCCTTTACAAATCTACTTTCGATAGTTTCTAATTTTTTATTTAAATCATCGAATTTATTTTCGCTCTCCTGTGAATTTTCAACAATTAGTTTTTTCTGCCAATTTACTACCGAAGTTAGATTGTCTAACATAGATGTGATTCTCTCTAAGGCCTTTGCAATATTTCCCTCATTACTACTTGCCTCTGTATCCCCATCTTGCCGTAAGTTTTTCTTTGACATTTTGAAGTTCTATTTATACAATGAAATATAATGAATGAAAAATATAAAATTTAAATGTACTACTTTCAGGGTCGCCCCACGTTTTGGAAGCCAAATTTGAACTGAGAATTTAGTTAATTTTTTTTTTTTTTTTTTTGAAATTAATAATGTAAATTGTACCGGTCTAGCTCGTAGATAAAATATAAAAGCATAAATTTTACAATACAAAGGCTTGCTTTCATCTATCTCTAACTTATGTTGAAATCTTATATCTGCTACTGCATTGCTTTCATCTATTAAACAGTTGTATTCATTAAATAAATTTATAAGAAAATTTTCATTATATTTTATACCACAATCAAATTTTATAAGTTCATTTTCATTCATTTGATTCAATTTCACCCTTTCATCCTTCTCACATTACATCATAAATATAAATTGTTATAATTTATGCTTTTATGTTTTATCTACGAGCTAGACCGGTGCAATTTACTTTAAAAAAATTGCACCAGCCTAGCTCTTAATTAATGATATCGAAAGCATAAATTGTAACAAATTATATTTATAAATTTTGAGAAATATTTAACATAAAATCAATATAATTACCTAGTGTTGTGTGGGTGTGTTTATTCGATGATGGTTCTTTCTATGTCTCTTCTCGATGCGGCTCTATTTTCTATAGATTCTCCCCTCTTTTAACTCCTTTTTCTGTGTGGCTCTATTTTCTATGGGTTCTTCCCTTTTTTAATTCTTTCTTCTCCGATGTGCTGAGGTTCTTTTATTCACTGGTACTTCTTCTTAAAACCCTTTTATTCGAAATATATTTATAGACTTATTTGCTGACTTATCTATCTTATCAATTTTATTCGTCGTTAACCAAACAAACTTTTTATTTTTTTTTTTGGAAACCAGGACTACACTACATTATTTCTCCGTTGTCCACGAAACGAAAACTTTAATTCTCCTTGACTCCAGTTCAACCAGACATATCGTTGTTATAGAAACCTGTATTGAAAGTCGATGTATTCTAGGTTATTACAGTAATAAATGAATTCTTGTAATGTAAAAGTGTTGTAGGTATATGTCTGTATGTTTACAATACTTTTCTATCTCTTAATCGATGCTTTTTATAATAATTATGAATTTTATTTCTAGTTACATTTGTTGTGTGTAGTTACATTAAACGTCTCTGACTGGAGTTAAAATAAGAAGCTAACACCCGTAGGGTAATAAAATACTCAAAAGGTGGTGGGTCTCGTGTCGAAAAGGTATAAATATAACCTCAAAATAAACCGAATGACAATTGAAGACCATAACCCCAACATTAACTGTGAATTTTGATATATTGAATTGTAATAAATGACGAATTTTCTAATGGTAATTAACCATTCGAGTAGTAATAGTAATCTATACTACAATATCGAAGAGCGGACTGTGGATCAGACCACCACTTATTTACAATTAGTCATAGTCAAACTAACTAACTAGTAACTACTTTATTTATTTCCGTAGACGTTACAAGTAGACTTTACAACGTATACAAACAAGTCAAAAACATAATGATTAATTATTATTAATACATAACAATAATAATAACATAACATAATGTACTATTACGCCATCATAAAATTGGACGCTTAAGATAATATAGTTTAAATCTGGCTTTTGCCTTGTCAAATGTCATTATTGACATATGTCATTATACTGCATTCAAGTGCTGGTAAAAAAATGCAAGTTAATCCATTACTTGGGGAAGAATGATCAATAAGAAGGCTAGGTAATTAATTTTGTAGTCTCCAAAGGCGCTATTCACGACATTAGAAAAAATGGCTACACAAAATTGACATGAACACTACAAACGGTTGGTTATTCTGCTAAAAATTGTCAAAATAGCCTATAAGACTTGTCCAGATTTTTGTTGCCGCAATAATACAACAACAACAACATGTCAAATATAACTCTTTAAAATTATATGGTTCGATATTACATAGAAGAATATGCACTTCTTTTTTAAATATAGAAAATAATGTTATGTTCTTAATATTATTTGGTAAATTATTATAAAATTTTATACAATTATAAACAATATTCTTTTGAGTTAGTGTAAGATGATGCCCTATTACAGGTTCGATGTTCATGTTTCAAAGAGAGCACGGTAATTAGCATCGATAACAGAAAATTAACATACAGTACATATAAGAATATGAATATAACGCAAAGATTATCGATTAATTGAAGTATTCCAAAAATTCGTGTAAGGAATAAAATCTATTCACTGTCAACATATTGAACAATTGAGATTTAAATTGAGAAAATGTACGATTTCTAAAATTCGGAGGTAATTCATTATAAATTTTGATAGTTACCACCTCTGGTGAAAGCCGATGAAGGGTTAATCGTGATTTAGGTATCGCCAATTCATCCCTAAGTCTAGTATTGTGATCATGTAACTCACGATTTTGTGTGAAATTGCGTTTATTATTACGTATGTACGTTGCTAATTCAAACATGCAGACACATGGTAAAGTTAAAATATTTAAATGGGCTTTAGACCATAGACTATCAATAACTATTTACTCATGCAACTCGTTGCCCCGGTTATAAACTACGGTATTCGTTTTACCCAGTGTCGTTATGGGCGCTTCATCTTAACAGCGGGAATTTTGAATTACATTATTTCATACCTATTGATATCCTGTACTAATATCAATAATAAGACATAATATTTACTTTGCTAATACCAATTTATTGCAAGTTGTCGCAACAGGTTTGACATTAATAACACTGTTAAACATATACGATCTTTAAAAATGCATTTTATCGAAATAGGACTATGCGACTATCATTTATACATATACATTTTATTTCTAGTAGGAGAAAATGCTTCGTGCACACATACGCTCGAAGATTCGAACCGTGACATGGTAGCGTGAGACTCAAACCCACTAAAACCTCCCCATAATTTTCATTATCCTGGAATCCCTCGTACAAACTATTTCATTCATCTTTATTTTCGATTATCAATGGCTTCTTTCTGGTAGTATATTTTCCTTATCCACAGTTTGGTAAGCCTCCAGCGTACAACCTAAAGAATATTACCTTCACATTCTACAATGATAAGTGAATATATCTTTACCTGGGACATATAATGGTGGCAAAGCATCTGCGACAAGATTTGTCCTGTTGTGATGTGTTTGAAACTTTACATTTTCAGCGAAATGAAGATCACATACTCTATCTAATTTTTTCTTATCCGTTCAAATGGTTTATCAATTAAATCGTTCCGTCCAATTATGCGAAGCCATTCGATTAAGCGCTGTCAAAAAATACAAACCTTACGTATTTTGCAGCGTTAATTGATACATTATTAAACTACGCTTACCTCTAATTCTTTTGGAAACGAATGTAGCATCACTTCTTTATTAGATTTAGCGCAAGTAAAAACGCAACATTTATATTTATACCATGATTTCAGAAAAACGCACAGTAAAATGGTCGACAATAACGTCAAATTCGCATGTCAAAATATAATGATAACAGCGCCCCAAGCGGCACTAGGTTAAATTACGTTCTGAAGCCAACGTTGATGCCTTAAGTACCCAGGCCGTGCTTTAGACCAACTATTACAGAAACAATCTTTTTTGACATATGAATACATCAGTCCCGTGAAGTTGGCAACCGAATTTGTAAAAATATGATAATTCAGTTCAGAATTCCTGGTAGATATGAAATAGTTCTAGAGTACTTTGGCGAAAATTACAAGAGTTCTGCAAAATTACGCGAAAAAATGGAAAATACCGAAAATGAACGTAGCATCCATTTTCGAGAGAAACAGTGCAATTCGGATATATTTCTGCACCTCGGCCATAGTTCTAGAGTTCTTGACCAATCTTGCGAAAATTTCTGCAAAAATTGAGATTTTGCAAAAAATTATTAATTTTGAAAAAATCCTAAGAGTTCTATCGAACACAAAAGCATACATTGATTTACTTGTCAGAGTATATTTCAGAGAGGACTGTAGATCAGGCCACCACTTACAAGGGAACATCCCGAACCCGAAAATTAAAAAATATTAACGGTGGTATTGAAGAACTACACGATTACATAAAAAGGGCAATTGATGAAGCAGCCAGTAAGCCATTAAGGGCAATGAACAGAAGTTTAGAGGAAATAAATAATGGTGATCGAACGACACAATAGCTGAAGAGATTAATAATAAAAAAGAAGCATATCTGATCCAATAGAAAGACGGGAGGAAATAAAGAAGTACGAGGCGGTAACTAAAGTAATGTGACCGCCTTTTTTCACTTGTTTTATTCCAATAACTTTACAATTCAACATTGTCCCCTCCAAACTAATTGTCTGAGGAAGTCACACAGCGCTGGAAATGGTTCTTTCACTCCTCATTGGAATACTGGAACTCGGATACTGGAATATCGTTCGGTTGGTCGGTTACAGCCGTTCGAATGTTGTCCACTGCCCCAAAACAACGTCCTTTGAGGTGCTGTTTCAATCTTGGGAAAAGAAGAAAGTCATCAGGATTCAAATCGGGCGAATAAAGAGGTGGAGGAGTCACAGGAATGTTCTTAGTGGCGAAGCAACGGTCTTTTTATGTCTGGTCTCACACACATGATGCTTTTTCGAAGTTGCTCAACAACCTTTTGGTAAAAATGTTGATTAACTCCTTGGCCTGGAGACACAAACTCTTTGTAAACGACTCCCGGCTATCAAAAAAGCAAATCAGCACGCTTTTGATCTATGACTTTCCCATTATTGCTTTTTTGGCCTTGGAGAGGTTGGAATGTACTACTTCATGCTTTGGCGATTGGTTTCCGGGTCGTAGTCAAACACCCAAGCCTCGCCATCGGTAATGATACCTTCTTAAAAATGGAGGTCATCTTCAACCGTTTCCAAAAAGTCGACTTCACCTGTACTTCCTCATGGTTTTTGGTCCTGTACAAGGTTTCATCCCCAATTTATTGGTCGAAATCTGATGAACGGTAGTTCAAATTCAACTCTACCCCGATCAATCTGACTGTCAATCGATGATCTGAACGCACAAAATGTCCAACTCGGTCGACATTTCAATGGTAGAACAGAATGAAAAGAGCTCTATCCCGCCAAAGTCCCGAAAGAGACAAAAGAAAACGTATATAAAAAAAGCTAAACCAATAGTAACTTATCCCCTAGAAACATGGATAACCACCAAAACATAGCGCAGTAAAATAAATGCTACAGAAAAGTTTCTGAGAATGAAGGAAGAAAGCATAATTATAATTAAAATGAGAAACACGGAAATAAGACAATCTGTGGAAATGCAATATATAGAAGACAAAATAGAGGAAAACCAAGATAGGAAGATAAAATGATTGGGCAATCATTAGATAAGGAAGGCATTGTTTGGAATGAGAAAAAGCATCAAAAAGCCAGACAGGAAGATGTAGAAGGGATTTTAGAAGAATGAACAACCGACCTAAGACCGATGGATTAGTTAATTAGTCAAGCTTGTCAAATTTATGTTGAATGTTCAAGATTGAATGTGCGATAGAGCGGTTGGTAAAGAAAGCTGATAGCTCGTCTGCGCCAGAGTAGGCTTGAGCACTCGAAATAGATTTTCCAAACATGTAATTGATCACTGTTTCTTGTTGTGCGAACTGTATTTGTCAGTACTTAAATGAAAGATGGAGATTGCAGCCAAGGATGAGTAGAAATAAAAGTCCCTCTTTTAGTAACTGTAAGCTTTCGAATTCATTTAATCCTTCATCGGAGAGTTAACCATAAGAGCTGAGAAAACAGCTTGTCAGCAACTGAACGGAGTAATCTGAAAAAACTCCATCGTAATATATTTCAAAATGAAATAAGTTAAAATTCAAAGTATTTTCGAAATTTACATGTAATTAAATAAAATTGAATAAAAATTTGTTCATTACACATACTACTGGGGAACCACTAAGGTACCTTCTACGTGAATCGAAGCTTTGACCATGTGGACGTCGAGGAAAATGTCAATTTATTTATCAGTCTTCGATTTGGAAAGAAAATGATAGTTGTGTTCTTTTTCATAGTGATTTGAAACATCTTGAAGTTCTAAGCAAATTTCTGTCAGATAGAAAACTACTTATTTCCTTTCTATGGTGTACATTATGCTCCTTCTTCTAAGGTTCATAGCAACTCCAGGAACCAAGATGTGATAGTGTAGTAGCTACTCCTACCTATGTATATTATGCTTCATAAAGCATAATTACTTTCTGTGATAATTATTGGCAATTGGTGCCTGGTTTTCAGGCTATTGCACAGCTTTCCAGAAGAGCTGAGAAGGTAAACTTTTGATAAATATGAAAGCGGAAATATTGGGAAAGATTCGATTTTTATAAAACTTGATACGTCTCTTACATACTTACCAGAATAGCATCTCAAACTTGTTCATTACGCGATTTTATTAGATATTACCCTTAACGGTATGTCGTTAGCGTATCTATTTTCATGTTGTTACTTCGCGTCTCATCTTTCAAATATATTTCTCTAAAGCAGGGACCAAATATAATTGTTATTTTTTTATTTCAGATAAAAAGGTTACAAGAAAATTCATTTTATTTAATATTGGGAATTTTTAACCATTATCATTGCAAATATATTATTTTGGTTATCGTAACCAATTAAAGTGAGAAATATTTTTTTGGTTATCAGTAACAATTATCTCACCCAAAATAATTTTTTGGTTTCAGATTACCATTATATCAACCAAAATGATGTTTTGGTTAGAAATAACCATTACAAAAAAAAATTTCTTTTTTGGGTTATCAGGGATGAAAAAAATTAAGTGAATGAACAAAAAAGCTATGAAGAAACAAAATATACCACCAAACAATATCAAAAATCCTCACAAAACAAAAAAACAAAAATTTTAACAAACAGAACAACAAATGAGCCATAAATTTAATGCAACAACAATACATGAACAAGATAACCCAACAAATCTGTTGCGGTAGTAGCAAAACTAAGCATAGCTAAAGGCGGTGTATGCTTTTTATATTTTAAAATCATTAAATAAAACCTAATAAAGGTTACATACAGTCAATTGCAATTTTAATAACGATTTTAATGGATTTAGAAATCCCTATTCAACATTTTAAATGAGAGATATATTCCCACTAAAACTTTATGAATTAATTTTTTATTATCAATTTCATCCCTGATGACAAAAAGAAAAGAATTTTTCTTGTAATGGTTATTTCTAACCAAAAAACCTTTTTGGTTGATATAATGGTTATCTGTAGCCAAACATGTTTTTTGGTTGATATAATTGTTACTTATAACCAAAAAAATATTTCACACTTTAATTGGTTACGATAACCAAAATAATATACACCTATAGCTTATAAAAATGGTTAATTATAACGATTTTATAAATTCATCAATATAAATGGTTAAAAATGACTTTTTGTCGTTTATCTTATAATTGTTACGTCCCTGCTCTAAGGATCAAAATTTTAAATATTTTTCAGAGAAGCCACGTACTTGTGGTCGTGCAACAGCACAAAGGGCTTATGTCAGAAGTCGAAAACCCCTTTAAATCATACCGTCCCCCAAAACGGGTATACGTCCCACAAAATATGTAGGCTTACGTGCGGAAAATACGCCAGTTTGTGGCCCAAACCGAGCCTGATAACCCGACTTTCGAAGGAATTGGTGGAGTTTCATCCAAGGTTTGTTTGATGTTACGTTTTAAATGTGATATTTTGGGGGCATTTTTTACGTAATTTTATTGTACACTTAAACGTTTCAATTTTGCAGCGCCATCAGAGTAGAAACCGATATTTCCGACGAAGGATTTCTAAGACACTTAGGAAAAATTAAGCACTTGTTTCTGGCTAACGTCTTTAGAGAGTGCGGAAATTGCTCGAAGAAAAATAATAATACGTTTATAATACGGGTGTCGTCTCAACACCTCAGTACGGATTTATATTTCGGAGTGGATGAATCCTACGTTCTGGAATTAAAACGAAACGGTAAGACCTAGTATCTTAGCAAATTTCTTTATTTTACGATGATTGGAAGGGCTGTGGTTCAGTACAGCTGGCGCGAAACTGTATCGGTTACTCCGCACCGCATAATTTTTTATTTAATCTGGATTTGTTGTTATGTGCTTTCTTCTACACCAGTTAAAAATCCAGAAATAAACAGTTGAATTCTTAAGACTCTCGAAGACTCAGCACTTAGGAAGCAAGTGACTGTCAGGGTATCTTCGGGAGATCTGATGATTTTTCGACTAGAACAACGTAGGGTGTGAGTCAAAGATAACTTTCGACAAAAGGGGTGGCTGATGGTACAAGTATAAAATATGGGCGCTACTGATCCGATAAAACGGTAAAGTAAGCGTTTCTACATCGACAGCAAATATTCTTGAACGCTTCAGCCTACTACCTACTTCGCTTGCATGCGAAATCCGGTCATAAGTCGAAAAAATCGAGTGACATGTAAAATTCCGTAAACCTCCTATTTTCGAAGTTTAGTAATCAATTCGTCGAACGTCAACTATAAACAACTTTCAAGTGCTAGCACCTTCCCGCACGATCAGTCGTAACTCGGTCGTTTTAAACCGCAAATCGTTATACTCTGCAAATTCATATATTCACTGTCTTAATTTCTAAATTGTGCTTTCGTGTGTTGGAGTGTTCAAGAGATCTATTCTAAAAATGGAAGTGGAAGGTATGTAGTTTACCTAATTATGGTTTTACAATTAATATTCAGTTTAAATAATGTGTCTTAGGGGTGAACAAAGAAATCCTCTGAAAATATTTTTTGTTCTGTCAACTATACACAAAGTGGTGTTTTTGTTTACTTGTCAAGGTTTGTCAAGGTTTGATTTTTTCACACATTTGTAGTGTATATTAGCTAACCCCGAGTCTAGGAAAAAAGATTAAATAAACTTAAAGAAATCATAGATGAAAATAATTATCCAACTAATTTTTATGAAATAATAATAAAAAATAGAATTAATAAATTATATAATAGAGTTATAACTCAATTTCTTGTATAAAATGTTTAAGCAAACAAATAAAAAAAGAATTTAATAAAAACAATGTAAACATAACTTTCATTCCGAATTATAGTAACAGATATCTTTTACTAACACTAAATCTAAAATAAAGGCTAAATATGAGATCGAGTCCCGGCCGATTTTCGCAAAAAAATTATAGCGCCGTAAAGGTGACCTAAAAAGTGATAAATTATCTTAATAAAAGTTTTGCGAGACGTGTCTACCAGAGTCACAATTTCAGAAAAACGGTCTTACCTTGAAGTGTTTACGTTACGTTCAAACGAAATCTTCTTATGTATTTAATCCCATAAGTGTAATTTATAATACATTTATAATAACTTTTATCCTTTTTCTACAAATATGCCTTCCATTATTAATATAATTTTCAGTTATTTACCAATAATTTTACATTTTCTGAGATAAAATGTATGACTTTCTAAATGACATTTGACTAGTAGCAACCAGTACCAACTTAAATAGATGTATATTCATGTAATTATTCTTATTCTTCTTCGAAGCGGTCTATTATTGAGGTTAAACGTTGGTTAAACGAATCGTTGCCGTGCACACAAAAATTGTATGATGCACGAACTTGCGTATTCTTATGATTTTTCCTGTACATATTTATTAATTCTTTTTGTCGCGAGGTTGTTTTGGATGCGTATATCATACATAAAGAAAAGTTAAGGGGGCCAAGTAAAATTGTAGAGATAGACGAATCCAAATTTGGAAAAGAAAGTATCATCCTGGATATTTTGTAGAGGGGCAACAGCTGGTGTGGTGTGGGATAGTTTGGGCCGGGTGGTGTTAGGTGGGTTTCGGTTTGGGTTTGGTGGTGTGGTATAGTTAGGGCCAGATGATGTGGGTGGGTTTCGGTCTGGTGGTGTCGTATAGTTAGGGCCGAATGGTGTGGGGTGGGTTTCGGTCTGGTGGTGTGATTGGGTTTGGGTCTGGTGGTAGGGTGTGGATTTGAGTCTGGTGGTGTGGGATAGTTTGGGCCGGGTGGTGTTTTGTGGGTTTGAGTTTCGTGGTGTGGTATAATTAGTGCCGGATGGTGTGGAGTGGGTTTCGGTCTGGTGGTGTGGTATAGTTAGGGCCGGACGGTGTGACTTGGGTTTCGGTCTGGTGGTGTGATTGGGTTTGGGTCTGGTGGTATGGTGTGGATTTGAGTCTGGTGGTAGCGGTGTGGGTTTGGGCCTGGTGGTGTGGGATAGTTTGGGCCGGATGGTGTGGTGTGGGTTTGGGTTTGGGTTTCGTGGTGTGGTATAATTAGTGCCGGATGGTGTGGAGTGGGTTTCGGTCTGGTGGTGTGGTATAGTTAGGGCGGATGGTGTGGCGTGGGTTTCGGTCTGGTGGTGTGATTAGGATTGGGTCTGGTGGTATGGTGTGGGTTTGAGTCTCGTGGTATGGTGTGGGTTTGGATCTAGTGGTGTGGGATAGTTTGGGCCGGGTGGTGTGGTGTGGGTTTGAGTTTCGTGGTGTGGTATAATTAGTGCCGGATGGTGTGGGTAGGTTTCGGTCTGGTGGTGTGGTATAGTTAGGGCCGAATGGTGTGGGGTGGGTTTCGGTCTGGTGGTGTGATTGGGTTTGGGTCTGGTGGTATGGTGTGGATTTCAGTCTGGTGGTAGCGGTGTGGGTTTGGGCCTGGTGGTGTGGGATATTCTGGGCCGGGTGGTGTGGTGTGGGTTTGGGTTTCGTGGTGTGGTATAATTAGTGCCGGATGGTGTGGAGTGGGTTTCGGTCTGGTGGTGTGGTATAGTTAGGGCCGAATGGTGTGGGGTGGGTTTCGGTCTGGTGGTGTGGTTAGGATTGGGTCTGGTGGTATGGTGTGGGTTTGAGTCTGGTGGTATGATGTGGGTTTGGGTCTGGTGGTGTGGGATAGTCTGGGCCGGGTGGTGTGGTGTGGGTTTGAGTTTCGTGGTGTGGTATAATTAGTGCCGGATGGTGTGGGTAGGTTTCGGTCTGGTGGTGTGGTATAGTTAGGGCCGAATGGTGTGGGGGTGTTTGGGTCTGGTGTTGTGGCGTGTGTTTGGATCTGTTGGTGTGGTATGGGTTTGGGTCTAGTGGTGTGGGTTAGTTATGGCCGGATGTTGTGGGGTGGGTTTCGGTCTGGTGGTGTGATTGGATTTGGGTCTGGTGGTATGTGTGAGTTTGAGTCTGGTGGTAGTGGTGTGGATTTGGGTCTGGTTGTGTGGGATGGTGTTGGGTGTGTTTGGGTCTGGTTGTGGGGGTGTGTTTGGGTCTGGTGGTGTGGTATGGGTTTGGGTCTAGTGGTGTGGGATAGTTATGGCCGGATGTTGTGGGGTTGGTTTGGGTCTGGTGGTATGGGATAATTTAACTTTTCTTTCTGTATGATATACGGATCCAAAACAACCTCGCGACAAAAAGACATAAATATGTTCAGAAGAATCGTAAGAATACCCTAGTTCATGTATGAATCATTTTTTCCATATATGGCAATTATTCATTTACAAATGTAAACAAGCAACTAAACGAACCAAGAATATATATATATATATATATATATACGCACATCTGATAGTCAATGATCTAAATCAGTAAAATAGCAGATAAATTAACACAAAAATTTCCTTAAATTACCGACTAGCAAACCCAGAAAAAATCATAAGAATACGCAAGTTCGTGCATCAATCAATTTTTGCGTGTACGACAATGATTCGTTTAACCAACGTTTAACTTCAATAATGGACCGCTTCGAAGAAGAATAAGAAGAATTACATGAATATACATCTATTTAAGTTGGTACTGGTTGCTACTAGTCAAATGTCATTTAGAAAGTCATACATTTTAACATCTCAGAAAATGTGAAATTATTGGTAAATTACTCAAAATTATATTAATAATGGAACGTATATTTGTAGAAAAAGGATAAAAGTTATTATAAATGTATTATAAATTATACTTATGGGATTAAATACATAAGAAGATTTCGTTTGAACGTAACGTAAACACTTTAAGGTAAGACGGTTTTTCTGAAATTGTGACTCTGGTAGGCACGTCTCGCAAAACTTTTATTAAGATAATTTATTACTTTTTAGGTCACCTTTACGGCGCTATAATTTTTTTACGAAAATCGACCGGGACTCGTCCTCATATTATTCCAAAATAAATAAACAAAATCAAAGTAATGTAGTTTATAAAAAAACAAAAACTGTAAAGACTGTGACGATTGTTACATCGGTCAGACAAAACAATATTTAAAGAAAAGCTTGTATAACCATAAGTATTCTTTAAGTAATAATTTTGGTGCAATACCAACACAATTATTTCAAAAAAAAAAAAAAAGAAAATAATTATAAAAAAGTCTAATATGCGTAATGATAGGTATAGAAAAAGATGCTAAACTTATTAATTTCGGAATTTAAGTAATAGTAATTTATTAAAATGACATTTGCATTTTATAAGAAAAACATTTGGCTAGGTTTTTGATTCGGGTTTTCCCTAGTCCTTGATCATTGATGAATTTTTAACGTTCAGATTTTTGAAAATTCATACCGTATATGCGCAGCTAATTTTCAACAAGTGGGTGTCAGGTCCAGTTGATTTGTTTGAGTCCCTTTCCGACTTGCGGTTAGCGACACATTTTAAATTAACGCGCGAAATCGCAGCACTGGCGAGATCTCTCGATATGAATACGAATCGTCCGTTTAGCAATTTAGTTCTTTCGTAGTTTAGTAGATGGCATTGCATCGCATCATATTTACAATGCTGTGTTTATCCAACAGAAATAGTTAAGGCAATCCCCATAAATTTGTACCAATGAAGGCAACGACAGTTTAACATGCTACAAATTAGCAAAAGCGCGACAAATTTGAAATAAGGATATGAATTTTGAAATTGTTCGTTATTTATTAACTACACCCTGCAACGGTCAAAACCTCGAAACGAAATGGCGTTGGCCAGCTCGATGTCACAGAAGTGTACACGTTGGCCTGATACGGATTTTTAGACATACGACCAATGGAAACATTTTATTTAAATATTGCGCGCTTTTGTAGAGAGTGGCTTAACTGTTTCTGTTGGGTGGACAGAGTGTAGATTCTACAATTTATGCCTGTCCTTCATTTCTTGAGATGATTTTATATCAGAGAGCAACTATTATATCCGGGGGTCTATATAATTGCCATGAAATTTCGATGATTTCTGCCCAACGTTTTGGCAGCGCTTTAATCCCTCTATTATAAAACTTTGAAAGCTCTAACTGATAAAAAATGTCAAGCACGTTTTTCAGACACTCGTCAGCATTGAATTCGTTTCCAGTAAGAAAGCTTTGTAAGAATCAAAAAAATTTAAATCAGAAAGTGCAATATCTAGGTAGTGTGCGGGATAAACAAGACGTTTCCATTCCAGTTGGGCCAATTTTTGTGTCAGGCATTATCATGCAAAGAAGAATCTAGATGAATTTCTATTAGGTGTGCTATTGGCTAGCGGGAAAAGTAACTGTCCAATGGCTTACTAGGCAAGCACAAATTACATATGCCAATAATTATCACGGAGAGGTCCTTGCTTAGTAAGCTGCTGCACAACTATTTTACGAGCAGCCCAGCAACGCATTTAATAAGGTAATTTTCTAGAAAGTCATCTCCACAGAACACGAACGGTAAGAAATGAAAGTCCCTATGTCCTATGCGGTGAGTGCGGCCTGGTCTCCAGCAGAGATCCTCAATAAGCGGAAGAAATCGAAACTTCCTTAACGGTTCTACGGCGACTTTAGTAGACGCCGGAAACTTATCGTTAGTATAGTAATAGTTTAGACTTTCGCGTAAATCAAACGGTACTACTTTGAAGTGTCGAAAGACACAACCTGCCTTTCGTAGAACCTTAGGGTGGAGGGGGAGGGGGAGGGTGTTAATGGCGACGACGCTGTCTCTTTCGGACAGCTGTCAATACACACAGCCCAATAATGATATTTTTCCGCAAACCGTCTCTTACTTTTTATGCTCCATCCACACGTTTTTTATTAATGGTGGTAAGCATTACATGACGGGGGACGTACAGGTTCGAAACACGCCGTAAACAAAGGAAGTAATGTGCCGTGGTTGGTACGTGACATAGATCTTATAATTCGGAATTTAAAATCTAAAATAAAGTCAAATCAAATTTGGAACTTTAACATCTAACATTTCGACGGAAACGCAGCGAGCGTCTTCCACCGTATCTTACTGAATGCGATTGATGATGAAACAGATGTTGCAATTAGAAGAAATAATTGTGATGCGCAGTTACCGATATAGCCTACAAGAGGAGGCCGCAACGTTTGGAACACGGATTCTCTTCAAATTTTGTATACTTTTAATAGTGCACTAGGACAACATAATGTGCAAATAGTAAGGCGTACTATTCAAGCGTTATCAAGAAATTGATAAGAAAAGTTTTATCGTCGTATATATACCGATGCGTTGCAATCATTAGCAAGAAGCGACGGTGGGCGAGGGGTTAGCGTTCAAGCCCCGTAAACGCTGGATCGAATCCCGGTGGTCTTTTTTTTTTTTTTTTTGAACACTCATCATGTTTTTCGTATCACAGTTCAAGGGTAATATAATGTAAAAAATACGTGCATTTGCAAGAACCTTTATTGAATTTCCAATGTTATTTGGCTGTCTACTAAATTACATCATTACACAAGGAATCGACCAACCGTTACCGTTAAGTTATCCTGAAAACGTATATCCGTCTGTAATTTGCTAACAATTAATCCCTTATACCAAATTATAGCAAATTACGGACAGGTATACATTTTCATGATAAGTTTATGCGTTTCGTCGATGCCTTGTGTAATGATGAAAATTAGTAGACAGCCAAATAACATTAGAAATTCAATAAAGGTTCTTGCAAATGCACGTATTTTTTACATTATATTACCCTTGAATTGTAAAATGAAGAAACATGATGAGTGTTGAAAAAAAAATATATATATTACCTTATATATTACCTTTGAATTATATTAAATATGAAAAAATATAACGAGTGTTGGAAAAAAATAAAACAGACCAGCCGGACTCGATCCAGCGATCTAGCGATCCAGCGTTTACGGGTCTTAAACGCTAACCCCTCGGCCACCGTTGCTTCTTACTAATGATTGCAACGCACCGGCATATATACGACGATGCAACTTCTCTTATCAAGTTCTTGATAACGCTTGAATAATACGCCTTACAATTTTCACATTATGTTGTCCCAGTGGACTACTAAAGTATACAAAGTTTGAAGAGAATCCGTCTCCCAAACGTTGTAGCTTCCCCTTGTTAGTGTCAGTTCGCAAATTTTTTGTGAATGCTTCCTGGTTTACATTTGCCCTTTTTCTTCGTTCACAAATTTTCCTTGTAGATAACGAGATTGGTGTCGATATTACATCGAAAACCATCTACGGAATCCGACACGGTTTAGAAACGCTGTCCCAATTAATAATCTCCAACAGGATATCGCCATATCAAAAAGTGAAGACGTTCTGTTAGTTACCGTCAACAACGCATCTATCGGCGATAGACCCACGTATCTGCACCGAGGTCTCCTGTTGGATACCGCCAGAAATTATCTACCGATCGCCACCATCAAACGGCAAATTGATGGAATGGCTCATTCCAAACTGAACGTCCTTCACTGGCACGCGACGGATTCGCAAAGTTTCCCTCTGAAATTACGCAACACGGCCATTTTAGCAAGGTAACAAGTTTCAAAAATAAATCCACTTGAATGGAATTGTTGTAAAACTTAACAACGATTATTTTCAAAAGGTACGGTGCATATTCCGAGAAAGAAGTATACACTGAAAACGACCTGCGACATCTGTTGACTTACGCTAAAATTCGAGGAGTTCGAATTGTACTAGAAATTGACGGACCGGCGCACGCCGGGAACGGATGGCAATGGGGACCCGAGAATAATGTGGGAAATTTGGCGTTATGCGTCAATAAGACCCCGTATAGGAGTTATTGCATACAACCACCTTGCGGACAACTGAATCCGGTCAATGATAATTTGTACGAAGTATTAGGCGAGTTGTACGGCGATATCGTCGATGTATTTCCGAAAGGGGAAATGTTCCACATGGGTGGAGACGAGGTGAGATTCGTAATAGCAATTTTGACGAATTGAAATGAAGTTTTCTCCTTTCTAATATTCAGGTATTTATTCCGTGTTGGAACTCATCCGAGGAGGTCGTAAAATATTTAGAGGACTCTGGTAAAGGTCGAACGGCCGATGATTTCCTATGGTTATGGGCTGGTTATCAAAGGAAAGCGACGTCGTCTTACGACCGGAGAGTGGGAAATAAGCAGACGCAGATTATATTGTGGTCCAGCGCTTTAACACGTCCCAGAAATTATAGAAAGATATTTGGATAAAGATCGGTAAGTTTCACGTCAAGTGAAAATACTATTAGCACAGTCTTTCTTGTTTCCTAATTGTGAAGTGAAACTGATTGTGTCCCTTATCTAATCTACTGTATCATATCGATGTCCCCAATGGAAACTTAAACCTTACCAATGGAATTTTTTTCCTTTTCTGGGTGCAGACCTATGCCCAAAGTATTTAAGTCTTATACTGTTCAGCCCATGGCTCTGTCAGCAGGTACACAATCTTCCCAATTTGGCTCCCGCTTATTCGCAGCAATCATCACGTCTTGTCCTCCTTTTACACGCTGTGTCTTCAGTAAATTCCTTATCTCAATCCTTACGGTATCGTAAGTAATTCCACATTGCGGTTTAGTAAGTAATTTAAGATACAGATTTAAACCCTACAAGCTTCCTCTTCGTTTTTTGACTGCCATTGTGTCCTGGCACTCACCATTGGTTCACTATAACGTGGTAGGAATCGTCGTATTTTGTCATCTGATGGTCTCTCAATAAACCTATCAGTCTACCTCACCTGCGTCGCATTCTTCCTGTTTTTCACGTACCCGTTCGCCAGGAAACTCCTCATCTGATTGTGAGTCCATACGGTTTGATACGGTTAAGCCTTACAAGCTCGCTATTTACCCCCTTCCTTGCCCGAAGGTTTCTTCTTCATTTTCTTGATTATTTTGGTATCCGGGTACACACCATCAATTCACTCTAATGCGGCAGCATTTGTCATGTCTTGTTCTCTGAAGGTCTCGTAATGAACCTGCGGGACTGACTTAGTCCAATCGCGTCCTTCCCATCTTTCAAACGCTGTTTCTTAAGATCATTCTTCATCTCAGTCGTAGGGTTTGGTAAGTAACTCCATATGTAGTTTTAATCCCTATAAACATCGTCTTTACTCTTTCTCTTGACAGAGGGTTTCTTCTTCGATTTCTTGACTGTCTATGTGTTCGGGCAATCACCATTAATTCACTCTAATATATTCTCTTTAAAACGCCAGTGAATCGCTGCCTTCCTGTCGAGTCCTTCATCGCGTTGGCACGCTTCAAATTGCCCTGGGAGCTACTAGGCTGTCCCCCATAATATATGTAGACCTCTTTCTTTCTGATTGCATCTTCGTATCATGATTTACGCAGTGTTTGGTCAGAAATCTTGTTTTACGGCATTTTGAATTGTTGCTCGCAAAACATCTGGCTCCAAATTGGACGATTTCTTCTTCAATGTTAGCTTTCAAGACTTGCAAGGTTTGTGGTTTGTTGTGGTAAACGCGAGATTTTAAAAAGCGCCAAAGGAAGAAGTCTGACTCCGTTAGATCTGACGATCTGGACGCCGAGTTCAAATCTCCAAAACGGGAGGACACTCGGCCGGGAAATTGATGAAAATCTCCACCGTTCCCCGAGCTGTGTGAGTTGATGCTTCGTCCTGCTGGAACCAACAATGCTCGAGACCCAATTCAGCAACTTGCGGAAAAAAACTCGTTTAACATCTGCCTGTAACGCTCACCAGTTACGGTTACGGTGGTTCCATCGTCGTCCTCGAAAAAATAAGGACCAACCACTTTTTCACTGCAAATGCTATACCAAACAGTCACTTTGAGGGGATGCAATGGCTCTTCTTGTATTTCGTGCGAGTTCTCTGTGCCCCAGAAACGCGAACTTTATTTGTTGACATAACCACTTAAGTGGTTCGTCGCTCATTATGATTTTGGATACGAAATCATCCTCTTCTTGCGCCTCCTAAAAGAGCATGCGAATAAGTTAACCTCGTTTGACGGTCAGCTGGCAGCAATTCGTAAACGGTTTGCACTTTGTACGGAAACATCTTCAAGTCTTTCATTAAAATTCGTTGCAACGAACGTTTGCTGATGCCTAATTGTGTGCATCGTCGTCTCGTCGATGTTTGCGGATGCCGTCCTGCCGTCCTCGGCCGCAGCAGCGATGTTCTCGATCGAACATATTTAGTGAAATTTGCGCTGCGTTAAAACAACAGACCGAAAATTGGTGAAAAAAGCGGTAACAATAATTCCACGTTCTTCAGGTGTCTATTGCTTCATTGCTTATTGTCAACTAATTCTCTCTATCTGCCTACAACATAGATGTCAAAGCACAATAACATTTGACGCCATTTGCAAAAATTAAGGCACATTCACATTATGATATTACTTTTGCGCCATCCGTTACATCGGATGAGCTATTTGCATGCCTTATCGATGAGGATAATTAATAACTTAAAATTTCCATACAATTATTGCCCAGCGTGCCAGGCGGCTCAAGTACTCTCATATACCAGTCCCCTTCCCCTTGCCCTTAGCTCCGCTAACATTCTTATTTCAACTTACAGTTCTGTAAATTTGTTTTCAGATATATAGTACAAACGTGGGTACCATCGGACGATGATATGCCCGACGATCTCTTAAAATTAGGATATCGATTAATAATGTCCACCAAAAATGCATGGTACTTGGACCATGGATTTTGGGGATCGACGATGTATTATCCCTGGAGGGTGGTTTACAAAAATGAACTTCCTCGTCGAAAAGGAGTTCTTGGAGGAGAAGTAAGAAAAAGAGTTGAGGGCAAACGAAAGTCTTTACAATGTTCTTCAATTTTATTCTGCAGGTATGCATGTGGGGAGAACTGGTAGACGACAGCACTATAGATCCTCGAATCTGGCCGCGAGCCGCCGCAGCGGCGGAGAGACTGTGGTCGGATCCGGATGATAGTGCAGCGATGGCCGAGCCAAGATTTTACCAACATCGAAACAGACTGGTCGATCGAGGAATCGACGCCGAAGCTTTAGCTCCAGCGTGGTGCGTGCAGAACGAAGCACAGTGTTTGTGACCAGTATTGTTTCAATTATGATGTAAATGTTTCGTATGTATTTATGTGTGATTTGTAGGATATTTTATAAAAATAATATTTCAAACCTTTGTGCATATTATTTGCGCAGCACCTAAAATATTTAACACATTGACTTCCCAACCAGTTTTGGTAATGTTTACTAGAGTCCATCATAATTTTTCTTTTTCGTAATACGAAGCTTAAATAGGTAACAACAATTTCGAAGCAGTTGAGGAATTTAAATATTTAGGTGTGAGGATATCTGCTGGTGGAGACAGGGAAACCGAAATTGAAGGAAAAATAATGTCATTAAATAGAGCTTTCTATGCTAACAAAAAATTACTAAAGAGCAAAATCCTTAAAAAAAGGCAAAAATGAACCTCTATAAAGCAATAATAAGACCAACCGTACTATACGCAGCAGAAACCATGAGCATGTCCAAAAAGATGAAGAAAAACTAAGAATAGGCTGAAAGGAACATACTAAGAACAATACTAGGACCAATGAAGATTGACGAAAACGAGTATAGATCAAGAATGAACCACGAAATTGCACGAGAAATGGAAGGTATTGATATTGTAAATAAAATCAAAGAGCGAGGGGTCAAATGGATAGGTCATGTATGGAGAGCGGGAGAATCCTCAACAATATACTGTGTATTACAATGGGAGCCAGGTGGTAAGAAAAGAAGAGGGAGACCAAGATCGAGATGGCTACATGAAGTGAAAGATGACCTAAAACGGACTGGAACTGGCAGTGGAAGACGGCGGACAGAAATCTTTGGCGAAATATCAGGAGGCAAGTAGGAACCTTGAGAAGTGAGGATTGATCCACCCCGGCTAATGGATCTAGAAAGCTTCACAGAAGAAGCGGCATAAGCCCCTCCCCGATGGGTGTTAAGCGGCTATTATTATTATTAATACGTAGTTTGCAACTTTAAATTTAAGTAAAAGAGTTATTTTTAATCTGACAAAATTTAGAATTGTAGGGATGAATTTTTATCTGGCTCTCAAAAACATAGCCCCGGCTCCCCGTGAAACTTAAGTTTTTCAGCACAAATCATGGCTATTATATTTAAGCACATCTTAAAGGGACCAGCAGTCAAACTTCTACAAGATTTGCATCTAATTGATACTGTTTTTGATAGCCATGACCTGATATGTAAGTACATGATGCCTATGATATTTGACAGCCAAAACCTCAATTAAAACATCACGAACTATTAAATATGATAACCATGGTAATCAACGTGTTAAATACTAGAATTGGATAAAGAACAGTGATAACTAGCAACTGATAGATGATTCTGAAATGATTTTACGTCTATAGTTAGAGACACATTTTGTCTAGACAACCGCTTATCTCTGGCACCTTGTGCCAAATCACTGGAAGACGTCTCTCACACCAGCAACAAATCCACCGTTGTTGAGGACAGGATACTTCCATTTAGTAGATTGTCTTTTCGAACGCGATTTTTAGGTGTGCGGTTCTATGATTGTGAATCGCCGATTTTTACGAATTTTCTCTTCGAGATTACCGGCCATCTCACTCAAGGCGAACCCATCCCAAGTCAACCTAACCTGGCCGAAACCACCACATCAAAAGCACAACACTCCCATTCCAAGTCTTTTTTTTCTCCATTGTATAATTTAACCCTAGATTGGTATACATTCGTCGAAACGACAAACACCGTTTTTATTTTTTAAATAAATACTTCTTAAGGGACACCGGACCAGCTTGAGCGTAAGCCTAAGAACGTGAGCGTAAGAACTTAAGCGTTAGATTTCGAGAGAGAGTAGGATGTGCGAGCGAGAAGCGACGAGTCGGTCGGTCAGAGCAGAGGGGATACCTGGCCTTGTGCGTCTTTTCTTTATTATGAAACTAACTTCATCGCTTCGACGAAGTTTACCATTTATGTTATTAAGTTCTTTTCCTGTGTGAGATGTATTGTTTGTTTTTAACATTTTTATAGCAAATATTCGATCCGAAATTCCAGAAGCATCAGAAAATGATGAAACTTGCAATAAAAGAGGCAATTTTAAGCTTTGTCCATAGATGTAAAAAGCCCCGAATGATAAAAAGTACCTAGAATTTCTGCAAAGAAAAGCGTATGTGGCGAGCACAAAATTGAAGCTTGGATTTCATGTGCAAATTTATCGCCAAATTAATTACTTTATTTGTTTTTAAGTTGTTTAATATACTTATTTCAAGAAAAAAAAATTTATGGAAAAAAATTTAAAAAGAAGTTGCATTTAAGTTCATTTTGTAATAGTACCGTAAAATGGGGTGAATAGGGTCACTTTTGAATTTTGGAATTGTCTAACTTCCTAAGTAATAGACATAGAATTTTAATATACATATCAAAACATCAGTTTATACCTGAGCTACTCTTTTCTATGCCAATTATTGTTTATATCGAGTGTTTTACTATATATATATATATTCTTTTTTATTCTCTGATCCCATTCTCCTGTCATTGTGGTGAATAGGACCAGCGATCCTTTTATAATATGTAATCCTATTTCAATTTCTGTTGTGTGAATGGGATCATATAAATTCATTATGGGGATGTGTATTCCTTCAACTATGAATAAAAAACGGTTCCTTTTTTGTTGTCCAAATACCATTTCCATCATGCGACACTTCTACCAGCAGGAATATTAATTTTCTTCTTTCACTGTTTAGACTGGTTCTCATCATACCGCATAGATTTTAAAATATTAACAAAGGAGTTGTTGATGTCATCTTCATAAGTTTCATTTGTTGGATCCACAGGCAGTATGCGCAACACACAATCAGCATTCAAGGGTAATATTCCGCACTTATCAAACCCGGCAATTATATTGTTAGACCTGTTAGCTTCAATAAATTGAAGCAGCTTTTTCAATAAACCGGGAAAGACATTTTTAGGAATACTAGACTCTTTCCTTCATGGTCCCTTTTTATACGATTCAACTATTTTTCTCCATGCAACCTTCAACGGTTTGAAAAACGCTACGTCTAAGCGTTACGTCAAATTGGTGGAGTTAAATGGTCACCTATTAATATCTTCTTGCCAGGTAATTTCTTCAAATATGGTATGGCAAATGAATGTATCCAATCTTCGAAGCAATAACTATCAAACCATCCCGATTTGCTGCGATTATACCTGGTATGGGGTGGTCCTCCAATTGTCCAAGTGTCATACATGTTCAAGGCTTTGTAGACTACAGTAACTCTCCACTATCAGAAGCAGCAAATATGATTGAGGTAGATGATTTGCTATGATTTATAATCCGTTCTGGATATTTACATGCCCATTTTGCAATTATTTTTTCGACCCGGGTCATTGCAAAGATTTGTTTCATCATAATTTACGATGTGGCTAGCTGGAATACCTTCTAATTCTACAGAAAGACGTTCAAAATATTCTGTAATGGTTTCCCTATTAACACCAGCACGAACCCGTTTTATATTCTGGCACATTCTTTCAGACAGCATATTTGAATGTCGTTTTAAAAACTATATGCAAACTCTTTACCGGGAAGATTATCTTTAAAACGGGGAACACATCTACCAATTCTATTTAAATTTACTGTTTCTTAAATCGAAAGTGTCAAAGGGATAACCCCACTCGCAACATATAACTAATTTTTCTGCAATGCTCTTTTCTTGTGCTTCACTCAATACTGTTTGACCTCCTTGTTTCTTACTATCTTTATTTTTGATATGTCTTTGAACCACAGTATAAGCAATATTGTGTTTTATCGCGGCTTGTCTTATACTGGACCCATTAGTAACATCATTTTTAGCCTCTTGAATTATATCTGGATTATGTTTTTGTAACGTTTCCCCGCTACCTTAGGTTTATAATACCTAGGCATTTTTACGTATTAATCGTATTGACCCTAGATCTTGATCCTATTAACCCCAAGAAAGCTAAAAACAGCAGCGAATTAGAAATATATTTCCAGATTATTTTTGCATACAAATAAACTGAAACTATTTCATGTACCTTAAGTACTAACCTGTTGGGGTCACTAATACTAATTACTTTGAATGTAGGTCTCTTAAGCTCGGAATTCCAGACTAAGTTCTTGCACCCACTAAACCCACTGATTAATAACGTTTTTGGTTATGTATTGATTCTCAGCACCACCAAGTGCTGGTGACGAAATATTGCCAATCTTAATGCGACTATGATTACTATGATATAAGAAGTCAAAGAAAGTCAAATGGAAAGGTTTCTGTGACATATTTAGATGTTGTAATTTTTATAAACAAATTCCAACTTTTTGAATCTATTCACCTCAGCAATCCTCTCCACCCCATTTTACGGTACCTGTGAAGCGAGACCAAATTTTGTGTTAATTTTACTTCTTACAGAAATAAACTAAATAAAGCAAAAATTTAAGAAAATATTTGTAATTATTTTTGAAAACAGTTTAAAAAATAAAATGAATTTGTTTTCATTAACAAAATATGCATAGTTTCTTAAGTATATCAAAGTAATTTTCACTAGTTTGTCCAACCACCTTAATAATGACAGGCAGATCTTTTAATTCTTAGATAGACCGTTAGCTTTGAATTGGAAATCCACATTTTATTTGGCTTCAGTGGCAACGTTTGAAATTTTTCTATTTAAGTTTTATCAAATACATACATAGAGTGTATCCTATACTATTAGTAAAAATACAATTATTGAGAAAGAAAAAAATTTATAAAACTCTCGAAGTTCGCCCTAATTCTACTACACTGAATGCTCATAGTTCTTGAAGGGCTTTTCTCATGACGGCAACGGCGAAATCGGCATCGTCTTTGGTAAGGCACATTGGTGGTTGAATACGCAAAATCTACGATTTAATACCAGAAATTTAAAATAAGTCAATCAGCAATTGGCGACTAAAATACTTACGTTTCCATAAACTCCTCCTTTTCCTAGCAGAATACCGTTACTCATGCACCTATCGAAAAATTTCAGAAATTTCGCCGACTCCAAAGGTTTCGTAGTTCCAGGTTGTACCATTTCTATACCTATCATCAAACCTTTTCCTCTTACATCTCCGATTACAGGAAATTCCGAACGTAACTTTGCCAATTCGAGTAACATATGCGTACCTACCGATTTACTATTTTCTTGCAGCTCTTCCTCGTGAAGAATCTGCAAGATGGACGTGAATACTAGAATTGCTCAATTTACGCCAATAGTACCACAACTATCTGAAACGACTGTACTAGAATAAAATTACATTAGGCTGTAGAAATATTTCGTGATCTTTTAATAATTATACTTATCTTATATGATAGTTATCTACCACAATTAGGTCAATTAAACAAGAGTGATTAAAATAGTAGTTATATTCTCAGAACGTTTACAAAACGTTTTCGGAACACATTCATTATTATTTTTCAGAAACTTCAAAATTACATAAAATTGATGTAGTTACCGGATTAGTTGATCAAGCGGTTAGATCAGCTAATCCCGAATTTAAGGAAAAGAATTTAAACACAGTTAAAGAAATCTTAGATAAAAATAATTATCCAAATAATTTTTAGGAAAAAAATAATAAAAGATAGAATTGATAAATTATATAATAGAGGTTTTAAAAGTAATGACACGAAAAATGATAACGCTATTCCTTATAAAAAATGGTTTAAGTGAACAAATCAAAAAAGAATCTAATAAAACCGATATAAACATAACCTTCATTCCCAATTATAGTAACAGATATCTTTTTACTAACACTAAATCTAAAATAAATAAACAAAATCAAAGTAATGTAGTTTATAAAGTAAACTGTAAAGGCTGTGACGATTGTTACATCGGTCAGACAAAAAATATTTAAAGAAAAAGTTGTATAGCCATAAGTATTCTTTAAATAATGATTTTGGCCCAATGACCACTGTAACAAAACATTACAAAGATCTGGGGCATTAGCAGGGCCCTCGCAAGCATGTGTTGCGTGCAATGCATGCGGATAGCATTTGCACGGCGCGGCAATTGGCCCCTTAACTGTACGTGTATTACATTTTTCATTCAAAAAAAATGTTTGAAGCATTAATCTATATATCAACACGGTTTCGTTGATAGACGGTCTACAGTGTCCAATTTAGCAATTTTCTCACAATATTTATGAGAGAGTATTGATACTGGTGGTCAGGTGGACGTCGTTTACACGGACTTCTCCAGGGCCTTCGACAGGATTGTTCATCGATTGCTACTTTCTAAACTCTCTTCTTATGGCTTCGTGCCCTCATTGGTATCCCTTTTCCAGTCATATCTTACCAACCGGAATCATTTTGTCAACTATTTAAATCATCGCTCGGACACTTTCTCTCCGCCTTCAGGTGTGCCACAGGGAACTAACCTGGGACCATTACTTTTTTAATATTCATTAATTACCTGTGTGACCGGCTACAATGCGAAAAAGTACTCTTTGCTGATGATTTGAAAATTTTCTTAAGGATTGGGACCATTGAGGATTGCAGTCTGCTTCAATCTCAGATTAATATTCTGAAACTGTGGTGTGACACCAATAGGTTACAAATGAATGTATCCAAATGCCAGATTTTAACATTCACAAGAAAAGTGAATCCAATACTTCACACATGCTACTTCGGTGATCTCCCATTACAGAGGTGTGAGTCACTTAAGGATTTGGGTGTGACCTTTGATACCAAGCTTACTTTTTCGAACCACATTTCTGAGATAACTTCTTCTGCATTAAAGCTACTAGGATTTGTAATAAGAATTACACGGAGTTTTGGATCTATTGATACAATTTTACATATTTATTATTCCTTCGTACGTTCCAGGTTTGAGTACGCTGCTCTGGTTTGGTCCCCTATTTATATCAATCAGGCTCGATTGCTTGAAATGGTCCAGAGGCGCTTTCTCAAATATTTATACCTTAAAGAAAATAGTTCATATCCGGCTCGGGGTTATCCTCATGATCTACTGTTGCGACAATTCGAAATGAACTCATTGGGAACGCGCCGGGATCTGTCAAGTATTCGCTTTTTGTATAATTTGCTTCATAATGGCATTGACGCGCCAGAATAAATTTTTATGTACCTAGAATATCTTCTAGATCTAATGTGACTTTCCTCTGTCCCCGTGCATGTACTAATATAATGCGCAAGGCTCCCATATATAAAATGTGTAATACATTTAATGTTACATGTTATGATGCTGATATATACCATACCGGTAATATTAAATTTATTTTCTTCAAGACAATAGAATAAAATAATTGTATTTATGTTTTTCTTTATCCTTTTATCTTAAGATTACATTGTATATATACATATACTTGATATATATCTTGTATTTTGTTCTGTAAGTGGATTGTTCTGTAGGGCAAATAAAATAAATAAATAAATTAATTAATTAATCAGAATCACAAGCACAAAACGATGGATATGGAATATTTTCAAACTCGTCAAGTACCTACACACTTTAAATGGAGTTGAAATGAAGCTTGTGGACACAGAACAAGTCGAAACCTGAATGTATTGGCGCTAAATTTAAAATGCCCACACTAGAGCGATAAGACTTTTAACTACTAATTAAGAAACGGCATCACAAATAGTACGCATAGCGTGAGTACTGTACCTGATTTTCAAAGCTAGAAGTTTTAAAACGTATGAAGTGAAGTTGTTTTTTATCCGAGTTATTGATTATTTAGATTATTTTATTAAAATAAGATGAGAAGTAGTTATTTTCATCTTCATTATATTTTATTGGTGTTTTTAACCTTCCTATACTCACGTCAAAATGAAAGACGTATACTATACTATATAAATCGGTCTCACAGACCGTATGCGTGAGTATAGAAAGGTTAAAAGTGGCTTAATTTCCAGCAACCTCAATTTTATTTTGGCACTTGTCAGGGGCGCAGCCAAGGGGGTCATTTAGGGCTTCAATTCCCCCCCTCTACCCTCGAAATGTGGACATTCTAATACCTTTCGTAATCTATCAATGCTACTTTTGATTTATTAAAAGAAAAAATCAATTATGGCAGCAAAGCTCAGAAGACTGGATATCACGAACCCCCTCCCCAACGAATTTCTTTTCTGACTACTATCAAGGTTGCGGTCGTCATTAGAAGAACATCATGAAGAAGAGGACGTTTAAGTATTCTACAACAATTCGCATATTTACAAAAATTCCAGTTCAGACGAAGAAGCTAAATGTGAGGCTCAACTTGATACCAAAATAAATGAACTGCTAGAGCAAAATGATATTGTAATTTGCGATGTTCCAGGCTTACGGCCTGAATTAATAACAAGTGATATTTCAAGAATTTTGTAGTCATTGTAGTTATATCGCGGCAGCCCAAACCGATAATGAATCTATTTCCAGTGACAGAAGGGTAAAAGAAACTTTAAAAAATTATTTAAAATAGATAAATACATATCTATTCTCTTTACATCTTCTATATCATTAAAAAGAAAACATATTTTGATTGAGATTTTAACTAATTTTGGGTGTGGCTTCAAAATTTTTTTAGTCCCAACCCTATTGTAAACCGTCCTACTAACTAACTTATTCATTAAAGGGCGCCAAATTATGAAGAGCACGCGGGCGCATTTGACCTGGCGGAGCCCCTGGGTATTACTTTCATTTTGAAAACACAATTACATTAAAAACAGAAATAATTCTAAGAAAGGACTAATATACGAAATAATAAATATACAGAAAGATACTAAAACTATAATTTCAGAACCGATGTTCAGAATTTAAGTAATATCTGTAGTAGTTTATTAAAATGACATTTACATTTCTTAAGAAGGAAACCTTTGGCTAGGTTTTCCATTCGAGTTCTAGTTCTTTAACAGAATTGCTAAGGTTTCGACAAAGATTTTTTGATATAAGGTTTTTCTCTTTGTTTGGGTGTTTTCATAGTTTACATGTATGTGTTTGCACAATTAATCTGTGAATTATAATATAAAAGAAAATAATATCCAGATGCTATATATAAAAAAATCCTAGTTATTATTTATTTTGTTGATAGTTCCCGAATAAAAAACAAATTTTTGTTTATACATTTATCTAGTTATATTTTCACTGATGAAGGTGTTTCGAAAATGTTTGTAAACGTTCTGAGAACATAATTATTATTTCAATCACTCTTGTTTAATTGACCTAATTGTGGTAGATAGCTATCATATCAGATAAGTGTAATTGCGCTATGCGAATACAGATGGCTTGGATGGAGAACGTGTCGACAGTCCTTTTAGGTAGTTGTATTACTATTGGCATAAATTTAGCAACTCTAGTGCATACAACAATTGAGCGTCCAAATTTAAAGGGAAAAAAGTTACTTACGTCTAATACTGTTAAACCGACGGTGCAAGCTATCGGATTTCCACCGAAAGTATTGAAATGACTCGCTTTAGTCAACGCTTGCGCAATTTCCGGCGTAGTGACCACAGCCGCTAAAGGATATCCGTTACCTATTCCTTTGGCCATCGTTACTATATCAGGAACGAAGTCGTGTCCTTCGAATCCCCAGAAATGCTCGCCCGTTCGACCGAAACCAGCCTGTACCTAAAATTTGAATCCGTATTAAACGAAAATCCTTTGCCTTCTGACTATCTATTCTGGTAAGCTACCTCATCCGCGATGAACACACCTCCGTTATCTTTAACTAGTTCGTACACTTTCTTCAAATATCCTTTCGGAAATTGGACGATTCCGCCGAGGCCTTGAATCGATTCGGCGAAGAATCCAGCGACGTGACCTTTAGCTATATTGTGAGTAAGTTCAATGGCGACTTGCTCCACGTACTTATCGGACGCCTCGCACTTATTCGGATGGCAATGGCAAGATCGCGTCGTTTGAACCACGCTGTCTCTACATCTAGCACCTCCCCAGATACCTCTGTAGACATCCGCATTCATGACCTAAATCAAGGCATAAGTTTAACCTTATTTAATTATCACCTCGATTATGATGTGAGTTGCTCAATTTGCACCAATAGTACTACAACTATCTGAAACGACTGTACTAAAGTATAGTGTTAAGTCATCTGTATTCGTATATTCTAGTACAGTCGTTGCAGATAGTTGTAGCACTATTGGCGCAAATTGAGCAACTCCAATTATGATGCTTACGTGATGATGACCCGGTGGTTGAGGGACGGCGTATTTGTACGCGGCCAAAGAAGTCAAGCCCATAGTTTGCGGACTCATACCGTGGTAGCAATTTGTTAACGATATAATTTCGAAATTGTCGGTATAAGCTCTGGCTAAAAGTATGGCCAAATCGTTAGCCTCTGATCCGCTATTCACGAAATATACGACCTGGAAAGATTATTGTTAAATTGAAAAAGTTGTTAAATGACGATTACGTATCCATCGGACGTCGCAGAAAAATGTTACCATACGTCATTGGCTGGTATACTTACTTACTTACAAGGAAAGATCCCAAAACCGAAAAATTCAAAAAATTTTGAAACTTTGGGAACATGTAGATCACATATCCGTATGTACTACGCAAGTTTCTTTTTCTGCGGAAAAACACTATAAGTGGGTGCAAAGATTTTTGGGAATGGAAAATTTTGCATTCTGCCGATGCGCATAACTCGCTAGCGGTAAGAGATAGAGAAAAAGTTTTGAGACAAAAATTGTTTCTTTGCATCTGTGCCTCCATTGTTTCCTGTTCTATGTCAGTTTCTGTATGTCTTTCCATGGTATTCCTCTTCTATTTTTCCCGCACACTTTCGTTTGGAACACTCGTTCAGTTAATTTCTCTCCCGTCATCCGACACACGTGACCAAACCACTTAAGCGGTCCTTTTATGATTTTCTCGTTATTGTCTCTATTCGTAGGTGTTTGCCTAATTACGTCATTCCTTATTATGTTCGTCTTTTTCTTATTTTAAATTTTTCTCAGATACCTCATCTCCATGGCGTTTATTCTCGATTTTTGCCTCTCTAACAGTACCTGTGTTTCGCTGCTATATTGTTGGGCGTATAACTTTTTGACCACTTCAGTTTTTATCTTTTTCAGTATCTCTCCTTTTCCTAAAAATGTTGTTTTTATTGTATTGAGGATGCCTCCCACACATCCCATTCTGTCATTTATTGCGCTGTCCAATTTACCGTTTTCTTCTGTAACTGTTCCTAGGTAGGTATTTAGAGCGTTCTACTTGTTCGATTTGTTTCCCGTCTAGTTTTATTTCGTGGATTTACTTTGTGTCGGAAATTATCATAGTTTTTGTTTTTCCGATATTAATCTTCATATTAATCTTCAATAATTCTGGGCAGGGGTAGGGCTAATAATTGCCCCGAATACACTAAAGGATGTTATAGAGGAAGATTTCGTAAATAAGAGGCTGATCAATAATAACGGTATATAGTGTAAATGAGGAGGCAAAGAAATAAGAGAAAGCCAATCTTTTGAAGAACTTCGAAACCAAATAGACAAGGGAGAGGAGAATAGAATGATAGTGGGTGTTCTAAATGGCAGAATGGGAAACAATAACAAAGGTATGAAAGAAGCTATGAGAAAGAAGGGTGAAGAGTCGATAAACAAAAATGGTGAAAGAAGAATCGAATTGTGCATAGAAACAAACTATTTATAACAAACACAAAATTTACACTTAAAAACATGCAAATACAAAAAATATGTGAGAATAGGAACGAAAAATCAATCATTGATTACTTTCTGGTGAATATAAACAATTGGAGTAGAATATAGGACACATAAGTGAAAAGGGAGGCACAGATTGGAAACGACCGTTATTTAGTGATAATGAGGTTAAAGATAAAAGTTATGAGAATCGAGATAAGAGAAGACAAAAAGCAAATGAAAAGCTTCGAATTTATAAACTAAGGAATGAAAAGCATCAAAGGAAATATCAACAAATACTGGGCATGAAATTGAAAGATGACGGAAATAAAACAAATACAGAGGAAAAATGGGTGCACCTTAAGAAAAATATAATGACAGCAGCGGGAGAAACTTGTAAAAAAAAATTGTCCTAAAGAAAACAGGATCGTGGACAGAGGAAATACTCGAAAAAATAAAGAGTAAAAAGATAAATGGAGGAAATACCTAACAACAAAAAGATCTGAAGATTACGAAACATTCAAAGAAGAGAAAACAAACCAACATGGCAATTAAAGAGACAAAAGAGAAATCATGGGGAAAAATTGGACAGAAAATGACGATAAATTACAGAGAAACCAAAACCTTTTCTATGGCACACTAAAAGAACTCAAAACACAAAAACACAAAAAAAGGAATATACAATCCCAAATATAGAAGACAAGAGCGGAAATATGATAACAAACGAAGAAAAAATAATAGAAAATGGTACCCCCTCCATTTTCCATTATTTTCTCTTTTGAGGAGCTGACATATACAGATAATCAAGACCCTGAGGAACAAACACAAGTAAACGAAGATGAAATCCAAAACATAGAACCTATAACAGAAAAAGAATTAAAAGAAGTGATGAAAACAATTAAATTAGGAAAAGCATCTGGAAAAGATAACATCATCCCTGAAATGATAAAGTTCATGGGAAGAAGAGGAACACATGAAATGACAGAATTAATGAACGATATACTGAAAAAGGGCAGGGATACCAAAAGACTGGAAGAAAGACGTTATCTTACCAATATATAAGAGGAGCGACAACTGAAACTGCACCGAGTATAGGGGCACAACTATATCAAGTGTTCCGGGGAAAGTATTAGCCAAAATAATGGAAAAAGAATAAGAGCCAAAATAGATCCAACCCTTGAACACACTCGATGCAGATTCAGGAAGAATAGAAGCACACAAGACCTCATTGGCTGGTACAACGCTGAGTTAAATGTACTATTGCGGTAACAAAAATCGGGACTAGTCTTATAGGCCGTTTTGACTGTTTTTTAGCTGTATAAACTAGCCTTTTGTCAATGTCACGTCAATCATATCTTATCTAATGTAAAAAAATAGTTTACCCACGAACGTAAGAAAATTCCCTTAAATGCATTTATTTGAAATAAAAATCTTGTAAACAATAAATTAATCTAGTTTTTTTAGTTATGTTTCGAGCATTTATCGCTGATTATTCCTTAAAAACTGAATAAGGTCTTCGTCTTCCATGGAATTCGATACCAATTTACAATCAGAACCACTTTTCCTTTCTACAGTTCCCCGATGTTGTGAGTAGTGCTTTGGGGCACCCCAAATATATTACCTAGTCTTCTTACCGACCATCCTTCCCCAAATAATGTAATTATTTGCATTTTCTCGGTAACACTTAAATGCGATATAATGACATATGTCAATAATGATTTCAAAATGACATAATATTTGACAAGCCAAAAGCCAGATTTAAACTACATTATTTTAAGTGTCCCATTTTTTGTTGCTCCAATAGTACATTGTAGATTTAGCGATTTATATAGATTAAGTTCGTGGTAAAGAGCTGCTGGAATTGCGAAAACGCAGTACAATTTATTAGGCACGTTATTTTTAACCGCACCTGTATTTCGGTAGTTTTGACCACGCCTGTATGAACATTTCGTTTCGTAATTGTATATGCAGCGATCCACTTTTAAAGGTGTCGGATTTTCGAACTAAACACGTTTAATTTCTTCAAATTTAAATTCATTTAAATTCCTAGTTGTACCGTGTTCTTAATATCGTTTCTTTACATGAGATCATTTCTTTTTCTATGTAGTTAATTGTGGTCAATTTAGTTGGTTCAGATTCTGCGTTCTTTCTGGATATTTCGTTGTTAATAAAAGTTGCGGTGTTTAAAACACGTTCCATTTGAACTCACTTCCGCCTTGAAAATTTGCGGATGTGCTTTACGAGGCTTTTGCGAGGTTTTCTAGCTTGCAATGAGACGTCCGTATCGTACATTTTGAAACCTACGTGCAACAGTTGCTTCTGTTAACTATTCGGATTTTCTTGGGGAACCTCTTCATTGACGGTATCAACAAACCGCATAAACCTCCCTGCTATGTTTCGTTGCACCGTTTTAGTCCGAAGGCCATAACGCCCATGTATCAAGACTCTATATGGAATACGTGATATCAACTTTATTAACTTTGCTGTCAGCTACTCAAAAATTATAAGGCCTTTCTATTGTAAAGAAGGGTAACGATGCAATCTAATGCAAATCGGGCGAATCGATAAATATGAAGTATTTACCCAAACAACACAAAATGTTTTTTGTTCAGATTAGATTATTCGCACAAACAGGATAATTGAGGATAATGTGAAATTTTGCGCGAATATATTACCTTCAGATCGCCAGGCATTTTGTCCGTTAGACGTTGCGCATATTCGTGAATTTTTGGATGGTAATAAATATTCGATACATGTCCTAGCGTTTTCATCTGCTCGTTAACTGCAGCCGTAATTTTTCTACAAAAAAATTAACGAAATTAAACAACCGCAAATGGAAACCAAGAATTTGGTAAAACCCATGACAGAACACACTCAACTAAAAACTAATTACTAATTGGTCAAGGGTCACCAACATTCTTACTTTTTAAGTTCCTAAAAAGTTGAACCAAAAAGAAAAAACGTAATCGGTATAACAAAGGAAAAAGTTTTAGTGCCAGTAAGGTATTAGGTCATAAAAATTAAATAGTACCAAAGAGTAGTAGATACTAATTAAAACCAATGAACATGGGCCAAAATGCGACTTATAAATGCTTTAAAATATATATTGAGTTGCAAGTTGATGTTATTTAAATTTATTTAAGGAAGTCAGATAGTAGCACCAACATGTATCAAAAACTCCTCACCACACCATTAATAGGTGGAAAATTTCACAATTTAGCTTGTCATCCTTGCGAAGGATAGAAAACATTTCTATCCTTCCTGTCTTACTTGCAAAGTTACCAGGTCTTCAAATACATTTGCAAGTCACGTGATCAAATGATATATGCAACCAAGATTGCACTGTTGCCCGTACTGTTTTAGTAAAATGACAATTATTTTATTTGAATTTTGTTCCTAACCTCTAAATATGACATTTCCTAGTAAGTTTCGAAATGTTACCAATCTACAAGTTATGCAACCAATTTGACAGAAGTCACGTGACTTGGAAACAACCTTGAATGCACTATATTATGAAACGTACATGCGTGACTTGTATCGTAATTTCTTTTACCGAAAACGCAACTGCCACTAGTTTTCCGGGCAAAGTTTAAAATTAAAAATGGAGTTTTCTATAATTTCAACTTTCGCCTTTTCGGCTAGCAAAATGCACAACGGGTTATTAAAACCATTGATAAATACGAAAGAAGTTAATAGGAACACGAAATTGAAAGCTTATCAATCATGTATCGATCTTTCTGTAGGGAACAGAAATAAGGTGTTTGACGGAAACCGGTAGAAATGTGAGCCAGAAAAATAGAATTTTTTACAAGAATCGTGGGAGTAAAAGAATTGACGAGGTGAGACATACAAGAATACAAGAAAAGGTTAATTGAAACAAACCAACTTAGTACGTATGTAGAATAGTGATGGGAAAACCCGTTCTTTTAAAAGAACAGTTCCAACCGTTCTCGTTATTTTGAAATAACGGTTCCAATATAACAGGTCATCGTTATTTCGTACTCGACAGTTCTATTTGATAATGCATCATAAAACCAATAAAATATGTCATGCGCACATCGCCTTTGGCGGCCTTTGCTTGATTAGATATATAGTTCGTTTTTCCCCGACGTTATACTTTCCCATCACTAGTTCTAACATCTTGGTGATTCCCCGAGTTATATGATTGTCTATTGATGATGTAACTTTATCCTACGTACATTAAGTTTTTCGTTAGAAGTTCCTATACAGTTTTCGTTTCTCACGATTCAACGCTAGTTTACACACATGGTGTAAAATAAATATAACAAAAACATTTAAGTCCGTTTTCATTGTGGACACATCCGTTTGCTACAATCCGTAGCTGATCCATCGAACAACAGCTTTATAGTTAGGAAATAGGAACAATCATCAAGTAATCACAATTCATTCATCCGGAAGTTTCCCAGACAAAATAATCATCATGGCGAAATATTTAATAGGAAAGAAGTCGATGATGTGGAATTTCTTCTTCAACCGCGTACGCTGGAGACCGTCCGAAAGGAACCGTTCTTTGCCCAGCGAGATAACAGTTGCAACCGTTCTGGATCGAGAACGGTTCTAAAATAACAGACAGTTCAATAACGACCCGTCACTAATGTAGAACGAGTATGCCGGAGCAAAGGTTGGAGAAGGAAGTTTGGAGAACAGAAGTCGAAAAATGTGGGAGAAGGGGATCAAAAAGATTGATGATGAATTGACGATGAAGTAACGAGGGTCCTGATCCATGCAGATAATGATTGAGATATTTGTTTAGAAAACAAAAAGGAAAACAAGGATTCATGGTGTATGCAAGCTCAGCTCAAAAGTAAGTAACTAATCCGATTTTAATATGAAGGAGGAGGGATGAAGTAAGAACGGTAAGGAAACGAAGCTAGGAACTAAATAAGAAGGCACGCACGAAGTGACGAGGATCGAGAAAGGCGTAGGAAAAGGTATGAAGAAGACTCAAGTCCCAATTGGTCTTACACCCATAAAAAGGCAAGGAATAAGTAAGTTGTAAAGTAAATCACTTTAGACGGTATGCCGGCTATTGTGGCCAAATTTTTTGTTTTATCAGAACTTGTCATCCTTACCATACTGATTTTGGGAAACTTTAAATACGTGTTTCAACAACTAAGTTAAAATCGCTTTCTGTCCTTTGTACTTTCTCCAATGAGAACGGCAACCTATTGTTAGTTATTGAAATAAGCATTTCAAACCACAGACATTCCTACAGTTCAGTTTTCCTTCTTGTTTCATCAGAAATTTATTTGAATTATTTTTCAATGAATATCCAAGAATTATAGGAGTGAAATGATAGACAAGATAAGAAGTACAAGAAGACGAGAAGCTTTAGGAGTCGTTACCATGAAACAGATCATTGAAACAAATCAACATCGTTGGTAGAACTGCATCACGAGAATCTCGGAGGAGAGCTTGGAGGAAGGAGTTTGGAGAACAAAAGGCAGGAAACGTGAGAGGAAAGGATCGCTAAAACAAATGAGGCAATGAAATAGCCGAGGTGCTGATCAGTGCGGATAGTAATTGGGTAAGTGCAACGAATGTAGCAAATAACAAAGAAAAATTTAAGGATTCGTCAAGATGTATGTAAACTCCACTTTTAATATGAGTAAATGTCAAACGAAGAGAGATGAAGTAAGAAAGGCAAGAAAACGGGGCTAGATCAATGAGCAGGTAAACTTTCCACTTTTAATATGAATAAATGATGTTAAACGAAGAGCCATGAAGTAACCACGGCAAGGAAACGGAGCTAGGAACTAAATGGAAAGAAACGCATAAAGTGCCTAAGGTCAGAAAAGCATCGAAGGAGATGTGAAGAAGACTCAACTATCAACTGGTCGTACACCCAAAGATAGAAAGAAAATGAATAAGTAACTATGTATAATAAATCTATACCTGTTATACAAGCGGTATACCAGCTATTGCGGCTGACTTTTTCGTTTTATCAGAACTTAGGTGCTACCCTTACCACACTGATTTTGAGAGACTCCAAATACGCATTTCAGCAACTAAGTTATAATCGCTTTATTTGCTTTGTTTTTCTTAATTGAAAATGACAACTTAAATAAAACGGAAATAACAGTTCAAACCACAAATATTCGAGCTTTCCAATTTCATCTTTTTGTTTCGTTAAGAAGCTCATTTTTGTTTCCTTTTTCAATTCAATTATTTTATAATAAATACCCAAATAATAAAAACTCTTACGGATGACAATGTCCAACAGAGACGGTACATATACCGCCCAGTAGATCCAAGAATCTTTTGCCGTTTATGTCGAACAACCATTGCTTGTAACCCTGATGGAGAGCTAAAGGTTTGCTGTAATAGGTAGTCAGTGCCGGATTTAATCTCGTCTGTCGAATATTTTGCAAGCGCTCATATGACGGACCCTGAAAGTTCAATTAAGATATAAATACATATAATGTAATTTATTAAATATTGCCTGGCGGGACGTCATAGTAAATTATTTTTAGAACTGCAGAAGTACGTATAAATATTTCATCTATGCAAGAGATCATTGGGTCAAGATCAGTTTGAAATGGATTTTTATTTCCGATTTTTTGATTACGTATGTATAATTGTTGCGATATCTTAAATATTAGACAATCTGCATCTATCAGTAGATTTCTACAGCAATTGGATTTAAAGTAGAAACTATTTTAAGTTTTCATTAAAAAGGCATTTGTGTGATTTTTTATTGATGGAAAGTCGCATTTTAATTTTTTTCTTGAAAATGCAATGATACATAAACTCAAATCATGATATAGACAAAGTTCTTATGTGAGTTAAGTGATATTTTGAGAAAATCGCAAAAAACTCACTAGTAGATTCTACAGAGAATTAGAGTAAGTTCTCATTCGTAACTTAAGCTATATGTGTATACGAGGGTAGATTGACAAGTTTCCGTAATCGCTGCTAGGGGGATGTTATTTTTCCAAATACTTTATGTCGTTGTGTTGGCAGCTCTTTCATATCAATTGACCGCAAATGTTAAATCCATCTGTCAAATATTCTGGTTTTGACAAGCATTTAAGTCTAGCAAACGCAAAAAGGTCGTTTGCAATTATGGATAAAAAGAAGTTTGAGCGGTCATCAAATTTTTCAATTCGAAAGGTAAAACCGCAACCGAATTCAATTCAAGTTTGGATGCCGTTCTTGATGGTCATCACCTTCATTTTTCACCGTGAGTTTTTGGGTTTCGGAATTCAAGCGTGGCCGCATGGATACAAGTGATAAACAACGTTCAGGAAGTCCGAAAAGGGCTACCACGCCAGAAATTGTGGAAAATTTCATGATATAATAAAAGTGCGTGAAATTGCAAAAACCGCGGGGAGTAGTTCGTATTTTTACATAATGAATTGGGTTTAAAAACACCTTCTGCAAGATAGGTGCCGCATTTGCTCAATTCGGAGCAAAACCGCATTCGACCTTGAACTTCGGCCGATTGTTTGGAAGTGTTTACGAGGAATCTAACGGACTTCAAGCGATGATTCGTGACCATGGATGTGACTTGCATTCATCACTAGACACCAGAAATAAAGATATAATCAAGACAGTGGATTGCACCCGTTGAATCGGTTCGGAAGAAGACAAAAACTATTCACTTGGAAAGGTGATGGCATCGATTGTTTGGGACGCAAAAGGAATTTTACTAATTGGTTATCTCGAAGAACACAAAACTGTTACGGGCCAATATTACACAACACTTCTGGACAAGTTGAAAGCAACAATTCAGGAAGAACGCCCGGCAATGGTTCAGAAAAAGATGTTGTTTCACCACAACAATGCGCCTGCTCATTCAACTGCAATCGCTCAGCAGAAATTGACAGAATTGAAGTTCGAAATGCTTCCCTATTCGCCTGATTTGGCTCCGTCAGATTTCCACCTATTCCCGAAAGTCAAAATATTTCTGGGTGGAAGGCGATTTTGGTCGAATGAAGAACTGATAGAGACTGTACACGATTGTTTGGGGAATCCCGAAGAAATTCACTGCTTTCCTATTCGCCTGATTTGGCTCCGTCAGATTTCCACCTATTCCCGAAAGTCAAAATATTTCTGGGTGGAAGGCGATTTTGGTCGAATGAAGAACTGATAGAGACTGTACACGATTGTTTGGGGAATCCCGAAGAAATTCACTTCTGAGAGGGAATCGAGAAGCTAGGGAAACGTATGTTTATTATCATTGCGGAAACTTTACAAGCTATCCTCGCATGTATGTAGGATAGAATAAAACCGTGTGGGGAAACTTTAATGCGTTCATCATAAAAGGAAAGAAACATGTCTAAAGGTTGTTTCAAATGTTTGGCCGTTTTGATGTCATGTGTTTTTGTAGCTTCATATCTCAATAAATATTTATTCTGCTGTGTCGTGTCGTGTGTCGTATAGACTACAAAATTCTCATCAGTGTATACACTGATGAGAATTTTGTAGTCTGATACATTGATGCTGTTCATTTTTTACAAATTTTTATCTTTTGCCTCTTTTCAGCTTAATTCTATATGATGTCGTCAAGCGTTTTGCGGCCAATTTTTCTCTACGAATTCCAATTGAACCAAAGCGCTGCGCTGCCTAGAAGATGAGCCGCGAAGTGGTAGATTTACAGTAATCCAGGACGAGGATTTGAGGACCTTGGTGGAGACTGACCCATCGCAAACGGTGCGTGGGATGGCAGAAGAACTGGGCGTCAGCTTCTATGCGGTTTTTGATGGTTTAAAGCATGGTTGCACAGACTTATGAAGACTAGGGGCCACTCGGGCAAATCATGAACTGATGGCGGGCCGGCCGCCAGAAGTATAGGTAATTAAAGACAATGAAGAATTGATAATAATTTATTAAAATTCAAAAAGAATTTATTAATTTGAAGCGTGACACTGCATAGTGCTTACAATCTTTTATATTTGGCTCAAATTTACTTGTAGCAACACGTAAAACTGCTTCCAAACTTTCATTTGCAAGGCGGTTTCGATTTTTTGTTTTATTATTATTTAGTATTGAAAAAGTTTGTTCACATATATAGGTAGAACCAAATAAGCTGGCACATTTCAGAGCGTTTATGCGCAACTTTTCGTACATATTTTTATCAATGCAGCGGTAAAAGTTCAGCAAGTCTCCTTCGAAGTGAATTTGTTGCGTAAATCTTGATCGTTTTGAATGTCGATAATTTCTAACTGCATTGACTCTGGCGCATTTTCAACTGAAATCGTGAAAGGATTGCTGAATATGTCCAACAACTCCGAAAATCTGTCTTGAAAAGATTGAATCAAAATATCTAGCTTTTCTACATAACTGAAATTAATCGCGATTTTGTTGAATTTTTCAGCCATTTTCTTATAATTCGGAAAATGATTGTAATTTCCAGAATTCAATTGTGATCTGAAAAGTGTCAGCTTGCATTGAAAGGATGATACATGAGCGTAGAGCTGGGATATCAGTTGATTTTTGCCTTGAAGCCGTGTGTTCAAGACATTCAAATGATTTGTAATGTCAACTAAAAAGCCAAATCACACAACCAATCAGGAGTTTTAAGTTCCGGGACATCCCTTTGCTTTTCCGCCAGAAATATTCCAATTTCTTCTATTAAATTTAGAAATCGTTCCAGTGTCAATCCACGGCTTAGCCACCTTACTTCTGTATAATACAGTAAATTTCCGTATTCGCTTTCGATGTCATCAAGGAATTGTTTGAATTGTCTGTGATTGAGTCCTCGTGATTTTATGAAATTTACAGTCGAAACTACCACTTTCATGACATTTTGAAATTCAATTTTTTTAGAACAGAGGGTTTCTTGGTGTATAATGCAGTGAAACTGCATGAGATCTTCAGCGTTTATGTTTTTTCCTTGCAGATGCTTTTTCAGTAAAGTAACTAGCTCGGAATTGACACCAATCATCGAAGGAGCACCGTCAGTCGCAACTCCCGATAATTTTGATAAGTCCAAATCAGTTTTTGAACACTCATCCAAAAGTACATTGAGTATATCAACTCCTTTGGTTTGACCTTTCAATGAACACATTCCGAATAACTCTTCTAAGACTTCAAAATCTTGAGTAACACCTCGTATGAATATGAGAAGTTGAGCTGTGGAACTAATATCAGTGGATTCGTCGAATGCTAATGAAAAAAATTCAATGATCTTAGTTTTTTCAATTAATTGTTCCGCAATATTACCTGACAAAGACATAATTCGTCTTTGGATAGTCATACGATTCAGTTGAATTTTCTCAAACTTTTTGCTGCTTCTGGACACATTTTCTTAGCGGCAATTTCTATGTATTCTTTTACAAAATCGCCATCATTGAAGGGGCGACTTCGCTTTGCTATCATTCGAGAAATTTCATAACTAACTTCTGTAGCTGTTTCTGAATCTTGAATGGGTTTTGTAAACATAGCTTGCTGACCAATAAGCTCCCGTTTTAAAGACTAATAGATTTTTGCTTTCTTAATTCGCCTGTAAACTTGGTAAAAGAAGGATGCTGCGTTTCATAGTGCCTTTTACATTATATTCCTTTGCAATCGCAACAGAATTCTTGCAAATTAAACAAACGACTTTGTTATGCGACCATACAAAAAAGTATTTCTCGGTCCAAATTTCTTGAAACTGCCGATTTTCACCTTTAACCTTACGTTTTTACTAGGTCCTGGCTTCTCCATGTTGCGTTCTAATCCTGGCTAGGATTAACACAGCACCTAAAAACAATTACAGTACCTACTTAAATTACCCATTCTTTTAAATTATCAAAAATAATTGATTAAATTCCTCAGAAATTTTTTACAAGATTTTTATACAGATTTTATATCTGAAATAATGACGTAATTATTACAGTTAGAGAAATTCTGATAAAAATAGTAATTTCTTTGTTTTATTTTAATATTTGGCCAACATTAAAGCTAAATTTAATTAAAATTGATTAAATAGGTAGGGAAACACTTATTAATAACTGAGTTTTACTTACGATTTCACAACACAATTATACACGGCACTTGACGGGTTAACAGGAAATCTACGTTGAATGTGGATCAAAATATATGACACCGGCTAGTCGAGTTAAAATCTACACTAGAACTATTGCCTCCCAAAACACTATTAATCTGCACTTATTCTCAATCACTTATTACTTCGCTTTGTATTTTCGCGCTTATTTCTTCCTGTTGACATTTCACTCAAATTAAAACCGAACTGTCGGTCGCTAGGAACTTCAAGTCGATACTAGGGCCGGTGGGGGATTCCTTACGCCCTTTTATCTTCAGGTGTAGGCTGCTTCGATCACGCAGCCTGGGGAGAGATGAGGTTGGTTAGCGAAGAGCTAACTGGGGAAGATGACTTTTCACCTGTAACGCATACGAGGATTTCAGACTGAAAAATAGCCGTTTATCAGTCGTTTAGAGGACGATGATGGTCGTCGAGGGACCTGTGGGAATTGCCTTAGTCCAGATTGATGACATCTGCAAGGCGGCGGACCTTCTTTTTGGGAGGGGGTCGATCTTGGGGATCGACGACCATCTGAACGCAGAGATTTTGGCTGGCGCGGGCTCTTTCCCACGCGGACTTTAGGAGTTTCGTCAGAAATTCACGTAGAGTCAGGACGTTCAGTTCTCGATGAATCTGAACGTTCCTTACGAAGTAGGGGGCGTCAACGATGAGGCGGAGAGTTCGGTTTTGGAGTGCTTCCAAACCTTTCATGTTAGACTTACTCGCTGTTAACCAGGCCATAGCGCCGTAGGTTAAAAGCGGTCGAAGCGTCGTCTTGTATAGGAGCAACTTGCTCCCTAGGTGAAGGGGACTCCTTCGCCCTATGAGGGGCAGAAGCAAGTTGCGGGCCTTGATGAAGCGATTTCGGATTTCGTCAGTTTGTTTTTGGAATGTGAGCATTCGGTCGAAGATGGCACCGAGGTATTTCACTTCGGAGCTCCAGGGGAGCTCGGAGTTTCCTACCTTAATCGGCTGACCGGGGTTTGCGCGATCGTGCGAGAATCTAACTGCCACACACTTAGATTCATTTACCTTCAGACCCCAGCGAGAGGTCCAACTCAGAAAACCGTCAGTAGCGCTTTGGAGGCGTTTCCTGAACAGCGCCTGCTTCCTGCAGCCTGTGTAGATGACAGTGTCATCTGCATAGATTGCAATCTCGGTGCTGGGCTCTCGGGGAGATCCGTCATGTAAATGGAAAACAGTTGCGGGCCTAGAAGTGATCCCTGGGGAACGCCGGCGTGGATTTGTCTGACGCTGGACTTCACGGAATGGGATTTAGTGCAGAAGGATCTGCCGGCTAAATAGGACCTGACTGTCGGTCGCTGCGGTTAGGCGTGGCTTTTATACCGCGCATACGACTCTGGAAGCTTCGTGTATCTACTCGTACCTACGCGAGCAATCGGGAATTCGGGACTATTGCTATCTCGCTTGCTCACACCGCGCTAGAAAATTCTTGATTTCTCTACTATTTTGAACTTTATATAAAGGCAGCAAGCGATGTTACTTGACTTAGCATTTTTGGGCGCTAGATTCAAATAGCGCGCGCGCGAGATTCAAATTACTTTTCGAACATATTTTTTTGGTTTTATTCTGGAATAGAATTAAATATTCTTCGAATGTACGAGAGTATTATTTTTGCTGTCGGCGGGCCACCAGAATTCGACAGGCGGGCCACCAGTATTCGACAGGCGGGCCACCAGTATTCGACAGGCGGGCCACCAGTATTCGACAGGCGGGCCACCAGTATTCGACAGGCGGGCCACCAGTATTCGACAGGCGGGCCACCAGTATTCGACAGACGGGCCGCGGTCTGTGCATCCATGGTTTAAAGCGTATAGCGTAAGCTCGTAACGTAAGCTCCAAGGGTGTAAATAATAACAATATAAATAAAAAACATTTATCCATTCTTTACATTAATATTCAGGGCTTAAATAACAAAACTAGTAATCTAGAAATTATTTTAAGTGATAGTGACGTAGATATTATATGTTTCTCCGAACATTGGTTACGTAGTTATGAGTTGAGCCTGTTAAAATTAGTTATTAATATAAACTAGCTGCTAACTATTGTAGACTTGAACATATACGTGGTGGTGTATGTATTTTTATAAAAACTGTTTTAAATTTAAAACAATAGAAATATGTGATGTAATAAACAACGAAATTGATTTTGAAATGTGCGGCATACATTTACTAGATTTAAATTTAGTAACTCTTACTTGTTACAGATCACCTGAAAGTAATTTCTATGTAGCTTTGGAAAAATTAGGTAATGTATTGTCGGATGTCATAAAGTTAAATTCACGAATAATTTTAGTAGGTGATTTCAACATAGACTATTTAATTTATCACACAAATCGTTCAACGTTATGCGATTTGTTACATACTTTCAACTTAAAACAAAAGATTCAAGAACCAACTAGAATATTCAAGAATAGTGCTACATGCCTTGACCAGTGTTATACTGATGTAAATGATAAGCTTTTATCTACTAACGTAGTTGATTATTTGCTCTCTGATCACAAAGCACTTTTAGTAGATTTAATATGCAATGAACCTTCCGTATTTGAATACATTATTATTTATAGACCTTTAACGGAGACAGGATTAATAAACTTTTTCTTTTGTCTAAATAACTTGAATTGGAATACAGTTTTCCAACAAAATACTGCAGCAGATATGTTCCGAGTCTTTTTGCGGCCTTTAAAGGTGTATTTTCTAATAACTTTCCTCAGAGAATTTTAAAAATAAATTCAAAAACTAAAGCACCAAGGTGGTATAACAAAAACTTACAGCAAATGAGAAAAGTATTATATGCCTTAGACACTATACGTAAATCTACAAAAACACAGGAATCTTACGATCTGTTTAAGAAATATAAAGATGAGTATAATGTGGACATTCAAACAGCGAAAAAGAATTCTAATATAAAATACATAAAAATTCCAATAACAAATCGAAAGCAGCTTGGACAGTTATCAATTCAAACTTGAACAGATCTCCAAAAAAGTGGTATCTACAACGTTGACTCCAGACGAATTCATAACTTTCTTCGCTTCTGTGTCAGCTGATATAACAGGTACCTTACCACAAACATTGTACAACGCAAATCACTTTTTAAATAAACTCGATAAGTATCAGTCGATTTCCTTCTATCTAAATCCCACAAATGAAATAGAAGTATTTAACACAATTATGAATTTAAAGAACACAGCTACAGAAGACATTTACGGTATGAGTGCCAAAGTGCTAAAGCATGTCGCAGTTTTGATTGCAGAACCATTGTCAAGGCTTTTAAACCGGTGCTTTAATGAGCATTTGTTTCCTAACGAACTAAAAGTGGCGAAGATCATTCCACTATATAAAAATGGAAACAAAAATGATCCTGGATGTTACTATCTAAGGTTTTTGAGGATATAATAAAAAGCAGACTATTGGGATATTTTAACAATAGGTCAGTTTTCTGCGAACAGCAATACGGTTATTTGAGTAATAAATCAGCTATGAATGCCATTTGTAATTTGATCGACAAAGTCATCAATAATTTTGATGATAAGCAAAAACTTCTGTAACGTTGTTAGACTTGTCCATAGCTTTCGACTGTGTTAATCATAAGATTTTAATTGATAAACTAGAGTATTACGAAATAAGAGGTAATCCTTTAAACTTTTTTCAGTCATACCTGGCTGAGAGAAAACAAATAGAAACAATAAAAAATTGGCAGTCAAGAGAATGTATTGTTAATAGTGGAGTGCCGCAGGGCTCGAAGCTGGGTCCTATATTATTTCTAATATATGTCAAACAATAATGTATGCGGACGACACCACATTACTATTCACAGCGTCCACAGCGATGAGGAATTATGTAGAAAAGAAGAGCTAAGTTTAGAAGAAGCTAGTAATTGGTTTTGTGCCAACAAAATGAAACTAAATACGGACAAAATACAAAAACTAAATTTTGAAACTAAATCGCATGACAAGAGAAGTGTTAAAATGCTGGGTGTACACTTAGATTCAGCTTTAAATTGGAATAATCGTATCGAGTATATTTGTACTAGATTACAAACAACGGTATATCAAATACGGAAAGTGGGTTACTCAACAAACACTGAAGTAGCAAAAACGATTTATTACTCCAACTTTTTCGACGATATGTAACAGCATCCTACTATGGGGAAGTACAGGTCACATGATAAGGATTTTTAAAATACAAAAAAGATGCGTGAGGGCTATTGCAGGTGCTAATGCTACTGAGCATTGCAGACCTTTATTTAAAAGACTGGGAATTATGACAGTTCCTTCTCTGTTTGTTTTCAAATGTTTGTTATTAGCCAAAACAGAATCGAATACGCTGGAGTTACAAGCAGACGTTCACAATTATTCTACAAGATTTAACAGATATTTTCGAATACCATATCATAGAATATCACGCACTCAACAATCGGCGAAATATCATGCAATAAAATTTTATAATAGGTTAGATAAATGTGTAAAAGAGCTACCAACAAAAACATTTACAGCAGAAATGAAAAGACTATTAGTAGAAAAAGCTTATTATAGTATTGAAGAGTTTCTTGGAACTAAAAAATTAGTACGACTACCTATTTTCTTTTTCTTTTTGTTTTGTAAACACTGTTTTGACTTTCCTTTTGGCTTTTCCTTGGTTTCGATGTTGGGAAATAAAACCTATTATTATTATTATTATTATTATTATTATTATTATTATTATTGGAAAGGTCAAAAGGCTCGAAAAGTGGGTGTCCCACGATTTTAACGATCGACAGAAATTGTCACGTTTCGAGGTCTATTTTTCTTTGCTTTTGCGCAACCAAAGCGATCCTTTTTGGATCGGATCGTCACGTGTTATGAAAAGTGGATCCTCTCCGACAACAGGAGACGTTCAGGACAGTGGTTGGACACCGATAAGCAACCCAGGCACTTCCCAAAGGCGAAAACCCACCAAAAGAAGACCATGGTTACTGTATGGTGGTCAACGGCTGGTGTGATTCACTATAACTTTCTGTAACCGGGCCAAACCATCACGCCAGAATCCTGTTGTGAGGAAATCGACGAAATGTACCGAAAATTGCGTCAGCAGCAGCCGACACTGGTCAACAGAAGAGGTCCGATCCTGCTCGATGACAACGCCCGTCCGCACGTTTCACAAATCATCGTCCGAAAATTAAAGGAATTGACCGTCGAAGTGCTGCCTCACCCACCATACTCCCCAGACCTCTCGCCAACCGACTATCATCCTTTCAAGCACTTCGATAACTTTCTCGCCGGTAGAGCCTTCGCCAATCAGGACCAGGCAAAAACGGCCTTCGTAGACTTCATCGAATCCTGAGCACCCAATTTTTATGCCGACGAAATTAATCGACTTCTGTTACGTTGGCCAAAGCGCACTGATTCAAATGGGGCTTATTTCGATTGAATTGAACAAGTATTCACTGAGATATTACAGTTTAAAGTAGACTCATAAAAACAGACAGAACTTTTGAAACACCTAACCTAACATTAAGATTCTGTCAACTGATAATTTTGGCCAAAAATTGGCTTCTTACGTCCTTTCGCATATCATGATTTAATTCTACTCTGAAGTAACTATTTTTAACATAATTAACAACTATTTACTACGTTTGTTTAAAATACATTTCTGCACGTCCTTAATCTTAACGTTCTTTCTAGTTTAATGCGTGGCTGTTAAACCTGTTCAAATCTTCTATGGAGTGTTAGTTTGGAAACGATACAGTCGTTAAGAAATCATTAGTGTAATTAAGCAAGTTTTTGCTTTTCAAATTTACTAATATGAAAGAAAGTCGTCGAACATTTCAGCATAACGGTTTCATACTAATCGCCTAGTTTGATTATAGATATCGATTATAAGATTTTAAAGCAATTCCTATTACGTAAGTGCTTGTTATTTTTCTTTTCTAAATTAATAAATGATGAGTTTATTATCTTTAAAAGTAGTTCCCCTAGAACTTTAGGTTTTTCCTTTCAACGGAACCAACTATCTAAAAATTTCATTTTGTTTTCATTTCTTTCATTCAAAAGTCAATACTCCGAATTGCACTTTTTTAACATATTTTTAGCTTCTTTTGCATTTTGTAATTGAAAAAAAAAACAATCCAAAACGTTAATCCAATTTTACATACGTACTCATGTCAAAAGCATAAGAAATAAATTTGACGAAATAGTACTATACCAAAACACCCAGAAATAGTAATTATTGCGGAAACATGGATGTCAAAACAAGAATTGAACGATACGCCACTGGAAGGGAATTTTGGCGGAAATAACCAAGTATCTTGCAATTACAATTCGGGGAAAGAAACATTCACAAACTTAAATGAATTAGTACCTACAGCAAAAGGGAATACCAAAATAACGGAAAAGACGGAAATTATTCTGCTACTATACGCAATAGGGGGTAAAAGGGACGATAACCACTAAAAAGAAATAACCTTGTTAAACCGAGAGAAAATACTATCAAAAGTTGTAGAAACAAGAATCACAGAACAAGTTGAAAATACGCCAGGAGAAACACAATATGTGCTCAGATAGGGTAGACAGGTAGAAGAACTTATTTTAAGGCAAACCGTAGAAAAGAGTATAACAAGAACGAACAAAACATATGTTTTGTAGATCTAGAAAAGGCTTTCGACAGAGTGAAAAGGAAAGACGTTTGCGAGAGCCCGAAGAAAAGAGGAATAAAAGAAGATCAAATAATCAAGATTAATCAAGACAATGTACCACACAACATCGTAAGAACAGGAAATGAGTAATGCCAAGAATTTGAAACGAGAATCGTATTAAAACAAGGATGTGTGTATATATTTTGTCTACGATTACTTTCTTTCTTTTATTGCCGCTTTCGTTTCCCATCCTTTTTCTCCATACATGTGGTTTATAGACTTTATTATTGTTCTTAATCCCGTTTTACATTATCACATTAAATTGTACCACACAATTGAATACTATTTTATAGTACAATGTAAAACGATTTACCAATCTTTTGTACAAGATTATTATATGAATTTAGACTCCATCATTCGTCAGGGCTATTACATTTGTATTAGGAACTTGTACAAAAGATTCTGTTTATGATTCTGTGCCATGCTACATCCTCGTTTCAAATTTTACACCAGCATCACACAGTATTCACAAATATTTCTCATAACCTCCAAAAAGATTAATTTTATGCTTAGCTAATACCACTAGTACTTTCAGTAAAACGCTCAATAAATACATTGGCTGACACGACCACAGTATAATGTATAAACCCACGTTTATTTTATACTGTAACAGAACTGGACGAGACGTAAACATAAGAAAATGAGGTTAGATTAGAATACGTGCAATGCAGACTAGTGAATAGGCGTAAGTTAAAACATTTAGCCAGGTTTAGGGCAGGTTCTAATTTCATACAATGATTTTGCACAGAAAAATAGTACAGTGCTTTATATTGTACTATAAAGTAGTATTCACTTTTTACGTACAATTTAATATGATAATGTAAAACGGGCTTTAGCTATAGCTATAGATACGTTTTCTATGTATATTTATATCGAAATATTTAATCTTCCACGGTTTTCTTTGGCTACTATTGATGTGTCTTCGAAATTCTTCCATCTAGTTACTAATCCATTTCCTACTGGTTGTTTAATATTATTCTTTGTGTTTCTTAGTACTTATTCTCCTATTCGTTCCTTTCAATTTATAACTATTGAGTTTTTGTCTGTTTTGTTTTTCTAAGAAAATCTAAACGTAATATATTGAACCAGAGAACCTCTGCCGCATTTAAAAATATACAAGGACCACCGATACAACAGATAATAATACTTGTGTGAGATATGAAACAAAACAAAGAAACAAACTCACACGGGCAGCACCAGTTGACACTCACGTCATAGAACACAGAAATTCAAGCACAAAAATATCCCGAAATCTTGTCATCAAAAGAATAAAACAAATCAATCAAATAAAACAAGATCTAAACTCCTGATATAATATGTCATAATAAAATAAAAAATAAATAAAAGAGTATAAAATCATACAAAGTTCTGGACAAAGTTAACGCATCAACAAAGCTTCTCATAATAACTTTTTGGAAGCTTCACGTGATAGTCCATAATACGATATTATAATTAAATGATTTCAATTGTTTGACAATTTAGAATGCAATAATCGAAACAGAAACATGAATAAATAACAGAAAGAAACAATAATGTCAATGAACACGGTGTCAATGAAAACCTTAAAAAAAAATTAATGGTACTAATTTGAATTTCTCCCCCTCTATTGTATTGTATTGTATTGTAATGAGGTGGGGTCTGGCCCAAAATGGCCCTTTGCACTGCGACCACGTTGATCTATTGTGCTTCCTCTTGTTTGTTTTATTTATTTATTTAATACGCTGAGGAACAGGATCAGCTCCTTCAATGGGAGTGTAAATAGGTCCTCCTCACTCAGCGTATATGCATGTAGTAGTCTATATCTCCTGTGGCCTAGGGCCCCACGGTTAATGATCAAGTGTTCCATTGACTCCTCTTCTTCACCGCAGAATCTGCAAGTGTCCGTGTTGGATAAGACCATTTTGTGAAGGTGCTTGTTACAGGTATAGTGGCCTGTGAGTGCCCCTGTCAGTGTTTTTAAGCTTCCCCTGTCCAGTTTTAGGGCGAGGTCCGCCCTCCTAGCGTCGAAGCTCAGAAATTTTTTGGAATGTTCCAGCCCGCTGGTCTCATTCCAGTGTTTCATTGTAATGGACGCTGTCCATTTCTTTATCTCACCTTTAAGGAGACCTTTGTTAAACCCAAAAGGTGGGGTAGGTCCAGTAAAGTTACTCTCACCCCCTTTTTTGCGCAGATGTCTGCTTCTCCCCCTCTAGCTCTTATCACTTCTTCCATTAATCTGGACATGCCACTGATCAAGTTGTGAATGGTTTTCTGGGGAATATTCTCCCATTCGACAAGAACGACTTCTTCGAGTTTCCTAAGATTGATAGAAGCAGGTATGTGTGTTTTAATGCATATGTAGTATGGTAATACTCCATTAGTAAAATTACCAATAAAAAGAAGTAAATTTTATAGAAAGCATTCTTTAAGAAATAGAAAAGCGTTGTAAACATACCACACACATACACTTGAAACATTAAAAATCTAGAATTCCAAATTGCTATAACGACGTGCCGAAAAAAATGAAGTTTGTTTATAAGCTACGGAATGGGATGGTCGACGAAAAAGTCAGATAAAAAGTTACACAAAATACCAGGGTTGAAAAGAAGCAGACCACATCAAAAAAGAAGTTGTTGTTTACAAACGACGAACAAACAAAAAAAAAAGAAATTCAATAAAAGGAAAGGACCAAAGAAAAGAAGTGAAGAAAGAATTCAAGAGGGAGAGAGAAGTTAAGAATTAGAAAACAAATTACACTGATACACACTAGGTAATATATTTTGATTGTATTGTTCATTATTTTGTTAATATAATACTAAAATTTTATAAATTATTATTGTTATAAATTTTGCTTTCTATAAAATTAACTCAAAATTCATACTACAATAGCATTGATGCTTTATGGGGTTCATATCTGGGCTTCATGGTAACCAGTCCATATTTGGAATATTCCAAAATACACATTCAGATACAGTATTTGCCCCATCCCCTTAGTTTTTAAAAATGGTGTTCATAAAATTAATTTTTTTACATAATTTTGAGACGTGAACGAATAAGAATGATGAAAAAAAATATTTTTTGAAATAAATGCGTTAAAAAATAGTAAAAATTAAAGTAAAATCTGATACACTAGTTTGCAACAAATATAATTTGAGTTTAGTTAAAGTGGTAGAAAAATTGATAAACATAATCATTTTTAGTGATTCACAATTTGGAGGACCAATATTGTCACAAAATCTTTAAATATCTCGACTTGTTCACAATTTGGTGGCGATTCAGGAAATTGAGGTGAACGAGCAAAAGATGATTAAAAAAAAGTGTTTTGATATGTAAATGTATTCAATCCAAGGTACTCCAGTACCCCTCTAGCAAACGTGGGACCGAGCGTTATTCTGCATAAGAATACAATTGTCCCTGATAAATGGAGCAAAAGACATGATTCGTTCTTCTGAGTTGTTTTTTACGGAGAAATGTGCATTCGTGGATCTCCCAAATCCGTGCGACAATCGAAACAAATTTCTCCACAAAATATCATCGATCCAATAAAGAATGACGTTCTACGAATTATACTGGACGCAAAAAGCTCTGTTCTGGTCTCCGCTAGACTCGTTGAGTACCTTTGTTTCATCTGAAGACGAAAGTCTCTTCCCAATTTACGTGAGTCCTTGCAAAACGCCGTCTAGTCATTCTATGTTTCCTGGTGAGCAATGGTGCAATATCTATTCTTCCACTGTCCAATCTTCATTCTTTCATTAATGTTGTATTCTTTTATGAAGTTCTGAACTGTTAGGTTGTCGTTTTTCGTTGAACGAAGTTGATCCATGTGATGGTGGAAGATATAACCATAATCTAATTTCACTAGATAGTGGAGATGATCAAACTTCTTGATGATTGTACCAAACTCTAAGAAATTTTTAGAGCGAAGCTCTTTAAGGGAGGTTCTGCGGCGAGAGTTAACTGGGAAAAAGTGAGACGCTTGAAATCATCAGATAGACGCTTTTCTTCTATCCTTCTTCTTTCATTAGTTCTTCCTCGCTGGCACACACACGTTTGCGTCTCCCCCATCAGACTCGAATTCACTTCAAATTCAACTGCAACTTATTTACCATCGGTTTCGAAATGAAATACTTTTCTTTTACACATTGTTTATTCAATTATAGAAATTTACCTTTTATTCCAATAAGCATCAAATGCGTAAAACCTTCGCTCTTGTCAAGTGTCCCAGCTCTCCTTTATTTATTGTTTGTATAATATCGAGCTCGCACTCTCTCTCCCTTGCTTAATTGACGAGTCTGGCACAAATCCACAGAACCTTGCTTTTCAATTTGAGAAGGCTTCAGTACATCTAATTTGTATACGAATTTGCCTGTTTAAATATACCTGCGATGGAGTTTTCCCACTTTTCTAGTTCTATATCTCCACTTAACGCCACCTACTTATTGAATGCGTTAGAATAATTAAGCCTTCTCCAGAAGTGGCAACATTTCAAGTTGCCGTCGGGGCTCTGCTAGCTCTAAACCGGCAGAACGCCTGTTTCTTAAGCAATTTGCATAAGAAATCACTCGGTTCTTGTATTTGAAAACATTGTACGACCTTGTCCTAGGGTTCTAGAGTAATAATAATAATAATAATAATAATAATAATAATAATAATAATAATAATAAATGTCACTATACATGAGCATTTACGAAAACAGTCAATATGACTAAAGAAAAAAGAAAAAAGAACATTCAAATGACATTACATAAGATGACGTATAAATCATTCCGGAAGCGGTACACTCAAGGACATAACACTTAGTTCATAATAGTTCATAACACTTTACCAGGAGAACTCAAAAAAATTCTCGATGTCATCGATCATCATCATCATGACGCGATCTATCAGCATTTCCTTCATATGGGATTTGAATATCTTAAGTGTAGATATATTTTTACTTGAGTTGTTAAATGGTTAAAGAACCTACAAGCATTGTACTTTGTCTGTTTTTAATATTTTGCTGTATTATGCTGTTCGTTAACTAAATTGACATTTTTGTATCGCGTGTTATAACCATAATCAGCACTCTTAAATTTTTCTTTATTCGAATAGGCAAAGCACAATAGCTCATGGATATATAAAGAGGGTAATGTCAATACTTTTACATTCTTAAATGCGTCTCTGCAGGAGTCGCGTGGGGACATACGACTAATGGTCCGTATAGCTCGCTTCTGCAGAACAAAAATCCGCTGTATGTCTGTCGATCGACCCCAATGCGTTATTCCGTATTTTATAAGGGACTGAAAACGTGCAAAATATTGAGCCATCAGGACATCCATGCTGCAATAAGTGGACAATGTTCTTAATGCAAAGTTAACGCTTGCTAGCCTTTTGCAGAGGCCATCTATGTGCTCACGCCATTTTAATTTATTATCAATTGTAAGGCCCAAAACCGAAGCCGATTGACAGAGAGCGAGCGTGGTGTTACTCTCCTTGAGGAGAAGCCCGTTCGGATACAATTCCGAGTTGCCAAATACAATTATTTTAGTTTTTTCGGTATTTATCTTAAGTTTATTACGTATTGTCCACTTTTGTATTAGTCCAAAAGCCTCGTCTACTTTTACTGAAACATCATCCCCATTGCGGCCAATTATCAATACATCTGTATCGTCTGCATAATTAACAATTTTCATTGAATCTTTTTCCATGTGATAAACCAGATCGTTTATAAACAGAAGGAAAAGCGTAGGACCCAGAACGGATCCCTGCGGAACTCCCACATCGATTATCAAATTTTCAGACTTCGTATTATTTACCCGGACACACTGAGCCCTGCCAGTCAAGTAGGACCTGAACCATCGAAGTGCAATACCCCGTATACCATAAATAGAAAGCTTGTTTAATAAAATATCATGGTCAACCATATCAAACGCTTTCGTAAAATCTATCAACAATGGCACAGGTAATTTTCGTTTATCTAGGGAACAAACTATTGCATTGACAAAATCTTCCAGTGCCGTATTAACACTTTTGCCCCTCATAAAACCATGTTGAAATGAGTGGAGCACGTTATGTGAAAACAAAAATTTAACAATATTATCGTTAACAATTAATTCAATAAGTTTTGAAACGCTGGACACGAGTGAAATTGGACGATAGTTTCCAATTACTTCTTTGCTATTCTTTTTATGAAGTGGGATCACTGTAATATATTTTAATTTATCAGGAAAAATACCTTCCTGGAAAGAACAATTGAAAATGTGAGCTAATGGAACAGATACGTACGTTTTAACTTTCTTCAATAAATTATTTGAATAATTATCGAAACCAGCCGACTTTGTATTTTTTAATTTGTGTATGTATGTCTCGATATCACTGGGACTAAGAGGAGGAAGAAAGAAAGAATTTGATACATTTATTCTACTTTCGAAGTCAAATAAACTCTGTTGATCTATACTCTGGAAAGGTATCGAATTATTTGAGGTCATAACAAAAAAGTTATTAAATTTTGAAGCGGTCTCCTCATCAGTTAAGTTTCTATTTTGTCGAATAATTTGTATTTTATGATTCCTCTTTTGATTATTGCTCAGCTCCTCGTTTATTACCTTCCACATTTGTTTATTCCTGTTACTTCCCTTGGACAATCGCTCATTTATACTTTTGTGTTTAAGTTCATTCAAAAGGAGATTGTATCGAAGATTGAGGTTTTTAAAAGTTTCTTTAAAAATAGGAAATTGTGTGCATAAATTATCCACTAATGAAAGATGCCGTCCCAATTCAACCAACTCCGGAGTTTTATTTATATTGCCTTCTTTATTTGTTGTACAATTTTTTTATAGGGAAACAATGTTTAAAATGTTTTTGTATAATAGTATCAAATATATTAAATGCTGCATCTGTATCTGACTCATTCAACACTTCCGTCCAAGACTCGCTATCCAAAAGATTACAGATTCAAGGAAGAAAATTGTCTGCACTCTTTAGTATAACAGTAGCTTCCAAGTTCATTGAAAGGTCTAACGGTTCGGCTAATTCTCGACAGTCTAATTCCTATCAAATTAACCACATATCGCTGATTACGTCCTTTGTTATCTAGAGTTATGGCTTGCACTGCTTCATCTTATCTTTTAGGGTGTTCGATACTTCTTTTCAAGATCGATAAAACTCAAATTGTTTCTATTGGTTCCAAAACTATTTTGAAAATTGTATATCCGACCTTTAAACGTAGTGTGTGTAACGATAAAATACTAGTTTTGTACAATGTTAAGGGCTTCTATAGCTTTAATTTTGTTTTCAGTCGTCAGTGAAGAACCAGTAAATTTACAACCTCAAAATTTTGCATACCGTGTATTCGTTACGATAGCTACGACTTGTCATGGAGCTTTTTTGTAAATTCATTGTTTGTTGTTGTATTTAACCTCAATTAAGAAAATGGCCATGGACTTACCGTCATTTTTAGACTTCAAGAAAGTAACGATAACAAAGGAATTTAGAAAAAGCTCGCCGATAAGACGTAGTTATCGTAACGAATATATGGTATGCGAAATTTCGAACCCGCATACTTACTGGTTCTTCACTTATGATTGAAAAAATTAAAGCTGTAGACGCTCTTAACATTTGTAAAAACTAGTATTTTATCGTTACAGACACTACTTTTAAAGGTCAGATATACAATTTTCAAAATAGTTTTGGAACCAATAAGAATATGTAAGTTTAACCGATCTTGAGAAAAAGTACCCAACACCCTTAAATTGCGTGGACGACATATTCTAATTGCATTGGATAAAGTATTTCATTCGCTTAATAATGTTAAATTAAAAAGAAAAATCACTAGCAAAACAGATGAATTGATCTTTACGAATCGCTTTAAACAACGTTAAATGTCTTATTAACAAGCAATTGAAAATGTAACTTTACATCTGTCAAACAAGAAGATATCCCCGGGGATAAAATGTTTACTGATTGAAAGCATAGCAGCATTACCAGTACTAACGAGAAGTTTTACTGGTGCCTTAGTTTTGTTCCGGAGTTTATAAACTAGACATGACGTAAACTTAAAAAAAGAAGTTTAATCAATGCTGTTAAGAGCTCTGAACGTCCAAAAGAGAAAGTAGGGAACAATAGCAGGGAAATGTCTGAAGAAGTCATCGATACCTCGATAATATGAAAGACTACCCGCGTATAACGACTTCCCCTTACAATCGCAGAATTTGGCGTTTTTTTTTCTTCATAAATCTAACTTTATACGAAGTTATAAATCGAAATGCTGGAAATTTATTATACGGAACAACAAGCACTTCAATTGAAATTCAATGTTAACGAGCTTAAGGCCAACAAGATTTAAATAAAAGTTGATAACTATATGAAACGCACAGGTGTAATTAGAAAAATTGAAACTACATTCGTTAGATAAGTTAGAATTATATAAAGTACTAATAACCGACACAGTATACTGGAAATGTGAAAGACTTACAAACTGGTGCTGTTCAGATACGTTACTAATTATTAATCCGAACCACCACAATCGAATTGACGAGATTTTATACAATTTCATTATTCCACGCGGCGAAACACGAAAAGATATTTTTATCTAAAATTGCCGAAAACCTAAATACAATATATAAATAGGTCGCCGCGGTATTTTAAACAAAACATCCTAAATTTAGTTTAATAAGTAGTACAAGCAAGGAAATACTTTTGAAGTAAACTATTTAAATTCACTTACGTTATACGTTTGTGGTTGAAATTCACAAGAAGGTAATTCCGGTACGATGGATAAATAACGCCGTAATTCCTCGCATTTTTTATGGACTGTAACGAATTCTAAATTTAAACGACAACTCGAAACATACAACCGTACGTATATATCTTCGATAAATTACGAAAACGTTAACTTACATCGTAATAATCGCTTCGACATCGCTACTCCGGATACTAATTTACTATTCGGCGGTGGTGTTGAAAATAAAGTATCTAAGCGTGCGACCTGATATATATCGCGGCATCTAATCTGACTATTTAACGCGATTTAAACGACGATAATTGCATGGAATAATTCGAATCGAATCAAATTCGAATAGCTGCAAACGAAGACTTTTGGTGATTAGTACGTAGTTGTGTTGCTTTGAGATTTAAGAACAGTGCAGAATATGTGTATAATCTCAAAGTGCATAGATTACGTTGTTAAATTATAGATTAATTGGGATTTTGCTTTAAGAAAAAGTAAAAAATAATAAATTGATTCATTCGAATGGGGTCATCGGTTCGTTTCCTTTAAAAAATCCTCTGAAATCAACACTGGTCAACATTTTTCGAAGTTTGTTGAAAATTTAAAAAAGAAAATTATTGAAAAGAGTAGACATTCCGATTAGTTCCGATTAGTAATATTTCTAAAATGTCTAGAATATGTAAAATATGTTTCAAAAAATATTTTCAGAATTTCGAATATATTTTGAAGTAACAAGGAAAAGAAACAAACACTAACAAAATTGAAACAGGTTTCATTAAACAGGTACCTATCACTTACATTTCTAGATAAAACGTTACACTCCTTACTGTAAAAACAAATTAACAATCAAATATTTTTCAGTATTTTCAATCTTATATGATAGAGATCTACCACTAATAGGTCAATAAAACAAGGCTGGTTTGAGCGATAGTTATATTTTCAGAACGTTTACAAACGTTTTCGGAACACCTTCGTCAGTGAAAATATAACTAGATAAATATATAAACAAACTTTTGTTTTTTATTTGGGACTATCAACAAAATAACTAGTGACTAGGATTTCTTGATATAGAGGATGTATAACCAACTTTTATATATATATAAATTATAAAAACTAAATTAATGTGTAAACATACATGCAAATTAAGTAAAACCTTATATCAAAAAAATCTTTGTCGAAACCTTAACAATTCTGTTCAAGGACTAGGGAAAACCAAATTCAAAAACCTAGCCAAAGATTTCCTTCTTAAGAAATGCAAATGTCATTTTAACAAATTGCTATATACATTACTTAAATTTTGAATATCGGTCCTGAAATTAATAGTTTTAGTGTCTTTCTGTATATTTATCATTTCATATATTAGTCTTTTTTATAATTATTCTCTGTTTTTAATATAATTGTGTTTTCAAAATCAAAGTAATGCCCAAGATCTTTGTAATGTTTTGTTACAGCGGTCATTGCACCAAAATCATTATTTAAAGAATACTTATGGCTATACAACCTTTTCTTTAAATATTGTTTCGTCTGACCGATGTAACAACCATCACAGTCTTTACAGTTTATTTTATAAACTACATTACTTTGATTTTGTTTAATTATTTTGGATTTAGTATTAGTTAAAAGAGATCTGTTACTATAGTTTGGAATGAAAGTAATGTTTATGTTGTTTTTATTAAATTCTTTTTTATTTTTGCTTAAACCTTTTTTATAAGGAATAGCGCTATAACATTTATTGTTATTAATTTTAATTCCTCTATTATATAATTTGTTAATTCTATTTTTTATTATTTTTTCATAAAAACTATTTGGATAATTATTTTTATCTAAGATTTCTTTAACTTTGTTTAAATTCTTTTCCCTAAATTCAGGATTAGCTAATCTAACCGCTTGATCAACTAAACCGGTAACTACATTAATTTTATGTAATTTTGATGTTTCTGAAAAATAATTTAAATGTCTTCCTGTATTGGTAGACTTTATATGCCAATTTGTTTTCACAATGCCGTTATTATGCATGACTGTCACGTTCAGGAAATTCAATGAGTTATTAGATTCTCTCTCATATGTAAATTTTAATCTATTATATATATATATTATCAGCAGTTATCGCAAACCTGGTAATGGAGGACCTAGAGCAAACTTGTTTGGCAAAACTAAATTCTAGTGTAAGTTTTTACAGACGTTATGTGGATGACTGTTTTTGTTCCGTAAGAAAGGATAATATTGATGAGATATTAGATTCATTTAATAGTTATCATAATAGATTAAAATTTACATATGAGAGAGAATCTAATAACTCATTGAATTTCCTGAACGTGACAGTCATGCATAATAACGGCATTGTGAAAACAAATTGGCATATAAAGTCTACCAATACAGGAAGACATTTAAATTATTTTTCAGAAACATCAAAATTACATAAAATTAATGTAGTTACCGGTTTAGTTGACCAAGCGGTTAGATTAGCTAATCCTGAATTTAGGGAAAAGAATTTAAACAAAGTTAAAGAAATCTTAGATAAAAATAATTATCCAAATAGTTTTTATGAAAAATAATAAAAATAGAATTAACAAATTATATAATAGAGGAATTAAAATTAATAACAATAAATGTTATAGCGCTATTCCTTATAAAAAGGTTTAAGCGAAAAATAAAAAAGAATTTAATAAAAACAACATAAACATTACTTTCATTCCAAATTATAGTAACAGATCTCTTTTAACTAATACTAAATCCAAAATAATTAAACAAAATCAAAGTAATGTAGTTTATAAAATAAACTGTAAAGACTGTGATGGTTGTTACATCGGTCAGACGAAACAATATTTAAAGAAAAGGTTGTATAGCCATAAGTATTCTTTAAATAATGATTTTGGTGCAATGACCGCTGTAACAAAACATTACAAAGATCTTGGGCATTACTTTGATTTTGAAAACACAATTATATTAAAAACAGAGAATAATTATAAAAGACTAATACATGAAATGATAAATATACAGAAAGACACTAAAACTATTAATTTCAGGACCGATATTCAAAATTTAAGTAATGTATATAGCAATTTGTTAAAATGACATTTGCATTTCTTAAGAAGGAAACCTTTGGCTAGGTTTTTGAATTTGGTTTTCCCTAGTCCTTGAACAGAATTGTTAAGGTTTCGACAAAGATTTTTTGATATAAGGTTTTACTTAATTTGCATGTATGTTTACACATTAATTTAGTTTTTATAATTTATATATATATAAAAGTTGGTTATACATACTCTATATCAAGAAATCCTAGTCACTAGTTATTTTGTTGATAGTCCCAAATAAAAACAAAAGTTTGTTTATATATTTATCTAGTTATATTTTCACTGACGAAGGTGTTCCGAAAACGTTTGTAAACGTTCTGAAAATATAACTATCGCTCAAACCAGCCTTGTTTTATTGACCTATTAGTGGTAGATCTCTATCATATAAGATAAGTATAAAAGGTCACGAAATATATATATGTATATATACATTTAGTATTTTCAATAGTTAAATTATGTCTCCTATTCGTTAGTAGCGATTTATACGTTGGAAAACTTCGTTCAACGTCAACTGATGTGATTGGTGCATATTTTAAAACATTAACAACTTCCGGATTTAAATCGGTTTCAAGATCAAAATCGCCACGGCGAATTTGGTTTGCTTGTTGCAACATATTTAAATCGTTATTTCTTTTTAAAATATCATTAAATTTTTTATTTGTTAAATTCATCAATCAAATGAAGAGCCTCTTGTAACGGGAGTGATTCAGTTTCAACAATGACAATAGTTTTATGAATAAAATCATAATTTGATTTAATGAAGCAAAGTTCATGGTGTAGCGAGATATTTTCCAAAATTGATTTGCACTTTGAAATTGCACCAATATTTTCCTCTTCAAAACTTAAAATAAGTTCTTTAATAGGGACAAAATTTTCTGTATAAAAACTGGCAGCTTTCAACCCCATCTTGTGATTATTGGTTCCGGTGGCGAAGAAGTATTAGGTAATTTCTCTCTGTAATACTGAGTCCTCAGAGGAGATTTAAAAAATATTTTCTTTACGTTACTCATTAAACTATTAACTATAGGAAATGAATTTCTAATATTTTCCGCCACTCTGTTTAGATCGTGTGCTAAACACGTCACGTGAATTAAATTGGAATACTAAACTTTAAGTTGTTGACCAGCTTTGACCACGTATGACACAGCATCGGAAAGCACGAGCACCATTTTATTAGTTGGAACAAAGTCGGGAAGGGAAATATTAATGAAAATTGTTACATGGTCAGTTTTTTCAAATTTGTTCACACGAAATCGAATCGTATTTCCAGGAGTGTTGTTATTTAAACAACCTATTAATAAATTTGCCATATAACCTCCACGAGTATCTGTGGTTTCATCTAATATAAAGTATACAACGTGTCCCAGATAACATTTCCAACATGGGGATCCCGCTTATTGTAAAAGATACAATTTTGGTTAAATTAGACAAATTGTTCCTAAGGACTAATAAAATTATATAATATTCTTCAATTTTCAAATTTCCATGTATTTTAGGATTTATGGCGAAAAAACGAAAAATGTCAAATTTCGTTTTCTTGTAATAACTTTTATGTTCTAGTAGATATATAATTTCTTTCCACATTTTCTTAAAATACTTTTTATATAGAATTTAAATATCGACTTGGATTTTTTTACACTTTTCGTTTTTTAGTAGTTTTTAGTTTTGATCCCTAATTTAATTTTTTCTTATGGAACGTCAAGTAGGCTTTGAAATAATTGAACGTGTTTTTTCATCCTCTTTACAATGATATATCACATGTACTATCTATTTTTATTAATATTAAAGAAATTTGAGAAAAATGTATTGTATTAATTTTATTTTTTATTAGTCTAAACAAAAGTAGGCTGTGAAACATGAAAACATAGTAGTTTAATGTCACTTAGAAATTATTCTTTCCAGAATATTTGTGTATCAGAAATGGCTTCATTTACTAATACTGAAAAATTTGATATGTTGAGTTGTCCTTTGTCATAAAAACAGTGCAGAAACTGAACTGATATACTTGAGGCTGTATCCTGAAAGAAGATGGCCCAGCCCTCGTACGTATAGAAATTTGGTAGCTAATTTAAAAGAATATGGTTCGTTTTCCAAACTTAACAAAAATACGCAATTACTGAATGACAATGTAGCATTAAATTTATTACAATCTGTTATTGAAAATCCTTCAACATGTGTTAGAGAAATTAAGCACAATACTGGTATTTCGAAAAGTACAACACAAAGAATTTTAAAGCGTCACAAACATCACCCGTATAAGTACACCATTCTACAGGGACTTAGAGATGGAGATCAGGAGAGAAGAGTACAATTTTGCCAATGGTATGTTAACCAATGTGAGAATAATGATAATTTTGCTGCTACGATTTTATGGTCTGACGAAAGCAGATACACAAATAACGGTCTTTTTAATAGACATAATGTTCACTTTTGGGACAGAAAGAATCCTCACGTTCTAAAGGAAAGTCGACATCAAGTGCGATTTGGTTTTAATGTCTGGTGTGGTATTTTAGGCACTAAACTTATTGGACCCATATTTTTAAACGAAACACTAAATAGTGCAAGGTATTTGAATTTACTACAAACTGATTTGGAAAATAGACTTGATGATTTACCGTTGATTGAAAATATTAACATCACCTTTCAACAAGATGGCGCCCCACCCCACAATTCAAACATAATCACCGAATTCCTTAATAATCGTTTTCCAAATTTGTGGATTGGTAATCGAGGACCGATTTTATGGCCACCTAGATATCCAGACTTGACGCCCTTGGATTTTTGTTTGGGGCTACGTAAAAGATTGGGTGTACGTGAAAACATTTAATAATGCCGAAGATCTACGTGAAGCTGTTCTTGCAGCATTTGATAGCATTACGCGCCAACAGCTACGTAATGCGATCATGACGACAATACGCAGGACACAATTATGTTTAGAACGGAATGGACAATTGTTTGAACATCTTTTATAATTAGATAATTATCTCCGTTACTATTACCTGTTTGACTATCTTTGTTTTCTATTATTTGTTCTCCTCTTGTTACCACGCCTACTTTTCGTTAGACTGTTTAATAAAATTAATTTTTTCCATTTTCTTTAATATTTTTAAAAATAGATAGTACATACAATATATCATTGTAAAGGGGATGAAAAAACACGTTCAATTATTTCAAAGCCTACTTGACGTTCCATAAGAAAAAATTAAATTAGGGATCAAAACTAAAAAACGAAAAGTGCAAAAAAATCCAAGTGGATATTTAAATTCTACATAGAAACTATATTAAGAAAGTGTGAAAAGAAATTATGTATCTACTAGAACAAAGAAGTTATTACAAGGAAAAGAAATTTGACAATTTTCAGTTTTTCACCATAAATCCTAAAATACATGGAAATTTGAAAATTGAAGAATATTGTATAATTTCATCAGTCCTTAGGAACAATTTGTCTAATTTAACCAAACTTGTATCTTTTACAATAAGCGAGATACCCATGTTGGAAATGTTATCTGGGACACGTTGTATGAAACTGTTGTTTACAGTTTGCTTGATTTAATTAATTACGTCCTTATATACATTTGTAACATAATTTTTCTTTAAAGTTTTTTCGTCAGGAACAGTATTTCTGCAATGATTTTGCAAGAACATTTTAATTTCAGATTTTGTAACTTATAGATCGGGATATTAGCAGAAAGCAAAGCTTTGGTTAATTCCGAATTAAATACTTATTGTCTACAGACATTTGCACTAATTTTGATTGTCTCATTTTTTCTAACTTTCGTTTATGACGATCAACCGAAAGATGTTAAGTAATTTGCGATTTTTTCTCACATGAAATCTATAGAGGAAGAAAATTATAGTAGAAAATGTATACACCCTTCTAGACATAAGATAAGAAAATGATTTCAGAAGTAAAAGATAATATTTTTATCAATGAAAATAATTTTATTAAATAAACATGTAATTTGAATTAAATAAATAAAATAAAATTGTTTTGTAAAATTATCAACTTACCACACGCTTTGCAGAATACTTTTTCTTCGCTCAAAAGTAGTTCTGGAACGGTCTTGATCCAAGAGGCTACTAAGTCACTTTAATCGGTGTTTGTAAATGATGAACATTTTTAAATGACAGATGCTGAAACGTATACACGCCCTACCTAATTATTTTTAACCCATCAGAACTCACCTTTATTCATTTAATTTCCAATTTTTATTCCTAGAAACCGCAACAAAATAATCTTTACTCTTCGGTATTGAACATGATATTTCGTTTGGAAGTTTAAAAGCAATTAACAATTTCTTAGAAAAATGTAGAAACATAAATTTCTCGGAAAAAGCATTAATCCCTATTGAAGTAATATTTATTTTATTATATTTAAGGAAACATCGGTAACCGTACAATGTAAATTTCCCAGAAAATCGTCTACCAGATTTTTTATAAAAATAACGCGATTTTCAAACGAAAAATATGTCGAATAATTTCAAATATGATAAAATATTCGAAATATGTGGAGGAAAACCAAAATATTCTAAATATGTTAAATTAAATTATTATTATTATTTACCCTAATCTGTGTAGAGATCTTAAAGCGTTCAGTTGTACCGTTGATAGTTATCGATATGCAAGAAACATATAACCCGGTCTCTGGTTATGAAATGCAATTTCATCCAAGTGGGTGTCTCGGTTGGCTTGCAGAGCAAATTTTTTCGAAAGGGGGTTTAATATTCTCAGTGCAGGAAACATCACCCACACATGTCCAAAATTGAAAGAGTGATTTATTACTAAATTGTCTTTTGATTTCACCACTTGTCGTGAAGTGTATGAAGATTTCTTGTTCGGCAGGTGAGAGACTTTCAGGAGTATTTTAGAATGTGTCTCTAACCCAATCGTAACTTGGTACGAAGTTTTCGTCAGCAAGAAAATACTATTTAAAATTATGTGTCAGCTAGGCTAAATAATTTTTAATGGTTACAAAAATCTTTCACATGCTGCACTTCAACGTTGTAAGTTTTAAAACATTTCGAGGCTTTTCTTTCTTTAAATTTCTGCTCCACCAATCGATTTTCTAGTTTGCAAATGGAATTGTAGGTTATGAGGCATGATGGTTAAGTAGCGATGGTTTCCCCATGTGTGGCAGAATATTATGTATTCTTCGTATTCATTTTATTAAACTTTTCAGAGCGAAGCTCATTTTCGCAGGTTCTTGGACGGGAACTAAATAGAAAGAAACAAAAACGTCGCGCTTCAGATCATCAGATCTTTAGACCTATATTACTATATATTCTCCTTTCTTATTCGTCCCACTCTTTGCTGCTGGCAGAAGACAAGGAGAGTGAAGACTGGCGCCTTCTCACCTTTCATATTCTTGTCTCTTACCTTTTCCAGCGCGTGATGTTTAGTTCCTGGGCTCGCGCGTAGTAATCGCGCATTGCGACACGGATAAGGAATGTTCGCGTGTTACTCGATGGATTCAATAAATTCAGTTACCGATGATAATTACAGTCCGAAAATCAAGCTACTTTTAGCAGTAAACGATCATCAAATTGTGACACCGTCAGTATTATGGAACTAACGAAATAAGTATGGATGTCCTTGTCGAATTGTTTTCTTCATTAGTTCATGATTAGTTCGTTCTCGCCCACAGCACATACACATCGAGAGGCGCAACTACAGACGACGCTGTATTAGCGTGTCCCACCACCTGATGACGTTTTGTTTTATTCGCACTCGAGTTTACTTCAACTTATTAAACCCAATTACACTGAAATTGATATCTATCGAATTTAAAGTGAAATATTACTTTCATTGAATTTTGCTTTTTATTCTAATCAGCATCAAGAACGTGAAGAGCTTAGCTCTTACCGGGTATCCCACAAGACCCCACGATTTCTTTTATGCTCGCTCATTCAGAAAAGCAACGTTTTTTATTTCTAATGTGCGATAATATGTAGTACAGGAAGAGGGAAAAACAACACACACAAATACGCACGGACGTACATATTTATTAGATACTCGCTAACGATGCTTCCGTAAATGCAATACAAATAAAATCTAATGAAGCCTAGTTAAAAAATACGTACAACGAATTAAATTTTGTTAGCAGGATACATATATTTTGCAAGAATGGCGAAAATACATCTACGCGACAAATTTCTTATTTTTACTCCTTGACTTGGCTCGCTAAAGAGGCATCGAACTGATCGCGATCTTTTATCATCCCTTCTAGATCTTGCACAGCCGAGGACAACTGGAACAGCCTTACGAACACGTCTCCCATATCTCCGTCGCGATTCGTGATGACGTAACAGTCTGAAATGTTTTGGGTAAAAAATTACTTAGATTTTAATTAAGTTACGGTATTAATTTGAAGTCTGCTAGAAATGTTTCTACAATCGGATATTTTCGCTAGTGTGAAATCGTCGTTATTCTTCTTCGCCATAATACAACTGCGCACACAGCATCACAAACACATTTGAGATTTTAGCAAGTTAGCAAGTAAAGAAAGTGACATTCATGTCGCATATTCTCCATATTCGCCTGGTTTAGTACCAAGGGATCTCTTTTGTTCTAGACAATCGAAAATAAGATGCTTGGAGAGTATGTCTATTTCTTTACCTGAAGCAAACGTTGAGGCATTTAGGTAACCAGGTTTAGAATGGAAAAAATCTATAAAAACCGGCGCATGCAAAAATGTGTTGATATTAAAGGCGAATATTTTAAGAACCAATAAAACGATTTTATCCAATTTTATCAGTTTGTTAACCGTTTGCAAAAACTTTCTCGTCAAGCTTCGTACGTACATATTTCTTACCTGTTTTTTCCTGAACTAATCTTTTGCAATAACTATTCAAAACAATTACTATATCATCATCGAAACTGAAACTTGCATCCGCCTCGTTGAAATGTCCGCGATGATGTTTAACAAAAGAAACCGCCGCTTGCCATTTCTCATTCGTTAGCAATTCGTAGAGAGAATTTTCTAAATCTTCTAGGGTTAATGGTGGCGGAGATGTCGCCGTAGATACAGGAGTTGGAGTACCACCGTCCGCTTCCGTATCCTCAATGGCTCTGGCTAAAGCACTTTTTATCACGATGACTTCCTGAGTGACGTCTTTAAACTGCAAAACAACACATTCGGTAACGATTATCGTTAAATATTTGACGATATCCTTACCTGAGTGTTCTTCAGCATTACGTTTAACGTGGATATCATTTTGTTGGCCGCTTCGATCAGTAATAATAGCTGGAAATGCAGCTTATAGAGAGCTTTTCCGAGATCTAGGAGGTAATCTTCGTGTCTGGCATCGGTGTGTTGTTCGCTTAACATTTCCAATTTCAAAGAAGCTTTTACGGAATCGGAATACTGTAACATGCCAATAATCGATTAATTTTTTGTTATTTAACACATATGAATACTTATTGTATTTTAGTATTGTAGTTATGATGAATTATGTATTAGTTGGATTACAATAAAGATTGATTGATTGCTGTCATCAAATACAATTCTTCGGGAAATACTAAACTATTTTCGAAGTAATGACTAGTCTGGGCAAACCCCGGTAATTACGAAATGAGTTACGACAGCCTTCATATACACAGAAGTACTCGCATACAGCATCGATTTAGTACTGACTAAAGAGTGGGGAGTCGGTTTCGATGTCGTAACTTATTTCGCAATTGTACGCTGTTACCGCTGTTTGCCCAGGCTAGTAATGACAACTCCCGAAATAAAGAGTGAGCAACCGCAAATGTTCTAGGTTGGCAGTACTGAAGACCCTAAATATAAAAATTTTTTGGTTTACAAAGATTTTCCGATCCTATCATTTCCTTGTTTTATATAGTTTTGGCGTGCATGATCTATCTTTTGCCCACATTTAAGTAGATGCGGTTACCACTGAATCACGTATTTTAATTGTTACGGCCCATATTGGAAGTGGTATACGAACATCGTAAAAACATTAAGTTGAGAGTAGGTAGACATAGCCGGTTCTATACTGACTCGCCGAACAAATGCAGTAGTAAATTATGGCAACAATGTGTATTTAATAGGTCACATAACCAATAACGTTTGTAATTGGTCGATCAGGGTGGCCATACAATAGAATAAAATCGAGTCCATATTGCATTTGGAATATTAGATTTTATTAGCTTTCTTTGTAAATGATCCATTATCTATTATATTTCATAAACCAGTGTTTCTGAAGACTATTTATCGATCGTTCTAGTGCACCAATAATACATTATTGTTTTGTAGGTTATACATTATTTCTTGTTATATTATCGTATATACTTACATTATGGAAAACTCACCTCCTAAGAAGAGAGTTTCAAAACATTTTACGGTAGAAGATAAACAGAAGGTTTTGAATATATTTAAAACATTTCAAGAAGAGCCTAGCACTTCTAAAATTGTTAGTGTTGAAATGACAGCCAAAGCAGCAGGTATCTTTCCAAAACGATAACCAAATCATAGTAACTATTATAGTATCTTCTACAGGAATTACTGAACGCAGTGTTTACAATATTGTGAAAGAATATAACACTAATCACGAATTACAACCATCAAAAAATATCATAGAAAAGGGCTGTTTTAGATATGGTGGATGATGAAATGAAAATGCTATACGAAGAATTGTACATTCATTCTTTTTAAAAATGAACCTCCAACAATTCAAAAGTTCTCACAGTGATAAATGAAAGAGATGACATTCCTAATTTCAAAATTACGACTCTCAGATCATTAAAGGAACTAAACTTTCGGTACAAATATTTATTACTTTAAATTCTATATACTAATCATAAGATAATTATGGTTGTAGTTATAATAAGCGAGCTCGAAATAGTATTTTAAAAGAAAAAGACATTATTACCTGGAGACGGAAATACCTTCGTGAAATTAAGAAATATCGTGAAAATGGTACCCCGATATATTACTTGGATGAAACTTGGGTAAATGCTGGACATACTGTAAATAAAGTATGGACAGATATGTCTGTTGTCACTGCAAGACAAGCATTTATAGAAGATTTAAGTACAAGTCTTAAAAATCCTTCAGGCAAAGGCAAAAGATTTATAATTGCGCACATTGCCTCGGATGAAGGATTTGTAGAAAATGGTTTACTCTCTTTGAATCAAAGAGAACAGGAGATTATCATGAAGACATGAACGCAGAAAGGTTTGAAGAGTGGATGAGATGTATTCTCCCCAATTTAAAAGAAAATTGCGTTATAATTTTGACAATGCTCCGTACCATAGTCGTAAATTGAATAAGCCACCTACAACTAATAGTCGCAAATTAGAAATGCAAAACTGGATGAGGGAAAATAGTATTGCATATGAAGCAAACATGGTAAAAGCAGAATTGTTAGCTTTAATTAAAGAACATTTATCTGGCCCTCCGAAATATGCTGTTAATGAATTAATAGAAAACACTAATAGAAAGGTACTTAGACTCCCCCTTATCACTGTGAATTAAACCCGATTGAACTAATATGGGCACAAGTGAAGGGGTATGTTGCGAGACATAACACCACATTTAAATTGGCAGACGTGAAAGAATTATTTCAACGAGGTATTGACAATATTTCTGTTGAAAATTGGCAAAATGCTATTAAACATGTTATTCAAACAGAGAAGGAAATGTGGGAACTTGACAATCTCATAGATATACACATAGAGCCGTTAATCATTACAATTAATGATGATTCGTCTACATCATCTAATAGCGAAGAAGATACATGTTAAGAACGTTTTAGTGTGTCATAATTAATTCCTTTACTGTATTAAATTTTTGTAATATGTATAAAATTTATTATTTTTGATTATATCTATTTCTACAGTGAGTTAATTTTTTAGGATACTGTTTCTTATATAAATACGTACCAAAAAAAAAAAATATTTGTTTCCTTATTTTGTATTTATATATTACATAGATCTTAAAACCATTGTGTATTTTTTATTTACTATATATAATTCTATATATTGGAGATGCATAATTTAATTCAACAAAACACTTGAAGAAATAAGAAAATTATTTTAGTACTTATTTTGCAATTTTTATTTATGTCAAATACAAAATGAGGTTATTATTTTGATATGTTTACATGTGATTTATGCTGTGTGAGTCGGACATTTGCATTGCAAGGTTGCCATAATTTGCTACTGCATCTGTTCGGCGAGTCGAGTATAGATCATCACATTCCACCCGAATTCCGCGAGATACGACACCCTATATAGTGGCGTCATCTGAAATCTCCGGTGGCGAGCGTTGAAACTAGCGTTCAAACGCCTTTTAAGTAAAAAAATCCTATACTGAGGACAGGAAGGAAGACAGCTCCTTTGCACGTCATCTATTACGTATTTTGACGTCACGCTACCAAGCGTGCAATATAAATTCACATAATTTTAGAAATGCCACAAAATAATTGATAACCACCTGCACAAAGTATTATTCATTATGTCTAACCTATATTTTGTATGTATTCATATTTAAGATGTGCAGCACCTTATTTTATAATACGGATAAATTAAGCAAATCATCATTTCTTTTTGCGCTCTTAGTTACAGTGGTGACAAATCTTATTTATGTCAGTTTGTCATTCGTGTATACTGTTTATATTGTTATTCTTCGTTTTTTAACTTATTAATCCTCTTGCTGTACTAAAATCAGTTCTTTTAAGAACTATCGAGAGATTGTCACGTTATTACGTTGAAGTTTGACAAAAGTGCCGAAGGCTTTGTGCAAGCAGGCAAGGGAAATGGTTGCTTCGTTGATGACGTTCATGGAAAAGAGAGCCGAGATAATCGGCTTCACAGACAACCATTAATTCCGTTTGAGGCTGTAGGAGAGGTAATACTTGTTTTTGGTTAATATACACAAGAAATATAATCTCTTCAATTGCAGCGTGTTGCTACAGCTTTAGATATTAATATATCAACAGTAAGTACAATTTCCCAAGCCATTGTTGCTAATAATGAGCCACTGGGAGGTCTGAAAAAAACTAGAATTTGGACAAGACCTGTCTATCAATGCTCCATCAGAAATGTTATACATGGAATGTATCAAATTAGTGAGGAAATTCAATATGAGGTTTACTTTATAATTTATTACTACAATATTTGCTACTTTTAGGACATGTTACACGAAAAACTGTTTTGGAGCTATTAAAAGCAAGAGGTATTTTTAATGGAAATCTTTTATCTCTTGGGATTGTCTTGTGAAGAATTGGTTTCCAATGGAAAAAGGATGATCATCGACGAAAGTTAATGCCGTTGGCACACATAGCTATTGCATGAGTTAATTTCCTATAGGCTTACGTCAGGAATATGCACAGTGACTTGTTTATCTTCATGAAACATGCATATTTGAAAATGGCTCCATTAATTATTATTGGCAAGACAACAATAGCCAAAGTATTAAGAAAATTAGGATTGAAGGCTAAAGGTATTGCACATATTTTAGATGCTTATTATATATCCCACTGATACTGAAGTTGTCTTAAGCATTAACGTGATTTCTAGGTACATTGTCTTACATGCTGGCAATCAGGGCGGATTTATTCCTGATGCATCGTTGCTTTTTTCATCAAACACACAAAATCCTGATTAGCATTGAGAAATTTGTTAATTGGTTTGAAACTCAATTGCTAACTAATCTAGAAGAACCATCTACGATTGTTATGGACAATGCACCTTATCATTCTAAATTATAAATCAAAAATCCTACTGCTAATTGGAGAAAAAGATATTCAGACTTGGTTGAGAAATAATAACAGTTCCTTTGACGTAAATATGTTGAAAACACAGTTGCTTCAATTGTTCTCATTGTAAGTATTCCAGCAATGTATACTGAGTGACATGGAAATTGCAACACCAAGAAGGAGTAGGATATTTTTGTTGAAACTTGGTAGATCTGTTACCATTAAATAATAATTCATTAACTTTTGAGATCAAGTGGTAATGTAATAACGTCACATTTGACAGTTATTAATTTTTTGCTAGCTTTTTCGATCTGTATTTATCGTTCGATTTGTTGTTTTTTTAATTGTTAATTAACATTATTTCGATTGTTATTCAGTTGTTTACGTGTTTTGTTTGTTTGATCATGCCTAGAGTACGGCAACTAGTCAATTACCATCAATTAAGCGAATTCGATAGAGCTCAAATTATTGGTTTGCGCGGGGCTGGTTTTTCGTTTGAGGGGATTACTAACGGTGTAAATCGAAACTGGTCTACCGTAATGCGAGTGTGTCGCGCACGGTTTGAAGATGGTCAGGGACGTCGTAAAAGGGGAACCGGTGCTTCAAGAAAAACGAATGAGCGTCAAGATCGTCGCTTCAGACAACTGTCATTTAGAGATCGATTTTCCTCTACTCGGGCAATTAGTGACCAATGCTTTGGTGGAGAAGGACGTCATGTAACCCTTAGAACAGTATATCGCCGAATCCGAAGTTTTGGGTTAAGATCATACCGTCCGTAACTTGTGCTTCCTTTGGTTGCGGAATATTGTCAGCAACGGTTACAATGGTGCAATGAGAGATCTCATTGGAATATTGAATAGCGTGGTGTTGTCTTTAGTGACGAATCTAGATTTTGTTTAGGCATGCACGACGATCGAAAGAGAGTCTGAAGAAGACGGGATGAACGACGGAATCTCCAATTTACAGTTGAGAGACACGTACAGCGCGCCGTGGGTGTTATGGTTTGAGGTGCGATTACTTACGGTTGCAGGTCTCCCTTGGTGTTCATTCGAGGCAATATTACAGCACAACGATACATTGCGGAGGTGGTTGAAGCACATCTTCTGCCATATTTACAAGAGCTTGAAAATCCATTATTCCAGCAGTATAATGCACGTCCTCATGTAGCAAGGATTTCCTTGAACTTCTTTGAACAGGCCCAGATTAATCTATTGCCCTGGTCTCCAAGATCCCCAGATCTTTCACCCATTGAACATGTTTGGGACATAGTGGGTAGAGGGTTAAAAAATTTGCAGCGCCCTCTTTTGGCTTTGGAGGCTTTGAGACATGAGGTGCAACTTGCATGGAACGCAATACCCCAAGATGAAATAAACCATCTTATTCAATCAATACCACGACGTGTAAATGAATGTATAAATCAGAGAGGCCACTCCACACATTATTAACAATAATTATTAAATTTTGTTTAACTAATGAAGATTTTCCTCCCAAACTTTGATCATTTATTACTATAACATACGCGAATATTCCAACCAAATTTCATTCAGAAATTCCAACCCCTTCTTGGTGTTGCAATTTCTATGTCACTCAGTATATATCTACTATAAAGATTTATTAATTTATCATACATTTTAGGAACAAACCTGAAAAGGTTTATATTATTGAACAACTTGCAAAATCTTACGGTTTGATACAGAAGATATTAGTCCGGTAATAGTTAATCTTGGCAAGAGAGGTACTGAAGATGAAGAAACCTGCTGTCTAGATGCAAGTTTTGTCAATATATTTACAATAAAAGTCTTCTACAGAAAATATTTAATAGTGATTCCTTTATCTGTGTAATGTTATTATTTTTTAAAAGAAAACAATAATTGCAAGTGACTGTTCAAATTTTTAATTCTTAATAACAGCTATAGGTGGCGCTGTTTTAATGTTATGGTTTCAACATATAAGCATATGACGTTATTTGCAATGAATGACGTCCAAGGGAACTTACGAGGTATGACCCAAAAGTTTTTCATTTGGAGGAGGGGGTAAAGTTTCTTTTTCTGGAGCTTACGGGGAGCGCTTGTAAACTTTCAAGCTATAGTCCGAGCTCAAGCAAATGAATTAATTTTATTGCTATAACTCGTGAAGGAGAATTGATTGCGCAGTTAAACACTGTTCAAACGAAATTGCTAATCTACATTTAACGTACCATAATGGCTTGTTCGCGTTTGTCGCAAAACGTGTCCAAATGTTCCTGTACTTCCAACATTCCATACTTCAGCGTCTCCAATAATTTTTGATTATTTACGTTGGTCGTGTTGAACCAGATGAAATGCGTGGGTAGAATTCGCTGCGTTACTATATCGATCATAGAACTTAATCTAGAATTCATTATTTTCACCGTCGCCAGACTGCTGGCGACCGATTGACATAAATACGAACAGGACTCTTGAGTAATCGCTATGGTAGCGTTCGATATGCTCTACGAAACAAACGTCCAAATAGAAATTAATAAAATACACAATTCGTTCTACAATACCTTAATTAATTTTTGTAATTGATGGAATAATCGCAGCGGATTTGTAGTATTCTGCGACAAACTATCTTGAACGTAAGACGACCACGTTTCCACCGTATCGCTTCTCGTAATCGGACGCATGCTTATCAGACCGGGTGAGGCGTTACATGGAGTTACGTCTCCCAAATCGCCGGCGCTTGATCCGCTAAAATTATTATCAGAGCGTCAAATCTATCTTCTAGCTGTCGATATGTGTACCTCGTATCAGATCGCGCGCTGGAATCGTGTCTCGTTCTCGTAAGACTTAAAGAAGACGGGGGAAATACTCCTGCGGCCGTCGTCGAATTATTTTCGAACTCCGGGGCGACAGCAATTTCGTCTAACGGAGATTCGGAACCCACTTCGTCGTCAGAAGACTCCTCGGCACCGACCCTCTGTATTTATTTATAATATGAAATCGAGAACTTGTTTGAAAATTATTACATGATACAGATAGTGTTCGATTTAACGAATTTGCGTGTTGGAGATCTTCCCTTGCGAGTCTAATAATAAAGGCGGGAAATTTTCATGGTTTTATTGCGTAATACGGAGGAATGATAGGGTAAAATTATATGGGAATATTCTTAGTTTGTATCTGTTCCAACCGAAAACTATCAGTAAATAGTTGTAGTCAATGCGTCCTTGTGTAGCGATGTACACTACCGACCATATTAGTTCGGACACTTCCTAAAATTTCGTAAAGTATTATTAATGACTGTACTATTACTTTAAAATGTAAATTATATTATGATATTAAACTATATATGAAGTTTCTAGTTCACAAAGCATAAATAGAGGGGGGAGGCGTGCACTGGGACAGAGTGTACAAGTGGGACAGGAATTTCTAAAAATTCACTATCAAAAATTCTGAATATTTTATATGCGATTCACATGTACAGCTGTTTTCGAAGGTGTAGAATACGACTTTGACGTCAAAACCCGTGAAATTTGCTTCGCTTGGGTACTAGAGCGTATCAGAACGATTTGTCAAGAACAACTTTCACTTTCTCATTGCATATTTCCTCAATTAACCGTCTCTCGTACGCGAAATTATTTTATCCTTAATCTGCACTAGAAAAGCTTTAATTTGATGTGTAATAAGTCGTACTTCCGACCATTTCGATTTTCTTCGAAATTTCAAGGGGTAGCCCTTTGAAACTTCAGAAAAAATTAGATGAAATTCTGTGTACAGATGTTTTCGAAGGCGTAGAATAGGACTTTGACTTTTTTCAGTACCTTAAGAAGCTGTCGAAGCCTTGAAAACAATGTTTTTGAAATAAAAACGTCAGAGTGGAAGAAATGTTTTGAGAATTGGTTTGAACGCATGGAAAAATATAGGCGAATATTTTGAAGCGCAATAAAACAGCTTTTTTCAACAAAAATTTGTACTTTTCTAGTTTTTGTAACAACTTAAAGGAACCGTCCTATGACGTACGAAATAATTAAATCACTCAAGAAAAAGCGAAAAAGCTTTCGTAACAAAAAGCAGCCAAAGTTTCTCTTTTTTTTATAAATAAATGGAGTATTTGGTTATTTATTTTCTTAGAATCGAAACGTCGAGCAGAAATTTGGTAGAATATTGTTTGTATACCTCGTGCACTACAGCACTGCATGAAGCAGGTGTTAGTTCACTTACGTAATGACAAACACACGATTAGAATGTCATTCCTCCTTATTACCGCATTTTCTTAAGGGCGTTTTACATTATCATATTAAATTGTACCAAAAAATTGAATACTATTTTATAGTACAATGTAAAACGCTTTACCAGTTTTTTGTACAAGATTATTGTATGAATTTAGACTTCATCATTCGTCAGGGCTATTACATATGTATTATAAACTTGGACAAAAATTCCGTTTTATGATTCTGTTCCACACTATATCCTCGTTTTAAATTGTACACCAACATCACACAGTATTTACAAATATTTCTCATAACCTCCAAAAAGATTAATTTTATGCTTAGCTAATAACACTACAAATTTTTAAGAAAACGCTCAATAGAAACATTTGCTGATACTACCACAGTATAATGTAGAAACCCACGTTTATTTTATACTGTAACAGGACGGGACAAGACGTAAACATAAGAAAATGAGGTTAGATTGGAATACGTGCAATGCAGACTAGTGAGCAGGCGCAAGTCAAAACATTTAGTATGGAAATAGGACAAGTTCTAATTTCATACAATGATTTTGCACAGAGAAACAGTACAGTGCTTTATATTGTACTATAAAATAGTATTCAATTTTTACGTACAATTTAGTATGATAATGTAAAACGGGCTTTAGAATCTTATTCATTATAAACTATCCTTCCTAACGTATCTAACATAAAACGTAAAACAAAAAGCGGACCGATTAGCAGACGGAGCACTCACATTGTGGTTAAAAGGGCACACGTGTACCTTTCTGACGGTCAATACTGGAGTTTGTTCGCTAACGCTATCTTCCAACTGTCGCAAGCTGGGCTGTTCTTCTTCGCCTTCGCTCAACGGCCTTCTTCGAACACCCCAATTGAAGTTATCGGTACTTTCACCCTAGTAAAAACGCGCATAATTATTTTTTGTGAACCATCACAAGATAATCGCCTTAAACTACACCTACCTCAATGCTTTCGCTCTCATATTCTAGGAAATCGAAGTCTTTGAATACTCCGAAATCTGCCGTAGCATCATCTCTCCTGGAACCACCGCTTAAATCGTTGTTTGCACCTGACATTTCTTCAGTGCTTGACGCCATGCTCGATTGCCGTTCTAGTATATCGGAACTTTGACTGAATATTACCTACGAAATAAATAAATGATTGTAAAAGGCGTATATGGGCGATCGCGGTGTATATATTAAGAGTGTTGCAAATCATTATCAAAGACATTTTAAGTGAAACTAAAATCGAGCGTGTACGAAAATGGTATCTAAGGACAGACAAATTATGTATGTTGTAAAATTGAAAAGATTCTACCTCAATTTGTAAATAATCATTTGGTTATACATATTTAGTGCTGAAGTGGTTCTTGTGAATTGTTAGGAAAGAAAAAACAGTAAAGGTGAAATGTTAAAGGCCAAATTTTTGTCGGCCACCCCGGGGTAGAGTTTGTTTCCTTAGAGAAGAGCACATTACGTCATATGCGCAATGAACTAAATTTGGTGTTCGGTATACGTTACCATGGCAACCGACTAACAAAAGTCAGTGAAACGTCACTTCATGACGTAATATGCTCTTCTCTAAAGAAACAAACTCTATCATGGTTCCTGCCATAGACCACCATGCCAAGCAGCAACTAAACTAAACAGCTAGATAGAAAGGTGCGATTTTTACATATAAAGAATATGCGTATTGCCTGCGCATGATATAAAATAGGGATGTAGTGTAAATGGTGAACTTATATTTCTGTTATAAGCCTTTAATATTTTACTAATTGTTATTTGAACTTCTAATATACTTTTAGCACAATTCAAACTTAGGTCGTAAACCGCCAATTAAATTTCTTGTGGGCCCTTAGAGTCCAGACCCTACCAATTGGGAAATGCTGATCTACATCATAATGTATACTTCGCCACTCACTTCCTAACGAATCCCTCTGATCGATGCCGAAACCGAGCTATCACTTATAAGTGAGTTTTGGTCCATTTGGATCGGTGCACAAAAACTACTCTTCCAACAACCATTCTTTTGATATATGCTGCACTTATTTTAGAAAGGCGTTTTATAACTTTGTGGACTCCAACACAAAACTGATCTCAAACATATAACGCGTAATAGAGGAAGTCAATTTAATAACCCTCTACCTGAAATTCTAGGAAAAGTGTCCCTATTCTTTATTACTTTATTATTGCATAATAATGTTATTAACTGCAATACACGTTTGCTGGATATGGTTTTCATTAACGTTAATTCGTTTCTTAATACTATGCATGACTCTGATCTCTGGTTACGTTTTAAAAGCTCTTTAAACATTTTCCATATTTACCTCAAAAGAAGCACTGTATGTGTCAAAAAAGTCCTTGCACAATTGCACAAGTAGCCAAATAAATACATCTCACAAGGAGAAGGTAAGGTAATCGGATTTTTGTAATTTTTAATATTTATGGTACGTGTAGTTTGGACCTTAAATGAGAATATTTTGGAGTAGTTCGACGCAACGTTCATAAATTACCGAGATAATCGATGTTGAAGTTTCACCCACCATTGAAATCCACTAGATATAATACGGTTGTCAATTGGACTCGTGGCCTAGTCGATAGCGTTTTGGTGCGATCAGGTGCGATAGTCACGAGATTGCTGGTTCGGGTCTCGTCACGGGATATTTCTTTTTCTTCCATTCAAAACCCACCATATGTTTTTTTCATTTTTCTTCTCATATCAAAAATTATCAACAAACGAAATATATGAACTATATGCACGAACATTCTTCAAGTACATCATTAAAATGCACAATCGGTTGATAAACAATATTCATTTTGAATTAACTTAACAATAAGGTAATAATAAAAAAATGTTGCTTCCCATGTTTCTATGAGAACTACCATTCTGGCTCGTGCCACACTGCGTAAAATGTCGCATACTAGATATAAAATAATAGAAATTTTCATTTCGTACCTGACTCCGTTCGTGTTTTTTTTTTTGAAGAAATCTTATTGTTAATTCAAAATGAATATTGTTTATTAACCGATTGTGCATTTTAATGATGTACTTGAAGAATGTTCCTGCATATAGTTCATATATTTCGTTTGTTCATAATTTTTGATATGAGAAGAAGAATGAAAAAAACATATTGTAGTATGGTAATACTCCATTAGTAAAATTACCAATAAAAAGAAGTAAATTTTATAGAAAGCACTCTTTATGAAATAGAAAAGCGTTGTAAACATACCACACACATACACTTGAAACATTTCAAAATCTAGAATTCCAAATTGCTATAACGACGTGCCGAAGAAAATGAAGTTTGTTGATTGATGAACGACGGAATGGGATGGTCGACGAAAAAGGCAGACAAAAAGTTATATAAAATACCAGGATTGAAAAGAAGCAGACCACATCAAAAAGAAGTTGTTGTTTACAAACGACGAACATAAAAAAGAAAAAGAAGTACAATAAAAGGAAAAGACCAAAGAAAAGAAGTGAAGAAAGAATTCAAGAGGGAGGGAGAAGTTAAGGATTAGAAAACAAATTACACTTATCCACACTAGGTAATATATTTTGACTGTATTGTTCATTATTTTGTTAATATAATACTAAAATTTTATAAATTATTATTTGTAATAAATTTAGCTTTCTATAAAATTAACTAAAATTCATACTACAATATCCTACTACAATATGGTGCGTTTTGAATGGAAGAAAAACAAATGTCCCGTGACGAGACCCGAACCAGCGATCTCGTGAGTATCGCACCAAAACGCTATCGACTAGACCACGAGTCCAATTGACAATCGTATTATATCTACTGGATTTAAATGGTGGGTGAAACTTCAACATCGATTATCTCGGTAATTTATGAACGTTGCGTCGAACTACTCCAAAATATTCTTATTTAAGGTCCAAACTACACGTACCATAAATATCAGAAATTACAAAATCCCATTACCTTGCCTTCTCCTTGTCAGTGAGATAATTTATGTGAGAGATTTGTAGAATTTTATTTTCTATTTTTTTGTTTGTATTTGTAACTCTCTCCAAGCTCTTGAAACTATTTTTCAAAAAATTGCTAAACTGGCTTGGAGTAAAATTTCATTAATTACAGGAAAAGCCCTTGCACAACTTTTTGTAAACGTTGCCAAATGAATACATCTCAGTGAGAGATAATTTATGTGAGAGATTTGTAGAATTTTATTTGCTACTTTTTTGTTTGTGTCCAGTTTAGTACCTTTCTTTTGCTATCAACCTTAAAGATGAGACGAACACTTCAGCAAAATTAGATTTTTTCCATCATCCCACTCTTTCATTTATTCTCGAAATATATGTTGCTACGAAAACGAAGCATTTTTCAATATAATAAAAATGAAAGACTTAACTTCTACAAGGCTAACTTCATTAGATTGTGTGGTCATATGACTTCTATTGACTGATCATTTGCGCCCCATTTTGCTGACGTAATGAGGCCGTATCTACGTTTTATAATAAACTATATGACAGTATTTATCTGTTAGTTCCAATATAGGAAATCTCCAGTCGCAGATTTCCGCTATCGTTTGAGTCCGACCTTATACGGTTATAAGAACTTAAAGGACACTATCACAGACGATGGAAAAAGTCTAAATCGGAGGAGTATTACGTATGTATATAGAATTAATTCTCTTTTAGTTACTTTTTAGTTTTTTAATTTTTCTTGATTTATATTCTTTATAATTTAGAGTCGCACTTAATAATTTTACAATTGTATTTGTACTATATTATTGTTATTCTTATTATTTTTATTATTGTTGTTTTTCCTTTCTTGTATATTATATATTCTTTCTTTGTACCACAGTGTATTGGTTTATTTTTGTACTTTTGTCCTGTTAATGCATTTGTAATCTATTGGGTAATGAATTTTATTATTATTATTACTATTATTATTATTATTATTGTTATTATTACTCGACGTATGCTCTTGTTATGCAAACTATAATTACTTATTGGAAATTTTCACGAAATTTTATAATAATTTGAAAGAGTTCAAAGGCGTGTTTTTAAAGTAACTTTCTTTCAAAAAAGATTGTGTTTACCCTGATACGACTACTGATTAAAAAATTCTCCTTGGCGCACACCCAGCGCAGTAGAAGAGAACAAGTAGTACCAAGTTCTTATTAAGTTTAATTCAAAACAGAAATTCACCATTTCTACTGTTTCAGGTAAATATTCATGTTCCAGCACACTATCCGCAGATACCTTTATTGGTTCAAGAGCGAGAACTAATAGATTAGTACGGGCCCCTCTATCGCATGTGATGCCGAATGCAAATTAGCATTACCCTGGCCCCTTTTCATGTAACTTTTTCTTTTTGTACTTCTCCAAACTACGTGTTTCATGTAGGATTTGCTAATACAATGTCTTTCTTCTTTTTAATTTTTTGAGCATTAGTTTATTGTAAAAGCCTTTGCTAAATCTTGTTTCTTTATATTTTATTTTACTTTTGAGTAATATACTGTACCTACCATATTGTTTGTAATTATTGTAATTGTAATACTGCATTTTTAATGTATATTTTTGCTTCATGTGCCCACTGTAAGGTTACAAAATACCCGAAAGTGTCAGTAGGTTTTGACAGTTTTTTTCTTGTTATACAGATCGTACATATTCGTAAAGGCACCTTTAGATTTTCTTGTATCCACAGTTTTGTGATTTTGGCAAAGATGTAATTTCATCAATGCCAGATTACACTTTTAGAGAGCGAAATTAATGAATTTTGTGAAATATTTCGTAATTTCCTTAGTAAAACTAATTTCATAGAAATACGACATATAAATAGGCACAATCGTTAACGATATACAAATAGTAACAACGTATTAATGTAATAACTATCGTTCCAACGTGTCTAATAATTTGTTAAAGGATCCATCCTTAGATCCCAATTAATCGTACACATCAGAAACGTAAATACAAGCAATAGAACTTTGTAGATAGAAGGAAGATAAGAAGAAATAATGTGTTATTTACATACTTTGTGCACTTTTGGTCCACATTTAGTGTCATTGCTTGTGACAGAGAAACAAAAACACTGAAACATGCAATTTATCTACTATATAAACCAAAATTGACAGCTATAATAAATACTACGGGGATTGAAAACACAAAAGACGTTATACAAGAAGGTACGAACCATGTCGTACTAAAAGTAAATAAAAATCGCTGTCTGTATGAGGTTATTTAGATACAACATTTCCGATTCGTCAATAAACAATAGATGCTGTTGTTGGTGTCTTCGTGCATACGTTCGATAAATTACATAAAAGCCTTCGTGTTTTTGTGGTGTTCGAAATTATTGCGTGTACTTAAACTGTGTCAGTCGCTTTCTTTTACCTTGGAGTATATAACACTAATCATATCGTCCTAGAGGAAGATCGGCAATTGGAAATCACAATAAAATATAATTAACAATGTACATTATCGCTAAATGAATGACAAAGACTAGTTAATGTGTGATTGCTGTAATGTGAATGTATGTTTGGAAAACGCGACGACGATGATAGATAGGCTTGAATGCGTATTGGTTTTAATTTCTAACAACATTTCCATCGCGTTATCGCGATTTGAAAAACACGCACTTAAAACGAAACAACACGCTGTATGTATATATGTATGGATGCATGTACACTCATGGAAACTCTAAATGTCCGCCTTTTGAGCGCATACATTGTCACAATCTAAATGCCCATCCCAAAACCTGCGGTTGGTCCCTACGAAATAGTTGTTTAAAGTAGAAAATGTTATTATTTAATTTGTGTTGTAAACGAGCTTGTGACATATTAAACGAAAAACAACAAATAAAATAATATGGTACTAGATTATGGATTTGTTATTTTTGAATTTAATTTATGAATAAGGAATTAAAATTACGGTTTCAGTAATTAAAATTAATTTTTTATAACTACTACACAAAATAATTTAATTAGAATGTGGAATATAAATAATTCATGTCTGCAAATAACTTTGATATATATTTAAAAAATATGCCATACAATACGAAGTTTTTGTATCTAGAAAACTTTAAGTTTAAAAATACTAATTTTTATGAGGAAAATTATTTCATTAATACAGGGATAAGTAATGTAAAACTAAAATTGTAAACAGTAGTAAGTTGAAGAATACCTTTAATAAATTTACCAACATTCGCAATAATTTGTGTAATGTCATTAAAATGTTACAAAATTCGAATGTTATTTAGTTCTTATTATTATTATATTTGTTTTAGTTAATTATAGTTTCATCAATTTGTATTTTTGTTATATCACTTCATTTTTGTTTGCTTTCAGAATTAATTTCTTTATTTCGATATTTTTTTTATTTTGAGTCGAATTTTGGTATTTTTTTGCCAATTTATTAGTTTGTTACAGTCCTTTATTTGTTTTTATTTTCTTTAGGAATATCTTTTGTTCCAATACATTAAATTTTTTTTTATTATTTTGTCTTTCGCCGAGGTATTACATATTTTGAAAAATCACCTCAATTAGGTGAGAGTCGTAGAACTTACTACTGTTTAGGATCTGAATTTTACATCATTCGTCACTGTATTAATGAAGTCAATTTTCTACTAAAAATTTGTATTTACTTAATGATTTCTAGATACGAAAATTTCGTACTAAATGGCATATTGTTTAATATTATACAGCAAACTTATTTGCACATATTTATATTCCACATTCTAATTAAACTATCGTAAAAAATTATTTCACATACAAAACATAATTTTAATTACAAATACATTTTATTTATTTATCTAAAAGGAATGAATTCTAGAAAAATAGCAAATAAGATGCAATAATACGAAGACTAAATGACCCATTAATTCACTCTTACATATATGAATTTATTTATTGGTTTTCTTTTAACAATTCACAAAGCCTTTTATAACACAAATTAAATAATAACATTTACTATTTTAAACAACTGTTAGGTACAGGCCAACCAATAATAACTTCACAGGTAGACGGTTGTGAGACAGGCGTTTAGATTGTGACAATCGGGGCGTATGCGCCCAGGAGGCGGACATTTAGAGTGTTCATGAGTGTACGTACGATATTATAGCGATATGTGATTCGTAATATTATGTAAAAGAGGAGTTTATACAAGACTCAAGGGTACATATGAACACATGCTACTGTTCTACTATATATCTAACTAATACGAGGGTAGATTGACAAGTTTCCAGAATCGCTGCTAGGAGCTTGGTTCTTTTTTCCAAATACTTTATTTCGTTGTGTTGGCAACTCTTTCATATCAATCGATTGCAAATGTTAAGTCGATCTGTCAAATACTCTGGTTTCGACAAGCATTTAAATCAAGTACTTTTTGTGTTTTCAATTATTGATAAAAACGAAGTTCAAATGATTATCAATTTTTTCTGATTGGTATGGGGAAATGCAGCCTCGTGAGAAAGAGTATTTAGATTGCTACGTAGGGCGGTCAGAACATATATAGACAACATTGATTTTAGAGCTAATTGTAGGACTTCTTGTGTTAGTCTTAATATTCTGACCTTTCCCTGCCTATACATTTTAGAGTGTACAATATGCTCGTCAAAATATGGATAAATTCAGTAAATATACCGATTTTCATAATTATAATACAAGAAATAAGGATGTCATGGTGCCGCACTATAGTAGACTCGCAAAAACTCAAAAACCAGATGTGTATACCTGTCTAAAATTTTTTAATAAATTACCTCCAGATGTCAGAATACTTCCCCGGAGCAACTCAGAAATAAATTAAAAAAGTATTTAAGTTTCAAAGCTTTTATTGCATTGAAGAATATCTGAGCGTCCCTATAACTAAATTAGATTAGTATACAGGGTGTAACTGTGAAAATGGTTAATTTATTAACATGGTAAAGCTGGTATGGCAAATCACGCGAAACTTTTTGATTAATTTTAATAAAATTTTGACCCCCTACATTTTCATATAACGGTACCGTGTTCCTCGTAGACGTTAATTTGAAAGGTGAGGGATTTCTAAAAGTCGAAATAAATAGTCGGGCATTCAGTCAGTATTCGGGTATTCTACAATGTAAGCAGATGGTTTCATTGAAATAGCGCCGCCCATAAATAGCATATTATCGACAAGTGAATAATGCTTCTCTGTATCTGTCACTATTACAGAAAAATAAACAGGTGTTTTATTTCGCTGTCGTTGCATGAACTTGACCTATATTTGCAAGTTCGACGATCTATTATTATTTATAAAGTCAAGAAAACAAAGAAAGTTTCACAAGAAATGCCTAACATTAAGACCTGTTTGACAATAATATGTTTATGTGATTGTTGTGTTAAAATATTTAAAGTAAAATGATTAATAAACCGTAGATAACATGTAGGTACTGTGCAAGCAGTGTGAAAAATGCGCAAATTTGAAGTAGACCGCTTATTCATACTCGCTTAGTCGTATTGGAAGCTCACTACAATTGTATAATAGGGCCGGACTCAAAACTGTAATTATAAATATCTTGCAAACGGTACGTTTGGGGCCCTACGTTTATTAAGCAAATATTGAAATATTTTAATTATCAACCTTTGGACAACTTTTCAACCATTTGCACAGTTACACCCTGTATACATTTATGGTTAGTTTGTGACCTGTGTAAGATTGTGGACTCTATTATTTAACAATGTATGTATGAATGTTTTTATCTCTATGCACTTTTTGCTTTATTTCGAGAGGATTATATTGAAGAATAAAATATAACTTGAATCCGTATTATTTTGTTTTCATTATCATTCCGGAGACGTTTCAATCTACTCTCGTCGACGGACAGATATTTTACAAACTTACAGGAGATCGATCGAACAAAGCAAAAACGATCTACTCACCGATGGACTTTTCGGCAAACCTACACGCTGCCCGCAGGTCGTCAGAAGATTCACAAGGCACTCCCTCACGCGACCCTATAAGCAAAATATCTTTCACACGGCTTAAGAATGAAAAATTTCGTAAATTACCTGCGACATCCACGGTCGTTTCCATCCAGAAAACGGGGCGGTATCGGCCGGGCTTAAGGAGCACGATCTCCTAGGGGAAGCAATCGTTTTGGCTTGCGCACCGTCATCCGGTTTCGTCAAAATTTTCCTTCCAATAACCGGCGTTTGGGACATATCGAATGTAAAATCCATCGTTCTACCTACGTATATTTAAAAGAATGCGTTATTACTAAAGTTCCACAAACGCGGGTCGTGTTCGCTGAAAGAACAGTCTATATACAGGTAAAAAGATACGGGTTTGTCGAAAGAAGGCGATTTTGATATATGTCTGCTTCGTCACATGTATCAAACACGTATAACTCTATCGCCTTCTTTCGACAAAACGCGCGTCTTGTTCGCTGTATATAGGCTGCTCTTTCAGCGAATAAGACGCGCACTTGTCGAACCTTAGTTATGACTATGAGGACGAACTTTTAAAATAATATAGTAACCTGGAAGTTCCTTTTTGCTGAATACTTCGATTTCGGAAAACGACGGATGGGGAACGGACGTCACAGAGCTTTCCCAGTGTGTGTGTAGGGACGCGGGCGGTGCTGCTAAACTACTAGATCGGGTGACTACCAACTTTAAAATCTTCAGAGACTCCTTCCAGTGCGGACCTTCGATATATTTGACGATAACTCGCAACAAATCGGCATTTATAGGTTGAGACGCTGCGGACGCTAGATCGATATAATGCAGCATACAATGGAGTATATTGAGTACGGGTAGTTGCAGATTACTTGGACCTTTTTCTAATACCTCTACTAGAAACGTCAGCATCGGCAGGCTGAGATAAGAGTAGGTATCGTAAAGATATTTGACTACGCATTTAGTCCATTGGAAACTTTCTTTGCAGAAAGTTCGTCGACTATACAAGTTCATCACTGTACCTAAATTTTCTAATTTCTTGCTCTTTTCGATGCTAACCTGAAAGTGAAAATTATAAAATTTGGAGTGTTTTTTTGGTTTATGTGGTTGTCTTTTATGTTTCTAGCAAAAGTAAGATTCTTTCTAATTTTGTTCTTAAGAATAAATTAATATACGAGGGATGTTTCGAATGTTCTAGGATTTTAGCTCTAATTCAATTAGGTGAATCTTATACGTCACGCCATTTGTCAAAGACAAGTCTTGACACGTTTACACAACAATCCCGTGCAATGTTGTTTAGTATACTTCAACTACTTGACTGATACAGATGTACTTCCGTACCGCTGATTACACTGGACGATACGATTTTTGTAACACAGTTCAGCTCATCATTTTCACAATGTTAATACCTTTCTAATAATAGAAAAAATATTCACAAAGCCCCAATACATCCAGTTTTCAATGGGATTATTACACCGTTTTATATTGGCAGGTAGTAAATTTTATGAGGAGACATTTAAAAGCGATGCAATTCAAAAGAGAAAGATAACCTAAAATGGGGTGTATATAACATTAAACTTAATCTCTCATTCAGTCTTTGTTTGTTTTTCGAAATGGGTGGTTGCGTGTAGTTAAGAAAGTTTTTTAACGAAGAAAATGTCAAATGAACCGCGCCGCAGTTGCAAAATTGCTCCTGACAAGTTTTGTTATATTTGTGGAGAATTTCTGGCGAAATCGCAGGTCAAACCATTTTCTGAAAATGTAAAAACAGCCTATTTCATATATTTTGTCGTTTCAACTGGAGATCAAAACAAGCAGTGGGCCCCCATATGTGCTTTAGCGTGTCATTGGTGCAGTGGATGAAAGGGAAGAGAAAAAGTACGCCTTTTGTGAAGACTATCAATAAAGAGAGTGAAGGATTTAAATACCTAAGGCAAGTCTTACCCAAGTTAAGTGACGCTTAATTAAAAGAAGGCATTTTTATTGAACCACAAATTAGAAAATTGCTGGACGATGTTAATTTTATAGAAGAGATCACCGCGCAAGAACTCAGAGCTTGGACCTCATTTGTAGTGAGAGGATTTTTAGGCAACAATATGGATGCTAACTACAAAAAACTAGTTGATGAACTTTTAGACTCCTACAAATCGCTTGGTTGCCGAATGTCATTAAAAATTAACTTTCTCCATTCCCCTTTATCAATTTTTCCTAAGAATTTGGGCGCTGTCAGCGACAAACAGGATGAAAGATATAAGGACAATGGGAATTCGGTACCCAGGTCGATTGGACCCAGCCATGATGGGTGATTAGTGAAGGATAGTTGAAGATAGATGGGAAAGACGGCCGTTAAACAATGATTTGGACTTGGACTAGAACCGGGCATAATAAGGGTGATCAAAGCGCAAAGCGTAAGATGGCTGGGGGCATGGGCTAGAAAGAGCAACTACCAAAAGGATGTGGAGTTCACGGGGGTAACGAATTGGAAGGAATTGATACCAAACGAGAAGCAATGGGGGAGAATAACCCAACATATCATGAGTCTGCTAGTAGCTAGTAGTTTTTAGTGCTTTATATATACACCTGCGCATCGAAAGTATGGAATAAATTCAGTAAAAGCTCACTTCTTAGGGGGTTATTCAGTTAGATTTAAGTTAGTCCAAGTTCCACGTCACCAGACAACAAAATTTAGCTGAACCAGAACATTGTATTAGGGACGAAATACGCAGAATTAGTCCGAAAACTATTCAAAATGTACAACAAGATTTTCTACATAGGGTTGCGTATTGTCAGGAAATCCGTGAATGGCAGTTTGAACAATTTCTTTGAACTTATATTGCCCTGGTACAGGCTTTTTTGTTTTTATTTTGTGTCAACAATAAAATTTACGTTTCCTAACATTGAATCGTCATCATCTCGAAGAATTTCTTATGTAAGATGGCAACACTTTTCTCTCGAACATCTGTCATTTCGGCAATGAAAAGATCTCGCAAAATCAAGTTGTTATTTAAAAAAAATATATGACAAAACAACTGATGGTTGAAAATGGACCATCATGCAAAAATGTGTATTCTAATCAAATAAAATCGACTTGTTCAAGTACTTCTTCCAACAAAATTTTATTTCTGTTGTTACTGGCTTCGTAAACTTTTGGTAAAATGAAAATAGTAAAAGAAAATGTCGTTACCATTCGAATAACCCACGTATGGTTGGTTATAAAGATGGAGATCCACGTCGTACTAGCTCAATGAAAACGCCGTATGTTCAAGTTCGAGAATTTATTACTAACAAGGCGCCACCCTCCTATTATAAACTCGATCACATCTACATTTCTGGAGTCAGAGAGATCCTCCAGCTTCGTTGATAAGTGAGATGAGATTATCCGAACCGTCTACATTAGTGATTCTTTTATTCGGTCGTGAAACGACCAGCACGGTTACTCACAAACTCTATTTAAAAAGAAAAAAAGAAAATAAAGATAAATTGAGGCGAGAGAATGACGTTTAACCATACTTTATTCGTCACTGATGGCACCCTTGGGGTGTACAGGGTCTCGATAAAATTCAAGTTAACGTTCTTAAATATTGTTTACGCAACTCTCGGTAACCGTTGGAATTCCAGAGGTTTCACAGACACGTTACAGCTTAGCAGCTTATTCGAAAAGTATATGCAAGTGATAAGTAAACGTTTTCTCTCCCTTAAAATACTAAAGAGCATTGGTGGATGCTTCGACAAATGTTCGACAAATATCTAATCATTAACTATAATACACCAAAAGTAAAAAAACCTCTTTTACTCGAACACAAATCCCCGACTTACTAAAGCTAAATTAATTAAATAATTCTAAGAAATTTTTCCCACAACTTAACGAGACCAAAATAAAATAAAGGCGGGACTTAGCGCGACGTGTTTCCCGTTGTCAACTCCCGTACGGCAAACTGAACACAAAGTCGGCTCCTAGCTTCTACGATAATTCTTAGATATTCGTAAAGTTCTCAGAAGTTCTGAGAAATAAATCTTAGCACCTTCCAATAGAGAGAAAAGCAAACGTACAACGTGGCCAATAGTTTGAACAGAAAAATTGAGGAAACGTAACTTCCAAATCCACTCAGTGATAATATTAAACTTCCCAGAGTCGAATTCGCGTGCATATCCTCGACAAACGAGACTTAAAAGCGAAAACGGAATAACGAACGCCACCAGCAGAATGTCTCACGCGCGCATTCGAAAGGCAAATTGTATCAAAAACCTACGAAAGCGGGGCGCCATCTACACGCCAGAAGTGGAGCGAGATGCCGAAAGTAACAATATGGAAACGCTGTGAAAAACTGGACATAACACTGTGCTTCTCCTGGATCATGGGTCTGATTCGTTAAAAGCTCGGCGAGAAAAGTGTGCAACTAATTTTCTCAGTAATTTGTTACACAACAAAATAGACTGTTCTTGCATACTTAACAGTGTTAATTTTTATGCCACCAACGGGATTTAGGTGCTGTACAACTTTTCAGCTTCCCAAGTGCAGAACCAACTTAATGCTCAGAAGTATAATCTAACATATGTGTAAATGTGCTACTTGTGTTACTTGTGTTTGTAATCCTGTAGCGTCCCCCCTCTCCCTCACTCTCTCCTTCCCTCCTCTCTAAGTATATCACTTGCTTTGTTATATATATTTTTTTACATTGTTATATATATATATACAGGCTGTCTCATTTCGGAGGGCCAAATTGAAATATCTCTCTTATTATAGAATATATCGGAAATTCGTTTTAATAAAAAATCTCACATTTTTCACGCACTACAATATGGTTAAAACAAAATTCCGAACCACAGCCTACTTTTCGAAATATTTTCGAAAAATATGAAATTGCGGAAAACTTCGAGGCTTTGTAACTTTTTTATTTTTGAAAATACAACAAAACGTTTTGAATGAAAGTTGATGGCAAAACATTGCTCTTTCGAAATATCAAGGAAAAAGTGGTGTAAAGTTAACATTTTCAGCTGTACTCTCTTGAACCGCCCAAAAAATAGATAGAATCAAGTAGGCCATGCCACTCTTAAATAGCCCCTGAATTGCCTTTATAAAAATACCATACACAATAAACATATTTTAGTTAAGTCTGTAAATTTTTTGCAATTTTATAAAATAAGTATCAGAATATTTGTACTAGTAATCTAAAGAAATCAAGTAGCCATTGAAACAAAGATCTAGCTTAAATGTCAGATAAGTTATCTTTGTTCGAGTTGGTGTAAAGTAATTATAAATTAGTTTGTTCGTGTGTTTGTGTTATATGGGTTTTCCGTTGACTTTGATTAATAACAATGTTTTCTAATGTAGAAAAATTTAACATGTTTGTAGTTTATAACCAGTGTAATTTTAATGCAAGATTAGCTTTGCTGGAATATCAACGTAGATATCCAAATGGACTGCATCCCACTAAAAGAACTTTCGTAAAATTAGCACATAATCTTAAAAATTATGATTCCTTTAAAAAAGTACTGTACGAAGCAAAAATGTTGTGGACAGTGTAAGAGCACAAAGCAGAGTTTTAAATTACGTTAATAATAAAACCAATAACGATCAAGATGTCTCTTTAAGGGAAATAGAGAGGTTTTGTAACGGTCGTAAAGACAGTGCAAGAAGAATATTAAAAAAACATAGATACAGGTGTTACAGATTAAGAAAAGTCCAACATTTAAGAGAAGATGACAAACCAAGGCGCTTACGATTTTGTAGATAGATCTTGAACAAGAGGAGGAACGATCCATCTTTTTCTGGTAAGATCTTGTGGTCAGATGAAGCCAATTGTTCAAATAATGAATTTTTTAATAGAAACATTCACTATAAATGGCACAATAGAAATCCTTCTTGGCATAAAGAAACAGCTTTTCAGGAACGGTTTCCAGTAAATGTTTGGTTGGGTGTATTGGGATCCAAACTAATTGGACCTTATTTCTATAATTATAAATTAACTGCAGCAAGATACCTTACCTTTCTACAGAATAACTTGTTTGAATATATCGAAGAATTGCCGTTAGAAGATAGGTTAAACTTTAAATATTTTCAACAAGATGGTGCTCCTGCCCATAATGCTTTAATTAGTAGAAATTACTTGAATGAAAACTATCCCCAAAAGTGGATAGGAACCCAAGGACCAATCTTGTGGCCAGCTCGGTCTCCGGATATTACCCCATTGGATTTTTTCATATGGGGTTACATTAAAGATAAAGTCTATTCAGATACTCCGCAAAATGTTGACGACCTCAAACAAAGAATCAGGGAAGCCTGTGAAGCAATTAGACCACAGATGATCGAAAATGCAAATAAAGGTGTTTACTCCAGAGCCCGACTGTGTATAAGAAACCACGGAGGACATTTTGAACATCTGTTATAATTATTTTTTTACCGAATTTTGATGTTTGTTACTAATTAAACTTTCATTTTACCTTGCGAGTATTATTTATTTTCCACAGCATAAGAGAATTTTGTAAATAAAATAAAGAGTACATAAGAATAGCTTGGTAAGTCACATTGTCACAATACATAACTTTAAAGTGAACGAGTCCAGAGTATTCTTTGTCTGACACATTTTTGTGCTAAACCTTTGTTTCAATGGCTACTTGATTTCTTTAGATTACTAGTACAAATATTCTGATATTTATTTTATAAAATTAATTAAAATATGTTTATTGTGTATGGTATTTTTTATAAAGGCAATTCAGGGGCTATTTAGGAATGGCATGGCCCACTTGATTCTATCTATTTTTTGGGCGGTTCAAGAGAGTACAGCTGAAAATGTTAACTTTACACCACTCTTTCCTTGATATTTCGAAAGAGCAATGTTTTGCCATCAACTTTCATTCAAAACGTTTTTGTATTTTCAAAAATAAAAAGGTTAGAAAGCCTCGAAGTTTTCCCCAATTTCATACTTTTCGAAAATATTTCGAAAAGTAGGCTGTGGTTCGGAATTTTGTTTTAACCATATTATAGTGCGTGAAAAATGTGAGATTTTTTATTAAAACGAATTTCCGATATATTCTATAATAAGAGAGATATTTCAATTTGGCCCTCCGAAATGAGACAGCCTGTATATATATATACATATATACAAATATTGTGCAAGAAAAATTCTCCGAGTGAACAGCCAATTTATTTTTTAAAAGCCCAAGGATAAAACCAGTGTGACTGACGTTTCGAGGCTGTGTTACTCATTTTCAATGTCGAAATGCCGTTAATTCCAACGACGTGAAAGGAAATCCCATTGTCACCCACGTCACCTCTCCAAAATTGACTGTTCACTCAGAGAATTTTTCTATATATATGTATATATAACCTGGTCTACGAAAAGGGGGCTTACGTGCGAAAACAAGTTTTAGAGAAAACAGCTGTTAAAGGTCAACAATTCGTTTCGTTAGTTTCTCGTTAGTTGTTTCCTTTTCCCCTCGTTGCCTGGGGTCTAACCATATTCAAGGACGTCAAGTGTTGGTATCGAAGAAATGTGAGGCTGCATCATCAAAAAACTAGTTGGCGTCGGAGAAATGCATGGCTCCATTACCGAAAAAGAGTTAGCATCAAAGAAACGAAAGGCGAAGGTTAGTGGAGATGTTTTTGAACCGGATGTGGAAAAAGGTCCATCTTCCTCATAACCAACACGTAAAACGTTCTCAAGAAAAACGACGACGATCAAAAATATAAAAAATACTTACTTATAGTATTGCAAAACGTAGATATGTTTTCTTTCGCGTACAATATGTTTTGCCTTTTGCGTAAAATATGTTTTTCTGGCATATAATATTTTTTATCTTATTAATTGATGTATTTTCCTTATTCCAGATTTAAAAAGAAAATCAGGTTTTTTTTCGTATTTGTACATGGCAGATATTCCGAAAAAGTTGTTTGACAACTGTTTCAAAAAATAGTTTGACGTTGGGATAACTAAACTCAATTGAGTGGAGATTATATTGAAAAACTACATTATAATTTTGATGAAAATTGATGAAGTAAGAAAATTATAGCCAAATTTCTAGACAAACTTCGTAATTTACTCACCTGAGCGATATTCTCCGCGCTGCGTATACACAATTCATTGGCGTCCTCGTAATTAAGCAACATATAAGGTAACAGGGCAATGACGTTCATAGGAAAAGCAATGCTCTGCGAAGGATCGACTACAACCAGATCCAAAAGCGGAGTGAACTGAGAAAGCAATGCGACTACTGGTTCGTATATATTCGCGTGCGTGCACCCCTGAAATATATAAAGAAAATATAACGTTGTATCCAAAATTTTTGCTATACGCCAAAACCATACTTTCAATAGAAGCGCATGTACACCGGGAAAAGCATTCCATCGCAACTGCGACTGTAATTTTTCCACTTTATCCCTCGCATCCGGCCTGTCCAACGGAAGTCTATGCATTACCCTCGCCAAAAGCCTCAAGGCCAATAAGAATTCGTGCTCGTAATCCGATTCCAAAAGCGACACCGATAACCAAAACAGTTGAGCCAAGATAGTCATCTTATCGTCCTGCGAAGCCGAATCGCCCAATAACTTCAAACTCTGCGCCGACCTAGATCTGGATAGATTCGAACAGAACTTGCTCAAATTTGATCCAGATCTATTATCGATTTCCGCCCCCATTCGACTTTTCAATTCTTTAGCGTCGGTCGCGGGCGATCCGGACGTTTTCCTTAAGTTATACGAAACCGAATAGCTGGTGCTTCGGGTATGTCCGCCTTGGTTTAAATACGGGAACGGGGTAGCTCCGTCTCCGTACATGAGGTGTCCACCGGTTCGTTTGTATATGGCCGTTTCTTTATTATTTAGATTCGGAGTCGATTTGAAAAAGTCTCGCATAAAATCCAAGGGACGGAAATCCGATTCTAAAGAATCTACAGCCGCTTCTAAAGTTAGAAGTAATTCGGTAACGTATCCTGCAACGGAGTGGTAAAAATAAGTGAATTCGAGATGAATTAACATTAGAACCGATCAATTCAACTGTTTTCGAATTTTATAGGTTTGTTCGTAGAGTAAATTGGAAACCGTTGACAACTAATATTCAATGCGCATGCCTGACTGGAAACAGTTGCAAATTTGTCCTAAATTTAATGCTCTACGAACATAAAAGAGAAGAAGGAATGCGTAATTTGTCCTGAAGGTGGCGCAAAACTCAGTTTTTGTAGGTCTCTTGAAGCATTATTTATCTAAATGTAGTAAGAATATGGAGAAAACAACAAAAACGACAGATATTCACCAATGAATATCGTCAACGTACAGATGTGGGATCATGGAATGGATCACCACAGATTAACAAGTAATTTGGGAGTCAACATTACTAAAGTTGGCGCTTGCCATTGCGCATGTCTCAAACCAACAATTTTCAATTCTGTAAGAAATTATGCTGACGGTTGCCAACTGGTTGGAAATTGAATAAAATTCACTCTGCGAACGCCGGATTTCTAGTCATAAGTTTGAAATTTTACACTACGAACACAAATATATAAATACGCATGCGTCTGCCGGTTGCTGATAGTAGCTGATTGCTCTACGAACAAACCTTATAATTCTCTTCTCAGCGATTCTAGTAAAAAAATTGGCGTACTAAAACTAAAATTAAAGCAATAAGTTTGTTAAAGAAAGTTTTACATTGAAAACTTTTTTTGTATGATATCTATGTTTGTCTCATCTATATTGTTTTTTTGATGTATAATCAATATAACAAGAGCGTACATCTAGTAAGAAAGCTTAGTAATTCTAACAATAAGCTAAATTTCATGCTCTATGGAGCGTGTCAATACCGTTAAATGATCCTACACTAAATCTAAATTTGATTCAATAGCTCGTACAATTTGGAATTTGGAATAGGTCCTCCATCTGCATTCATAATTCTCTCTCTATTTTTATAAATATACATATATACTTTCGTAGCTACTTAGTTCCGTTATTTTCTACCCTATTAAATACCCAAAAAGTGAAGACAGTAAAAAACCCTGGCGCGGGTTAGATGAGAGTTTATTGCTGCAACTTACATTTTTATTTAGTACTAGGAATTGCTTAGCCTGGAAAAAATTAAAACAGTCAATTTTTTTGCTTTTACCTTTAGTTTACACTAAAGCCGGTTGGGTATTTAAATAACCATGTGCTATCCCAGGTGTGTGTAGAGGTAAAATTGTTTTAAATAAAGCTTTTAAGGAAACTGGATAATTGACGCAATTTAACTTACTTGTTTAACAGAATTATCGGCACTTAACAGATGGCTTTCAAAAACTGCGTCCGAAAAGTGGAAATGAATACAGTTAAGGTTAAGCAAGAATGCGCCCCACTGATAAGTCCCAATCCCAGCGAAACCTGTGCGAGACCTTCGTTACTGCTTAATTAAATGTACGTAATTCCTCTTCCTTAATTGATCACCATCGGCGCCTGCACTTGCTATGTTGCAAATCAGTGCACAACTCTCGACCTCCGGTTGGTAGTTGTTTTTGGTCTGTTGTTTTTTTATTTTGAGAATTGTCAATCACGTAGTTAGAAGATTTGGTAAGTTACAGCCGGGAGGATGAAATTCCATGTTGAGATCTATTGCACTGTTGAAAAAGGTTCATATAAGGACTATCAGGATATTTGTTTAGGTAGTAGTCGATTTTCAAGCGAGAATTGTCTATCACCTCGTTGGAAAGTTCGGCAAGTTACTGGAGGAATAACGAGATTCCATATTTGGTGCTGAACAATTTTTACACAGAGACTGTCAGGGCCTTTGTGCGGGTAATAGTGGTTTTTTAGTCTAGTATAGTTCATCACCTAGTTAGAGGAGTCGGAAATTACTGGAGAAATGATGGAATTCTATGTTTAGATGCTTTTTAGTGTTGAGAAGCTTCCATAGAAAGAATGTTAGGGCTACAGACCCTCAGGTATATATTTAAAAATTTCGTCAAAATCGTACGAGCGGATCTATGGATGGGCATTAATGCGTTAATTAATTTTAAACTTTCTATTGATATAGCATGCGTTTTGTCCAAAATATGTCACACTTGATTTTTCAGGCCTGTTGAACCGAAAATGAGCTCCTTGTATCGTGTTAGGATTGATCGCCTAGTTTGTCCAATGTATTTTATGCTACATTCCTAACAACCGATTTCGCAGATACCTGATTTTTTATTTATTTCACCCTTATTCTTGGCATTTCCTAAAAGAGTACGTAATGAATTCACTGATTTATATGCGACCTGTAAATTAAACTGTTTGAGAAATGTGGCAAGGGCCTTAGTAAATTGATGAAATGGTAATTTAACGAATTTCTTGGCTGTTTTATCCAAAGTTAGATTCGTGGATTCCCTAATTAAGGTTTTAAAATTTTGTTTGCTAAGTTATCAATCAATTTTGCTTCGAAACCATTCTATTCGGTTATGTTTCTTATGTATTTAACCTTCCTATACTCACGCATACGGTCTGTGAGACCGATTTATATTGTATAGTATACGTCTTTCATTTTGACGTGAGTATAGGAAGGTTAAGTTCTCTTTGATATCTTTCTGTTCTGAGGGGAAAAGTTAGTAGCCGATGTACTGAAAATTAAAAGATGCAATTTTTGCTGAAAATTATGCTTAGAATCTTCAGTTATAAACCAGTTGACATTGGTTTCTTTGCAATACATGTCTATCTCCAAATTGTTGTTACTCGTGATTATTAAGGTATCTAGAAATGGAAGTTGGTTACTGTTCTCTTTTTCCCTTCTTTTACGCAGTTGAATTTATAATTTAGTTCATCCAAAAAGTCCTGTAATTTATATTTTTTAATGTCAAAAATAGCAAACATATCGTCCACGTATCTAATCCAAACACTCGGGAAATAACTGGCATCATTTATAAATTGAGTCTCAAATTTGCTCATAAACAAATCGGCCATAAATGGTGACAAACTATTGTCCATCAAAGTCCCGTGTTTTTATTCAAAATATTTGCCCTCAATTTGGAAACAGTTTTGGGACGTGTAAAGAGTTGTTAATTTGATATACTCTTTAATTTTTTGCCATGCTCATATCATTTCTATGGAGTAAGTTTTCCAAATATTTTAAAGTGTCAAGAATAGGTACTGATGGAAATAATGAAGTAACATCGAAAGACACCAAAATCTCACCTTCCTTTAGTTTACAATTTTCTCAATGAATTCTGAGGAATTATTTACTGCCAAACTTTCTGGTTTTACCGGTAAATTTCTAAATTCTTCAAGCCCCTTGGATATAAAATATGTGGGTGAGTCCATTCCTGATACGATGGGTTTCGTTGATTTACCGGGCTTGTGTATTTTGAGCAATCAATTTCGGCATTGTGGGATTCGATACCATAAGTCTGTATTTTTGAGACGATGTAGTTAATGTCGTAGGGGAAGGTGGGGTAAGTTGGCGGTCTTAAGAAAAAGGACAAATAGAATGCATATTAAACACTACAAAAATATTCAATGTACAATATGATGCTAATCTGTTAGACACCAAGCATATTATCGCCATAAAACCAAATATTTTATAAAAAAACACACTGCATTTTCGTCATTTTACCCCACGGTTGGGTAAGATGGCTAACCCGATGGGGTCAGACGACTAATCAGTCGAGGTGTGCACAAATCACAAATAAACTGCCCAATACCTCCATACGATGAGCAGTTTTTATGCCACCATAAGTTGCATTGGTCACAAAGGATAGGCGTCAAAGTTATAACGCGACATTTTACCTTCTTTCTGGTGCTTGAGCTTGACCGGTCATATTTTGGCAGGGGTCTTATTTCCCATGGTGACTTTGTTTTTAACGTTTACATTCCTACGTCGCGATGGGCCAGTTGTAGGATTTTCCGGATCAATGGTTTCGATCTCTTCGTTACTGAAATGATTTTTCAAATACGTCAATGGTTCCACGTCAGAAGAATCCCAATCGCTACCTTCCAAATTATGAGTTTCGGTAGTCTTTGTTAAGGGCGCAGACGAATTCGTCAACTTGCCCCGGACGGCACACTGAACAATGTTTTCATATTTGTGATCCAGATGCGGAACAGATAATTCACTTTAACTTTGGCGAAATACGATATAACAAGCTTAGCACTAATGGACACTACAACTCAAGATTTCCTCTTATCTTAAAATAGTGAACAAATCCTTAGTTGGTACCAGCCGAAAATAATAACACTAACGGTAGAATTTGACAAACTGCCATAACACCCTTAACTCATTCTTCAGGGGCACCTAATTTCTGCTAGTTACACTTAAGCACCCACAGAATGGCAACGTAAATATCACCGATCACATAATTGTTTTACATTTTGCCTAAACGATCGTTTGTTATCTTACCCACCTCGCTATCTCACCCCACCTTCCCCTACACTCTTTTAATATGTTCTTGGTTTGTTGTGAATCATCCTCGGTAGAGGATTTTTCTTGAACTCAATAGATGGTTGTTTCGAAATCATTTCGTTAACTCTGCTTTGTCTCTCTGCAATTGTCCAGAATTACCAATTTGTTACCTTCATCTGCCTTAATATACAAGCAATTGTTTGCTTTGAGATTTTTGAAGTTGTTAATTGTGTTGACTTGGTTTTGCTTTAACCAATTGGCATTTTTGATGTTGGAGCGGCTTGGGAACAATGTTTTGGAACTTTAGCTTCATTACCAACTGCCTACCTCCGTGAACAACATTTGTCATCACTGCTCCAAGTAAAAGATAAATCAAGAAATAGGCTGCTCAATTTTGACTGCGAGCTATGTGTAAAATTGTCAAAAAAATATACAACCAAATTTTGATAAACTTATAACAGAATGCTCGTTCACAATTTACATTAAATTCTTATTTTATATCATGTGTATAGAATATATCCTTTATATAGAAAACTCGCACCTTTTTATATTGTTGTCCAAAAAGGTTGCTTGGCTGAGGCATGACGATTTATAGCAGAAAGCATGATATGTAAAAATGGGTTGAATATGTACCAAAACGTTGCATCTTGTAGTATGAATTTTAGTTAATTTTATAGAAAGCAAAAACTATTACAATTAATATTTACAAAATTTTAGTATTATATTAACAAAATAATGAACAATACAATCAAAATATATTACCTAAGTGTGTAATTTGTTTTCTAATTCTTAACTTCTCCCTCCCTCTTGAATTCTTTCTTCACTTCTTTTCTTTGGTCTTTTCCTTTATTGTACTTCTTTTTTCTTTGGTCTGTTCGTCGTTTGTAAACAACAACTTCTTTTTCGATGTGGTTTGCTTCTTTTCAACCCTGGTATTTTATATAACTTTTTATCTAACTTTTTCGTCGACCATCCCATACCGTCGTCTATCAATCAACAAACTTCATTTTTTTCGGCACGTCGTTATAGCAATTTGGAATTCTAGATTTTGAAATGTTTCAAGTGTATGTGTGTGGTATGTTTACAACGCTTTTCTATTTCTTAAAGAATGCTTTCTATAAAACTAACATCTTTGTATTGGTAATTTTACTATTGGAGTATTACCATACTACAATATACTGAACAATAACGGAGACTGAATCCCTTCCCCCTCTACCCCATTAAATCGTTACGTAACTGTTATTTATCTATTTTATTCATAAGTTAGCGTACGCTCTTGTTATACAAACTCGAGAGCCAAAATTTTAATAAAATAAAATGTGGAGGACTCTCCATAAACGACCAAATAAATTCGGTGCATTAATGGCGGTAAACAAGTAATCGTGCAAAAGCTTACATAGTAATCACAATTTAAATATGCCAAAATCCGTGAGGAAATTTAGGCTTTGTCAATCGCAAAACGCAACTGCACTGTGTATGTGTTTTTTGGACACGAAATCAATAAACAAACTGGAAAGTGCTAAAACGTACCTTGCATATCCTCTCCTTGCTCGGCGACGGTTTCAACTAACCGGCTTAAGATATCAGAAAGCATTCTAGAAGTTATAGGGACCCTCAGAGCTCTAAATATTTGTAAAGAACGACCGGCGTAGTGCCTGGAAGAACAGCTTAATCCCAGTTGTAAAGCGGTTTGTGCCCACCGTTCGTTAATATGGGCGTTCGGCAAAGAATCTTGAAATACTCTCAAGACGTGTTGAAGGAAAACGTCGATCTGTTCGGCGCTCCTGATCTGCCAAACTTTAGCGGTGATATCTTCGTAGTTCCAAAGAGGTAGATTTTGTCTGGTAGCTAAGAAATCGATTAGCGATTTTATCACCTCTTGTATAGGCATATTCGGACCGATCTCGGGTCCTGTCCATTGCGAATTTTCCTCCGGCGTGACTATAACCGGCGGAATCGTCGTTTCTTTCGGTTTGTCCTCTGAAAAATAATACAAAACTCCTAAATTTAGTACTCCGTCGATATTTCGGGAGGTCTTCTAGGAAAGATTACCTGAACTATTTGCATTAACACAAGACGAGACAACATTCGCGCTAATAGTATTATTTGTTTCTACATTCGAAACGACAGGCACGGGGCCTTGAAGATAACTATCAAATATTGGGTCGGGTTCTACAACACAAAACCAAACACGGTATAGAAAGCATTACCATATGCACGGCACATTTCTGAAAAAACGAATATACAAAAAGAAATGATCTAAGTACAAAACTAGATTCTCACAGAAACGGAAACAATACACAGAAAACGTACTATTTGTTAAAAAAATCTCGAACATGTAAGCATAACGTGTGAAACACGTGTACTATATGACATGGTAATTGCAACACCAACAAGGGGTGCGAATTTTTTCACCGAACTTGGCAGAAACGTTTACCTCTTCAAAGGTGATTACAATTTTGTCGAATTGGATCAAGTGGTCATAGCATATCCGACACTTCGTGCGGTTTTATAATATAATAATAATAATAATAATAATAATAATAATAATAATAATAAACAAGTTAATAAACTAAACTAAATTATTTCTTATTAATATTTGTACTATTTTTAATTTCATACGGCAAAGTATTATACAGGGTTAGTTAAAAGTATAGAGACCGCGATTTATTGTCGTTAATATTCATTTTAGAAAATCATCTTCAATACAAAAGTTTTTTATAAAATTTCTATCTACATTTTAAAACGCTCCATTTTTTTTTCTTCAATTATTTTTGAGTTACGCCTGTCCGCGTATTTTTTAAATGGGAACTTGTTAATTTTACTCTACCGTTCGATGAAGAATTTTTTTCTCTTTACAATAGTATTTTTTAAATTTATTTAATAACATTTTTACAAGAAAACATCGGTTCAAGTGTTTAATAAATGTTAGGTACATCTAAGATGGACAAAATTATTTGCAATAAAGTTATCGGTTACAATCTTATGATAAAAATAAATTAATAACTCAATAAATTAATAACCAAATAAATTAAATTAAGTGTTCAAAATTCCTCCATTTGTAAATTGACACTGATCCAATCGATTTAGGAAACCCCGAAGAGAATTCTCTAAAAGTTCACGGGGAATTTCTTGTATCATCCTGGTAGTTCGGATTTTTAAATGCTCAATCTCATTGGGCTCATCTTTGTAAACTTTATTTTTTACATATCCCAAAGAAAAAATCTAAAGGGTTTAAATCAACAAATCAACAGATGGATTGGGAGACGAGGAAACATTGAGTGACCAGCCTGTACGCCGGTCACTCAATGTTTCCTCGTCTCCCAATTCATCTGTTTGGAAAAACGTTATCCAGATATTGACGAACATTTAAACCATAATGCGGTGGTGCGCCATCTTGCTGGAACCAAATACTGTTATTGGGAAGGTGTTCGTTGTTTTCATGTGGATAGAGCGTAGTACAAGCAGGTATAATTTCATTTTGCAATAACTGCAAATACACAATCGAAGTTAAATTGGCATCGATGAAAAAGGGACCGATAATATTACCCTCTAGAATACCAACCCAAACGATAACTTTTTGGGGAGACTGCGTATGGTGCTCCATAAACCAAAAAGGATTTTCAGATAACCAGTATCTGCAGTTATGTCTGCTTGCTGCAGCGCTAAGGCAAAAAGTAGCTTCGTCAGAGAAAAGAATATTGTTGACGAAATTTTCACGATTATTGCTTATATTTGACATTTCCTCACAAAATTTAAGTCTCCTATCAAAATCGCCTTCCGTCAGCTCGTGTAAAAGTTGTACCTTATAAGTAAAGGCCGGATAATATGCAGTTTGCATAAATTTGCATATTTGCATAATATATGCATTTTGTATATTATTTGCATATTTTGTAGTAATTCAGCATATTTGAAGTATCCGAGTTTTATTTATTTATTGGATGTAATTTATTATAGGATAGGCATTACTAAAAATATGTCGTGGTTGTAACAAACAAAGAGTTAAACAGCCCTCTTTAAATTAAAAATAGCATACTATGAGGACTCTTCTCGAAACTTTTCCGATAAGAGCTTCCAAAAATTTATTAATGCTGTTCCCATACATCTAGACCGGGACAGAATTCAAGGAAAAGCTAATTCCCTGAAACTTCTAAATAAATACAAAAATACATTTTACCAGAAAATTAGGAGCACAGGTATTCGGAGAAATTTATTCCCATATTCGAAAGCAATCTTATTTATTTTAAACGTCATTTTACGTTGGTTTTTCGAAGTGTAAACTTGTGGGTTGTTATTAATTATAATAGCAAAAATGCCGAAAATAGCGACTGTGCCTGGATGGATTGCACCTTATTCAGAATTGCGTATGGATTGTAAGTAAAATTTAAGTTTATTTCCTCTTATTAATCTATAGTTCTTAAACGATGTTTAACAAAATCACCAATACAACGCTTCGACAAATAATTTTATTTTAAAATGAGTAAAATGAGATGTATATTTCATGCGTATTTTTCGCATATCATCAGCACAATACGGAATATCTGATATTCCGTATTCTGCTGATGATTTTTAAATAAAAATTATTTGTCGGAGCGTTGTGTTGGTTATTTTATTAAATGTCGTTTATTCCCATTGCTTCGCAAACTCTTTACACATTAGTTTTTTATTACTCCTTTATCTTTTACTACCACTTATTTTATAAGAAAACAACTAATGATGTGATATTTTTTATGCAGGTTACAACTGAGAGAAAGTTTCCAGTCGGCCAGCATATTAAAACTCCATCTCATGCTGCAAAATTATCAAAGATGAAATTGGCGAAGAAGGGCCAGCAAACATTACCGCAATGTTTACCATCAACCTCCAAAAAATCGGAACAAGAACAATTTAATGAAGATTTGTGCCTAATGTTTGTGTCTTCATAAACATAAAATAAACAACTTAAATGTCAAGTTATTTTTACAAAAGTACGCCAGCAAATATAATATTCCCGACGAGAGCACCTTAAGAACAAATTATATTCACCGTATCTATGCAGAAACATTGAGTAGCATTAAGAAGGCTGTGTCAAACAATTACCTTTACATATGCGCAGATGAAACTACTGATAGTGTGGGCCGATACATAGTTCATTTAATGATAGGTATCCTTAACGTATCGGTTCCAGCAAAATCTTATTTAATTTCATCCAAACAGTTGGAAAAGGCGAATAATTTGACAATAACAAGGTTTATACACGGAGAACTGGCAACCTTTTTCTTACCGGAATCGATTCCAACAGAAAAATTCTATTGTTTTTAACGGATGGCGCACCATACATGGTGAAGGCAGCTTGCAACTTGAAAATCTTTTACCCAAATTTAATTCACACAACTTGCTTGGCGCACGGACTAAATCGTGTTGCAGAAGAAGTAAGAAACCATTTTCCCTTGGTAAATACTTTAATTAGTAGTGTTAAGAAAGTGTTTTTAAAGGCTCCATTAAGAGTTCAGTTTTACAAACAACATCTACTCGGCATTCCGCCTCCTCCTCAACCAGTAATCACACGATGGGGAACGTGGTTAGAAGCTGCTATTTTTCATGCAAATCATTATGAAGAAATAAAGACAATTATTATGGATCTTGATAGCGATACACAATCTGTGCTAGACACCCAAAAGGTGTATTCGAGTAAAGAAATACCTCTACCAACTACAGTTTTATTTCCACTTCTATATTGCAATTGGAAAAACAATTTATGTCGCTAATTGAGAGCGTTGAAATAATAAACAAATTCGAAAAGTTATGTTTTGATGTTAAAGGAAGGGTGGGAAATCCGTGTATGAAAATTTGTCAAGTGTAATAGAAAAAATGAGGGTTTTAAAAAGCTAAAGGATATTGCAAAATACTTGTGTGGTGAGTCAGTAGAAAATATTGACAATAGAGGATATGTCTAATTTGAAATGTGCTCCTATAACAAGCGTGGACGTAGAACGAACCTTTTCAATATATAAATACATGTTATCAGACAAGCGCCACAATTTTTCTATTGAAAACTTTGAGAAATATGTAATTGTAAACTGTTTTCATAGTTAATTATGTTGTAAAATGTTATAAATAAACTTGTAGTAAACATAATAGAATATTTTTTTCTATAGTAGCATTACTCCTATTTTTTCATCTGCATATTTTTCATAAGAAAGTGCATACTTAGGCCAAAACATCTGCATATTTATGCGCATATTTCCACTTTTTTGCATTTATCCGGTCTCTACTTATAAGGTTTATACTTTTCACTTCTTAAAATTGAAACGACCGATGACTGTCAAGTATTGTGATTGGCCGTTAATTAGTTGGTTGATAAAAGGGGATTTTCAGATACATCGAATTAAACATCTAGTTTATTATCATCGATTTTCGCTGGTCTAGGTTTACCACTCCTTGGCAAATCTTTAACGCTATCCGTTTGTTCAAAGCGTCTTAAAGTTTTACCAACAAAGGATTTCTATTTGAATAAGTATTATTAAATAAATTACAAATGTCTTGTAAACTCCTCGGTGATAGGCCTTGCTGTTGTTTCTCGTTGTTTTTACGGTCGGTCGTCCGGCCTCCTCGTCGCTAATTGGTAGTTTCTGTTTGGAAAGCGGGCGGGGCGAACTCGTAATTGGCTGGTTTCTCTTCGTTTCTGTTCGGTGCCGAGATTGCCGATTCGGCATTTGCGGGTTTGGAATAGTACCGTGTATGTCGTGAAAAAGGAAAAACCCACGGTTCGGTTTTTAATCCTACTTATCTTAACTTAAATTAAATTAACTTAAAATTAACCTGCCCACCCGCAAATAACATCTATCTCCATCCTTGTGTTTTGGTACGGGTGACAATAGCAAGTTCCGATACGCGATAACTGTCAAACTTCACAATGATGACAGCTTTTTGACAGTTTTGACAGTTTCGACAGATTTGACAGTTTGACGTTCGACAATCGATGCTTGATGATAATACTCACTAAATCGTTTCTATATTTGGCATTTACTTGTAATTTTGACATTTACTTTGTCTTAACAGAAAAAAATTGGTGTGTATGGTTTACGCACATCTAAAGTGCATCCTTTCTCTCGCTCGCACCTCACACTCTCTGTTTCTTTCACATGATGCGAAGCTCCGCCCTAATTTAACGCTCTATGCTTACGTTTACGCTTACGGTTACGCTCAAGCTGGTCCGGTGTCCCTTCAATAAAAATTCAGTAAAAACGGACATGTTTATCACGTGATCCGCAGCGGAAGTCTATGTGAAAAGCAATCTCAGCTTTGTATTAACATTTTACTAGAATTTATATCCAAAGAAATCCTATAACTGGTTTTAGAATTGTTTGAAGCCACTCCAGGACATAAACGACAAGTTTTATTAGAATCCGTTCAAAGGAGGAGACGAAGAAGACGAAGACGAAGACGAAGAAAACATTACGGGGATATATAGCATTTAGTCGGGGTACTTGCTACCCACTACACTTGTGCATGGTGTATGAAGAGAGCCACCTGTAGCTCAAACACCAACTTTTTATGTAAAAGAAAAAGAAGAGTATTACTGACGTTGTTGGTGAACATTTTAGGTTAAAATTTGATAGATTGACTTGATATACTTATATAATATGCATGCTATATGGATAATTAACAGAGTTTGACATTTAACGTCGTTTGTTATTTGACACTGACATATGTACATTAACGCTTCACAGTTTGACGTCCATGTTGATTTTTTAGATAATTTGACAGCAAAATTTTGTTTGACACCGACACTCCTGCCTTAAGTTTAACGATTTGAGATTAAGATTCGTCGTTTCAGATTGAAATTTGACAAGAAGCATTTAATATTTTGCTTCAATTTTGATATCTAATATAGAAAATTGGAAGTATTTGACACCTGACATCGTTTAATATTTGGCGAAGTATCAATGTAGCAACTTATAATAGAAATTTAATTATGTCTAAAGTGTCGCAACGTCAAAATTACCGCCAGTTGAGCGAATTCGACAAATATTTATATATATATTCTTGCTCAACTTGACAATTTAGAACTAATTCTACCGAAAAACGTTTTTAGCAACTTTTTTAACTATGTAATTCACATGATCTTTATTTGTTTGACATATTCAATAGATGCACCATCGACAATATCTCTATTTACTACAACAGACACTCTATTCTCGATTACCATTTGCTTTCGTTTTTAAGACATTTAGTTTGACTGTATATATTCTGACGCAAAATAACTTCGAAATTCGAACATGAATTTTTCGTCAAATTACTAAAATTCGTCCTATATACGCTCTCATATTCGGTCTTTTTAGCCTAACTTCGAATGGCGTTTTCTCGAAATCTATGGGTTCCACGTTCGAACCAATATGTTTTACGTAATTGCTGATTCGAATATGTATATTCTGACGTAAAATAACTTCGAAATTCGAACATGAATTTTTCGTCAAATGACCAATATTACGTTAAAAATCGTGATTTTCGTTAAGGACCAAATTTCAAATCGCTCTCACTACTTTATTTATGGCACGATCTCGATCGAGTGGTCCTTCCTAGATGTAGATTTTGCCTAGGAATCGAATGGAATAAGAAAGAACGCGGTATCTCTAATAGTTTTCGCGCTACAGCGAAATTATGGTAATTTTAGGTAAGACATTTTTTCAAACTTCAAAGTACCATATCTCCGGAACGATACGAGTTAGGGACCTCCGGTTTGTTTCATTTTAAACGTCTCCTCGAGTATTTTAAGCCTACCGAGTTTGAACTCGCTAGCTCTATCGGAAGTGTGCTATCTCGAAAAACCGATAAAATTTCTATGCTTTGAGGTAGAAATTCACTTCGACAAAAATATTTTTTGCGTCCAATCGCGTTCAAAATATGCCTATCCGACTGATTTTGACCCGTAGATTCCAAATCTTCCATCCCCGACGCTGTATCTCATACCGTTCTCGAGCTAAAGAAAAGTTCGTCCGATTACGTTCGGAATATGCCTATCGGATAAGTCTCGACGAGTAGATTCCAAACATGGCATTATAAACGCTGTAGCTCCAACCGTTACGGAGATACGGACGATTAACCTTCCTATACTCACGTCAAAATGAAAGACGTCTAATATACTATATAAGTCGGTCTCACAGACCGTATGCGTGAGTATAGGAAGGTTAAACTTCAACTTCGTCCGATCGGGTTCAATCATACACCAATCGACGCGTCTTGACGCGCTGATTTCAATGGTATATAATTTGTTTGGATTATTTCAAACGGTTGTAGAGAAAATGCAAAAAAAAAAACGGAAAAAAATAGCTAAAATCGCATACCCCTTTGTCGCTAATACTGGACTTCAGACGTTCAATCCTACATCAATCGATGCGTCTTGACGAGACGAACTCAACGGCGTAGGATTTTTCCACTTTACTCCAACGGTTGCTAATTTTTTCAAAATTAATTAATACGTTTTTATTTTCAACATTAGTCATAGGTTTTTTAATTTTCTTGCAGGATTTCAATACTATTATGTACTTTTCTTATACTGTTAGAAAAATAGCTATTGAATTTTTCAGCGATTTTTGCCACATCTATTTCTCTTCCAGAAAAAAATTCAATGAATTCAGGTTTGTTGTGAATCGATGCCACGAAGAGTGGGGTAGAATCAAACTAATGGGGGAGGTCCAACATATTATTAATAATAAAAAATTAAATGTATTAATCTTTGGTCCTCTTGCTCTTTGAAATTTAAATCAATTAATTTATTTGAGTAAGTAAACGTTTCCGCCAGAGTCTGGTCAAAAACTTCCCTTCCACCCCTTTTTTGGTGTTGCAATTTTCATCTCATGTAGTATATTCAGTAGAAATTATTAACTAAAATACGAGATGTTTCAGTACTTGTATCACCAACACCTTATTCCAAGTGGTAGGGATTGAAGAAGTTAATCATAAAAAAAAAAATCAAATTTTGTATTCAAGTAACGTTACAATTTGCGTCAAAATTCATATCTATCATATAAAGAAAACCATAGCGATTATAAAAATAATCATTTACGCATTCTAACTAAACATCGAATATAAAATCGTAAATCATTCGACAAGCATACTTACCGGTGAAATTGTGACTGATTATGGGTAATTGGGGTGTCGGTAACCCTAACGCTAATTCGGTAGTTTTGCTATTTAACAATATATGCGCTACCATCAGATAATCGTTGTGTTGCGCTTGGACAATTAGCAAATTTAGCAGGAGCTGTTTGCAATGTTGATGCACCAAAAACCTCGTATGATCCATACCGAGGAATAGGATATGAAGCATTAGAGGAACGTGTATCGTCCAATCCAATTCTATGCCGTCAACGACCACGTCGCATAAAAGCATTACGGCCACGTTACACCTAAAACATATTTAATAAATATGGGCGCGCGATGATTAGGCTGGTCAAACAGCGGTAACAGTGTACAATTTCGAAATAACTTACGACAGCATCGCCGACTTCCCACTCTAGTCAGTACTAAATCGATGCTGTGTGCGAGTAGTTGTGTATATGTAGGCTGTCGTAACTCATTTCGTAATTACCGCTGTTTGTCAGACTAGTGATGCTGTAACGTAATATCACTTACCTGTGAAATCCCGATATAGGCTGCGAAGTGTCCGGTAAGTACTCCCTTAAAGGGGCAAAATATCCGCCGTAAGCCGGCATTGGTAACGGATGCGGTTGGGGTATGGAAATGTCCAATTTCTCAATTCCCATCGCCCTGGAGGTAGAAAAGAAGTCCTCCGATGCCTACGTACGACAAACAAACAAATGAATTCGCGTTAATAATTTTTAATATGGACGTTATTATTTCAGTCTAGCAGATTTGAACCAATTCGTGCTACGTTAACATCAAATACGTAGGTAGCCCTTTACGTTTTTACAACCTGGTAACTGTTGGTATAAGATTTTAATCCCAACAGAGCCGTTACGTCATTACAATCATTAGGGATAACTTCGACTTTGTACGTCCATTAGAACTATTTGGCAGGCTGAATTCAAGTAAATCTATATCGAATTATGTTTAAACCTATTCAATATTTTCCTTAAAAGAACCCCATACATTGCCGCCTTTTATCTACTACGCAGATAATAAACTCAAACGTTCAAACCCTGTTACATTTCACACATAAATTTCCCGCGGCGAGAAATTATGACCTCTTATCCCTTATTTATTTATTTTACACGCGTGCGAGATCTTCAATATCGCAATTCTCACGTAAATCTCAACCCCTTTCACCCTTGCCTCCCGCTATTACCAACTCCCAACCAATCATGTAGCGATATCATATCGAATTGTAAGAAGTATTATCAGTTGAACGTTCCCACAGTGCACTGTGTTTGTTGAAAATTTGGTGCATTTTGGTTGTACAGTCATTGCGTATTGTATTTGATAGAGTTTGACCCGCCCAATTGGTATACCTTATTAAAAGTGATTTAAACTAGTTCTTCAACTTCGCGTTCTACATAAAAACGCTGCGAAATTATTTCCGGTGTCTCACTATACGCATATTTCTCGAACATCCTTATTTATTATTATTATTATTATTATTATTATTATTATTATTATTATTATTATCTTGAATAGTTGTGCACGGATTTGCTTCCACTAACGTCTTCAGAACGCCGTCGGGTTCATTCCGCCGGAAAATCACGATTATTCATTCCGAAACAAAGGGCATTTGAAAATATTGAACTAAATTGTTTGAAAATTGTAATCTAATATATTTAAACGAGCAATTCTTGGTTATATATATATATATTATGGAATTGGGTTCTCGAAAACGGCTCTAACGATTTTGATGAAATTTAGTACCTGGGGGTTTTCGGGGACGACAGATTTAGCATGATCACGGTCCCGGGAAAATCCATTTTGACCCGGTTTACACACATTTCTGGTATTGCGGTATATGAAATTGGTTATCGAAAATGACTTTAGCAACTTTTATGCAATTTAGTATCTGGGGATTTTCGAGAACACAGAATTGATCTAGCATGGTCCCGGTCCCAGAAAAAAATTTTTGTCCCGCTTTTACCTATTTCTGCGGTACATAAAATGTGTTATCGAAAATTACTCTCAAGATTTTGTTACAATTTAGTATCTGTGAGTGTTTGGAGATGAAAAACCGATATAGCATGGTCCCGGTCTCGATTCAATCTATTTACTCCAGGTTTTCACCAATTTCGGCCTAAACGTGGGTTAGCAACCTTTGTGAACATCACGCAGCCAAGCGAAATTATAAGTAATTAAAACTTTACTACTAAACCATAGATGGCGCTGAAAGTAGTATGTCAATAAAAGAAAAAAATATCTACGAAAACTAACAACATGTAAATTCACATACTTTGTTTACAGTTACAAAAGTAATCGGAGCTGAGAAAAATAAAAACTTATATACAATTAGTTGGCGTTGCAAAAAGAAGGTATGTAAATGTTTACTTAAAATGTGTATGCCTTAAGAAAGATTTTGAGCTTGAATTTATTTATTTTTAAGTATTTAAATATAACTGTTAATATTAATTTTAATACTACTTTTATAAACTTTTAATATATATGTGCTACTATATATACTTGAAATATACAATATTAATTAAATATCAAAACTAAAATAAAGAGCGTTATTATTTGGTTCAAAATTATTCAAAAAATTGTGGGAACTCCGAGCAAGGCTCGGTCCACCAGGTACTAGGTAGACTAAAATCAGCAAACTTTTAAATCATATTACGATTGAAATTATATTTTTTAATTGAACGATAAAATCTTTGAGTTGATTTTATTGTTACACATTTGTCACCGATTCGGTTCAAAATTTAATCAATTCATATTTATGATAGAGATTATTACATCCATTTTTTAATTAATAATATACATTTTTTTATTATTATTAAATATAGATTACAGTAGACCCCCTATAACACGATAGATGTTCTAGGAGTCACCTATTAGATTATATATGAGCCGTTTACAGCCCAAAAGCGATTAACTTATTTTAACTTACTATTTAAAATAATTCTTTCTTAATAATCAGACTTAAGACACTACATGATAAGAATTTTTATGGCTGTTGAATAATGTTTTTTTCACAATAAATGTATAAAAATTTATTAATACATATTTTCTACATTTTCTTTTATGGACTTACAAGGAGAAGGCAAGGTAATCGGATTTTTGTAATTTTTGATATTTATGGTACGTGTAGTTTGGACCTTAAATAAGAATATTTTGGAGTAGTTTGACGCAACGTTCACAAATTACCGAGATAATCGATGTTGAAGTTTCACCCTCCATTTAAATCCACTAGATATAATTAGATAATTGTTTATCAAACGATTGTGCATTTTAATGACGTACTTGAAGAATGTTCCTGCATATAGTTCATTTATTTCGTTTGTTCTTAATTTTTGATATGAGAAGAAGAATGAAAAACATATGGTGCGTTTTGAATGGAAGAAAAAGAAATGTCCAGTGACGAGACCGGAACCAGCGATCTGGTGACTATCGCACCAAAACGGTATCGACTAGGCCACGACTCCAATTGACAATCGTATTATATCTACTGGATTTAAATGGTGGGTGAAACTTCAACATCGATTATCTCGGTAATTTATGAACGTTGCGTCGAACTACTCCAAAATATTCTTATTTAAGGTCCAAACTACACGTACCATAAATATCAAAAATTAAAAATCCGATTACCTTGCCTTCTCCTTGTTAGATCGACAATCGATTTTGCAAATGAGCAGCTTACATACAGTTCACTTATGCATAATGTAGTATGAATTTTAGTTAATTTTATAGAAAGCAAAAATTATTACAATTAATATTTACAAAATTTTAGTATTATATTAACAAAATAATGAACAATACAATCAAAATATATTACCTAATGTGTGTATAAGTATAATTTGTTTTCTAATTCTTAACTTCTCCTTCCCTCGTGAATTCTTTCTTCACTTCTTTTCTTTGGTCTTTTCCTTTTATTGTACTTCTTTTTCTTTTGTCTTTTCGTCGTTTGTTAACAACAACTTCTTTTTGATGTGGTCTGCTTCTTTTCAACCCTGGTATTTTATATAACTTTTATCTGACTTTTTCGTCGACCATCCCATTCCGCCGCTTATAAACAAACTTCTTTTTTTTTCGGCACGTCGTTATAGCAATTTGGAATTCTAGATTTTTAATGTTTCAAGTGTATGTGTGTGGTATGTTTACAACGCTTTTCTATTTCTTAAAGAATGCTTTCTATAAAATTTACATCTTTTTATTCATAATTTTACTAATGGAGTATTACCATACTACAATAAACATGCACTTATATACATACTTAACAAATATGTAAAATAAATACTTAATATTCCTTTCCGTTCCTGCCTACACAAATGTGTATAAGTAAATTTAACGCATTTTAAAGAGAATTTTATATGTGATTGACTGTTTTTTTTTTTTTTTACTATTTTAAGTCTCTCATTGTTATATGTTGTCTCTTTTTCGTTCTCAAATAAGTTTTTGAGAGGTTTATTTTAGTATCTGTGTGTATTTGTTCAAAACAGGTGATCATGTTTCGTGGTGCGGGAGACAACAAATGTAAGTATCATTATTTTATTCAAATAAACTAACTATGCGAGAATTTTATTACTATTTTGTAACAAAAGCATCAAATATTTAAATTATGTACAATGGGTTTTTACTAGCTCACTTTATGGTCATTACGGCAAAAAAGTATAATTTGGAGAACGATTCTGATATTGAAGAAGTCCTCAAATTAATTTGTGACTTGAAGGCGATGGTGATGTTGAAGGCGACAGCTCATCAGATGAATTCGAGGATGACTTGTGTGTCCCTTTTGTTTCCCTTTGCCAGGAAATAGCAAACGGCTGGATGAAGGGGCCCATTGGCCAGTGGTCGACAAACTAAAGACAGCACGAGCGTGCCCTTTCAAAAAAAAAACACAACGGCCGCACATGTACTCGGTGCGAGAAGTGTAACGTATATTTGTGCCTTTCTTCGGAAAAAAAATTGAAAGAAAACTGATATATTTTGACTAAGTAAAATCCCAAGACACACATATGTGTATGTCCTGTTTCAAAGGACATGCACTCTGTATGGCCAAAAATACATTTTTATGTTTCTCCATGACGCTGTATAACATAGCAAAAATTTTATTAAAATCCGACGATTTTGAAATTGCTTGGGACGGAAAGGGATATGTAAGAGTTGAAATATTTTTTATTTCTCTTCAAAAGAAACAAATATTGAAATTAAAAATGTTTTGTTATTCATTTTGCGTTAAATAAAAGAAGCAGTTACACTTTTTTCTCCCCTACAGATGGGATTTCCCAGAAATTTGAGAAGCGCAACGGCGTTTACTTAAGTTATATTCATTATTGGAGCTGAAACGTAATAAAATCCCAACATCTATCTCATTCTTTTAGTGTGTTATACGAGTCCCTTTTAGCGTATTATATAAGTACGATCACAATTCTTCCGCTGTGTTATACGAATCCGTCTTACGTGAACCCGTGTTATAAGGGGGTCTACTGTATATATTTTTGGCCAAACCTATTTGTTAATAATTTTTTCTGATATTTTATTACAATTATTGTTAGGAAGATTTTTCCACTGCAATAGTATGAAATACTAATTATTATTATTATTATTATTATTATTATTATTATTATTTCAGTATTGATTTTTTTATTTATGAATGCAATCACTTCTAGTATCGGTATTGATCTTCTAAAACATTGTATCCTCCAGAAGGATACACATTAATTGTCGAATAAGGCTTTCCGCAAAATGAGTGCCACATTTGCGGAATTTGGAGAAAAAATGCATTCGTGCTCGAACCTTGGCCGATTTTTTGGAAGCGTTTACGAGGAATCCAACTGATTCGTGAACATGGATGAGACCTGGATTCCTCACTGCACACGAGAAACAAAAATGCAATCAAAACAGTGAACTGCACGCGGTGAAGTGGTTGCGAAGGAGGCAAAGACTATTCACTCGACTGGAAACGAGATTTTATGGTTGTAAAAACATAAAAGAGAACCTAGATATTTCTTTGACGCTAGTTTCTATGTGCACTTGCTCATAAACTTAAATAAATTATTATTTATTATTATATAATGATAAATAATCCCCGATCAATCTATCAAACTTACATCGTCCGTCGTCGGAGTGCAAAGATCTTCGGAGATATTAGCACCATTAGTGTTTCTGGATTTGGGGGAATTAAAGTCCGGCAGGACCTTCATAGCGTCCACTTTAGCAGCACTGGTCTTTAGGGGATCTTCCCCACTGTGTCTTTTTGTATGAATCGTACCTTTTTCCACGCCTAATGGATGATGAAACACACAAATTTGGTTTGGTTGATACATAAGTCATTCACAAAACGGTAATAATAAACAAATGATGACCCAACAATCGTCCATTATCCGAAAATTGAGGAAATTAACTTACCCAAATCGTTTCTGTTATTATTATCCGACTGCCCAGTTACACCGCCGGTACCGTCAGAATGACTGGAAGCCTTTCTCATCACAGTTAATCGATAAAACGGAGGCGTTTCGGTTCTTTCTATTAAACAATTGAGGGTTTCTACGGTTTGCAATTCCACCATCATTTCGTCTAGAAGTCTCGGAGGTTCCACTCTCGCCAAGTAAAGTATAACTCTTTTTGCCTAGATTATTTACGAAAAATTAATTAATAGAAGGAACTATTCATCGAGAGGGAATTATTCTTACGTAAGGCAATAACTCGTTTGGCGCCATTCCAGATATGATGATCAGGTAACGTATTATTACCTTCATATTGTTGGGCCAAGTTTTACACAAGGTAGCCCAAATCTTTTCCAATTCCTTCGGATGATTATCGCCGAACTAGAAAGGAAATAAAGACAGTGAAATTTCATTTTAAAAAGATCAAATTGAGTATGTTCACAGTTTGGAACTCCTACCCTTACCACACCAATTCTTTGGAAAACACCAGCAGTGGCTGGTGAAACCGCATTGCTGCCTAGATAGCATTTCTTCGTTCGTATATCGACGAGGGCATTTCCCACAGAGACGCCTGAGAATACGTGAGAGCACAAAAGCAGCTTGACCTGGGATTGTTTTGAAATTTTAAAAGCATATCGCATTCTTGCCTACCCCGTCCGCACCCCCGAAGTTGTCTTCAAACTCACCTTGATTCCATCCGCTTAATCGCACGTACGATTCTTGCCACATACAACAGCCAGTTTCGACGGATTATAATAGTAAAAAGGGTGGGCCCTCTGCTGGTTTCGTTTTAAATTACATGCTACTTTGACAAGAGATAGCTCCATCGGTCTCAAAAGCTTGACAGAAACACGGTATCATATCTTCGCGGTGCGAAGTGAATAGAATTAAGAAACTAAATTACAAAGTGAGTGCCATATTACCGAAACAATGAAATTTTGAAAAGAAATTTTGGTCGAAATAAGCGCAAATTCGTGAAGACAGTTCGGCACGTCGATTTAATAACACACAATTTGCCTCTGTATTCGTCCAGCGTGCTCAGCTAAGCATTTGATGCTGTTGTCGACAGTGTGCGCTTAAACCGGAGAACCTCAGCTTGCCATAGATCTCAAGAACTGAATATTAGCCGCATTAACATAAGAAAAATTCTGCATAAAGACCTCGAATTATTCTCTTGCAATGTCCAACTGATTGAGAAACTGAACCAAGCTGACCACCTGCTTCGTTATCGCTTCGCTGTTTGGACTTTAGAGCAGCTCGAAAGTCGCTTTTGCTAAAAAAAAACTCATCTTTTCAAATGAGGCGCATTTTCATATCGGTGGCTATATGAACAAGGAAAATGTCCACATTTGGGGTTCGTAGTGGTGACGAAGCCACTACATATATCCTCAGGTTATGATTGTTTGATATGGTTTCTGGAGTTGCGGCACTATTGGTCCATGTTTCTTCGAAAATGAAGATGGCAACAATGTTATGGTCAACACAAAGCGCTACAGAGGCATGATAACCGATTTGCTTTGGTCAGACATTGAGAAAATGGACTTGGACGATATCTGGTTCCAGTAGAATGGCCGTCACACAAGCCGTCCAACTATCAATCTTTTGCGCACGAAGTTAAAAAATCGTGTAGTCGACCATTTTCATGATGTTGATATTGACCGAACTGTTAGTGAAATAGGGCCGCAAACTATCGAAATGCTGATGCACTGCAGATTTCGGGATGATGGGCTACTGCTTAATCAGTAAGGTTTGATAAAAGAGTGAATGACGTGTTATCATTAAGTAGTGTAAACCGGTCCTTGTCTCCATTTACGCCCAACGCGCGACATTAAAATTCGGAGAAGTAAGGGCATCAGTTCGGTTTACACTACTTAATGATAATACGTCATCCACTCCTTTACCAAACCTTATTAATCAGCTGAGACAGCCGCTTGAATGCAATTATTCTCCATAAGTAATTGGAAGGTTTCCTCTTTGCGATAGGTCAACAAAGTTTATTTTATAGCATCCGTAGAAAGAAAGCATTCGATGGCCCACCCCATAGTTTTAGCAGCGTCCATAAGCAGTAACCATGAAGTCCGTTAACTCATTTGTACTGAGTAACGATGTCGACGTTTTTTGCAGCCCGGGTTTTAGTTAGGCTGGTTTAGGGTGAGTTTGAAATTTCTAAACAATTAATGCCCAGGGGTTCATGCGTCCTCTTATTTACTGCCAACCTATGATACCAATACACTATTACCGCCAATACACGAACATATACGAACTGACACCGTCTTCGCAGCAACATACGGTGTCATCGACAAATATGCGTTTCGATCACCGAGTGGTCAACCTCAACACAAAATATGCTTAGTGGTCGGATGCGTATTTAAAGTATTCGAAAGAATCAGTGTGGATAAGGTAAGAGTTAAATTAGATTTCATCATTTTAATAAAAATCGCATCTCCAACCTTGGCAGTTATGTAGAAGATATTGTTCAGCACCATCTCTGTAGCTTCCGCAGAACCCCAACCTTCCCGTCGACTTCCGGATCTCCCCATTTCGTTTGCGTGTAACTGAAAATCGATATTCATTTAGATAAACGTACAAACGATGTACTCGAGGAGTTTACTTGATAATAAAATAATAAATTCGTCGGTGGAACGTTCGGATCGACTAATTCCATGTTATGAAGCCACGGTAGTAGGTACTGCAACAGGAGCTGCTTGACTTCGGGTCTGGCTGTTTGAAACCGATAAGTTATTTCTGTAAAAAAAAAACGTAAATAATATACAGTGATGGTCAAAGGAATTGAGCGGTGCGATGTCACCAAACATTCGTTCGGTCACAGTCTCCATATACTGTATCTCCTATTGTCTCATATTAATTATAAAAGAACTTGAATTTTTATTACTTTAGTTGGCTTACACTATTTTCTTTTCTTTTTCTATTTATTAACATGTTGTCCTGTAATTGGTTCAATTGTAACTGTTGGACAATAAAGGCTATTATTATTATTATTATTATTCAAAGAGAAAATATATCCCGCGGTTTATATTATAACTAGAGACCGGATTATATGTTCGACATTTGACTAAAAGGTAATTTTTCTCTGTAACACTGAGTCCTCAGAGGAAATTTTAAAAATATTTTCTTTACGTTACTAATTAAACTATTAACTATAGGAAATAAATTTCTAATATTTTCCGCCACTCTGTTTAAACCGTGTACCATGAAAATTTTGATGACATTTTTTTAATGATAAATGTCGAAACGTATACACCTCCTACCTACTTATTTTAAACCAATCAGAACTCACCTTTATTTATTTATGTTCCGATTGTTATTCTTAGAAACCGTAACAAAATATTCTTTGCTCTTCGGTATTGAACACGATATTTCGTTTGGAAGTTTAGAAGCAATTAATAATTTCTTAGAAAAATGTAGAAACATAAATTTCATGGAAAAAAGCATTAATCCCTATTTAAGTAATATTTATTTTATTATATTTAACGGTAACATCGGTAATCGTACAATGTAAATTTCCCAGAAAATCGTCTAGTACATTTTTTTAAATAACGCGATTTTCAAACGGAGAAATACAGCCTTGGCCATATGTCTGAAGCACCCTCGATTTTTGTAGGTAAACTAAAATTAAAACATAAAAACATAAAAATCAAACTACAGGTATTTATACATTTCAAATACAAATTTAATAATCAGTATTTATAATATTATAATATTTTATTGCCCCACCCCGAGATTTGATAACTAACTGCACCCGTTTTGGCATCGTAGCAACTAATTTTCTGCATATCGTGGGTGAAATCCTTCCCCATTCTTCAGCGATCCTACTTTTAAGTATAGTTTTATTTTTGTTGTCATGTTTAGCGACAGTTTTCTTCAAAATGCGCCACAAGTTTTCGATAGGACACAAATCCGGTGACTGCGAAGGCCATCTAATCACGGGTATTTTATTTTCGCAGAACCAGGTAGTTGTCCGCTTTGATTTGTGGCAGGGTGCGTTGTCTTGTTGGAAAATGTATTCTTCGTCATCGGAATCGAAGAGTTTTACGATGGACGGTTCTATACTCGACTCGCCGAACAAATGCAGTAGTAAATTATGGCAACAATGTGTGTTTAATAGGTCACATAACCAATAACGTTTGTAATTGGTCGATCAGGGTGGCCGCTTACAATAGAATAAAAATCGAGTCCATATTGCATTTGGAATATTAGATTTTATTAGCTTTCTTTGTAAATGATCCATTATCTATTATATTTCATAAACCAGTGTTTCTGAAGACTATTTATCGATCGTTCTAGTGCACCAATAATACATTATTGTTTTGTAGGTTATACATTATTTCTTGCTATATTATCGTATATACTTACATTATGGAAAACTCACCTCCTAAAAGAGAGTTTCAAAACATTTTACGGTAGAAGATAAACAGAAGGTTTTGAATATATTTAAAACATTTCAAGAAGAGCCTAGCACTTCTAAAATTGTTAGTGTTGAAATGACAGCCAAAGCAGCAGGTATCTTTCCAAAAACGATAACCAAATCATAGTAACTATTACAGTATCTTTTACAGGAATTACTGAACGCAGTGTTTACAATATTGTGAAAGAATATAACACTAATCACGAATTACAACCACCAAAAAATATCATAGAAAAGGGCTGTTTTAGATATGGTGGATGATGAAATGAAAATGCTATACGAAGAATTGCACATTCATTCTTTTTAAAAATGAACCTCGCTATACGAAGAATTGCACATTCATTCTTTTTTAAAAATGAACCTCCAACAGTTCAAAAAGTTCTCACAGTGATAAATGAAGGAGATGACATTCCTAATTTCAAAATTACGACTCTCAGATCATTATTAAAGGAACTAAACTTTCGGTACAAATATTTATTACTTTAAATTCTATATACTAATCATAAGATAATTATGGTTGTAGTTATAATAAGCGAGCTCGAAATAGTATTTTAAAAGAAAAAGACATTATTACCTGGAGACGGAAATACCTTCGTGAAATTAAGAAATATCGTGAAAATGGTACCCCGATATATTACTTGGATGAAACTTAAATGCTGGACATACTGTAAATAAAGTATGGACAGATATGTCTGTTGTCACTGCAAGACAAGCATTTATAGAAGATTTAAGTACAGGTCTTAAAAATCCTTCAGGCAAAGGCAAAAGATTTATAATTGCACACATTGGCTCGGATGAAGGATTTGTAGAAAATGGTTTACTCCTCTTTGAATCAAAGAGAACAGGAGATTATCATGAAGACATGAACGCAGAAAGGTTTGAAGAGTGGATGAGATGTATTCTCCCCAATTTAAAAGAAAATTGCGTTATAATTTTTGACAATGCTCCGTACCATAGTCGTAAATTGAATAAGCCACCTACAACTAATAGTCGCAAATTAGAAATGCAAAACTGGATGAGGGAAAATAGTATTGCATATGAAGAAAACATGGTAAAAGCATAATTGTTAGCTTTAATTAAAGAACATTTATCTGGCCGTCCGAAATATGCTGTTAATGAATTAATAGAAAACACTAATAGAAAGGTACTTAGACTCCCCCTTATCACTGTGAATTAAACCCGATTGAACTAATATGGGCACAAGCGAAGGGTATGTTGCGAGACATAACACCACATTTAAATTGGCAGACGTGAAAGAATTATTTCAACGAGGTATTGACAATATTTCTGTTGAAAATTGGCAAAATGCTATTAAACATGTTATTCAAACAGAGAAGGAAATGTGGGAACTTGACAATCTCATAGATATACACATAGAGCCGTTAATCATTACAATTAATGATGATTCGTCTACATCATCTAATAGCGAAGAAGATACATGTTAAGAACGTTTTAGTGTGTCATAATTAATTCCTTTACTGTATTAAATTTTTGTAATATGTATAAAATTTATTATTTTTGATTATACCTATTTGTACAGTGAGTTAATTTTTAGGATACTGTTTCTTATATAAATACGTACCAAAAAAAAAATATTAATTATTTGTTTCCTTATTTTGTATTTATATATTACATAGATCTTAAAACCATTGTGTATTTTTATTTACTATATATAATTCTATATATTGGAGATGCATAATTTAATTCAACAAAACACTTGAAGAAATAAGAAAATTATTTTAGTACTTATTTTGCAATTTTTATTTATGTCAAATACAAAATGAGGTTATTATTTTGATATGTTTACATGTGATTTATGCTGTGTGAGTCGGACATTTGCATTGCAAGGTTGCCATAATTTGCTACTGCATCTGTTCGGCGAGTCGAGTATAGTACCTCTTCCAGCATAGAGATATACCGGTCACTATTCATTCTACCGTCGCATACGTATACCTCTCCGACACCGTTAACGGTCATGCACCCCCAAATCATGACGCTATCCCCGCCGTATTTTACTGTAGGCACAAGACACTCTGGCCGAAATGCTTCCCCCTTTCTTCGCCGGACAAATTGTGCCCCAGGCGTTGGCAAAATCTGAATACGATATACAACATTGATAGCTTTTTCATAAATTGCAAAGCAACATTTACATTTACAATTAAATTGTATTTCCGTAATAACGAAGTCAAAAACGCATTAATTAATCATACCTCTATATTGGATTCGTCGGACCATATGATTTTGGACCAATCCTCCACTGTCCAATTTTTATCTTTTCTCGCCCACAAAAATCGTTGTCTTTTCTGTTGCTCCGTCAGTAAAGGCTTGCGGCCTTGTAAATTACGACCATGTAAATTTGCCTCTACTAGTCGTCTTCTTACAGTTCTGGCAGATACAGAAGTTCCTTGTTGCTCGTTTAATTCTCCACATAAATCTTTTGATGATTTCATACGATTTTTGAGAGATAATCGCGTTAAAAATCGATCCTCTCTATGCGTTGTTATTCGTTTTCGTCCACCTTTCGGGCGATTTTCATATGACTCTGTCTCCTTAACCCTTTCATGCCCACAGTTGCCTGTAGGCAACATTTTACACATTTAATAAGTAATTCGGGCATGAAAGGGTTAAAACGTTTTATTGCCATTTGTATTGCATAACGCGATCGCTTCATTGTTTTCGCGATTTGTGTCTGCGATTGTCCTTGGGAATAATGCAATAAAACAGCTTTACTTCGCTCTACTACATTTAACTCTCGTTTTCTAGGCATTTTGTCACAATGCACGACACAATATAACAACATTCGATGAAACTTCTTTAATAAAGTTTACTACACGAGACCGCTTTGGATATTGTTCAGTCTATAAGGATTAAAGAGAAACTAACACGAATATACCTTAAAACTACCCAATAATTGCTTACATTTCAAGAATTTCTTAGTAAATTGTCATTATTTAATAATGGCCAAATATAATTGCTTTATTGAGATTCAGGTAAGGGGTGTATTTGAGTGAGTGCTTCAGATATATGGCCAAGGTTGTATGTCGAATAATTTTAAGTATGTTTAAATATTCTAAATATGTAGAAAGAAGCCAACATATTCTAAATATGTAGAATGAAATTAGTGTTAAACGCTTTTATTTACCCTAATTCGTGTAAATCCTAAATCGTTCAATTGTATCGTTGATAGTTATCGATACGCAAAAAACATATAATCCGGTCTCTGATAATAACATACAAGGAAACGACTCTCGGGTAATCCCGCAGAAATATTTGCAGCCGTTGACACGTGTTTCGATCTGATTGGTTCTCATCAGTACGGCGCGGCGTAAGTTGAGTACTGTTAATATTATTTCACGAACTGAGACTGTGACCAATCGGGTGTTTAATGAAGACGCACCGGCCAATTTCTCTAACTCCAACAGTACATTGCACAACAGTCACCATTATTTTATCTGTATTCGCGTCCTAAAACATTTTCCGTACCTAATTATTTTCGTTCAAAATCAACTTTTGCTCGACGCCGCAAACAGATTGTTAATCATAATACGTTAGGTTTAGTTTGAAATATCTGAACGTTAGCTTCGAGATTCTTATATTTGTACGTTAAACGAGAATGATGAATTACTATTGAAAGGATTATTAAGTAGAAATCCATGTCAGGTTTCTAGAATTTCCTTTGTATAGTTTGGTGAGTTGCTCATTGACGAAAGCTTTTCACCTTTCTATGATGTATTAGATTTATTTGCAGTTCTCGATCTCAAGACCGATATAGATTTGTATTCTTTACGCTTCAAATTTCAGCTACTGCGCGTATATATTTGCGAAAAAGGTAAACGCAAATTCGTAAATTAGAGTAAGGAGACTGTGGTTAAAATAATATATAAATTAATAATAATTATTTTTATTAATTTTTTTTTGTGTAGTTAAAATCGTGTGAGTCGCTTCTTGTCTCGTGTCTCTTAGTTTTACAACAAATTACGTATTTCCCTGAGAAACTACAGTACCTGCTATTCGAATTAACGTCATTACATATTTTATACATTAAAACGGGATAGAAAACCGCCAGCTCCAGCCTTATACCCCAATTAGAAAGGTTTAGGATTAAGTAAGTACCTCGACAAAACAGATATTCATTTAGTGGCAAACCCCGTCAAGGACTCCTTAAAGAAAAACATTTGGAAAACGTAGGAAGAAGAAAATGTGAAACTGCAGGTCGTATATTGATTAGTAATGGGAAAGATCGTACTTTTAAAATAACAGCTTCAACCGTTACGGTTATTTTGAAATAACGGTTGCAACATAACAGGTTATCGTTATTTCGTAGTCAACAGTTCTACACGATAACAACATTGTCGTTTCTGAAGATTAATTCACATTATAGCATGAGTTCTATTTTTATTTATTTATTACTAGATGACCCGGTGAACTTCGTACCGCCTTAGAATTCAATTCAGGTGGGAGCAAAGCATTTGCTTTCTTGAATGTGAACCAAATGATTCGCGTATCGTTGTAGCACAACTTTCTGTTAAACTATTTGCTGAATGGGTTGCACTCGTGTCGATTATCTTCATTGAAGCACCTTGTGATATACTATATTTTGCGACTTTATCTATTGCCGGAGCGTTGAATTGTCGTTCGTGTGTTCCAGCGAGGCGTGTATTTGCTCTAATCACGACTTTATAGTCATCACTTGGCATGCGATTCAACGCAGTTTTGAACAACCGAATCAATGCATAATGTTCATGAAGTATTTGCTGTAAATCTTGAAGAATTTCTTTTTCATTGCGTTATTGATCGTTTGACGCTGATCAAGTTGGTCCTCCATATTGGCCATGAAGTAAATTTGTAACAATTTTATGCTGTGGGCCTTCAACCGGCTGCAATGATCCAATTCTATGGTGAATTTGTCCTTGTATCTGTATAGTCGGAAGGGAAGTGATAATTAGTGATTTATGATTATCAAAAATAAAGGTTACTCTCTGGCTAACAAACATTGCTTTGAATGTCGGACTGAATCCGCGGTCTTCAATAATATTCGCTCCAAATGAAGTCATTTGGAAACATGCGTTATACCTTTAAGCGATCGACAGAGAATGTCGTGATTCTTGAGCTACGCCATAAAGCAATGAATGCAATGGCTCAGGTGGCGGAGGCAACAATGGCAATTTAATCTAGGCGTTTCTCCAGCGAACTTCAATGCACCGTAATGGACGCGCACAACCTCAATGGCGCCAATTCTAAGGAAAGGATGCGAGTTGTAGTCAATTATGGAATCGTATTGGAATGCTCCTCGATGTAAATTAACACTTGAAGCATTTTTTGTTGCGGTTCGACAGTGTTGATCTCTGTGTTCTGCTCGACGATTTCGCATTACGACTTCGTTGTAAAAGATTCGATCTTCTGTGATGCATGTTGCTGACTTTGCTTCTATTATGACATAACAATTATTCATGCGCGCACAATCACAAATGCCATAACCTTAATTGTCTTTGCGCGCACTATGACAACTGTCATAACCTAACACACCAAACGTCAATTTATTTGATCTCTAATTTTTTCGTTACTTATTATTTATGTATCTCACCGTTTAATACCTTCCCTGAACTTCCACAAATATTTCAAGATCAAAATTAGCCAAATCGATCCAGCCATTCTCAAGTTTTAGCGAGACAAACGAACAGCAATTGATTTATATATATGTATATATATATATATATATATATATATATATATATATAGATTTATTTATAATTGTAATTAGAATTCCCGGCTGGAAATTTGGCGTGGAAAGTATAGAGACAAGTATGGCCCAAGCTAATTTTTCCTTACTATTGATTTCCCTAAGTTGGCCCAAGATTGGCACTAGCATGGCAGATCTTCAATAGATTATGCAATCTAGGGCCTAGGTACATATTCCCCAGAATAGGTATTTCCAGATAAAACCGAGACAGGGCCTAGTTAGGTTTTCCACGTATGGACCTAGATATTAATTTGATATATACTAGTCGTCCCCATCATACGTGCTTTTGGCCAGCGGCGCGAGGGAGGGATAACCGCCTCGACCGGGCGGCGTTTCAGATATTTGAGCTAGTCTCTGCTGCCAAAGAACAACCAAAGGCTGACGCTCTCTCTTCTTCAGGTTAAAATGACGTTTATCGCAAATTTGTTGGCCAATTGCTTATTTTATAAAAATAAAAAACGTAACATATAATGGAGGAGAGAAACCGATAATAATCCGTCTTCGAATATTTACACCTCCACTGAAAAATATGACGTGGAAATGCTGTGAATGAAATGTTTTGCGGCCTTCAACGATAGATTAAAAATAGGCAATCGGTTCAGCCAAGATTTTGTAAGTAAAGATAAAGAAAAAGAAATTCGATAAATGATTATGAATACATTCAATGTTTTCAGGAACTTGCTTTATCCAGTTTGTACAGTCAGAGAAAATCGGTTCCCTCAAACTTGGCCAACATTTTCAGAAGCATCATGATTCGTTCCTTAGCGATGAATTAAACCGCTACAAAAACAACAGGTAACAAGCAGGTTTTCAAGACTGCGCACGAGAAGTTATATAATATGGTTTTGAGTAAGTTAAATGTAAAATTAAATCGATTATGTTATACAAATTTATAGTAAAATTTTCTAACTCGTTGAATTGTTTCCACAGATTACATTAATATACGGAGGAATGATAAACTTTCCGACGCTGAATTCGTGCCACTGTTGGGTGCGTGTTTCACAAACTTAAAGGATTGGGATGGACAAAGAAAAAACAGACACTAAATCACAAGATTATTGATGTTCACTTGTATTTTAATTACAATAAAAGATTGGATCGGATACGTTTTCGCGATTTATTACATTCGATAGCAACCTTGACTTGACCTAGTAAAAATAAAAAACTCGACGGGGCCTGCCCTGGCATGCATACCTTGGGCCTGTCTCGGCATGCATGTTTTGGGCCTAGACTGGAATCACTAACATGGCCCTGTTTTGGAAAACCATTAACAGACGACTCGGGGCCTAGCTAGATTTTCCAAGCCAGGCCCATGGTTTCAGTGGGAAAATCTAGGGAGGGCCATATTAAGGACGCAATTTCTAGCCGGGTTGTTATCTTATTCCATATAATATAACGGTTTTATCTGTAGTTTTTATAAATGTCTTTTTGTATAACATCGTTCTTTTATTTTACATTTGATAATTTCAGTGCAACAATTATTTAGAAAATATTTCCATAATAAAAGTCCGACTCAATTTTGACTACCGCCGTTGTTACCGTCTGACAGAATATGTAAGTACGTAATAAGTTATTTTTCTAGTGCAATTGGTTATCTATGATAAACATCGGCCTCGACCAGACAGTTGTATCGCAACGCCTCAACTGCGTAAGCTGCAAGTATGTTTAAGATAGTCCGAAAGCAACCATTATTTTCCCAGCGAGATAACAGTTGCAACCGTTACTGAATCCATAACGGTTATAAAATAACAGATAGTTAAATAACAACCCATCTATAATATTAATAGCATATCTGAGGAGGAATAAATAAATGTAAAATACAATAGATTGTAAATTGAGTAATAAAAAGGTAAATTAGTAATTGAAACAATTTTAGTGTTTTTTTTTTCGTAAAATAATGATCGAAACTACAAAATCGGTAGCGCTAAATCGATTACCAGGTACTGTGTTTTAGTTGAATTTTTCTGATATGTTTACGTATTCGAAATGCCAAACCCATATTATCGTCTGGTAGTTGCTATTTCAGTCGCAGTTCGGAAAGAAAAAGATTGTATCGATGATTGTTTAGTTTTTGTTTGGCATCGATTGAAAAATTTAAAATCCAAACGAGCGTCTTCGTCATATTTTACTTTATTACTTCCGGAAAGGAAAAGCGTACCAAGCATACAGAGAGTTATAATACCGCTCGTAAATTTGGGCACATTCTAAATTTCGTTATAAAAATCCTATTTTTTTCATTCTTTTACAATTTCTATATCTTCTCGCACTTTATCGACAAATCATTATCAATATCTCTTTGCCGCAACACAATCTCGTAATGTACGAAGGAGGCGCATTTTATAGATCACTTTTAGCGTATGATGCCCTCCCCTGATGGATTCAAACAGATTGAAAGTGGAAGAAAGTTTGGTCAATCACTCCACAAGTTTCTGGTGGAAAACGGTAAACTGATCTCATTTCTTCCTTACATTAATATATTATGTAATTTTTGTATATCTTTTTGTTTATATCGGGTGTGTATAAATTGGCGAAAAAGTTCCACGTGACGTATCCCCTTTTGAAATTCTGAATCGAAAATCTGCACATCAAAATATTGTACCACGCTTCATACGTCTTCACGGGGGTTCTAAAGTTCGGATTTTTATTCCACAAATAAGCGTTCTTGTTCGATATCTGTTGATTGAGATAGCTACAATTTAGAGCAAAAAATGTTTGATTCTATTTGTTTGGTAAACGATTTCTTCTTGACTTCCAATTATGTTTTGAACATTATTTTCACGAAAAACACATCTTGCAACGTATTCGAATGTGATTTCCATCAAAAACATTGCTGTTAAATGTTGACATTTATGTTATAATTTTGTATAACTCCCGCTTCTTTCGTGATTATTTGTATAATCTTAATTAGCTCCTGTGTTTCTGATTCATGAGACCATATTGTTATAAGAAATTGTGGTTTTCCATGTTTCAGTGGTTATTTCGTTTGTCCATGCTTCATTTCGTTTGTTTAGTCATTAATTTGTGAAAAAAGGCGAAAGAATTTTTCTTTTTCAAATAAATAGTTTTTTCACGGGTGGTCAAACGAAAACATTTCCTGGACAATCCTGGACTAACGTTGGACAAACGAATTAGCACGATCAAAGCGCAATTTTTTCTTGTATCTTCTGTGAATTTATATCTATTATTAATCTAAATAACCTTCCAACAAAGGGCGGCCAAACACAAATTTTTCATTGACAAACGAATAACGTAGTTTTTTCCTAAATTCGCATTTAGAGATTCCAACTTCACAGAGTTTTAACCAAAAATAATTTCAAAAGCAAATCATATCTCGCTTAACTCTACGGTCAATAACCGGGTACCCGGATAACTTTTTCAAATTAAAAATGCTCGCATTTTTTAATAATGAAAATATGGCTATGATACTTTAAATCATCGCTATAGAGGTCTTTGGACACAATAAAAAAGAAAAAGAATATATATTATTAGTTAAAATTTTATTTATTTTTTATTCGGCACCTACGCGAGTCAATGACCGGGTACCGCGGTACCCGTACAAGTTTAATTTGTTTTTCCACATAACTTACTACTCTTACATTCTTATATATATATATAATCTTTTACCCTTTCTACCTTTCGGTGTAAGGGTTCGGAGTCACCGAGCTGTATACGCACGCGTACCGTACCACTCCTGGCCCGCCTAGTGGCATTTCCTTCCTGCAGCGTATTGAAGGTTGCAGATCCATTTTAGGAACTTTAAACTACTACGCTTCCGACGCGGTCGAGTTTCGAACCCAGATCTAGTCATTGTGATTTTTACCACTGAGCCACTAGGCGGTTACATTCTTACATTTTTAAATTATAAGAGCAACAGGCAAAGGCTTATAGTAAACAATTTAAAAAGAAATACCGTTATCAAAGTAGAACAAAAAGCTGTGTGTATGCAGAAGAGAATTCTCTTTATAGTTACATTTGGCTTAGCGACAGAAGACTAAGTTAAACGTAGCGACTTAAAGCAAAAAGCTTTCGTGAATTTATTCAACAAAATTGTTTATATATACCTTAATATATGAACGGAAACACCATCTACATATCATTGAACTTAAAACCATAATTTTTAACCTTCCTATACTCACGTCAAAATGAAAGACGTATACTATACTATATAAGTCGGTTTCACAGGCCGTATGCGTGAGTATAGGAAGGTTAATATAAAAGTGCAAAAACAACATAATGGTATCGGGGTACCCTGTTATTCACCAACATATATTTCTTTGGTTATTGACCGTAGGGTTAATGTGTCGAAATTAAAACGTAAAATTTATCTATGTAACACCCATACTAATGACGAGTAAAATGCTTTAGAAGATTGAAATTCAGAAAATATTACGATACGTAATATTACAGGCATGTGAGTGCAGTGTTGTCAAATGTATGCTTTCTAAAAACATACGAAGCATGATACAACACTTCAAGATTAAAATTTTCGATTCGGAACCAAAGGTAGGACGTCGCCCCGGTGTGTCTTTCTCGTCAATTTATACACACCCTGTATATTTGTATTTTTTTATGTATTATACGAATGATAATGCCCTAGTTTCTTGTGGAAATTTATGGCAAATAAATGTATTATTATTATTATCATTTGTTACTTCATTCGGTCTTCTATATCAATTAAACCCAAAAGTTTTATGCACGTGCAAAACGAGTATTGCGCTAGTATTTTGCACATCACTGTATGAAAATCAGAGACGCTAGTACAAGTATCGTAACGTACAAACCTGCACGTAGGTACATATAAAAATGTTTCATTCCGATATACTAGCGCGGGCCATACAGTGATTTTCAATTATTTTTAATTAATATGTTTCTATAAGCACCAATATCCGACAATTATCATTTTTATAACAGCTCATACAACACCGATTAATTTGTAATTATCTTTACGCATAAATGAGCAAAATATGAATATTAAAATAGAAATTTTTCCGCTAACGTGTTGTTTTACATCTAAATTCCTGGACAAAATTAATGCATTAGTAAAACTTTCCATTAGTACCTTGCAATTAAAAAAATAATAATAATACAGATGAAACTAGATATCGATACGTTCACAATGTTACTTACGGCTTACGCAAAAAACGACTACATTGGATCTACCAATTTAAATTATGAAAAACCCCTAGATATCAGTTCTCATAGAAATAAATACCTTTTATGTTTTTGGTTTGAAAAGCTAACTCGTAATCGTAATCAGCACCCCCAAAATCTACTTACCAATATTCAGGAAATAGACAAAAAGACAATGTCGTACGCCGCTTTGGGCCCGCCATTTTGAATTTTGAAAAATTAATATCCCAATAATAATCGGCAACCCCAAAAACTCCTTATACATGGATCAGCACCATAATTCGTCTAAGAATTGGCGTACTTATATTTAAATTTAATTATTTTTTTATTCAACTAAAACTTATGAACGGACTTATTAAATTAATGCCACGAGTATCTATTTGTTTTTCAGTTACGTCCTCGAGTTTCGGGGTTTTCTTTTATTTTCGCCAACTTAAAGTGTTTTTGATCATTTTCGCTGGACAACTAAGCAGATTTTGTATAACACCATACGATTTTCCTTCGTTTCGTAACTTAATATTTATATTCCTTTTTTCCTCACTATAATATTTTCGTCCTCCCATTTTTTGTTGAATGTGAGCAAAGCCCTTTTAGCGAAGTTCTGCGGCGAGAGTTGACTGGGAATAAGTGAGACGATTTAAATCGTCACTAGATGCTTTTATCTTTCATTCTTTTCCTTTGATTAGTTCTTTCTCTCATACTCATCGCACGAGCAACTATGAAATGCGCCGTATTTGAGTCTCCTCCCGTCAGATGGCGATCTTATTATACGGACTCGAATTTACTTCAAATTTCGGTTTCGAAATGAACTACTTTTTCTTTATACATTGTTTATTCAATTATAGAATTTTACCTTTTATTCAACTAAGCATCAACTGCGTAAAGAGCTTCGCTCGTGTCGGGTGTCTCGCCGCCTGTCCCTTTTTCCATTCAATAACAAAATGTCGTATCAGCCTCTAACTTAGTACAAACAAAGTGAATGTACGCAAGCAACTAAATGTACCACCGCTGCTATTATTTTGAACAGACAGAATACATCATGAATATTTATTTTTCAAAAGTAATAACCCCCCAATTTCATATTAAATTGTAACCACAGAACGTAATAATCTCGTCGTTTGAATGGAATTATTTACTCACATACGGATGGGGTTTTATTTCATTCACTGCTATATTAATGTACTACACGTTACTTCTTTATTATAAAATACCAAACCGCTATTATTTTCACCAGTTAACCACTTTTTTTCTGATACAATTATTTTCACAACTCTGTAAAAATGTATATGTAAAATGCAATACATATTATACAACGTGTCCCAGATAACAATTCCAACATGGGGATCTCGCTTATTGTAAAAGATACAAGTTTGGTTAAATTGGACAAATTGTTCCTAAGGACTAATGAAATTATACAATATTCTTCAATTTTCAAATTTTTAAATAATTTTAGGATTTATGGTGAAAAACGAAAATTGTCAAATTTCTTTTCCTTGTAATAACTTTTTTGTTCTAGTAGCTACATAATTTCTCTTCACACTTTCTTAAGATACTTTTTATGTAGAACTTGAATATCCACTAGGATCTTTTTGCACTTTTCGTTTCCTAGTTTTGATCCCTAATTTAATTTCTTCTTATGGAACGTCAAGTAGGCTTTGAAATAATTGAACGTGTATTTTCATCCCCTTTACAATGATATATTACATGTACTATCTATTTTCTTAAATATTAAAGAAAATTGAAAGAATTTATTTTATTAAACAGTCTAACGAAAAGTAGGCGTGGTACACAAGAGGACAACAAAAATAGAAAACAAAGATAGTCAAACAGGTAATAGTAATGGAGATAATTATCTAATTATAAAAGATGTTCAAACAATTGTCCATTCCGTTCTAAACATAATTGTGCCCTGCGTATTGTCGTCGTTATCGCATTACGTAGCTGTTGGCGCGTAATGCTACCAAATGCTGCAAGAAGAGCTTCACGTAGATTTTCGGCATTAGTAAATGTTTTCACGTACACCCGATCTTTTACGTAGCCCCAAACAAAAAAATCCAAGAGCGTCAAGTCTGGAGATCTAGGTGGCCATAAAATCGGTCATCGATTACCAATCCACAAATTTGGAAAACGATTATTAAGGTATTCGGTGATTATGTTTGAATTGTGGGGTGGTGCGCCATCTTATTGAAAGGTAATGTTAATATTTTCAATCAACGGTAAATCATCAAGTCTATTTTCCAAATCAGTTTGTAGTAAATTCAAATACCTTGCACCTTGTGTTTCGTTAAAAAATATGGGTCCAATAAGTTTAGTGCCTAAAATACCACACCAGACATTAAAAGCAAATTGCACTTCATGCCGACTTTTCTTCAGAACGTAAGGATTCTTTCTGTCCCAAGAGTGAACATTATGTCTATTAAAAAGACCGTTATTTGTGAATCGGCTTTCGTCAGACCATAAAATCGTAGCAGGAAAGTGATCATTATTCTCACATTGGTTAACATACCATTGGCAAAATTGTACTCTTCTCTTCTGATCTCCATCTCTAAGTCCCTGTGGAATGGTGTACTTATACGGATGACATTTGTGACGCTTTAAAATTCTTTGTGTTGTACTTTTCGAAATACCAGTATTGTGCTCAATTTTTCTAACAGATGTTGAAGGATTTTCAATAACAGATTGTAAAACATTTAATGCTACATTGTCATTCACTAATTGCGGATTTCTGTTAGGTTTTGAAAACGAACCATATTCTTTTAAATTAACTACCAAATTTCTATACGTACGAAGACGCCTTCTTTCAGTATACAGTCTCGAGTACATCCGTTCAGTTTCTGCACTGTTTTTATGACAAAGGACAACTCAACATATCAAATTTTTCAGTATTAGTAAATGAAGCCATTTCTGATACACAAATATTCTGGAAAGAATAATTTCTAAGTGACATTAAACTACTATGTTTTCATGTTTCACAGCCGACTTTTTGTTAGACTAATAAAAAATAAAATTAATAAAATATTTTTTCAAATTTCTTTAATATTAATAAAAATAGATAGTACATGTGATATATCATTGTAAAGAGGATGAAAAAACACGTTCAATTATTTCAAAGCCTACTTGACGTTCCATAAGAAAAAATTAAATTAGGGATCAAAACTAAAAAACGAAAAGTGCAAAAAAATCCAAGTCGATATTTAAATTCTACATAAAAAGTATTTTAGGAAAATGTGAAAAGGAAATTATATATCTACTAGAACAAAAGAGTTATTACAAGAAAACGAAATTTGACGTTTTTCGTTTTTTCACCATAAATCCTAAAATACATGGAAATTTGAAAATTGAAGAATATTATATAATTTCATTAGTCCTTAGGAACAATTTGTCTAATTTAACCTTGTTAACTTGTATCTTTTACAATAAGCGAGATCCCCATGTTGGAAATGTTATCTGGGACACGTTGTATAGTACACGACATGGAAGTCGTAACACCAAAAAGGGGTGCGATTTTTTCTAGCAAGCTTGGCAGAATTTTGTTGCGATAGATCAAGTAGTCATGCCATATCTGACACTTCATACAGTTTTTTCAATGTTCCCACTTATATTTCTTGAGATTTTTTTCTGTTGTTTAAATTTTGTTTAACTCGTTTCAGAAGTTTGATTATGTCTAGGTGCGGCAACGAGAACATTACCGCCAAGTGAGCAAATTCGATAGAGGTGGAATTGCTAGTTCATTTTTTGTCCTTTCTTTAATCAACTATCACTTAGAGTTTGTTAAAAAGGTGGATGGCGTGTTAACTGACGATGTCACTTTATTATTCAGTAGTAATTTTCATTGATAAGTTATCATTGAGTAATAAAATTAGTAAAAGTGGTATCGTCAGTTAACACGTCATCCACCTTTCAAAGAACTCTACCTATCACCTTTGAATAGGTAATCGTTTTTGGTTTGGTTCTGGTTGGTCAAAAAATTCGCACCCCTTCCTAGTGTTGCAATTTCCATGCCATGTTGTACAATACGTTTATTTACTTCTTATTCTTTAATATATTTATATTACGTGCGCAAAGAACACTACAAGGCGGCTGAAAACGTTACGTTTTTCAGTGGCTGCCATCCATCGGTATTTAACTCGGTCACGAATTATCAATGGGAAATATACAACAAACCATTCCCATCCAATCGCTGTTATTTGGACCACAACTGTACATACTTACGTCAAAATAGGACAGCGACCGCGTTCAATGGGATTTCTAATGCTCAATGAAAATCGTTATAGTTCAAAGATGTCATATAAATCAAGCTGTTTTTTGAGATTAACTAAATAATTACAAATATGTCATTTTTTATGAATGCGAATTACGCACGCGTCCCGTCGTAATTTTCGGGAAATAGATTTTGCAAAAAACTTACCGGAAAACATCGGCATAGTTAATTCTGGATGCAGCTGTGCTAGTTGACTTGATAAGTAAAATTGAGATCTGCAATAGGTAGTTGCTAGTAGTGCATCCAGAGTACTCCTTCCTTTATCGCCTTCAGCTGCAACAGAGAGAAAATGTTATATTAGAAGAAATACAGTAAGTAAATAAATATGTATTTCTTTTGTATTTCTGCCGCCGTTCCAAAAATTATTAGTTTTAACTTCCAATACATTGAGACATGGAGTAATCCTACGAGTAATCCTAAGAGCATTGAAATAGATATAGAGCATTGAAATAGATAGAGTCAACAGCTGTTCCCAAAGTTTCTTTTTCTGACATACCCCTTGATTCGGCTTTCTATTTATGAGTAGGTACCCCTTTTCTTTCACACAAGCTCCGTTTTATAAAACCAAAAGTAATTTTATTTCATTTTTTCAACTTCTTTCTTTGGTGTCTTTTTTATTTGTTTCGCATACCTCAAACCATCATTTGGGGTTTGTTTCTTGTGTAACAATTTTTTTGTTGTTGAGAGGGATGAGAGCGGCTTCGTGATCACCATATTGCATACTGAAGTATTAACCAATTATACACCACTGTGACTGTGCTGAAGACACGGTCTAGGATAGTCTCTCGTTTGGGGAATCGCACCGAGACAGACCCAAAACAAAGCAAAAAAATCGCATTTTCACTAAAAGTTCAAAATGGCGCACCAATATGACGGTTAAAAAATTGGAACTTTGGCAAATTACATAAAAATGGGTATTCGAGGGTTTCGTTATTGGAGCGCTGATAACGAATCTGACGTTAATCTTGCATTTTACAAAATGACCGACTAAAGCTGGCGGCCCAAAATCGGCAAAAATCCCACTTTCGCCTTGCACAAGATGTTGTGCAGTCAAGATAAATGATAACAAAGGAATGTTATTGGGCCGATTTGGGGCACTAGCCTCATAACGATCGCAATTTGCAGAGAAATTGCCACTCCACCTAGATTTTCCAACATGGCGAGATGAATATGGCAGATTGAAAATTGGAAAAGTCTTACAGATCACATGAAAATCAGTATTCGGGTTCTTTTTTCCTTTTTGGTTGCTGGTAGCCGATCTGATATTAGTTTCGTATTTTACAAAATGGTCGACTAAAAATAACGCTCCAAAACCGACCAGAATCCGACTCTCCATTCGCTAGTCGTTGTGCATTGAATGAAAATGATGGGGAAGTCATGTTATGGGGTAGATTTAGGGCACTGGTCTCGTAACTATCGAAATTTGTAGAGAAATTTCCACCTCACTTAGATTTTCTAATTGGCAGATCGAAAATTGGAAAAGTTTTGCAGATCACACAAAAATCACTATTCGGGTTTTTTTGTCGATAGCTGGTGACCATTTAATGTTAGTTTCGTATTTTACGAAATGGTCCACTACGGATGGCGTTGCAAAATCGACCAAAATCCGACTTTCCACTCGCGCAAACTGTGTGTGTGCAGTAAACATAAATGATAAGAAAGTCATGTTATGGGGCCGATTTGGCGCATTAGTCTCGTAACGATCGCAATTTGTAGAGAAATTGCCACCCCACCTAGAATTTCTAACATGACGGGATCAATATGGTAGATCGAAAATTGGAAAAATCTTGCAGATCAGATGAAAATCAATATTCGGAATTTTTTTCTTTCTTGGTTGCTGGTAGCCGATTTAAAATTAGTTTTGTAGTTTACGAAATCGCCGACTGAAGATAATGCTCCAAAATCGACCAGAATCCGACTTTTCATTCGCTAATCGTTGGGCAGTGAACAAAAATAATGGGGAAGTCATGTTATGGGACAGATTTCGGGTATCAGTCTCGTAACTATCGGAATTTGTCGAGAAATTGCCATCTCACTTAGATTTTCTAACATGACGGGATGAATATGGCAGATCGAAAATTGGAAAAATCTTACAGATCACATGAAAATCAGTATTCAGGTTTTTTTCTTTGTTGGTTCCTGGTAGCCAATCTGATGTTAGTTTCGTAATTTACAAAATGGTCGATTGAAGATGGCGCTCCAAAATCGACCAAAATCCGACTCTCCATTCGCCAATCGTTGTGCAGTGAACGAAAATGATGGGTAAGTCATGTTATGGGGCAGATTTGTGGCATTGGTCTCGTAACTATCGGAATTTGTCGAGAAATTGCCACTCCATCTAGATTTTCTAACATGGCTGATCAATACAGCAGAACAAAAAATGGAAAAGTTCTGCCAATTACATGAAAATCGGTATTCGGAGAGTTTCTTTGGGTCGCTGATAAGAGAACTGACATTAATTTCGTTAGTTTTGCAAAATGACCGACTAAGGACGGCCCTCCAAATTGACCAAATTCCGACTTTTCGCTCACTAACTAGTGTGGAGTGAAAAATTATGAAAAAACTATCTTATGGAGCAAATTTCGGGTATAAATCTTTTAAGTCTTGGATTTTACAATATAGTGCATTACAATATTTGAAAAATTCTCCGACTTCTATAGAAACTGGTATTTTACGCGTTTAGGGTCGCTCATGTGAATTTTGCTCGTTGTAGAGTACCTACTACCTTGTTGAGGGAACATCGTGAATCATTAACGTTGACTCCAATTTGCCTCAACAGTTTTCATTCTCCTCTTTTTTAGCGTGAAATATGAATTTAATAAGTTTGAGAGCGCCATCGTATGTTGATTATTTTGAACAACGCAGAATCAGATTCGCATCTGACAAGGGGAACACCAGGATTGTCCGACACGGATTTTGATGGGTCTTATATATGTTATAGAGGGACCTCCCTTCAGTACCTAGGTACGAGCTTTTGTCCTAATGCGTCCTAGTTTTTGAGAAAATCAAAATCAAAAAAGATGTTGAAGTTTGCCCATTAGCCTCTTATACCGTTAATTTTAAGTACTGTTCAAGCAAGCGCCGTAGCGCGTTGGGTAAGATCTAGGCCTACAACGCAGGGAGATGTGTGTTCAAACCCTGTCTGTGCCCTTTTTTCAATCTCTTTGAGCACAATATTGACAAATATATTTCATTGCATGTAAAATTATTCAAAAATAATATTTATTTATGGTTGGTTATGGTGTGTATTTTGAGTTTCAAATATTCGGAAAATTACCATGGCGATAAATATTATTTTTGAATAATTTTACATGAAATGAAATACAGTAGAGCCCCGGTTATCCGAACTCGGGTTAACCGAAACCCGGGTCAACCGAAACGGTTTCATGAATAATTATATATACTAGCGAAATTATTATAAACAACGAGACACCGCGCCACCCCTCTTGTCATTGAGCAGAGCGTGCTTGTGTGACTCATCGGTGTGGCGACGAGATGAATGACACGTCCCCTTTGTGCCAAATGTTGAGAAGTTTTTAGCCGGTAAAGGTTTGCCAAGAAAAGCTATCTTATTAATTGATAATGCGCCCACACATTCCAGTGGATTAAAAAGCGGCGATATTGTTGTTCGCTTTTTTCCCCAGATGTTACTAGCCTCAGTCAGCCTCTCGATCAAGGTGTAATAGAAACATTTAAACGACACTATCGAGGGATGTTGTTGCGAACCCTCCTACAAGATTGCGAAGTGCAAAATAGAGAGATTAATGAAGCGCTGAAGTCAGTTAACATGAAACACGTGATTTATTGGAGTGCGCAGGCTTGGGGTAAAGTTAAAAGTGAAACGCTTTAAAGATGCTGGAGAAAACTTTATGATGGGGAAAGAAGAAGTGAAAAAGAAACAGAAAGTTTTGAAAACTTTTCAGATATGGTTCACAGAATTCCTGGATGTGAGGACATAAACGAAAGTGATGTGGACGAATGGGTCGTCGCAGATGACTGTAAAGAACTCACAGACCATGATATCGTAGAGGCAGTGTTGCAGCCAGCTGAGACAACGGAAAACTACGAAACAGACGGCGTCGATGACGGAATCTGCAAAGTCACAGCTGACGAGGGATTTAATGCATTAGAGGTAAGTCAGACAGGATGTACATAATTAAAGAAAGTACATAAATTATTATTATTTTAGGTTACCCTCAAATTTGTCGAACAATATAGTGACTCCACACCCGCTGACGTACTTTTGATTAAAAGATGAAGGAACATCGCTGCTCGGAAACGGTGCGAAGGGCACACAAAAAAAAACAAAAAGAATCACAAGTTTCTTTTTTAAATTAAATAATCTTAGATATTTTGTAATTATGTACTGAAAAATTAAATTGAAATACATGTTGTTTAATAAATAAAACCATATTATAACCTAAAGAAATTGTTTGTAATTCATTTCCACCACACACCCATTTTAGTAGGCTATTTTTAGATTTTCATGGGTTAACCGAAAAATTGGTTATCCGAAACGGCTGTCCCCCTTTATTTCGGTTAACCGGGGCTGTACTGTATATATGTTAATATTGTGCACAGAGAGATTGAAAAAAAAAAGAGGGCACAGACAGGGTTTGAACACACATCCCCCTGCGTTGAAGGCTAGATCTTACCCAATGCGCTACAGCACTTGCTTGGACAATATTTAAAATTAACGGTATTATGGAAACTTCAACTGCTTCTTCGACGATTTTCTCAAAAACTAGAGCGCGTTAGGATAAAAGCTCGTACCTAGGTACTCAGGGGAGGTCCCTCTATAACACATATAACACATATCAAAATCCGTGTCGGACAATCCTGGTGTTCCCCTTGTGAGACGTATTCAGCAACTCCAGCAATTCGTTCCTGTAGAAATGGGGTGGCAATTTTCCGACGAATTCCGATGGTTACGAAATAAATACCCCTATTCCGCCCCATTACATGACTTTCTAATCATTTCCCACTCCACACCAGCTAGCTAGAGGTAAATCGGATTTTGGTCGATTTCTGAGCGTCCTCGTCAATTGCACATTTTGTAAAATCGTCAGATTCGTTATTAGCGATTCAAGGAATCCCCGAATACCGATTTTCCTGTAATTTGCTAAACTTTTCCAACTTTCGAAACGCCATTTTCAATCTTAAGTACAAATACGAATTCTTTTTGTTTGTTTTGAGTACCTACTCGAATGAGATACTATCTCTAAGCGTATTTTGAGCATTTTCTAGGTGGCTTATGACGGGTGAAAGAAATGGATCCCGAACTTTCTAATTGTTTTCTCTAAAAAATAACCTTTTCAAGATACCCCACATAGCTTTTAGGTTACTGCACATATTTGTTCCTTTTTTTTTGTCCTCTGTTATACCGACTATATGTGAATGATAAAAACTTGAGAACCTAATCATGAATTTAAGGACTTCGACTTGAAAACAACATCCAATTTAAACATGCACGAAGGAACTTAAGCAGCTGTTGACAAATATGCCGCAGATGAAGCCCTCGGTATACGTTGATTGATTTCTTTCTCGAAAAGTGCGGTCATTAATGGGAAAATAATTACAATATCGATTTAACCGTAACAGCTCACACAAAATACGCCGTTTCTAGAAAGTTCCTTAGAAAATATAATGGCGAAAGAAAAGTCCAAGCAAGCGACTCCATAGTAATTTAATCTTACTACAATCTAATAATCGCATCGACAGCATAAAAGACAACTAAAAATGAACGTGTAATTATCTTGAGTAAGTAATTTGTTTAAAGATCGCTGGCGAGCGATATCACGAAAAAACAACGTTAAAATCGAGATGAAGGAGGGAGGGGGGAGAACTGCAGAACCACACAAATTAGGGTAATTTCGATGAGATTATTTTTGTTTCTTTTATATTAAATTTATCACGAATCGGCGAATTATTAACATTCCTTCGAGACTTTTATTGATGATATCCACATAATAAAATTTGCTTATTTACCCCACAAACATCGTTTCGATGTTAAGGTAACTGAAGCCGTAAATATATTTACATTCAAAGGGAATTTGAAAAATGTAAACGTTTACGTGTGCCATATATATATATCTACCTCCTTAAAAAAACTAAAATGGATTTGACAAAAAATTGTAATAGAATCACAGTATGTACTTACATATCATACTTTAAATGATAGATAAATGATTATTATCGTTATTAAAAACAACTCTCATTTAAATTAATTTTAGTCATAATATTCAACAGTAAAGCGTTTGTTTAAAACAGTAATTCCAAAACTATTTTAAAGCGCAACCCCACTTCGGTAGAAATTTTGTTCGCGATCTCCTTTTTGTACCATAACCAATTTTATTTATACAAAATAGAACAATACCTCATGCAATTAAAAATCAAAGGTGAAAGCACCATCTATGATAAAATAGCGTAAATTCTTTGTTCTCTATTTTCCGGAACTTTCGACATGTTCAAGAAAGGACACTACAATTCTAGATCTTTCTAAAATCATCCGTTCGCCTTTATACAACATGAACGTAAAGGTTGAAACGAAATCAATAAAATCAGTAAGTAGTGAAAAAGAAAAAACAATTGGGCACAGCAATCATAATTTTTAAATGCCTTTTTATAAAGAACGTTTTTTATGATGTCATTATTAGTCTGGGCAAACAGCGGTATTAAGTTATGACAGCCTACACACACACAGAACTCCCATACAGCATCGGACTAGAGTAGGGAGTCGACGATACTGTCGTAACTTATTTCGTAATTGTCCGCTGTTACCGCTTTTTGCCCAGGCTACTGCTTTTTAGTCATGAACTGCTAACTGCTACTGCTAATGACTTTTTACTTATGAACTGCTTTTCTGTTGAACGTTAACCCTAATTATTGATAGTGTCATTTGCAGGGGAAGGTTTTTCTGCATGCAAAAAAGTATTTTGTGCATTAAGATTTTTATTTACGTTCAGTTGTAATTTTCTGTTTAAAATCTACACTTTCAAAGAAAGGAGTTTATTTCAAATAAGGTCCAAGAAATGTTCGCTAAAAATCAGTTTTTGCTCGCTTTCTGTCACAATCCGATCGTATTTGTTGTATTTCAATTTTGTTTTAAAACAAAAAAGTAATACATTTCAACGTAAAATGTGTTGTTGATTTCCAACAGTAAATAAGTGAAGTTTCAAAAGAAAAAAAAATGGATGGTGCACTATCTTTTCACAAAAACCCTCACAAGTCAAGCAGTAAAGTCTCATTGCAGCAGGCAATTAGTCAATCTACCGTTTCAAAAAGTTTAAAAAGAACAAATGGCATCCGTACAAAATAACATTGGTCCAAGAACTTCACGAGGATGATTTTGACAGAAGAGTTGAGTTTTCTGATAGAATGATGGACCAGTGAAATAACATTCTGGAATTTTCAAGACGCATAGTTTTCTCCGACGAAACTACCTTCTGCCTAAACGGGTTTGGCAAAACTGTAGATACGGGATACCTGAAAATCCACACTGGATGATGTAAGAACACACACAATTCCAACAAAAAATCAACATATGGGCAGGGATTGTCTGTAATTTAGTCATGGACTCGTTTTTTATTGAATGTGCATTAAATGGCGAAAATTATTTGCTATTACTGCAGTGAAACATACTACCCTCAATCCAAACGCAGAACATTCTCTCTTATCGGTTAGGGTCTTATGGTTCCAACAAGATGGTGCATCGCCACAATATTCTCTAACTGTTCGTAATTATCTTACAAGGGGAAAGCCTAGCCTGCGACATTGACTTTTCGATGAGACTATCATCAATCGATAGTACGTAAAAAATAATTAGACACGTGTCTCGGTTTCTTTGTAAGTGGGCCCTTGTTTAAGAAATATAAACGTTTGAAAATCACGGTCGCCGCTGTCGCCGTACTTCTATCTAGCCATGCGTTTTAATATCACTAGACGTTGTTGGTGTACTGGTAAAGGGCCTGGCTAGCGATCACGCAGGTGCTGGTTCGAATCTTCTTGTCGACTTTTTTTTCGCATTATAAACCTGTCAAATAATAATTTTTTGATGCTTCTCCGTCGATTAAAAAATTTGATTCGTGGAAGAGAGGAGGAGGTATCGGGTCAGGTGCCCTCTCATTCTTTCTGCAGTCGTAGCGAACAATTGTATGTCCCTTGCGAACAAGGCAAATAATTCCGAAAGTACCAGTGGTGAAAATACTTATAGCAGTTTGCTCGATGAAACTCTGTCTCTCACTGATGTGACGAATTCGATGAAAGTCGCCTGGTCTTTATTGGAAGAAGAGAACGTACTGACTCCCGAGCCTTTATATGAAATCGATCATTCTGCACGTGTCATCGGCAAGGCGTTGAAGGACAATATCATAAAATTCTTTAATGAAAATGTCCTCTCGACCGATAATTTGACTATCTTTGAGAAAAAAAATTAATCGTCGGAAAAGCATCAAAAAATTATTATTTGACCGGTTTATAAATTATAATGCGAAAAGAAAGTCGACAAGAAGATTCGAACCAGCACCACCGTGATCGCTAGCCAGGCCCTTTACCAGTACACCAACAACGTCTAATGACATTAAAGCGCACGGCTAGATAGAAATACGGCAACAGCGGCGACCGTGATTTTCAAACGCTTATATTTCTTAACCTTCCTATACTCACGCATACGGTCTGTGAGACCGATTTATATAGTATAGTATACGTCTTTCATTTTGACGTGAGTATAGGAAGGTTAAACAAGGGCCCACTTACAAAGAAGCCGAGACACGTGTCTAATTATTTTTTACGTACTATCGATTGATGATAGTCTCATCGAAAAGTCAATGTCGCAGGCTAGGCCTTCCCCTTGTTAGCACAATTTTTTCCAATCAAATGGATGGGCAGTAAGATCTTCCGATCTAAATCCACTCGGTTTCTTCTTGTGGGGTTATCTCAAATCTAAAGTGTATCGAAACCGACCTAATAATATCGAAGATTTAAAGATTAGAACAACCGAGGAAATAAGGTTAATAACTCTGCAAGTATTAAATAATGGCATAAATAAATTTGAATATCGCCTTGCTCATTGTGAACACGTTAATGGTAGAATAATTTTAAATTTGTTTGTAACTTTTGTCTTTTTAGTTAACCTTTGATTGTTAAATTTAATAATACACAAAATATTTTTTGCTCAAAAATCTTGTTATGTAACCTATCTATCTCAGAAATCATCGTTCTGTATGCGGAAAAAGGTTCTCCTTCAGATGGCGCTATCAAAAATTGGATTTACAGTTTAAAAGAAGAGAAGGTGACGTAATATATACGATAATAATGACATGACAAAATACGTTTTTTTGCGTGTTTAACAATTCAGTATTTACAGATTTTACTGATTGTGTTCCAACCTATACATCCACACTGTATGTAGAAGTCAAAATCTACAAAACAGTCGGTGAAAATAATGCTTACTCTGTCCGAAAATATGGTACACATTAGAAAGCAAATCTTAGATTGTCTAGAGTTTCGAATGAAACTAGCTATACTTATTATATTTGTACCGTTTACATTGATAGTTAAATAACCTAACACATTTGACGGGCCTTGTTTTTAGGTGAAGTTGAAAGCTTAGCTTTTTTGAGTGGAATAAAATAGTCATCGCTGTAATTTCAAAATAAAGAATGTTAACCCAAAAACGTGAATTTACAAAGAAGAGAAGCCAAATTGAAGCAAATGGAATCAATGATATTGACACGAGGGGGAAATTCCCCACAAAACTTCGTCGTGCGGGTCGATTAACTAAAAAGTATATATGTTCAAATGAAGCGTTCAACAACGCTGAATCTCACTTTAACTAAATTTCGATTACACTAAAATTAAATATTTAATTATATTGTGATAATAAAATGAATTTAATGTTCTTTCTGAAGTGAATACTTTTTTAAGAAGTAGATGTGTGACAGTCTGTGCGAAAAGTTAATCAAATGTTAAGGTTTCTAATCTCTCGGTTTATAGTGTTTATTTTTCGTACAAAAAATATTTTTAACTAGCTGATATGTATAAGAAATCTTTAGGTTTCAGTCTACAAGCAGATTCTTTTATTTAAATTGCTTAAAATTAAGATTTATGCAATAATTACTATTTGTCAAATGCTCAGACTGTACCGGGAGCCAACCGTGCGGCATAAAAATGTCGAAATATAAATTTGCTGGTATAACGATGAGAGTGATCGAATTAAGTTTGCATGACCATAAAAGTATCACAGTATTCAAGTATTGATTGATTTTTTCAATTAAAATCATAAATATACAAAAAAATAATATAGAAAAATGAATGAGAAAACGTGACAACACTGTATGGCTAATGTTTTTATCTGGTAAGTTGGTGGCAGTGGTGTATCCAAACGACGCGTCAATTTGCTGTGAGGTTAGGTTAGAAACAGAGAATCGTATTCGTGTTTACATTGAGAAAAGAAAAATGTCGAAGCCTGAAACGTATCGTTGGAAAGGTAAACTCGTGACAAAAGACGTGTACGAACGGAGAATCCATTTCCAAAAAGTCGTGAAAAGCAATGCAGAAAGAAAGTCGGAAAGTTTTATTATATTTAAAACATAGAATAAAGACTTTAATCACGATATAGGATAGATGCAGTGTTGCCATACTTTTATAAAGGCTGGGCAAATTTAAGGTTAGGAAGTAAATTCGCTTAAAAACACACTTTCTTTGACAAATTCTGTTTTATTGATACCAATGTAAAGTAGAAATATGGGAATTAATAATGATATATGTATGATGTCGGGCAAATGTCCACCTCTAGCACGTCGGCAGACGTCCGCTCTTTTCTCAAAATTTTGAACCACATTTTACAACAAAGCTTCGTTTATCTCGTCAATGCAGCGCCGAATTTCATCTTTCAGAGCGTCAGTTGTTTGTGGGTTGTTCACGTAAACTCGGTCTTTCAAATGGCCCCAGAGAAAATAATCCAGCGGCGTTAAATCACAAAAACGAGGCGGCCAATTGACGTCGCCAAATCGAGAAATTACGCGACCGGGAAATTTCTCATGCAATAACTGAATTGTTTGGGTGGCTGTGTGGCTTGTGGCGCCGTCTTGCTGAAACCAAAGGTCAATGATGTCAACATTAGCCAATTGTGGCCACATAAAATCGGTTATCATGGTCTGGTAGCGCAGAGAATTCACGGTGACGGTTATGTTTGCGTTACTACGGCCACTACGAGCGTATTGTTTTGGTCTATTGTCAATAACAATACCGTGAGCCTCGAATTTAGCGATTAAATTACGCACAGCGGTTTCAGAAGGAGCCTGATTATGAGGAAAAGCTGCTCGAATTTTACGAAGTGATACAGTAAAATGTTCACTATTTTGATAGTAAATTTTCACAATTAAAATTCTTTGTTCAAGAGTGTAGCGTTCCATGCTTAAAATCTCCCAACTTTTTACTAAATAAATGTCAAAGGATGATAGCTCAATTCTTGACATTTCATCATTTGACAGCCAATTTACTTCCTAACCTCAAATTTGCCCACCCATTATATCTAACGATGGCAACGTGAAAAAGGAGAATTTTGTTTGACAACTTTTTATAATTTCTAACAAATTCAGTAGTGAGCCAATACAAAAATAGGCTAAAAACTTTCATTGAATGTTTATCTATTTGTTCTTGAAAATTTATGAACGAGTTAAGATTTTATTTGATGCTTTTTTTTCTTATTGAAAGGTGACGCGCCAAGTTATTTTCGAGGAGTTCCGTAAGAGCCCATGTAAAAATCCAACTTTTTAAATTAGTATATCTGAATAAATACGTAGTGAATCGTTCTTATTCTTCGCAGGCATGTTTATTATTGATAATATTTTGTGTTTTCGAAAAATATTGACGTAGTCAGATTACCGTGTTCACACATCCCGAGCGTAAGCGTAAGAACGTAAGCGTTAGATTTCGAGAGAGAGTATGATGTACGAGCGAGAGGCGATGAGTCAGAGAAAGGATACCTGCGTGCTTGAGAAAGAAAGACAGAGTATGATATGCGAGCGAAAGGCGACGAGCCAGGTGGTTAACGTTAAACAACCACGGCTGTGCTCAGAAATACATAAACATAAAAAAAAGGATAAAATAAAACATTATACATGAAACCTCCGAAAAAGATTTTTATAACCTAATGGAACCTCCAAGTAAGAAATACGATGGGTATTCACCACACATACACTACCGTCCATATCCTTCCTATACTCACGCTTACGGTCTGTGAGACCGACTTATATAGTATAGTATACGTCTTTCATTTTGACGTGAGTATAGGAAGGATATATATGGAGACGACTTCAAAATTAACGTTTTCGTTGAATTGAACAGAAATATAGAGTAGATTTGTAGTAATATTTATTAATATCTTTTTGAAAACGCGAAAACAATGTTTAATAATAAAAAGGAAGCACACAATATTACAAAATGAAATTTAACTGATTTTTCGCCAATATGCCCATCTCGAGATTTAATAATTGCGGCACATATTGTTGGCATTCTTCTAATCAGAGGCTCCAGATAATCGTCTGTAATTTCGATCCATACTACCTGAAACTTCTCCCAAGATCTCGTTCGCTGCTAACTCCTTTTTTCGAATACTGCGGTCTAATTCATCCCACACTAGCTCTATTGGCGACAGATCCGGAGATTGAGGTGGCCATGTCATTCGTATCAACTTGTCTTCTTCCTGAAGAGACATCCAATAAGTTCTATATAAACAAGCTGAATGTTTGTTGTCGTTATCTTCTTGGAAAACGAAACCTTGGGCACATAATCTTTCCCCACTTAGCATAACATTTTCCTGTAAAATATTCAGATAACCCTCCTTGCGCAGGATCCCGTCTATTTTTTTCAAGTCGCCTACAGCTGTACCACTAAAACAATCCCAAACCATCACACTACTTCCAACGTGTTTCACTGTAGGAACCAGATACTGTTCACTTGCTCTTTCTCCAGTCTGCCACCTCACAAACGATCGACGTTTTGAACCAAAGATTTGGAATTTGGATTCGTGGGTGCATAACACTTTATGCCATTGCTCAAGTGTCCAATCCTTATGTTGAATAGCTCATTCCAGTACCTTTTTCTTGTTTTGCTGTTTCAACTGGTTATTCTTCCCCTTGGCCTCGCTGCAAGAAGTCTCCGTTTAACTCTGTGACAGATATTGGTGGATTTCTCGAAATATTCAGACGCCGAGTGATTTCTGGGACGGTGAGCAACCTATTTCCCTTCAAAGTTACTGTTATAAATTGCTCTTCAGCGGCTGTCGTTGCTCTTCTTCGCCTTAACCGTTTTCTATTCCGAAGTGAACCAGTTTGCCGCATTCTCTTAAGAGTACTGAATACTCCGTTTTTTGAAAGCTTCACTTTTACAGCAATTTGTGCTATTGAATATCCTTCGCCACGTAATTTTATAATAGCCGCACGTTTTTCAATTGATATTTCTTGTCGTTTCTTACAGTGCGAACAATGTTTTCCTCATATTTATTTTAATCTTATTACTGTAGGGATTAATACAGTTCCAGGTATTGTAAAATGTAAAATAAAGCAATGGTCGTAAAATTAATAATTTACGAATTACAATTGTAATGTATAATATAAACTTTGAAGATATCAGTATTACTATTTCTATGATTTTCTTTATTTTCTATTGTCGTCCCCATATATATGGACGGTAGTGTACCAATTTTCTTTTTAATTTTAGTTTCATTTGACTTTTTGCGCAAATGTGTACCATATTTTCGGACAGAAGGAGTATCATTTTCCCTTTTTTTTTTTCATGAAAGCTCATTGAATCCAGCTTTGTAATTTTTTTAAAGCTTGATAGTCATACCCCAAATGCCCATATGCATTCGATTATTTTATGTAATATTTAAAATTTTCCCATAATTGGTGTGTACTTTTGGGCAATAAGAAGTTATTATTATTATTATTATTATTATTATTATTATTATTATTATATATTCGTGCGCATCCATATTTTCGTCGTTTTATACGGATTTTTGCTCTCAACTTACGCCATTAAACCGATATCTACAAATCCAAAACGCTACTTCTAGCTATTGGACGCAACAGTTAGGCATGCGTTAACTCCACAGGTAGCATCGGAACGTTGCTTGTCGAAGAAACTCACGATTAAGTTCATTTCGACTTCGCCCAAGTAACACGTAGTTGAGCGGGCGGCGAATCGTAAAATGCGGTGCGGTATAAACTCCTAAGACAAAATGATGTGAGTCCGGGACGCTATATGATGAATACGACTTTCGCGAGCAATTTCACCGCGGACGAACTCGAAGAACCGCGTGCCATAAAAGCCGATCAGGCGCTAGAATTCTTCGAATTGTATTATACCCCTTGTCTAGTGATCTTAGGCGTATTTGGAAATAGCCTTTCGGTATTGGTATTTTTCAAAACTAAGCTCAAAAAACTTTCGTCGTCCTATTATTTAGCGGCTTTGGCTATTAGCGATACTTTTTTCCTGATAGCGTTATTCCTGACCTGGTTGTCGTTAATCGGATTGGACGTTTATGATAAACCGGTGGCGTGCGAGGTGATTATTTACACGTCAAGTGTTAGCGCGTTCCTATCGGTGTGGTTGGTGTTGGCGTTTACCGCCGAAAGGTTCTTAGCGGTCGGGTACCCTTTCCGAAGACAAACGGTATGGAAGCTATCGCATACGAAAAGGGCGAAAACCGTAATATTCGTCCTTTTAGTATTGGCGATGCTCATCTATATACCGCACTTTTTATTCGCCGGCGTTAGGGTGATCGAACCTCGGGGTCCCACATGCACGATGATTAAGAAATGGGAACACGAAATGCACGTTTTTAACATTTTCGATACGATAGTAACGTACGTCATACCGGTCGTCGGTATCGCGGTCTTAAACGTCTTCATCAGCCGAAACATGTGGATCATGGCGAAAGTACGGAGAAGACTCATCGACCAAGGTTCGGTGCCTTCGCGCGAGGAGGGCGTCTTGAAGTACAAGAAGAAATCGACACCCATCCATCAGTACAAAATAACTAAGATGCTGCTCGTAGTGTCGACAACTTGCTTATGTTTGGATTTACCGAGCTATATAATGAGGCTGTTAGCCGGCTTCATCGAAGTAAGTTTAATGTGATGCTAAACGTGTTGTATTGTAACGATCCTCGCCTATATTAAGATTTAAGTAATTTAAGTAATTCGCAAATTCGTCCGGTTCTTTCCGCCGTTAAAATTTTGGCATGGCGATTCGGGCGGTGTTTAATAACATTCGCAACAAATTTACACCGTTAATAGTTTCTTGAAAGCATTCATCGGGCAAACAACGTCAAAGCAACGAAACTGGAGGCGACTGTGTAACGTAAATTTGACTGCGATCCAATCGACTTGGGCATTGGTTATCTGATCATTTAAAAGAAAGTCTACCGTTTTATGGGCGATAACTCGCCTAATATAACCGAATTGAACGCGCCTATGTGTAAGTTACGCTTTTAAATATTTTCGTAATTAAATCTGGAAGATATACGGCCCTGTTTAATGGATAAATCGGTGTCGGTGACGTGAAAAAATGTTATGCGCACGGTAACAAAATAGTTATCAAAATAAATAAGTGCTGAAGATATTTTGATAATAAAGAAACTTAAGAGTGTTCGATACCTTTCTTCAAGATCGGTTAAATTTACTTTTTTTATTCGTTGCAAAACTATTTTGAAAATTGTATATCTGACCTTTAAAAGTAGTGTGTGTAACGATAAAATACTAGCTTTTTCAATGTTAAAAGCTTCTACAACTTTAATTCTTTGTCAATCATAAGTGAAGAACCAGTAAGTTTACGGGCTCGAAATTTTGCATACCGTGTATTCGTTACGGTAGCTAAGACTTATCACCGAGCTTTTTGTAAATTCCTCTGTTATCGTTACTTTCTTCAAGTCCAAAAATGATGGTAAGCCCATGGTCATTTTTGTATTCCTTGATTGAGGTTAAATTCAACAACAAACAAGGAATTTACGAAATAGCTCGCTAATAAGACGTAGCCATCGTAACGAACACACGGTATGCAAAATTTCGAGCCCTTAAACTTAATGGTTCTTCACTTATGATTGAAAAAATTAAAGCTCTAGAAGCACTTTAACATTGTAAAAAAACTGGTATTTTATCGTTACACACACTACTTTTAAAGGATAGATTTTTCAAAATAGTTTTGGAACCAATAAAAAAATTTAAGTGTAAACGACCTCGAAAAAACGTGCCGAACACCCTTAATCCTAAGAATTACTGTGGTATAAGACTTTATTTTATTACCCATAACTGAGAAAAATGAAACTATAAAATACATAGTTCACCTGCAAGTGGCATTCAATATGAGTTCAAATATCTTTCGTGCACAGATATCATTGAAGATGCTATTAACAATACCGCCTAATTCTCTTAAAAGTTCCTCATCATCATCACGACAGTCAAATGGCGCGAAAGATAATTTCATACACGTATCAAACACTTAACACATCGCTCAATAAGTTCGTAGGATGACTAATAAAACAACAACTTTTAGGCAAAATTCCACTTTACTCTAATCAACATCCTTTTCAAGAGTGATACATTCTTTCCAACGCTTCCCTAACATTTCGATGCCTTTTCTGTAGAATTTTGCTGTTCACCCACTGTCAGCTGAATGCCGATTTGACTCTGTAATGTAATGATGAATCCATGTTTCATGCATTGTCACATACGGCATGAAAAAGAATTATTGCGCTGAAACAGCTTCAAACAACGCTCTGAATCGTGGACGCGTTGTTGTTTCTTATCGACTGTGAGCAAAGGCGGCACCCATTTCGAACGGGGCTCTCTCACGCTCAAATGTTCATGCAAAATGGTAAATACATTGCCTTCTACTATCTTTAAGGTGTCAGCTATCTCACGCAACTTCAATTTACGATTGGTCAAAACCATTTTGGGAACTTTTTTATGTTTATTATTATGACTGTTTGTATGTTTTCGGTGTTTGTATAGTCGTGTTTAATCAACAAACCACTTCTTTATCATTTGTCTCAATGGAGCAGAGTGCGAATAACAGTTGTTAAGCCATTGCTTTGCTTGAACCGGTTTTCCCCCTTTAAAAAGCAATGCTTTATCAACGAAATTCAGATTGTTCCATTGTTTTAGAAATTACAAAAATAGCGTCACTAAAACCACTGTAACTTAACTGAATTAAACGTCAGATTGTCATAAAATTTTGACACGTATCGTTTGAAGTTTAGTACTTTATTATTCAATGATCATCGATAAGTTATCAATGAATAATAAAATTCGTAGAAGTGACGGCGTGAGTCCAGTTTACCCTACTTAATGATACACGTCATCCACTCTTTTATCAAACCTTAGTGCTGTGTTATTTAAAACGTTGTTGACCTTCGTTAAACGGCGTGGGTACAGTTGTAACTTTTGCGTTTTTAAATTGCGATATTTTTTCCCTAAGCCAGTAAGAACTGAAAGTTCGTGATATCTCAAAATGTTTGGTCTAGTTTATACAAGTCAAATTTCAGAAAAATATCTCCCCCTCTCCCGGATACAAAAGGCAGTTACCTTTGTATCTATCACCGGCAGCATACATAAAATTGTACCATTTACGAGAGCGCCTTTTAAATTAGAAAAACTAGGAAAGAAAAAAAGTTTATGGAACAAACCGTTATTGCTTTTCAAAATATTTTCCTTGTAAGTGTTATAAACTTTTGCATGCTCTCAAGGCAATTACCGAAACACTTTTTCCACTCAGAAATTGGTATCTGAGGAATATGGTTTTTGAAGGCTTTACCCGCTTCTTTGTTGAAAGTAAAATTTTGACGCTACCCTCAATATTTATTCTGGAGTGTCTTCTCTATGTCAAAGATAACTTTGAGAGAATTTGCTACAAATGGACAATACCACAAGTACGGAACGAGAGCGTGCGATTTGTTGAGACTAAACTAGGGTGGGTGCATCAGTCTCGGAATTGACGTCCAGTCTCCGAGCCGAATATATATTTTTCAATATAATTATTATATTGTTCAAAAATCCACGTTTCCCGCTATAAGTAGCAACCTCATCATGTACAGATAGCGTTGTGAGCAAATACGTTCGATTGTTATTGTAAGTGCTGAGAAAAAGTAAAAACAAGTAAAAAACGGAAAAGTGTTCGGAACATGTTTGCGAAAGTAAGTACCGAACATACGACGACTTTCGTTAAAACTATGATTTTCTCGTAAATAAGCCGCTTACGATAAGTATTTTTCGTTTCTCATTAGTCTAAGGAGTATTGCAAATGGGTCAGTTGGCATTTCAACACACATAACCAAAAATGCAATTTATAAAGAAGAGTTCCACCATTTAATCAGTTCAAAAGTGCATTCGTCAGTGTCGAAACAGCTTTTTATCGCGAGTTTCCCCACATTTGTACCTCTTGCGTTCCGTTGAATTTCTATTTTTTAGAATAAATGTTTGCAGCAAAAACAAAAGGTTTTATGATGACTTCTATTACAATGACTCATATCCATATTTTGGGTAAAATATTGATTCACAATTATTCAATAAGACATTATTATTGTCTTGAAAAATATGATAATTATTTTATGATATCTCAACTGTAACTCTAACCAAATTTATTATGCTTCTGATCAAATTATTCATAAATAATTATAAAAAAGTTACTTTAACTTTTGCTGGGAAAAATGTTATAGTGAAATTTTGACTGACTAAGAAAAAATGTGTATCAGATCGTTTAGTTCGCATTAAAAGGTAAAACATAAATAACATCCTAATGTCCTCTTTTTAAAGTTTGGAGTTTTAAGCGAAGACAAAGCAGAAGGAGGTTAGACAAATCATCAATCCCTTTCAACATTTATTGACCACCAAACACAGCAAATTATGTCAGATGACATATTGACTTTGCCAAGGTTTTCAAACAGGCTGGATAAATTCCAAGAACGCAATTGTTTTTGAACATGAAACAAATGAGTGGCTCGGTGATGCATCTCCTGCAGTTCGAATCGAAACGGACCATTCTGGAACTAAAAGTGATTCTAACCCAAATAATTCATTTCCCAACGTCGAAATTCATAAATTTTCTACAACAGAAGACATTTTAATACTGGCCGTGGACGATATCTTTGATTTTTCAAAGAACATGCACGCAGAAAAATTATTCGCAACCGATGTTGGAATCGAGAAACACAACGATATAAACAATGAAATAGAAGAAATCGCGATCGAAGATCTTCCTGCAATGAAACACGTGGATAAAGAAAGGCGAAAACGTCCAGAAAACAAACAGTACACAAATGTGACAGCAATTGAAAAGAAATTTACCGAACAATTGTGGCAAGAACATTTGCACTGGCCAAAAATAGACAAAAATAAATTTGCAAAGGTAAAGTCAGTGCCGAAAAGCTATCATTCGCTATAACTTCAGAAAATTGGAGAAATATTCAATTAAAGAAAGAAGAGCAAATACTTCAGAAACAGAGGGAAATTTTGCGAAAACGACAAATTCGGGAAACGGCAGAAAAAATTAAAGAAGAAACTCTTGCAAGAAAGGCGAAACAAAAATAAGAAAAGACCTCAAGACATGGAAGATATCAAGGACACACCGAAAAGAAAATATGTTAAAAACGTTGATTAATATGAATTATTTATTTTCATAGATTATTTTCTTCATTCAATGATTGACGCAGGTATGAATTTTCATATGCCAGTCGTAAACGATGATAATTCGAACATTCCACGGCGCTAAAATGTTCCGAGATTGATGCATTCACCCTACTATAGATTTCCTGAAAACCCAACAGGGCCCAATTATTAGGCAGTAAAATTTTACAACGTACTTGATCAGATCAAATTGTTGCTTCGCGTACCGTTTGAATTGAAAACTAAGCGAATACTTCCTTGCTCTTGTACCGTGGGTGGTGTTCTCTGTGGATGATGTCGTACGTTAACACAGTGATATCAATAATATTGTAGAAAAAATTCCACAGGCCAACGTAATGTTACACAACATCGATAACGTCGACTTCGCCGTTGGTGTTGTTGCAGTATTTGATTACCTCTGGCTTGACTGCTAATGTCTCTTCGACCCAAGTGCAAAGAATGGCAAAACCACGACTGACTTGTTTTTCTTTGGCACATAGGAAAAGACAGTTGCATCATGATTTTAAACAAAAGTGGTCGAGTTTACAGGCCCTTCTTGACCAAGCATCATATTTCTTAACATGGTAGTCGCGCCCCTCATCTATGACAACGTTGTCTAGAGAATTAGTTAGATTGACGTCGTATTTATTTGTTAAACTTATTCGGACTTCCTTGACTAATGCTTTGGCCTTGCACAATAATATTTCTCCAGAAAATAAAAAGATGTCTTCGCTATAGCACACGAGGTGGTTGATGATTTTATACATGAGTTTAGGAGACCAACTGACAAGGAACATCGAAAGAGTAGGTCTTTGGACATGTAAGATAATGATCATCATATTTTAGATGAGAAGAAAAAGCAAAACTTGCCGAATCTGCTTGTAAAAGAGTCATACTGTTTGTTCACAGTCAATTCTTTGAATGAGATGCTTCAAAATGTGTGCAGGAAATCACAAAGAACACACTAACACATATAAACATCCCATTCACAAAAGATATCAGATTTCCGTCACGTCCACCCTCATTGCGATTTGGGCGATTTTAATTGTTCTCTCTACAATTCCGGTCGGAGCTATTCCGATAGTAAGTGTTTGACCTTACTGCATTTTTCGACTTCCCTAGGACTACGACAACTTAACTACGTAACTAATTCTAATGGAAGACTCCTTGATCTGTTTTTCTCTAATTTAGATAATACAGTTGAGCTTATTCGTGACTCCTCTCCTTTGGTTGCGGAGGATCCACACCATCCTGCTCTTTATATTACATTAGTGTTTAATACTATTACTGAGAATGTTAATTTTCCATCCAGTACGAATCCACGTTACAACTTTCGGTGTGCTAACTTTACACAATTATATAACGATTTGGCTAATACTGATTGGTCTTTTCTTGAATCTCACACCGATGTAAATGCTGCTGTGTCGGCATTGTATGCGACGATATATCCTATCGTGGACTCCTCGGTTACAAAGATCAGGTCTTCTAAACGCAATTATCCTCCTTGGTACACTACTAAAATAATCCAGTTACTGAAACTTAAACAGCACTTCTTTAGATTGTGGAAGAAAAGTAAGGCTCATCATCATCGCTTGGAATTCAATAGATTGAGGTCGTCCACTAAGCATGAAATTAGACTGGCTTATAATGTTTACCAGTCTCATATTGAGGCTCAGGCTGTTCGTGAACCCGCTGTATTTTGGAAGTTTGTTAATGGAAGGAAGGGAGGCACACGTATTCCAGGGTCCATGGTGCATGATAATAACGATATTACTACGCCTCAAGGAATTGTGGACGCCTTCGCGGATATTTTCTCCTCTGCGTTCCGTCCTGTATCGACGCTCACTCCTAATACATATAACGATAGTTATCCTATTTCCTTATATCCCGTTACATCTGACGATGTACTGCGAAGTATTCGCAAACTTAAACCGAACTTAACATCGGGCCATGACGGCCTTCCGGGTTTCTTCGTCAGGGATTGTGGCATTGTGTTTTTCCGAACCGTTGGCAACTATTTTTAATTTGGCCATTGCATCGTTTACCTTTCCTGAGGTTTGGAAGGTTGGCAGAGTTATTCCCGTACACAAGAATGGTGATCGCTCGAATATCCATAACTATAGACCTATAAACATCCTGAGTAATTTTGCCAAAGTATTTGAATCCTTGATTTATCACCAAACTGCAACATTCACTAAACACCTTCTATCCACTCATCAGCATGGCTTTGTTCACGGACGATCCATCACAACCAATTTATTTATTATAACACAATTTATTAGTAGAGCTATTGATGATCGACGGCAAGTTGATGTGATTTATACAGATTTCACTGAAGTCTTTGATTCAATTGACCATTCATTACTTTTGGCTAAATTAGACACCTTCGGATTTTCCCCATCTTTGGTGAAACTTATATCCTCCTACTTGAGTCATCGTTCTTGTTATGTGTGTTTTAATGGCTTTCACTCGTTTCATTCTACTCCTACATCTGGTGTGCCTCAGGGTTCTAACCTAGGGCCTCTGCTATTTAATCTCTTCATTAATGATCTCTTAACCTTGTTGGACTGTGACATTTTGGCTTATGCCGACGATTTAAAGATTTTTGTGGAGATTGGTAGTGATGCAGACTGTATCAAACTGCAGAACAATTTACAGTTGGTGTACGGATGGTGCAGTGATAATAAATTACTTTTAAATGTAAATAAATGTGCTGTGGTCACATATTCTAAGGCTTCCAACCCCATTATTTAGAATTACCATGTTGACAGTCTAGACATTCCACGTAAAACACAAGTGAAAGACTTAGGAATCCTATTTGATAGTTCTCTACAATTCACTGACCACATTTACGCTATATGCTCTGCTGTCACGAAATCCTTGGGTTCTTTGATTCGCACCTGCCGGCAATTTAAAAATCCGTCGACCTTGAAGGCTTTGTTCTGTGCCTTTGTTAGATCGAAACTAGAATTTTATTCTGTTGTCTGGTATCCTTTTTATATATACCAACAGATGACACTTGAAAAGGTTCAGAAGCGCTTCCTCAAATACTTGAGTTACAGATGTGACGGCTATTATCCGCCTCGTGGCGTCGACTATAACTCTCTTCTTGATAGACATGGTTTTCAGTCATTGACGGCTCGAAGAGAGAAGGCCAGTCTAACTTTCCTGGTTAAACTAATTAACAACTATATCGACTCTCCAGCACTGTTATCTCAAGTCAATTTCGCCGTGCCTACTCATAACACACGATCTTCAGATGCATTTTTTGTACCTAGGGGCAGAACAAATATTTGGAAAAAGACTCCATTGTGTCATATGATGAGCAATGGTAATAGACTCGATCTTGACCCGTTTGGATAATCTTATTGTTATTATTTTTGTTAATATATAGACATATATATATAGTTATTGTTTCTGTAAAGGACTAATATTTTTGTTTTGATTTCTGTATCGTATATGTATGTAATATTTTTCACATTGTCAACTTTTTATGTTGAGAACATATGTAATAATTTTTTCTTTTTTTCTCTTTATTTTGAATTATCCTATAAATTGGAATTTTTATTCTGTTGGATAATAAAGATTATTATTATTATTATTATTATTATTGCTCTTGGGTAATGCCAAGATCGGAAACATCTACCCTTTCACTGAACAATCTTATGTATTGAAAATGCAAAATTAACATGAGCGAGTCCAAATACCCACAAATAGTAGAAATCGGAGAACTTCTCTTCTTCAAATCTTATGATCCGCCATGTTGTGAAATCTAAATGAGGTGGGAATTTTTCGACGATAATTAACACGTTCATTGCCGAAGTTACGGTCATCGGCTTCTGACGAGAATATCCAATGATACATCGTGTATGTCATGGGCGGCAAAAGTGTGAAGAAACCCTAAATTTGCCTTATAAAAAGACTTCCGCATAATTTTTCAGTCAGTAAGTGGAAATTTGGATTTTGGTTTTTGTTTTAAGCGCCATCCTCAGTCCAGACCGTTTTCCAAACCCCCGAAAACCTATTTTCATGTAATTTGCTACATTTTTTCAATATTTGGACCGCCAGATTGGTACGCCATCTTGAATTTTGAGTATAAATACAAAATTTCTTTTCTATGTTGAGCATGTCTCGGCGCGATGCTCCAAATTAGTACTATCCCAGACAGTATCGTCGCCAGTTTCACGGTGGCCTCTAAGTTAATAAAGACAAATCAAAATTTAAAAAAAAATGCACATAAAGAAACTGATCTCTAAGTCCACACATCGCGATACAAATTAACACGTTGACTGCCGTGTCACCCGTATTCGGGTGACAGCAAATGTTCTCCTCAGGCCACGTCACCCGTATTCGGGTGACAGCAAGAGTTCTCATCGGGCCGTTTCCCCTTACATCTGTGACTCCTTCCAAAGGATTTCCGAACATATTTAGATAAATATTTGACACGGCAAATATTACAACTGCTCGTGCAGAGTGATAACGTGATAAGTGAGGATCGTAGCAGATATCAGGGTGAGAGTACCGAAAGAAATGTAAACAGACATGCGGTAGCAGTACACGCATCTTACAGTGGTACGGGTGGCCTGACGGGGATTTTGTTGTAAACACGCGTGGCAGTCAACGTGTTAAAGATTACTTATGAAAATTCACACATAACACATGGGACAGGTAGGTAGGCAGAAATCTAAGTTAACCACGCGACAATCTTTCAAATATAGAATACTTATTCCAATTTGTGAAGATGACTCAAATTTACAGAAATAGTCGAGACGAATTTGAATTCGTACACATAGAACGAAAAGTTTTCCCTAATACTAATGCAAAACGTTTAAAAATTAAGATAAATCTTAACTGGAAAATTTCACGTATTCCATTCTACATAAAAAATATGCAGCAGCGGTCTAGTCATTAACGCAAAAAAATATATATTGCCAAATTTAATCCGAAATAATATTTAGTATATCCTGTACATTTGAGTTTAATTTAAGGAACTTTAATAACCGACTCTGGAATTAGGACTTTCTGACGCGTACAGCAAACTGTTTTCCTTTTCATTCTGCGTGGTACGTACGTTGAAAGCTATATATACGCCAGAGTAAATAAATAAATAACTTACAACACTCATGTTTACACGAAAAAAAAATGTTTAGGGCGATCTATAACAGCAAATGATCAATAGAGAGAAATATTATCAAAAAAAAAAACGGCTATAAAATTTTGCTGCATACACTGTACACAGCAACACTACAGCTGTAATAACTTTAACCATTAATTTTTAATAAAAAAGAAAGAAAACGATTTTTGTTACATCGCTCAAATTCTTGGTCCTCAAATACGCACTTTTAGACTAGTGCTAATAGGCCAAATGAGAAAAGCAGTTTCGTGCCGAAGGGCGTAATACAATTCATTTATCTATTTAATCGAGATTCCTTATGCTTTTCGGTGTTGGACTATTAGACATTCATATCTGCATTAGTATTCGTATCAATATTGTACATTATATTTCTAAATACACTTGTGTTATAGATACTTTCCCTCTCTTTGTACCTATAAGCTTTACAATTTCTATTATCAATTATCACGCTTCGGCTTGATTAATAATGATAATATATTTCACACAATTCTCTAAACTGTCATTCTCCATCACTACTGTTACTCAACTACTTTGATCTTCGTTCTATATGTCTACCTTTTCAAAATGTCCTAATACATATTTAATACAATATTTAATATCCTAACACTCGGCCAACCTACTTAACTTGTCCTCAAGTTAAATGTCTACTATATAACTACACATAGTCTTTCAAATAAGACGGCACTTTTCTGGTTCTCTTGGGTTTTTCTTCTCGTAATGGCTCCTCACTTTCTGGATGTTGACCTTCGCTCGTCAGCTCGTGGTCATCTTCGAACTTTGCTTGCTCTTCTCCATCGTGCTTTACTTGGTCTTCTTCACTTCCTTCGTCTGTCTCTTCTTCTTCTTCACTTTCGCCCTCAGCTTGTCCTTCCTCAGCACCTTTTTCACCCACTTCTTTTTCTTCTCCCTCTTCCTCCTCCTTCTGGTTCCTCAACGGGCGATTCCGGACCTTCACTCTCCCCTTCGCCAAGAGGAAATTCGCTTTCGCCTTCCTCGGGAATCTCTTCTTCACCCTCCCATGCAGGAGGAGGGGGAATTCCTGTAATCGGGCCTTCTTCGCCTTCCTCCAATACACCTTCTCCGGCTTTTTCCTCGAGAATCTTCTCGAGTGGCTTTTCGATTTCGCCTTCACTTTCACCTTCGCCTTCTTCTTACACTTCTTCTTCGCCTTCATCTTTCCATCCTTCGATTTCGCCTTCGCCACCCGGATATTCTTCTTGACAAGCAGAACAGGACTTGGATAAGGAGAAATCGTTTCTGTTACTAATCCTGCACTTTTCCATTCCCGTACTATTTCTCTAACCTTTTCTCTTTCTTTTGCATTCACTCTATATGGCTTACTCGTTACTGGTATCCTTCAAGGTTTCTCTCTTATATCCATCTCAATTATAGCGGTCTTTCCTAACTCCTGTATATTTTGTGCTATTCAGTCTCTAAATCTGTTTATTACGTTTACTAATTCAGACTTATGTTGATGTGATATATTCTCAGTCACTAAATCTTTATCTTCAATTGCTGCACTTGCTTTCATGGTACATTCAGCACTGCCGCTGTCTATCATTGCTACATAATTCTTACTTCCAATTTCTACCTCTTTCATATACTTTTCGAAACCTCGTTCTTCTACTTATATTACAGTTATTTCTCTATTCCTCCCTTCTTTATGTAAACAATTCCTAGCTATGTGCCCTTCTTCTGAACATTTATAGCAAGTTATTGTTTTTCTTGGTTCTAGACAATCTTTGGCAATATGTCCCAGCTTTTTGCAGTTGTAACATTTTGCTATCCTATATCTAATAGTCATATTTTCTCTATTTCTACTTTCTTTTTCTACTATTTCTGATTTTACTCTATTTTCATCCTTATCATTTACTTTTCTCTTACCTTGTTCCTTTTGACTCTCAATTCTCCCTAATCTTGCAGACATTATTCGTTCATATCTTAAAATATCATGATACAGCTCATCAACATCTCCTTGGTCTCGTGACATAACCAATGAACTGAGTTCATCCAATTACTACTTGTTCTTTTATTTCCTCAAATGATAACTTCAGTTCTTGACAATATTTAATCTTTTCATGGAAATATATACTTATATTTTGTTTGGGACCCTGAGTTCTTAGTTGCATCTTCTTCCAGCATTCGGTTAAACTTCTTTCTTGACAAAATGTTTTTCTAAATTGATTCTGAAATTCAGTCCAATCCTTTATTTCATATTGTCTCGCTTCCAACCAATGCTTTGCTGCACCAATCACGTGCATTTGAGCTGTTTCTAAGGTAAATGATTCTGGCCATGCATGTAGTCGAGCAGAACTTATGATATTTTCCAGCCATATTTTCGCCTGTCTCACCAGAAAATGCATTTATACTTTTCGACAGATCGGGCATAATACTATAATTTTTAACATTTTGATTCGACTGTATTTGTAACATTTGTAAGATACTGGCATTTTGTTGTAACAATGCGTTTATCGTGAATAACATATGTGTCGATTTTGATGGTGTTGAATCGGTACTTACAGTAGCATTTTTCTCGAAATTTTCAAATTCATTTAAATCCGCCGTTAAATTGTCTCTTCTAGACTCCCCCATTTTGTTTCTTACTCGTACGTGTTGTCGTTCCAATACTAACTGCTGCTAGTCTATTTTATTTTCGAAATGTCCTAATACATGTTTAATACAATATTAAATATCCAAACACTTGCTTAACAATCACTTGTCATGAATTCCGTTTTTGTCTACTTTTTCTCTTCCATGCTATTCTGTTTTGAGCCAATTCTACTCATCTTCTTCGCGATCTTCCTACATTGTTTTTTCCTGGTACACTGGCCGCAAATGTTTCCTAGACTAATCCTTCGTCATTCGTTCTGTGTAGGTGTCCGAGCCAGCTCAGCTGTCTTACTTCTATGACCTTTTCTATCTGCACTATATTTAGGTCTTCCATTACTACTGTGTTTCTCATCCTATCTCTTCTAGTGATCCCTCTTATTCTCCTGAGAAGTCTCACCGAAATTGCGTTAATTTTACTCTTATTTCTTTCGTTTAACGTCCATGATTCATTTTCCGTATATTAGTGATGGTCTGACAACTTTCTGATATACTTGCCTTTTGGTCTCTTTATGAATTCCTTTCATCCCAAAAAAGGTAGTTTTGATCATGTCATGGAGTCTTCCCACTTTTCCTGTTCTCTCTGATATTTCCTCGTTTACTTTACCATTGTACTCTATTATTGTTCCCAGTTTTCTGTAGCTTTTGACCTGTTCTAGTAATTGCCCATTAATTTTTATTTTATGTTCCTTAAACCTCATTCGCCATTATCATCGTTTTACTTTTGCTTATATTTATTTCCATTACACTTAAGTTGTTTTTGGTATTCGTTAATAGGTTAATGTGCTCATTTGTGAATTCAGAAATTCTTTTGAGATTCAGCTCATTAATAAATGATTTACTTATGGGAACTCGCCTATTGTAACAGGCCTTTGCGTAATATTCTGCGGGACATTTCCGGGATGAACAACTTTTCTAATAATACTACATCACATCGGTAAACAACACACAATTGTTTCATAATAAATTCGGTACAGCTTTTTCCATACAATTAAATCGCTTCAGAAAAGTGAGTAGGTAGTTTAGTTTAATTCACGCAGATATGTTATTTCTTAAACATTGCAAAAAAAAAGTTGGCATGTGTGGTTTACGCACGCCTGAAGTGAATACCCATTAATTGTCGTATTTCTTGCTGTGAGGTCATCGCGTTTTCGTTCCACGTGTTTTTTGATACTTTGGAAATCAGTAGGATTAAGTTGTAGAAAATCTCTTTTCGGATTTTTATGTATAACGTTATTTATACGTTAAATTAGGATGATTCGGAAGTCATTATGATTAGGGTGTATAAAATCTTTTTCGGAGGTTTAATGTTCGTTTAATTCTATTCTTTCTTAACGCCCCTCGCTCGCACATCGCTTCAAAAATTATTATGTTCTAAATTAGACGAAATTCAGTGTACAGATGTTTTCGAAGGTGTAGAATACGACTTTGACGTCAAAACTGGTGATATTTGTTTCGTTTGGGTACTAGAGCGTACCAGAGCGATTCGTCCAGAACCACTTTCCACTTTTTCATTGAATATTTCCTCAACGAACCGTCTCTCGTACCCGAAATTATTTTATCCCTAATCTGTACGAAAAGAGCTTTAATTTGATGTGTAATAAGTCGTACTTCCTACCATTTCGATTTTCTTAAAAATTTCAAGGGGTACCCCTTTGAAACTTCAGAAAAAAATTAATATGTTCTAAATTAGACGAAATTCTCTGTACAGATGTTTCCGAAGGTGTAGAATACGACTTTGACGTCAAAACTCCTGAAATTTACTTCGTTTGGCTGTTAGAGCGTACCAGAGCGATTCGTCAAGTACCACTTTTCCATTTCTCATTGAATATTTCCTCAACGAACCGTCGCTCGTACCCGAAATTATTTTATCCGTAATCTGCACTAGAAAAGCTTTAATTTGACGTGTAATAATTCGTACTTCCGATCATTTCGATTTTTCAACCCCTTTGAAACTTTGAAAAAATTAATATGTTCTAAATTAGACGAAATTCTGTGCGCAGATGTTTTAGAAGGTGTAGAACACGATTTTGACGAAAAACACAAAATGTCGGCGAGTAAAAAAATAAAGTAAACTAATGCATTACCGAAAATAACCCGTTAAATAGGGGAATTACCTGTTTAACCGCCACATAATGCACGTGTAAGGTGACTAATGTGATGTGCCCGATATCAATTCTTTAATTTTTTTAAATAAAAATATTTCGTACATATAGTTGCAGTTTATAAATAATGTATATTTAAATGAATTTATATCCTTGAAAAAATCATTATTGCAATAGAAATTAGAAATTTATGGAGTGTACGAAGAGTTTCGTGACCGATTATACTTAGGTACAATTGCGTCATTTACGGACTGAAATCTTTTTCATCGGAAAAATAACGCTTTCTTCGAAATTCTGACCATAATTAATATATATAATATAATAATAAATAATAATAAAGAGTGAGCATGTCTGTTTGTGCTCCTATAATAAACAGATTCCTTTGGCAGCGACGTGATACCTTACTTCATTCTCCTTTATTCTTGGATTGTTTCTCGTGGACCAGGAAACTTCGTACGAATTGCAGCACGTCCGGCAATTCCGAAGGGATTCTCTCTTATTATACTGGATTAGATTATCTTGTTCTGGGGTGGAAATTCACCTTAAGCCAAAACCCCGTTTTTGCTCTAAACTCTCTTCATTTCCACACCTTGTGTGTTTATTTACGTTGCACTCCCGTGCTACTTCTTTATAATAATAGATAATACATACTTTGTCTACTGTTGTGAGTTTCATGGCTATTTTATTCCAATTATTAGCCAAAAATGACAAACTAACAAATTAATTCTTGACAATTAATGTCATATCCGAACAGAAATGAAAAATTATGTTGATCCCAAAAAATTCAACCAAAACCGTCTATCAATGAAACACACAATTATTAACTTCCAAACCTGTGGAAATTGCTTGAATTTTAAATGAATTTTTCCGGTTACAATGTTCTACTTCGACTGTTGAAACTGCATGAAGAGACGAGCCATACACTTGTTTAAAAAGTATACGAGGGTAGATTGACAAGTTTCCGGAATTGTTGCCCGGCGGTTGCTATTTTTCCAAATAATTTATGCCGTTGTGTTAGCAACTCTTTCATATCAATTGACTGCAAATGTTAAATCGATTTGTCAAATACTCTGGTTTTGGCAATCATTTATCTTTGTGTTTTTAATTATGGATAAAAACGAAGTTCGACGGGCCATCAAATTTTTCTATTTGGAAAGGGAAACCGCAACAGACAACAAATAAAGGTTAGGTGCCAAGGATGCATCACCTTCATCACCTCGCACGCATACAAGTGATGAACTACGTTCAGGACGTCTGAAAACGACTACCAGAAATTATGGAAAAATTCAAGTTCACAAATTTCTAAGTAGCTGCTTGATACTCTTTCTGCACAACAGAAAAGATGATAACTATGTTTCCATATGTGTTTTCAGTGGATCTGCCTGTAGCCCAGGTTAAGGGCTTGCCTATTCCTGTCTGTAACTTGTACGACAGTTCATCGGATTCAACAACACCCAATGGTTCAGAAGATTCTGAACCTATAGAAGAGTACTGCTCTCCAGTTCAATACACTTTGCGTCATCAAATAGAACAAAGGAAACTGAACGATTTGGTCTACGATCTAAAACTTCCTAAACAATAATATGAACTCATGGGACCGAGATTGCTACAATGGATCCTTCTAAGTCCAGGGACGAAAATATACAGTTTTAGATTAAGAAGTAGCTCTCTCGTTACATGTTTCGACAGGCAAATTTCAATGTGTGGATGCAGAGATGTCAATGGTTTAATCAAGCAGTTAGTTGTATAACCCACAGGGATAGCCACTATTTATTGATTCCTGGATAAAGAAAGGTCAGGTCTTCAGTCAGTTGAAACACACATTTCTCAATTAACTGGAGCAAAGCGGAAAGAAGGCATATTTGTTGGGTTAACAAATCAGAAGAGGTTTCAAGATCTAACTGTCGATGGTAAGCTCACAAATCCCAAATTAGTAGTTTGGTCTTCTTTCAAAGCAATTGGTAGCGGTTTTCTGGGCAAAAGAAAAGATAATGGCTACGTTTCTCAAAATTCATTTTTTATATTCACACGCTGATTCCTTCCCCGCAAATTTGGGCGGCGTAAGCGATGAGCAGGGTGAGCACTTTCACTAGGACATCCTTACCTCTTCTTCTTCCTTATGCTTCCTTATACCCATTAGCTGAGCATCGACGTCCAAACAAAATAAAATTTAAATTTAAACTACTATGTCAATGTTCGCTAGTAGATTTTCTTTTAAATTATTCTGTCTAACTAAGTACTGTGATATCATAGGGAAAAACTAATTTTTCGATTGAATTCGGCAACTCAAAATTAGGGAAATCCGCATATTTATTGCGAGGGTAGATTGACAAGTTTCCGGAATCTCTACTAGGTGGTTGCTATTTTTCCAAATACTTTATGTCGTAGTGTTGGCAACTCGTTCATATTAATTGACTGCATATGTTAAATCGATCTGTCAAATAGTCTGGTTTTCACAAGCATTTAAGTCTAGCAAACGCAAAACAGTTTGAGCGGTTATCAAATTTTTCTATTCGAAAGGGAAAACCGCAACGGAATTCAATTCAAGGTTAGATGTCGTTGTTGAAGGTTCATCACCTTCATTTTCCACCGTGGGTTTTTGGGTTTCGAAATTTAAACGCGGCCACACGCATACAAGGGATAAACCACGTTCAGGACGTCCGAAAAGGGCTACCACGCCAGAAATTGTGGAAAAAGTCAATGACATGGTGCTGGAAGATCGCCGAATAAAAGTGCGTGAAATTGAGGAACCCGTGGGCATCTATCATGAACGAGTAGTTCGAATTTTACACAATGAATTGGGTTTAAAAAAGATTTCTGTAAGATAGGTGCCGCATTTGCTCAATTTGGAGTAAAAACGCATTCAAGCTCGAACCTCAGCCGATTACTTAGAAGTGTTTACGAGGAATCCAACGAATTTCAAGAGACGATTTATCACAATGGATGAGACCTGGATTCATCACTATTCACCAGAAACAAAAATGCAACCAGTGAACTGCACGCGCCGAATCGGTTCCGAAATAGGCAAAGACAATTTACTCGACTGGAAATTTGCTAGTAAAACAAACAAAAGCACACCTAATTTTATGTTCTTCGAGTCGCTGATTTTCGTTGTCAGAATTTTAAAATTTAAAATGGCGGACTAAAAACATAAAGTCGTCTTCGTTTTTTATATTTATGGTATTTATGGATTTTGGGAGCCGCTGATTACGAATCCGGTGTTAGTTTTCCCGAATTCAAAAAGGCGGACCAAAAACAAAATCGTCTCCATCTATTACGAAAACTGGTTACGAATTCCCTATTAGTTTCTCAAAGTTCAAAATAGCCAATCCAAGATGGCGGACCAAAGACAACCATTTTCGTTACTTCTATGAAAAGGTGCTAGGTTTTTCCTGTGCAAAAAAGCATACATTTTTGATCAAATTCCCAAAATTCAAGGCGACGGAGTCAATATGACTAACCAAAATATCAATGAATCATTATTTCACAAAAATAACTATTTGGTTTTAAGACGCAATTTATGAATTCGTTTTCTGATTTTTTATTGTCAAAACAGCAGATTTTTAAATATAAATAATAATAATTTTATTAAACATTACTTTATAAGTGTAATTGAAATACATTTTCTGTATATTGACATGGAATTTGTAACACTCTAAATGAAACATAAAATGATACAAATAAACGTCTATAGTAACTCATTAACTCCGCATTGCTTTATCGTATCCAAGCGTGCCAAAAAAAAAAATTAATATTCATTAAACGTTTCCCCTCCGACAGTAATATGCCATCACGTCACATAAATTAAGGAACGAAATTATGTATCCGCGGGGAAAAATCAACCAGCTCGCCGACGATGTCGTTATAAAATATCGTTGAATGAAATTACCGTTCTGAATCATTTCATCTGGAAATGAAAAATCCCCGGCGGCGCCAGAACGAAAGGAAGCGAAAACGTTAACCTACTATCTCACCGAAATTTCTGATAACAATGGTCAACAGAAATTTTGCATCTAACATGTTATACTGGGTGTACCAAAAGTACGGAGACACTTCAATATTTCGCTGGGAATGACCTATTAAAAATCACAAATTTCAGAGATATATAACTATCAACAAAGGTAACCTTAGATCTGATCATGAAATAGAATTTGGAGATCATTTGAAGGTGAAAAACTAGAACTTCTACAGCTCGGTTAGAGTTAATCGAGAATTCAACAACAGCGAAGCGAGAATGGTAGTGGGAGTTAAAGATAATCTCGTAACTGGTGTATAGTGATTGATAATTTTGTCTAGTGTTTTTCGTAAACGGATACGACGCTCTAACGTCTTCCAAAATATCAAATTTGAAAAATTCATATCTACTAATAGGTCTGCCTAATAAGTTATTGAAATAAGTTAGTTTAGCCCAGCAGCCAGCCAGTGCCTACGACCACACACTTGTGTGTTTATGAAATGCTAATTCGTATCCGCGTTTGTTCTGTCTTTTTTTATTACGTTTTATTCATTAATCGCCTTTTCTTTCTTTGTCATTCCGATTCCCGCGTTATTTGAGTTGACACAAAGGGAATCACTCAGAATCATTAATTATTGTTCGTCGAGTTTACATGTACGAAGAATTTTCAATGTCGTGAAAATAAGTGCGAACAGAGAGGCACGTCTGTTTTTATTGCATTCGTTTAAAGTCATAACGTGCCATTCTGCGTCATGGAATAACATAACCATTTTATTTAGTTGTATTAATCGTAGCTTTTTATTATTTGCTTAATACTTATTTCAATATTTGATTGTATTTGTCTTTAATGTAGGAGTGCTGAACACATTCGAAGTTTTACTTCAGCTGTGTGTGTGTATAGGTATAACGCACCCCATTCCTTTCCTTAGTGGGAACCCCTATTTTTGGCTTCGGAAATCGAACGAGCAGAAACTTTTGCTTTCAAATAAGTATTCGTTTGATGGGTCAAACTGGTTCCACTAAATTCAGCCATTTTGTTACCACCACATGAGTAAAAATCATGCTTCTTCCTTCCTTCTGTTTCAGACGAAGCAAGCACGCACATATCCTTTCTCTGGCTCATCGCCTCTCGCTCGCACATCGTACTCTCTCTCTTGTTTTCTTTGTCATTCACACGCTTGAGAAGTATTCACTTCAAAAATTGTTAGAGGGTACCAGAGCGATCCGTCCAGAACCACTTTTCACTTTCTCATTGAATACTTCCTCAATGAACCCTCTCGTACCCAAAATTATTTTATCCCTAGTCTGCACTAGAAGAGCTGTAATTTGATGTGTAATAAGTCGTTCCTACCATTTCGATTTTCTTCAAAATTTCAAGGGGTACTCCTTTGAAAATTCAGAAAAAAATTAATATGTTCCAAATTAGACAAAATTCTGTGTACAGATGTTTTCGAAGGTGTAGAATACGATTTTAAAGTCAAAACTCGTGAAATTTGCTTCGTTTGGGTGTTAGAGGGTACCAGAGCCATTCGTCCAGAACCACTTTTCACTTTCTCATTGAATATTTCCTCAACAAACCGTCTCTCGTACCCGAAATTATTTTATCCCTAATCTTCACGAGAAGAGCTCAAATTTGATGTGTAATAAGTCGTACTTGCGACGATTTCGACTTTCTTCGAAATTTCAAGGGGAAACTCTCTGTACAAATATTTTCGAAGATGTAGAATACGTCTTTGACGTCAAAACTTGTCGTAGTTTATGCGTGTGTGTCTTTCAAGGAGAAGGCAAGGTAATCGAATTTTTGTAATTTTTGATATTTATGGTACGTGTAGTTTGGACCTTAAATAAGAATATTTTGGAATAGTTCGACGCAACGTTCATAAATTACCGAGATAATCCATGTTGCAGTTTCCCCCACCATTTAAATCCACTGGATATAATACGACTGTCAATTGGACTCGTTGCCTAGTCGATAGCGTTTTGGTGCGATACTCTCGAGATCGCTGGTTCGGGTCTCGTCACGGAACAACCCCATTTCTTCCATTCAAAACGCACCATATACTTTTTCATTCTTCTTCTAATATCAAAAATTATGAACAAACGAAATATATGAACTATATGCAGGAACATTCTTCAAGTACCTCGGTTGATCAACAATATTCATTTTGAATTAACTAGGTTTTTCCAAAAAAAAAAAAAAAAAAAAGACGAACGGAGTCAGGTACGAAATGAAAATTTCTATTATTTTATATCTAGTATGCGACATTTTACGCAGTGTGGCACGAGCCAGAATGGTAGTTATCATAGAAACATGGGAAGCAACATCTTTTTATTATTACCTTATTGTTAAGTTAATTCAAAATGAATATTGTTTATCAACCGATCGTGCATTTTAATGAAGTATTTAAAGAATGTTCCTGCATATAGTTCATATATTTCGTTTGTTCATAATTTTTGATTTGAGAAGAATGAAAAAAACATATGGTGGGTTTTGAATGGAAGAAAAAGAAATGTCCCGTGACGAGACCCGAACCAGCGATCTCGTGACTATCGCACCTGATCGCACCAAGACGCTATCGACTAGGCCACGAGTCCAATTGACAACCGTATTATATCTAGTGGATTTAAATGATGGGTGAAACTTCAACATCGATTATCTCGATAATTTATGAACGTTGCGTCGAACTACTCCAAAATATTCTTATTTGAGGTGCAAACTATACGTACCATAAATATGAAAAATTACAAAAATCCGATTACCTTAGCTTCTCCTTGTTAGTACATATCGTGTATCTAGAAAATGCGATGTCATAGAGAGAAAACGTCTTTTTTCCACTGTATCCAGCAATCCCAAGTTTAGTAGATCAGTATACTTCAAACCAGATACAGAAAAAGAAAGTCGAAATTTGGAAATTAATGTAATTCGCCAGGAATACACCTCGAATGTTTTAATACGCTCACCTTGGCGATCTAAATGAAACACCGAACATTCCACATCAATGGGGAATTATCGTATAATCCCACATCGATTGGAATTCCATTCATCGGAACTATTCAACCGAATTCGAATTTTACAAATGAAAGGGGTGCCAGCGTCGCGAATGATATTAACACGTTAATTCGCATCCCTTCATTATCAGCTTCTATTTTTAAATCTAAACGCAATTCCGAACGTTTCGAATAAATATGAGAGAAAATTTGATTGTCAAAAGAAGTAACCGCATCCAATGATTCTTTTTTTTTTTTGCAATTTCTTAAATATCCGCTCCGACTTTTATGGCTTAAATGTAATTCGAAACGTATACCTGTGTTTAACTTTTTAATAATATACAAGCAATATGCCGCCGCCGTACCGATAAACTTCTGTTCGTTCGCAAATGTTTACATTTCTCTATTTTATTCTGCGAGTAAATTCCATCTTGTTTAAATATAAACATTATCGATTTACGATACAAAGTTTTGTTTATCATTTTCTAGATATAACTGTAACGTGTGTAAGTGCTGAAGTAGTTTTAATGAGGGTGATAGCTGTACGTGCCTATTCGCATTTATAGTCGAATAGATTTAAACGCTGTTTCCTACAGACGTTATACAGTACGGAACCCAAAGTCTGTTCTGCCAATTGTTGCCTGTGTAACTCCTAACAAATTAGGCACATATCGCCGGTCACGTCCCTCGTTAACTAAAGTTACCGCTTCCGCCGCTTCTTTTTCCTCTAACAATAAGTTGCGTGACCGATTCATTCTTTACAATCTAAATTCACCAGATAGAAAGTTTCATAATATCAAATGCAATGAAAACGGTGTCAACGAAAAAAGCTTTATAAAACTGAAGGTGAAATTAAATCGTAATAATTTGAATTCCTCCTCCTCTTGCTCTTATCACTGCTTCAAGCCGTCTGGGCACGCTATTTATGAAGTCGTGAATGGTTTTCTGGGGAAATTCTCCCATTCGACAAGAACGACTTCCTCGAGTTCTCTAAAATTCATAGCAGCAGGTATGTCATGCCTTTTCTATCACTTTAGGGCATCTCATACATGCTCTATGGGTTTCTTATACGGGCTTCATGGCGACCAGTCCATAGATTTAGTATATTCACGAATCGAAGGTTGTCCAGTAGCTCTCTAACAACGTGAAACCAAGCGTTATCCTGCAGAATGTAGTATAGTAATACTTAAATGGTTAATTACCATTAGAAAATTGATCATTTATAACAATTCAATATATTAAATTCACAGTAAATATTGGGGTTATGGATGTTTATGTTCAAATGACATTCGGTTTATTTTTGGGTTCTAGTTATACTGTTTCGATACCACGCACACCACCTTTTAAGCATTTTAATACCCTTCCGGTGTTAACTTCTTTCTTTAAGTCCAGGCAGAGACGTTTAATGGGAGAAAATAAATGTAACTAGAAATAAAATTATTACTTATCATAAAAAGCACCGACTAACAGATAGAAAAGCATTGTAGCTATTTAGACAAATACATTCAACACTTTCACATCACAAGAATTACTAATAACCACTGCATATAAATAATCAAGGATACCTGGACATTAACAATACAGGTTTCTATAACAACGTTACGCCAAGGTTGAACTGAAGTTATGGTGAATTAAAACTTTTCGTTATCTGGACAACGGAGAAATAATGTAGTGCAGTCCTGGTTTACGAAAAAAATAAACAGTTGTTTGGTTGACGACGAAGAAAATTGACAAGATAGATAAGTCAACAAAAAGTTTAAAATATATTTGGACCAAAAGGATTTTAAAGGAAGTACCAGTGAATAAAAGAACCTCACCACACCGGAGAAGAATCCATAGAAAATACAGCCATACCAAAAAGAAGTTAAGAGAGGGAAGAATCCATAGAAAATAGCACTGCATCGAAGAAGGAATTGAAGAGAGGAGGCATAAGAAGAACCATCATCGAATAAAAAAAAATACTCACACACACACAACACTAGGTAATTATCTTTATTTTATGTTAAATTTTCTCAAAATGTATAAATATAATTTGTTATAATTTATGCTTTTTATATCATTAATTAAGAGCTAGGGCGGTGCAAATTTGTTTAAGAAATTATCCAAATTCTCAGTACAATAAGAATGAAATTGTTCCCAACAAATAGCATGATATCTTTTACGAAATGTCCTACATACATATGTATGTGGGTTCATGGATATCTCCCAAAATACAAACCAAATTCGTGCTACCATCGAAGTAAATTCCTCCACAGAACATTATTTATCGACCAAAAAATGGTATTTTCGGAGAGATATTGATTTCGTGCAGTGATTAAACACTATTATTTGAAAGGAAAACGGCGAAAGAGACAAAAGAAAAGCTCGATAAACATTACGGTGAGTCTGCCCCGTCAGATTAAATGATAAAATATTGGATTGCTGAATTTAAACGCGGCCGAACAAGCACTGCAACAATACCATCAACAGGAAGGCCAAAAGAGGTGGTTACTGAAGAAAATATCAAGAAAATCCTCGATATCGTTATGAATGATCGCCGAGTCAAGTTACGTGAGATTGTTGAAATGGTAAACATATCATATGAACGTGTGTTTGCATGAACATTTGCATATGAAAAAGCTATCGGCAAGATGGGTGCCGCGTTTGTTGAGTGTCGAACAAAAAGAGTTCGACAGACCACTTCACAGCGGTGTTTGTACATGATAAAGCGTAATCCTGTTGATTTTTGGCGTCGATTAATAACTGTTGATGAAACGTGGGTCCACCACTACACACCTGAAACCAAAAATCAATCGAAACAATGGGTGGAAGCTGGTGGAAGTGCTCCGAAGAAGGCGAAGACAGTGAAATCGGCTGGCAAGGTTATGGGCACTGTATTTTGGGATGCACACGGAATATTGCTCATCGATTACCTTGAAAAAGGATCCATAATCACAGGAAAGTATTATCGTGCATTATTGGATCAATTGATTGACGCAATCAAGAAAAGACGACCACATTTAAAGAAGAAAAAGTGCTCTTTCTTCAAGACAACGCACCGGTTCACACAGCATTAGATACGATGCTAAAATTACGTGAAATACACTTCGAATTGGTTGATCATCCACCTTATAGTCCAGATTTAGCTCCTAGTGACTTTTTCCTGTTTCCAAACTTGAAAAAATGGCTCGCAGGAAAAAGATTCATCTCAAACGAAGAAGTGATTACTGAAACTAACGCGTATTTTGAGGGGTTCTCAAAATCGTATTATTCAGATGGTATAAAAAAGTTGGAATATCGTCTTACTAAGTGTATTGAGCTAAAAGGAGACTATGTTGAGAAATAAATGGTTTTCGAAAAGAAAGAAATGTTTTTTTCCTACTTAGGTAGCTTCAATATCAATCCGCCCTCGTAAGATGACGCTCGTCTCTTGCATCTGTAAACTGTATATTACATTGTCCTGGGGTCCCGAATTAAAAAAAAAAAATTGCATTTACGGGGGTGAAAGGCGTTCTAGCCGTCGCTGAGCGAGGGAATTATTTGTTTACGCAACACACCTGGTCACCGTAGAAAGTGAGGTAAAAATGCATGCTTAGAATTTTTAATGATAGAAATTTTTCCACTTCGGTTTATACGGTTGTTGAAGATACTTGCCTCGAGCTAGCGAAATACGTGTCACCGATTTTATTATAAAACAATTGTGTGGCGAGGAGTTTACCGATGTGATCTAGAGTCACTTGATGACTTTTTTTAAATCACTAACAAAACAGAGTTTATTTTGTTTTACAAATCACTCTAAACAGCGTTAAATGTCTTACAAGGGGAGGGCGCGACGTTGGGGTCACGGATTTGGACGCTCTTCTGGGATAAGAAAGTACTTCATAGTAATTAACTACAGACCTTCAAACATGGTGCCAATACTCAACCGTTTTTGAAAAACCGGTTTGAATAAAGAGTCTTAATTGATATACCTGGACCGTTGCGTTTGTTCTCAAGAGTGGAGCGTGGCTCGATCGATTGAGCTTTAGCCAAGTAATCGTATGGTTTGGGTTCGATTCCCGCACAGAAGTTTTTTTCAATTTTTGTTTCTCTTGTGCTACATATCGACCGATGTTAATTCTTCGACAATGTTGTTAAAATATCTGCACAATCAGTGAATTGTAATGGAAAGTTCAGAGAGTGTGCCAATCGAATAAATATTTTGGTGTGTGATTAGAAAAAAAAAGGGGGAGAGGTGTCGTGGGAGACTCGGCAAGAGCAAAGCTCTTTACGCATTTGATGCTTATTTGAATAAAAGATAAAATTCTATAATTGAATAAACAATGTCTAAAGAAAAAGTATTTCATTTCGAAACCGATGGTAAATAAGTTGAAGTTGAATTTGAAGTAAATTCGAATCGGAATAATAAGGGCACCATCTGATGGAGGGATACGCAAATATGGCGCATTTCATAGTTGCTCCTGCGATGAGTATATGTGTGTGTGTGAGAGAAATAACTAGTGAAAAACAAGATAAGAGCGTCTAGTGACGATTTCAAGCGTCTTTTCCCAGTTAACGCTCGCCGCAGAATTTCGCTAAAAGAGCTTCGCTCAAAAAAATGGAAGACGCTGTTTTCTCACGCGCAGTCGAATCAACTTCCATATTGGTGGAAGGTCCGGTGTCTTCCATTTCTTTTTCTTGTTTGTTTTCAATCACACACCAAAATATTTATTCGTTTGGCACACTCTCTGAACTTTTTGTTATAATTCACTGATTGTGTAGATATTTTAACAACGTTGCCGAAAAATAAACATGCGTAGATCTTCTTCTTCTTAATCTTTTTACCCTTTCTACCTTTCGGTGTAGGGGTTCGAGCCACCGAGCCGTATATGTACACGCATATACCGTACCGCTCCTGGCCCACCCAGTGGCATTTCCTTCATTTTCGCAGCTTATTAGAGGTCCAGATCCCTTTTTAGGATTTTAAACTGCTACGCTCTGCCGCTACCGGGTCTCGAACGCCGGCCCTTCGCACTGTGAAGCGCGAGTTTTACCACTCAGCCACTGAGCCACTACATGCGTAGATATGTAGCACAAAAGAAGAAAAAGAATTGACAAAAAAAAATTTGTCCGGGAATCGAACCCAAACCACACAATTACTTGGCTAGTGCTCAATCGATCGAGCCACGCTACACTCTTGAAAACGACCACAATGGTCCAGGTATATCAACTGCGACTGTTATTCAAACCGGTTTTTTTCAAAACGGTTGAGTGTTGGCGCCATGTTTGAAGGTCTGTAGTCAATTATTATGAAGTACTTTCTTATCCCAGAAAGGCGTCCAAATCCGTGACCCCAACGTCGCGCCCTCCCCTTGTTAGTGACAACCAATGACAAAACGTAACTCTACATCTGTCAAGCAATTATAACTGTTGATCAGTTGTGAGAGCGAGAAATAATTCGATTTAAGGAGAGTTCAACTAAAAAATTATAGTTATAGAGTTGCACTTTAAAATAAAATGGCATGCTAGCGTTCCAAACGACTGTTGAGTTCGATTTCAGGAGAAACTCGAGTAATGGAAGTATCGACTTACTACAATTGGGGACTGTATTTGGATGTGATAGCTAATAAACCTAATTTTCGATTGCAAATAAGACTAAGGAGACTGTGGCCAAAATAATATATAAAATAAATAAAATTGCCCTTACCACAGCTTTCTAAAATCCAGATACGTATTTCGGCAACTAAGTTGCCATCCTTACTGGAAAACTAGGGAATTCCGTATCACTAGCGAATTTCGCTAATGCCCAAGACGAACACCACACAACGAACACTGTACAACACCAAAACACTGCACAATGACCATCACATAATAAACGCGCGAAACACCACAACACTGTTGACACATCTGGATTTTTCAGGAAGGTGTGGTAAGGGTAATTTTATTTATTTTATATATCTCATTTTCGATTGATCGTTTAAATCATTTTATCTCAATTTCTGTCTGTCCACATAGCATGGGAAACATTTGGAATGTAAATGGGATTTCTGTGAAATCAGGAAATAAGTTTCAGATCTGCATTCAGTGTTGAAAATACTATTAATGTACCTACGATATTTGCTCTAGTTTGTCATTATTGTTGCCTACAAAAGTTTCCGGATTGGTGCAATAAATATCCAAATACTTCATTTTAGACTTCACGGTTGCTGCCACCTTCAAAGCAGTCCCCATCCACACATATGCACCGGGCCCAACGTTTATTCCATTTTTGAATTTCTTCGATCGTATCAAAACGTCGGCCTTTCAACTTAATTTTCAGTTCGGGGAACAGACCGAAGTCGCAGGGTGCCGAATCCGGTGAATACGGCGGATAGGGGTCAATAATCATCGAATTCTTTGCTAAAAATGAGCTGTACGCTGTCGTAAACCTTGTTTCTTGCCAAAGTTCAGACCTTTTGCCTGTGATGTCCTCGCAAAGCCACCTCAAAAAATCGCAATAGAACAGAGAATTAGCTGTTGCGATGCATCCCCAAATCCTTACTCCCTCGATGCCAAATTTAGCAGTATTCTAAGTCCTGCGCGCTCGCGATCTCTCTGTCCTGCCGGCTTTAAACCGAGCATATCACACAAAAACTTAGGGCATGTTCCCCACACTTTCTGAATCATTCCATACGTTTCACTCACAGTTTTTTAAGGTCAAAACAAAACTCTAAACAAGCACATTCTTATAATTTTCCATCCATTCTTAAAATTATCAGCATCAACAATATTGGATTGTGAACTGACTTACATAAGCTTTCGACCTCTATAAATAAAGAAGTCTAGTAAACCCATCGCGGTTCCTGCTTTAAAAATTACATTAATAAGCGGACAATTTTCGCTCAAATTTTAAATACACATAGAGATATTTGCATATAATAAAAATTGTGACCAAAATCAGTATATTAATGCAGATCCGAATAAATGAATGATAATATGACGACAGAACCACAGAATATACAGAAGGGACAAAGTTAGAAAATCCTGTGGTAAATTTTGTATGCGCATGATCGGCAGCCGTGTTTTAAATACGACGATAGTGTCTATATTTGGCTAGCTTCATTAGTGTTATTATTCTGGAATGGTATGTGCATAGTTGAAGTGAAATATACGATTACTGTTGTGTTTCATTGATTTAATTTTTTAACCAATCCTCTTCTTGAAACAAATCCAAAACTCAATTAATACGTATTTTCAAAATGGCTAACTTCTGAGCTATTTGGAGGTCATTCAAATCGACTACATGAATATTTAAAGGCTGCTAATGCACCTTGTCGTTTCTGTCTATTCTATGACAAAACGGTCTACATTAAGTCTCCATCAAAAGAATAATAGTTCAGCATATTTTTGTTAAATATCAATACTAAGAACGGAACTGCGAATAATTTCTTCCCTAACTTTCCGCCAAAGTAGGAACATTAAGTTCAAAAAGAGCAGTAATCTTACGGAAAACCGATGCAAGAAGAAAACGAGTTACAGTAACATAAAAGTGCAATATCGCTACACAGAATGACATAATTCGTTTGATTCCTGCTTTTCGCTATAATTCTAGTCGAACTTTAACTGACACGAAGCAGAATTATACATCTCCAAAAATGTCTACGGAAACACGCGCTATCGTATGCCAAATTGAAAATAGCATGAACCACAACGGTCTAATTTATATTCATATTTCTGATTTACGTGTCATATGGAGCGTGTCCTGCCGCAGAGCGGCTAAAAAACAGCAATTGAAACGTGAAAAAAATAATTGTGGATTGACAGTTTATTTACGCTGGAAAAAATATTTCCACGTAGAAACAGAGACCGGCAATTTTATATTTAAATAAAATAAACAAAAAACGGTAGACAAGCAAACAAAATACTACAGGCCAAAGGAAGAAGCATAAATCTATTTAAATATGTTCATTCTAACTTCACTAAAAGTAATGAGAAGATTAGCCTTAGAAAAATACACAATTTTTGCCTAAGATAAATATTTGAATGTTCTTCTAATTTACATTTTAATCCCTTTAGCTTCCAAATTCGTTTCTATCAAGCAAAATCCTTAAATCGTAATAGTACAGGATGAACATTGCTCGGTAATTGAACGCCACGAAATATTATCGTCCAGTATTTTCGCGATTTTATAGTATCCACAATCTCGAGGATGTAAGAATTACACCGGAGATATGTTTATTTGGATCATTTTCAGAGTAAACTTGTTTCAGAATAGACAACACGAAAATATAGCGTAATAATACATAGAAGTTCGAATTTAGTTTCCAAAAATATTTGTTCTGGTGAAAAAAAAAAAACGTCGGCATAAAGTTTAAATTATTTTACAGAAAATGTTTAAGTTACAGAAAGCAGAAGTTCTGCGGAAATAACTTCCTGCGTATTGCTAAGCGTTGTGATTCACATTTATCTCCAATAGGAATGAAGCAAAGCACTAAAAATAGCGCATATGGTATTATAGTACCCTCCTTGCTCCTGGACCATATAAAATCCAAAGATTTGTGTTAAAATAATCTGAATCAAGTGCCCACTGTTTTGCCTCTAGGCTCAGTAACATAAGAGCGTAACGCTCGTAACATTTCTGTACCTGCTTCCTCCAGAAAAAGCAGTTATATTCTGTAATCCCAAATCCTTACTGCACTACGCGTTGTAATTTTGATATTAATTGCAAATTCTGAGCAAGCAGGCCGTTTATGAAACTAGTACCATACTCCATACATCAAACCATTAGAATGTCTTTAGAAGCAGCGGCAAACTATATCGATAGGTCAAAGACATTTGTTAAGAAGCAAGATATCAAATACACGAAATAATGTGAACCATCTACTAACAATAAGCCCTGGAACTGGTTTAGCCCGGAAGTTAAAGTTATTGTGAACTTGCTTAAACGAAATATCAGCTTAACAGTCAAGGACACTCAACGAAGACTAGCTAATCGCAACATCAACATTAATTAGTATAATGACAAGGATTGGTTTTCGGTCCCTGATGGATTGTCAAATATCTTACCTTATCCTCCTGTGTATCAATATGCTGATGATAGCTCTGTTATCATGGTTGCTAATTGTTTTGAAGATCTATCGAGAACAGCAAGAGCATAGACTATAGATATGCATGGTGTGTCAACAAACTTTTAAATTTAAATTTGATTAAATCGGCCTTGCTAGTGTACTGAGAATTTAGATAATTATATTAACAAAATTGCACCGGCTTAGCTCTTAATTAACGATACCATAAAAGCATGAATTATAACAAATTGTATTTACAAGATTTTAGAAATATTTGACATAAATTGAATATAAATATCTATTGTGTTGTGTATGTGTCAGTATGTAATTGGATGCCTCTTAAATTCTTTCTTCAGTGCAGCTCTATTTTCTATGGATTCCCTTTCTTAAATTCTTTTTTCGGTGTAGCTCTATTTTCCATGAATTCCCTCTCTGAAACTCTTTCTTCTTCGGTGTGGTCAAGCTCTTTTATTTAATGGTACTTCCTTTAAAACCCTTTTGGTCCAGATATAATTCAAACTTCTATTTCAATCCACGTTCAACGAAGTAAAAACGTACTTCAATAACTTTTCTATCTTGTCATTTCTGGTCGCCAACCAAACATACCCTCATTTCTTTTTTGGAAACCAGGACGTTTTCCCATCCAAAGTTTACTACATTATCTCTCCGTTGTCCAGATAACTAGCTGTTTACTAGTTACCATGGATAACACTTCATCATGACGTGACGTTGTTACAGAGGTCTATATTGTTGATACCCAGGTATCCTTGGTTTTTTATATCCAGTGGATATTAGGAATTCTTGCGATGTGACAGTGTTGAATGTGTGTGTTTAAATGGTTACATTGCTTTCTATCTTTTAATCGATGGTTTTTATAATAAATGATAATTTTATTTCTAGTTACATTTTTTCTCCCATTAAACGTCTCTGGCTGGACTTAAAAAAGAAGCTAACACACATAGGATAATTAAATGCTTAAATGATGGCATGCGTGGTATCGAAAAAGTATAAATAGAACCCAAAACTAAACCAAATGTCATTTGAACATGAATATCCAAAACCACAACATTTACTGTGGATTTAAATATACTAGGATCGGCCGATGGTCGAAATTCGACCACAACATCTATATATTTATACGCAGTCAAATACAAACAATCACACGTGATTTACATTAAATCTTTATTGTATTTTCGAGTAAAATAAAATAAAAATCGCGCTCTACTTTTTGAGAAAATCTTTGAAAAAGAAATGGAAGTTTCCTATTTGTCTCTTATATCGTTAATTTTAAGTGCTGTTCAACGAAGAGATCGTAGCGCGGTGGATAGGATCTAGGTTTTACACCACTGGGAATGTGTGTTCAAGACCTTTATGTACGAAGAGATTGGAAAAAAAGGACATGAGGAGGACTTGAACACACATTCCCCACGGGTGTAAACCCTAGACCTTATCAACTGCACTGCGATCGCTTCGTTAAACAACACTTAAAATTAACGATATTAAGGGAGAAATAGGAAACTTCAATTCCTTTTTCAACAATTTTCTCAAAAAATAAAGCACGTTAGGACAAAAGCTCATACCTAGATATATAAGACCCATGAAAATTTTGGTGCTCCGGTTGTTAGCGTCGTATACACAAATGTAAATGCTTGGAATGAACGGATGAGCTGAACATACGTTTATTTTACTCACTCGCAATGTATTGAAACGACAACTTAATCCACTTAATCTGCTTTTATGCAATCAATATTATGCCACACAATTTTTGTCCGTTTCTCGAACGTATTTACTATAATAATATGTCATTACCTGACGTGGTTGACGTGTATCACGTTGCGTGTGTTACTCTGACATTTACAATATGTAATATATGCAATATGTTACAGACTCTCATCTGCGTTCCACTGCACATATCGCGATGAAACATACATTCGACAAATCTGCATTGTAATACGAAAACAACGATATATGTACCATCGCGATACATGGAGGGAACGCTCTAAAATATGTACCAGAAGACGACCCACTGGGTATTAATATACAGATTGAATTGTAATTAACGATATATTATTTAATGGCAAGTAACCATGTGAATATTAACATACTACACTAGCGTATCACCAAACTGATAAATCATTACATGTTGACTACGATTGTAAGTCACTTCCACAATCTACAAGTTCTAGGTTTTGAGGTATTACACTTGCTTACTTCTGACTTCTGCAGCAAATAACTGTCGCGTGATAGATTTACGCAGCTTCTAAGGTATATTCATTTTGCTGACAATAGTAATCCTCCAAATAATGATAAATTGTGGAAAATCAGAAGCATTTTCGAAGATTTGAATAGAAAATTTAAAGCTTTTCTTCAACCGTTCCAAAAGCTCGTGAACTCGATGAATCCCTGATGTTATTCAAAGGCAGACTTCACCGGCAATTTATTTGGACCAGCAGAATACAGAGACGATATTGAGGTACTGTTGAAAAAAGGGAAAATACTTTCCACGATTTTTGCATCGATTGCAACGTGGCGCGTGTGAACTAAAAAAACGTGCGGAAATTTATCACCTATTAAGTGGAAAGATAAACGTGACGTTTTCATGGTTACAACTTTTCACTCTGAAAATTTATACGCCGTAACTAGAGAGACAATCTTGAAGCCCGATTGCGTATTGGATTATACAAAAATATGCGAATGGTGGGATATGTACGAAAATCGGTGAAGTGGTGCAAAATATTGTTCCTCCATTTCACGGATATATCCATGCTAAATTCCATACAATATGTATGTAGTAAAAACCGGCAATTGTTGACTCAAAAATGTGTATCTACATCTACTGTAGGTAAAATTGGTACGCGTCAGAAACTTCGTAAAAGTCATGGAGAGAACATCGTGTGGATTCATGCATTTACAAATTCCCCAAAAGATATCTGTAAGACCACAAATTAGAGGGTTAATGGATGATCACTTTCGTTGAACTGTTAAATGATGTTGAAGTAATGGCATGGCTGTCTTTTAAGAGTATCTGCAAGAACTTTTAGATAATTATAAGGAAGGGAACTATCGCAACATTATACGTGAACTCCTGAGATCATACCACCGTATGGGATGTAACACGTCACCGAAACTGTATTTCTTGAAATGATCATTTGGACTTTCCGGATAACCTTGGCGCTGTTAGCGACGAACACGGTGAACGTTTTGATCGAGATATTTTACAAATGAAAAAGCGGTATCAAAACAAATGGAGTGCTGCTATGTTGACTGACTACTGCTGGCAAAGATTCGCGCGAAATGAAAAACATGTATTCACTGTAATGTTATTTATTTCGATTACTGGAAGTTTAAGGCACGCAGAAGTAACGAGTACAACGTAACTACAAACTTCAGAAGTAAAAAAACAAAATTATCTGTTCCTCTTCGGTACACTGAGGATGCCCTTAATTGGAGGGCAAAAATTCTGTAGCAACAATAAACGATATTAAAAAAATTTAGGTCTTCCCATCTTAACCTCTCCGAGAGTCTAACACGTTGTTACTTCTAAAATTGTAGTTACGTTGTACTCGTTACTTCTGCCTGCCTTAAATTTCCAGTAATGGACAACAACCATCATTTACAAGAGGAGGATCCAGGAAAACCAGGAATGTTATTTTTTAAATATCTAAGTTATTTATTTCTTGTACTTGTTTGTCTAAATAAAATACATATTTTTCCACGAGGGGTATTCACTCTCGAATCAGTGTAAACGTTAAAATTTAACGTTCATCTTACTGACATTGTAGACTTTATCCGCTTTAACTGAAACCGTTATACCACAAATCGCGATGACTCACAATTTGAATACAGTGATTGCACTATGCTGATCTGACTTCTACCGCGACGCTGCTCATGAGCGCTATTTACACTAACCGCACTAACTGCAGTAACCGCGTGCAGTGACTACCTTGGTGTTTATATTCATTATACCGTAGTGTTTAGGACATTACCAGAAAATGGCGAAAAATTATAATACATATATGTATCAGATCTCGAATTGAGGTGGATGTAAACTTGATCGAATTTCATGCAAATCCGTTACCCACCAATTCACATAAGACATCTGATCTCAGGGTTGTAAATAATAGACAATATAGACAATTCCAACTCGGAGTCCGATGAAATAATTATGATTGTAATTCCAAATCAACATTTTCAATAAATCATGAGTCGGGGAAGTAATTACTAATTCCAGATTAGCTGAAAATAAATTTTTATTCACACTTATTCTATTAATCAAAATATTTTCGGATAGTAAATCAGTCCTTAAGGCCCTGAGCAGTTGTACAATTACATCCAAATTATTATTGGAATGCCGCAACATGCTTAATGGCCTGGCCATTCAGAACCAGATCACCCTGGTCTGGGTGCCAGGACATGAGGGGCACGGGGGAAATGAGATGGCAGACATCTGCGCAAAAAAGGGGCTGAGAGAAACTTTACTGAACCTACCCCACTTTTTGGGTTTAACAAAGGTCTCCTTAAAGGTGAGATAAAGAAATGGATAGCGTCCATTACAATGAAACACTGGAATGAGACCAGCGGGCTGGAACATTCCAAAAATTTCTGAGCTTCGACGCTAGGAGGGCGGACCTCGCCCTAAAACTGGACAGGGGAAGCTTAAAAACACTGACAGGGGCACTCACAGGCCACTATACCTGTAACAAGCATATTCACAAAATGGGCTTATCCAACATGGACACTTGCAGATTCTGCGGTGAAGAAGAGGAGTCAATGGAACACTTGATCACTAACTGTGGGGCACTAGGCCACAGGAGATATAGACTACTACATGCATATACGCTGAGTGAGGAGGACCTATTTACACTCCCATTGAAGGAGCCGACCCTGTTCCTCAGCGTATTAAATAAATAAATAAATAAACAAGGGGAAGCACAATAGATCAACGTGGTCGCAGTGCAAAGGACCATTTTGGGCCAGACCCCACCTCATTACAATACAATACAATACAATACAATACAATATTCTACATAACAGTTTTACCATTCAATTGGCTGAAAGTTTCATAATCTAATTGTAGACCATTCTGCATATCTTTTGGGGCTGGAATTGTCAATCTGTACTGCTCTATTGGATAGTAACTGTGCACAGCCATTTGAGCTAACGTCACATAACCACTATTGTCCACATCAAACCATTGACACAGGACACCAATGGACTTCTTATTCCCACTGATATTTGCATAAGAATTGAAATACTCTTTAGATTTCCACCTGCACCTGTCATGTAAGAAAAATTAAGGACAAGACCTACCATAAAATTTGGTATTCGTTGGAATATACACCAGTCCCCAAGAAAAATCTCTTTCGCTACTCTCGCCGAAGTTAGTTTAAGACTTCCGTGGACTCTTCCTTTTTTCTGTACTCTGATGCTCGTACTCGGTACAACCTATCGCTACTTAATTTGCAAACTTTGGAAATCAAGAGCCAACAGATTGCAGATTTCCTAACCACGTGCTCGTTACCGTTTGAGTCTTTAACTATTATGAAGGGACTATTTTCAGAAATACTCAGTGCCTTTGACGAATAATCTTCCAGTTCCAAAGTTCCAGTGATGTCTGGCAACGTAGTTAGACTCTCTAAGAGTTCGTTAGATTCTCCATATTCGGAAGAATGTGTTTCATTTTGAGTTTCATTCTCATTGTCCATGTCATTATCGTTCTCCTAAACGTTCTCCTCAGTAACGTTACTTGACAGCTGCAGCATCTACTCGCATGCCTAGCATTTTCGCCGTACAAAATGCATCGTACTTGGCTAGATGGAGAACATCTTTAACAGAAAAAAATTAAAAGAATCGGATGTATTATGTAAAATAGACGATGACGTTGATTCCTGTCTTGTGCTTCGTAATGCGTGTTGAGGTGCCGAGTACGTGGAAAGATGAAATTTTCTTCAAGACTGTCAAAATCGAAAACGGAAAGGTCGGCTTGCAACTGTATTCTTTGAATTCTATGGATAGCGTCCAAAGGACTACAACTAACAACTGTTGAACATGTTCTGCTAGTCGATCTCAAGTTACGGTAAAAACTTTCACACTGTTGACTACCGCACTGCCAGGGTAAAAATTGTTCGAATGAATTTGCTTCCAGGCATCTGAAAATGGCATTAAGAAGACCGTGTGCGTTTAATTCAATGCAGAGGTAGGCATTAGCAGAAATGCAGTTATCTTTTACAGAATATTCAGGAACCGATTGCAACCAGGCACGCCATATTCGCAAAAAAACTGTACCAAATATAATAAATTCTGTTCTCAACGGTTATTGAAGTCGAAAAGTACGATCGAAACACGTAATGCATCATTTTCAAGTAAATTCTCGTGCCTTCATTGCCCGGAACGAATTCTTCCAAAGATATTCCAAATTTTGAAAACTGTTTCGAAGTTCATCTTATCGTTTGAAGACAGGTCGCTCTGGGTAAGATGATGCTTTTCTTTTGATACATTATCTACAAGTATTTACAAATGACCGGAAGAAATTAAATAATTACCTAGAGGTAAAATTATTGAAGGCTTCAGAATTCTTGCTCACGTGCTGTCACAGTTCTATGTGATCAAATCGCTGTGATCCTGTGATCTGTGATCCGCTGCAATATACTGTCGTGCCGTGTGACGTTACGTCGAGCGCGTTTTGACGTGTTGGGCCCGACCGGCGAGCGCACAAGCTCCGACAGGATCGCTTTATGAGCTAGTGCGATACATTATGCTCCTTATTTCGCACGTTATTCGCGTTATGGTCACTATTTTCATTCTCTTTCTTGAGTTTGCGTTCGAGTTACGGAAAATACCTTATTTTCTCACCTCTTCTTCCGGGTCTTTTCGTGAATAACGAGCTACATTAAATACATTGCTTTCGTATCGCCGTCGTTATTTACAATGATTATTTTTCATTATTTATACTGATTCGAGAATGAATTGCCCCTCGTTTTTCCACCAGTGCGGTTGTTTTTTTTTTTGTACCAGACAAAGATTTTTGGCTCCGTACAAAGATTTTTTTAGCGTCTTTGTACATTCTACAAAGTGTTTTTTTTTTTTTGATAGTTCAGTTACCATTATTATCTTGTATAAACTAAAAATCTCTCGTACAAAGATTTTTTCCGATCTCTGTACATGTACAAAGAGGCTCCTACGAAAAAACAACAGTGCACCAGTGAAGTTTTTCTTTTACAAAAATCCACTTGCATATTTGAATTCAGCGTGAGAAATCCTATTCGGATCAGGCACGTTGGTTTGTGTGGCAGAAAAAACATTTGTTTCGTATTCATAGAAAAGAGTGCTTCTGTAGGTACTGTTCATTATGTGTAATTCACGATACGGTCTTGTCTTACAATTAGTCTAGATATATTCCGTATGCGTAGCACCTAATTTTCCCATAACAAGAAATTACGTATTATGATATTTGCGAGAAACAAAACTTCCGATACTCCTTTACAAACTCAATAAAACAGTTTGGAGAACAAGAGAAATCGTACATCGCATATTTACATATTTATTACACGGAAGCAGGCTTCCCATTATTAGATTGTGCTTACTTGAACGAAGCGAAGGGATTGTAAACAAGTATGTAATGTTTAGTATAGAAAATATAATACATTAAGGAATCTATTGACGCAAATGCGTGTAAATTTAAGCCGAAAAGAAAACTAGTAATCCGGAATAAACTTCTTCGACGCTTTTGAACAGCGCATTTTTCTCTGAAGTTTTACTACCGCGTATAAAAAGTATGTAAGATGATGAGGTATGATCATATCATACGCAGGTATTTTTTTTTAGAATTTGGCGATGCTTATACATTAGTTATAGTCGCAAAATATGACATTTCTTATAATGAGTATATGAGACAGTAGTTTCAATCGTACAGGGTATGAACGACACCAATTTAGCGAAAATAATGGAAGCTTCTCGTTTATTATTGGATGACTGACCTGAGAAATGGGCTAAGAAAACTCCGGTCCGGATGGTAATCTTTGAGGAATTAGAATAGAATAGGAGTCTATTCCTAAGTCTTACGAAGAAGTGTGCGTACACTAAATTCAGAAGAGTCACCAAGGTAGCGTTAACTACAAGACGGCTCAATTTATGTATCAAGCGGTCCAGAGAGACTACAGAATGTGTTCGTAATGTTTACGATTTTTATGTTACTTTTTGTCATAATTTAGATTTAGAGAAGGGTTGCAGTAAATGAAAACCATTATCATATAAAGAAATTCTGAAGGAGATGGAAAAGATTTTCGAGAAAGATGTTGAAAATAAAATTCGTTACACTGATGGTCATAGTGAAAATGAAGATTTTTTTGATTTTGAACCGTCCCACATAGGTCAAAATTCAATATTTACGCGGCCAATATTATTTGTTCACTTACATCATTTCTGCGTGATATTATATGGCTCATATGAGTACTTATATTGATTTAGTTAAGTTTGTTTGGAAATTTAAGTAAAAAATCATATGAAATGCACATAAACATTTAACCCAAAGAAACACACACAAAACAAAACAAATTATCAGGGAAGCGCAAAGTATGTGTATTAGTACATTAAACTTGTATTGGTGAGAAAGAAATATGGTTGCACTGTGAGAAAACACGGGCAATTAAAAAAATACTGTTGATGGTATAAAATATGTAATGCCGTCATTAGCATGTTTATAGTCTCCGGGCTAAATGTTCTTGGGATTGATCTCTTCTTAGGACTCAGGCTGCTTGTAAGTGGATCCGAACTCAGTAGTAATCTGTGGTACACATCAAGATTACACTATTCTCTGGAAAATTTCCTGGCAAAGTTTCCGCGGTATACACGGAAGCGTTTATTCCGGACCTCTGCGGCTTCTTCTGATAGCTGACCTATTGGTAGCAAAGCGTTTTCTATTATCGTGGCACCATGTGACAATATTTTATGCATGGTCGGAGTCATAGGGTGCCATCCATAAAAGCTTACGTATAATTTTGCTGTTTCTTTGGCATAACAGTCGTATTTCTGTGAATCAATTTTATGTCCACTTGAAATTGTCTCCAATATGACTTTTAATCCATAAATTAGTTCGTAGTTTATCTCGGTTATATCTGCCGCCAAATAAGGATTTTCGAAAAACCTTCTACTGGTGTTACCATCATGGGTATTTCCGAAATTTGTTTTGGACATGTCTACCAATAATCCAGTTTCAATCCGAAATCTTTCTTGGATGTGCTTTCTTGTTTTTTCTTCTAGTTGTTTTTCTTCATCAGTCTTTCTTTTCCTATATTCTTTTGGTAATTTATATACCAAATATAAAATACTTTCAAATAGTCTAATTCTGGCAAGCCCAAAAATAACACCAGTTAAATTTGACGTTTCCTTTTACCTATAATGTTGTTGAAGTCTTTCTGTGCTGCACCACAAATATACACTGACTAGTAGACTTCGTATACTTTTCCGTCTACCATACTCATCTCAAAAGAATGTTCAAAAAGGAATTTATTTGGTTCAAATTTATTTCTGTGGGTTTCAGCGCTTTCACAGACCTTTCGACGTATCTTATTTCTTCTTTTATCACATCAGTAGATCCTTTTACAAACTGAAATCTTATTGGAAGGCAAAATCGTGGGGATGAGGGCGTGGGGTTCTGCCAGATAACTTTTTTATCCTTTCCACATACTATTCGAAGGGACACAAACGAGCTCAAAAATAAATTTGCTTCTGATTCACCATCACTATCGAATTTTTGTTTATATTGAGCTTGCTGGGAGCCATCACAACCCCATTTACAAATTATATACAAAGAATATCTTTCTTCTTCGTTAAGTGTCAATAGCACTTCTTCGAAGAAAATTGATAGTCGTGTAACGGTATTGTTAATAAGGCTCTGTAAGCTGCTTTCCGCACAGGTACCTGTCGCCCGTAAACATTCCTTTGGTGGATAACATTTTTGTTTTGCTTGTAACAATAAATAATATGGCGGATATTTTTGTCTTCCATAATTTGATAAAGGTATTTCCGGGTAACAATTTCCATGCCTGATGTGCTCGAAGTACCTACAATAACGAAAAGCAACGATTACCTAACTAATAAGAAAAATAAATTTTTAATGCTGATTTTTCGACCTTTACTGTTTTTTTAAATAATTAATTAATTTTGAGCTTGAGGTCACATCTGTTTTTAAATGGCGCCATTTAAAAACAGAAGTGACCTCAAGCTCAAAATTAATTAAGAATTAAAAAAATTATATAAAATCTTTATGTTTAAAAAGGTCCCCAATTTTGTCATCTGCACTCTTCCGCAGCCAATTTTTGTGTCTTCTTTTGGTTCAAGGATTGTAGTTAATATAAAAGAATAATGGTCGTATCTCATCGAGAAATACAACAAATTGACCTTTAAAGTTGAAAATTACTTCAAAATTTGTCTAAAAAACATGTGTTTGAAACTACCAAATTATTTGAATTATGCATTCTGGCTAAGTAAACAATAATAAAAATGAAGAATCATACCTGGGTTATCGGAATCCATTACTTTCACTTCAAAAACTGGCACAGAAAAAACTATAAGCGTTGTAACTTTTTCTTGGTTTATAACTTCAAGCAACAAAAACGAGTGCACGGGTTGACGCTCAAGTTCCGACTTCCTGTATGCGGTGGCGGTGTATCCCAGGTAGGATTGAGTTAGGATTCTCGGAACGGTCTTCTACCCAGAAACGTGTTATTTTATGTGTTTACTTTTAATTTTTAAACTTAAATTTTGGTCGCGTAAATATTGAATTTTGACCTATGTGCATCCGAATCAAAGTATAGGTGAAAAATCCATGAATAGAAAGATCTTTTTTGAGTTATATAAAATTCCCCTACACAGATGGTTGTTGGAACGTTAAAAGTTTGCGTCTCCCGATTCGTTCCCACGAACATTATAATATTTTACCCCCATCTATTGATGATGAACATGGAACCCATGGCCATTCGAAACGATGCATGTCCTATGTTTGTATAATCAAAAAAACGACGCATGAAAACGCACTTTTGCAATCACTGTCACCAGGCATATTGTGCATCAAACAACACTTTGCAAAAACTGCAGTAAAAACATATTTTTGATGTGAATACTTATTAAGGGGCATCGGACTAGCTCGAGCGTAAGCGTAACCGTAGGCGTAAACGTAAGCGTAAGAGCGTGAAATTTGGGCGGAGCTTTGCTTAGTGTGAAAGACAAAGAAAACAGAGAGAATGATATGCGATCGAGCGAGAGGTGATGAGCGAGAGAAAGGATACGTGCGTGCTTGCTTCGTCTGAAACAGAAGGAAAGACAGAGGGAGTATGATTTGCTAGCGGTAGTATTCACTTTAGACACGCACCATTTTTTCACTTTTGTACTCAAATGCACCCCCAAATCATGACGCTACCCCCGCCGTATTTTACTGTAGGCACAAACCACTCTGGCTGAAATGCTTCCCCCTTTCTTCGCCGGATAAATTGTGCCCCAGGCGTTGGCAAAATCTGAATACGATATACAAAATTGATAGCTTTTTCAAAAGTTGCAAAGCAACATTTACATTTACAATTAAATTGTATTTTCGTAATAAGGAAGTAAAAAACGCATTAATTAATCATACCTCTATATTGGATTTGTCGGACCATATGATTTTGGACCAATCCTCCACTGTCCAATGTCCACTGTCCACAAAGGTAGTTGTCTTTCCTGTTGCTCTGTCAATAAAGGCTTGCGACGAGCTTTACGACCATGTAAATTTGCCTCTACTAGTCGTCTTCTTGCAGTTCTGCCAGATACAGAAGTTCCTTGCCGCTCGTTTAATTCTCCACATAAATCTTTTGATGATTTCATACGATTTTTGAGAGATAATCGCGTTAAAAATCGATCCTCTCTATGCGTTGTTATTCGTTTTCGTCCACTTTTCGGGCGATTTTCATATGACTCTGTCCCCTTAAAACGTTTTATTGCCATTTGTATTGCATAGCGCGATCGCTTCATTGTTTTCGCGATTTGTGTTTGCCATTGTCCTTGGGAATGCAGTAAAACTGCTTTACTTCGCTCTACTATATCTAACTCTTGTTTTCTAGGCATTTTGTCACAATACACGACACAATGTAACAACAGAATATTCGATGAAACTTGTTTAATAAAGTTTACTACACGAGACGGTTTTGGATACTGTTCACTCAATAAGGATTAAAGAGAAACTAACACGAATATACCATAAAACTACCCAATAATTGCATTCATTTCAAGAATGTCTTAGTAAATTTTCATTATATACACATTAGTAATGGCCAAATATAATTGCTTTATCGAGATTCAGGTAAGGGGTGTATTTAAGTGGGCGCTTCAGACATATGGCCAAGGTTGTATTACAGTTACTGCGCATAGCATACTTGATTTCTACCTCCTAAACGTTCTATGATTCGTATAGCAACCACATTTTTTATTTTTCAAGTTTCCTCAGTTTTATTAGTACCTATTTACGCCAACATATATTTAAAGTCATATTACTTTGTAAACAAATTTTGTCCTACAAAGAGTATCAATTATTAATTAATATAACTACATACTTTGAATTTCAAAAATGTGTTTAATTTGATTTAATTAATCGTTTTCATTGGCAGTCGTAAATCTTACGATGTTTACATTTAACGTAACTCCTACCTTTCTAAAACTATGTCGAACGCATTAGCAAAGTCCAGACAGACATCACCCGTTATCTGTCTATTCTCTAGACCGTCACGGCCAACTTTCTTTTTGTTTTCAAGCATTAAGATGAAACTGAGCGGTCGATACTTTTCAACGCCAGAAGAAGTTGTGGAGGTGTTTATAAACATTGTTTCTGAGGTACCAAGTTCAAAGTATAATAAATATTAGAAAACTTTCCCATCGAATAAAAAAGTGCACAAATCTCAAAGGAAACTAGTTCGAAAAACAATAAATTCATTTAAACTTGTCCAGTGCTATTCTTTACAATTACAAAAACGTTAAAGAAATCTACGTAAAAATGAAATGACAGTAATCGTAATTTAAGGTAAGGTTTAACAAACGCACGTCTTGTTCGCTGAAAGAACAGTCTATATACATCGAACAAGAAAGGCGTTGAAATATGTTTGCTCCGTCACATATATCAAACTCGTAAAGGCCTATCGCTTTCTTTCAACAAACGCATGTCTTATTCGCTGTATAGAGACTGTTCTTTCAGCGAACAAGACGCCCGCTTGTCGAACCATAATGATTAGCATATTTTTAGGAGAACTATTACAAAAAGTAATGTTGCTTTCTCTTTCAATGTTTCAGTCGCATTATATAATCATTCCGGATTTGGCAACGTTCTTAAATGCTCAGCAATACTGCCAACAACTGTTCAACACGAATTTCGGAATAGATTTCGTACTGTACTGCATCAGCGGGCAAAACTTTAGGAAAGCCGTTCGATCACTTTTCTGTCGGAGACCGTTAAAGCGGAAAGACACTGCAATAACAGGTACGTACATATTATACATACGAGGAAGGATCAAAAACTCAGTTACCCTTCCAACCAAGTTTATCTAATCACTTTTCATATCGGAAGACTAGTTTTTGTATTCAACTTTCATAGAAATTTCGTCCAATTTCGTTTTGTCCTTTAAGCCCTGCTTCATTCACTTCGTCATCAACGCTTCCCTCCTACATCTCGCTTGGGAGGACCAGAAAGGTGATAGTCGCAAAGTGCCAAATCAAAGTTGTAAGGCGGATGGAACCACACTGCCCACTTCAAATTTTGGAGCTCTGCTGAATTATACCACCTGATGAGTTATCGCAAAGAAGAACAACACCATCACTCAATCTTCCTGGTCTTCGATCTTTAATGGCTTTATGAATTTTCTTTAAATCGTAAAGTACTTCCACATGACATAAACTCATAGCAAACAACTCCCTCGAACGATTGATGTTTGTACCTATGAAAGAATCCAATGAAGAATTCTTCCATTATGCACCTAATTACGTATTTTTCCAGCTATTAGCATCTACAGAGGTGGAGAACTAAATTGCCACAGTCGCAGCAAACCCAACCCACTGTGGGAAACTTGCAGTTATAAAACTTTGCTATTCTCGCCATCCGCATACGCGCTTCACGGTTATAGCGATTATCAGTACGGCTTTGCGAGATGTAGCTTTCGTTTCGTTGATCATGAAGATCAATCGTCCTAACACATATGCTGTTTGTATAGAACTCCTTTGGAATCGAAAAAGACTGTCAGCATAACCTTTTCAATTTGTAGAGTTCTCACTTCCTTTGCCTGTGACGAATCCTTGTGTCTCACATCACTCCATGGGCGTTTAGTCTCGGCAGTGCAATGAAGCACGCAGCCCTCATTTCCCGTAACAAGTTTCTCCAAAAACTATGGACCACCTCTGGAATAACGTTGGAGAAACGGAACGGAGGACTCAATACGTCGATTTTTTGTGGTTGTCACTGAAAAGGCGAAACACCCAGGGGCAAATATCTTACTGTAACCAAGCTGATCGTGAACAATCGCAAACACACCGCCACAAGAGATGCTTAATCCACGTTGAAATGTTTCTAGCTTTTGCGCAGCGGCCAATCAGAAGGATTAAAAGATTCACGCGTTCTGCGTTGTTGGTTGTATCCGCAGTTGATGGACGCCCATGGCGGTGTTGATCATTCGAATTTGTTCTTCCCTTTTCAAACATTTGGCATCATTTCGGGATCATGGAGCCTGCCATTGCATTTTTACCACACATTTCGACTATTTGGCGATGAATTTCACAATTACGATTACAATATTTGACCCACAAAAATTGGACCTACTGAACCCAATTCAGTGTCAGACGAAACCTCTGCGCGATACTAACAACGTAGCTACACACACTGAATGACGTACAGCATTGCCACTTGCGAATGGGAAGACAATGACATAGACAGTGTTGCCAGTCCAAGATATTATTTATTCCTTTTAGTTTAGAAACACGGCATGGGTGTGACTTAGATTCTTGACCTTCCTCGTAGATGCATGAGAAACAAAACAGTATTAAGACAAGCATAATTCTAGTATTAAGGCTCTCGAGATTAGTATGAATAAACATTTATCTTCCCATATTATCAAAAACTACTGATTTATTTAACACGCAACGACATTGTCTTAGTTGACTTTTATTGGAGAAAAAGGAGTAACAGTCAAATTCATTTAAGAATCAAAAGTTTATACTGTCAGGTCAGAGGAATAGTACAAATGAATGAAAGATCAGCAAGTTTTGAAGTGCAAGTAGGAATAGGGTAAATAGATTACGTCGATTAATATCCATTATAATAATGGATAGAATCCTGAAAAATACGAGAAAACGCACTGAAAACTTAAAGACACTATTAGGATACAACAACTGGAACCTATAACTATAGATGCATTACTGTACGTTGATGGTTTGGCACTAATAACTGGCAGTTATGCGAGAATGGAAAAATTAACGAAAATATGGACAGAAGAGATAGAGAAAATGAAGATGGAAATAAACGCAGAAAATAAATGACAGACAAGAAGAAATTGTTGACACATACGAATATCTACCATTTATCCACCACTATATCGAAGGACGGGAAAATTGATCTGGATACGGCAAAAATAAGATGGAAAGCCACAATCATATACTACGCTCTAAATCAAATCATCTTTGAGAAGAAAGAAATTGAAACAAAGACCAAACAAAGAGTATACAATTCAGTAGTAGCACCCACAATAATGTACGCAAGTGAGTCCTGGACAATACAGCATAAATAGGAAAGTAAAATAACGGCTATGGAAATGAAATTTTTGAGAAAGATCGCAGGGAAAACTAAAATGGATAAAATAAAAAATGAACAAATTAGGAAGATGACAAATCAAGAACATATATTAAACAAAATGGAAGGGATTGAACTGAATTGGCACGGTTACATAATAAGAATGAAACAAAGGAGTCTAACAAACAAAAAAATAATAGAAGTTAAAAGTAACAATAGAAGAAAAAAGGGAAGACCAAGAAAAAAATGGATTGATAGAATAAACGGATAGAGACGGAAGAAAAACATAGAAGAAATGGGAAAAATGTGTACAGATCGGACACAAAAAAAAATAGATTAAATCGTCGCAAGATTCAGAGATAATCCGGCGCTGAGAGGCATAAGGATTTAGGAAGAAAAGAAAATCACTATAAAAAAGAAACTTTCGGATTTTTATTCGCTTTTATATAAAAATTGCGAAAAAATTTTTATCCAATCTACCACTGCAGAGAAAAACGAGAGAACGATCTCGTAAGAATAAAATATTTCATTAATCAGCACATTTTTCTTTTCACGAATTGCTGAAATAACGAGGCACATTAGCCTCAGGAAATAAATAGATATACAGTTAAGTTATTTGTCTAGCAGAAAAAGGAACACACAATATTAGTATAAGTCCAAATATTTACATCTATTAAACGAACACTTGTATACCACTCAAAGGTGAACAAATTAGATGCTGACAAATACAGAGCATTATAATTAAAATAATGGTTTCATTCTACCTCTTTATGTTAGTCAAGTTAAGGATGTTGATCTATAGATATTTGTTACGAAATTTCGACAATATAAATCCCAAAACATTCTGTCAAAATACACTTTGTATAGCTAGAAGGGAAGATTTAATGCCTCAACAAATTAGGGAAAAAGAGATATTAATACAACTACGTTTCTGAATGAAATATTTTTAAGAAAATATGAAGCGGTATTTTTGTGTCATGTTATCAGCCGCAGTAAGACCCGAGAATGTTTACGACTTAAGAAGGAAACGGTACAAAAGTTCTGACATAAATTTTACATAAAAGTGCATATATATATAAATATATACAGTATGTCCCCGGATTGAGTTTACGATAGGTATGATTGACCAAAAATTTTCGAATTGGAATTTCATATTTTGGGATTCCGCCCTGCTTGGTGTGAAACTTACTTTTAGTTTACTTTCGATTTTTTAAAGTCAAGTAGGCCTTTACAGTTGAGCAAACACTATTTTAGTTCTAGGTAAACTATCTTTTCCATTCACAGTGTGCCAAAGTATTACTAAGAAAAGTTGTTGAGAATGAAAAGCTATGGCGTTATACAAATTTTCAGAATGATCGGCCTACTTTGATAAAATCCAGTATTGGTCAGTTTCCTTTTGTGTCAACTTCATTTTCAACTTTGTTTTGTGTCAACTTTGTGTCAGCTTGACTTTAAAGAAACAAATCTGCAATTGAAACTGCAATCATATCTTGAGATGTCTTAATGATCACAAACAACAAAAAATATGAATAAGAAATTTTGAATTAAATTATTGAAACAAAAATAACAAACAACAAACAAACATTATTCACAAATTGCTGTGAATTGGTTCAACCGTAAATTTGGTCATCGTTGGATGGGTAGGAATGGTCAAGTTTTATGGCCCCCAAGGAGCCCTGATTTGACTATTGCCGATTTTTATTTGTGGGGACGTTTAAAACAAGTAGTGTATGCAGAAAATTTACCCAATGATGCCGAAGTATTACAATATCGCATAAAAGATGCTATATCCGCCTTACCAATTCAGGAAATCCGGAATAGCTTTAAGAAACTGCAATGGAGGATTGAACTATGCAGCGACGAAGGTGGAGAGTTAATAGAATAAATTAATACTTGTTTTTTGTTTTAATAATCTCAAGGTATGATTGTAGTTTCAATTGCAGATTTGTTTCTTTAAAGTCAAACTGACACAAAGTTGACACAAAAGGAAACTAACCAATACTGGATTTTATCAAAGTAGGCCGATTTATGAACGTTGCGTCGTACTACTCCAAGATATTCTTAATTAAGGTCCAAACTACACGTACCATAAATATCAAAAATTACAAAAATCCGATTACCGTGCCTTTTCCTTGTCAGATATGAACCCCATAGAGCGGTAAAACAATCAGTCTGAATCTTAGGCGATTCGAATAAGCCGCTCTAGCCGAATAGGAGAATATTCTCCAGGAAACCATTCACAACTTGATCAACACCATGCCCAGATGAATGGAAGCAATGATAAAAGCTTGAGGAGGATCTACACGTCACTGAATTCAAATTCTCCTGATTTAATTTCAGCTCGTTTCTTTTGAAGCATTACATTAACACCGTTTTCAATTCATTTGACATTATTGTTTGTTTCTGTAAATCGTGTTTCTTTTTCGATAATACTATTCTAAGATGTCAAACATTAGTTGAAATTATTTAATTATGAGGGTAGATTGACAAGTTTCCAGAATCACTGCTATTTTTCCATATACTTTATGTCGTTGTGTTGCCAACTCATTCATATCAATTGACTGCAAATGTTAAATCGATCTGTCAAATAGTCTGGTTTTGACAAGCGTTTAAGTCGAATACCTTTCGGTCTTTTCAATTATGGATGAAAACGAAGTTCGAGCGGTTTTTAAATTTTTCTATTTGGAAGGGAAAACCGCCGAAGAAATGAAATCAATTGAGGACCCATCACTTTGAGCTTTTGGGTTTCGGAATTCAAGTTGGACCGCACGCTTACAAATGATGAACTACGTTCAAGACGTTCGAAAACGGCTACCACGCCAGATATTGTGGCAAAAATCCATGACATGGTTTTGGCAGATCGCCGAATAAAAGTTCAGGAAATTAAGGAAGCCCTAGGGGCATTTCTAATGAACGAGTAGTTAGTTTTGACATAGTGAATTGGGTTTTAAAAAGCTTTCCGCAAAATGGGTGCCACATTGGCGGAATTTGGAGAAGAAAATGCATTCGTGCTCGAACCTTGGCCGATTTTTTGGAAGCGTTTACGAGGAATCCAACTGATTCGTGAACATGGATGAGACAAACTAAACTATTACTGACCAATATTACACAACAGTTTTGGACAAACTAAAAGTAGCAATTCAGGAAAAACGCCGGAGAACGGTTAAGAAAAAGGTGTAGTTTCACCACGACAATGCGCCCACTCATTCAAGTCCAATCATTCAGTAGAAACTGACAGAATTGAAGTTCGAAATCCTTCCGCATCCATCGTATCACCTGATTTGGCTCCGTTGGATTTCCACCTGTTCCTGAAACTCAAATCATTTCTGGGTGGAAGGAGATTTTGATCGAATGCAGACCTGATAGAGGGATGTAAACGATTATTTTGGGAACCTCGAGGGAAAGTCACTTGATCCGGGAGGGAACCGAAAAGCTAGAGAAACGTTGGACCGAGTGTATTGAACTTCGAGGGGGAATTATATTGAAAAATAAAATACGACTTAAATCCGTATTCTGTTTTCATTGTAATTCTGGAAACTTTTCATTCTACCCTCGTACATATAATACCACATAGATACTATAATGTAAAACTTAGACGAAAATAAAAGTGATCATGAGAAATTTTGCTGATACATTAATCTTGTCTGGGAGTTTGTTATAAAACAAATATAGGTATATACACGATATACGAGTTTCACTTTGGCTGATTGTAAATGTCTTTTATCTCGTTATACCTCATCCCTCAATATCAAAAATTGCTTGTGGTACCCGTTACTTCGTTATAGTTAATCATATTAATACACAGAAAAACTAGTACTTTGTACAATACTTATTTTTATCGTTTGATAATGATATGATCTATATGTCGGAACTGTAGACACGCTGTGCTACAATAAATAATTGATATAAAACAAATTACTAGATTTTTTGTGTATCAAGATAATCGAGAACTAATTTGGATTTCTATTTCCAGACAGTAGAACTCAATCGATCGGATCATCAGTGACGTTTCGTAAAAGAAGAACGCCCGTTTCTAGCGACAATCAAAGAAAGCGTCAGCAGCCAGATAATCGCCATGAAAGTATTGTAATTGCGACAAATCGCCAATTTACCTGGTTTAATCGAAATTATTCGTGTATATGTATGAATTAATGCATTATTTATTTATGTATATTGTGAAATTAAAAGTCCAATCTATATGTAACTATTATAAGAAAAATCATTTATAAATCTCTATTTAGTGGGACTATTCAATAAAGGTCTAAAAAGTATATCTATAAATTACACATGTTACATACGTAATACATAGTTAAAATTTGTGTTATTATTTTAATTAACAATACTAATTAGTAGTAATAATAGTAATAATTAAAGGCCGGATAATATGCAGTTTGCATAAATTTGCATATTTGCGCAATATATGCATTTTGTATATTATTTGCATATTTTGTAGTAATTCAGCATATTTGAAGTATCCGAGTTTTATTTATTTATTGGATGTAATTTATTATAGGATAGGCATTACTAAAAATATGTCGTGGTTGTAACAAACAAAGAGTTAAACAGCCCTCTTTAAATTAAAAATAGCATTCTATGAAGCCTCTGCTCGATACTTTTCCGATAAGCGCTTCTAAAAATTTATTAATGCTGTTCCCATACATCTAGACCCGGACAGAATTCAAGGAAAACCTAATTCCCTGAAACTTCTAAATAAATACAAAAATACATTTTACCAGAAAATTAGGAGAACAGGTGTTTCATTGTTATTCGGAGAAATTTATTCCCATATTCGAAAGCAATCTTATTTATTTTAAACGTCATTATACGTTGGCTTTTCGAAGTGTAAACTTGTGGGTTGTTATTAACTATAATAGCAAAAATGCCGAAAATAGCGACTGTGCCTGGATGGATTGCACCTTATTCAGAATTGCATATGGATGGAGAAAAACTATTTTGCCTAGCATGCAGCAAGATTGTAAGTAAAATTTAAGTTTATTTCCTCTTATTAATCTATAGTTTTTAAACGATGTTTAACAAAATCACCAATACAACGCTTCGGCAAATAATTTTATTTTAAAATGAGTAAAATGTGATGTATATTTCATGCGTATTTTTACATATCATCAGCACAATACGGAATATCTGATATTCCGTATTCTGCTGATGATCTTTAAATAAAAATCATTTTAAAATAAAATTATTTGTCGAAGCATTGTGTTGGTTCTTTTATTAAATGTCGTTTATTCCGATTGCTTCGCAAACTCTTTACACATTAGTTTTTTATTACGCCTTTATCTTTTACTAACATTTTAGAAGAAAACAACTGATGATGTGATATTTTTTATGCAGGTTACAAGTGAGAGAAAGTTTCAAGTCCACCAGCATATTAAAACTCCATCTCATGCTGCAAAACTATCAAAGATGAAATTGGCGAAGAAGGGTCAGCAAACATTACCGCAATGTTTGCCATCAACCTCCAAAAAATCGGAACAAGAACAATTTAATGAAGATTTGTGCCTAATGTTTGTGTCGGCAGATATTCCACTACATAAAATTGTATTCACCGTATCTATGCAGAAACATTGAGTAGCATTAAGAAGGCTGTGTCAAACAATTACCTTTACATATGCGCAGATGAAACTACTGATAGTGTGGGCCGATACATAGTTCATTTAATGATAGGTATCCTTAACGTATCGGTTCCAGCAAAATATTATTTAATTTCATCCAAACAGTTGGAAAAGGCAAATACTTTGACAATAACAAGATTTATACAGGAAGAACTGGCAACCTTTTTCTTACCGGAATCGATTCCAACAGAAAAAATTCTATTGTTTTTAACGGATGCCGCATCATACATGGTGAAGGCAGCTTGCAACTTGAAAATCTTTTACCCAAATTTAATTCACACAACTTGCTTGGCGCACGGACTAAATCGTGTTGCAGAAGAAGTAAGAAACCATTTTCCATTGGTAAATACTTTAATTAGTAGTGTTAATAAAGTGTTTTTAAAGGCTCCATTAAGAGTTCAGTTTTACAAACAACATCTACCCGGTATTCCGCTTCCTCCTCAACCAGCAATCACACGATGGGGAACGTGTTTGGAAGCTGCTATTTTTCATGCAAATCATTATGAAGAAATAAAGACAATTATTATGGATCTTCATAGCGATACACAATCTGTGCTAGACGCCCAAAAGGTGTATTCGAGTAAAGAAATACCTCAACAGTTGGCGTTTATTAAAGCTAACTACAGGTTTATTTCCACTTCTATATTGCAATTGGAAAAATTTAGGTCGCTTATTGAGAGCGTTGAAATAATAAACAAATTTGAAAAGTTATGTTTTGATGTTAAAGGAAGGGTGGGAAAATCCGTGTATGAAAATTTTTTAAGTGTAATAGAAAAAATGAGGGTTTTAAAAAGCTAAATGATATTGCTAAAATCTAGTGTGATGAGTCGGTAGAAAATATTGAGTTGACAACAGAGGATATTTCTAATTTGAAATATGCTCCTATAACAAGCGTAGACGTAGAACGAACCTTTTCAATATATAAATACATGTTATCAGACAAGCGCCACAATTTTTCTATTGAAAACTTTGAGAAATATGTAATTGTAAATTGTTTTCATAGTTAATTATGTTGTAAAATGTTATAAATAAACTTGTAGTAAACATAATAGAATATTTTTTTCTATAGTATTATATTTTCTAGCATTACTCCTATTTTTTTATCTGCATATTTTTCATAAGAAAGTGCATATTTAGGTCAAAACATCTGCATATTTACACTTTTTTTGCATATAATCCGGCCTCTAGTAATAATAATAATAATAAATATAGTTTCCCCGGAGCTATTTGAACATTTTCTTTTATTTTCGATGATAATAGTCATCCCAGATTTTGTATGTTGCGGCCAACATACACTACCGCTCATAAGTATTTGGGCACCCCAAATATCAGGGTAAATCATTAAATATTTAAATAAAAATATTAACCCTCCGTGGTCCCGTGGGGTCTATCAGACCCCACTTTTCACTTCGAACCCAAATCTTAATAAGATTCAAGTTTTAATTAAAAATATTAAAAATTGACATGGTTACGATTTTTTGAATAAAAAATTGTTTGTTGCGTTTCATAAGAAGCTAGTAAATGCGTTAGAGCGGTTGCGCAGCTATTGTGAGTGCTTTTGTGCTTTGCGTGCGCGCGCCTGTCAATCTAGCGCCAGTCTGCTACGTGATACGCTATGGTCGCTAACGTGCTGTCATTCGTCAGTGTAGTTTTGTGTGTTAGTAGTGCTGTGAGTGAAACATGTCTCTACCAGTTAAACGTAAACATAAAACATTATCGCTTGTGGATAAAAACAAGATTTTGAAACGTCTTGAACGAGGTGAAACATTAGTTAGTCTCGCTAAAGAGTTGGAGTTGGTCGGGCCACTATCCATGACATACGGAAGAATAGTGAGAAAATAAAGAATTTCTGTGGAAAAAATGAAAATCTGAAAAGTTCACGGAAAACATTGAAGACAGGCGAGTTTCCTCAGGTTGAAGATACCCTGTATTTGTGGTTTCTACAAGAACGCAAAAGGCATACGCCTATTCCAGGAGAAATTTTGAAAGAAAAGGCTAGATTTTTCTACAAAAAGATCATGAATAACGATGACTTTCATGACAGCGAAGGTTGGTTGGACAAATTTAAAAGACGATTTGGTATACGGATATTAAGTATGACAGGTGAAAAATTGTCGTGTGACACTGATGCAGTGGAACCTTTCAAAGAGGAGTTCAAAAAAGTGATTGATGAAATGGGTTTAACTCCAGACCAAGTGTATAATGCGGATGAGAGTGGGTTATTTTGGCGGATTTTACCTAATAAAACCTACGTTCATCGAGCTGAAGCTAGTGCGCCTGGGCGCAAACTCGCAAAAGATAGAGTCACATTTATGCCCTGTTCAAACGCCAGTAGTACGCACAAGATGAATATGTTAGTGATTGGTAAAGCAACAAAGCCTAGGGCTTTGAAGAATGTTCAACTTCCCGTTGATTATAAAGCTCAAAATAAAGGATGGATGACAAAGTCAGTGTTCGTGGAATGGTTTGAACAACTGTTTGTACCATCAGTGAAGAAATTCCTAACTAAACAGAAGCTTCCCCAAAAAGCTTTGCTTATTTTGGACAACTGTCCTGGTCACCCTTATGTAACACCCATTCTGCAACCTATGGACCAAAATGTGATACAGGCCATTAAAATGCAGTACAAAAAGAGCCTTCTGTACACGATTTTGTCTAAAGATGACAGCGTCATTAAATCGTTAAATCAAGTTAACTTGAAAGATGTGGTTTTCTCACTTGCCAATGCTTCGGAAAATCTTAATAAAAAAGTGATTGTTTGTTCGTGGGCAAATTTGTGGCCTAACATGGACCTTCTGGAGCAATATCAGAAAAAAAAAAACAAACGAAACAGCCATTGATAACAATGACTTAAATCAGCTGAGAGACGTTTTCAATGAACACCTCATAGATACAGCTGACAATGTTTTGACAAATGATGATGTCCGCAACTGGCTGACTGGCGATGAAGGGGAAGTAAACCAGTTTTTGTCAGACGACGAAATCGTAGGCTCTGTGACCACAATAGAAGAGGATTGTGAAGACGGGAGCGGGGAGATGAAGTGACACCAGCTGTTCAGACAATACCACATGACGTAGCCGTCCGTTCCATTGCTACATCTATTACTTGGGCAGAAGAAAATGGTGTCTCTGCTCGTAGCATTTTAGTATTGAAGCGTCTTCAAGAAAACGTATTGAAAATGTCATTTAAAGTAAAAACAATCAATAATAGACAACTATTTTATGCCTTCAACTTCAAAGGAATAATGTAAACAACACTACATTAAAATAAATAATTTGTCCCGATATTTATATGCATATTTTTAGTACATTTCAGTAATCCGGTGTTTTCGGTAATCCGGCAGTACTCTGGTCCGATATCTGCCGGATTATCGAGAGGCTACTGTATGCACAAATAATTTAACATTTATTTATTATTTTAATTATTTATTTTACCTAAATTTTAGATTCGTCAATGTGACCTCCTTTACTTTTAATGATTGCGTAGCATAATCAGAGCATCCGTTCCGAGTTATTCGAACTTATGCTGCCTGTAGTTTGTTCATGTCATCTGTTGAAGTTGGAGCAGTTTTTCTTACTTCCCGATCGAAGTCCTCCCTATAATAACTCGATGGAATTCGAGTCCGAGCTTTGGAGTGAGCATTTCATAATTGTTAGTGTCCCTTCCTCTCCAAACTGTTCTAAATATAGCTTGCTTAATTTTGAAGTAGGCTTTGGGTCATTGTCTTGTTGCAATACAAAAATTCTGACCCGAAATTCTTACACCAGAAACTATTGCATTTTCGTCTAAGATGCGTTTGTCTTGCTCTTTTCTCATTATGCTTTGAATTTTTATGACATCACAACTCCAAATCATTACCGAACCACCGCCGTGCTCCACGGTAGATACTGTGCATTGTTCTAGTACATATTCACCTACAGATCTTCTTACGAACCAAAAATGTAGAATTTGGATTGGTCGGTCCACAATTCGTTGCTCCAATCTTCTACTGTCCAATGTCGATGCCCACATGCCCATTGTAACCTTTTTCCTTTCTTATTGATTTGGTGAAGCAAGGGCTTTCGCATACCAATTCGTCGGCTTTTTGCAGACGACGTTTAACCGTGGACAACGGCTTCGTAAATACAATATTGATTTCAGCGGCGATTTCCGGAGCTGTTGTGTTTCCTTCTATTTTGCTTGTTGGGCACCTCCATTGCAATGTCTTGAGCTGATGTCATCGCCTTTGGTCTAGACGTTTGTTTTATTTGTTTTTATTACATTTTATTTGTTATTACGCAAAACAATTTTATATGAATTGATTCACATAGGTAATTTACACAGAATGACGTGGCCGATCTACCAACCCAGAAACGCGCAACTTTTAGTCGGGAAGATATAAGTTATTGTGAATTTGTTTCAACGAAATCCCGGCTTCACGCTCAAGAAGGCTTAACAAAGTCCAGCTAATCGTAACATCAACATTAGTATAATGAGTGTACGACGTTGAATGCGTGAAAATAATAGTCAGTGTAAAAGTGTAAAATGCAAATATTCCGAGAAATATCGGTGCTAGGCTAGGTCCTGAAGCTTTGCTTCGTGAAAGAAAGGATGGGGAATTCGCAGTAGACAAAGGGTGCAAAGAACTGTGAAACACCTAGTAAAGGTACACATCTGGCGTTGCTTCAACTCTTTCGGTTTTGACCGACCACATATCTTCACCAATAACCTCAACGCATAAAAGAAAATTTATTTTATAGAAAGTACCTTCTACCTCCTGCAAAATGATAATTTAGTAATGATAATTCGTGTTGGGATTTGTAAGAGGAAAATGGTCCGAAACATCGGAGTAGCAACGATGTGTCCTGGAAGGTTGTAAATGACATCCAAGTATTAGACTGACCTTTGCAATTCCAGCAAGGCAATTCGATCGAAAATGTGTGATCGTTCTTAATGAGTAAACCACGTGGAAAACGTATTTTTAAATTGAAATCGCTATGTCAAAATTAAGAAAATATGACGGCCATTAATGTTTATACCCCAATTATGCGGAAAAAATAGTCGAAAATATGCCCCAACTCATAATAAATATCAATCAAATCGATGGTGACAGGACGCTATTAATTATAAGTTTTGTTCGTAAAAAATCTGTTACACGTTTTGTTCATTATGTGTAATTCGCGATATGCTCTTGTATTATTTTTCCCCTATGGTAGACACATTAAATGCAATTAAGTGCTGCTACGTCTACTTTATTTAGAAAACTGCCACTTTCACTGTATTTTTGATGTTATGATCAACAGTAGATGGATTTAAATGTAATTTTCTAGCAATTTGACTTATCCCTAAGTAATGTTTTGCTACTATCAGCACAGCACACGTTTCAACACTAATTTTTTCCCCCTTTTGGCATGTTTTAAAATTTGAAACGAAATTATAAATACTATTCGTTAAGAGATGTTGTCGCTACTAACACGGAACGATAACTGACGGTAATTAAAAAATAATAGTTCAAATAACTTTATGATAGCTTCATGTTTCATAGTAAAATTATCAACCATTACATTTTTCCTGGAATTTCAGGGAATAGGTACTTTGTTTTCGCTAGTACCTGCGCTTTTATAACGGTATTACGTCTCATACGGATAGAAGAAGTAAGTAGACCAATTTTATTTAATGAATTTAACTGGCTCTTACTGATTATTATCACACTATTCAATCACGCTGGAGAATGTATTTCCTAAATACATTCTTTGTACACAAAAATCTTAAATCCAAGGATGCCCAAATACTTGTGAGCGGTGGTATATGTCTATTATTCCGTTCCAGATATTAGATTCCATATACATACATACTTATGTATATGCTAATGTATGAAGTAGAATGATTAATCGATACCTATAAGTAATACAACACCCGTCTAAAAATAAAATAATGGTCACCACCCCGGACGTAAGGCGAAACAAATCGTATCCATAGACAAATAAAGGACGGATTGACCCTAAATGTAAAATTTATCGACGTATTGATATCCAAATTTCTGAGGAAAATGTCCACTAATTAGCTTACACGTACGTAGTACACACACACACGTAGCTCCCTATTGTACTGAGAATTTAGTTAAATTTCTTAAACAAAATTGCACCGACCTCGCTCTTATGATATAAAAGCATAAATTATAACAAATTATATTTATAAATTTTGATAAATACTTTAACATAAAATCGAGATAATTACCTAGTGTTGTGTGTGTGTGAGTGAGTGTAATTTCTTTTCCGATGATGGTTCTTCCTATAACTCCTCTCTTAACTTCTATTCTCGATGCATCTTTAATTTCTATGGATTCTTCCCTTCTTAGATTCTATCTTCTTCGGTATGGTGAGGTTATTTTATTCACTGGTACTTCTTCTTAAAACCCTTTTATTCCAAATATATTTACTGACTTATTTGTTGACTCATCTATCTTGTCAATTTTCTTCATCGTTAACCAAACAAACTTTTTATTTCTTTTGGAAACCAGGACTACACTGCTTTATTTCTAAGTCGTGCACGAAACGAAAACTTCAACTCTCTCCGACTCCAGTTCATCCAGGCATATCGCTGTTATAGAAACCCTGTATTGAACGTTGCTGTATCCTTGGTTATTTCCAGTAATTTTTTACGAATTCTTGTAAAGTAAAAATGTTGCATGTATGTATCTGAATGTTCACAATGCCTTTTTATCCATTAATATATGCTTTTTAAAATAATTAATAATTTTATTTCTAGTCACATTTGTTTCTCCCATTAAACGTCTCTGGCTGGAGTTAAAATAAGAAGCCAACACCCGTAGGGTAATAAAATGCTCAAAAGGTGGCGGGCGTGGTGTCGAAAAGGTATAAATAGAACCCCAAAATAAACCGTACGAAAATTGAAGACCATAACCCCAACATTAACTGTGAATTTTGATATATTGAATTGTAATAAATGATCAATTTTCTAATGGTAATTAACCATTCGAGTATTACTGTACTACACTATTCTCAAACGAGTATTTCCCGTGACTCTACTTCTTAACGCAGCGAAAACTACATTCCGATCGTGCAGTTAGTAAACCATTCGCAATCAGAAATACTAAAAGATACACTTTATTGTATCGGCTTTTATAAACTTTAACATTCCAACAGTGTTTTTTTTCTTCGGTAAAAGATACGTTATTGCTTTGTATATAAAATGTTAGCCCATTTATAATTCCAGAAACCGATTTGGCGATCGTATATGACCTTTGGTTATTTCGACGATTGAATTTCTAAACGCACATCGCACGCAGTTTGTTTGATACATACATAAGTCAATTACAAATCACGACAATGCAAATAAACACGTCGCAAATTTTCGCAAATGTATTTGTCAGGTTTGAACGTACGCATGTACGTTCGATATCTTGCCGGAAATATTCGGAAAGTAATAAGATACGACCAGCATCTAATTTTGATATTGAACGTTAGTTAGTTATTAGTTATTTTAGACGAAATCGTATATCGCCGTATGAATATGGAACCGTCAATATGTAAATTATAAACTTTTAAACATCAATAGTAAATGACCCACCATATAGAACACGGGGGACGGAGTCAACAAAACAATTTGTGAGTAGATAGGCTATTACAATATACTTGAAAGGCAGAGAAAAAAACAAGATAAATATATCATACTTAGAGATAATTACTGATCGATCAGCTATTCTCACACAATAGATAAATTCTTTCGAATACTAATTTGGATCATATCAAAAATTCAACTCAAACTAGTCAAATAAGATTTCTTTAAGTAGGGTAAACCATATAGTTATAGGACATGATATAGCTATTAGACAAATCGGTTTACTAAACGTCTAATAACGATATAGATTGCAGTTTAAGGTATCCTCTAAAAGTTTTAATAATTATACCACTACAAAATAACAGGAATTTGTCAAATTTTATATACATAGTTCTTGTGTTGCTAATTGTTTTCGTGCTAATGTATTTGGTTAAGACCAGTACGTACAAAAATTGTTAATATTTATTCAATGTGTTATGCTTTAAAAGTTCTAGTGTTTGTTTTTCAGGAAGTGAGTAAAACGAAAAGAATTTGTCCACTTTGTATATTTTATTAACGAACTTTTAATTCAAAAGCTTCCCTGTCCAATTACTATTGGCTCGAAAGGTACCTTGGTCAGTTATTAAACAACTGTCCGATAACTGTATTTTCGTACTTCGATATCTTACGTTTTCGTATAATCCCAGTTTCTTTTTTGTTAAGTTACTACGCGCATACACAGTTATTGGACGGCCTGCCTATAACTGAAATTTTCACTGTCCAATAACTGCACGGCTAACTTGAACAAAATGGATACCTTCCTACCAATTCAAGGTGTTTGGGAAAGATCATTGGTATACAAGAGAAAAGACATCAATGTGATACACCAGTGATAACTTACAATGATTTTCTGAACATTTTGGGTCCTCAAAAAATCGAACAATTGGAAAGAATAAGTAAAATTATACCTAATGGAAATAGTGATTATTTTTTGTATGATTACAAATTATGGCAAGAACAAGAAGAACTTGAAGAATATAAAGAACCTAGTAATCAAATGCGTATTCTGCAAGATATAAATCTGTCACCAACACATCATTCAACTGAACCTCTATCAGAAAATGAGAAAACACAGAAGTATCCGTTTTTGGAAATACCAAATATGATCATATATGATAATAATTTTGAAGAAACTTTGAAAGAGAATATACGCAGCAACGACGCTGATATTGATTATAAAATAGTTGAGCGAGAAAATGTTGATTTGGAAAAAACTGTAGAAGAACAAACTAGCAGCATTGAAATAAACTCTTCTCAACCAACTCTCTTTGATGTATCCAAATTTGCCATAGAGAAAAGGTAAGAAACGATCAGAAAAGTTTCGTTTTGCTATAACATCACGACAGTTTCAAGAAATGTATGGAAGAAAACGACAACTAAAACTGATGATGCTTGGTGAAAAGGAGGCCCACAAGAGAAAACGAGAAGAAAATAAGAAGAGCGAAAAACCTAAAACAAAGAAATTGGAATTTAACAAAGACAAAAGACTCTTACGTCGTTCATTTGTAAAAAAGAAAACTATCTATTTCAAATCTGCTATAAAGTGCAATGAATGTGAAAATTGTTTTCATAGGCATTGTTGAACGTGGTATTCACGTCATTTACATATTCCCGTTGAAGTCCAATATGACATGTTCATATGCCACACATGTTACAAAGGGGAAAGTGATAGTGCCGGTAGTACAAATAAAGAGGAAAAGTATGAGCAAAAATGATAAAAAGAAATCTACTGAAAAAGGAACTGCCTCTGAGCGACGTCAAAACAAATCCAGCGAAAAAGTAGATGCAATGGTTAATAAAGATCATGACGAATAAGAAAATCGTGCTACCAATAAGAACGAAATTGATTCAGAAGCAAGCAGGATGGAAAAAGAAGAAAATAAGGATGATGAAGATGAAATAGATAAGTTAGACGAATTATATAATATTGAATTTAGAAATATGTATGTATTATATGTATATATGTATTAGTTATTATTTAATACACACCAGCTAGTTAATTCTGTAAATCGTTTAAGTACCTTTCGTATTTTTTTATAATACTTGTCGTCCAATAACTCTATAAATGTTGTCTAATAACTGAATAAATTGTCCAATAACTGTGATTTCCAGCAAACATTACTAAAAAAAAATAACAACAATATATAAATATTGTCAAGAAATAGAACATCTCGGCGTTACTTCTCAATCTATCGCTGTTCTAACGGATGTTTCACTTTTTGAGATATGTTAAACAGAAATTTATTTAAAAGCTTTCCATATAAAATTATCGTTAACTGTCCAATAACTACATGCTTATTTAACTAACCGATGGTTGCTAGTTAAGAGTTAAGTTAAGTAATTTTTTATTCTCGTTAATAAAAAAGAAGCGACTACCGCATTTAGGTAACTAATTTATAAGGTACCAACTTTAGGTGGGAAAAAAACTTCGAAAATTCAATTGAAGGCATTCAAGAATGAGAGAGACAAAAATTTTGAAAAAAATTTACTGACTTTTATCAGTAAAGTAAGTAAGTTTGCAGAAATGTTTCCAGCAGGCCCCATACATCACGGTTAAGATATGTACTCCTATATAGTTCTGATTAAAAATTTTTAAAAATTACTCCGCAAAAACAAACAGAAAGCACTCACCTAAATCTCCTTCGGCCAGAAGTCCCACAGTTCCGAAAAATCTTTTGTCGAGCAGTTGAAGCAGTTGTAAAGCAGTATCGCGTACGACGGGCCTTGGACAACCGGTATTCATTAATGCCACATTAATCACAGCGGTGTAATGATCACAAGGGTATTCTCTGTAAAGAAGGGAAATCGTCAATAATTGAATGTTTATACATTTTATTTTTTATACATGTGTATAAGCATGGGTGACCCAACACAAGAACGCCTGATGAACAATGAAGAAACACTCGGTGATTACGAAGAATACAAATATCTAGGAACTAAGATTAGCAGTGATGGAAGGTTCGACAAGATGATTATCGTATTTAATAGGAAATGATCCTAAGATATCATATTAAAATACTACAATATAAAATTTGATTAAATGTTAAATATTATTCAAGATATCCAATAATTCGGACCATGAACGGAACGTAAATTGCTTGTTGAAGCACCTTTCGTTTTTATCTTGCAACCTTTATAGCGTACCGAATAATGAAGATACCTTGATACAAATTTTAAATCTAGCGAACTGTTTCGTACAAGCATTTTGCGCATTCTGTCAATCTTCAACGTTCTTAAGATTAATTATTGTAGTTTATTGTAAAATTGTAATAATATCCTAGCACATTATTATGGCTAATTTAACAATCACGGAACATATAGATATTTTAATTTATCTTGATTGTGCGAGCGTCACAAGATCCCAGGAAGAAGTGTACGATATATTTAATGCTAAATATCCAAACTGTCCTATTACGCAATCTATAGTTGGCAAAATAAAAAACAAATTTTGGGGAGGCGGAAGATGTTAAGAATATTTCAAAAGGCGATCGTCCAGAAATAAGTGCACACAATAATTCAAAGAAAATCTCGCCTATTCTTCTAGAAAGTTAGTACCAGGTGTTAGTTGTAAGTTTACAGCTATTAATGGGAAATAGTATCACGTTTTAAGTTGGAGGGCAGATGATGATACTAAGGTTGCATGACTGAAGTTATTGAAAAAAAAGAAACATCATTGATTTAAGATCCAACTAGTTCAAAAGCTTATCATTAGAGATGGGACGAATCCAAATTTTCTCGAATCCAAATCCGAATCCTAAAGGATTCTCGAATCTCTCGAATCTCTCGAATCCTTCGAATCTCGAATCTCTCGAATCCATCATATAATTACAATAATAAGAAAGGACAGAGAGGAAAAACAATTTTACAGGAAAATTTTAAAGCTACTTTAATTAAAAACGATACAGTTTTTAAAAATATTTATTAAAAGATTTTTTTTGAACATATTTATATTACAAATGAAATTAAAAAAACAAATTACACAATATTAAAAGATAAATTATGTTAAAATCTTGATGATTATGCAACAAGTTTTTATTTATATTTAATTTCCTTAGCATATGGAAATTAATATATCAATAACAGTACCGATATCTTTTCAGAAACTTTTGTGAATGAGAATAAGGGAGAGCTAACATAGATAAACAGCAAATATTGCACATGAAAATCTAAACACATATTTTAGTATATAAAAGAAAGCACTCAACCTAAAAGAAATAAGTGAGAATTTTAATTCAGATTTTTATTTAAGAAAACCAGCTTTCGAACTCGCTCTGGATCCAACCGACTACGTTTTTATCCACTATGATGCCTGATGTGCTGAATAGTCTTTCTGAAATCACTGTTGATGGTGGTGTAATTAAGAATTTTTGCTAGTTTCATCAAATTTTGGTATTTTGTGTTGCCCTTCCAGTATTTAAAGATGTCTGCAGTGATTCATATGTGTCGTGATTACATGAGTCATCATTATTATTATTTTTTTTTTTGGATTCGAAAGATTCGAATTACGAAAATCGTGCGAAGATTAGAGTTTTCGAATCTCGAATCTTTTCAGGATTCGATGGATTCGAGGATTCGCGGATTCGAATGTCCCATCTCTACTTATCATCATCATAATCCTGATCGACGTTTACAATTCTGTGAGGTAATGATGAATTTGCACCATGGTAACGAACGTTTTCACCATATTGCTTTCTCCGATGATGCGCAACTTTTTCAATAAATGGGGTTGGAGTAGGGAAAATCCTCAATGGATGACGGAAACACACACTCAGCATCCAGAAAAACGTAAATGTCTGAGCAGAAATAGTAATTTTTTTCTTTCGGGGAAATATTAACGGAGAAATATATATATATATTTGGTGTTTCTCCAAATTGATCTAATTCCAGCATCGACTGTACTTTACCCAAATAAAGACAATGCTAAATTGTGCTCTCTGGCATTAACACGATGGCGCACCGCCACATTATACGCTTCCTGTTCGTAATTTTTTGCAGACTATTTTTGTCAGAAAAATGCGTCGGCAGACGAGGGCTGATAGAATGGCCAGCAAGATCTCCTAAGCTGACGCCCCTAACTCCAAGTTAACGAAACAATATCAGAAAAATTAGGGGTATTGAAATAACGTTTTCAGTAAGAAAAAAATTAAATGGAACGAACTCTTATTAATAACGTCTTTGGTAAATCAGCAAATAGACTACCTTACTACCAGGAACGCAATGGGTGGCATTTTGAACATTTAATTTATTAGTGTTAATTTTATTTTCTCTATTTTTATTTTTCAGTTTACAATTTTTTGTCATGTTTTATAAGTTATAAGCATCCTGATACAGTCCGCTCTGGTAATAGGGTGGGCTATGGGCGGGAAGGAGAGTATTTTTCCTAGAATAGGGTCGCCAACGAATTATACGCTATTTCACTCAGCTCGCGTGCAGCCCTATAGACACAGACGAATATGACACCCGAGGTAAGCCAATAGTGGGGAAACCGCTGGAGCGAGAATGAGGGGAAGCGGCCCTATTACCAAAACGGACTGTATCAACATTAAACGTTCAGCTCGATTTTTCTTAGAATTTCTTGTTATGCAACCTTTTGATTTATTTACATGATCATAAAGGGAAGAAAAATCACTATCGGACTCTCTGCTAAAAATCTATACTGTCATTTAATTTTTTTTGTGATGACGTCAAAACTAAGAAAAAAAACAGATTAAGGTCAGGGGTGAATTGCATTTACTTCATCTAAAACCGATGTATTTCAGCATTAAAAAAACAGTAGAGTTCGCTTTCTTTTTAATCCCACACTCTATATATCTTTATACACCAAATCCATGATGTATCAGTATTTCAAAGAAAATGATAGATAATAGAATTTGCACCATAGATACTTTTCGAGATATTCCAACCTATAACACTTATAAATTGTCAGAAATGAAAGTAAACGTAGTAAAATGATGACATCAGGAGTTGTTCATGACATGCGACGTCTGTTCCATGCTTTTCAGTACATACTGTTACGTGCACAAATTTCATTAGTTCAGTTTCAATATTTCGCTTAACATGTTTCAAATTTGCGCTCAAACTTTAGTCCCAGTAGTCAAATTTTCAAGATATTGTTTAGCCCAAAGTGGGGAATTCTTCAGCAGACCCTCAAGTGTATTTTAATAAGCACAACTCCCGTTGTATCGAGTCCTCAATACACCTCGTCGTACCGAATTGAACACCTTGCCGTTATACCTCCCCAAAAGGTATTAATAGAAGCAGATCCTATAGTCTAATTCGTCGGACAATTCTGGAAGTCCATCTTTTCCAACAAACGAGCCAGACGAAACATAGAAATTCACGCAATGACATCATCCGGACCGCCATGACACTTGCAGCTAAGCAGAATAATAAACTATATGTATGTTTTAGACCTTTTCTTTTGTGTCGAACATTTCGTATTTTGCATTAGTCATTTCAACTAAATTATCACCATTAATATTCATAAACTTGTAAAGTAATCATTGACTAAGTTGCCGTATTTTCTTATTAAATTCATTGGTATACATACATATATAGATTAGACTTGTATCGCATTTGCATAACTCACAGCACAACTGAATATCACGTATTTTGTATTTTATCTTGTGAAAGTCTACGATAAAACGTTTTATACTGACTTACCGTTACCGCATTGTTCGCATTATTTAGCTAATTTAATCTCGAATATTATGTAGTTTAAGAATTTTATTAATGAATTCCATCTAAAGGCTAAATATACAAGTTCTTGAATAGCCATGTGTAGTTTTAGTAGTAGAACGTTGTTGTTTATGTGAAAAATAAAATCATATAGAATCAAAGCTTAAATACACGCACCATACCAGGTGATCTTGGTCACTCCTGACGTCAAATAGTATTTCATTCACTAAAAAGGTACCGAATATATTTAACCATGAGGATATATCTGGTAAGCTCATGTTACCTTTGACCCAAACTTCGTGGTTGGCGCCCATATTATCTGTTATCCTGATAAGACCTTCTGTATTCAATAGCCGTTATTACATCTACAAAAGGAACCTACACGACCTCCCACTTAGCTGAGCACGGCATTGGTTAGTCTGTTGCGACAAGCGTAAGTATCGCGTATTGTTGTTCTTGTCGTGTTGTGCACTCTAGCCAATTGTACCCTCCAGTTGTTGCTATCTCGGCGAGATACAATACTAGATAAAATACTTTTTCGCCTATCTTCCCACATGGTAGATTTGTGCTGTAAAGGAAATTCCAACGACATTTTGGATTTTGTTCACCGACACTAGGAGTATAAGACTAAGAACATCAAATTGCAGTGTGAGCAAAAAGCTCAACAACTCAAATATCTGAAAAGATGGAGAAGAGGATGCAATCCAAACATCAGGAAGATTATCTTTATTAGATAATCTACGAACCTAATTCAGCGAAACTGCGTACGAGGGATCTTCTTCTGTGTTGGAGAATACTTTGAAAAACAGTAAGGTCCTTTCAATCCCGAACTGTTTGTTTTGTAACTATATGTGACAGTAAAAAAGATCAATTAACAAATTTACATAGAGCTAACGAAATCATTCCAGTTTCTCGAATACAGTTGCAATGTTGAAATCGAGAACTGTTTAATTTCTACTACATAACACTTGAACCAAGCACACGATATTGTGTAGAGTCCAATTTCATTGTGCAACAACTTTCATTGCTTGATTTCGTTTGATGTGCCGTCTACAACTATACAATAAATAAAAAATATCTATCTCTAACGAAAGGGCTTTGACGCAAAAATTACCCGACATCGTTGATTCGATAAATATCTCGATTGAAAAGAATATAAAACAAAACTCCCGTACCTAAACCTTTCAGGTATGTACATACACTATCGGCCATAAGTATTTAGCCACATATGTTTTTTCTTAATTCTTCCATATAAATTATCCAATGCAAATAATGACACTAGATACGAAGAATCCTGGTAAGTAGATGCATTTGTACCAAATTTCATTCATATACAGTACATTAGCGAATTCATGGAAATATGAAATGGGTTTCGGTACATCTGAGCGGTAACAGTCAATGGGCTTTTTCTTGGAATTTTAGTGCAATATAACTTAGTTTTCAATTATATTTTGTAATAGAGGGTTCTTTATACCATATCAGTGCAATTTACATTAGTTGAAAATTTACTGTTGTTGTGTAAACACATAAAATCGAGTTGTGATTTGTGCATTCTCTTTTTAGTGTTATTCGTGTTAAAGTGCCGAAAACAAAAGAGTTGTCTGTAGAAGTGGGTGCTTTAATTGTTGCCTATCACAAAACTGGAAAAAGCAACCGCGAAATTGCACGCGAATTGAATATTAGTAGGCAAACAGTGGACTAATATGTCAACAAATTTGCCAGTAGCGGCAGTTTAATAAACCAAAAGAGGAGTGGACGACCAAGAATAACGATGCCAGCAGAGGATCGTCGAATCGTAAGAATAAGTAAACGAAATCGACGAAACACAGCATCGGAAATAGCAGCGGAAGTAAACAAGGGACGCACGAAACCGAATAGTGTAACTACAGTGAAACGGCGCTTACGCAAAGCTGGACTCTACGGACGAATAGCGGAAAAAACCCTTAGTACGAAAACAAAACAAGCAGAAGCGCTATCAGTGGGCACTAGCACAACAGAATTGGACCATTGAAGATTGGAATAAGTGCTGTGGAGTGACGAGTCCAAGTTCGAAATTTATGGCTCACGCAGACGTGTTTTTGTTCGGACGTCGCTGGGAGAAAGGGTGTCTAATCAATGCATTGTGCCGACCGTCAAACACGGAGGAGGTTCGGTGATGATTTGGGGATGCTTTGCAGGTGCTACTGTCGGAGACCTAGTAAAAATAGACGGCATTCTTGGAAAGGAGCGGTATAAGGCTATTTTAGAAAATAATGTGGTGTCATCAGGATTGCGCTTATTCGGATAAAATTTCACATTTCAGCAAGATAATGATCCGAAGCATAAAGCTAGAATATGCCAGGATTATTTACAACAAAAAGAAGAGGAGGGCACCCTCACAGTAATGGAATGACCTCCCCAATCACCCGACTTGAATCAAATTGAATTATTATGGGAAGAATTGGATAGGAGAGTTAAAGAAAACGCTCCAACATCTTCCCCGCATTATGGACACTTCTCCAAGAACATTGGAATAATTTATCGTTTGTATTCTGGCAAAATTAATTGCTAGAATGCCGCGATTATGCGCTGCAATGATAAATGGGAAAGGCGGCTATATTGACAAATCTAATATTTGACATGCAATTTCTATAGCATGTTAGTATGAATGTTTTTATGGACGTATTAATACGTAAATAATTAGTATATATCATTAAATCATTTATCCACTATTCAAATGCGATTTTATTTTAGGATTCTAAGAAAAAACGTATGTGGCTAAATACTTATGGCCGGTAGTGTACATACGTAATCGCAATTCAGATGTATCGTATCCATTACGCATTATTCAACAGAAATTAAAAAAAAAGAAAAACCGTTTCTTATTCAAATCGCATTTATTTCAAACGTAATGCAAGAAAACAAAGCCACATAATCTCTCCGAACCATTAAAATACAAACTCAATTTTATATTTATTTCGAGAGAAAAAACAGGTACGACGGAGAATGGCCCGATGAGCTTCGAATTTGCATTTATCGACGAAAACAGTCGGATTCTATGTAGATTGCAATGGTCAGCGCGGTTTCGTATTTAGACAAAATTCGTTTAGATGAAAACCCTCACCCTAATTGCGTAAGGGAAGAACTTGCGAAAAATACAAAGAAACGTTCCGAATCCGTTCTGCTTTCTACAGGTTATTCTGTTTGTTATAATCGTCACGTATTATATTTTTAATGCTTTTCGGAAGTAGTTATAAAATTAGTTATGTAAACAACTTTAAAAACTGTTTAATATTTACATTTTTGAAAGTTGTTAACATGTATGTATGTAGGTACTTAACGCTTGGGATCGCAACAAGAATAACAACAAAACGGTAAAGTGTGAAAGTAAATGAGTGCCGTGGGCACTTTTTAGTTTTATCTTATTAACTATACGAGGTGATGAACAAAGTAATGAGGCTGATTTTTTTTTCACTTGTTTTATTTCATTTCATTTCATTTCATTTACATCAATACTATATACAATAGTAATTGATTTTAGTCTCAATAAAAGAAGGAGAATGTAAAGCTGATTTAAAATTTAAATATAATAAATAAATAAAATTAGAACATAAAGTTAAAGGTGTAGAAGACGTTACATAATTTTCAATAACATTACAATTCAACATTGTCCGCTTCAAAGTAACTGCCTTGAGAAGTCACACAGTGCTCGAGACTGTTCTTCCACTCCTCATAGCAGTGCTGAAATTCGGTTACTGGAATAGCCTTCAGCTGGTCGGTTACAACTGTTTGAATGTTGTCCAGTGCCCAAAATAGACGACGTCCCTTTCGGGTGTTGTTTCAATCTCGGGGAAAAGTAAAAGTCGCAAGAACCCAAGTCGAACGAACTAGGAGGCTGAGAAGCCACAGGATTGCTGTGTAACAAAGGCGCATTGTCGTGATGCAAAACCCAGTTGTTTCCGACGTTTGGTCTCACACGCATGATCCTTTTTCGAACTCTGTTACGTTTTTTCGCGCATACCTCGATTTCGGTCTCCGCATGATAGCCGACGCTCCATGGTTCATGAGGAGCGATAGAATCCACCGACATCTGGAGATTCCACCTCTGACAGAGTTTTTACGAGCTTGGGCGGCGTCGACGTGGAGAAGAACGGAGCGTTCTGACCATTGCATAGTCAGAGAGCTGGCGACGTTGGACCCAGACCGACCGCCGCCTCCATTGAGAGTCCGACGCATCGCGGAAGTTCTGGAAGAAGAGCTGCGGGTTGATCCCTAGGATCATATCAGCATCCGTGATGGCTCCAGTTCCCGCCCTGTGCCCGGACCTCCCTACATTCTTTCACCTTCCATTACCATCGAGGCGGCGAGATTGCGGCCGCCATCTAAAAAGAAAGCGAGCCCTGGGAGCTTAAAGTTCTTAGCTCGAGAAACAGACGCAGGCTTTAGAGAGATTTCGGTCGTTACACTTCTTACTTTTAATTAATCTTTGATAGTTGCTTCTCTGCGGGCGACATCTATACGTTATCGATTACTTATCGATTTCCATGATATCCATCCTCACGGGTAGAGGGAGCCTGCATTCCTGTTTTGGAAATTACGATATAAGTTTTCCGATTGACGTATGATTCGGGGGTTAGGTTCAATTATCTCTTGCTTTCGGTGTAAAATCTTGGTGCAGTGCACACATTTGCTCCGCGAAGTGATTTCCTCGAGAGATTATCGTTTGAAATCTCGGCACATTTGTGGAAAAATACTTCTCGTTTCCGTTGCCTGATTTTGGGATTGGATCGCCGAACAGGCGTATAGTGTTGATTGAGGATCGGAGAAGCTGATTAATTCAGTAACAGTTGGAGCACGTGTGACATTCATAGCCATTTTATCTCGTACTAACGGGTTTTTCCTTTTCTTCAGTCCTGGCCGTTTACCCTTGACCATTTTAATATCAGGATAGCATAGTTTAATATCATCGTGGTCCTGAGCTATTGTACTATTGGACCGAATCTTGGTTTCGAGTCAATTGGAGTCATCTTCTTGGACAATGCTGTCCTCTGATCAACAAATCTGATCTACTGCCGTTCGACGTATTCCGCTATTCTATCGCATGTGGTGTCCTATCTGAGAGTGAACCTGCGTGGGCTCGCTGCGCTACTCGTTACAACCCCCACCACTCACCGCAACCTTTTGACAAATTTTGCCTTATAATTCTCGTAATTTTTTTATTATTATTATTGAAAACCTGTTCAACGTTTACACATCACTAAATCCGTAACTCAGCGAAGTATTTTCAAATTCCGAGTAAATATTTAGTTATCGGGAGAGGTTTTCACATGCTTCCCGTATCATTCATTTTATTTAAGTAGATTTATAATTTGAATTTTGATTGAAACCACTGTAAACGATACCGTTGGCCAAGATAATCGGTTGGTTCACGTACCCGCATTGCAATTTGAATATCTTATATACACCTGAGAATATTGCTTTCCGTAATAATTATTAAAGACTCGTCAACTCCCATGGTTGCTTGTTCTGTTTTTTCCTTGTAATTGTTTCTTTAATGCCGTCAACTATTTCTCACCAGGGTTACTGAATAACTTCGTAGATTTCTGTTTATCCAGGGCTTGACTGGAAGTGTAAAACATATGGCGCCTTTATTATACAACTCTTGGAGTTTATTTAACCCACTCCCTCGCCGACTAGCTGGCGGGCACCCTGAGTGAAAGCAAACTTCCTTCCTCGGGCGAAATTGGTAAGCTTTCTGTTGCGGTTTTAAAATTCAGTCTTCGGTAATTAGGTGCGGTGGTGCTCATACACGACGTAACAACTCTTTCAAGAACCTTCTGGTAAAAGTGTTGATTAACCCGTTAGTCCGGAGGCACAAACTCTTTCTAAACAATTCCTGGGCTATCGAAGAAGCAAGTCAACATGCCTTTGATGTTTGACTTGCTCATTCTTGGTTCTTATGCCTTGGAGAGCTCGGTTTCCGGAGCGTATTCAAACACCGAAGTCTCGTCACCGGTAATGACACGTTCCGGAAAATGGGGATCATTTTCAATCGATTCCAAAAAGTCAACGCTATTGTCCCTCTTCACGTCTTTCTGCCTCAGGTTTCTCGGAACCATTTTTTAGCAGATTATTCTCATTCCTAATTCTTCTTCTTCTTCTTCTCGTAAATCCTTATGCCTCTCAGCGTCGGATTCCATCTTAACTGTATATCTATTAATTTCCTGAGGCAAATGTGCTTCATTGTTTTAGCAATTCGTGAAAAGAATTATTATTATTCTTGCAATCGCTCTCTCGTTTTTTTTTTTCATTGGTAAATTCGAGAAAAAATCTCGTAATTTTGATATAAAAGCGAATAAAAATCTGAAAGTATTTTTAAGTAGTTTTTTTTTTGTAGTGATTTTCTTTTCTTCCTTTTCTTCCTTTTCTTCTTCTTCTTCTTCTTCTTTTCTCATAAATCCTTATACCTCACAGCATCGAATTCTCTCTGAACCTTATGACAATTTAATCCATTTTTTCCATAGTGTCCGTTCTGTATTCATTTTTCTCATTTCTTCTATGGTCTTCCTTCGCTTCCGTCCCAATTTATCTTTTTCTTGGCCTTCTTTTTTTCTTTGTTAGACTCTTTTGCTTCATTCTTATTACGTGAGCGTACCAATTCAATTGACTTCTTTCAATTCTGTTCAATATATCTTCTTGATTTGTCATATTCCTTATCTGTTGGTTTTCTATTTTATCCATTTTAGTTTTCCCCGCGATCTTTCTCCAAAATTTCATTTCCATAGCCGTTATTTTACTTTCGTGTTTATTGTACTGAGAATTTAGATAATTTCTTAAACAAAATTGCACCGGCCTAACTCCTAATTAATGATATAAAAAGCATAAATTATAATAAATTATGTTTATAAATTTTGAGAAATATTTAACATAAAATAAAGATAATTACCTAGTGTTGTGTGTGTGTGTGAGTGTAATTTCTTTTATTCGATGATAGTTCATCCTATGTCCCCTCACTTCTTTTCTTCTTTTCTCGATTCAGCTCTATTTTCTATGGATTCTTCCCTCTCTTATCTTCTTTTTTCGGTGTGGCTCTATTTTCTATGGATTCTTCCCTTTTTTAAATTCTTTCTTCGCCGGTGTGGTGAGGTTATTTTATTCCTTGGTACTTGCTTTAAAACCCTTTTGGTCCAAATATATTTTTCAACTTTTTGTTGACTTATCTATCTTGTCAATTTTCTTCGTCGCCAACCAAGCAACTTTTTATTTTTTCGGAAACCAGGACTACACTACATTATTTCTCCGTTGTCCAGAAAATAAAAAGTTTTAAGTCACCATGACTTCAGTTCAACCTTGCCATAACGTTGTTGTAGAAACCTGTATTGTTAATATCCTTCGTTATTTATATCCACTGGTTATTAGAAATTCTTGCGATGTGTAGTGTTGAATGTATATGTCTGAATGGTTAGAATGCTTTTCTACCTTTTAATCGATGGTTTTTATAATACTTAATAATTTTATTTCCAGTTACATTTTTCTCCCATTAACCCTTTCACGCATATGGGACACAAGTGTCCCCGTCACCTTTACGGCTTTATGCTAAATTTGTTATAGTCAATTACTCAAAAAGTTTATATTTTAAAATTTAATAGCTGGTTCTACGACATTAAGGTTGGCACCACTGAAAAAGTTTGTGTAGAGAAAGAAAACTTCGGCGCAAAGTTCGACTACTGAAAATCGAACAAACAACACTTGCTCAACGTGTAAAGTTTATCTATGTTTTACATCAGAAAGAAATTGTTTCGCTGATTATCATTAAATATTCTTAATAAATTTAATTTTATGTTTCAAACATGTATTTTTCTCTATATTATTAAATTACTCTGAGTAAACTATAAAACACCAAATTGCTTAATTTTGGATCTTTTCCCGTGTAAGAAAACACGTTTGTTATTATTTTCTATTTAATTACATTACATTAACTAGATAAAACAAGTAAAAAACTTTGTAACATTTCTGATAACACTATGTGCGTGAAAGGGTTAAACGTCTCTGGCTGAACTTAAAATAAGAAGTTAACACCCGCAGGGTAATAAAATGCTTAAAAGGTGGTGTGCGTGGTATCGAAAAAGTATAAGTAGAACCCAAAAATAAACCGAATGTCATTCGAACATAAATATCCATAACCCTAATATTTAATATATTGAATTGTAATAAACGATAAATTTTGTAATGGTAATTAACCATTTGAGTATTACCACACTACATTGTACACTGTATTGTCCAGAACTCACTTGCGTACATTAGTATGGGTGCTACTTCTGAATTGTATATTCTTTGTTTAGTCTTTGTTTCTATTTCTTTCTTCCCGATGATGATTTGATGTAGAGCGTAGCATATTATCGTGGCTTTCCATCCTCTTTTTGCTATATGTAGATCAATTTTTCCGCCATTGTTATTTATCTACCATTAGTATGCTTTTTTCTACGTTTAAATCCATCCTCATCTTCCCTATCTCTTCTGTCCATATTTTTGTTAATTTTTCCATTTTCACATAACTGTCAACTATTAGTGCCAAATCATCGACGTACAGTAATACATCTACAGTTATAAGCTCCAGTTTGTTATATCCTATCAGTCTTCAGATTTTCTTCTTCTTTCCGAGATAGTCCGAGAAGTCCGAAGATCAACAAAGGTTAAAGAGGCAACGCAAAATTGTTGTTTTTTTTTTGGTCTTGTCTGGCCACTTTTAATTGTATTTGTGGCTGAAGCGTCACACGCGTAACAGATCAACAATTAGCCAAACAGTTAACAGAAGCAAGAGAGGACCGATATCTTCTGCAAATCACCTTAAGAAACAAGCATGCTACCGGTTTAGAGCTAAGGGAGAGTCCTAGCAGCAGCTCGAAATGTAGCAATTTCTGGACGAATTGTCTGGGGAACGCTTAATGACGGAGGGCTGGACAGTTGAAGACTAAATATTGCACCACTCCTACGAGACTGCGTTTTACGAGAGCACACGTAAATTGGATTAGTAACGACTGAGAACGAATTTGGTTTTTAGACGAAACAAGAGTAAGTCTTTATTCACCAGATAGATGTCACCGAGTCTGAAGGACACTAGGAAAGAGGTTGGTATTCTCTGCAATATCTCTCCGATGATCCTATTTTTTGATGGATAAATAACGCTCTGGGAAGGAATTTGTTTCAATGATCGTACGGATTTGGTTCCTTTTCCAGGAGAAGATCCATGAATGCACATTTCTGCGTAGAAAACATCGTAGAAGAAGATGTGATGCCATTTATTGCGAACAATTTCATTCTTATCCAGGATATCACTCGGTCTCCACGTTGCTAGTTCGATTGGTGAATATTTCAACTAGGGACTGGTCACCATAAAGCCACAATGGGAAACACTAAAGCGATCAATTAGACGTCACATACCTGCTCCTATGAATCTTAGAAACCTCGAAGAAGTCGTTCTTGTCGAATGGGAGAATATTCCCCAGAAAACCATTCACAACTTGATCAATAGCATGCCCAGACGAATGGAAACAGTGATAAGAGCTAGAGGAGGAGGAATTCAAATTATTAAGATTTAATTTCACCCTCATTTTTTTAAAGGTTTTCATTGACACCGTTTTCGATAATACCTTTCTAAGTTATCAAACATTAGTTAAAATTATTTTAAAAGAATATCACATGGGTACTATGATGTAAAACTTCGAAAAAAGTTATCATGAGATGTTTTACTGATAGGTACCTTAAATTTGTCTAGGAGTTTAGTTCAAAGTTTAAATCCTCCTATTTATATAATAAATAGATAAACATTTTTCACTTACTTCGCACTAAAAATGGTAGCCAAAGCCAGAAAACAACCGTCAGCGACGGCCGGATTTCCGGTGTAACATCTGTCGACAGCCCAGTCCAATAGAGGTCCAACATCTGGATTAAATTCCAGTAGTAATATCACAGTCTCACGTGCTAGATTGTAAACCTAAAACAAAAGTTATGGTCCTAAGCATGCATTGGTCCCACATAACTTAAGTGGTTATATATGTTTACAATTTAAATAAAAAATATTTTCTCAAAATAGGTGTTTTAAATCCGAAAAATATTTGATATGTCTTTACAATTTTCAAGAAATCATTTTTAATTTATTGAATAGCTAATATAATTTCCTCGGAGATACTTTTTATATCGGAATAACAAATGATCGATAGAAGATTAAGCACTAATCTAAAATTAAATGGTTTTCCACCGCTAAATTAATGAAACTGCGAATTCATTAACCAGGAAGGAGCGAATTGTACGCTCTTGCAACTGCAATATCGTGCTTAGAAACGACCGAATACTGTTTGTGACATCCGTAAAAAAGGTGGTAAAATAATTGTTAACGAATGTTTCTCAATAAATGGGAAACTGACATACTAAACTTTTAATTAACCGATTTCGCGTCTACATGAATAAAACTTTATAGCCTGTAGAACACGGAACGCTTAATACCTGCGAGGGATTAGATATTTAATGACCGCAATTAGTAGGAAATACTTGTGTTAATTACACGTTGGAGATTTAGAATCAATGTCTTATTGTGTGTAAGAATACAGGTGCGATTATCAAGAAAATAGCTTTAAATCGATATGAAATAATGCTTTTTGTACCTTTGCTCCAAAAACTACGTACAAGTTGCTGCCAATTTATGCTATTATCATATGATATTAGATGAACTCCCAGGAGGTGGAAACCAAGAAAAAGTAATTGTCAATTCGTTTCAAATGAAACGGCAACACTTTACATAGACATATTGTATTTTGCACACCATGTACGAGGGTCATTCGTAAAGTAAGTTCCGTTTCCGCCTAGTCAGTAAAAGGGTGGGGATCGCAATCGCAGCGCTGCGGTGTAGTCTGATTCAATGCGAGTCCGGCAGTGCTAGTGAGAGAATCGTTCGGACATTCTTTCGTGCTATTTCGGTCGTTTTAAATGGCTGCTGCAATTGAAAATCCCGCCGATTCTGAATTGCGTGCTGTTATCTGATTTTTGTCTGCAAAGAACATGAAGGCTGCTAACATTCATCGCGAGCTTCGTTCTGTTTATCGTGAAAATGTCATGAGTGGCAGTGTGATTAGAAAATGGTGCCGTATGCTTCGAAAAGGACGAACTAATGTCGCCGATGAAGAACGGAGTGGAAGACCAACTGTTGCAACAGACAAACTTTTGGGTAATGTCGAACTGGGTGCCATTTTCCTCAAATTTCACGTACAGAGTTGTACGAGGTTGTTACTGAACATTTAGGTTACAACGTGGCTTAAATCACAGTCGGCATAATTCTACGAAGAGGGCATTAAAAGACTGGTTCATCGCTATGACAAATGTCTCAATCTTAATGGCAGCTATGTAGTAGAATAGCTGAAAGTAGTGGCTTTAAGCTATATATAATAAAAACCTCTTCACATATTGGTGTTTTTCTTAATAACCAAACGGAACTTACTTTACAAATCGCCCTCGTATCTTTACGCTCGATTGATATGCAGAGATAGCAACTACAAATAGACAAATTGACATTGTGACCAGCTAATTTTCCGTTACTCGTATGACATTTTGGCACATTTTAGCACTCACTTCTTGTTTGAAAGCTATATTAAAATTAAATTTATGGGATATGTTATAAATAGATTGGCCAAAACCGGTTAAATCCCAATTGCGACTCATTCGTACGGGGTCACGGGTTACTCCACGAAAGATACAGCGTGTTCCCGAATGGACGCATAAAGAAGTTAAAAATTCACTGAATTTCTTAGTTAAAATCACACCTTCTGACGTTCAACCCTGCTTGGGCAGAAACTAATTTCTATCATGTTTTATATTACAAAAAATCAAGTCTGTCTTATATATTAAAAAAAAAAAAAAAAGAAATTATAAGCTGTAGTAAAATGCATTTTCTGTAGTAGATAGGTACTACAGAATATTTTTAAGAAAAATTGTTTATAGAGAAAAATTTAACGAGATAAGAAAATTTCAAAATCCTGTGTCTACTTTTATTTAAAAAGATTTTAAACGAGAGTAAACCGATATTATTGACATTTTCCACACTTGCATAATTTATTCTCCTGAACAACCTTTATTAACGAAATTTCTCAATATCTTCAACATGGAAGGTAGTTACCTCATTAGAAATTAAGAAATTAATAATAAAATTAATAAGTGGGCAGAGATGAAATTTTGTATTGTTACTCAATTTTCTCTGACGAACAACTTTCCTTACCTTTCCTATACTCACGTCAAAATATGAAATACATATACTATACTATGTAAGTCGGTCTCACAGACCGTACGCGTGAGTATAGGAAGGTTAATGATATTTTGTCGTATTTACCACAGAAAATGTACTTTATTAGCACTTCTCAATTCTTTTTTTTCCACGACGTACTTGATTTTTTACATAAAACACGACATAAATTAGTTTCTATTTAGGTACAGCTGAACCACACAAGCTGGAATTTCGAGTCAGAAATTTAAAGAATTTTTTACTTATTTACGCGTCGATCCGGGGACACACTACATATGCTGTCGGTACGTTGTTAACTATTCTAATCGTAACAGGATGTTGTGTATTTCGTATGTCGTAAACTTGCCGAATTCGTCGCGCGGTTTTCGCAGTTGAAGTCTAGAGGAAATAGGGTGTACCATATTTTTTGTAACGTAGAACCATACAGTAAAAAATCAAATACTCTATTTCATATGGGATAACACAACGGATGCAAAGAAATAGCGTGCTTAATATGTTGGTAAGAATATTAGAAACAGATTGACCATCTGTGCCGTACCTGTTACCGGCACTAGAATTACAAAAATTACTGCACAAATAATAGCGTCCCAAATCATAGTTACCCTGCAAACATTTTCAATTGAACCCACGTAAGCACGTATTATAGTGACAGATAGAACTTCAAATAAACTAAAAGCCTTGTAGCTGAAACTATCAAGGCAGCGTTACCCTGAAGTTAACGCATTTTTAATAAAACAGAAAAAATATTCTGAAATTTCGTAAGCGAATTCGGGAATTTTACAAGTTGTGTCCAGGAATTCTGATACCACCAAAATCGGTTATAACGACATGAGGAAAGTGGCTTGATGCAGTTTTATAGCAATATGCAAACGCGACTGGAAGAACTCCAGTTTCGAGTCATTGGGTAAGGTACGGTTTGAAGATGCTAGCCTGGTTGCTAGCGAAACGCTTGTCACCGAATTCAATTAAATACTTGTGAGGTGGCGAGTAGTCTGGGCGCACAGCGGTAACAGCGTACAATTACGAAATAAGTTACGACAGCCTGCATATACACAGAACTACTTGCGTACCGCACCAATTCAGTACTGACTAGATAAGGGGATGTCGTAACTTAATACAATGTGACCGCTGTTTGTCCAGACCAGTGACGAGTTTACCGATGTGATTAGGTATAGTCTCAAAATATAGTTCACTATTATATTAGACTAATAGATCTTTTCACTTACTTATGTGTTTGGAATAAAATATAAATAGAGGGAAAAAAACAAATATTTTAACAGATATTGCGAAAATAAAATGCGTGCGCAGTGAAGTGTAACGAAACAAAACACAACTAAGCCCTCTAATAAGCGCCTTTCTTGCTAAAAATGATTTCCGTCTCATACTTTTAACAAGAAAAACAATCGTATAAAACATTAATTCAATTTTCGAAATATACTCTAAATTTTATTTTAGAATAAAATAATAATTCATCATGGTATCACGAAATATACAGTCGTTGACGTTGCACTCGGTCTGTTACTAATATTTTATTAAAAAAAAAAGAAAATAGAAAAGAAATATCGCTTTTTTCGTAATTTGCCTGACGAAAAGAATACCTCCCCTCATTTTTCAACATGCACTATACGACTACCATTTCTCACTAAAATTGCCCTATTTACATAATCTTCGGCGGGTCGCAACGTTTTAGAATACACGATCCCGTCATGAATAAATTCAAACGAATTCCGTATAGTTTAGATATATGTATATGTAAGACGATTTTTTATTGTAACGTTAAAACAAAAGTAAATCACAAAATGTGAACATGGAACGCACTGAACAAATGGTCCATTTTTACATAAGGGCTACTAATACGATAAGCAACGACAACAAAATAACAACAAAGTATTACAGTAATATTGTTCGAAAGATAGAACACATACATACGTAGGTAGTCTTTTATGTTTTTAGAATTAGCAAAACGCATTCATTAAATCAGATCGAGTTTAGAAAAATGAAATTGCTTCAAGTTTCGTATTCGCCTGGTTTTCGTTTTCCTTCGTCTAAAAACGATAAAAGAGGCAGTCAAACAGAGAAAAGAAAGATGGAGGAGTAGGAAGTATATAACCAGAAAGCACCCGAACACTACGAAATCTACAAAAGAGTGGTAAAAAACTTAGTAAAGGAAGCAAAGCAAGCAACGTGAATAGAGTTTGGAAAAAAGTTACAATGAGAACCAGAAATTATTTTTCGGAATAATATGAAAGAAATAGAAAAGCCATGATTTTGAAGAATATAAAAGACGACCAAGGAGAAGTAACAAGGAACGAGGACGAAATGATGAAATGAAATTACGATGATAAAGCGGACATGTTAAAAGAACCAAAAGAAGCAACTTTCACGAGTTTTGCTATCAAAGTCGTATTTTACACCATCGAAAACATCTGTACACAGAATTTCGTCTAATTTAGAACATATTATTTTGTTTTCTGATTTTTCAAAGGGGTACCCCTTGAAATCTTGAAAAAAATCGAAATGCTCGGAAGTACGAATTATTACACGTCAAGCTTGTCTAGTGCAGATTACGGATAAAATAATTTCGGGTACGAGAGACGATTCGTTGAGGACATATTCAATGAGAAAGTGAAAAGTGGTTCTTGACAAATCACTCTGGTACGCTCTAACACCCAAACGAAACAAATATCACAAGTTTTGAAGTCAAAGTCGTATTCTACACCTTCGAAAACATCTGTACACACAATTTCGTCTAATTTAGTACCCCTTGAAATTTCGAAGAAAATCGAAATGGTCGGAAATACGACTTATTACACATCAAATTAAAGCTCTTCTCCTGCAGATTAGGGATAAAATAATTTCGGGTACGAGAGACGGTTCCTTGCGGAAATATTTAATGGGAAAGGGAAAAGTGGTACTTGACGAATCGCTCTGGTACGCTCTAACACCCAAACGAAGCAAATTTCACAAGTTTTGAGGTCCAATTCGAATTCTACACCTTCTAAAAGATCTGTACACACAATTTCGTCTAATTTAGAACATATTAATTTTTCTCTGAAGTTTCGAAGGGTACCCCTTGAAATTTTGAATAAAATCGAAATGGTCGAAAGTACGACCTATTCCACATCAAATTAAAGCTCTTCTCGTGCAGATTAGGGATAAAATAATTTCGGGTACCAGAGACGGTTCCTTGAGGAAATAGTTAATGGGAAGGGGAAAAGTGGTACTTGACGAATCGCTCTGGTACGCTCTAACACCCAAACGAAGCAAATTTCACAAGTTTTGAGGTCCAATTCGAATTCTACACCTTCGAAAACATCTGTACACACAATTTCGTCTAATTTAGAACATATTAATTTTTTCTGAAGTTTCGAAGGGGTACCCCTTGAAATTTTGAATAAAATCGAAATGGTCGAAAGTACGACTTATTCCACATCAAATTAAAGCTCTTCTCCTGCAGATTAGGGATAAAATAATTTCGGGTACGAGAGACGGTTCCTTGAGGAAATATTTAATGAGAAAGGGAAAAGTGGTACTTGACGAATCGCTCTGGTACGCTCTAACACCCAAACGAAGCAAATTTCACAAGTTTTGAGGTCCAATTCGTATTCTACACCTTCGAAAACATCTGTACACACAATTTCGTCTAATTTAGAACATATTAATTTTTTCTGAAGTTTCAATATAATATACATAAATATATAAATAATAACTATATAAATTATTATTATGATTTTGTTTCTAAAAATTTCTCACCTTTTCCTCGTGACTATTCAGCATATTATCCAACCATCGGTAAAACTCTCCATCATTATATTCTAAGCCTTCAGGATCTGTGCAAGGACCGCAACAAAGTAGAGCACTCATAGCCTGTAAAGCACTGAATTGCAAATCTGTACATTTCTTATTAGATTGATCGTTATCCTGAAGGGCAATTGGTACGAACGGCGCGCCATACCTCCCGGACCACGAGGCGAACAGCATAAAAAGGTTCTTTCTTAGGTCGCGTTTCAAAAGTGTCTGACACGTTTCCACTGTAAACAAAGTCGAGCAAAAATACGTTAAACAAGCATAAAGATTTATGTAAAAGCAAAAATCAAGATCATGCTTACGCGAGAAACTTTTGATCATTTTCGTAATAAAACTGCAAAAATGTAAAGTGATTTCCTTAACCGAGATGGTCTGCTTATCCGGTTCGCTTTCCAAGTAAAGACGAGCGCCGTCCATGTATTCTAAAAATGTCGGATGTAAGGAATTCGTATCTCTATCCAATACGAAATTGCTGATGCCAAAAGTGCCATTTTCGGCGATCAACTCCAACACTTTCACCAATTGTAACCTTAACGCGTCCCTTCGCCTACGTCGCCGGACATTCTCTTGTTTCTTATCTACCGCGTCTTTTATATAAATAACTAATTCCTCCATCACATCTCTGAAACAATCATCGAAGAAGAAAAATTGAGGTTTTTTACAAATACACCTTGGATCGTGCTAACGTGCTGGTTCCTCGTATACGTTGATAAACGGTCCACAAAATTACTACAGCGTGTCTCAAAACTGCTGGGACATAGAGCTACCACGTATTGTAGAGGTACAAAGAAGTCGATTGGACCCAATTTTCTATATATACTAAAATGTTTCGTTTGTCCGTGAGAAGAGTTCAAAAATCACGTTTTTGTAGGCTGTTCAGAAATGCGCGAAACAAATTTAATGAAATTTGGGGAAAAGTACATTTTATAGGATTACCCTACTTTCAGTAATCAAAGAAACCCAAAGGAAATTGTAGAAGAGTTAAAACCACCCTCACCCCCTGATAATGTTTTTAAATTCTTTCTTAGGGGTGGTAATACGGTTCTAAGCCTTTTGTAACAGGAAGGCTTATTCATCTTCTTTTTCGACTCATAAAAACTCCGTATTTCGCATAGTTTCGAAAGAAAGAATTGTTTTCTCAAATACTGATAACCTAAATTCTTAGTACAAGTTTAATAAAACTGTAATACAAAAATTTAGTTGGCAGTATAAATTAAGATGATGAACAAGCCATCCCGTTTAAGAAAAGCTCAGAACCGTATTACCAACCCCCAAGAATTTTTTTTTTAATTACTAGGGGTGAGGGTGGTTTTAACCCTTACGGTTTCTTTGATTACTGAAAGTAGGGTAATATTCTAAAATGTACTTTTGCCAAATTTCATTAAATTTGTTTCGCGCATTTCTGAACAGCGTACAAAAATGTGATTTTGAAGTAAACTTTGGACTCTTCTGACAGACAAACGATACATATTGGTATAGTCGACTCCGCTTAAGTGGGTCCTCGGATAATTGGGACAACCACTTTATTGGGACATTTCTAATAAAACGGAATCAAAAATAAGTAAAAAGTCACCGTTTTATTGCGACAATAAGCCGTTTTATAGGGATAAAACAACGAATTGGGGGAACTCCCTAATTTTCGGAGAAGCGAAATGAAACCTAGCGGACAAAAGTCGACTTATTTGTTAATGTGTATGTAATACAAATTGTGTGTGGACCCCGTAGAGGCTTAAATGTTATTCAAAACATGGAACTGTTAAACAAAATAAAAGAGCATCCAAACACATCCTATCCGAGTTTGGCTGAAATTTCAAATGTATTGAAAATTACGATTGCGCGAATTGGTGCAAATGAAAGGAAACTCCGTGAACAAATTAGCATCGAAGGTGCGAGGGGGCGTGGAATGCAGCAAAAACGTCAACGAGAAGGAAAAGTTGCTACAGTTGACGAAGCGCTTAGCAAATGATTTGACATTGTTGCTAAAAGAGGTGTTTAGGTGTTCGTGTGTCCGGGCCTATGTTAAAATGCAAAACCGAAGAATCTGCAAAGAAGCTGGGCCAGAAGTATGAAAATTTTAAGGCGACAAAGAGGTGGCGTTCTCGGTGGAAAAAGAAACACGACACCAAGTTTAAAAAAAAGTTCCTGGGGAAAAAGCAAGTGCTAATGGTTTGTCTGATAAGTGGAAACTCGAAAAGCTTCCCGAAATTATGAACGAATTTTCATCGGAAAACATTTACAACGCTTTTGTGGCAGGGCTGAGCAACTGCAGATGCTTGTCTTTGTTTTAAAAAGGACAATTTAACAGGTTCGAAAAAAGCAATGGAAAGATTAACTGTCTTATGCTGTACGAACATGACCGGGAATAACAAGGAAAAACTGCTTGTTATTAGAAAAAGCAAAAGATTTCGCTGTTAGGATAGCGAGAGATTGCCCGTTGAATAAGATGCTAATTCGAATGCATGGATGACGTCGTTCATTTTTCTTGATTAGCTGAAAAGTTGGTATAAAGATTTGCAACACCAATCCAGATGCATTATTCTGATTCTAGACAATTTTGCTGCTCATCCATACACCTACGCTCGAAAGAACATAGCACTTGAATATCTGCTACCAAACATATCATAAGTACAAAACTAAATTAGTAAATTTCATTTTAGAAAAAATTGAAGAAAAGTTATTGGGATAAGAATCAACAGCTCAAGATATAAGCAGTAAAGTCAACATTCTGCAAGCCATAAACTTCGTTGCAGACAGCTGATATTAATAGCAAAACAATAAAGAAATTGTTTGGGTTATTGCAATTTTAAAGTGAAAATGGGCGAAGATATCAACGATGACATTGTATTGAAAGAGACGGGAATACAAAATCAAGAGGCATTCATCGATTTAGACAATGATTTCAGTTCTGCGACAAAAAGGAAAATCTTGATGAAGATATCATTGATGAAATGAAAGAACGCCTACGAGATGACGAAATTTTGATTGACAGCGAAGAAGAAATCGAGTCTACGCCGGTTTCTTTGCCAAAAGCGCGAAATTACATCGACAAGTTAAGATAATTTTCTTTTGTAGAAAGGGAATCAGGGGATGCCCTTTAGACGCTCTTATCACATGCTCCAATTTGGTTAATGCTGGGTCAATTAAGAAAAGAAAGCACTCTTGATTTTTACTTGTTAAATAAGATGACTTAATTTTTGTTATGTTGTTTGCGCCGTTTTTACATACGTGCCTAATAATGTACAAGCTATATTATGTATCTATCTTTTTATTATATATCTAGTACTGAAGTCCACGATACTAAATGTATATGTGACCTTCTCCGAGAAAAGGGGCCTAGTGTGTGAAAATGAAGTTTTGAGAAAAATGCATTTAAAGTTTCATAACGCATTATCACTTTGAACACACCTTCAGTTGGGAGATGCGATTTGGTATGGTTAGTTAGGATTGGGTGCCGACTTTGGTGACGTCATGCCTATGTGGTGACGTAGTTTTTTTCGCTTTTGGTGTGACAATACCTTTGCTATTGTTGCTGCTCTGTACACATTGTAAGAATAACTATAAGAAAGGAAAAGAATAAAGTGACGCTTCAGTCTTGTGCCAACTGTATAACGAGTGTTATCAATATCTCAAAAGTTGTTTCGCAATTTTGGTTCTTTCGTAATTTTGTTACTAAGCTGATGTTAATTTGAAGTAATTTTTATAAAAATGGATATTTCTGACAGTTTTGATGCTGATTTAAAAAGACTGGACTCGGTTTATAGCGATGATGAGATCGATATGACGTTATCTGAAAGTGTCGGTGCTAATACTTCGGGACTAACTGAAAATCAAAGTTTTTTGCATGATGTTTCCGAATCCAATATTATATCCGAATTGGAGGAATCCGTTGAAGATATACAAGAGTCGATGAACATCGATTTGATGTACGGAGAAAAATCCGAAGCATGTTGTTCGAAAGAATGTAATAAGATAATTCCAGAAAATCTTGCTATACAAAGCCGGCAATTTTTCCAAGAATTAAGTAAACCAGAACAAGATTTAGTCCATTTGAGCCATTTGGAATTTCATCGACAACATTTATCGCTCGAAAACGTTTATAATACTGAAAGTCGGAAGAAGTATGGCCAAAGGGTAAAAAATAAATCCAGAGTTGATACAATGTACTTATTTCGTGGCATTCATATTTGTAGAAAGATGTTTTGTTTTATTTACGATGTTGGTTTAAAACGTTATAAAAATTTGATTCGACATAGTGATAATGTTGGCTTTTCTGAACGAAAACATGAACTAAGTGGGAAGTCTTCAAAACGGCAATCGCGTGTGTTATCACCGGAATCACTTACTCGTATCGTTCAATTTATTCAAAATTTTGCTGAAAAATTCGCAATACCTCTTCCTGGTAGAATGCCAAACTACAAAGACTGTAAAGTAATGCTGCTACCATCCAGTGAAACAAAAAGTGCTGTTTATCGTCGTTTTGAGAAAGTTTGTCTTACTGAAGAGAAAATCGCAATTAAAACTTTTTACAAAATTTGGATAAAGTACTGCCCTTACATCTCGCCTATGAAACCGAAAACTGATCTTTGTGACGTCTTTCAACAGAATACCTTGATGCTACGACGAGTTTTGGAAGAATCTGATTCAGATACAAAAGAAGCAAAATTACGAATGGCTGTTACTCATCTTGACCATGCGAAACGCCAGCGTGAATTCTACCAACAATGCTGCAAGATGAGTTATGCTTATTCTACTCTTGTAGTGAGTTTCGACTATGCACAAAATATATCTTATCCATCCAGTCCACAACAAGTCGGAACGGCATATTTCAAAGCAGCTCGTAAATGTTCAATTTTTGGTATTCACAATGAATTCACTAACGTTCAGTCGAACTATTTATTAGACGAAGAGTTCGAAATAGGAAAAGGACCTAATGCTGTCATTAGCCAAATTCACGATTACTTCACGAAGAATGCCGTTAAAAATTTAGTTTTATTTTGTGATAACTGCGTAGCACAGAATAAAAATAATGCAATGATGCATTATTTGGCCTGGCGAGTGGATCCTGGCTTAAACGAATCGATATCATTAAATTTCCTCCTAACTGGCCACACCAAGTTCAGTCCCGATCGCCCTTTCGGATTAATGAAACTAGAATATAGTCGCTCAAATGTAGATTATTACCAAGATTTTGAAGATGTGGTCAATAGATCTAGCAGTAATAAATTTAACAACGCTGTGAATGGAAGTGAAGTAGAGTGGCGAACATGGGATACTCATTTCGAAGGATTTTACAAAAGATTACCAGGTAAACTGTCGCGATTTTGTGATTTTAATTTTTCAAATTAATTTCAATTAATTTTGTAAACGTTTGCATTTTAGGTATTACCAAGTACCACCACTTTGACTTAAAAAAAAACGAAATTGTATGTAAAGAACTTGTGGACTCGGAAGAAGAAAGATTTAATCTGCGATTAACGGCTGAGCTACCAAACGAATTACCTCCGCTCATTGCACCAAGCGGTTTATCGTTAGATCGCAAATGGTATTTGTATGAGAATGTCAGGGTCTTATGTACTGATTCACAGAAACGGGATTTTGTAGCTCCTAAACCGAGTGAACCCAAAGCGAAAAAATCGAAAAATAAATCTCAACCTGCCAGCAAGAAAAAAAATCGAAGCACCGGATCACGAGATAAAGAAAGCTGAAGTCAAAGCGCCGAAAAAAGAAAAACTGAAATTGTCAAACGGAAGAAAATCGAAGTACCAGATCACGAAACACCGAAAAAAGTCCAAACTCCAAAAAAATGGAAGACTGACGAAAACAAAACAATTTAAAACCAAAAAATAAAAAATAATAAAATTTTAATGTTTTTCTCATTTTTATCGATTTTCCCAAGTTCGTTTTGTACGTTTTTATGCGGTAAATAAATTTTTATCAGAAATCTAACTCATTTCATCTTATTCTACACCCTTTTAGGTACCAGAATCCACTCTTAAGTCCAAACCCGTTTTTTGACACACTAGGTCCCTTTTCTCGGAGAAGGTCACATATACATATGTGTAAGTAAACCGGTCAATGCACATTAAGATGTTTTTCTTTGGGTTTATTGTACTGAGAATTTAGTTAATTTGTTTTTTAAAATAAATTGCACCGGTCTAGCTCGTAGATAAAATATAAAAGCATAACTTATAACAATTTATATTTATAACTTTTTCGAAATATTGAACATAAAATCAAAAAAAATTACCTATTTTAGTGTGTGAATGTATGTGTGTGAATTTTCCGTTGATGGTTCTTCGTGTATTTCCTCTCTTCACTTCTTTTCTCGACGCAGCTTATGGATTCCTCCCTTTTATCAATTCTTTCTTCTTTTATATGGTAATACTTCTTTTTCTTACTAATACTTCTATTTAAAACCTTTTCTTTTGGAAATATATTTTAGACTTCTTTATTAACTTTTCGAAATTGTCAATTTTTTCGTCGTTCACCAAACAAAACTTTCTTTCTTCTCGAAACCAGGACGACACTCCTGTCTTTCTCCGTTGTCCCCCAAACAAAACTTTAATTCACCTTGACTTCAGTTCATCCAAATTTATTGCTGTTATAGGAACCTGTAGTGTACGTCGATGTATCCTTGATTATTTCCAGTAAATTTATGTGAATTCTTGTAATGTATATTTGTTGTCGAAATGTGTAAACAATGTTAACAAAATTCTTTTTATACATTAAATCATGCTTTTATAAAATATTTAACTGTGGTAACATTTGTTATACTACAATTATACTACCGCCCCCTTAAAAAATTTGTTGTTACTTGTAACAGAAAATTTTAACTATCATTTAAGAAATCCAGGTTTTAATTATGTAAATGAAACTAGAAGACAATCACTAAAAGAAATTAGTGTCTTATTGTAGATTAACAATTGGTAAGTATAAAATGGTACTGAGGAAGAGAACAATCTTAAAATAAACAAGGAAGGTAATTACTTAACACAACTTCAATCTCTAAAATGTACTATTCTATTTATTTATTGTTTTATTTAACTAATATACGTATTTAATTTTAAAAAGGAACTGTATTTAATTAACTTTATATGAATAAATATTCTCCACATTGTAAATGCCTTTCACGATATCAGTTCTTGGTAAATTTGATGTACATTGAGGATGCACAACAATTTGGCATTCGTTACAGAGACTGGCTATGGGCCTAGCGGAAGTTGATCTTTGCAATTAGCACACTTTATTGGTTTGGTACATATCCCGGGATCGAAATTGTGCAGTATATTATAATGAATTCTTTGAATGAAACTCTGTCGAAATAAATCGTTCTTCTCAGGAGATTGTGTTATTTGTTCTAACACCCTCATGTGATCCTTGATATTTCCTGTGGTATTAGTTCTTTCCAAATTATCTGAACAGAATTGCGATTTCAAATTTACTATCTCTTGTCTGAAACTCTTTGTAAGTTCCCTTTCTTTATTCAATTGGTACTCTAAATCTTTATAGTTAAGCACAACAGATAAGGGTGGGTCATTTTCCTTTTCCGAATTCCCAAATATTTTATCTGTTATAGCTTTTTTCTTTTCTTCTTCCATTTGAAGTTTTATTTGAAGGAAATCAATTAATTTAGTTTGCTGTTGAATTGTTGATTCGGTTTCAAGTTTCCTTTCCTTCTGGTGCGTGTCTTTTTGCAATAACCTGTTATTACGTTGATTAACTTGTTCAAACAAAGCTATATTTAAACTCGTAGATTCATTTAAATTCTGACATAACTTAAAGTTCGATTCATTGACACCCTTCAAATGTGTTAATTGCAACGAATTCTCTTCCTTTAATGCCCTATTTTCAGATAAACCAGTGTCAATAGTTACTAATTCTTTTAATTTAGATATATTTCTCTTTGTACATTCCTTTTTTCTTCTATTTTCATTTTCATATGTAATCTCGATATCTTCTAACCTTACATTTATTTCATTAGATTTACTTGTAGTTTCTACTTGTATATTTTGACCATTAATAGCGCATGATAACTTATTTAACGAAGACATTAGTTTTTCTAACGCCCTTTCTATTTCACCCTTCTCTGTGTCATCTTGACGTTTGTTTGACATTTGTAAATTCTAAATTTGTACATATATGATACAATGAAATGAAATTAAATCAATTTAAAACTAACTTTGGGTTCGCAAATGAAATCAATGAATTTAGGTTCGCCAATGTTTTGTGCGCCAGATTTGTACTACTTTCAGGGTCGCCCCACGCTTTGGAAGCCAAATTTGTACTGAGAATTTAGTTAATTTGTTTTTTAAAATAAATTGCACCGGTCTAGCTCGTAGATAAAATATAAAAAGCATAAATTATAACAATTTATATTTATAACTTTTTCGAAATATTGAACATAAGATCAAAAAAAAATTACCTATTTTAGTGTGTGAATGTATGTGTGTGAATTTTCCGTTGACGGTTCGTCCTGTATTTCCTTTCTTCACTTCTTTTCTCGGCGCAACTTATGGATTCCTCCCTTTTATCAATTCTTTCTTCTTTTGTATGGTAATACTTCTTTTTCTTACTAATACTTCTACTTAAAACCTTTTCTTTTGGAAATATATTTTAGACTTCTTTATTGACTTTTCGAAATTGTCAATTTTCTTCGTCGTTCACCAAACCAAACTTTCTTTCTTCTCAAAACCAGGACGACACTCCTGTCTTTCTTCGTTGTCCCCCAAACAAAACTTTAATTCACCTTGACTTCAGTTCATCCAAATATATTGGTGTTATAGGAACCTGTACCGTACGTCGATGTATCCTTGATTATTTCCAGTAAATTTATGTGAATTCTTGTAATGTATATTTGTTATCGAAATGTGTAAAAAATGTTAACAAAATTTTTTTATACATTAAATCATGCTTTTATAAAATATTTAACTCTGGTAACATTTGTTATACTACATTATTCATGCATCTGAGATTTATTGTGACCTCCGGATTATTGGATTGAAATATTTTCTCCCTTTCTGTCCTGATTAAACGGAATCGATGGATATAAATAGTGTCCAATCGACTTATTTTGAACTCTACAATACGTGGTAGCTGTATGTCCCAACAATTTTGGGACACGCTGTATTTGAAATCGTTAACTGGTCCATACTTACTTTAAAGCTTCGCTATTAACATTTCCTATTGCTAAAACGGCGGCGTCGCGTACATCGCCGGCTTCGCATCTCAAAGTGGTACGACCAACTTGTAAAAGGCGTTGGGCGATACGTTGGTGCTAGGCATTTTCGAATCGTTGCGTTCGGCGCTTAAACTATCCGGAGACGAACTACTTCGAAAAAGAACACAGTTAATAAGGATAGTATTTTATTTTGTGCGAATACAGAATGCGGGTGCGTTGCTACGACTACGACCGGGGAGTTTTTACCGGTCTTGAAATTATCCCCTCGCTTAAAGTAGTAACGAATTACGCACTTGGTAATCGCGACTAAAGATATAAATGCGTATTTTTATATCCGAAGTGACGTTGAATGTCGAAGTGTAAGAAGCACAAGACGCCAGGAGAGGGACACTAAATTAACAATTAATTTTCACCAAAGATACGTAAACGTCGCTGAATCGTAACAAGAAAATGCACTTAACATCGAACGCTTGCTACATAAAAAAATGAATGATGAAAGTCTAGTGCACAATGATGAGAAAGTGTAATAAACAATATATATATATCAAATCACCTGACTCGTTTGTGTTGTTTCCTTATAGCGGCAAGCGGTAAAGTAAACCTCCCTGTGGACACGAAACCCTGCGCCTGCACCAAATTTTCTAGGCTTGTATTCAGTTTAGTCTCAACTATGCCCTCGAGAGAACTTTAAAAAATCAATTAACTGCTTTGAGCGAAGCGCTACGGCCCGTCTCCCAAACAATATACATACAAGAGCTAAACGAAAAACTAATATCCACACTAAGAAGCCTTTTTATTATTTACACAGGTAAATTGCGGGTGGTTAAGCGCTCATCGAGACACATTTCGTGCTAGACTATCGTCGGGAAGTAGAAGCGTACCTGGCCAAGCCCGATACAGATTTGCATAATTTCTTACCTTAGACTTAGATCGGGGCTGGCGCATCGAACTATAGGATTGGGAATCGGGGGTACCACACGAAAACCGAAAGTGATGTAGTTTTTCCAAACGTGAATGTAGAGATCGCGTTCGTTGACCGGTTTCTTGATTGCTGCGGCACTTCTGAGTAAAGAAGCTCTGTTATCATTTACGGGTCTATAAATAAAACACAAAGTATACAATAAATTTGATTTAAGGCGGGGACCGGAGATTTTGTAGTCAGCAGATAGCACCACAATCAGCACTAATTTGTAGGATACAAATCAGAAAAGACAGATATTCTTTTTCAGGTGTCGCGTCAAAAAGACGCGGATATTTGGACGCACGACAAATTGAGTGCGCGACAATTGGACGCACACTATCTTTCCTTTACATTTCATCAGTTCAGTTTATGAGGTTATTGGGGCAACTGTCCTGATGATACCGTTGCCTTATGAATACATGAAGAATTGGGGTATCATCAAAGTATCATTACCCCGGCATGACGCGCGCGGGAGTAAAAATACCCGAGCCCCTTTCTATTGACTGCATCTTTTATTAACGTTAGTCAAATAGAGTAATTCTCTGTATACCTCTCAGGTAAAGTGTAATAAGTAGAGCTCGGATTCTATGCAAAATGTATATTCTATATTGAAAGGTATCAATGAAGGTGATTCCAAGGACTGCGGTGTAATTTATTGACACTATATCACATTTTCACCACACAATTGTTTTATAGTAAAATCGCTGACACGTATTTCGCTAGCTCAAGGCGAGCATCACCAACAACTGTTTAAACCGATTTTTTTACTTTACTTAAAATTCTTCTTCTTCTTCTTCTTCTCGTCAATCCTTATGCCTTTCAGCGTCGGATAAAATTCTAAGCATGCATTTTTACCCCACTTTTCTGCTGTGTGGGTGGTGTAAACAAACATTTTGCCGCTCGGAAACGGCTACGACGCCTGTAACCCCCGTAAATGCCCTTTCATTACATACTATATCAAGTGTATGGTCAGAGGGATGAGTACCTGCTTAAAACCGAACAAGTTTGGACGTTAAAAAATTTCTTTGTGTGAATAATTTGGGTAATTCCCCGAAAAATTTTAAGTTAAAATACTAAAAACCTTCCATGAGCAATATTACTAAATGATTTCATCTTCTTCTTCTTCTTCTTAATCTTTTACCCTTTCTACCTTTCGGTATAAGGGTTCGGAGCCACCGAGCCGTATATGAACACGCACACTGCTACGCTCTGCCGCTACCGGGTCTCGAACGCCAGCCCTTCGCACTGCGAAGCGCGAGTTTTACCACTCAGCCACTGAGGGGTTAAATGATTTCATTTTTTATAATAATCGGAATAAACTAGATTGAATCGATCCCGCGTCCCGATTTAGAAGAGTTATATTTTTGTGTATGTGTATCGCTTCATACGCGATTCACCGCGAGAATAATTTCTTATTGTCCAAACTTGTTCGGTTTAAAGCAGATACTTGTTCCTTTGAGCACTTGATATAGTATGTAAGAAAACGGCATTTGCAGGGGTTATAGGCGTCTTAGCCGTCTCCGAGCGGGAATATATTTGTTTACACCACACACGGTTACAGCAAAAAAGCGGGGTAAAAACGCGTGCTTGGGATTTTAAGGAAAGTAAAAAAATGTTTTTGGTTCACTTCGGTTTAAACGGTTGTTGATGATGTTCGCCTCGAGCTAGCGAATCACGTACCACCGATGTTATTATAAAACTTATACTTAGTAAATATTGGGAATAGTTTCTGTCTTGATCCTAAGCAGTTCTGGACTTTTATCCACCACAAGAAGCGGTCGTCTAGGATTCCGGGAAACATGACTTTCAACAATATACATCTAAATGATCCTATTTCTATCGTTAATTCGTTTGGTGAATACTTCAGTTCGGTTTATACCACATCTATTAATTCAGAGTCTGATGTATCAATTGACCCACTGCGGCTACAGTAACTGAATTTATCAAAAAACTTAAAGATAGCTTAATATCTGGCCACGATCAGGTTCCCGCTTTTTGGTTAAGGACTGTAAATACATATTTGCGATTCCTTTGACAAAATTATTCAACTTAGCCCTTACATCGTCGACCTTCCCTGACATCTGGAAAGTGGCAAGGATTACTCCGATACACAAAAGCGGTGATGTGAGTAATGTGGTGAACTACAGACCTGTCGCTACTCTTTCTAATTTCGCTAAGTTGTTGGAATTAATTATGTATTCACATATTTTTCCTATAATGATTCATCATATTTCTCCTCATCAACATGGTTTTATGGCGAAACGATCGACCGTGTCAAACTTGGCTTGTTTTAAACAATTTGTGGCAAGCTCACTTGACGCTGGTGGCCAAGTAGATACCATTTATACTGACTTTTCTAAAGCATTCGACCGTATTAGTCATGCAGCATTGCTTAGAAAACTGATGGCATTTGGATTTAGTGAAGATTTGGTTCGGTTTTTAAGTCATACTTAACGAGTAGACCACAATATGTATTCTACAAATGGCTATTCGTCGGGATCATTTCAAGCACTGTCAGGAGTACCTCAGGGCTCAAATTTGGGTCCTTTGCTGTTCAATATTTTTATTAATGACATTACAACTGTAATTAACTCAAATAAGTTGCTGTTTGCCGACGATCTTAAAGTGTTTCGAGAAATTTCATCAGTATCGGACTGGCTTGGCCTCCAGGCTGACTTGGATAATATTGCTTTGTGGTGTGAATCTAATAATCTACCCCTAAATATATCTAAATGTAAGACAATATCATTTACACAGGCAGGACCGTTCCGGTTTCTTTCCCTTATTGTATTGGTGAGAATCAGTTGGAAAGGTGTGCGTTAGTCAAGGACTTGGGTGTTTGGTTTGATCCTACACTTAATTTTAATCATCACATGGATGTAATTACTGCATCGGCTAGAAGAATGTTGGGTTTCATTATTAGGAATTGCAGATGTCTTAAAAATACTCAGGCTTTACAAGCTTTGTACTTTGCTCTGGTCAGATCTCGTCTAGAGTTTGCGTCAGTAGTATGGTATCCTTTTTATTTAACACACAGACGAGATCTTGAATTAATTCAAAGAAGATTTTTAAAATTCCTAAGTTTTCAAATTGATAATGTTTATCCAGCTAGAAATATAGATCAGGCAATTTTGTTGAATCGCTTTGAGATACAGTCACTTCAATTCCGAAGAATTACTTCTAGCGTTAAATACATATGTATATAATTTAATTCATGGTAACATTGACTGTCCTAATCTTTTGCAATTACTAAACTTTTATGTGCCACAATTTTTATCTCGTAATCCACCAACATTTTATTTACCACGATGTAGAACAAATATTGGATCTTCCACGCCTATATACTTGATGTGCTACAATTATAATATAATTTCGACTGTCTGTGATATCAACCATGACTCATTGCAGAATATTGTCAGCTGTTGTGAGCGTCATTTCAATACATTTGTATAGGCTCTTCTGGAATTATTGTATAGTTGTAGGGTTATACCGGTTTGCTTATTGTATTTTCATTAATTGTCCTGTAATTGAATTGTAATTTGTTGGACAATAAAGATTATTATTATTATTATTATTATTATTAAAACAATTGTGAAGTGAGAACTTTACCGATGTGATATAGTGTCAATTATAAGGTATATCGACAAAACTTTAGGTTTTCTGCCGAAATCTAATCTTTTCAAATTAAAATAGGCTACTTAAAAAATACTTATAATGCATATTTTTGGAATTGAATGCATTTTTTTCGAATGCTGCATATTTGTGCATATCTATCTTAAATCACAATTTTTCTTCAATATGAGATTTTCTTAATATTAAAAATTATTGAAGATTGAAAATTGAGGGAAAACTACCTGGAATTCCAAAGCCGGACGCCGATTAAGACGTCCTGCTAGAACGCAAATTTAGAACCAAAACAAGTATTTATCTAATAATTAAGTATTCAGTATTCTTAGCAGACCATCGCCTTGCTACTAAGAAAGGTAGTTAGGTAGTAACAGTTCTATCTTACTTATTCTAGGAAAATTGTAATTTTCAAACTTTTATGATAGTACAATACAGGCGTAAAACGTATCAAAATCTACCATACTTAAAAAAAAATGCAACAGGTACAAAAAATTGCAAAGCGCTTTGAGCAAACTAGAAATTTAACGTGCAAAAATCAAAACACGAATCGCCATCTCCTTATACCCCAACATCAAAAATTTCTGGAAACCCGTTCTTGACAAAAATGCGTGGGCGTTCCTAGACTTTTCGTCCGCATTGTATATTTTATTTGTCGTTAACAACTTCTTTTCTTGGAATCTAAAATGTTCCTCTTCTCAGAATATACGACATATTTCAGAGTGAAAATATTGTAAACTCCTGTTGTTTGTTCCTATTATTTCCGAGATGTTAACGATTTTATTAAAAACAATATTTGCTTTTTGAGATTTGGACCCTACAAATTAGTGCCCTTTTTTCGATTGTGATGCCATTTCTTGATTACAAAATCTCAAGTCGCCCCCTTAAGACGTATCTACGATCTCAAATGCTTTCACAGGCCAAAAAAGAAGGCATAATGGAAGTGTTTTGTCAAAGAAAAGGTAATGATTGCAAATGCTGTGGTGTAGTATTGCTGACACTAAACTACACCGGTAAACTTCTGGCCACACAATTCTTTATCAGTTCCAGGACACGTGTTTCGTTGGAAACGAGCCCAATATCTTTCACTTGTATCTAACCGAATACGTACAGTTTATCAAATATATCTTAATAGTGCACTAAAAAAAGCAAAACTGGTGACAATTTTTATGGTATGGAAATATAGGATTTCTCACAATTTATGTGTGAAATTATTTATAAGATTAGTAAGTTACCCAGTAAACATTTTTTAAATTTTGCGGACAGTTTAAGTTGGTAGTTCCGGCAATAGTGGACATACCCGCCAATTTTTAATCACAATGCATGCGAATATGTTCACTATTGCTGGAACTGCCAACCTAATCTATCCGCGAAATTTAAAAAATGTTTACTGGCTAATCAGTGAGTGTAAAAGGAAACAAATTTGGCAAATAAAAGTTTTCTTCTGGATGGACTGACTTTTATTATTTATTTCTCACAACAGATGTTCGAAGTATTTAATTAGACCAACACGACCTATCCTAATATCCACATGACCTTGCTAAAGTTATGGGCCGAATTTTACTAGCGTTTACATTTTTTTTGTCAAAATAAACATCCCCCTTTACTTGCATCTCCTCATCAATTCATTCCGAAACTTAAAAAATTAATTTCGACTTTCCTGCGACAGTAATTTTTAAAAAATGGTCTTATCAATTATGAACTTTTCCTCTGTTTTAATTTGATGCATAACCATGTCAAATTAAACCAACGCGACCTATCCCACCTGACCTTGCTAAAGATACGACCGAGTTTTACTAGCGGTTACAGTTAATAATAAACACTCATCTTTAATTGCAGTTTCCAATCATTTCCTTCCGAAACTTCAAAAATTAATTTCGGCTTTCTTGCGATAGTGGTATTTAGAGAGAAAATTTTGTTTTATCTATTATGAATTTTGTTCTGTTTTAATTTGATGTATAAGTTGCGATAAATCCGGTATATGCGCTATTTAAAATCTGAGTGAACTGTTCGCTTATAACGTCAGCCAACACATTTTCTGACAGAAGTCTTCATGCTAAATTCACATTTAAAGTCTGTTTTTTCCCATCAACCAGGTGTTCTTTCAGTGTATTCCAAACGTTATAGCTATTTTTAACGTTTTTTAGCATACGTACATCACTACACAATACAGATCACAATAATGATACCTGGATCAGATATTATAGTACTTTCGACGCTGAATGCAAATCTGAAACCCGAATTTTTCTATCATGTCCCGATTTAACAGAAATCCCATTTGTACTACGAAATATTCCTTATTGATAGTAATTGCAAGTAAACTCCTCGCCACACAATTTAATTGAATCCGGTAACACGTGTTTCGCAAGCAATGATGCCTAGCATCATCAAACCGTACCTTCCCGAAGATTGAAAATGGAAGCCCGGTTGCTAGCGAAATACGTGTTACCTGATTCAATTAAATTAATTAAATAACATGCATCGAATTAAAGAATATATATATATATATATATATATATATATATTGATGATATGATTGGGAACTGCAAGTAAATATGGATGTTTATTTTGACAAAAAAATTTAAACGCTAGTAAAATTCGGCCTGTACCTTTAGCAAGGTCAAGTTGATATTAGGATAGGTCGTGTAGATTTAATTTGATACGCTTATGTATCAAATTAAAACAGAAGAAAGTTTATAATAGATAAAACAACATTTCTCTTCTAGAAAACTACTAACACGGGGAAAGCGAAATTAATTGTTAAAGTTTCGATAAAAATGATTAGGAACTGCAAGTAAAGGCGAATGTGTATTATTTTGACAAAGAAATTTAAATGCTAGTAAAATTCGACCCAGACCTTCAGCAAGGTCAAGTGGATATTGGGATAGGTCGTGTTGGTTTAATTTGATACGCTTATGCATCAAATTAAAACAAAAGAAAATTCATAATAGATAAGACAAAATTTTTCTTCTTAGAAACTACTACCGCAGGAAAGGCGAAATTGATTTTTAAAGTTTCGGAAGGGAATAATTGGGAAATGCAAGTAAACGCGAATGTTTATTTTGACAAAAAAATGTACACGCTAGTAAAGTTCGGACCGCACCTTTAGAAAAGTCAAGTTGATATTAGGATAGGTCGTATTGGTTTAATTTGATACCCTTATGTATCAAATTAAAACAGAAGATCATGGATAAAACAAAATTTCTCTTCTAAATAACTACTAAAACCAAAATAATTGTTGAAGTTTCGAAAGGAAATGATTGAGAACTGCAAGTAAAGACAAATATTTATTACGTTGACAAAATAATTTAAACGCTAGTAAAATTCCGCCCATACCTTTAGCATGGTCATGTGGATATTAGGATAGATCGTGTTGGTCTGAAAAACACATGTCATAGGATTTTATTAAATAATCGTGTGATGAGAAGTTTACCGACGTGGTATAGTGTCATTTGTGTTTAGTTGCTTGTCTAACTTTATCTAAAAGGATAAAAGAGAACTGAAGTAATAATATTCGTTAGCAACGAAACATGTGTCTTGAGACTAATAAAAAATTGCACTATAAAAAAATCTAATCTAACACCAATATAAACCAAAAGATTGCTAGTTCAATAACTTCAACGCACAACCAATACGTAAGTGCAACTTATTCGAAATAATAGTCGTAGATAGATATCGTCTAACTAACGCCAAAAATATTCATCTAGTATTAAGTTGTTAAGAATTACTTACGTCGGATCGATAACCGGAAACAACGCATTTACTCTAGTAAATACGATGGACCAAGCATGATTAACTACAGTCGGACAATGGGTTAGAATTCTGTCTCGTTCTAAGAATCCGAACAAGCATATACTCCACGGATCTACAAAGTTTAAACTGAAACTCGATCCTGTTTTATTGAGACCGTCCTCGTGCAACCCCGCCGTCCAAATACAGGCGTTTCGATCGGCCAACCATTGCAAATCGACGTTCGAGACGGCCTGCATGGCGGATTTTTCCGCTACCGGAAGAAACGGGACGCATTTTTCCACCACCTGAGGACAGCACTGATCCATAACATCGATCGCGGCTTGATCCTCCGAGCAATTCAGCGTCTTCATTAAAGTTTTCACGTCTCTCAATATATGAACGGACAGTCTTCGATTCGATAGACGATAATTGCAAAGCATAACTAAAGCGAATGCTTCGACGAGGTGCAGCACCGAAGGTAACGGTTCCGGTTTTTGATTATCGGTTCTGTAGGTAGCTGCGTTTTCGCGTGACACAGGTTTAATTTCGGATTCTTTCCCCAATCGTATCGTATTGGTGGTATTCGTGTTGTTGGCTGATGAAATCGCCGCTTTCCACGCCGTCAGTAATTGAAGCAGCATCCTTAAACCGCTATCCACTAATTGCGGAGAAGTGTCCAAGACGTCCCTAGCTAGAAACTGGGTAAATCCCCAAAGTACGTCCTGTCTCCAATCCGGAAAATCCACCACTAACGTCTGAAGACTTTGAAACGCTAAACCTCGCAATTCCTCGTCCATATGAACCGTCAATCTCGATAGTAAATCCACCAATTCAGCCCCTGTCATTCCGTCCGGTATTAAACGAGGAACGGCGGCGACGCACGTCCTGAACAAATCGATTCTGGGCTTCCTTTCGCCAGTAATCATCTCATCAGGTTCTTTATTAACGTTTTGCGTGCTGGTCATCATCAAAGGACGACCGTATTGCGCGTCTAACGCACGTAAAATATCCACGAACACTCTCCTTACGTGCGGAAAATAGGAGCTGATTCCTATACTCTTAGCCGTATCTTCCGTAAGCATCTTATTCAGGAACGTCTTTTTACCCGTAACGTGTTACCGCTGGGAAGGACGCCCATCGATCGCGGCATAGGCGGCTCCCCCTCTTTTGTTGCAAACTATCGGCGACCACGAGAAAAGCCCTCAAACCGATACTCATTCTTTCCGGCGTCAAAATAATTTTTATGGGGCGGCCCACAGAGAGCAAATCGAAAACTATTTCGCGCATGGCGAAATCCAACCGTTCTTGCGCTATGAATTGGATGATCTTAACGAAAATATTCAACGGTGTATCTCTGGGAACGACTCCTTTGGAGCCTTTAGGGAAAAGTGAATTTACGATGCTCTGTAATCGAGACTGAGTAGCCGAATTGCTTTCGCATTTGATCCTGATCATGTAAACCCATAAGAGACGATATAGGGCCTCTGCAAGCGAATAAAATGCGTTTTTCTTTTTAATAACACAAAAAATTGATCGAGTTACGACTTACCTAAAGCCACCCTACACATTTTGGGATCTCGATTTTTTAAGTGTGACAAACACATGGCTAGGAAACAATGCCAGTTTTGCAAGAAAAATTGCTTCTGGCTCACGCACAATAAGCAAGTTATCAAGGGAAATAGCGCGAGTCTGTGTTTCGATTTCGTGCTGGCATCTAGCGTTTGGGAGTAAAGCATCTCGACGAAATTTTTCAAGCACGGTACGTTTACTTCATTCTTCACCGCCTGGAAATAAACCCGGATTGGTTAAGTAAAGTAAAAGTAAAAATCGACAGGCGAAAAAATTAGAATTAATGATCTGTAGTGACGGGCAGATTTAGGTTGAAAACCGAAAAACGGGTCCCTCCACATCGCCACTATAGTCCGTTTCAACCTTAAAATGCAGTACAGGTGGGAACTGATTGCAGAATTGCCAAATCGACTCATCATGTTTGGAGTTGCTCAATTTGCGCCAACATCCAGTGGCATTTCTGCTATGAACTTTGGAACTTTGTCCAACATTGTTCGTTTTCGCGACGTAGGCAACATTTTTAAAACAAACCTAGAACTACGTAATAGTATTTACGGCAGCGTACATGTACACACAACAGATTTCATTAAGACTGAAGGTTATATCAAACCTCCGCCACTGTTCGTTAGCGCTAGTGACCAACTCTAGTTATAATATTAATCAAACTTGCGTTCGATACAACATGCAACATGGCAACCAGACTTATAGATAAGCATTATTAATTATGGTGATAGTAAGAGAAAGCAAAACCCGTATTCAACCCCAAACTGCAAGTTAGAAAAAATGAGACGGACTATAGAATAACGTATGAAGGGTAACAGGTACGTAATGCAGACGTATAGCAGCCCTAGTACAGTAGGAACTGGGCAGAGAGAAAATGGCGGGATAAAAACCTAAATCTGCCGTTTTCTAGTGATTAAAATCTCCGACATTAAAAGATTTGAAGAGAAAATTTACGCGAGTAATATCCCCACAAACCTGACTTGCCTTACTACCAGGGGATTTCCCTTTATAAAAAAAAAAAAAAACTTTTAAAGAATACGGTAATATCTCAAATACGATTTTATCCCCTTCATCATTGACAAGAAAAGCTAAAACGAGTAAACTAAAAGTGCAGACAGTATGGGAAATAAAAAGGAAAGCCTTTGGAAAATGCGAAAATGACAGACAAAATCGAAGCAGTGATGTACCGTGAATATATAAAATAACGAAACCCACCTGACCTCTGATGTAACATGACGTAAATAATACGTTGGCAACAAATTAAATATTCCTAACATTTCTAACTATAAATATTAATATCCGATATTTGACAGTTGAGTTTCATACGCTGGGTGTTATATTTTGTTGATTATTTCCGTCCTTATTTTATTATTACGTCTTTTTTAATTAAAACAGTTGTACTAAAAAGTACTAAAGAATACAAATTTTATCTGTCAATATATACACCAAAATCTGGAAAAACTAATTTTAATTTTTAGCATGACCATGCAGCTAAATGAGTTGCATGCGTAAAACAGATCACGTGGTTTTCATTATTTAGCAAAGACACTGTATAAAAACTGTCAAATGCGTCGACTACCAACCGAAAATCTTGCTTTTGTGTTGCATTGCTAATACGAAAAAATGTTTTATTGATAATGGTGAGAAAAAGTTCGAAACTCCCGATTTCCGTGTTTCATCTCTTTGCAGTTGATTACCGAGTTAACGTTAAGAATACAGTAGGTGGAACTCTGAATCAAGGCACAATCACAATAGAACAAACTATTAAGGATAAGTACATTTTCGGTTGGTATTCAATAGGTGGCCACACACGGAGGGGATTTTTAACAGTTTTATTCCATTGTCGACAAATCCCCATGATCACCCACGATTTAAATGTATTTTTTTAATTCCCCTTTTTTATTAATGATTTACTTATAATTTTTCTGTAATCTTTATTTTTTAATTTCCATCAATAATTTTTTTGGAATTAATTTATTTTTAATTTCCAATTATTAAAAATTTAAAAATTCGAAACTTTATTGTTGCCGTATTCTTCAAAGTTTCTAAACATGAAGGGACTCGCGGATCCCCACATTTTCATTTTCCACGTGTTTATAGAAGTATACGAACGCGGAAATTGTAAATTTTCTCTTATTACGTTGTTTACATATTGAAATTTAGAAATTGGAGAGTGTATTGGGAAATGTGTTTAATATGAGACTTTTCGACTCTCTGCTGTATCTACATGTACAGAGTTCAATTTATTGAATTAAAACATTAAATCTTCAAGAAAAAATCTCTTCGTGGACAGCTACTTTAATGATGAGATATAAAAATCTTACCGCAGCGACTGGGACTAGAATTTCCACAAACAAACCCGCCAATGCGTGTTTAATATCTTTCTCTTTAACTTCCAAAAAGTACTGCGCGCATTCTTGCATAAATTGAAAGGAAGCTTCAAATTCCTCTATGGGCACCATTTTTACCCTGAAAAATTTCATTCCCATGAGGAGGCTGATAATACTCTGTGTAGTCGTTGGACTTGGATCTTTTATTCGCAGTTCCTTTAATTCCTGCATAAATCTTGTTCTTACGGACATAAATCTAGATTGCGCCAGCACTCCGATAACTTCAGCATATAAATCAGCTACGATATGTATGTTACCGGCGTTCGGGCCCGACTGAATTCTAAGAAAAAAAAAGGTAATAACAAAGGCATATAATGATTAATATATCAAATCAACAAGTTGGCAGCAGTACATAGCCAAAGATACAATGTGAGTGAGAGTATGTGTGCAAATAATTCATAGCAAATAAGCCATATATAGCATACTAATATCGATAACATACCCGTCTCGATATTTAAAATGTTTAAATGCCAAGTTCTCAATGTATAACACAAGGTCTTCCTGTCCAGGATGGAATGATAACTGTCTTAAAACTTCAACTAATACTAAACAAAATATAAATTCCACAGCCAAATCTCTCCTCTCTTGCTGCACATCAGCCTCGCTTCGTTCGATGGTTTCAGATGCGCTTCCTGAGACTATATTTATTATGCTGAAAAATTAAGCTTAGAATTATACAACTTTTAGTCTGATCAGAAATTAGACTACCTCTTTGCCTTTGGATCAACTTTTTCTGTTCGGAACTTGCAACTTCTGCCATTTGCCTTTCATACCATAGGAATAAAGCCCTTAATAAAGATGGGAGACAATGTTCTGCCACAGACCCAAACGCACTGAGCAATTGATCAAATTGCAGGTCTTCACCTCTTTGTAATAATTTCGAAAGCAGTTTCTCCTAAACTCAAAATATAGAGATCAGTTTAACTAAATATATTGGATGAATTATATCTTACCTGTGATTCCCCCATTACAGCCTCTATTTTCTTTTCTGCTTGTATAGTAAAATCAGCAACGAGGCTTCGCATGACATATTCACCTGGTTTAATATCCATATCTATGCTTGGACCTGCACTAGGATGAGGTGATCTTTCTTTGTGTGCACCCCAGGGCAACAAACCACCTTTATTAGTAGCATTACTCGACGTCGTCGAGTTTTTGATATCTGGCTCTGAAATGAGCAGATGTCACATGTTCCTATTTAATTAAAGTTAGTTTACCTGGCGAGTTTGAACAAGTCACAAGCGCCGTGTTTGTTACTTCCAGCAAACTACCATGACCAGTTGATAAAAAGCCCTTTTCAGTCGTCACTGATAAAGATGTATGACCACTATGCGTATCTGATCCGGAACATATGCTATGGGAATCAACGTCCGAATCTTGACCGGCCGAAGCATCTACAACATTGTAGCTGCCATAATACCTACCGTGTAAACACAGAAAAGCCATAACAAAAAATCCGAATCGAACGAATCAGGAAAGGCTTTTGTACGTTATCACGTTGTAGATAAACAAAACCAAACGGAAGAGATAATGATATCAAAAGATTAATTACGGCGCAGTAGTAAATTTACCTGTGATATTATCCGATAACTGATCGATGTTATCCGACATGATATTTTTGTTTATAGATATTGTTTATAGTAACTGAAAGTTAAACATTACACTTATTATTAGTACAAAAGGGTAATTATTATCAAGCAACTCTAATTACGTTTACCTCTTAGATTAAATCATCGCTGTTACGGTGTAGTTTCAACTGGTAACATATCATCAATATCATATTATTTAATTATGATAGAAATCCAATATTTTCTCGTAATTATTACATTATTTTAATTTTGACGTACAACTGACAGATTATGACAGATTCTATTCGATTCTATCTACACCCACTGTAACCAACTTAAACCTACAGTTTATTGCCAGTCTTAGAGAATTTCAAGTCCCAGACCAACGAGAATATATGATCGGAAACCTTCGATTCGATGTCGGGTTTCCTCGTTATTTTGAATTGTCTAACTCCTAACCGCTCTTTTCTGCCGCATGGTTTGGTTTTCCTATTTTGCTTCTGAAAAGATCAAATTAAGAATGTCTGTGGTTTAGAAATAAAATAAATTAGCCCTTATCCTCGCCAAACTAATTCTTTGGGAAACTCCAAATACGCATTACCACCACCAAGTGGTCATCCTCAATGGAAAACACAAAGGATAGAAAGCATCATACAACCGACCCAATATTGATTGTGAGATGGTGAAATAGGTTCTTTTAAGAACATCGTTAATCAGTTATGCTTTCTTTCCTTTCTCTCTTTGCGTTCCTCACTGAAGATGGCCCTTTGGTGGTCGAAATGCGTAGTCGTTGTCCAAAAGATCTGTGTGGCAGAAGTAAGAACTGGTCTATTTTCTTTCCTCCTCTGTATTATGTTTTCTTCTCTAGAAAGTTTAATTGGTATCATCACGTTCGTTAAAAAATTGCATGCAACGCATAAAAGATATAGAATGAGCTACAAAAAGTAATGATACACTGCTAGGTGGACAACGCCAGCTTCTATCGCAAAAGCCGAAGATCTTCAACGACTGAAGCACATCTTCAATTTAACGGGCAAACAATACAATATGAAAGTATGCGCGGAAAAAAACTAAATGTATGACTACATCGAGGGAGCTCCTAGGATGCAAAATTCACATCGAGATTAAGCAAGAAACAAGAATTTAATGTTATGTTTTAAATATATACTATATGACAAAAAATAAACGAATTACGCAGTAAAATTATGTATTTATAAATCAAATTTTATACAAATGGTTACTGCATTGAGAAATTTTCATTTTAAATTCGTACCTTTATCAGGAAAACTTAATAATGAATTCCTCCACGTAAACGAATACATTCTGCAGCGCGCGTGGGTATGCTTCTCAGAAGATGATCAATTGAGTTCCGTGGAAGGTCATTCCAAGCAACTTACAGGGAATTATATAGTTTATTATATAGGTTCATTGAAGAGTTGGGAAGCATACCAATCCTTCTACCCATCATATCCCAGATATGTTTATGGGCCAATTGAGAATATCGATATTAGCCTCTTGCAGGAATAATAATGTAACTGCGGTAACATTAGGCTGAGCATTGTCTTGCTGGAATGTGAGACTATTTAGCGCTTGGATAAATGGTAAAGCGAATGGTTCCAAAACTACGTGAAAGTACATTCGAGCATTGAAATGATCTCGAGAGAGTAATAAAGACGTCCTATTTCCTATGCTTATTCCACCCCAAATCATCAATCCTCCAGATGCACGTTCTAAGAAAAATTTCGGAAACGCTGAACTATGGGGATTCCTTCATTGATTTTAGTTTTTCGCTGTTCTCACCTTTCTTTAATCTCTTACGTCATAGTAATCTTGTCATTTACTTTTTAATTCTTCATTTTATTTCTGAATGTCGTATTCTTTGATTTTCAATCCCCATTCTTTCTTCCTTAATTTTGGTAAAATTTAATTTGAGGTACTTAAAGACCTCGCTAGACAACCACTCGTCTATGTACATACAGCCATTTGCTTCAAATGATGTAAAAGCTGGAACAACCACATATCGATATACAACTCGTCAAATCTATCTTGAAGGCTCAAGGTTACTGTGGCATAGGCAAGCTTCCTACTCATTTTACCTTCCCTTCTATTGCGTATTCAACTTTGAGATTTCATAAGCTGTAGGCTACAGTACTGAGAAAATCGTATGATACCGAGGACATTAGAAAGTTGGAAAGACGTTGCAATAAATCAAATCTTTATTTTAGTTTTAATTGCGCTATAATACAAGAAGTTCAATTTAAGATTGTCTGCAAGTCAGGTAACTTCTGTAAAATTGGTTGCATAACTTATAGGTTGGTATCACTTCAAAGCTTACTAGACAATATCATATTTAGAGGTTATGAACTAAATTTATATAAAGTGATTGCACGATTGGTCTTGCGCTAAAGCAGTGCAGGCAACAGTGCAATCTTGGTTGCATATATCATTCGGTCACGTGATTTGCAAACATATTTGAAGACTCGATATAACATAAAAACATACAATGATCATACTTAGATATCTTCAAATTCAATTATCCAATAATATTCCTAGACAAGAGAGAATATCGCGAAAATTACTGCCAATAGCAAGGCTTCGTAAACGAATCCGCACCAAAAATTGCCCCTACCGCGCTGTAAGTCGATGCTGCTCCTCCGATCAAACCAAGTACAATTAACTCCCACAAATATATTCTGATGTAAGAAGGTATATAACTGCAACAGAATAGAATAATTAGTGAGAAATTATACAGAATAAGCCAAAAAATTTAATCATATGACATGTTCAATCAACTGAAAACAATCAGCAGACTAACGCTGTCCATCCTACGAATTTTAATGTCACGCCTTGCAAATCCCCAGGCGGTGGAGGGACAACCTCGGTCCGGTTTACACATCTTAATGATAACTTATCATGCGCTCGTTTGTCTGTGATATGCTGTTGCTGATCCTATTAGCCCCGCGACACGTATTTCACTCGTAACAAGGCTGGCATCTTCAAACTATTTCTTGTCAAATAAATCGTACAGTAAAATACGAAGGTAGTTTAAAATATCCTTATGCCTTATACCTCGACATCAATCACACCTGAAAACACCGCACAATTTCAGCAATGTATCCGTGAAGATTGTCGTCAGACAATTCGTGACATTGCTACTAAATTTGGAATCGGCTATGAAACATGTCAGCGAATTTTGAATAAGAAATTGGGCATGCATCGCCACCGTCAATTCTCTGTGCTATTGCAAAGTTTTAAGGCGGCTCCGCGGAGACATCGGAAACAGAAGGCCTGAACTCTGGCTAGAAGCGGTTTGCACTGCACAACGATAATGCACCAGCACACAGTTCAGTCGCCACACAATCATTTTTTGCAAAAAAAAAAATCAATAATTGTTGGAATTAGCACCCTGCAACTTCGGTCTGTTCCACAAACTGAAAATTAAGTTGAAAGGCCGATGTTTTGATAGGATAGAAGAAATTCAGACCGAGTCGCAGACTGTGCTGGCCTCGCTTACAGAAGAGGACCTTCAAAAAAATTTCCAAGAGTAGAAAAAACCTTGAGATCGGTGCATAGGTGTGGGTGGGGACTACTTTGTAGGTGATAACAGTCACGAAGCCTAAAATTAAGTATTTGGGTATTTATGGTATCAGTCCGAAAACTTTTGGATTGTACCTCGTATATTTATATCCTTTAATCAAAGATCATACTATGGTGTTTGTTGTTGTTGTTGTTGTTGTTGTTGTTGTTGTTGTTGTTGTTGTTGTTGTTGTTGTTGTTGTTGTTGTTGTTGTTGTTGTTGTTGTTGTTGTTGTTATTATGATTGTTGTTGTTGTTATTATTATGATTATTATTATCATTATTATTATTATTATTATTATTATCATTATTATACAGCATTTTTAGGCTAAAGTTATCTGCGCAGATGGCCAAATGTGGGGGTCTTTCTGACAAGCTCAAAAGCTCGGGGTAGAAAAAATGATTAGTTACCGTTCTGTCCATAACGGACTGCGCTGATTACACAATCTCATGTAAAAATAGGGTGGAAATACGAATGTTAACATGGTAATCGTAGATCCTCCGACTAACGATAGAATTTTTCCGAATTTGGGAATAGTTTCTCCAATAAAAACCATAATCAATAACATCAGCGAACGAAGTACACATCTTTTCCAATTGTAATCTAAAATGTAAAGCAGTTGAAAAAAAGCACAATTTGTAATATTCAAAAATACACACGATGCGGTATTCCGAAAATTTCCTCCAATTCTTGAGACACGGGATTAATAACGATAAGGAAGGCGAAAACTAAATGAATCGACATTGAAATGTTGGCCAATGTAACGAGCGTACTTTGGCCTATAGACAATGCCATGTTCGGTAAAACATCTTCGCCATAGACGAAATATCCTCCCAGTGCGATCGGAAAGTATAAAAGAATTATAACTGAAATCATCAGAATTTCATATAATTATATTAATATAATATAAATCTGTTATGCAGTTTACCTGAGAAAGCAATCATCACACTAATAGAAAACTTATTCTTATTCTGCATGTCATTTTGTATCGTTGGAAAAGTTGATGCGCCTCCAAACGCAAATATCAGAGTTCCAAAGGCTAAAAGAAATCTCGAAAACCGTGTACATCGTGTTTAGGGGCAATAGTCAATTCCATGCCGTCAAATATGATTTGGACAAAAAATAATGTACAAGCTACGACCGTTGTTAAAAGGGCTAATACTCCGACAAATCTAAACATGAGCAATCGATCGTTTTCGAAATATTATTATTTTTAATTAACAAATCTAGGTATAGCTTACCGGAAGTCTTTAGGCGATCCCAACCACATCAATGGCATTAAGAAAATCGCGATGGTCATAAACCACCAACAAAAGCTCATATTTGGAAGGAAAAAGTTTAATAATTCTTGTAAAATTTGGGACGCAAGTAACAGATAAACGGTTCCAGCTCCGAAAAGTGTAAATTGGATACATCCAGAGACAAGCACCCTACAAATAATTGAGTTTAGTTAGCGGCTTCCATTGTAAAAAGTTGTAAAATGATGAATTTATTAATAGAGTTGCTCAATTTGCGCCATTAGTACTACAACTCTCTGAGACGACTGTACTAGAAAAAAGCAACACTGCGCTATAGAAATGCATAATTAGTCTGGGCAAACAGCGGTAATTCCGAATTAAGTTACGACAGCCTACGTATACACACTACGTATACTTGCAAACAGCATCGATTTAGTAACCGGAGCTCGGGGATTCTGTCGTAACTTACTTCATAGTTGTAAGCTGTTAGCGCTGTTTGCCCAGACTATACATAATAGTTTGAATATATAGTATAAAGCCATCTGTATTCGTATAGCGCAATGTTATTCTAGTACAGTCGTTTTAGATAGTTGTAGTACTATTGGCGCAAATTGAGCAACTGTATTTATTAATCAAATACAGTAACTGGTGATCGAAATAGCGTCAATAAGGATTTTCTGATAAATATCCAGAGAAATTGTTTGTTCAAAGTGGACCTTGGGAATTTTATTTTATTATGTTTTTATTTGTGAAGTACATTACTTCTTTATAAATTGTATTTACAATCTCCTTTTGTGGCCCTCACAATCACCCTTTACGGGATTACCGAGAACTTTACCAGCTCGAGCACAAACTTGCCCTATGCTATACCTTGTTTCGGAAATAGAGAGACGGATTTCTGAACACACCACTTTTACAGTAAATTCTGATTGGTCGAAAACAGCACCAAATTACAGTGCACCAATCTTGCTATAATGGTATCGTGTACGTAATTCTGTCAAATGTATTGACATTTCTTTATTATCGTTAGTTATTGTGGTGTTTATTATATTTTTATATTTTCTCTGCCTCTTTCGAAGTATCGCCTTAATTTGCCGCGTAAATCTTATTCCAGATTTTATAGTGTGTAATTTGGGCTTGGGGTTCGTTCAGAAATTTGTCTCTCTATTTTTGAACAAGGTATAGGTTATACGAAGGCTACGAAAACAGTAATCATACAGTAATATAAGGACGATTCGTAAAGTAAGTTCCGTTTGGTTATGAAAACAATAAATACCAATACATGAAGAGGTTCTTATTATACACAACTTACAGCTACCACTTTCAGTTATTTTTCTACATAGTTGCCATTAAGATTGAGACATTTTCATAGCGATGAAGAAGTTTTTAATACCCTCTTCCTAGAACACTTGTGAATTGTCCTGTAGCTCTTCGTCGCTCTCAAACCGTTGTTCAGATTCTGAATCGCCGATTTTTCACGTAATTTTCTCTTCGAAATTACCTAAAAGTTCATCCTTCACAACAGTTGGTCTTCCACTCCGTTCTTCATGATGACATTTTTACCATAAACAGAACAAAGTTCACGATGAATCTCAGCACCCATCATGCTGTTTGCACATAGAAGTCGAATAACAGCACGCAGTTCACAGTTGGCGGGATTTTCAATTGCAGCAGCCATTTTAAACGACCAAAATAGCATGAGAGAAAGTCCGAACGATTCTCACACAAGCACTGCCAGACTCACAATGAACCAGACTACACCGCTGCGATCGCGCTCACTAGGCGGAAACGGAAATTACTTTACGAATCGCCTTCGTACAATTGCGCTGACATCTCTCTTTTAATAATCCTAGTTTTATGCGGTTTATACGCGCAAGAATTTTTAATTAAACATCGACCACGTTTTATACTTAGTGTTCACTTTGAAACAATAAGGATAACTGGAGAAACTTCAGGTACATTGATACGTGGGGCACCCTGATATTGTCGTTGTTCTATTCTTATTAACATTTTTATTTTGTTTTGTTTAAATGCCAATTGAGGACACTATTCGACGCACAATTATCCAAACAAGATCATTTGTTTTTAGTAGATTCCTTGTAGCATGTAAATACAAATGTATTGTTGCTACCGAAACGTAAATTTTTGGTTTTAGAAGGAAAATTTATTTAATTTGAGAGTAAACTCTTCGTTACAGGTAAGTCAGGTTGTCAGTTTAAGTGATTGATTTAATACATTTGTGAAAGATCGACAAACGTAAAGTTTATTTTTAAAATCCGACAAAACTTTCCGGTACACCCAATAAATTGTTTATAAAACTTTTAACTCAATCGACATCGTTACGAAAGTTGACCATATGTTCATAATTTTGTATATATTTTCGTAATTATTACGCAAATTGTTATTTCAATATACGATTAGATCTTATAAAGAAAGCAAGAGTCAAGGTCTGTTGTAGATATGCACAACTACGTCCCCACAGTGTCTGCATTTCTTGGTGATATCGATCGATTTAATTTTTAAATGGAATTTTATCAGTTTTGTTTCTATTTTGGAAACCAAAAACAATTCCACTTATTTCTTCTTAACAGTGGTCCAATTGGATGATGTACTGTGCTATCCTTATAAGGTCGATAGCGACGAGTTAAACCACTACGTAAGCATTACTCTAGACCAGGGGTCTCCAAACTTTTCAGCCTTGTGGCCATACTGATTACTTCAGTGAGTTTTCTGCGTATTATACTTGTCATTAAGCTTTACCTAGCGAGTAAATAAATCCGAGTTATTATCATTCTGTGTTTCTTTATCCAACTTATCACAACAACAATAAGCTATTAGCTGTCGCGGGCCGGATTGATGACACTGACGGGGCGGATTTAGCCTGCTGGCCGTAGATTGTAGACCCCTGCTCTAGACCAAATAGAAGACCAATTGTTAAGATATCAATAAAGAACAATGTAGGCGTCTTTACCTCGATCGCGGTCTCAATAGGTTTGTTCAAACAGAAATCAGAAACTAGTCAGAAACAATGTGATTGGTAGAGAAAACTGACATACAGTTGGTCCGATTGGTGCTGACCGATTCGTAATTTTTGCTCGAACAAACATAAGACATGCTCCTCGTTACACGTCACGCTTACGTAGTGATTTAGTATATTCTGTATAGTCTGTGGAGGTTCAATAACCAAACTGCATGATGTAAAAATAGCTAACATAACAAATTATTGCATATCAAACTCAACAATAAAAAAAAAACTAAGAAAAGCAACCTACCCAGCCCATCTTCCAAGCGCTTTTTGAGCAATAACGGCATACGGATTTCTCGTTTTAACCCGATATTCTGGAAATCTTTCTTCTAAAATTTGCCAACAAGCTCCTAATCTCGTACCGCCATAAGCCGCATTAAAACAAAAGACCACAAGCAAAACCAGTCCGATCCAACCTTAAAAATCGCATTTTGAGGACGTCACGCGCTATACTATATCTAATTAAGGGCATAAAAAAGTGCTACTACCTGAATTTACAATAGCTTTTGGTAAAGCTAAAACACCACTTCCAGCCATCTCGCCAGCAATAAAGACCGCCGTCTGTAGCATAGTTAAGCCTCCGTTCTTTTTCTTTTCCTGAAACACATGGCGCCTCCTTTCAGGGGGATCTTGAAGAAATCCGATATCAGAATAAGAAGAATCCGTATTTAGTCGTACGCATGCTATTACAATTTGCGTATACCAGACCATCTTCTGGATCGCTTATAACTTGAGTCCAAGTGAGATTTGTAGAATTAAAGGAATTATAATTCGTCATGTTAGAACTTGACTAGAGCGGACCTTACAGTTTAAAGCAATGATCACATTCCAGCGATGTATATTATCTGTCTATAATATTTGTACAAGATATACGTACATATTGTCTACCCAAACAAAAACGCACAAACATAACACGCTTGCTTATCGACTCCCGCGATGAGTCTATTTAAAATCTCCACTTGTCTTTAGCAGAGAGATAACAACGCAACCAGTATACTGAACCCGAAATTTCTTATCAGGTGCTCCGAGGAGTGAGTATCTGCACGTTTCAGACGCGCGTTATATTCGGGGATAATACCGTTATTGCGTTGGACATAATAGCTAAGGTTTGATAAAAGAGTAGATGACGTGTTATTGTTAAGTAGGGTAAACCGGACTGACCTTCTTACTTCTCCGAATTTTAATGTCCCGCCTTGCACGTAAGTGGAGACAAAGACCGGTTCACACTACTTAATGATAACACTTCATCCACTCTTGTAAGGAACCTTAATCCCAACTCTGTTCTATATAATTGTTAATTTAACCAAAACACATGCTTCGCTGGCACACGAGGCTAGCATCTCCAACCATGTCCTACTGAATTAGATAAAGGCAATTTTGACCTTGAAGGAAAGGATATTGTCCACAGTAAAAATCCCGTGATAACTTTTTACGATGACGATTTGTCCGTTTGGTTATTTAAAAAAACACCAATACATCAAGATGTGTTTATTATATATAACTTAAAGCTACTAATTTCAGCCACTTTTCTATATAGTTGCCATTAAGATTGAGACATTTATCATAGCAATGAATCAGTTTTTCAATGACCTCTTCATAGAACTCTGCCGTCTGTAAATTAAGACACACTGTAACACTGTCCGGCAACAAAACTGTATAAAGCTGTAAGTGAAAATCAAGGGGAAAAGGCACTCAGTGGTTGTAAATTTGCACGAATTTTCAGTTGGTCTTCCACTCCGCTCCACACCAACTGAAAATAAGAAAAACAATAGTTCGTCCTTCCCGAAAAATATGACATCATCTTCTAACCACAATGTCACTCATGTCACTTTCACCATAAACAGAACAAAGCTCACGATGAATCTCACCAGCATCCATGTTCTTTGCACACAAAAATCGGATAACAGCACGCAGTTCAAATTCGGCGGAATTTTCAATTGCAGCAGCTATTTTAAAGGACCAAAATAGCACGAAAGAATGTCCGAATGATTCTTTCACTAGCACTGCCAGACTCACATTGAACTAGACAGCAGCGCTGCAATCCCGCCGATACCCCCACTACTACTTTACAAATCGCCCTCATATATTTTTTACAAGGATATTTTGATGGCAGATGCGTTTTACGTTTGAACCGATATGTTTCACGTAATTACCGGTTCAACATGTATATTCTGTCGCAAAATAACTTTAAAATTCGAACATGAATTTTTCGTCGAATGACCAATATTCCGTTCAAAATCGAGATTTTTGTTTTGGGCCAAATTTCAAATCGCTCTTACTATTTTATTTATGGCTCGATCGTGATCGAATAGACCTTTTGATAAATAGATTTTGCCTAGGAATCTAATGGAACAAGAACGAACGCGCTATTTATAATAGTTTTGGCACTAGAACGAAATTATGGTAATTTTAGGTAAAACATAAAACATATCTCCGGAACGGCAAGACTTAGGAACCTCCGGTATTAATCGCATTAATCGGAAATTGAGTCAAATTTAATTTGATCTCGAAAATGTTCGAATACTGCATTGTATCCGTTTACCCAAAAACACTCGATGTCATTACTAATATCAGTAGCATTTTTTCGCGCAGTGTAAATTTATAGTTTGGCACAATAGCAGTGATTAATAGAGCTAATGTGTTAAACGTGTTACTTGCAACATTTCAAGTAGCTAACAATGCAGTATTTCCCTTGACGTCTCAAAAAATTGAGTTGCGTGATGCGCTGAAGGATGTGATTGTAAGTGCTCAACAAGAAAATACGTTCTATTTTGAATATCTAACAGGATTGGAGTTTGAACGATTAGAACAACCACATGAAGCACAATTTGTGGAAGATGTAGCAAAAGATAAAGAAGACAATAATGAAAATATTGTCTTCCTGAAGAAGAAGGCAGTGTTATTGATCTGGATTACAAAAATAAAGCTGTAGAATACTGGAAAAGTGATAAAACCAACGGACGTTCTGTCGAAAGTGTGAAAAGGATTTTCAAAAAACTAAAATCGCTACCACAGTTATATGGATGGGAAGAAAGTATTAACGGTGGCAACCATACGGATAAACTACGGGTTGGTACAGAATACGTTCATACAAAATTTTGAAATATCATTGACGATTGAAAAATAATAAATAATTTTAAATTTCGCGGCTAGTTGATATCTAGCGCCCTCTTTCAAACCTTGCGATCACGCTGTGTGGAATAGTATACATCTGTCTGCTTCATCGGATAACTTTTTATTATATATTCTGATGCATTCGCTTGTAAATAAATGGAGTTTATTAAAAAGGTGGTGTTCACTGACGATGCCACTTTTTCGAATAATATTATTCAATGATAACTTATCAATGATGATCATTGATAAGTTGAATGATCATATCATCGAATAATTAAATAAGTTATCATTGAATAATCAAGTGCCGTCGTCAAATAAACTTTATCCACCTTTTTAATAAACTCTAGTAATAAATAGAAACCTGTTTCCCCATCACTTCTCTTGTAGATATACAATTGTTATGTTGTGAACTGGCGAAACACATGTCCCATATGAACAATGATGTAATCGGGAGTACGAATATATTTTGAAGTTATTTGTATTACGCAGGAATTATTACTACTTTTCATTTATTTCCGAAACCAACGCAAAAACGCAAAAATCCTGGATAATTTGTGAGAAAGACCATTGCCACTAATCAATTTTGTAGACATTTGTAGATTAGTACCATGACACAAACATACAAGGTATATGCGTGTACATCTCGATGACATAAATGGTTCGCCTTACTACGTAAACGCTTCATTCTTAACATACACATATATATTATACACAGCATCCACACAAATGAATTATTTTGCATAATAATAGGAGATAGTTGAGCGTGCACAAGATTACGATCTTAAGGCGGAAACTGACTTGTGCAGATCATTGTAGTGTAATGCTCCCAACGTGTTTCATTCAATAGTAGAGCATGACTGTTAGCCGCCATTTGGTGCTAATTACAATGATCTGTATCAATTTATCTAGGCAAACAGCGGTAACAGCGAACTATTACGATATAAGTTACGACGGCATCGCCGAGTCCCCATCCTCTTATCTAGGTAGTACTAAATCGATGCTGTATGCGTAGGCTGTCGTAACTTATTTCGTAATTCCCGCTGTTTACCCAGACTAATGAGAAGTCAGTCGCCGTCTTTAGCCATTGCTCATTATTATGCATATACCTTCTATATTTGTGCCATGGTAGCTATCATGTGCGCTTGCCATCCTATCCACAAATCATATACTTCCCACCTCTCCTCAATGTCAGCAAAACTTTCATTTGTCAAAATGTCAAAACAAACAAAAATGGTGGAAGTTGGTGTAACTACCAGCTACAATAATAGTTTAAATCGTTAAAATGACAAATAACTTCTTTTTTGTGTAAATCTTATTAATATTGTTGAAAGAAAAGGTTAAACTAAAAACGTAAAATGGCTGATAGCGACGAAGAAATGGACAACGCAGAAGAATGCGTTAACCTCACAGGATTCTTATTTGGAAATATTAACGAATCAGGACAGTTAGAAAGCGATGTTTTCGATCCAGACACACAGAGGCAATTGTCTTCTCTTGGAAAGTAAATAAAATTAATCCAAGTGTTGAATTTCCTGAATGCATGAATAATGTATTTGTAGGCTCGGTTTTCAGTCGATGTTGAAGGAAATAGTTGGTCAAGAAAGCATTTATGATGACTCGGATAGTGATGGAGATTATCCAGGCATAAAATGTGAAAATGAAAATAATCTGAATCAATCATCAAACGAAGGTATACTTCAATAATTATAGAAATGCATGTGAGACTAATTAAATTAATATTTTATTCTAGCTGAAGTTGAAAAGTCCTTGTCAGCTATAGACTATTCTGATATTAATGAATTAGCAGATGAGGAAATAGGAGTAAGTATCAAACGTTTGTTTTTAAACTTCCATCAATTTGGTAAATGGGAATTTTGCTGATAGTCAGCTTTGATTAGATTTTGTAAGATGATTTCTCAGTTTGAAGATCAAGAATAGATTCTTGTTGATACAACTTTTAAACCAAGTTAGTATTGCAGACTTAAGCGATGAATTTCTACTATGTAAATATTGAGCAGAAATAATGGAGTGCTTATAATTAAAGTAAAATTCAAAGATTTTTACGTGTTTTTCCTTGATTCACTTGTTCATAGCTTCGTTTTCGCCGTCAACATGTAGATAGCAAAATTGAAAAAATTATACAATATTAAAATACTAAAGTGACTTATGCACAATATTGTTTATCCTGCAGAATAATGTGGAAGAATCTAATATTGGAGAAAAACCTAGTAATGATAATAAACTTATGCCGCCGCCGCCTCCAGTTCCCATAAAGCAAGAATTTAATGAAACTGAGAAGCAGCTTAACAATGAAGAAATGGAACCGCGAAAGAAATTGGAAACACCCCTGGCGGCTATGTTGCCATCGAAGTATGCAAACGTTGACGTCACTGAGTTGTTTCCGGATTTCAGACATGGTCAGGTACAATAATAAATATACCAGTTCTTAAAATATGTTTGCAAGCCACGTGATCAAATAATATATAGAACCTAGATTTTACTGTTGCCTGTACTGTTTTAGTAAAAGTCCCAATTATTCTATTTTAATTTCGTGAATATGATTGAAACCTCTAAATATGACATGTTCTAGTAAATTTTAAAGTAATACCAACCGATGGATTACTTTATCACTTTTCTCCTTATGCTTCGCTTACGCTTCTAGAACGTCGGAATCAAAAATGCAAATAAATTAAAATTTATAAACAACACTTGCGAAAACTTCCATCTCTCGATTCGTTATAGGTGTTACGATTTTCGAGAGTATTCGGACCGGGAAAACCGAGTAGTTTACCGAACATTTGGCGCAACGTTAAAAAGAAACGGAAGAAGAAGAAACACAAGGAATCGAGTGCGCTTCACGAATCGGATTCGTCCGCGGACGAGGAAAACCCCGAAATAAAGGATGGTTTTTCGATTACGCCCCGCCTCCGCCTGCCTCGATGTGCGCTAGCGATGACGAAGAGGCCTTCCTCAAACCAATCGAAGCTTCTTCGCTGGATTCTAAAAAGGACGCACTAGCCAAAGACGATACCGGACCGAAGGTGGCCGATTGGAGATTCGGACCTGCACAAGTGTGGTACGATATATTGGAAGTACCCGAAACAGGGGACGGGTTTAATTATGGATTTAAGCTTAAAGAAACGGTAAGATCATATACCTACTATTAAACTTTGTTTACGTTAAAAATGCAGTGTAAGGATAGATATCGTATGGTCAAAAGTGTTTGAGATTAGGGTCAAATCAACGGTAAAAAATTGAAAATTAAGTTGGTAGAAAAGAAAATATCCCAATAATCTACAGCCGACAAATGTCATACGTTTGTTTGTATTTTCGATTTTCGCTTTGAATTGCTTCGTACTGCCTTGTTTGGGTCTAATATTTCAAGAATAAGTTCTTTTTAGAAGTACTACGCGTTCGTTTAGTGCGATATGGTAAGATACACTTAATTTTGCTATTCATTACAAACATTAAATTACGGATTATACTTTTTAATTTTAGCTAGAAAACCCAATTATGGCGTTTACGTCAGAACGAGATGCCTTTATTTACTAACCCATTATCGTAGTGCAAATGTAAATACAGATGGATCTTGGACGTATGACTTGGAGTGTTGCATTCAGCAATGTATACGGCAGTTTCCTGATGTAGAGTTCAGTCGTTACAATTTTGTTAATCACAAACTTAATGTTAGAAAATGTGAAGAAAAAAATACATTTGTAGGAGAAAGTCTTTCGGGAGACCAACAAAATTAACAGCGGAAACATTAGATGATATTCCACATCGTATGACAGCTATCCTGAAAAAATCTTTAAGAAAATTATGAATTCAAACAGGTACAATACATTAAATATTTATACAAACCTGTTATCATACATAATTTTGAGACTGTCACTTGACAATGTCCATACAGCTCTGAAAAGAAAACTTCATTTACATCCATATAAAATTAGTGCAGCAATTATTACTACCAGATTTTGTAAGCAGAATGAGATACTGTGAATTGTTCAATGAAAATTTGGCACACAATAATAATCTTCGGGGGATTTAACATTTTTTACGGATGAGGCATGGTTTCATTTACGTGGCTATATTAATTCATAAATCTTCCGCATTTGGGTAACTGAAAATCCACACGAATTTCTTGAAACTGCTCTACATCCTCAAAAAATTGGAGTGTGGATTGCAATATAAGACATATAATAGGTCCCATTTTCTTTGAAGAAACTATAACAGTCAAGATATATCGAACGAATATTTTGCAAGAATTGTTTGCACAAGTATATAACGATGAATTACAAAATGGTGTCCTTCAACAAGATAGTGCTCCAACACATACAGCAAGAGAAACGATAACATACATTCAGGAATTTTACGCAAATAGAATTATCAGCCAAGGTTCTTGGCCCCGAGATCGACTGATTTAACATTTTTTTGCGGTTTTTTTCGCGATTTTTTGCTATTTTCTCGGTAACCGTTGGAGTAAAGTGAAAAAATCCTACGCCGTTGAATTCGTTTTGTCAAGAAGCGTCGATTGATGTAGGATTGAGCCTCGTAAGTTCCATATTAGCGAAAATGGGTATGCGATTTTTAGCTGCTTTTAGCGATTTTTGTGGTTTTTGCATTTTTCTCGGCCGCCGTTTAAAATAATCTAAACAAAACCGTTGGAATCAACGCGTCAAGACGCATCGATTGGTGTAGGAATGGACGCGGTTGGACGTATTAAACTTTAAATGTCCATGTCCGTAACGGTTGGAGCTAGAGCGTTTATAATGTCATATTTGGAATCATACATTGTGGAACATGCCACTACTCTACAAGAACTTCAAGAAGCAATTACAAATGAAATTCAGCAAATAACAATAGAGGAACTTCAAAGAGTTTTTGAAAATATGAAACGAACATGGCATGCTTATATAACGAGAGCCTACATTTTCAGCACATGTTGTAAATCTTTTAAGTAACAATTTTTAAATAAATTTGGAATTTGATGTTGATTATTGCATTTTTAATAATGAATAATACGAAGGTATAATAAATAATTCATCTAGGAACTTTGTGTTGAATAGATACCAATAGCGCACGTTTGGTTGCCTATGCTATCATCTCAGTCATTCTTGAACATATTGTAGGACTATGAAGTTCTTCAATCTGATTAGCTTATAATGACGTCTAAGTTACACAAGGCGCAGCATATCTAATTGATAGTAGTTACTTTGTGTAACATAACTGTTCTTATCCAAAGAGTTGGTCCTATTTTGATTGTATCTCGGTTAAGACTATCCACTACATTTTTAACGTGAACTCGGTATAGTTTCCAAAAAAAAGTACGAGTAAGGAAGGGCGTTGTATTTATAGAGGTAAAAGGGCAGAATTCATATTTCATTTGTTTGACGATGCTAACCTGATCGTTAACGCAATTGCAAGGAATTACTTTAAAAGGGAAACTGAACGGGTCGTATCATAGTTGATTTAAACTCAAAAATAAGATTTACCATCAAAGTTATTGTTGTTATTATTATTTTTATTCAGTACATACATACGTTAATAATTACGTAATAAATATGTTAATACATTAATACTTCATTGTTTTATCGCAGAAATCAGACGAGGAAAATGAAATTCCGGAAGAGGAATGTTATCCAGACGACGCTTTCTTGATGGTAACACAATTACATTGGGAAGATGACGTAGTTTGGGACGGAAACGATATCAAACACAAGGTAGTTCGTGTATCGTTTTCAAAGAGTAAATAGCAAATGAAATCGAATTTTAGGTCTCGCAAAAACTTAATTCGAAAACTAACGCTGCTGGGTGGGTACCGAGTAGCGGAAATAGGACAGCGCAGGCGTTCAGTCAGCCCGGAAAAGGCGGTGCTATACCAGGAAGTTCGGTACGCATCCCGCCGGTACCAGCACCACCATTGCCCGGGGTAAAAACGTCTAAAAGTCAAATGTGAGTACGTACTATTCTACGTATACTATATATTCTGCAATTATGCGGTTATTTTAAGTATATTACGAAATAAAAACCGGCAAACATGTCTAGTCTTGAGAGAGAAACTGGCAAACGTAAAAACTTGTTCATATTAAACCCAAAAAAAGCACATGATGCACCTATGAAGGGTAAATGACAGCCATGACAGTAGATATGGGGAAATCCATTATAAATTACTAAAAGGCTAACTTCAGATACAAAAATGGAAGTAAACATTGATGTGAGAGCCGTAGAAAGTAGTGTAGGATTAGGATAGTCATTAAAAATCTCATTGTACTAAACTGTAGAGATCCCTAGTGTGCGGGCTTACACTTACATATATTTTAAGTAATCGAGAAATCAATCGTTATACACGCATAGGCTCCGTCCTCGCAATACGACTACGCTCGCGTTGCCCACGTCGATCAATTTCTTCCTTTTCTTCATCTTTATCCTCTTACACCGTTTCGTTTCAAAGAAATGCCGTACAAATTTCAAAACTCAAATATCATTTTTACCCTTTCCACCTTACGGTGTAAGAGTTCGGAGCCACCGTATACATACGTATACTGTACCGCTTCTGACCCACCCAGTGGCATTTTCTTATTTTTATCGCAGCATATTAGAGGTAACAGAGATCCATTTTGGGATTTTTAACTGCTACGCTCCACCACGATCGGGTTTCGAATGCCAGACCTTCTCATTCTGAAGCGTGTTTTTCACCACTCAGCCATTAAGCTCAAACATATTTAACCTTATTTCAGTTCCATGTCGAATAAACAGCGTGTAGAGATGGAACAGGACGACACGTGGTATTCCATTTTTCCCGTCGAAAATGAGGATTTGGTCTACGGAAGATGGGAATACGACGTCATTTGGGACGCACAAAATATGAGCAACATTCCTAAACCGACGATACTCACTCTGGATCCGAATGATGAAAATATCATCTTGGGTATTCCGGATGATGTCGATCCTTCGAAACAAATTGCAGGTAACTCGTTGGCAGATTGCACTTGAGAAACGTTTATTACTAAAACAGAAATAAATATTCAAAATTAGCTTGTTCCAAATAAAGTTGATAGTATACGTTCTTATGGACTATTGACCTCTTACGAATGACCTAAAGCTATCCTTTTTATCTTAAAATTTTTACTGCGACATTTTGATAAAATCTTATTTCCCATAAGCCGTAGACTGTCATCTCGACGTGGAACACCGTGTAGATATGTTTTTCTTTTTAATTAATCTCATTAAGGATGTTATTGACTTCTTTTGTGTGTAAATATGTAGAAGTTTTATTTCTTTACTGCTAAAATTCTTCGTATTTTAAAATAATTTATTTAGGCCAACCAACTCCTGTAAAGGTAAAAATTCCGCACCCTCACGTGAAGAAATCGAAGATATTGCTCGGAAAAGCCGGTGTTATTAACGTATTACAGGAAGATACGCCGCCACCACCGCCTAAATCTCCGGATCGAGATCCTTTCAACATTTCGAATGACATGTAAGTTAAGGAAACGTGAAAAACGTAATTCTTACCCTTTAATAAGACCGTTTTGGTGAACTCCTAATTAATATATAGTGTCTATAGTGTGGGATTAAAGTATAGAATATGAAAAAGCAAAGACAACTCAACCGATTTACAAAAAAAAAACGCTAAAACACGTCAGTTTTAATTTCGATTCACCTTCCAACTTTCATTTGTTTTTAAGTTTTGACGTCATCACAAAAAAAAAATTACAATATAGATTTTTTGTTGTAGTAGAATCTGATAGGAATTTTTCTTCCCTCTATGATCATGCAAATAAATCATAAGGTCGCATAACAAAAATTCTGAAAAAATTGAGCTGAACATTTAAAACTAAAAAATGAAAATAAAGCAAACGAAATGTCCAAAATGCCACTCATTCGCTTCTTGGCAGCAAGCTAGTCGGTTTATAAATTCACTTAAGACGTTATGAATAACAGTTTGTTCTACTTCGCGAATTTCTTGTTGAATAGGCTGCTTCAGTATGTTTAAATTGTCTGATTTTGTTTCGTAAACTTTTAATTGTAAATAATCCCATAGAAAGTCTAGGGGTGTCAGGTCGGGAAATCTTGCTGGCCATTCTATTTGGCCTAGTCTGCCGATCTCTCTTTCTGGAAAAAGAGTGTGCAAAAAATTACGAACAGGAAGCGTATAATGTGGCGGTGCGCCATCGGATTTCATTTCGTTTCATTTTATTACAGCAATATAATATGAAATAACAATTGATTTTAGTCAAGTAAAGAAAATAGAAAACAAATTTAAAATTTTTACAAAATAAATAAATAAAATTGGAACATAAAGTGTATGATAGTGTTGATATCAAAGAGTATCATTTGGGATATCAGAATCGTCTTCGTTTGGGTAAAGTACAGCCAGTGCTGGAATTTGATCATTTTGGATTTAAGATGTCGGTTCAGGAAAAAAGGACGTAGAATCCTATAATGTACTATTTCTGCCCAGACGTTTACTTTTTGTGTTTTATGTTCATTGTATGTTTTTGCCATCCAGTGAGGATTTTTCTAGTCCCATACCTGCAGTTCTGATGATTAACTGTCCAATTTATACAAAAAGCTGTTTCATCGGAGAAAACGATTTGCTGATGAAAGCGTTCGTTAGCATGGTGCAAATGCATCTTTGTGTCACAGAGTTGTAAACGTCGGTCAGGATTATTATGAAACAGTTCGCTAGATTTAAATTTTTCTCAAGATATATTATTATTCAGTACACTATAAAGGTTGTAAGATAAAAAGGAAAGGTACTTCAACATGCTATTTATGTTACGTTTATGATCTGATTATTTGTTATCTTATATAATACTAACATTTAATCTAATTTCCTGCTGTAATATTCTAATATGATAATTCAGAATCATTTCGTATTAAATACGATAATATCAACGTTAAATGTTCTGCTCGATTTTTCTCAGAATGTTTGTTATCTAACTATGATTTATTTACAAGATCATAAAGCCAAGAAAAATAACTATCGGATTCCACTACTAAAAATCTATATTATCAATTAATTTTTTGTGATGACGTCATAACAAAAAAAAAAAACAAATGAAAGTTGGAAGGTAAATCGCATTAAGGTGTATTTTTAAAAACTAAAACCGGCGTGCTTCAGCGTTAAAAAAACAATTGAGTTCGCATTTTTCTTAATATTTCATACTTTAATCTGACACTGTATATATACCTATATTTTCTGTATAATCAAAATTTATACTATGCAGCGGTGTAAAGTGATTGTTCACAGCCATCTTTATCCCTTAACAAATCTTTCCGACTTTTTCTATTTCCAGCCAATATCATTCCTTCTGACCATGCTACTCCTTTGGGCTCCAATATCATTCCGAGAACTTTATCCCATGTTTGTCTAGATCTTCTCTTCTTCCTGTTTCTTTTCTTTTTGTATTTTAACTTCCCATACTCTTCTTAATGATCTTGTAATTTTCAGCCGTTGTACGTGTCTCACCCACCGCAGCTGTTTCTCTTCTATAAATTCCAACCTAGATTGTACTTCGAAGTTTTTCCTGATGTCTACATCTCCTACATGGTCTATTCTTCTTACACCCTTTACTCTCCTTGGATACGTCATCTCTGGTGCTTGTACCTTACTTTTCTGCTATACCAATAATACCCAGCACTCACAACCAAACGTTACTAGAGGCCTGTAAATTGCTTTAAATCCTTTCATTTTTGTTTTCAGTGTTATTTATTTCCTGTTAATGAATTTCTTGCTCATCGGGTAATAAAATATATGAAAGCATAGAATTGGGTGAAATTTGCTTTAGTTTAAGATGGCTATAATAAGAATGATTGTAGTTGAGTACATCCAAGTTAACTAATTGAATTTTTCTGATACATGTAGTTATTTTCAAAACAAACAATTTAAAATTTTCCTGTTTTCTCATCAATTTATCTCCGTCATTACTTAGCATTTAGCGATTTGTGTCGCGAAAAAGTCTCGATTAATTCTCAGCGAATAATTCTTACAGCTACTACATGCCAAAATCGTCGGAAACTACATTGCGATTGAAAGTCGGTGGTGGTAATTTAATTCAGCATTCTACACCCGTCGTCGAACTCCGAGCGCCTTTTATACAAACTCACATGGGTCCAGTGAGATTAAGAAACTTCCATAGGCCGCAGATGAAACGTTTCTCTCACGGCACGTTGGCAGTCCCGGGGCCACATTCGGTGATGCCCCTCTTAAAGCATATTAAGAAGAAAGCTAAGGTAAATAAGATAATAAAATTTAACTCTTTGTCTCTGTCTCTGAACCTGTTTAAAAAATAAATATGTTTGACACCTTCACCTATCAAACTACTATTTCCCGTAGAAACATATCGGTCGGTTATTGAATTAGAAATCTTTTGCACAAATATCGTTGTACCTCTAAGTGCCCGCGGTACGTTTGTACGGGAAGTAGTTGTCTGATAGAGGAAGCTGATCGATCTTTTATTTTATTAAATTGGCTCTTGCTATGGAGCAACAGATTTTGACAGACTTAAAAATGATAAAAATTTAATCAAATCGATTTCGTAGCAAAGAGAAGCCGAACGACTCGCTTCTGGTGGTGGAGACGTATTCTTTATGCGTACCGCTGAAGATTTAACAGGAAGAGATGGCGATTTGGTACTCGTTGAGTTCTGCGAAGAACATCCGCCTCTCATGAATCAAGTTAGTCGCGTTCAACAAATTCTTAATACATACAATAATGTTAATTGTGTATTTCGTTCATCTAGGTAGGGATGTGTTCAAAATTAAAAAATTACTATAAACGGAAAGCCGGTAAGGATTCGGGACCACCGAGTTATAAATTTGGTGAAACAGCTTATGCCCATACGTCACCATTCTTGGGTATTCTATATCCGGGACAATCGATACAAGCAGTTGAAAATAATATGTACAGGTAGGTGCATGATTTTTTATCTAAGGGCAAAACCATCACAGGTTCCAAATGTCCATCTAATATTAAGCAACCTCTAAGTTAAAGACAAACCAAAATAATACAGCGTTTTTCACAACTTTGACATTAATTTAAAACAAAAGAAAAGTGAAACGAAATAAAACAAAATTTATAAAAAAGATATTTTTCTATGAAGGGAAAGCCGAAATTAATTTTTGCAGTTTTGCAATTTTTTAATCTAGAAATGTAAACTACAGTAAAATTCGAGCCATATCTTTAACAAAGTCAAGGAACGTGTATGTTTAATTTTACAGTGCGCATCGGAGATCTCGTGTGATAACTAAGTCAGTGGTCCCAAACCAAAACTTTTATTTGAGTTGTGAAAAATCTTATATAGATTATATTTATTTTGTTGTAAATATGTTTTACAAGCAATGTTTATGGTATGTATTTCGAATTTAAGGGCGCCAATATACGAACACCGGATTCCCGAAACTGACTTCTTAATCATCAGGACCAGGCATCAATATTACATTAGAGATGTAGATGGCTTGTACGTAGCCGGCCAAGAATGTCCCCTTTACGAAGTGCCGGGACCTAATTCTAAACGAGCTAATAATTTTGTTCGCGACTTTTTGCAAGTAAGTCATATCTGTTTCATTTCATCATAATTTAAATAGCACATTATAAACAGATGATTTATTTCGCTGTCGTTGCATGAACTTGGCCTATATTTGAAAAGTTCGACGATCTTTTATTGATAATGTTTCCTTTCAAAAAAATATATTTATTGGCAAACAATGTAAAGTTTCACAAGAAATCGAAATGGTCGGAAGTACGACTTATTACACATCAAATTAAAGCTCTTCTCGTGCAGATTAGGGATAAAATAATTTCGGGTACCAGAGACGGTTCGTTGAGGAAATATTCAATGAGAAAGTGAAAGGTGGTTCCTGACGAATCACTCTGGTACGCTCTAACACCCAAACGAAGCAAATTTCACGAGTTTTTACGTCAAAATCGTAATCTACACCTTCGAAAACATTTGTACACAGAATTTCGTCTAAGTTAGATCATATTAATTTTTTTCTCAACTTCCAAAGGGGTACCCCTTGAAATTTTGAAGAAAATTGAAATGGTCGGAAGTACGACTTGTTACGCATCAAATTAAAGCTCTCCTCGTGTAGATTAGAGATAAAATAATTTCGGGTACAAGGGACGGTTCATTGAGGAAATATTAAATGAGAAAGTGAAAAGTGATTCTTGACTTCTTGATTCTTGAATCGCTCTGATACGCTCTAACACCCAAACGAAGCAAATTTCACGAGTTTTGACGTCAAAATCGTATTCTACACCTTCGAAAACATCTGTACACAGAATTTCGTCTGATTTAGAACATAATAATTTTTGAAGTGAATACTTAACGAAAGAGCGTAAGCATTAGATTTCGAGCATTAAATTTGGGCGGAGCCAGGCCCTCGCTTCATGTGAAAGACAAAGAAAACAAGAGAGAGAGAGGACGATGTGCGGCCGAGAGGCGATGATTTTCCGGAGTTACTGTATAGAGTCCAAACTGTTGCCCTTTCTTCCGTTTCATATTTCCCACTCTTTCTAATTCTCAAATGCATCATCTGAGCAAGTGCCATGAGTTCTGATACCGACTATAGCCTCGTTGTCAGCTAAATATGTATATGTCTCGAAATTATTTACTAATTGTGAGGTAAGGACCTAATCGGCGTGATCTAGCTGTTCTTGCTGTAATTAACGCAATCCAGTGTTGCACAGTCGATAACGAATGAAAGCCTGCTTGCAGTGTGTAGCAAGTACTAACGTCACTGCCAGTTAGTGAGTTAGTGAGTTCAATAGTAGAAGCCGAAGAACTCCGTTCGCCTAACTATAATTATTATCACAAGTGGTAAGTCAAGCCGCTCGCGCCATACAGCTGTGCTCCGCTAGGTTGTCGTTTTTCGCGAGTCCCTTTAATTGTCGTGTTACAAGTCTGTACACGTCACTATATATTCGATCAGACCACCCCCATCACATCCATCCAGCAGATGTCCGGGTGTTTTCTAGACGTGTAGTATATGCAGTGCTATTTCTAAATTCGAACAACTTGCTAACTGAACTGCAAATAATTTTCATTTTAACGCTGGTACCTATATATATATTTTTCGTTTTAGGTGTTTATATATAGATTGTTTTGGAAAAGTCGCGATAATCCCAGAAGAATCAAGATGGACGACATCAAGAAAGCGTTTCCATCACATTCAGAAAGCAGTATAAGAAAACGACTGAAATTGTGCGCCGATTTTAAACGCACGGGTATGGATTCGAATTGGTGGGTGATTAAACCTGACTTCCGGTTGCCGACGGAAGAAGAAATCCGAGCTATGGTTTCTCCGGAGCAGTGTTGCTCTTTCTTTAGTATGGTAGCTGCCGAACAGAGATTAAAAGTATGTATTTTTTAATGTTTTCGTGTTGTCTAATTAGAAAAGAATCACTGATGTAAAGATGTCTCGACAATCTTGATAGTGATTTTTCTGTTGAGCAGTGAACAAATTTATTTAACATCTGTATGATTAATAAAAAGACTTGTACTTACTTAGTAGGCTATTACACAGCTTTCTTGGAAAGCTGCCTAACAACGAACCTAATTAGAGGAAGTTTTCAGATTTTCTTAAAAGACATCACACACTTTAACTTTGTACAATTTATGGAAATCCTCCGCTTTAGTTTAGTTCGTAGTACCAGTGGTTTCCAATTATCCACCAGTCAGGGACAAGGACACTCTAAGAAACTCTCCGGGATTAATAGTTCATCAAGACGAATAGTCTCCAAATACTCTTTGTCGCGGACCTCCGGATATCATGGTGTCTGCCATGAACCCCCATGCCAAGCAGCCCTTTTTCACAACTAAATGAACAGCATTGAAAACTGCGATAGAACATTCTAGAATCTAGTGAATGCCATCTACTAGATTGCAAAAGAACTACACTCTGTTTATCCAACAGAATTAGTTAAGCCACTACCACTACGTTTATAGCAATAAGCGTAACAGACAGTTTAACATGCTACAAACAACAAAAACACGGAAAATTTGAAATAAGGATAAGGTCGTTTTTCGGTGGAGAAAGAGCCATTTAACCCATAATCAGTGAATTTCTAACCTAAACTACCAGGTGGTAACATAATGCTCGTTTAATATTAATCGTTTTTTATTACGTACCTTAATATGTATATACAAATATGTAAAAAGACTGTTTTTGATAAATGCATTAGAATAACAGCAAAGCAAATCAACGCTGAAGCAACTGTCAAAACCTCGAAACGTAATAACCTTTGACATTCGCCAGTTCATCGTCGCAGAAGTGTACACGTTGGTCTGATACGGGTTTTTAGATAGATATGACCAATGAACAAATATTTTTATTCAAATACTGCGCGCTGTTGTAGAGAGTGGCTTAACTATTTCTGTTGAACGAACAGAGTATAAATTAGTGAAAGAACGTTTCAAACTCATCATGATAGATCTCGCCAGTACTATCAACATTGAGGCGGTGCTTTCGGCCGATAGTTCAAAATTATCTTATTTATTTTGTACATAACCCAAAATTGGGCCATAGACTCTTGAGGGTCCAAGCACCTGCGATTGGGAAATGCTGGTCTACGCTATAAACTCGGAGACAACTTGAAAACTAAAACGGTTTATCAAATAAATTACAAATATGTTCAACTAATTATTATGATTTAGAACATTGTACATGATTTTTAGGACGCAGGTTACGGAGAAAAATTCTTATTTACACCGGCCGAAGACGATGACGAAGAAATGCAATTAAAAATGGATGATGAAATCAAAGTGGCTCCGTGGAATACCACAAGGGCCTACATTCAAGCCATGAAAGGGAAATGCCTTTTACAATTGACAGGTCCAGCGGATCCTACCGGATGCGGGGAAGGTTTCAGCTACGTTAGAGTCCCCAATAAGCCAACGGTATACGACGCTCAAATTTCTTTTTATTTAAGATGCTAAATTGTACTTTGAAACCGCAGCAAAGTAAAGAAGAGCAAGAATCTCAACCCAAACGAACCGTCACTGGTACGGATGCCGATTTACGAAGGTTGTCTCTGAATAACGCTAAGGCTTTGTTGAGGAAGTTTGGAGTCCCGGAAGAAGAGGTGCGTTAATGGAGATTGAAATTTATTTTCTGTAAAAATTGGGAATGTTTGTGTTTTCAGATTAAAAAATTATCGCGATGGGAGGTTATCGATGTTGTACGAACGTTATCGACGGAGAAAGCTAAAGCCGGTGAAGAAGGTATGGATAAATTCTCTAGAGGAAATAGATTTTCGATCGCCGAACATCAGGAAAGGTACAAATTGTTTTTTTAAACTACACTCGATACTACAGTCTAGCCATTTATTTGGGATAAAGTGGAGGTGCTAGTAATCTGTCGGTACTAAGCGTCTGGATTAGAACGACATACAGTGTAGTAAAAGTAAAAATAATCAACTTCCCGTACAATTTGCCTCCTCTATTTCTTTCTCACTTTTTCAATGTTGCCACAGTCTGCGCAGTAACGATCCCCATTCTTCACAAATAAATGGATAAACTATGTCTGAATATCTGGGAATCTAAATAATCAATTAAGTAATTTAACCGATTAACTACGGAATTTATTTTTGAAAATTTTTCACGAGGTACGTAATTAAACTCAAGCGATGACGAGTATACCGTGTGTCCCAGATCGAGTGAGATTGCATGGGTAACTTCCTTATTATTGAAGATGAAGTTTTGGTTAAATGAGATATGTTTTGCAGCTTTATATGTTAACTTAAAATCTATTTGAAAAAGTTTCATCAGCGTTGTAGATTTGATCAGCGTTAAGTCCAAGCTCTTGCACTTTTTTCCTAAATTTCTGAACAAATGGAGCATCTTCTGATGTTCTCCTGTTTTAGTAGTTTATCTGTTTCCCTTTTGATTCTCTGCCGATTTGACAAAATGTTCAATTTCTTCAAGACTTTTTCGTATATAATGAATTGTTGCACGTCCGACATTGTACAATGTCGCCAAAGTAACTATCTGAGGATAAATGTCTAGATTACGTAAACTGTCCATTTTTTCAGATAAACTTAGTGTTTTATGCTTACGTTTTCCCCTTTTTTTGGAATGACATTTTGTAGCAGTTTGTTTTGACGTTGCCTTGCAGAGCGACAAGTACTGCTCAAAACAAAACAGCGCACTAACAATAAGTCAGTACCGGTCAATTTGTTAGACTGCAGAGCGACCACGTCGGATTACTGAACTGATGATGGTTGAGAACGCCGGATTATAGAGCGGTCTCGAAATTCTTAATAGCTATGAAATATAGCGGATTACTGGGCTTGCCGGATGAAGGAACAGCGGATTATCTAACTTGTACTGTACTTCAAAACTAGCAACCTTGAATTTTTGTTTGACATGAATTTTAAATTGATCTTATCGAAAACAATGAGTTTAGTATGAAACTTTTTCCGTATCTCTTATACTTACGAAGATATTTGATATACAAGAAAACGACGGTTTTCTGTTTTTTTATATCTGCTGACTTATTTGACATTCTGAATTTTTTCAAACAGATTTTAAATTAGCACATAAAGCTGCAAAACATATCCAATTTAACCAAAACGCCGTCGTCACTAATAAGAAAGTTACCCATGCAATCCCACTCGATTTGGGACACACGGTATACATCGAACGCAATACAAATGGTCCCATAATAAATTTGACGAATTAAGCGAACTAAAACTATAAGCATTAAATTTCTATTAGATAAAAAATTAACAATTCATTGTTGAAAAGGATATTGTTATTGAAAACTTAAAAATTGCCAAAGAAATAATAAAATTCATAAACAAGAAAAATTAAAGAAAAAATATTAGGAAATTTCGTTTGTTTTTTATGTGGTAAGATACCAGCCAAAGTGGCATTTCGCAGGTCGAGCACCAGTAACTCATTGTGTTAAAAACAATACATCATACGGGGAATAACCTCTATACCAAAGAATTAGACCTATTCCTTTTTTCATTTTAAGTTATAGCAGATTTACTGAAAATATAAAGGAAATAAAACCACTAAATGACATCTATATTACAACTTGCTGATTTTTTCTATATAGTTTATACTCGACTCGCCGAACAAATGCAGTAGTAAATTATGGCAACAATGTGTGTTTAATAGGTCACATAACCAATAACGTTTGTAATTGGTCGATCAGGGTGGCCGCTTACAATAGAATCAAAATCGAGTCCATATTGCATTTGGAATATTAGATTTTATTAGCTTTCTTTGTAAATGATCCATTATCTATTATATTTCATAAACCAGTGTTTCTGAAGACTATTTATCGATCGTTCTAGTGCACCAATAATACATTATTGTTTTCAAAACATTTTACGGTAGAAGATAAACAGAAGGTTTTGAATATATTTAAAACATTTCAAGAAGAGCCTAGCACTTCTAAAATTGTTAGTGTTGAAATGACAGCCCAAGCAGCAGGTAACTTTCCAAAAACGATAACCAAATCATAGTAACTATTATAGTATCTTTTACAGGAATTACTGAACGCAGTGTTTACAATATTGTGAAAGAACATAACACTAATCACGAATTACAACCACCAAGAAAATATCATAGAAAAAGGGCTGTTTTAGATATGGTGGATGATGAAATGAAAAATGCTATACGAAGAATTGTACATTCATTCTTTTTAAAAATGAACCTCCAACAGTTCAAAAAGTTCTCACAGTGATAAATGAAAGAGATGACATTCCTAATTTCAAAATTATGACTCAGATCATTATTAAAGGAACTAAACTTTCGGTACAAATATTTATTACTTTAAATTCTATATACTAATCATAAGATAATTATGTTTGTAGTTATAATAAGCGAGCTTGAAATAGTATTTTAAAAGAAAAAGATGACATTATTACCTGGAGACGGAAATACCTTCGTGAAATTAAGAAATATCGTGAAAATGGTACCCCAATATATTACTTGAATGAAACTTGGGTAAATGCTGGACATACTGTAAATAAAGTATGGACAGATATGTCTGTTGTCACTGCAAGACAAGCATTTATAGAAGATTTAAGTACAGGTCTTAAAAATCCTTCAGGCAAAGGCAAAAGATTTATAATTGCACACATTGGCTCGGATGAAGGATTTGTAGAAAATGGTTTACTCCTCTTTGAATCAAAGAGAACAGGAGATTATCATGAAGACATGAACGCAGAAAGGTTTGAAGAGTGGATGAGATGTATTCTCCCCAATTTAAAAGAAAATTGCGTTATAATTTTTGACAATGCTCCGTACCATAGTCGTAAATTGAATAAGCCACCTACAACTAATAGTCGCAAATTAGAAATGCAAAACTGGATGAGGGAGAATGGTATTGCATATGAAGAAAACATGGTAAAAGCAGAATTGTTAGCTTTAATTAAAGAACATTTATCTGGCCCTCCGAAATATGCTGTTAATGAATTAATAGAAAACACTAATAGAAAGGTACTTAGACTCCCCCTTATCACTGTGAATTAAACCCGATTGAACTAATATGGGCACAAGCGAAGGGGTATGTTGCGAGACATAACACCACATTTAAATTGGCAGACGTGAAAGAATTATTTCAACGAGGTATTGACAATATTTCTGTTGAAAATTGGCAAAATGCTATTAAACATGTTATTCAAACAGAGAAGGAAATGTGGGAACTTGACAATCTCATAGATATACACATAGAGCCGTTAATCATTACAATTAATGATGATTCGTCTACATCATCTAATAGCGAAGAAGATACATGTTAAGAACGTTTTAGTGTGTCATAATTAATTCCTTTACTGTATTAAATTTTTGTAATATGTATAAAATTTATTATTTTTGATTATAGCTATTTGTACAGTGAGTTAATTTTTTAGGATACTGTTTCTTATATAAATATGTACCAAAAAAATATTGTTTCCTTATTTTGTATTTATATATTACATAGATCTTCTTAAAACCATTGTGTATTTTTTATTTACTATATATAATTCTATATATTGGAGATGCATAATTTAATTCAACAAAACATACTTGAAGAAATAAGAAAATTATTTTAGTACTTATTTTGCAATTTTTATTTATGTCAAATACAAAATGAGGTTATTATTTTGATATGTTTACATGTGATTTATGCTGTGTGCGTCGGACATTTACATTGCAAGGTTGCCATAATTTGCTACTGCATCTGTTCGGCAAGTCGAGTATAGTTTTTATATCCAATGTTAATTTTTTATTTTGCACAACGTGTATACCTACACGGCGAACGCACCAGAATGGAGGTTTGGATTGATGTATATTATATTGGGAATGTAGTTAAATTTCTTAAAGAAAATTGCACCGGCCTAGCTCTTAATTAATGAAATAGAAAGCATAAATTATAACAAATTATATTCATAAGTTTTCAGAAATATTTAATTCAAAATATTTACCTAATGTTGTGTGTGTGTGAGTGTAAATTTCTTTTATTGAAGATGGTTCTTCCTATATCTCCGCTCTTAACTTCTATTCTCGATGCATCTTTAATTTCTTTGGATTCTTCCCCTTCTTAGATTCTATCCTCTTCTGTATGGTGAGGTTCCTTTATTCACTGGTACCCTTTTTCCAAATATAATTAAGGACTTATTTTTTGTCTTATCTATCTTGTCAATTTTCTTCGTCGTTAACCAAACAAACTTTTTATTTCTTTTGGAAACCAGGACTACACTGCTTTATTATAAGTTGTCCACGAGACGAAAACTTTAATTCAACTTGACTCCAGTTCATCGAGGTATATCGCTGTTATAGAAACCTGTATTGAACGTCGGTGTATCCTTGGTTATTTCCAGTAAATTTATATGAATTCTTGTAATGTAAAATGTTGTATGTATGTATGTATCTGTAGGTTAACAATTTTTTTATATCCATTATACATGCTTTTTAAAATACTTAATAAGTTTATTTCTAGTGACTTTTAATATACAACAATATACACGTCGAATGCAGTTAGCAGATAAGTATTAAAAATCATTAATTCTAGGTATAAAGAAGAATGTCAACGGATATTCGATTTGCAAAACCGTGTTCTTGCCAGTGAAGAAGTTTTAAGTACGGATGAAGGTGAAAGCTCCGAGGAGGATAGTGACGAAGATATCGAAGAAATGGGAAAAAATATCGAGAACTTGTTAGTGAATAAGAAAACCAGTACACAGGTAAATCATACAACTTGTATCATGAGTGTGTAATTCTCCAAATTCTTTCGAAATTCTCCACACAATAAAATTAACAAACTCCGATTTTTTGGAGTTAAATGATGAAATGATAAAGAATGAGAAACAAAAGATGTATCAAATATTTCCAAAACGGCGTTTTAAAACATGATAAAGGTGACGCAAATAAATTTACAAGTAAACTAAATTTCATAAAAGAAGCTGGCACTCTAAAATTGTGACTAAATAAAATAATTGTTATTGTTAAAAAGGCGGATTCTCGGGACTATTTTTTCGTATACGCTGTTTATTAGAATCAAAATACCGTTTTCTATTAGTGGTGTTAAGCGATAAATCACGGTGGTCAAAGAAGAGGAAGAGGAAATAAAACTTGAACGAAAGCGTACCGATTTAACCCTTAACTGGCACCATGGGTCCAGTAGACCCGAGCATTTTTTCGAGCTCGACTTAATTGTACTAAATTTTGAAAAATGAACCTATTGTCGACATATACCTTTACTTGACATCACTAACTGTAACGAAAGTCTGTTAGTACAGTGGGGCACACGTCAGTGTGTGTTCAGTAGTCGCTCAAAGTTGACGTGCTCGAAGTGTCGGGTCCAGCAGACCCACTGTGCCATTAGCGATTAAAAAGCAATTTTTCAAGGAAAATTTATAACAGTGAATTTTGTATTTTTTAATTAATTTGCAACGTAAGTATATCATCTTATATGAAATATTTTTTTTTTGGGTTATTTCATAGATTTTTCTCATATATAGATGCCTTACAATTTGCGGCAACGTTTCTTACGAGACGAGTTACTTCAAACGCAGTACGACTAAACTGATGTTGGCGGTGAAGAGAGCGGTAGTGAAGGTGGAAATGGTTCTGATTCCGAGCATTATCCAGATGCAGACTCTACAGACGCAGAGCAAGAAGAAGATGAACTTGATGATGAATTGGAAAATGCACCTCCGACAAAGCAAATGCGTCTGAGGAAAGAAGAGGAAGATGAACTTGAATCTATACCGCTTGCTGATAGATTACAAAGTCGCTGTAGGTCACGTGGAAGGCCACAATCAAAATTGTTTGGAAAAGGAGGAAGAGGCAAAGAAAAGTTTGTTTGGAGCCTGAATCCATCGACGCGTCAGTCCGGTAAGTTTTCGGAGAAAAACATTTCGGAGCACGAGGAAGTATGTAGGTGTACACACGCATCTCAACGTATGTAGTAATATACCTTATAGGTATTGCATGTATGTATACGCACAGTAAGCATTTTTCGCGCGCTCCAGAATTGTATATTATTTTGTAACAACTTTTATTCTTGTGAATAAGTATAAAGGCAAAGTAATTAATTTTTTTATATTTTATATTTTTCAGATCGATTGAACACTACCTTGTCTGATTATACACCTGGCCCTATTGGCGATGCTGCTAAGTGTGAAAACATATATCAATTTTGGAGCGTGTTATTTACCGATGAAATTATTGATATTATCGTTGAAACGACAAATGATGAAATAGAAAAAGTCTGTTGTGATCTTATTGCTCACGGTATACATCTGCAGAGTTACCATCACCACACTAACTCAGTAGAGATCAAAGCTACCTTTGCCGTTTTATATCATTCCGGGATGTGGAAAACTCATCGAGTCGATGCAGAAAAACTTTGGAGTTATGGGAATGGAGTTACGTTTTATCGGTGTGTGATGTCTTTCAAAAGATTCAATTTCTTAACATCATGCTTGCGCTTTGATATCAAAGAACAAAGAAATACTGAAGATAAACTGGCTCCAATCAGAAAAATCTGGGACATTTTTATAAGTAACTGCACCAAAAATTACAATCCAAGTAATATGTGCACAGTTGATGAGCAGCTCCACGGTTTTCGCGGACGCTGTAAGCATCGTGTGTACATGAAGTCGAAACCGGATAAATACGGGCTGATGTTGAAAACGCTGAATGATGCTGAAACATCATACTTGGTAAAATTATTTGTATTATTTTTTTACGATTGTATGTAATATTGTTCAAGTTAGTAAAAATTAAAATGTCTTTCAGATCCACGCCATCCCTTACTTAGGCAAAACGCATGGTCTTTCCAGCGCAGAGTCGGTACCGGAATTTTTTCCGTGAAGTGACAATTCCGATACATGGAAGTAACCGTACTGTCACGATTGACAATTGGTTCACTTGCATTCCTTTGCTGCTCAAGATGTTGGAAGACCCATACAAACTAACCATCACTGGTACAGTTCAAAAGAACAAGAATGAGATACCGCTTGAAATGAAAGTAGCCAGTAAAGTCGTTCCTGACAGCAAGTTCTGTTACACAGATAAAATGACTTTGGTGTGTTTTACTCCAAAGAAAAACAAGATAGTGCTACTTTTGTCCACTTTCATGCTGTCGAATGAGATAACGGATGACAAGCCGAATATTGTCCGGCACTACAACGCAACGAAAGGTGGTACGGACACCTTCGATCAGCTATGCCACTCATTTACTGTAGTCAGGCAGATAAAAGGTGGCCATTGTGTTTTTTCTTTGGCATGCTAGATCAGGCTGCCGTCAATGCCAGAATTTTGCTACAATGCAAGCTGGTAAACGAAGGAAAATCTAAGAAAGTCAGTGCGCAGCAATGCCTCGAAGAATTAATTAAACAGTTGGTCAAGCCGATGTTGCAGGAGAGGATGACAACAATCAATATGCGCAAGGACATTCGCTTCGCAATATCTGCCATGTTAAATGTAAATATAGATCCAGATTTTGAAAATAATCAGCTTGAACTTGTCTTAGAAAATAAAGCAAGATGCGCAATGTGCAAGGAAAAGAAAGACAGAAAAACAAGATTCGGCTGTGGCGTTTGCAATCGACCAATGTGTAACGAGCACCGAGCAGCCCTTTGCTGCGAATGTGTAGCTTATGATTAACTTTAATATTATAGTGTTAGTTTTACATATTTTTAGTAATTTTGTAAGTATTTTTATGTAACTAATTTGATACAAATGAATAAAGTAGCTTCAAACATTGAAAATTATAAATTTTTAATTTTACCTAAAAAGTGAGATTTAATTCTGCAAAATAAATACCTTTTTTGGAAATCCTGCTAATCTAATAATTTTTTCCTTAAAGTATAGTATCTCAAGAGTATCACCCTAAATTTTAAGGTCTTAATATTAAAATAAATATGACTTATGAATTTTGAAGTAAAAAGCGCATTTTTTTATTATTTGTTTTTCACAACTTTTTTAACCAACTTAAAATAATTAATCGCTATAAAACCAATTATATTTCAAAAAACACATCATGAACGACCTCAGATTAAATTTTTGAGCAAAAATATTTAATACCGGCTGTGCAATACACGATGAATACGCTGGGTCCAGCAGACCCGTTGTGCCATTTACGTTGGAACCCGAGATAGTGCCAGTTAAGGGTTAAAACGCACGGGCCACAAAAAAGAAACGAAAATATACGGTGATTGCTATATAACAAAGGGGGAATTTAGAATTTTATGACTAAAAATAAGGCCACGGTCAAATTTGTTACTGTATCAAAATGTATACCTTCAAATCGACTTCAAACCGGTTGTAATTGCGAAAATTACACGTATTATATCACCATATTTAACTAACTAAGAACACTAAATTGAATTAGCTTTTAATACTTTAGTTATCTAGAGAAAGAGAGGAGCAAGAACGACAAGAATTAAGAAAAATGATTATGGAAGGCGGCGACGAAAAAAGGCAAAGAAAAGAAGGTGAAAGAGGAAGAGGACAGTCACGATAACTTCGCCCAACAAGGTAGTATTCCTTATTAGTGTATTACATCATTCGCTTCCTCATTTTTATCGCCTCAGGACGCGTGTTGAAAATCATAAGGACGTTTAGAAATCCGGAGGGTAAGGAATTCACTAGAGCCGAAATAGTTCGTAAACCGGCCGTGATCGATGCGTATGTAAAAATTCGCACCACGAAAGACGAGCAATTCATCAGACAGTTCGCTACGTTAGATGAGGCTCAGAAAGAGGAAATGAAGAGGGAAAAACGCAGGATACAAGAACAACTGCGGAGGATAAAGAGAAATCAGGAAAGAGAGAGGTTGGCTTTAGGTCATCATAGTAGCTTGTCCACTCCGAGTACCTCTGCTGTTACTATAGAGAAACCGACCACTTTAGAAGGTTAGTTCAATATATTTTATCAGTTGAATCTCCCTAAATCGACATTCCCATAACTCGACTTTTCCCTAAGTCGAATCTTTCAATCGACTGGAGCGCTAGCATGCAGTTTTCTTTAAAATCCAACTCTATATATCGCGAATTTTTTAGGTCTCCAATTATTCAGGTTGTTTGTGCTGTGATAATTAGTCTGGGCAAACAGGGGTAGCAGCGTACAATTACGAAATAAGTTACGGCAGTATCGGCGCCTTCCCACTTTAGTGAGTACTAAATCGATGTTGTATGCGAGTAGTTCTATGTATATCTAGGCTGTCGTGACTTATTTCGTAATTACCGCTGTTTGCCCAAACTAGTAATAATACACATTCATTACATACCAAATAATTTTCAATGATTTTTTAACTCAAACTCTCCCTTAGCCACACGATTTGGAGTGGCAGATAATAATTCGAATGAGAGACGTTCGACTCGATAATTAAGAATTTTCGAGATATTTCCTGGAACTTTATTAATAAATATATTTGTAATTTTATTTCACGTGCAATTAGAGTAGCTCAATCGGTGCCACTAGTACTGCAACTCTCTGAAACGACTGTACTACATGTTCTCAGTTTCAATGTATAGTATGAAGCCATATGTATTCGTATAGCGCAAATTCATTTTATTCTAGTACAGTCATTTCAGATAGTCGCAGTACTATTGGCGCAAATTAAGCAACTCTACAAATAATTTACGTTCAGGTCCTCCAATGCAGCTTCAAACGCCGCCTCCTTCTAAACCACCTTCGTCGCCTCCTAAATCTAGAAGAAAAACCAAATTGAAGCCAGATCTGAAGCTGAAATGTGGAGCTTGTGGAAATGTCGGTCACATGAGGTAAGGTATAATAGTCACACTTTCAGAAATACATATTACGTCATGTAAACCTGCGCGAACGAAATGATGAGGCTTGGACAAGTTAACAAAGACACGTGCATTTTGGTTTATTGCGCTGATGACGTAACAAGCACTTCTAGAACTGTGGCTGCTGTACTACACACAATAAATAACTGCGAAGATTTAGAATCAAAATAATGGATGGGTTATCTGCTGTTTTTTTGAATTGACAACGCTGTCATGCTTGACATACTGACCGATATGTCGTGGCAAAACTCCAAAAGAAATGGATGTTACGCTTCAAAAATGCTGTGTTGTAGAAACTGAATGAATTAGAAAGAATTTTTGGTCCAAACGTAGTCCCCTCTAGGTTTGGTCTAAGGACGTTCATAAAGAACATTCTGGACACTGGCATGCTTGTAAACAACAAAAGCTATCCGTGAACTCGTCTGGTAACATAATCGAAAGAATTGGCGAATTTTGTAGCTTGCGGCTGTGTTTCACATTCGATTTCTTTCACTTTTCTCCCCTTCTTTCTTAACAGGAGAACCTAAAACAAGCAAAAAAAAGAAAGCTATCTTTGAAAAATGCGAAAATGACAAATGAAACGGAAGCGATGATACATACAGAAAACTGTCAAATTCAATTGAATCAATTGAGTACCAAAAGAATTTTTGATCCAAACGTAGCCCCTCTTGATCTAAGGAAGTTCATAAAGAAAATTCTGAACACTGGCATGCTTGTAAATAACAAAAACTATCCGTATACTCGTGTGGTTGCATAGCCGAAAGAATTGGGAAAGTTTGTAGATTGCGGTAATATTTCACATTCGATTTCCTTTCCTTTTTCCCCTTTCTTTTTTATCAGGAGAACCTAAAACAAGCAAAATAAAAGTGCGGAAACCATGGGAACTAAGAGAAAAGTTTCTTTGAAAAATGCGAAAATGACAAGTAAAATGGATCTGACTTAAGAAAAAGAAAACTGGCTCTGTCGGGACCACAGAATAGATAGCAGCGACAAAATTAGAAAATCTTGTGGTAAATTCTGTATGCGCATGGCCGGGAATCATGTTTTAAATACGACGACAATGTTATATTTGGCTAGCTTCATTAATGATATTATTCTGGAACGGTATGTGCATATTAAAAATTAAAATATAGGATTATTGTTGTGTATCGCTTATTTAACTTTTTAGCAAATACTATTCTTTTAACATATCCAAAACGTTAATATTTTTCAATTAATACAAACAAATGTGCACCCTTCGTATTTTCAAAATGGCGTTAGCTAACTTCTGATTTCGAGGATATTCAAATCGACCACATGAACATCAAAGCTGCCGTCACGCCTTGTCGCTTCTGTCTATTCTGTGGTCGGAGCGCTTCTTTGTTCACGAATTTCCCTTTTTTTATTTTACACGTACGCCTATTTCATGCGCCACCAACGACCCTGAAATACAAACTTAGACTTGCCAAGCTGTAGATGAGCTATTGTCAAACCAACGGCGGCAGCCATTTTAATGAATAATAATCGGAAGATGTATTCTTTTTAATAAAACAGCAATGATTTAAAAATCTTTCCAGAAAACAATATTGACTGTGATAGTTTCCGATAAACGCAGTTGAAGTTATCAATTTTGCACATTTTAAACTGAAATCTCTCTTTTTTTAAATATATAGAACCAACAAGGCTTGTCCGCTTTATCAGAACTCCATGTCAACAATCCCATTAAATGTGGCAATGACCGAAGAACAGGAAGAAGAAATCGAGAAACAGCTGAATACAGACGATGAAGATCTGGTCAACGTAGACGGCACTAAAGTAAAATTATCCGGAAAGTTGTTAAAGGTAAATATTCACATATGGAAATTTCTAATCTTAAATTTATAATACTTCATCGTTTTTCTTCATTCTTTCTCTCTCCCTAGCACGCGGAAGAAATAAAAAGACGTACCTTACTTCTCAAAGTACCGAAAGAAGCGATGAATTCTCGCAAGAGGCGCAGAGGTACTTCGGAATTGCACTGCGATTACTTGAAACGTCATAACAGACCCGCGAATAGAAGACGAACCGATCCCGTAGTGGTGCTGTCTACGATATTGGAGCATATTCTCAACGAATTGAGAGATATGCCCGACGTGCAACCGTTCCTATTTCCCGTTAATCCGAAATTGGTGTTGGATTACTATAGGATCATACAAAGACCGATGGATCTGCAAACGATCAGGGAAAACTTGAGGCAGAAGAAATATCAAAGTCGTGAAGAATTCTTGGCGGACGTGAATCAAATCGTCGAAAATTCTACGCTTTATAACGGTGAGAAGTGTTGATAATAGAGGTTTGTGCGATTGTTTCAAGTTAGTAGCTACAATTGTCATTGAAAATGACAGATTAACACCTATAAAGCGCTTAGGTTTATATAGTTTAAAACAGCCTTCTAAAGAGCCAATCAGTGTACAAGTTTCTTGCGGGAGATATTGAAACTACTCTTAATTTTGAGACAAGGTATACGATGTTTATTATTTAGACGTAACATTACTACAAAATTCGGGCTATATCCGGAGCAAGGTCAAGTGGATCGCGTTCGTTTTATCATGCAGACGATGAATCATATGTGTCGACACTGCCAGGAGGAACTTCAAACATGTGATTGAAGAAATAAAAGCGAATGTTTACAATTTAGAGAAACAAATGTAAACGGTAGTAAAATTCGGGTCATATGTTAACCCTTTCATGACCGAATTATGCATTGTATTTGTACATTGTTGTCTATAGGCAACTGTGAGCATGGAAGGGTTAAGCATGGTGAAGTAGAAATTTGGATAGGACGTGTTTGTTTACTTTCTGTTACGATACATAATTCAATGCTTCCAAAACAATACTTTGATTTGTCAAATTTTTTAGTCACTTTGTTTTTCTTTTACACTCATTGACTTACTTTTACCTCATATAATCTTATAAATAAATTTGACGCATTATTTATGAGAAACTCTGTATACATAAATTTACCAACTCTGCTTCAAGGAGCGAAAAGTAGTTTCACAATTGCCGCCCAAAGGATGCTGCAGAAATGCGTCGAGAGGCTAGGCGAAAAGGAAGAAAGACTTATGAGATTGGAGAAGGCTATCAACCCTCTACTAGACGACAACGATCAAGTAGCCCTGACCTACATCCTCGACAATGTCGTCAATACAAAATTGAAAACTATGTCGGAAGCTTGGCCTTTCCTAAAACCGGTCAATAAGAAAGCCGTCAAAGACTACTACAACATAGTGAAGAGACCGATGGATCTCGATACCATATTGAAAAAAGTGACAGGTATTTCTAATTATTGTCAAAGTTGTCTTGTATAGTTTTAGCATAAAATAAGAAACAATGCAAATTGATGAGTTTAAACTAATTTAGTACTTTTTAAAGTACAGTAGGCTTTCGTTTATCCGATGTCCCTAGAAAAGCCCATAAATCATCGACGATGAAAATAAATTACTGTATAACATCACTGTGTATTGAATTATATATCTTTTTCCGTTGATTTGTTGTACAGTGTGACTTTCAGATGCTTAATTTGTAAAATTCTGACTTAGTTTGATGCTCAATCGGCTTTTCTTTAATTCCTCCCTATTATCCGACATTTTCGCTGATCCGGCATTTATGTCGGTTAAACAAAACAAAATTAATTTTGCTCTTTTTATTTTTTATTAGCTCACAAATACCACAACAGACACGAGTTCTTAGTTGACGTCCAACAAATATTAGAAAATTGCATTTTATACAATGGAAAGGACTCCCCATTTACACAGAAAGCCGAACAGCTGGTTAAGGTCGCTAAGGATACTTTAGAAGAGGTAAGTCCAAGTGAATATAAATTTTAAATTGGCTGTTAGTTGATAGCTTAGCATCTGCCATCCCCAGATGGCGTGCTTCACGGGAAAGGTTTGTAGGATATGGATTATGCTTTCTCAATCTTTGCATACATGATATTGATAAAAAAGAAATTTCTTTAACGACTGCGCCCCCACTGTCTATATTTTAACATCTTTAATTAATGGATTATTGATAACAGGCGCATCGAGAAAGAGATAGTATTGTATTTTTCTTCTTCTTTTACCTTCTTATATATACAGTATGGGATTAAAGTATGGAATAAAAAGAAATAAAATAAAAAAGAAAAAGCGAACGTTTTAAACGTTTAACGCTGCAACACGTCGGTTCTGGTTCTTAAAAATACACGTTAATATGTGCAATTCACTTCCCGAATTTCATGTTTTTTAGTTATGACATCATCACAAAGAAAAAATTACAATATAGCTTTTAAGTTGTGGAATGCGAGAGTGATTTTTCTTCCCTTTATAATCGTACATACAAATAGATCATATGGTGGCATAACAAACACTCTAAGAAGAATCGAGATGAACATTTAATGTTGATATTATCGTATTTAATAGGAAATAATTCCAAATTTTATTAAAATACTACAACATAATATTAGATTAAATGTTAATATTATCCCAGATCACAAATAATTCAGACCATGAACGGAACGTAGATTACTTGTTGAAGTACCTTTCGTTTTTATCTGATCAGAAAGATATCATTTATTTAAGATCCAACTAATTCAAAAGTTCAATGATGATGATTTTGAATGACGGCAATCATGAATTTGCACCATGTTAACGAACGTTTTCATTACCAAATCGTTTTTTCTTCCGGTAAAGCAAGTTTTTGTATAAACTCACAGTTAATGGACAGAACTACAACTATTGGAGTAAGAAAAATTCTTATTGGATGGCAGAAACACACACTCAACATCCACAAAAAGGAAGCGTCTGGACAGAAATAGTACATAATTGAATTCTAGGTCCTTTTTTCTTTGAGGGAAATCATAACGGAGAAACGTATTTGGATTTTCTCCAAAATGATCTAATTCCGGCACTGACTGTACGTTATCCTAAATTAGAGATGGGACGAATCCAAATTTTCTCGAATCCGAATCCGAATCCGAATCCTAAAGGATTCCCGAATCTCTCGAATCCTTCGAATCTCGAATCTCTCGAATCCATCATATAATTACAATAATAAGAAAGGACAGAGAGGAAAAACAATTTTACAGGAAAATTTTAAAGCTACTTTAATTAAAAACGATACAGTTTTTAAAAATATTTATTAACCTTCCTATACTCACGCATACGGTCTGTGAGACCGACTTATATAGTATAGTATACGTCTTTCATTTTGACGTGAGTATAGGAAGGTTAAAAAAGATTTTTTTTTGAACATATTTATATTACAAATGAAATTAAAAGAAAACAAATTACACAATATTAAAAGATAAATTATGTTAAAATCTTGATGATTATGCAACAAGTTTTTATTTATATTTAATTTCCTTAGCATATGGAAATTAATATATCAATAACAGTACCGATATCTTTTCAGAAACTTTTGTGAATGAGAATAAGGGAGAGCTAACATAGATAAACAGCAAATATTGCACATGAAAATCTAAACACATATTTTAGTATATAAAAGAAAGCACTCAACCTAAAAGAAATAAGTGAGAATTTTAATTCAGATTTTTATTTAAGAAAACCAGCTTTCGAACTCGCTCTGGATCCAACCGACTACGTTTTTTATCCACTATGATGCCTGATGTGCTGAATAGTCTTTCTGAAATCATTGTTGATGGTGGTGTAATTAAGAATTTTTGCTAGTTTCATCAAATTTTGGTATTTTATGTTGCCCTTCCAGTATTTAAAGATGTCTGCAGTTGGTGGGAGCAGTGGTTCTGCTAAATAGGCATTTATTTTTTCTTCAGGAGATGAACTGTAATCCACATCACTGCAGGTAGCTGGGGTCATCAACTGAGAATAGTAACTCCACATACTATGACCTTGTTCAGTTAAAGATATATCTGTGGCATTTGCTTGAGTTTTCTCTGATGACTGCAGATCACCATTTGTTTGCATATAGATGGATGAAATTTCATTAGCCAGTGTCAATTTAGCTTGCTCAACGTTTTCTTTATTCAAAAATACATTCCCTTTGGATCGGGGATCCAGTAAAGTACCAATAGTATACAATTTCTCTGTCTCAACAGAGACTGCTGCTGTATGCTGCTGTCTGTATTTGACATGTTCCATACCTTTTCTGGTCTCAGGAATAAAGATATTTATTTATTAAAATACCACAAACATTAGGAAAGCATGCCAGCTTATAAATACTTTGTGGCTGAAAGAACGAGAACCGAAGAGAATCGTCGAGATCTTTCTAGTCAGTGATTCATATGTGTCGTGATTACATGAGTCATCATTATTATTATTTTTTTTTTTTGGATTCGAAAGATTCGAATTACGAAAATCGTGCGAAGATTCGAGTTTTCGAATCTCGAATCTTTTTCAGGATTCGATGGATTCGAGGATTCGCGGATTCGAATGTCCCATCTCTATCCTAAATAATACTTTTTGGTATCAACACGATGGCGCACCGCCACACTATATGGTGCCTATTCGTAATTTTCTGCTAACTGTTTTCCAGAAAGATGAATCGGCAGACGAGAGTCGATAGAATGGCTGGCAAGATCTCCTGACCTGGCATCCTTAGACCTTTTTCAATAGGGTTACTTAACCTTCCTATACTTCACGCATACGGTCTGTGAGACCGACTTATATAGTATAGTATACGTCTTTCATTTTGACGTGAGGATAGGAAGATTAAGATGTTGATTTCACGAAACAAAACCAGAAAACAAGAAAAATTCGCGGATTAGAACGAGCAGTTATTAATAACGTGTTAGGTGTATTTGTAAATGGACTAGCTTGTCGTCAAGAATTCAATAGGTAGCATTTTAAACATTTAATTTAATAGTGGTAATTTTCTTTGCTTTATTTTCATTTTTCAGTTTAGAATTTTTCGTTTATCATATTTTATAATTACTTAATGGTACATATAGTACCATAATGTCAACGTTAAATGTTCAGTTCGATTTTTCTCAGAATTTCGTTATGCAAGCTTATGATTTATTCGCACGATCATAAAGGGAGGAAAAATCACTATTGACTTATTGTTATTTAAATGTTTTTGTGATGACGTCATTATTAAAAAACAAAAGTGAATCACACATAATGAAGTGTATTTCTAAAAACTAAAACGGAAGTGTTCCAGTGTTTTAAACAAACCGGTTCAATTTGCGTTATGTACTTAATCCCACACTGTATATGTTAAGTATTGAAGGGATGATTGTGCGGGGCGCGACGAAACTACTTCCGTTTTAATAGGCCATTGTGAAACTGAAGAGGAAGCTGTGAATAATTTTCGTTACAAAAGGTTCCAGTTGTAAACCAAATTTGTTGCCGCCATCTAATGCACGTTCCGCGTTGGGTTCTAAATTCACCCTCGTTGTAAATTGTTAGGGTTAGGCTGGAGAAGATTCTTTTACATAAATACACACACTATGCATATTATATAATATATTAAACGTGTTTACAATGGTAGAACATTCCGAGAGTGTCTACAATTATATACTATATTATAGTATGGTTCAATGTGTTGTCGAAGAGGGCGCATCAATCGCTGTGGTATCTTTAGTACAAGCGCGACCTAAAGTCTCCGGACCGCACAGAGTACAGGCATGGCATGTTAGGAAGTATCCGGATGCGTACCAACATAAGTGCACAATCTCAGATTGCGAATTATCTAATATCGTCTTCCTCGTTCCCATCAGTATAATTTTTTCATTTTACAGTACGACGAACACTTGACTCAATTAGAACGTAAGATCTGTTTGACACAAGAAAGAGCAATGCAAGACGATCACGCCTGGATGGGAGTCGACGAAGAGAACTACACGATCCCCGAAACAGATCAGGTTAGCCAGGCTAGTTCGCCCGAAAATTTGAAACTTAATTCAGAGGACATGGATTACGTCGACATCGAAGGCGGGATTACTCCCGGTGAAGACGACTCTATACCGGCTAAACTGCGTCGCGGTCGAGGTAGACCGAAGAAGAAATCCGCAACGCTTGAAGAAGGTAATATTGGATTTGCGTTTTTTAAATTCTTAACATCTGTTTGATCGTTTTCAGATTTACAATTCTCGAGCGAAGAAGAATTGGATGAAGTGCCCTTAACGGAGTTCGAAGATAATAAAGATGGGATTCTTATCGATGCCGAAATTCCCGGTGCTGATGATGACAGTCAGCAAGCGGCTGAAGCGATGGTACAGTTAGGGACGATCGGATATTATCATCAAAATGATGGAGAAACGAGCGAAGCTTTGTTGTATAAAGGTAAATTATAACGTGTATCCACAGAACATACTCTTTCTTGAACACCAACCTACTGCGAAATAAATTGAGCAAAATAGCACCATCTAGTTTGCGTAGGGAAAGTAGTAGTTTTCGGTGGCATATTTAAATATAATTGCCCTTTTCGCATAACCCTTATTTTATATAAAACCATGTTCTCGAATTACCATTAGATTTGGAAGAATGAAGCATTTATTGTAGTTTGGTGTTCAACTTTTATTGCGTTGAATATGAATCCATTATGCGGGAATATAATTTTTTAATTTCAACCTTCAAATCTTTCGTCAATTTAATCCATTTCATAAATATGAGCTTGCGCTTCTTAGGCTTAAGAAAACAGTTCTTCCACTCGGAACAGTTTTGCACAACACATTTCAGATGTGATAAAGGGATTTCTTCAATTAAATAGGTTAGACTGAAATATTCACATTACTAATTTAATCTCAAAATACAAGCCTCTTACCTTAAAAAAGTATACGTTATTTAAAAGTTTTTGTAGTATACACAATAAAATGTAAAAAAATAACTCGAATGATTAAGCTGTTATTAATGAATTTTAACAAGGCGCAATAGATACAAAATCCATACAATTAATTATAAAACAACAATGCAAACCGCAGACCGCGAAGATATTAGCTTCAACGTGGCTTCATCCAAGCAAGAAGTGTGTTCGGTGTGGTTCTGTGGCTTCGACCTTGACAACTAGAAAATTAACAAATTTTAAACTAATTAGACAATTAGTAAACTTGATATGTTACCACAGCGACTAAAAAGAGATCTAAACCACAGTCTGTAAAAGCCGAGTATGGAAACACACCATTTGAGTTTGTTTCGTTATCTAGAATATGTAGGAATATAAATTTTTTGCTACTTTTAAGCAATATTAATAACAGCCCCAGCTGTGTACCTATACCGAATTCATATTAAGAGTGCAGTAGGTAGCCTTCTAAACCGAGGGTCAATCAAACTAGGACAGACTCCTAGGATAAGTAACATTCTGTTAGTTAAAGTGACAACTATCAAGTGCCATGTCAGATACGCTGCATTCTTAACGTAAACGAAGTGTAATTTTTATCATTTCCTATTTTAATATTGTAATTGTCCCATGCTCAAAGATAGAAGTCCAATAGAACTAACTAATTAACAATTTAATAGTTGGAAATCAATGAAAATCTATATTTTTACAGCTATCTGTTGATTTCTAATTTGTTGTTTGATTATTTAAAACATTTAATAGTTGGATAGCCAATAATCTTCAGTTCGACCTTATGTTAATTTCCATCAACACTTAATGGTATAATAAAGAAAATATATAATAAAAACAATTTTAATGCTGACAATCTAAACTTCATTATAATTTGCAGAGGAAAGTTTAGATGTAGATCCAAACTATGACCCCTCAGACTTCCTCATGGCCGGTCTTCCAAAGAACCGAGTTTTCGAAGAGGATATCAAACCTACGCACACAGATATCGGCTTGAAAATACAGGACGATTTGGCGGTGAGCGAGAGCGAAGATGAAGGTTCCCACTCGAGGAATACCCAGCAGATTCAAGATGATGACGATGTTGGAGATGTATGGTTTTAAATAGGCACTGTGTGTCTTTGCAAAAATAAGTACGTACACTTTAGTATAGATTTATTAAATAGTAATAAGTCCTATTATGGAGATGTAATATTTCCATTGATTTGTAATAAATAATTGTTTTGAAAAAATTTTTTTATTATTTAATAACTCCCAAAAGTTTATGAGATACGGTGCCTCCACATCGACGCATGAATAAGTCAAAAATTCTTTAAATTTCTAACTTGAAATTCCAAGTTGTGGGGAACAGCCCTGCCTGGATAGAAAGTAAATTGCGCCATGTTTTATTTAGGAAAATAATGAATTATATCGTGAAAATTGAAAATGATAAAAAGTACATTTTCTGTAGTACATGCCACAAAGTATTATTAAGAAAAGTTGCTCGTAAAGGAAAATCAGTAATAATTAGGGTTTGTTAAAAAGGTGGATGACGTGATATCATTAAGTAATATCATTGAAATAGATATAGTAATGGAACGCGCACGTTAATGTGTCTATGCAACGAAAAACGTGCCGTTTGTATTGGAAGAGTGCAGATATATGTAAGGTATCTCTATCTTCTTCTCGCTCATTGACCGTTATGTGTTTATCAGACTAGGATTTGGTTTTTTAGCAATATTTATAGTTTAATAGTGAAAATGGTTAAACACTGTAGTGAATATGGTTGTAAAAATGATCAAATTTACAGAGAAAGCCTTCAGAGCGGGTGCTATTTCGGGATACATACAAAGATCCTAATTTAAAAAAGGATTACAAATTTAATCCAACAGCAATTCATACCTGAGATAAAAACATTATTCTATCCTTCACATCCAGTTGATATTTCAGAAGATCATAAAATTTGTCAGCAGTACACATGCGGATGTAAGAATTCAAACGCATGCGAAAAAAAATTCCAAAATTAGGCGATAAAGCGAATATAAGACATAAGTTACACAAAACTGTTTTATGCTCCCACATATAGCATTAGTATTACGAAATATTTTATATGTATATAGCTGAATTAAATGTTTTTTAATTTTTGTTTGTTATTGCAACAGGTAATTAGAGAAAGCAATGTATTCATGTAGTTAATACACAGGTTTTTAATATTTTACCTATACTTATATGTTATGTCTATTGTTTGTAGGAATGATCTACTTTCTTATGTTATTTTGTAAATAGTTAATATTTTTATGGAATAAATATTTATACATTATGTGGTGTCATCTATATATTTATCTGCATTGTATTCGTTTTCATTGTAGCTTTACCTGTTGCGGCGTTATTTCAGATTATCGCGCCAGGTGCAACTATCTTGCATATGTTTGAATGAGTACAACAAGGATAGTGATACCTTAAAGTATGTTAATCCTTTTGTAGCAGCAGTGTCTCATTTTTTCACTGTGACGTCAGCGTTCCAGTTAACCTTATACTTCATTGAATAGTATGAATCGGACTGAATCTGTCACTCCTTCCAATTTTATTATTCAATGACAACTCATCGTTGGAAGGAGTGACAACGTCAGTTCGATTTTTACTACTTAATGATAACACGTCATCCACCCTTTGAACAAACTTTAGTAATAATACAAAATTTCACCTCTGCCCACTTTGATATTTAATTTCTTAATTTTTAATGATGTAAGAATCTTCCATGTTGAACATATTGAGAAATTTCGTTAATAGAGATTGTTCAGAATAATAAATTATGCAAGCGTGCAAAATGTCAATTATTCAATATTCTTTTTATTAAAGAAAAAATAAATTAACCAAATATCGAAGCAGACATGACTCTTTGAAATGTTGTATTCTTACTCAATTTTCCTTTACAAGCAACTTTTCTTAATAATATTTTGTGGTATCTACTTCAAAAGCAGACTTGATTTTTTTGTAATATAAAATCTCACAAGGTTTAAACTGAGTATAATCGTTTCTGCTATCTTTGATAGCCTTGATAGCAGGCTTATGGGGCAATTTTGCCAAAATGAGCGAGAACTTCTCTTGTCAACGACGGAGTCGCTTCCGCGAGAGCACCGGATAGATTCTCCAAAACTCTCTCCCGTCGAGTTCGTCGCCTGAGTAGTACTCCTGAGGTCCTTCATTAAAAGGAATAAAGGTGAGTAGCAAGTAGTTCCTCCTTTTCTACGAACGTAGGGAACAACACCGGTTAATTCAAGGAATTTATAATCTACTTCATGCGTCCATCCAGCTAGACGCTGTATGTTCGGTATTTCATTTATTTAAGAAAAAGAATTCTAACATTTCCTGAAATAAATCTTTTGTTCGTTCTTTGAAGGGAAAGAATCCTAAGTCGTATGATTACTATGTGTTTCACAATTCTTTGTATCATTTGTCTATTATGAATTGTCCTTTCGTGGAACTAATCCCCAAAACGAACACTCATCTGTAAAAATAAATATGCGGTATGATGAGTCATGTGTCCTTTTCACAATGTGATATAATGAGGACAAGGGACATAGAACTCATCATACCCGATGGTTGCCCAGTTTAGTTAGCACCGACGTTTCTCGATATGCCGTTCCGATAGGAAAGGTTTGCATTTTACACTTTGCCACTAAATATTGTTGTCGCACAACCGACGACGTATGGTTGTTGTACTAATGTTGATGATGCGATTAGCTATTCATTGTTGATCTTCGTTGACGGTTAAGTCGAAATTTCGTTTAAACCAGTTTACAATAACTTTATCTTCAACATCTGCGTACCACAGCTTGGTAGATTGTCCGTATTATTTTGTTTGATACCTTGCAACGCACTTCTTAACAAATAACGTTATATTCTCTGACTTATAAATACACTTTACCACTACTTTGAAATACATACGCGAGCCTTTCGGATGTGTACACAAGAACATTGTTTCTAATTGCTTGATGTCCGGAGTATGCATTCCACAAAAGGTCTGCTTACCCAGAGTTTAATAGATATTAATCTCATAATTATAACGCGTAATACAGAAATGGCGGATTTATAGAATACACCTGATTTTTCCTGGAAGATGCAATTACAGCGATTTTGTGATAATTACGCTCCTGTGTTACTTAGTGTTAATTATAATTATAGAATTTGTCGTATATCTATACTTTTCCTATTCCACTATTGCTGCAACTATCCTTTTCGTTTTCGATAGAATATGTTAATGAAAATATTTGTTTTTCCATTGGCCCGTAAGAAGAAAAAGAAATTCCGAATTAAATCATCATCAGCCTCTTGCAATTTAGAAAACGTATTCTGTTCCCTATTTTGTCATGTTACAAAAGAGATAATGGGAAATGTGCTTGGAATAAATAATTAAATGACACATTGCTTTTGCAACAGACTAAACTAATAATAATATTTATAAACACGAGTTTATCGAAATTGTTTGTTGAATTTAAGTAAATTAGGAAGTGAGAGTGGCGAAGAAGCAGATATAGAATTTATATGTTAAAAGTAGCAGTGCTCCGCAATCTTTTATTTCTATGTGTAAAGTAATAAAATCGGAGAAACATGGATTAGGATTATGAAATCAGTTGAAACGATAATCAAATTCATCCTTAAGCTTATATATGAAGTAAGTATGTGCTATCTACATTTATATTTTGAAATAATAATCATCATAAGATTAACAGTAAGAATTTAAGATGGTCTCTTTGGTAATATAATTGCTATTAATAATGTACACTACTGTTCCTGGAAACCGGGACGCAAACATTTTTGTATATGCACTGTTCTGCTTTGCACGAGTGGTAGTGTGCATTTTCTCGTCCTTATTGGTGCGGCGCAAAAGTTTTTTCGTCTTTTTGCTTTTTGTGTCGTAATCTTTCGTATTGATCTACTACTAATAAGTGAATTGTTATACACTACTCACTAAAATTTTTAATTTCCTATTTGCGTTTAATACGTACGGCGAGTTTTAAATTGTTATAAAAACTAGGAAAGAACAAACTGTTTTATTACTTTTAGAAATATTCGCCTTTAACCCTCCGTCCGACAGATAATCTAATACCTTCGGTCCGACGGAGGGTGTCTGGCCAGACCCCTATACATTAACATGCATTTCTTTGCATTTTGATGCGAATTAGTGGTGCAAAATTCATTTTAATACAAACCAGATATATATTTTTTATTTCTTACTATTCTCAGAGTTAAAAATGTTGTTTGATGTTTACAAGAACGGATTACAACGTTTTTTTATTAATTATGATTCGAACTCCCTCATGGGTTCTCAGAAGTACAAACAATGCATGAAAAACATGAATATCGAACTTTAGAATGTTATTGACATACTGGCGCTGAACACATCGAACAGAAAAAAACGAGTTTTTCGGCGAACTTTTTCCTCTCCGTGTGAACAAATTTTGCAGTCTCTCTTGGCTGTGAGTGTATCGGCGCCGCTGGCAGGAGTAGCCACAATACTTCTTGGAATGTTCATTGATCTACCGAAGAACGATTCAATAGCCGAACGAACAGTAAAATGCTTCATTACGTGAATATTGTTCATGCGATTTTCAACATTTGGAAGGACCAATGTTCTGGATAAAGTATATACAAAGTGCGTCTAGCGTCATTTTTATTGGTCCCAGACTTTTTTGCAAATGGAATAGGCAGCCAATACCATAACATCCAACATGTTGAAGAAAAATGCCAAAGTCCAACGTCTGGTTGGCCGTTTTGTTGTAAAATGAGTAGCCATTTGGTCCGTACAATCGACACCGGCTTTATTCGCATTGTAAAACGAAATTGCCTCTGGTTTCATTGCCTCGTCTTCACAACATTTCGTATAATGCCCAGTGGAGAGCAAATTCATAGCCCTGTTCCTTTTCGGCACGTATCTCCAAAGCGAAACCAAGTTTTCATGAAAACCAAACACAGATGACAGCATAGGACAAGAAGCATTCTTCTTCACTTCTTCAGGGAGAAATTTTTTATTGGACCGAACAGTGCCGACGAAAGCTAGTCCAAGCACGTCTCCGCAAGTGCATCGATGCAGGAGGGGACTATTTCGAAGAATTTTAAACATTTGTATCGGTAAAATCAATGAATCTATTTTTCCCAAAAAATGCGCATTACTTTCATAACGGACCATGTATATACGAGGCCCATATGCGTGAACATAAAAGGAAGTTAGAGTGGATAATTACCACATAAAAGTACAAAAACCAAGTAGAATCACCAAAATGTATCATATTCCATGCATTTTCATACAAAATATATGGGATCCAGCCAGATACCATCTGTCGGACCGAAGATGAGATTTCAAAACGTCCTTTTTCGTCCTTCGCGAAGACTAAATCCTTATTGCTATATGTCTAGATCGATAGCCAATAAAATTCCAGGAAGGTACCTGGAAGCCCAAGTCGATAGATAAACAAGAAATATACTTAATTAACGATTGAAAACGAAAAAGGTCTGGCTGGAACCATCTATCGGACGGAGGGTTAAGGAGTTATACTTTTGCGTGCGTTCAAACCAATTTTCGAAACGTTTTGGCCCCTCTGAAGTTGGTATCTCAAACAAGCATGGTTTTTGGAAGTTTCGACAGCTTCTTGAGGTGCTTAAGATCGCTGTCCTCGCACTTTTTCTTTGGCATTCGAAAACAGAAAGAAATCGTTAGGTAATAAATGAGGTGACTACGGACAAAGAGAAATTAATTCGATTTTGTTCTCCTTCAAATAATCGATTATTTGATGTGCTGATGTGTTTTGAGAGCTGGCATTGTCATGATTCACAATTTTTCGGTATATTCTTGCACCAATTAGCACTGGTCTTTTCTTGAGCTTCGGCCAAATTATGCGGAATCCATCTGGAACAGATCTTTTTCACAATAAAATGCCTAAGAATTCCTCTATCTCACTGTAGGTCGTCAATCGTGTTGTTCACAGCATGAACGTATTATAGAATAACAACCGACTTTGGTCGACCTTTATGCAAACCATCACTAGCGGGCGCGCGACCAGGACGAAATTCTACGAAGAAATTGCAAGCAGTCTTTTGTAATGGTGCTTCATTATCAAAAGTTGAACGAAGCGATTCTATGCGTTCTCGTTGTATTAGACGTTGAGTAAAAATCATCAAACGGAAACCTTCACTTGCAATTTCCAATCTTTAATAAAATTCCTTTGTTTTTAACATTCACTGTAAATAAACTACTCGATCAATATCTAAGCTGTTTTCACAACAATAAATGTCGAATTATACGAAATAGTAATGTAATGAGACCATCGTAATAACGCCTGTAAGTGGTCGTTTGTAAAAACATAAAAAACCCCTCGTAATAAAATAAATATATTTCAAACAATATTAAGTTACAAAATCATATTTCGGCGATGACAAACGAAAATAATTCATTTCATATAGTTCCATTCAAATTTTATTCAGTAAAAATTGTGCTGTTCAAAGAAAAAAAGCGAAATACAAAAGTTCTCATGGTCGCTTAAAAATTGGTATTTGGGTATAAAATTTGTTGGGAATTCAACATTAATATTATTACACTGAATATTCACACTTATAAGTTGGAACTTAAATTTAGTTTTAAGTATACAGTTGATAGAGATGTAGCAGTTGTTTATGTGGTGTTCCGTGATGCTAATTAGTTTTAAATAAACCTTTGTTTAGCATAGATATGTGTTCGTTGTAATCTTATTACCCAACAAAATTAAAAATAAACAACGTTTCTCGAAATTTTGTGAAAGAATCTCTTTTTCGGTATTTCTTAACAAGTAAATGTATATATATATATATATATATATATCGTGACCTTTTATACTTATCTTATATGATAGATCTCTACCGCTAATAGGTCAATAAAACAAGTCTGGTTTGAACGAAATATAACTATCGTTCAAACCAGCCTTGTTTTATTGACCTATTAGTGGTAGAGATCTATCATATAAGATTTCTTAGCAAGAGAATTCAATTTTGACGGATGACGAATATCACATGATTATGGTCGTTCCATTATTTCGCATCAGTTTTTAAGTAAAAACTATTAGCAACATCAAATAAAAAAATCTCTTATTATGAGGAACTTATTGCTGACACTGTATACGGCCAGCTTTTATGGCTAATGCCACAATTCGCTTCCCATTTACAACCTTTTTCTATCGAATCAGCCGCCCTGCTGAACTTTTCCGGCATTTATAGCGTTCAGTCACAGATTCGTTCAGCATATCAACTTTCCAACTTCTTGGTAGCCTCGCTTGTTTTTTTATTTCCTGTTCTAGATTCTTGTTGGCCACTTGATTTCATGCATCCATTATAGATGTGCATATTATAGCAATTGCTCGGAAGAACTTTATTAACAAGATTAAAGGTGCAGAAATTTCTTATCTTTTCCATATTCGTTGTCACCGTCTATATTGTTTCGCGTTTCCGTAATATCACTGTCAATTCGTCATTCCATGTTCTCCTCGGTCTTTCCCGGATATTGCATATTTTTGCTCTTGCCTCCCGTATCCTTTTCACTTGTATATCGTCTCTCATTCTATTTAGACAGCCGAACTATTTTAGCTGTTCTCAACTGTGTGCATAATCGAGTCTATGGGAATAGAAATGCCTGTTATTCTCCTGAGATATTTCACATCTATTGCCCGGACTTTGCTTCTCAACGGGTTTGTTAACTCCCGTATATTAACCTTCCTATACTCACGTCAAAATGAAAGACGTATACTATACTATATAAGTCGGTCTCACAGACCGTATGCGCGAGTATAGGAAGGTTAAAGTAATAAATATTTCTTTTGCTTTTTTTCCCCTTCATCTTGATTGTTATATGTCGTCCGGAATCATTTTATTTTTCCTTTGCCACTGGTTCCCATCCATCAGTTCACTATAGTTTTTTGATTTTGCGTTCCTTGGTGTTTTGAATGGTGCTCAGTTTCTTCTTCCTAACTCTCTATTTGACTAACGCTATTTATAGATAGCTTCCTTATTCTGTTTCTTCTTGTTTCACCTGTTGAACTATGGGTCTTTGCAAAAAGTAGCTCAGACAGTTTCAGTCTGACATACTTTCTTCCACTGAAGTGTCTTCTCCTTTGTGCTTTTCTTTTGTTGCCCCTAACTCTTTTTCTCCCGCTTATGTGTCGTTCTCTACCTTATCTTCACATGCTATTCCTTCTTCCCCTGCTGATTTTTCTTGTCGCTAGTCGCCAGTTTGCTGCATCCGGTTGCCAATTTCATCCTCCTTATGCGTCCATTGATTATTAATTTATTTATTTGTATTATCGCAAATTATCGGTGTCCTTGAGCTTGAATGTTTTACAAGTGTTCGCATCCATAATCCCTCTAATTCTGAAGTTCTAGATTATTTTATATTTATTTTTAAATTTGAGATATTTCCACGTATTGACTCGCAAGTGCACGAACTCTCAATTTAAAGATAAGATAAAATCACCCAAAGGGATAAAAGTTGCCCCAAAACTTACTTTAATTTTGAATTATTTTGAAATTTTAATTGTTATATTTATGCTACATGTTATCTGTTCGACTTCTTTATTAAGACTCTCTTCTATACAATACAATACAATACATAATAGTTCCTACCCAACATAGGCAACCAGTAGTGCTTATAAGGTAATTACATGTATACACAACATCTCCCTTTCTTAAGCTTACATTATATAATCATTATATGTTGGAGGTCTATTTATTGTCCGGCCTGCTCTGGTTGTATATTGTGATAAATGTGATGACAGATTAAGGTTCTTTTGGTGTTCAGCAGTATTAGGCTGTAAAGGTAATTGCCCAGTTGCAGGTTCATTCAATTCTTGTTCTATGGCATCTCTAGTGGAGAACACAGGTTCATTATTTGACGGTCTCAAATGCTTTACATTACGCCTTACCACCTCCCCATTCTGGGTTTGAACCACATAAGATCTTGGAGTATTGGCTGTGCTCAGTACCTTTCCAGGAAGCCATACTTTATCCCTTCTTATCACAATATTTTGATCTGGCTTAAGATTTGTCACAGACCTCTTAGCCGTCTTGTCATAATTTGATTTATACTTGGTTTGATTTGACTGTAACTTTTCGCTTACATTCTCTTGTACCTTTGGTTTTAATTTTGATTCTATCTCTTAGCATTTCTTCATTATCCATAAATTCGCATGTAGCACTTAAATGTTTTATATCTGTTAAGAAATGCTCGAAATCTTCATTTTCTTTTTGTTTTCTATTATAAAACAAATATCTTTATCAATATTCTTTATTATATTATCTCTTATTTTATTTACATTCTTTCCATCTTCCTCAGTTAGATTAAACGTCTTAAGTAATTCAATGGCGTCTTCCCCATGAAATTCAAGAAAATGGCAGCCTTAACCTCTTCAGCTTTATTTCCACTACCAGACGCTAGCAAATATATTTCATAGCTTTGTACAAACTTCTTCCAGTTATTAAGAATATTATCATCTATTATTAAACACTTTGGAGTCTTAAATCCTTCCATTCTTTTTTCTTTTTTATAAACGCAGCGCCAGGTTATATTTATGCTACATGTTATCTGTTCGACTTCTTTATTAAGACTCTCCACGAGGTGGAAAGTTAAGTTAGATGCGAAGGAATGTATAATTAATACACTGAACATTCGTTGGATGGCGTAGTATGGCTGATTTTTATAGGTTTCTACTACGCAAGAAAGCATCAACCAATAACAGACATCATCAGATGAACCAATGAAAAATCAACTAGTGCGTTCTGAGCATCTGAGTCAACATCAGTCAACATCAATTTTAAATGTGTTTTACACCGAATTGGAGAGAGTTATAAAGTTTACCACATTAGCCACATTTGTAGCGTTTGGATCAGTTTGCGTATTGTTTGTTTCGTTATTGTTTTATTACGATTTTGTATTCAAATATGAAGTCAAGCAACCCAAAACGGTGTGTGGTAGAGTGTACTGATATGGGTTTGCTTATTAAAAGACACTATTAAAAAGTAAGAGAAAATAAATATTGTATATACCTTTGTTAGTTTTTTTAGTTTTCTGCTGTATATTTTTCGTTACTTCAGATTTGGAAGTTGTAATTTTTATATCATTATTGTAAATCCAATAAATAAAATTCCTAAATTTTGTTTAATTGGATTTACGAAATTGATTAGAAATTAGAAAATTTCTTATATTTGCGTATATATTTTAGTTTATAATGCAGAATTACAGATTTCTATAAGAATTTTAATTTTCTGCACATTCGTTACTGGCGCTGTTTTGGTTCTTTAATCTATGCAGAAGTTACCTTCTATTTTAGTTGTTCTATGAGACTCTCTATACAATACAATACAATACAATACATAATAGTTCCTACCTACCATAGGCAACCAGTAATGCTTATAAGGTAATTACATGTATACACAACAATTTTGAATTTCAAATCATTTTCGTTGTGTCAAATATGGAACATATATGGAACTCAGATATTTCACAGTTGTCATCACAGTCATCAACAAACTTTGAGGGTATCATGGATGCACGGAAATTGTGAAAATGCCGAAAAACTTCCAGTTATCACGCACCATCTCGAACCGCGGGTGGAGAATTTAATCCTGAAATTTGTGACTGTTGCTTGCTGTTGGCAAAGTTTTGTTATTGCGGCAGTTAGGCAAAGTGTACACGAATACCCATCCACTTCGATTTATCGTCATTTTCAATAATTGAACAGCTCCAAAAGCTCTCACTTCGAATGTTAACTAAAGACCTGCATATGATAAAGCAGTCTCGCAAATATCTCGTAAAAGTTGCACATTGCCAAAAGGGGCAGAGTTAAGCTGTTACTCAGAACTACGCTGTATAGCGGCTATGAGCGTATACGAGCTCATGTACACAATACGCAGAATGATTCACCATTTTTGCGAGATTTTGCCAGACCGGAATGTCTATCGCATCTTTCGATAAAGCGCGTTCTACTCTGAGCAGACCATCCCCTGGGTGGGTACTAACTACAATCTATGCTGGATAAGGAAATAATCGTACGAAATTGAAGACGAAAGTTTATGTATTGGAAGCAAATTTGCTTATCGCTAAAACCTAAAAGTAACAATTCTACCAACTCTTCAAGAAAAAGCTCGGCAAACGATAGGCATGTAATAATTGAAAAGTACAAACCAGTTACAATCAAAATGCTCAGTAAAGAAGCAGGCGGAAACGAAATAGTCTTTCTTAATGACCTACAAAAATCATCATCATACACATATGTACTTCTAAAGAAGAAACGTCATCCATCAACAAGCAGAAGACTGGATTGGATTATGAGTTGCTGTTGGTTTGAAATTAAAATTATGCATGCTTACAAGATTCAACTTACACAACATCTAAAGCCAATAGAGACCACGCGCAGCGTCGAGCATTTGTCAATTAGATATTGGAGCGTAAACAAGTCGATGGTGATTTTTCCAAGAAAATCAGTTTTAATGATGAGGCGCACTTTCAGCTTGACGGGTGTGTGAAGAAACAAAACTGTCGAATTTGGGGGTCTAAAATCTACGTGTGGTCTATCAAAATTAATGTTGATGACATTTGGTTTCAACAAGACGGTACAACCTGTCGTACCCCAGCCGAAACAATGGAATTATTGCAGACGGGGTTCCCTAGAAGTGCGACGGAAAGAAGTTAAGTGGCTACCAAGATCGTATGATCCCATTAGACATTTTTCTTTGGAGTTTTCTGATGGGATGCAAATAATTCCGGAAATGAGTTATTGACGAAATTCATCCCCAATTGTACCAAAATGAAAATATCGTGAAAATGATGAATGTTCGCCAATGAAGTCGAGGCGGATAGTTGACGGATGTTGTGTTACACACCTATCCTCAGTTATCTGTATTTTATATTTAAATGAAAAAACGTCTGCAAAATTCAATTGGGATGTGTGTTTCAGTAAAAAAATAAAATTAAAGTAAGTTTTAAGACACCTTTATAATCACGAAGACGGTAATTATTTTAAATTGAATTCGCCGATTGTGTAATTGCTTGAATGTTGGAAATCTTAAAACTTTCTCCATCAACGAAGCGCATCACAATGTAATCGGGATATGGCTCGTTAATGATAATAATAATAGACGCTTGTTGATTGATAGCCCCGAATTAATTCGACGCCCGTCAGTGAAATAAAAATAAGCAAATTGACCCATATAAATCAGGTATGCCGCGCCAAATTTAGTTTATGGGAACTGTATTTTGATAGTGACTGTACTCACATATGCGGGCATTGATACGGACAGTAGTCAGTGGCGTTGCAAATTTGGAAAATTAAGATGTGGGGATTATAAATGATGAAGATTTATTGAGTCTAGATAAAATTCGAACGTATCAAATTACAAACTATGCATTATTTCATGGGAATAAGGAATGTAATCGTTGGTAATTATGCTTGTAGTTGTGGAATTTAAAATATGAGAATTTGACAATCGTTTACCCTTTACCTGGTACGCCTATGGCGCGATGTTCACATGTTTTCACACTGTTTAATCATCTCGGAAATGAGATGGTGGGATGACTGAATATGTGAAACGTCAAAAGTCTGGAAGTTATTTCCACGGTGTATTTTAGTTATTCGCTCCGTTAAAAAATATGCTAGTTTCATTTAAATTCAACCGGCATTAATGGTCAGTATTAAGCTAAATTTAACGGTTAAAAATATCCGCCCTAATGAGCCGCTCAAAATAGAAATCGCAACATTGCAGGTATACATTGTCAAATAATTAACCCTTGAGTCATGGACGAAAACAATGAACCGATCGACACCAGTGAGGAACAGGTGAAGGTCCCGGAATCGCCGAAACCGCTCGCGTTCACCATAGATTTCGGCGCAGGAAAAGTCGACTCCCACAGGCACAGTAAGTTGGTGGAAAAATTACGACATCGCAGGGGGCAATCGCTCTCGAAAATCGAAGGCACCTCCACTCCATCTCCTAAAAATAAGAATTCGAACGCCGGAAATGCGGCGAGGAAGTCGAATAATTTCCAAAACGAAGGATACCTGTCCTCCGAAGAGAAAACTGAGCATTTAAGGAACGTCAGGACCACCGCGAATAACATCAGATTGAAAGATTCACCTATGAACGATAAAATGACTCAATCATGTGTATTACCGCGCATTTCCAGTCCCAAAATTGATGTGAAAGAGATCAGATTCGATATGAACACCTCCTTTACCATCCAGGATCGATCTCCACTTGGGAACAGTTCCCCAATACGGATGTCCTGATACAGAACCTGAAAACAATCTAATAGGTGATCTCCATATTGGTGCTTTGGAATGTGAAAATGATAAATCGGATACGGTTAGTGATGCTGGTACATACACCCTAGATGCTGACAATTACTCAGAGGAACAAAAAGCCAGGATGAGCATTGATAAAGAATTTAAGATAGAACAAGTATCTGTATCTAAGAGAACTGAGGATTATGTCAAAAGCTTATTAGACAGCACCGATTCAGGGGACGAAGTCAAAGAGGTTAAGGAGTTCGAGGCTGAGCAATTTAAGCATGTTAACAAGATCAAAGAAGTCAAAGAGTTCGAAGCAGAACAATCCAGCCATCTTAACAGAATCCAAGAAGTCAAAAGGCTTGAAACAGAACCATTCAGACATGTTCACAAGGTCAAACAAGTCAAAGAGCTCGAAGCAGAACAGTTCGTAAATGTTAAAGTTAAAGAAGTCAAAGAGATGGAAGCGGAACAATTTCGACATGTTAATAAGGTCAAACAAGACAAGGAACTCGAAATAGAACAATTCGGACACGTTAACAAAGTCAAAGAGATGGAACCAGAGCAATTCAGACTTATTAACAAAGTCAGACTAATCAAAGAACCCCAACCAGAGCAATTAAGACATGCGAACAAATTCAAAGAAGTCAAAGATATGGAAGCAGACCAATTCAGACATGGTAACAAGGGCCAGGAAGTCAAAGAGTTGGAATTTCAACACGTTACCAAAGCCAAAGAGTTTGAAGCAGAGCAATTCAGACATGTTAACAAAGGCAAGGAAATCAAAGAACCCGAAGCAGATCAATTCAGACACGGTAACAAGATCAAGGAAGTCAAGGGATTGGAAACAGACAAATTTCGACTGGTAAACCAGCCAGTTACGATTGTAAAACCCCAAACGTTGGATCTAAACTGCGGATCGCAACGTACAGTTCGGATATTAGATCAAAAACAGAAAGCTCTCTCCCCCATCCTATCACCAACGCAACAATTTTCAATTACGCACAGTCATCCTGCTAAACAAGATTATAATAGTGCTTTGAATAATGAAGGGGCTGATGTTAAGAACCTTTTCAATCAAATAATGTTCCCCAGTCCTAAAGAAAAGGGACTGCTCAGTCCAGAGGCTGCGGCTGTCGATCAGGGTAATATCATTTCGATCACATCCAGTGGTGCTTTTCGTTCCAGATCTGATAGAAATAAAAAGCACCTCAAGAATTTCTGTCTGAGTAAATCAGGGGTACAAATTGAAGCTTACACTGAGAATAAGTACCAAAACGAGATAGTCGTGCATGCAGCCTTGACGTTAAACAAAAGTAGCAGTGCGAATTTGACAGCTAACGTAATACATGTAAGTGATAACTTATCGAGGGTGAAAAATAATGATGCTTTATACAGTGAGAACAAAGCTATAAGTTCTTGCGAGATGCTAATAAGAGGGAACTCAAACCTAAGCAAGGAATCGAATTTATCACCCGGTGCTTTGTGTGGGAATACTTCTCCGACAAAGATTCCTTCACCGATTCATTCATCCAGACCCAGGAGTAGAAATAGCGCCTCCTTTGCTAATACGGAGCTATCCGATAGTAGTTTAGAAACCGATTCGTATCTGAAGCCAACCCAAAATATAATTAAATCACTGCAACAACGATTGTCAATTGACAGTGATCACGAATTGAATACCAAATACCTTAATAACGACGCTAGGAATTTGCTTAAGAAGCCGTCCCATCTGAGGCACAATTCGTTCGATGATAAAAACTTGAAAATTTCCAATAAATTGGAACATTTTCAGAACAAAAACCTTCAGAGTATTGATCAAACATACACGAACGTGTTGAATCATTATAAGACTAATAAGATACAAAATTCCCCAAACAACAGTCCAATTAGGCGTTCGAGCAGTTTCTCCACGAAAAATCAAAACAATTCGAAAAGTTTGAATATCTCTTCGAAAGACACCAACATCCTCCATTCACCTAGTCTCCACAGGAACGGAGCTGCGCTCATTCAACGATCCGCCTCTACGACGAACATCAAACCGAATTTTATGCCGGCGCGAAGATCCAGCGTTTCCACGGATCATCAAAAAATCGACAGAAACGTCTTCGGTGATACGGAATCGAGTTCCGAAGAGGATTTCGAGAAGAATTTCAAGAAGAAAGACATCACCAATACGAGATACAATCGCGCTTTCAGTTTGCGTAGGGCGAGATTGGAACCGGAAGCGAGCGCACATCCGAAATGCCCGAATACGCCGGAAATGCGACGGAAATTTCACACCAGCGAATCCCGACCCGAACGTGCGATATCGGTCGATCGAAAACCGGTAAAAGCGAACGAAATCCAAAGTAGATATCTGCAAAATATTTCGAAAAAATCCGTTTCTTCTTCAGTTAAGAGCGATTTACCGCCGAAACACGTGCCAATCCCTAATGCTAGCGGTAAATCTTCGCTTAAAAAGCTCCAAGGATTCTCCAGGACCGATTCTGGAAGGTTCAGCGTGCGATCTTCCAATACGCCGAAGAATCTACGAAAAGACCATGTTGGTAAGTATTTAGTCTTAATTCTAAAAGTAATCAGAAAAGCAGTTACTACTATTATTATTATGAATTAATAAATTATTGTTGCTCCATTTGATAGTTAACTAAGAAAAGTAATTCACAATGATTGCCTGGCGGTTTAAGGATCGAGGGTCACCCAGACGCTAATATTTTTGTGACACCAAGAGGGTATGCATGCAAATTGGTAACAGAGTTAGAGTACATTATTATTATTATTTATATTATATTATATTATTATTGCAAACAAACTTGAAATTGCACATATAAAGACAAACTAACAGTAAAATACAAAAATAAATAAATAAATAGAAGTTTAAAAATCTTGACAAAGGGGGCTCTCATTCTCTCGAAAGTCATATTTTCATCTACAATAATAATAATAATTATATATTATAATTATTTATTATTAGTTACACACAATTTTATTCAATTTTATCCAAATTTTAACAGGTAGTTAACAGTGCCATCAAAATTTTTATGTAGAAATAATGAATTGTAAATATAATTTTGTCAAGCTTGTCTTAATTGGCCCAAATTTTTTAAATACCAATGATAATTCGTAACGTTTATAATACAATCGACACCACAAAACATATTCTGGCTTGTAATTTATCGTTTAGCCCGAATTAAGATATGTAAATGTCTTATAATTTATTTTGGTACGTAATTGAAAATTTCATCCAAATTTTCACAAATAATTGACCGTTTAATTTATTATTTGACATACAAATGACAGCTCCTAACAATTTTGGTAAGTAATTGACAATTTAGCCTAAGTTTAGATAAACTCTAACATGTACATAAATGACAGTCCGCGAATATTTTTGCAAGCAACTGTCAGTTTATTTATGATTTTTATAAATTTTTCTTAATAATTGACAATTTGGTACAAATTTTGACATGTAATTTACAAATGCGAACGACTGTGACTGACATTTGACACATCACAAATTTAGGCCTGTAATTGATCGTTAAACTGAAATTAAGGCATAGATACGACGATTTACAAATATTCTGGTAGGCAGTTGATGATTTGATCGAAAGTTTGAAAAGTAATTGACACTTTCATTTATAATTTGACATATAAATGACAGTTCGTAAAGATTTTGACAAGTAATTGAAATTTAGTTTAAACTGTGACAAATAATTTGCTACTTATCAAAATTTTGACATGTAAATGACAATCCGCGAATATTTTTGCAAGCAACTGTCAGTTTACTTCAAATTTCGCAGTATAACTTTTGATTTTTAAAGATTTTTGTAAGTAGTTGAGGATTTAATACAAATTTTTACATGTAATTCACAAATAAGGACGACTATGACTGACATTTGACACCTCAGCATAAAGTTAGGCTTGGAATTGATCGTTAAACTCAAATTAAGGCATAGATGCGTCGATTTACAAATATTCTAGAAGACAATTGATGATTTGGTCCAAATTTTGACAAGTAATTGTCCGTGTAATTTATAATATGACATACAGCTCTCGCAATATAAGTTGGCGAGCGGGGGATGCGCCGTAAACGTATTTAGGACACGTACCTCCCACCTGTCTGATTCAGATAGTGCATAGGAATTACCATTGTCGTATCAATATGAGTTCCGTAGGGAAAGGACGAATGATAGGCAATCTATCCCTTCTCTATCTGCGCGAACTCACTCCCACCCTTCGCCAACTTAGAATGCGAGAGAGTATGTCTATTTTAAATGACAGTTCGTAAAGATTTTGACAGGTAATTGACAACTTAGTTAAGCTGTGACAACTATGCAATTTGCAGCTTAGAAAAATTTTAACATGTAAATGACAATCCGCAAATGATTGGGCAGGTAATTGACAATTTACTTCTAATTTCGCAGTATAACTTACGTTTTCTAAAACTAGTTGGCGATTTGGAACAAATTTTGACATGTAATTGACAAATAAGAACGACTATGATTGACATTTGACACCTGAACAGACAAATTTTGGCTTGTAATTGATCGTTTAGTCCAAATTAAGGCATAGATACGATAATTTACAAATATTCTGGTAGGTATTTGATGATATCGTCCAAAAGTTTGGCAAGTAATTGACAGTTTTATTTATAATTTGACATAAATGACAGTTAAAGATTTTGACAGGTAATTGACAATTTAGCTTATGCTGTGACAAATAATTTGCAACGTAGCAAAAATTTTAAGATGTAAATGACAATCTGGTAATATTTCGGCAAGGAACTGGCAGGTTATTTCAAATTTTGCAGTATAACTTATAATTTTTGTAAATAATTGACAATTCGGTACAAATTTTAACACGTAATTGACAATTTGGTACAAATTTTAACACGTAATTGACAAATGAAAACGACTATGACTGACATTTGACATCTCAATACAAATTTTGGCTTGTAATTGATCGTTTAGTCCAAATTCAAACGTAAAAACGACAATTTGCAAATACTCTAGCAGGAAATTGATGATTTCGTCTAAATTTGGCCAAGCCATTGACAGTTTCATTTATAATTTTGACATATAAATGACAGTTCTTAAAGATTTTGACAGGTAATTGACAATGTAGCTTAAATTGGGATATATAATTTGCGACTTTGCAAAATTTTGACATGTAAATCACAATCTGCGAATATGTTTGCAAGCAACTGTCAGTTTACTTCAAATTTCACAGTATAACATGGTTTTTAAAGATTTTTGTAAATAATTGACAATTTGGTACAGATTTTGACACGTAAATAACAAATGAAAACGACTATGACCGACATTTGACACCTCAACACAAATTTTGGCTTATAGTTGTTCGTTTATAATAATAATTTAGTCCAAATTAGGGCATAGATACGACAATTTACATACGTATGTTCTGGCAAGCGATTGATGATTAGTAGTGATAATGATAATAATAATAATCTACTACTCTACGAAGTATATTTCAGCATTTCATTGCATAATACGCATTTCCCCAAACAGAGTGAGAACTGTTTTATTCATGTTCATTCAGTATTTCCAGTTATCTCCATTATTTATTGTCGTCGATCTAGTTGATTTTTTATGAAACTTATTTGTCCGCATTTCAGATAAGAAACAATCCGGTGGCAGGAGTAATTCTTCACTTTCTAGTCGAGAAGTAGAATTTCAGAATTGGAAACGAAGGAAGAGCTACGATCCGATGAAGGCGGCGGCCGAAGGCAAACGTAAAGCGGAAATGGCAAAGAGACAGAATTCCCTGACTCAATCGCTCACCGATGCCAATCAAGACTGTGATAGTTCACCGTCTCATTCTAGCTCTGTCCACCGTTCACAGGTATGCACGCTAAAATTGCTGATATTATAAGAATTTGCCCTAAATTCAACGATGTTCGATTATTTACAAAAATTAATTCGATGATCAGAAAAAGAATCTGTACTTAGTTTCGATTTATTTCGTGTTCACTAGCTATAGTGAGTGGATGGTTTATGGGATGAAGCAAGCCTACACATCGGCCCAGATGAACGCTTCTAAACGTTTATACGTTAATGTTTTAACCGTATAAATAATCACACGCTTTCTGCTTTTGCGTCATCCCATAAATCATCTTCTCACTAATAACCATTGAATTGTCTATTTGAAATTCGGCAAACTTGGTGTTATCTGTAATTTTTTTAAATTTCATTCAACTTCAAACTCCTCTTTTTCTTTCCTAGTTACCTATAAAGGCTTCTAAAAATAAAATTTCTAGAAGCAGTTTGTAGTATGTATTTCGAGTAAGTTTTGGGATTCCCCTTGCGCTACGAAGAAGGTAAGCGGTGTTTTTGAGGTGAATTCTTTTAACAGAGTTATTGTGTCATTAATACCAACCGTACCGCTTGTGTTTGTTTACATTTTTTAATGTGCGCGGATGGTCGGATGTTTTAGGACGATCACGACACCAGCGGGTGTCTTATTTTGTTTGATTTTCACTTATTTCTTGTGAAAATAGAAACGTTGAACTGCTTTTTCTAACATAAATTTTGACTATTATCTCGTCTAAGAACATGTCTAGGATCGAGTGGTTTTTGAGCTCTTTTGTAACTTGCGTTGTGTTTAAGAACTTCAAGGTTGCTAACGCTTTACGCACGCCCTTCTTCGCCAGAACTTGTAGAAATATAATGTTTACAAAGTTCTATGTTTCTATATAATTATTATTTTTTTATTTATTAGTTTTCATCATCAAACTTCTGGACAAAATTTTAAATCATGAAACATTTTATGTAGGTGGCGTGGAATATCTTCTATCACTACTGATAAATAACAATTATTTGACGGATGTTACACCTTACAATTGCTTGCTAATAGCACATTTGATTCTGTTTAAAGTGGTTTGTAAAAAGCAATAAAATCAGTTATTTTTTTTTAATTAAACGTCATTAAATAAATGAAGCACTTTGTCCAGTGCAGTTAGAGTATAAGAAATGAATCATTCACGTAACTTACTCACGGTATATTACGACGCAACTAAAATCCGCTACGGGTAGCTGGTCGTCCGTCTTTTAAAACTTTGTGTAATAACTCGAGTTTGTTAAAAAGGTGGTACCAGGCAAGGACGCATATCGGTATACGGAGCGTACTGTAGTCAGTTGATTGGAGAATAGGTAAGAGGGCGGCTATATCAGTTAACAAATTCGTGACATACGCCCTTGTCCGATACCACCTTTTAACAAACTATAGTAATAACTTTGTCCTCAAGTATTCAAATTCTCATCCAAGCAGGTAGAAAAAGTTGACTCACACTGGAAACTATACAAAAGTAATTTTACCCGGTTTCGTTCCAATAGTGATCTAAAATTTAGTTTACTCGAATAATGAGACTAAATGTTATTATTATCTATTAGGCTTTTGATAGAAAACGGATGAAAATTGTCATATGGAATGTAACATCGCTGAACGATAAAGAATATGAAATACAAATTGTAAGCACTGGGACTAAGTGAAACAAAAAACACACACAAGATCATGAAAGAAGAGGATAACAGAAAGATACACACTCTATTTGTCAGGCGTTCCAATGGGACAGGGAGCTAGGGAACGGGTGGAGATGATGGTGACAAATGAATCAGACGGATAGGATAACAACATTTATACCGACATCCAGAATAATGTGGATAAGACTAGAGTTAGAGATAGAAATAGCAGTAATCCAGATATTCTAATGTACCAACACTATCAAATTTTTATTTTAAATGGGTCTGACACTGAATCTCAATTGATTCCATCGTCTAGTGAGGGGAAACTTTATTAATATCGACAGTGAAAAGACCAGTAAATGAAGAAAAATTGTTTTCTTGGTGCTTAGAATCTTAAGCGCTTTTCAAATTCTGCCAGACGGCTTCCCATTTTCTCTGTATACTTCTCCGTATACTCATACTTTCCTGATATGCCTTACAAGTCGAAAAATGTGATAGATTATCTACTGCTAACTGCTTTTCCCACAACATCATCTTACACTTGAAAGCTTTCACAAACTTACGTACGTACATAAGGCGCAAGGACAATAAAGCGATTGGGCAGCGGCAATCGGCGCGGCGGGCGTGGGAGGCCTGTACGGCCGATTACAGCCGAGATAGACCGAATCGATTGTCGTGATACGTGTGTGTGCGCGCGCGTTTTCAAATACGGTTTTTAACACGCTCGCGGCCCACAATATCTGGCTGTTTTCAAAATTAATTCGGGCCGCAGGAAGATGCCCAGTGGGCCACATGCTTGCTCTAGAGCCTCTAAATTATACGCGAAAATGGAAAGAACAAGTGGGACACAAACGTAATGATGAACAGCCGGCATTTAGAAGAGAAAGATAATAATAATAATCAGATAATATATGTATCCTAAGAAACCTGATATAGAAAAATAACGAAATAAATGAAGAACTATTTGTTACTCTTATAGATTTGAAAGCAGCATTTGATATGGTGGATAGATCAGTAATCTGGGAAATGATGACCAGCATAGTCAAAAGTATGTACAACACAATGCAGGGTAATATTGAATAGCAAAACGTTGGAGACCGGAAGGAGAAGGAAAAAGATAGACCGAGGAAGACCTGGATGCGATAAATAACAGACTTGGGAGAAGGAAAAGTGAAAACAATTGGAGATGCAAGCGCCGGCAGGCAACAGGAAGAAATGGAGAAAGGAAGAGGACAAGATAGAAAACAGAACTTATTATTAAAATAATAAATTAAAGCTCATCAGCAATATGGTATATAATAAAGTATATTTTCCGGGACTTTAGTATGGAAATTGTCAGAAAAAAATTACTACAGGAAGCAATAATTAAAGAAACTACAAAGAAAATAAATGACAAACAAGCAATAGTACTAAAAACTAAATTATATGACATTTATAGTATTCGTATTACTATAATTAGATTGGGCAAATATGCGGTATGATAGTCATCTGTCCTTTGTCCTCTGTAATATATGTAACTCAATTTGCGTCAATGTAACTACAACTATTATATATACTATTAGTAAGTATATAAAAATGGGATACGTCACAATGTGGCTACGATATATATTACAGTTGTCATTTAAAAATTCCTCTAATGACACCTTTACAGCAACAATTGTTTTATGGCTTGCTTAAATTCTCGCACACATTATATCATTTCATTGAACGTTATGTTTTTTAATACACGGTAAAAATAAAACTACAGTTAGTTCGGGAAAAATGTATTTAATGAGCAAAAAGAGCCTTGAGTTGTAAGACGTTCTAAAAAGAATTCCTTTTCAAGTGCCTCAGCAGTACACACGTTTATGATCTACCTAAGGGTGAATACACACAAAAACTTACAATTGATACCAATTTTAAGTTTTAATACTATAATGTGTGGATGAGATATGTAAAACTATACCCTAGTTTTTGCAACTTATAGATCAAATTAGAACAGAAAAAGTTCTAACAAAATTGGTAAGAGAAAAGGTTTTTCTACTATCACACGAAAGTCGCAATTAATTTTTAAAGTTTCGCAAGTTTCATAACATAACATTTGAGAGTTACTGGTAGTATGCGATGAAGTGGGATGTTTAATTTTTTAGACGTAGAAACGCAGTATGCAGTCTACGCAGTACACAAACGAACTGCTTACTCAGAGTTTACAATAGAAATTTATTTCAAAATTACAATGCGTAGCTACGCGGAGCTACACTTTCAGAAGTACCTACGTATTACGCCACGTCAACCTGCGCGAACGAAATGGCAGAGGCGTAGACAAATTTACCAAGCCATATGCAACTTGGTCCATTGCGCCGATGATGTAATATGTACTTCTGAAAATGTGGCTGCTATACTACAAGGATTGGGGATAACGAAATACAGTCGGGGACATAATTGAGTGGACACGAATGGCAGGCGCGCCTTGCCTTTAATTACAGGTCAAACTTTTTACCGATTCCATTCTATCTAACTTTCCTTTACCTGTAAAAAGTCTTTCAATCGTTTGAGGTACAATACACATCAAAATAAAAATGATTAATTATATGCACTAATAGTAATATATTGAAAATTGAAGGTGGACAAAATAAAGTGGACATTTTAACAACTCATTGTTTTATGTTGAATACTACAATTTAATACTTAGTGTGTCCTCCTTTAGCGTTAATTACAGCTTGTAATCGTTTTGGAATACTCTCCACAAGACTTTCAATGAGTTTTTTATCTAGATTTTCCCAAGACGACTTTATTTCCTCGAAAAAACTCCGTTTGTTTGTTCTTTGTTTAGTCGGTATTTTCTTGTCGATTAGAGCCCACAAATTTTCGATGGGATCTATATCCGGACTTTGTGCAGGCCACTCTAGGATCTTTATCCTCGAATCTTGAAAGAATTTTTAGATTTCTTCGCGGTGTGCTTGGGATCGTTGTCTTGCTGACAAATAAAATGCTCAGCAATACCCATTTTTTCCACGGACTCTCCTAAATTCTCATTTAGGATAGTGATGCATAGATCGGCGTTCATAATTGTGTCGATCAGAACTATATTCTCCACTCCGTTAAATGAAAAGCAACCCCACACCATTATGGAGCTGCCACCAAACTTTATAGTTGGAGAAATAAACTTTTCGTTATACGTCTCGCTCGATTTTCTCCACACTTTAGATCTTCTTTTCATGCCGAACAGTTCAAACTTGCTTTCGTCGCTCCACACAACTTTTTCCAAAACGAAATCGGCTGATTCACATACTTTTTGGCAAATATTAGTCGTTTGCGTTTATTCACGTTGTTTATAAATGGCTTACGTCGAGATACACGGCTATGCAACGATGCTTCTTTCAATCTACGGGAAACAGTCTTCGTCGATATCTTTAGGTTTAATCTCTCAATCAATTCACGTCGTGTAACAGTGGGTTCTCGTCTGCATTCTCTGACAATACGTCGATCGCATGTATCGGTTGTGCATCGTCTGCGACCGCGACCTTTTAGATTTTCTGTTGAATTATATTTTAAATATTTCTTCCACACTTTTTGCACAGCGCTTTTAGAAATATTGTATTTTTCACCAATTACTCTGTAACTGAGACCCCCTAGTCGGTCAGAAAGAACTAAATTTCTAATTTGTAACGAAATTTCTCCGCGGTTGCTCATTTCTACGTGAACAGAATAAATGTTACCCAAAACGATGCTCTGTTGACATGACAAACGAGATGCTACTTGTTGGAAAACGAAAACGTTGTTTACTAACATTGTCGATACGCGTAAACCACGTGATACACTATCTGAATAGTGTCCACTCAATTTTGTCCCTCCTTTGGGAACAATACTTTTGTTTATAAATGTTTGCCGTGAAAACTATGGTAATTATTGTTCGTATATTGGTGGATGTCACTTATAAAAACATCACGTTTAATAAAAAACAAATTACTAAAGATTAGCTGCAGGAAATGGCGTAATTTTGGTCCATCTCCTCGAATCAGTCAGGTGTCCACTCAATTTTGTCACCGACTGTATATGCTTATCCCGAAAGAAGCAAATTACAGAGATTTTATGACCGTTACGATCTTGTGTACATAAGCATAACTGTATGTAAATGTTCATCAACGATTCGTTTTTTTCTTAAATTTTTTTGTTTAGAGTTTTCACGGAACGGCAGCACTAGAACAGTTAATCAGTTCGGACGAAGAGGACCTAACTCTTTCGGTCGACGAAGGTTTCAGTCCACCTACACCGAGCCCCTGCGAACTGAGTCCGGCGAGGGCAAGTCTCAGATACGCATGGAAGGATTAATGCTATCTTAACTTTACTTTTCATAACGAGAAATGTTATCCGATCTTTATTTATACCTTCCTTAACCCGTTTGCCGGTTCCTGTTCAAAAGTGATTGTAAATACATCTACTGCGCCTATTAATTTATTTTATATACCGCCCCTACAGAATTCGATGTACGCATTTCTTAATCGTTTTCAAGGTGTCTGGAATAATATATCGACTATTTAAGGGATGCAAACGCAACAAATTAACGATACTCCGTCTTTTGAAATTAAAAAAGGAAAGATGATAATTAAAAAAGAAAATAAAAGAAAGAACAAGCTGTTTCGCAAAGACTGCATTAGTTTTAATATTAACTTAAAATTAGTGTGGTAGGCATTTTATCTTATTATTTTTGGTATCATCAGAGACGAAGTGTATCTCGCCACGTTTATGTGAATTTTATTTAATACATTTGATACGTATGGAATTTTTTATTCCTATATAGTTGTGCCGTACAGGCATAAGTTTCAGCCGAGATGTCTCGATACAAAGGGGAAAAAGTGTTTCGATATATATTTCATCTCTGAGGTGCTGAATTTGAACGTTCGCACATCTTTAGATGATAATTTAGGTGTTGTATCTTATTTTAAAAAATATTTTCTGTTAATTGTGTATTTAACTGCATATTTATTCGTCTAGCGTTAATTAATAATTAAGAAAGGAACAAATGTGTAATGTTATTTTTTATATCGTTATAGGTTAAGACATCTTTGTAATAGATGACTGAGAACGATTCTATTGGTGATTCCCCGCTCAAAATATGAATATCGATGCATTATCTTATAATTATTAGTCAATTTGTTAAAAATGTATTGTTTTAAATTGGTTTTCCCGGCACATTTTTCTATGCAGAAATATTAAATAACCGCTATTTTAGTCGATTGTCTTCCAATAAATTCTAAAATATTTTTAAAATATCGGTAAAATTTCTTTTTAAAAAAGAAAAGAAACGCCCGCGTTAAATAGGATATAAATTATTTCAGACCCCAATCTTCAATGTACCTACTAATACGCAAAGTCTTATACAACAGTATGATTACGATTAGGTTTCTGCCCTTCATACATATATATAATACATATACATATAACAATTTAAAAAAAAGGGGGTATAAACAGAACCCTACACAAGATACGTATTAATTTTTCGATGTAAAGAATCGACACGAAAATGATTTCCTTTCGTCGAGTAAGTAACGAGAAAAAAAGTAGCGCAAATTGTGCGATGTCCCAAAAAAACTTTACGAGGAAATCATTGCCTGTCCCTTCTGTATCATAGATATGTTACTTTGGAATCTATCAAAATTATGTGCAATAATCACGGTGTAATCGGTTTTTGTAATTATATTAAAACAAAAAAACAGTTCGATCCATCTTTTTCGTTTTATTCCACGTGCTAAACGTAACATTTTGGATAGTCTATCGCTCTCTTCATCTTTCTTAATTTGTCGATTTTTTTTTGTGTATTGTATATATATGTATATCGACACATTTTTAATATCTTCATACATATCTGTCGTTATTTATTCTCTATTATAGTTATGATTTTGTCTTATTTTTTATTTTTAAGTCAATAAATACATATTGTCTGATCGTACAATTCCTTTCTTTCTTTTTCATGCGCACTACCACGATAACAGAAAACTAATCATATCACGTAAAATACATTGATAATGCAGTTTCCATGATCACTTATCTCTTCACATATATTATGAATTACAAAACTTTTTCTACTCTCACCACCCGTATACGTACGCTTCACACTTATATCGATCATCAGTACGGCTTTGTGAGAGATGTAACTTTCGTATACAAATTTTATGTATATACATATACTATGACATTAATCTATTATGAAAGGAACATCGACCTCCATTACTTCTTGTAAATACACTAATTACATGTAATGTACTATGTAATTCTAATCATATATTTTTATCATAGATACTATTTTTCATTTATCTAACTCGTTCAATTTTTATAAAATTTTAGCTGAAAGTTTCCCAAAAATTAATTGAGAAGAAAAATAACGGAGTAGGAACGTTGTAACTACGAGGACGCTTTTTAACTCGTTACAAAAACTAGGAAAGAAGCTAACTTTCGACAAAAATCACTAGCCTTATGGGCGTCTTAACACTGAAATGCGACCCGCTAAAAACATTCACTAAACTGTAATCTTACGCAAGTTCCGAATACGACGGATACTTTTTAAGTTGTTACAAACACTAAGAAAGAAAAAAAGTTTTTGGTCGAACTGTTTTTCTGCACTTTTTCGCAATAACAAATGTCAAATTTTACGAAAATAGTAATGACAAATCTCAATAACTCTAACTAGGTGGTCGTTTGTCAATGCATAAAAAGTGTCCCTTGCAGCAACGGTAGAAAGACGACAGCGAACAAATGACCGCAGTCGGATCTTGAACTCGATAGAATTTTTAATTGTATGATAATATTTTTTCACGATTTATGACTTATTCTGATCGTTTGTTTTTGACTTGAATTTTTTATCAATTTCTCCCAAGCGGTGAATAAATAGAGACTCCGCCAAAAACCACTAAAGAACTGGCAACGAGCTTGTCTACCTTACAGAGGCGATCAGTTAAATCTGTTAAATTCGGCAAATAGAAAAAATACTAGTCAACACTATACTATCGTACTATCACCAAAAAAGAAGAAAGTTATCCCAACATCGGAGCGAGGACCAAAGAGTTTAAGGTAAAATTCGACGCCAGTTCGCGCAAGAAATGCCACGAGATTTAGGTAGAAACGAATGCGCCTCGCTGATGAGCCGTGCTCACAGCGAATCCAATCCGAGGCTATCGCTCCTGCATAATTCAATACAATTCCAATCCCCAATTGTGGCACATGCATCTGTACTTGTTACATTACAAATTGACGTATAGTAACGGCCAAAAGCTTTGTTAAATGTTGTTTGTTCTCTTGAAAAACCATAGTAGATAACCTGAACTAATTTTTTCTATGCTTCTATACTTCACTTTTTTAATGACATGATATTTAATATACTGCGTTCACTATCATCACGTTATCCTATAATGATAACTGATTGAATTGAGATTGGCGGTTTGAAGCTGACGTACCGTCCGGGCAGATGGTTACTGGGCGGTTCTCGATATAAATATAATGCAATGACCATCTGAGCTCTTGTCCGGGTAGTAGTCGTTTTTAGGCGAGAATTACCCCGGAGACACCCCAAAATTGCATGTTTTCATTAAGAACTTATTTTAATCCATTTAGCATAATTTTTAAGAGTATCTTCAAAGCAGAATAAATTAATACTTTTAAAGCATTCTTTTGTGCAATCAGTGCAAGAGACATTATACTAATCTCAATATCGAAAAACCGATAAATAAACACTCAAAAAAACAAACAATTGCCAGAAATGGTAAACGCGGTGTTTGTCTGAATCATTTGATTTTACACACAGTTTCCAGGTATCTTATTCAAAAGTTTGGACGTTATACAACCTATTTTTTTAATCTTTAGATATAGGACGTACTCTAGTGATCCTCGCTTTTTATTGTAATGGTTTATTTACCACCCGGTATATCTTAAAAGTAATAGTATATAACGATTACATCCACACGATTCTATTTAACACTTTATGTACGGCATGAGCAACCGGAAGTATCCGCCGCTAGGCTTAATATTCGTAGTTGGTAGCACTGAGATGTTGGTAGTAATCGTACCATAAGAAAAAAGTGTAATGTTTAATGGTAAACGGCTTTTTTCCAGGGATGAGATTCAGTCTATCTATCTATCTATCTGCCTATCAGTAAATAAACTCTCTTATTTTTGATAAAAATAAGTAAGAAGTCTGGAAAAATAAGCGAAACAATAGAAACAAGCAAAACGACGAATGACTAGTCAAAACTGATAGAACAAGGAAACGACAGGGACGAAAATCTTGAAAAACAAAAGATTCGTATGTAGGGCTTTTAGTGCTGCCAACTTAAAACACTGCCGGTTGCTCACTTGATTATGCTTTGACCATAAGCAGAAAAGACGGTGACCATACTGCGACTGTCCCTTTGACCATTACTTGCTACCGCTGCTGTCACTACAATAATCTTACTTCCGTAGGTGAGATCTTCAAATATTCTTACATACATACCAGGAAGAAAGTTTGAAGTTTTCGGCATTGAATTGACTTTTAGAGAAACACGCTTACCCTAACATTTTTTTTTTCCACAGCCTTCCAGGAAATGGTGAGTTTAGAGAGAAATGCTTTGCATCATTGCAAGCTATAAGGAAAAAAATTTATAATGAAGAAAAGATACTAAAAGATAAAATTATTTGTGAACGTTGTTACAGCATTTGAAACTTCTAACAGAAACTACAAATTACTTTACACCCTAATTGATTGTTAATAAAAACAACTACTTTCCAGTTTTGAAAAATTTGTTTTTTACAAAAACCATTTTACAACTTATCATTAAAAATATAATTAATAAATTTATTCCGTATCCATCGCAACAGCCGGAACCGGATCTCTTGGGGCATCTTGATCGCCAGCATCATCCCTCAAGGGCGCCGCCGGTCCATCAGCCCCAGAATAACCGCTTCTTCGTTCCTCACCGGCGATCATGGCCAAATACGCAGCAGTTTCGTTCTCGTCCAGAATTTTAAACGGATGGCCTTTTCCAACGAGGCCGATCGAAACATTCTTCGTTGTTAACTCAACCTCATTCGCCAACGTATCTCTTAAAGCTCTCAAGCCGTGTTTTATCGTCTCCTCGAGGCTCGCGGCCGGAAATTCACTTAAATGCTTCTCTAAGTACGTTCGAGCACTTTGTGATCTAGCACCTATAGCCATTGCCTTACAATCGAAAAAGTTAGCTGACGGACAAGTTTGGTATATATGTGGACCTTGTTCGTCATAACCGGCTACGAGTAAACCGACTCCATAGGGTCTACGGTCATAACGTTGGGTGCAAACTTGCATCTTATTACCGAGTTGTGATATCAACCTACTCACCGGCATCAAGGTGTCAAGTGAATACTTGTAATTTAGGCATTCCTGCCTCATATAACGGCTTAGGATTCGTGCGTCCGCAGTTAAACCTGATATAGTCACCCCGATATGAGTATCGATTGGGATTATCTTCTTCTGATACGCTGCTAACTCGGACGATGCCCTTTTGAGGGCTATAAGAATCGCGTGAGTTCCATTTTTAAACTTACGGTCGCTGATCCTAGTTTAACAGCTTCCATCGCGTATTCTACTTGATGGAGGCGTCCCTGGGGGCTCCAAACCGTCACGTCACTATCGTACTGATTTCTGAACATTTTCGTTGATTTTTTAATTTATAAACTAACGTTATTAACTGTTTTTTGCGATCAAATAAATCGTGAACAAATACTGCTGATGTTTTGTTTGATAATGCTGTGTCAGAATCAAAAATGACAGCAAATTGCAGTTGGTCTTACTGCACAGTATGCGAGCAGCATGGTAAACGTTACAAACAAAAATACCTAAATATGCAATTTGCGATTTGTCATTCAAATCAGGATCGGAATAAGTTCCACAAGCCCTTAATATTTTTTTACCATGTAGAAGAAATAAGGGATCATATTTTTAAATGGTACTACTTTGTTGAGGTTATTACCTATGAATCGTCATTCCTGAAATTATTTAGATGAAAAAAGCGAGTAATTTAAATAAAGAAATCATACGCCGATAAGTTCGGGTTGTCCACACGCGTCGGTTAAAATAAATTTAATAAAATCAATTACATGTAATCTTATATGATAGAGATCTACCACTAATAGGTCAATAAAACAAGGCTAGCTTGAGCGATAGTTATATTTTCAGAACGTTTACAAACGTTTTCGGAACACCTTCGTCAGTGAAAATATAACTAGATAAATATATAAACAAACTTTTGTTTTTTATTTGGGACTATCAACAAAATAACTAGTGACTAGGATTTCTTGATATAGAGGATGTATAACCAACTTTTATATATATATAAATTATAAAAACTAAATTAATGTGTAAACATACATGCAAATTAAGTAAAACCTTATATCAAAAAATCTTTGTCGAAACCTTAACAATTCTGTTCAAGGACTAGGGAAAACCAAATTCAAAAACCTAGCCAAAGGTTTCCTTCTTAAGAAATGCAAATGTCATTTTAACAAATTGCTATATACATTACTTAAATTTTGAATATCGGTCCTGAAATTAATAGTTTTAGTGTCTTTCTGTATATTTATCATTTCATATATTAGTCTTTTTTTATAATTATTCTCTGTTTTTAATATATTTGTGTTTTCAAAATCAAAGTAATGCCCAAGATCTTTGTAATGTTTTGTTACAGCGGTCATTGCACCAAAATCATTATTTAAAGAATACTTATGGCTATACAACCTTTTCTTTAAATATTGTTTCGTCTGACCGATGTAACAACCATCACAGTCTTTACAGTTTATTTTATAAACTACATTACTCTGATTTTGTTTAATTATTTTGGATTTAGTATTAGTAAAAGAGATCTATTACTATAATTTGGAATGAAAGTAATGTTTGTTGTTTTTATTAAATTCTTTTTTTTTTTTCGCTTAAACCTTTTTTATAAGGAATAGCGCTATAACATTTATTGTTATTAATTTTAATTCCTCTATTATATAATTTGTTAATTCTATTTTTTATTATTTTTTCATAAAAACTTTTTGGATAATTATTTTTATCTAAGATTTCTTTAACTTTGTTTAAATTCTTTTCCCTAAATTCAGGATTAGCTAATCTAACCGCTTGATCAACTAAACCGGTAACTACATTAATTTTATGTAATTTTGATGTTTCTGAAAAATAATTTAAATGTCTTCCTGTATTGGTAGACTTTATATGCCAATTTGTTTTCACAATGCCGTTATTATGCATGACTGTCACGTTCAGGAAATTCAATGAGTTATTAGATTCTCTCTCATATGTAAATTTTAATCTATTATGATAACTATTAAATGAATCTAATATCTCATCAATATTATCCTTTCTTACGGAACAAAAAAATGACATTTGCATTTCTTAAGAAGGAAACCTTTGGCTAGGTTTTTGAATTTGGTTTTCCCTAGTCCTTGAACAGAATTGTTAAGGTTTCGACAAAGATTTTTTGATATAAGGTTTTACTTAATTTGCATGTATGTTTACACATTAATTTAGTTTTTATAATTTATATATATATAAAAGTTGGTTATACATCCTCTATATCAAGAAATCCTAGTCACTAGTTATTTTGTTGATAGTCCCAAATAAAAAACAAAAGTTTGTTTATATATTTATCTAGTTATATTTTCACTGACGAAGGTGTTCCGAAAACGTTTGTAAACGTTCTGAAAATATAACTATCGCTCAAACTAGCCTTGTTTTATTGACCTATTAATGGTAGATCTCTATCATATAAGATAAGTATAAAAGGTCACGAAATATATATATATATATATATATATACATTTTATTACATGTAATGTAAAAAAATTTAATGGTACGCGATTTTAGGTATTTAAAGTTTTCTTTTTGCAATTTCTCGGTAAATAAACCAAAATTGGAATTGGCTCGTCAATTGATATGGCATTGATCGCAATCGGATCTCTGGAACGGTTACAGCTACAGTGTCAATAATACCGTATTTGAAATCTATCCGTCGAAATCTATCGGAGAAGCATATTTCAAACAGGATCAAACTCGTCTATATCTATAGTACGATAAGAGATACAGCGTAGATAATTACGTGTGAGTCTTTAGCGAAGCTGTGAACTTAACAGAAAAATGCATGACCGCGTGTACCGTTCTCGGTGCACGAACCGTAAAGGGCTGGAAGCATACAAAAGTGATATTAACATTTGGTTTCCTACAACCCTGCCGTTAAGGGCAAAAACTAAGGGATAGGCGTGTTGAATAACTGTTGGCGTTAAATATGTAATTACCGGCTTGGTTCTTGAAGCTCGCAAAGGAAATTCGCGTCTTCTATAACCAAACTAAAAGTTGACACCGAATCGCAATGATAAATTGCTCACCACACAATTGTTTAATAATAAATTTGGTGGCATGTGTTTTGCTAACACGAGGTAAGCATTATCAAAACCGTATAAAACGGAAGCCAGCGAATAATTTTATTAAAGTTCTAAAAATGTATATTTACCCCACCCTTAGTGTAATCCTGTGTGGAGCGTAAAAAAATTTTCTCAGAGACGGCCAACACCGTCTTTCACAAAAGAGTCTCATAAATAACACGTTAAGTAGACGCTTTTCTAACTTCTACAAACATTCGAAGGAAAGAAGAAGTACCTGCTAAACGTTGCATTCTGATTTGAATAAGTTTTAAACGTTAAAAATTACAACTATCGTTATGTGACTAATTTAGTTAATTTCCCGAAGAAAAATTAAATTGATAACTAACCTTACAAATATATATAATTACTTATTTAATTATAATAGACTAAACAAGGTGGTATATTGAATGGGACCGCTATCTCGATTTAGAAGATTTGTATCGCTTCATGGAGGTCTTTTGTTACGAAGAATTTTAAGAAAATTTGCTTTAATCGGTTTACGCTTTTAATAATGGTTGCCTCGAGCTAAGAAAACACGTGTCACCAAATTTATTATAAAATAATTGTGTGGTGGGAAGTTTACCGATGTGATACTGTCAATAAATACACCACAGCCCTTGTAATCATCATTGAACTAAAAGTTGCAAGTGATTTATGAAGCATCTTTTTCAAAACACGTCGTATAAGGTGGTGTGGTGGAACTTATGATTTAGTTCTCGAAGCATCCCGTATTAACACAATTCGTTGGCATTGCATACATGCAATGTTTCTGGACCATCGTCAAACCGTCAACGTTGAATTTTTGCAATCTGTAATATGATGTACCGACTAGTTCGAAGTCGAATTTGAATTTTCCGTCTAAAAATAACGCATAAGTTAGATGTTTTTTCCTTCAGTAGACAGATTCTTCAATAGTACCGGCGGTTTACGTTCGACCCCAAAATTAAAAAAGCTGGCGATTTAAGTATTACAAAATTAAAATAAATAAGACAAGTTTTCTTCCTAATTTTTATTTTACGAGTGCTTCCAATTTACATATTAGGTACATCTAATTATATAATATCTAATAATTCATTATAATCTTAACGACAGCCGCTATTATATTATTAGAATTATTTATATATTATATAATGGCCTCTAACTTGTGTAATATAATCTCCATTGAGAGAGGTTCGCTGTAAGGGTACACAAATCTTCGTAAAAGAGCAAGTTGCGTTATAGATTAGTATGTGCTTATACGAATGTTATAATAGCACAATTAAGGCTTCTTCAATCGACTATATATGTATATATAGATATAGATATATTGAACATACAATAAGTGGTGGTTGAACAATATAACAGTGGACAGCCACCTCCCGTGATTATTATAAATGTAAATAGTTTTATTCTTTGCACCCCATAAATATATTAAAATAGTTATCTTTCTTCAGTACATTTATTACTCTATTCACATAATAGGTAAGTCGTAATACGAAATATGTAACAAATATACAAAGCTTCTCTAAAAACATGGCGGTTAACGCAGTAATTCTATTTAAAAAATAAAAAAATTGAACAGGAAATAACTTAACTGTGGTGGTGGTGGTGGTATAAGGATGTATCACGTTCACATAGGCTTATTCGAATTAAATGTGCATCCGTGATGTTCTACTTTAAAAAATTTCCATAGTTGCGTAGATAAACTAAAATGTTTAATAAACGTTTATCGAACGAATTCAAGACTTACAACTCGGGTTCTATTACTTCGTATGACATTAGGCAATTTTCGTGGAATTAAACTAGTATTCCTCGATAATATATGCCAAAAACACAACACAGATTTGGTTCTTTCGGCTGGAAACAGCAACGATGCACATTTATGTTCAGGCCAACTTGTACATTTATTATTATTACATTAAGCATATATACACGAACAAAAAACAACTTATATTAGGATCTTAATACCAAGTTTACATTAAAATACATAATTCACTGCATGCTACTCCTAGTCAGTATGTGGACTTCCCCGAGGGTTGAAAGACCGCCGCACAAAATTATTGCCCTCTAAAATACTTTCAGCCCGACTCCCCTTACTCCTAATCCTAGTTTCTCGACGCGCCGATAATCGTCAAGATGTACAAGAAGATGCGGGTAATATCCAAATACAAGCTCAAAGCGGCGAAAATGTACTCTTCGGGGAAAGCGAATATTTGTGTTTGCCCCCATCATCAATTGGGTGTCGTACACCAGATAGAACGAGAAAATCAGAGCGCCCAAAGAAGCGTAGACCAACGTGAGGATTCTATTATGGAAAATTATAGCGAAAATGCCGAAAAGAAACAGGACCACTACGGCCACGAATAAGAATCCGGTGCAAGTGGTGAAATCCCACTTGGTTTGGAACGCGAATAGGGTTAGCGCCAAGCAAACGGCGGCCGTTACGCCCACCGCCAATATGACCTCTTGGGAATTGAATCTGGATGCCGTACAACCTAACATGAACGATTCGGCGAGCGTAAATAGGGCAAGGAGTATGAAATTCATCGGCGACTTCCTGCGTACTTCCCCGCAGCAAGTGATGGCGATTAACGTGACGAACATGACGACGAACGAGATGATCCATAAAGCCGGGTTGTTCTGGACGAAGCGTTTTGTCGGTTCGTGAAAGAGGAACCAGGCGATAAATCCGAGCGTCACGCATAATTGGGCGCACAAAATGGAGTATACTTTTCTTATAAAACCTCTCCGGATGCTAGCGTCGGTGAAGCCGAAACCTTTAATTTCTTGGTCGTCTTCGTAAGGTGTTCCGTACATATCTAGAATGAAAAAAAATCAAAATCAAATTTGAATCAAGGGAAATATTTCGTAAACGAAACAAGGTAATACACACCAAATAACTAAAGTTGTCTTGAATTTATATAGATACAATTAAATACAAGAGCCTAACGCTTATAAAATCTCTGATCTGCATCTTCCAAGAAAAACAGGTATATTCCGCAATCACCAATCCTTGTGGCAGTACGCGTTGTAATTTTGAAATTAATATCAATTGTAAACTCTGAATAAGCAGACCGTTTGTGAAATGAGTACTGCATAAATTAAGCGATTAGAAGGGGTTTCTACGTCTAACAAATAAACATCCCACTTCATCGCATACTACCAGTAACTTTCAAATGTTGCTTATGAAACTTGCGAGACTTCAAAAATTAATTGCGACTTTCGTGTGATAGAAAAATATTTTCTCTTACAAATTTTATTTGTTTGTTTGAACTTTGTTTCTTATGCAACACCCGAAAGAATCAGAAGAAATGTGAACAGAACCTGGTAGTTGACTACCTCGTAGTTAAATCAGTGGATTTTCATCTGATGAAGTTACCCGCGCAATGATTTTAGGAAGCAGTAATTCGGATAAAAACGAACTTAAGAAGTTACTTTTGACACAGCAGGATGTAATAAAGTTTATTTATCTGCCTAGATTATGTTAAACATAGTCTTCATTATTATAAAACTTTTTAATTATACATACTTGGCACTTCTTCTTAGGGAAATTATATATAGCACACTTGCCCATTAATTTTGAGTACGGAGTTTCGGATTATACCTAGTAACGGCCGAATGAACTTTTAAAAATAAATATCTTACTCGCGCGATCAAAAAGGAACTGGAAAATATGTAATAACCCATTGCTAAACCACAGAAAAGCCATATCTAAAAGGAAATGTGTCGGCGAATAGGGAAGTATCAGCAAAGATATAAAGAGGTAAAAAAATGTGTTTTGCAAACAAATGACGGAATGAAACATTTGGGAAGTCGATAATCAGTTCAGTTGTAGTTAGACTTAGACGATTAAAGAAAGATCGTCCCAACAAACTCATCTATTTTCTAAATTCCTTCTTCAAAAATGCGATTTCCAATGCAATTCTTTTGTTATAATACATCCGTTACCTAAAATAAAAGACTGGATTATAGGAGAATGATATACAGCATGTCCCCGATTTGAGTTTACAATAGGTATGATTGACCAAAAATTTTCGAATTGGAATTTCATATTTTGGGATTTCGCCCTACTTGGTGTGGAACTTCTTTTTAGTTTACGTTCGATTTTTAAAGTGAAGTAGGCCTTTACAGCTGAGCAAATACTATTTTAGTTCTAGGTAAACTACCTTTTCCGTTCACAGTGCGCCAAAGTGTTACCAAGAAAAGTTGTTCAGAATGAAAAGCTATGGCGTTATGCAAAGGTGACGCAAAAGGGAACTGACCAATATTGCATTTTACTAAAGCAGGCCGATCATTCTAAAAATTTGCATAACGCCATAGCTTTTCATTCTGAACAATTTTTCTTGGTAACACTTTGGCGCACTGTGAACGGAAAAGGTAGTTTACCTAGAACTAAAATAGTGTTTGCTCAACTGTAAAGGCCTACTTGACTTTAAAAAATCGAAAGCAAACTAAAAGTAAGTTTCACACCAAGCAGACCGCAATCCCAAAATATGAAATTCCAATTCGAAAATTTTTGGTCAATCATACCTATTGTAAACTCAATCCGGGGACAACTGTAGAAAGAGTTTCAAGTTTCAAGCCACGGAAGAAACCCCAGAGTTTTTCTAGTTCCTGTAATATCGGCAATTTATTTAGAAATTTAAAACTGCAAAGTGAGAAAAAATAACCTGAGCGCACGAGTACCGTTGTGTATCTTTGGTAACTACATTTGGGAAGAACTTCTTTCAATTTCGTTAAGAAAACAGATATTGGCCAGGACCCATAAAAAGGAAGCTTGCAGTTTACTTGAAGACAGGATTTACTGAAGATTATATCAAGCGATATTTGTAAAGTTAGTTACTATACGTTTTAAGAATAGAAATGTAGAATAACGAGTATAGATTACTATCGATCTACACTACAGTCCATATTAGTTCGGACACTTGGGTAAAGTATTCCTAATAACTGTATTATTACTTTAAAATATAAATTATATTATGATATTAAACTATTTATGAAGTTTCTAGTTCGTAAACGACAAATACCTTCAAAATTTCTGGGTAATAACACCATCAAATAATAATTCAAATTTACGATATTTGAATGGCGCCTGTGGAATAAATTTACGATCCCTTTATTATGCCTATTCACGAGGTAGAAGTATGAGTATGACTAGTAAAGCTTAAGAAGTTTACATTACTCTGTCCAAACAGTGCTGCATATGTGTATCGATAGTAAGTATCTATTGAAGCAAATAGTTTTATTAAAAGTGTCTAATATGCTGAGGGGAAAGCCAACAAGTCAAAAAAACGTCCTATTATAATTGCTTTTCACCAAGAAGGCTATACATTGCACCAAACTGCGGAAAAGACGCATGTGAACAACTCAACAGTACGTGATTGATATTATAAGAAAATAATATTCCTTCAGGGTTGCGTTTCAATGGTAATAAATTTTATATTCATGGATGAAAACGACACCAAACATACAGGTGTAGGTATAAATATGCAGAAATTACTTAAATAACCAACAACAAAATAATATTCTTGAAATAATGACGTAACCACCGCAAAGTCCTGACATCAATCCGATTAAGGGATAAAACCACTCTAGAGGCAGAAAAATACCTAAATTTGACAATTTATTCTGGGAGTATAACAAACAGAATAGAATTTCTTTTCGGAGGATTTATTTAACGTATATTGAAGTACGAGAAACAATTTTTTATTGTCATTTACATACAAAATGGCGGCGACAGAGCACGTCGCCGAGAACAACGTTTTTGAAAACACCGCCACGGGAGGACGGATTTCTCGGCCTGTATGAGTCCCCGGAACAAAAAATATGAAAAATTTATAATCTATATATATTTGGCTTTGGAAGTACATAGGAGTTTCTTTTTAAATCAATTTTTGTGGAAGTGGTGCACTTTGGAAGAAATTAATCGATTGTTTGCCCTAAAAATGAGCATTAAATTGTTCATAAAAAAGTTCACATTCAATAGGAAAACGGCTATGTACTTCCAAAGAGAATATTGTTGTGAAGCTACTGTAAAGATTTCAAATCGATCCTTCCAATAGTCTCCGAGAAATCCGTCCTCCCAATTTGAAAAAAGGTGTTCCGAGAAAAACGCGTTTAAAGTTTTATGAGTGCTCAGCTCTGAGGCACTGCGGCAAAATTGATAATTGAACTTTTTAACATTTTTTCAATATAAATCAAATGGCATATTGTTCTTATAACCCTAAACTATCGTTTAACCAAAAAAAAATCGTATTTTTGCAAATCATAGAGTGGTTTTACCCCTTAAGCTGTTGCGCGCTGAAGTTAACAGAAGAATTCGAAGGGTGTGTCCTTGACCTTCACGACACATTCATGGAACACTATACAGTACCAGTGGGCCAATACGCCAAATACAGTGCTTGAAAAATTGGTGAAATCGATGCTTACAATTCTTAATGCCATCCTTCATGCAAAAGGTTTTTCGACGAAAAGAACATTTAATAATTTAATATTATATGTTTGGAATTATTCTTATTTTTGTCGTATGAATAACAATAATTAATAATTATTATACATATTAGTGATGGGTTGTTCTTGAACTATCTGTTATTTTAGAACCGTTCTGGATCCAGAACGGTTGCAACTGTTATCTCGGTGGGCAAAGAACGGTTCCTTTCCGACGGTCTCCAGCGTACGCGGTTGATGAAGAAATTCCACATCATCGACTTCTTTCCTATTAAATATTTCTTCATAATGATTATTTTGCCTGGAAAACTTCCGGATGAATGAATTGTGATTACTTGATGATTGTTCCTATTTCCTAACTATAAAGCTGTTGTTCGATGGATCAGCTTCGGATTGCAGCAAACGGATGTGTCCACAATGAAAACAGACTTAAATGTTTTTGTTATATTTATTTTACACCATGTGTGTAAACTAGCGTTCAATCGTGAGAAAAGAAAACTGTATAGGAACTTCTTACGAAACACTTAATGTACGTAGGATACAGTTACATCATCAATACACAATCATATAACTCGGGGAATCACCAAGATGTTAGAACTAGTGATGGGAAAGCATAACGTCGGGAAAAAACAAACTATACGTGATGACATATTTTATTGATTTTATGATGCGTTATCAAATAGAACTGTCGAGTACGAATGACGTACGATGACCTGTTATATTGGAACCGTTATTTCAAAATAACGAGAACGGTTGAAATTGTTCTTTTAAAAGAACGGGTTTTCCCATCACTATACTGTGTATATAAACGTCATTTTGTAGTTTAATTTAATGTCAATATTGTACAATTTTGTAAATTTGCTTATGCACGATAGTGTACAGCGCCATCAATTACCTATTGATTAAGTTGAGTGTTACCGTTTGTTTGAACTATTGTAAATGTCTTAAACTGACTATCAGGACACTATAAGTCCTGCTACTACTTTCAGATCTGGATATTTTACAACCTAATTTTATAAATCACATTTGGTATATGTATTTTCTATGCAATATGATCTGATTATACAAAGAAATAGGATCTCTGGGTCAGGTGCAGAGATACACTATGTGTATAGAAAAAAATTTCGTTACTTGAAATACAGTACGCTATAACCGAAAATTCATTATTAGCGGGGTCAGTATAACCGAACATTACTGTATACTAAAAAAATATATTATAATTTTGATAAAAATTGACAAAAGAAAAAATTATAGTTAGTCCTAGTACTTTGGAATCATCTCTCGTATATGTCTGTATTCGAAGATACGGAGATCTAAATTTAGTTTCCTGGTGATTTAACCACTGCTTTTTCCGTTTGTTTCTAAATTCTCAAAAACCACTCATTATTAGTACCTTAAATGTATATATATATAAGTATTCTTTAAATAATGATTTTGGTGCAATGACCGCTGTAACAAAGCATTACAAAGATCTTGGGCATTACTTTGATTTTGAAAACACAATTATATTAAAAACAGAGAATAATTATAAAAAGACTAATATATGAAATGATAAATATACAGAAAGACACTAAAACTATTAATTTCAGGACCGATATTCAAAATTTAAGTAATGTATATAGCAATTTGTTAAAATGACATTTGCATTTCTTAAGAAGGAAACCTTTGGCTAGGTTTTTAAATTTGGTTTTCCCTAGTCCTTGAACAGAATTGTTAAGGTTCCGACAAAGATTTTTTGATATAAGGTTTTACTTAATTTGCATGTATGTTTACACATTAATTTAGTTTTTATAATTTATATATATATAAAAGTTGGTTACACATCCTCTATATCAAGAAATCCTAGTCATTAGTTATTTTGTTGATAGTCCCAAATAAAAAACAAAAGTTTGTTTATATATTTATCTAGTTATATTTTCACTGACGAAGGTGTTCCGAAAACGTTTGTAAACGTTCTGAAAATATAACTATCGTTCAAACCAGCCTTGTTTTATTGACCTATTAGTGGTAGAGATCTATCATATAAGATTATTAGTACCTATGTAGATCTTATCGCAATAAACATGCAGAGATAACTGCCAGTAATTAAAAAAATCTACTACTAGGAATGAGATTATAATAGAATCGTTATATAAACTGAAGTGACAGACAAATATTTCCAGGAATCTCCTACAATAATTTCTCGAACGTTGTTATTATGTTGTCTGCAAAATTAGTAAAGCAACGTTACAATATTACTCAAACGTAAAATTTAATTTCATATTACAGCACTACTCTAATACTACTGAAATGCATTTTCTTAACATATCCTTCTTGTATCAAAGAACGGAAACAAATGTATTTAATAATAATTCTCAAATATCTATGATTAGTAGTGTATGCACATTAGTATGACACAGCAATAGCGATAACCTGTTACACAAAAATATGATGTAAATATGCAATTCACAACAGCAAAGTGGCGTTAATAAAATCAGTGTTTACCAGGTTTAATAATCAGCGCCGGTTTTTACAATCCCCGAATAAACACCAGATAGCTTGTACTAGGAATACGTACAACGCTTTCATACAGAAGTTATTTTTCGTATAGGTAATCTAATCAGTGCTTATCCGGAAATAGTAAAACCGGCCCCAAAACGCGTATTTCCCATACGTCACGTTTTAAAACATATTTTAATTATTGTATTTGTGACAATTGTGACTAATAATTAAAATTACTTTTACACAATTGAACTTTATTTAAGATTTATTAGTAAATGTGCATTATCGTGACCTATATTTATTTAGTCCTTATATCAGGAACTTGAAGATTAATTTTTCTTTAATTATTTTAATTGAAATGAATCAACGACCTCCTAAAACCAAATCTACAACGTATTAAAAGATAAGAGAACAGTTTAAATTTATTGAAACTTTAACATAACTTGGTTTTGTTTAAAATTTCTAAATCATTTCCAAAATCACTATAACAACTTTATTACCACGGCAATTTATGAACGCAATGCGTCCATGACCATGCGATTTATTACCCCAGGGTACCATAAAAGCCTATCTTTAATTATCTACGTATATTGCGATAAAATTTTAAACTAGATATGACTTTAGATATGAAAGTAATTTCAAAAATTTAATTGTGTATTTCAATAGCATTGGTTGCTCAATTTCAAAATTTCTGTGAACTTTACACTAACAAGGAAACCTTTCGAAGTGTTCGTCTCCCATTTTAATAAAACTTGTATATGGAGTAATTAATGAAAATCTAAGGGACACGTAAATTGATATTAGCGGAGTAAAATTAACCCTTGCAGAAAAGCATGTTAGGGAGGAATTGGGAGCTTCACATAAAAAAATGCTCCGATCGACATGAAATCAATTCCAAATAGTTCATTTCAAAATTTCCGTGAATTTGACACTAATAAGGAAACATTTCGAGGTGCCCGCTTCCAATTTTAATGAATCTTGGATATGCTTTAGTTTATAAAAAACCAAGGGACACATATTTTTGTATCGGCTCAAATTGATATTAAGGGAGTAAAATTTTTTTAAAGGTAAAAAAAAAGCGTGTTAAGAAGGAATGGGCAATTTTACATAGAAACAGTACTGCGATCGACATGAAACCAATTGCATGTTACTTACCTGAAATAATGAAAGTTACATGCTTTACTTCCCCTGCACCCCCACTACAAGGGAGCAAATCATGCCCCGAAATTAGCTTTTTAACGCATCTTGGAAGTGTTTACTCTACGAGTTTTATTCATTATTATTATGGATCTCCACCAAGTAAAAGCCAGTTCTATTCAACACTTAATTATAAACGCGTTATTATAGATCTTCCAGCGTTAGTGGTTGTACAAATATAAAAATGATGAGACATATAGTGTTAGAATAACACGAAATTTCTTCTTGGATATAAAAAAACAATTTAGCTCTAAACATAAAAAAATGTGACTTCCACATTTAAGAAAACGACGAGAAATTGCATTTTTCTACCAAAAAAACAATTCAATAGAAAAAAAAATAACTTAGGCAGTCACTCCAAATATTCCACCCCTAAATCTACATTAATCGAAACATAAGCAATCTACACAAGCACTCCCCGGCAAAGCAACTTATAAAAAAACTGCACTACGAAACATGCACGCGCAATTTTAACCCTTCAAGCATCAAAGAAGTGTCTACACACACCATCTCTACGTGAGAACGGGGTTGTTTCACCTTGATGTACGGGCGCGTCGTGTCCGTAAGGCCCTGATGGTGCGGGCGCAAAACCAGGTTGCGGTGCTCCAGGATATGAAGGTTCCTGTCCTGGGTATCCTGATTGTGGATAAGGATATCCTCCTTGGGGTGGAGCTCCTGGGTAACCAGATTGAGGCGGATATCCGGATTGAGGAGGATATCCGGGTTGGGCCGGCGCGTTCGGATATGGTGGGTACTGCTGTGGTGGATAACCACCTTTCGAAAATGTTTGTTTTTTAGTTTTATTTATTGTTAACGAGTTTGAGGATTTAAGGCTAGTTAGTACGCACTGGTAGAACGGGTTTTGTGAGTTTCAAGACCAGGGAGTAGCAATTGTTTATAGCAGTGGTTCCCAAATGGAATCCTAGGACCATCAAGGCGGTCTTATTCCTTGGGAGTCCGCGACAATCGCCAAAATTAAAAAAAAAAAAAACAACTATTAGCACTTGGACACTGGCAATGTCGGTAGAAAAGGTCTAGGATTTAGCAAGTAAAAGTGTTTGAATTAATGTACAGTAGAGCATCGATTATCCGAACTAATGTTGTCGAGGGAGGTGTGTCGGATCATCAAAATTCACTAAAAATGAAAAAAAGGAACGTATAAAATAATAAACTACGCTTTTGCAAAAAGAAACAAAGACTGACCCGGTCCTCCCGAAATTGCGCTTTAAAAAATACTCTGTAAAATTAAGTGCTAATGATGTTCAGCCAGAGCCCACATTTCTAATGATTTAATTTTTCCCATGAAATCAGTTCGGATAATCGACGTTCTACTGTAATATCAACAATTATCAACGTTGAAATTTACAGTGCCAAATTTCCAGGTTTGTAGGTTTACTGTAAATGGAGGAAAGGAGATCCACAGATAATAAAGAATCACTTAAGGACCCTTGACTGGTAGATAATTGGGAACCACTGGTCTATACAAATATAAGTAGACAATCAGGTGGTTTAGAGATCCGTTTTTTTTTTCAAAAAAATAGAAAATTGGTGTTTCATCCAAAATAGGAGACTGGGAACAATCACTATAGACTGTCAGCCAACATTAGATAGGCTGGATGCTTGTGATACCATAGACATGCTTCATGTGACAGTCATGAACGAGGCTAGGACGTGTATAGCAATAATAACTGGGGTCTACAACACTTTAACTCAGTTGTTTCTAGTCATAACAGAGGCAAGGTTATTCCAATATTGTTTCAGGACATACTATAGCTACAAACTTGTCCAATAATATATAAAAAAGGAAAAATTGTGAGGTAAAGTTTACAAGTGCGTACTAGACTTAAGATGCATCGATACACAAAGTAGTATTAGCTCGACATGTCAACTATGCTAGAATAGAAACTAACTTATCAAGAAAGGATAGGAAATGGGCTGAAGTTTGTAGCATCGAGCTGTTCCACGAAGCTCAAGATGTAACCCTGGCATTGCAATGTATACCAACTTTGCTAGAGCCAAATGGGTGGAATGTGATGTTCAAAATTAGTTCTATATTTCATGAGAGGGGTCTAACAAGCCTCGAAGGCTAGTTGCGGAATAGTGACAAATTGGAGTCAATCGAGAAATTGGGGGGTTAATGTTCTTCTGTGATCAAGAATGTATCGATGCATCTACCTCAAACTAACATATCTCGATTTCATTTTCTTAATAAGTATTTAATGTAATTGGGACTTACCTGGTGGTGGGTATCCTGGGTTATTCCAATTACTCATATTTCACGATCGGCTACAAGAAAGGCACAGCTTTATATATCTCTTTTTACTGCATGCAGTGTATCTACGTTCGCTATTTGATATTCAAATTTTTTACAAAAACGAAGCGTTAAGCTCAGTGTTTCACCATCACCATTTATTATTGTGCGACGATTTGCCTACTTTCAACGAGAAAAGCTAAATTTCCGCACATGATTCCAAGTAAACATGGAAAAGTCAATAAAACTTACCGATTCGAAATGACGAATTCTAGGTTTATCAGGCTTTAATTGTAACGTTTACTGGATGATATCGCCACACTGCACCTATATTAATGAAGAAATTCCTTCAAATTGTACTTAAGAAACACGTATTTCCCCGTATGTGAAAAAATCAGCGCTATTTAGAGATGATTCAGAGATTACCCCAGGATCGCACTAAAGCGCATGATCAGAAAATAACCGGAACTAGGACACCTCTAGCGATGAAAGTTGTAGATTGCTATGCTCCTAACGGTTGTGCAATTAACTATGTGAAAAGCTTAAAGTGGTATTCACAACAAACAGATGCTGTCAAAATGTTCTCGATTCTATTCCTGTCTGTATTGCTTGGGCAATATATATTAAATAAAAGAAAGTGCAGAAACTATGGGAAATAAGGTACAAATACCTTTGAAAAATGCGAAAATGGCAGGTGATATTGACGTATGTATATTTTTGTGGTGCGTAGGTTGGTAGACAGATCGGAGTTGTCAGCCTTCAAGTTGGCAACGCCAGGAAAAAGAAAGGTGACGCTGACGCGAACGAATGATTTGCTTGGGGAACGTGTGGTATAGAAAATAAACGTTTTGGTTATCGTACAAATAATCTTCCTAGCAACAGTAAAAGAGCGTCTACTTACACATAAACAAACCACACACTTATTTAATCATATATTTTCTACATCTACAGATGCAAGCAACCGACCATAATCCTAATCACTCGCAATCTTTTCTCCTCCAAAACTCCAAAACTCAACGTACTTCTGTTTCGCCTCCTTTGTACCTACATTCACATTGTAGCTAATTTCAAGCCAGGCGACTAGCGGCAAATTTAAATTCCAGCCTTAGTATAAGAATAGGAAGTACAGCAGCCACCATACTTATCTACAAACACTTTATCTCAAATTAGGAGGAGTGACAACGTAAGTCTGAATTACATTATTTAATTATAAACAAAACTGTGGCGGGAATATTTGTTACTATGACATCACTAATTTTCAAACAAATTATCTTTAGACATCTTCGTTTTCACGTTTTATAGATTTTGCTTTAACCACATTCCCTATTTCGACCAAAATTTCATGAAACGTGCCTCTTTTTGCAATTCAAAATAACGTATGGAAATAATTTTATTGGTTATGTTCATGATTAATAATCACTAGAGTTTGTTATAAAGGTGGATGTCATGTTATCATTAAATAATTTAAATCAGACTGGCCCTATCACTCTACGAATTTTATTATTCAATGATAAGTTGTCATTGATAAGTTATCATTAAATAATAACATCGGAGGAGTGACAGCGTCAAGCCGTTTCACACTACTTAATGATAACATGATAACATGTCATCCACGTTTTTAATAGACTCTAATAATCACTGATGCCAGGTGCAATTTTGGTTGCATATATGATTTCGTTACGTTCCTTGCAAACAGATTTGAAAACTTAATGGAAGACGTAATTATTGTTTTTATGCTATCATCATTTTCCCATACATTTCTTATACTGTTTATTAATATTTCCTCCGTGGGATTTTCTCTTTCGTATACCTTACTTTTAAGCCGATTCTATACCTTGCGGTGGGGTTGAGATCTGGTGAATTTCCGGGAAACGTAAAAGAGGTACACATACTATACGGTCCTCTTTGAAGAAACTTTTTAATGTTTTGTGTCAAATTTCATGCGGTATTATCCTGCATAAATATGCGTCTCGTAGGTATGCGGCGTCCTGGTTCATAGTGTGGCACTAACGCGATTTTTAGGACATTTGTGTATTGCTATTTGCACATTATGCCTTTAACAAAATATGAAGGACCAGATGTCGGTCTCCAAATTATTTTTTGCGGCGGGTATTTTACAGTCCGAAAACTTTGTGAGACGCTCGCCACGCCGTTTACGAACAATTTGCCCTCAGTGCTCTAACGCACAAACCGAACTTATGCCACCAAAGAAGACCTCTTAAATGAAGCCAACATTAATTTAATAAAAATCGTTCTAGTGAGTTATGTGCCTTTTTCAATCGACGTCTGTAAAATGATATTCGCTTTCAAAATTAAGACAAGCAGTTAAACGGGGCTTCTTAACAGATCTCCGAAAAATTTTCAATCGAAACGTCCATGTCTTTTTCTTCTAAAGTATTTTTAATTGTTTTTATTGTAGTAAACGCATGACTTACAGCCTGGGGAACAATTTCATGGTCAGATCTCGGACCGGTTTTTTTCTTACGACCACAGTTTCCCCACCTTTGGGTAGAGATGCTAGCTCCTTCACTTACTTTTTCCCCTAAACGAGAAACAGAACTGGGGGCTACTTCCTATCATTTTCCAATTTTCCGTTGTGAATGTTTGTCTCTAAAAGGGCTTGTACAGCAGCTCTTTGTTCTTTGCTTAAACCTTTACTGGACATTTCCTATTAAGGAACCGAAATACTTAAAAAATTTGTTAAAGCTAAATAATTACATCAAGGAAAAAAAAAGAGAAATTAAATAATAATTTTATATTCAAGAAGGCGAAGTACTAGCACAAAACAATAAACAATAGTGCCCAACTTGGCTTTTATCCTACTACATTGAATTTTTTAAATAAATATCGATGGGTTCTGTACACCACCGCAATCTTGCTGAATGTTGCATATCTAAGAAAGATGAATAATATCTTTCTAACTAATATTTTCGACGTAAATTTATTTTGTTGGTATAATAATATAATCCCTTAAAAATTGGTCGTATACAAAATGTTAAATATTGTCACATTAAGCTGGAATTCCCACATAAAAGGTTGATTAAGAAGGTTTAATAAAAAAAGTGGATGAGGTGTTATCATTAAATAGTGTAAACCGTACTTACGTCCTTGCTTCTCCGAATTTTATTGTCGCGACTTGCACATAAGTGGAGACAAAGACTGGTTTACGTTACTTAATGAGAACACGTCATTCACTCTTTTATCAAACCTTATTGGTTAATGAGTGTTTCCAAATAATTTGACCCGGAACTGTATATATTTAAATTCCATATCGTGCAAGTATTCTATTTTTTTATTCACCTGTTGCTAGAGATTTCTTTTTAAATTAAAAACGACACATTGTAATAAATTTAACTAGGAGAATTTTGAGATTGTGGCCCTATCTTTTTACCTCCTTTTAAACTTAACTTGTACCTCTAAAGTCCGTCTTTTAAGGTATTAAAAAGCAATTAAGTCCTTTTTAGTTAAAACCTATATTACAAGGAGGCGAAAAGACCGGCCGTATAACTAATTATCATCTAATAGTTAACTTTTTAAACCACATTTAAGTCACGCATGCCTACAACGATAAAGAAAGCATTCAATTTCAGCGCTTAGTGGGTGCTGCATTAACTTAAATCTTTGCTTGGTAACGATTTCTTGTCCCTTATTATTTCTACAGACCGGTTTTAAAGGTAAGTTTATAATTTTTTGTTTACAATGAATATAACGGCTAGAATTAACTTTTGTGTAAATATTTCTGTAAAATTGATACTTTCCGTTTGTTTTTAATTGAAGAAATGAATTGAACTGCATTCTAGAGGGAATCGAGGTGTGTGTGCATGATGAGAGGAAATACAATCTCAGTGTTCCGAATGTAACGCGTTTCGTTAAAATCTCTTGTAAGGTATTGTTCTAAAAACAAGTATTATATAAAAGAATACTTTTTCTCTCTCTGGTTTAATAATATGGACGACTGTTCATCTATGAAAATGGGAAAATTCATTTGTACCACCTCTTCGTTGATTTCTATGTATAATAATTACTGCAATTGTGGCGTGTAAACTCCACTTCTCAGATGTTTAGTGCCAACGACATGCTGTGCTGTATAAATAGATTCATCTGTATATGAAATCACACACGCATCTATTATTTATGTCCCCGGATTGCTTTCACTATAGATATAATTAATCAAAAATTTTTGGATTTCATGTTTTGGAATGCGGCCCTGCTTAGTCTAAAAGGATTTGAAGCACATTTTTACTTTTCAGAAATCAAGGCCGTCATGACAATTGAAAAAAAAATTCTGTTGAAATATATACTGCCATTTCGATCAATAGTACGGCAAAATATTATCGATAAGAGTTGTTCAAAATATGAAATTATGATACAAAATTTCACAAATATCGGATTACTTTTACTAAATCAGTATTTGTATTGTACTCTTGTACTGCATAAGTTGTCAAAAAAAAAAGTATTTTATTCAAACCAAAAAAAAAGAGATACATAACAATAACTCAATTTGAATTTCTCCACGATCAGCACAATCGATTTGACACAACTTTTGTAAGATTTAACTTTAGTCTTAGGTAAGAACAATTCAATGTATGTTTTGTTTTATTAATGTTTTCTGTTGGAGTACAGGGCCATTTCGATTAATAATACGTCAAAATATTATTGAGAAAAGTTGTTCAAAATATGAGATTATGACTCTATGCAAGATATCACAAACATTGGATCACTTTGACTAAATCAGTAATTCCTTCGTATTCTTGCATTGTAACTGCAGGAAAACAAGTGTTCACCTACATTCTTAGTACAAGTTTAATAAAATTATAATACAAAATTTACTTGGTGGTGGACACAAAGACAAAACTTTTGTTACAACAGGTGTTTAATGTGACCTCCATCTTCGTTAATGCAGAGGTCAATTCGGCGTAAAAAATTGAAATGCACCCTTCTTAAAACATCGTAGTTATCTCCTAGTGCGTTTACAGCATTTTGAATTCTGTCCCACAGTTGTTTGGAATTATTAATTTGAACTTGGTACACTTGTGGTTTTAACGCTCCCCAGATGAAGAAGTTTCAAGGATTTAAATCTGGAGACCGCGGAGGCCATTGAATGGGTGCTTCTTATCCCCTACCAATCCATCTACCAGCAAATTGTTCATTAAGATATTCTCTTATGACACGTGCAAAATGAGGTGGTGCACCGTCGTGCATGAAGAACATATTTCGACGCAAATTAAGGGACAAGTCTTCTGGCAAAATTTCTTGAAGGAAAGGAATGTAAATAGCGCCATTTAAACAATCAGGCAATCGGAACGGCCCAACCAAAAAATTGTCAATAATTCCGACCCAGACATTAATTTTAAATTCTCATTGATATCTACCTTTAATAGCATGTGCATTTTCATCTGCCTAAATATGCTCATTGTGTAGGTTCGTCATGCCACGACGTGTAAAACAAGACTCATCAGTAAACACGATATTAGTGTGGAATCCGTCGACTACTCAGCGCTCCCGAACAATTTGTGAAGAATTTAAACGTGAACTCTGATCAAGTGGTAATAACTCTTGGATTAGTTGGATGTAGAATGGACGAATTAATTGATTGCTAAGAATCTGTCTTACAGTGCTTTTTGAAATCCCAGTCTATCGTTGCAATGTTCTGGTACTAGTCTCAGGATTGTTATCAATCATTTGAAGAACAGTTTCTTCCGCAATGAGTGTTTGGGCTTGTCGAGATCTTCCAGCGTTCATTCTGACTGGCTTCAACATTCCTGTTTCTCGAAAACGTCTTTCAATTCGGGCAAAAGTTTTGTGATTTGGAATTGTCCGATTTGGACACCTCTCTTCATACACGCCCGACACTTTCGCGGCAGTTACCTTGACAGTATCTAAGAACTAATAGCACGTCTGTCTGCTCATTAAAAGGGAAATGCATATTTGATAGCTGCCAAAGTAATTGCAACAACAACAGAAATAGCAATTAAAGCAATAACGGTGATCGCGATAAAAAACAATATAAAAGCAACTGAAAGTGAACAAATGATTGAAATTATGTACTGTCAACAATAAACTGGGACGAGTATGAATTTGTTTCCTCTCAAAATCATGACTTATGTCTTTGTGTCCACCCCCAAGTAAATTTTGTATTATAATTTTATTAGACCTGTACTAAGAATGTAGGTGATCAGTATTTGAGAAAATATTTTTTCCTTCGAAACTATGCGAAATACGGAGTTTTTATAAGTCAAAAAATGAAGATGATGAATAAGCCTTCCCGCTGAAAAAGGCTTAGAACCGTATTACCACCCCTACGAAATAATTTAAAAACATTATCAGGGGGCGAGGGTGGTTTTAACCCTTCTACAATTTCCTTTCGGTTTCTTTGATTACTGAAAGTAGGGTAATCCTCTAAAATGTACTTTTCCCAAATTTCATTAAATTTGTTTCGCGTATTTCTAAACAGCGTACAAAAACGTTATTTTTTAAGTAAACTTTGAACTCTTCCCACCGACAAACGATACATTTTGGTATATATATAAATTGCGTCCATTCGACTTATTTTGACATCTACAATACGTAGTAGCTCTATGTCCCAGCAATTTTGGGACACGCTGTAAATTGAATACAATGTTTTTGAATCAGCACTTTCACGAAAGGTGGCATGGACGATATGGTCCTATAAATTGGCCACTGAAATCGTCCGATTTGAGCCCTTTAGATTTTTATTGATAGCATTATTTGAAACAAAAGGTTTATTCATGTGATCTTCATGATAACCATCAATTATTAAAACAAAAAATTAAAGATGATATAGATGAAATTAACGCAACGACCTCACCAAACGTATTTCAGGAGTTTCGAGTTAAGATGGAAAAATGTGCCGATCGTGGAGGAATTCAAATTGAGTAATTGTTATGTATTTTATTTATTTATTTATTTTTTGAATAAAATACTTTATTAGAAACTGACATTAATTTTTTTTTGACAAGTTATACAGTTAGTTTTTCTGTAGTTACAATGCAAGAATACAAAACAAATACTGATTTAGTCAAAGTAATCCGATATGTATGAAATTTTGCATAGAGTCATAATTTCATATTCTGAACAACTTTTTTCATAACATTTTGCAGTATTATCGACCGAAATGGCACTTTACTTTGACAGAAAGTGATTTTTTTCTCAATTGTCATAACAGCCTTGATTTCTTAAAAGTAAAAATGTGATTGAAATTCTTCACAGACCAATCGGTACCCCAAAACATTATATTATATATAATTTTTGGTCAATTATATCTATAGTGAAGTCAATCCGGGGACACATTATATAGTTCAAATCGAAGTGAAAGTAGAAAATGAAATTTTTTTCATCTCTAATGCAACACTTATATATTAGTTGAAAGTCCATGCGAATACATTATGTGTGTTATCCGACCCCAAAAGTAGAAATCCATGATTGTACCTTGTTTCAGAAATAGAGAGACGAATTTCTGAACGGACCCCAAACCCAAATTACACACTATAAAATCCGGAATAAAATTTACGCGGCAAATTAAAGCGATACTTCGAAGGAGGCAGAGAAAACAGAAAAATATAATAAACACTACAATGACTAGTGGTAATAAACAAATGTCAATACATTTGATAGAATTACGAACACGATACGATTATAGCAGGATTGGTGCAGTGTAATTTGGTGCTGCTTTTGATCAATCAGAATTTCCTATAAAAGTGGTGTGTTCAGAAATTCGTATCTCTATTTTTGAAACAAGGTAATCTTGGCGGCTATAAAATATCAAGGTGGATATAGTGCTTTAGAATTTTTATTTTTTTCAGTTTTGCAAACAACTTTCGTTAACATGTTGACTGTCACGGCAAAAAATTACAATTTGATTTAATCACATTATATTATTAAAAATTCCATTTGTAGTACATAGGTATCATCAAAAAGCAACAATAATGTGTTCTTTAGGAGAAAAAGGTCCTGAATTAATTTTTCCATTATATTTTTTGTTCGTTTTTTAATAAATGTTCTGTTCACCCAATTCAACATTGACTTTTTCCAGAAGCCATTTATCGATACTAGCACTGATATATTACGGTTTTGATCGTAGCTGCACAAAAATGGCTAGTTTAGTGAGTACGAGATAACTCGTAGTTGGCGTCCTACAAGGGAACGCAATCTACGAGTTATCTCGTTGTTGGCAGTCAACGTGTTAATTGTGTTTTGTCGATTTTACTATAGTAAATGCACTGTACTACAGTTTATAATTTCTTTTTTTCTTTTAGTTTCTGACAGACTTGATATTTTGTAATATAAAATATGAAATTAGCTTCAATCCAAGCAGGGCTGAAACGCACGAGATGAGATTTTGACTAAAAAATTCAAAGAATGTTTAATCTATTCGTGCGTCCATTCGAGGACACTGTACATTATATAGGTTGTGAAAAAGCAAACTTAGAAGGCCATAATTTCTGAAAAAACGAAAATGTAATCCACCGTGTAACAGTTTAGATCACACTGAACCATCCAAACCAAGTAATTTTCCGATTTACATATTCGGGCCGCTAATTACGTTGAATATATCGGTTCGGACGTGGAACGCATAGATTTCGACAAGACGCCATTCGAAGTTAGGGAAAAAGGCCTAAAATAGACCGAATATAGGGGTGAATATAGGGCGAAACAGGGCATACTTCAAGCGCTCGTAACGGCTAAACTATTAATAATGGTGTAAGAGAGAATGTCGTAAGTAGAAAAAATCCACTGTTAGGGTGAAATTTAGTGTTTTTTTGCGATTTTTTTGCAGTTTTTTGCAAATTTCTCGGTAACTGTTGGAGTAAAGTAAAAAAATCGTACGGCGTTGAATTCGCCTCGTCAAGACGCATCGATTGGTGTAGGATTGAACGTCCTAAGTCCGGTATTAGTGAAAAAGAGATATGTCATTTTAGCACTCTTTTTGCGGTTTTTTGCATTTTCTCGGCAACCGTTTGAAATAATCTAAAGAAATTATATACCGTTGAAATCAGCGCGTCAAGACGCGTCGATTGGTATGTGAATGAACGCACTAGGACGAAGGAAACTCGTCCATAAGTCCAAAGTCGTCCATATCTCCGTAACGATTGGAGCTAGAGCGTTTATAATGCCATATTTTGAATCTACTCGTCGACACCTATCCGATAGCCCTATTTCGAACGCAATCGGGCGAAGTTTTCTTTGGCTCGAGAACGGTAAGAGATAGAGCGTCGGGGGTGGAAGATTTGGAATCTAGGGGTCAAAATTAGTGGAATAGGCATATTTTGGATGCGATTGGACGCAAAAAATTTCTTGTCCAAACGAATTTAACCTCAAAGCATAGAATTTTTCTCAGTTCTTGTCTGTGATCAAAAGACAAGATTGATTTTATGTACAAATACAACCTAAATTAAACAAAATTGAAAACTAAACAAATACTTTTTGTTACCAATAGAAAAATAGTTCCAAAAGCATGGAGAGAGTTATAATTACAAAGAAAAGGTAGAAATATAAATAAAATTTACATAACTATCACAAAAATATTCTCACTGAAGCTTATTTGGCAACTTTCAAGGAAAGTTGTGTGAAGGTTGTAGGCTTTCCTTGAAAGTTGCCGAATAAGGGCCAGTGAGGATATTTTTGTGAGAGTTATGTAAATTTGATTTATATTTCTACTTTTTCTTTGTTATTGTTACCAGTTTCAAAGAATTCAAGATGAAATGTTTAGAAAACTGTTAAGTTTGATAACACAAAGAAAGCTTTGTTAACTTTTGGAACATTTTACTACGAAGAATGTTTAGAGAGTTCTAAGAATTTGGCTATACTCTTTTATTTCATCAATTTTCATTAAAATTATAATGTAGTTTTTCGATGTAATCTCTATATCATTGAATACACTTGTCCCAACGGAAAACTAATTTCTTGAAACCATCCTCAAAGACCTTTTTCGGAGTCTCTGCAATCCACCTATTTATGGCAAGTTTTGAAACATTGAACACATTGACTACCCAACTAATTTTGAAATGTTTAGGAAACGGTCAGCTTTGATAGGAGGAAAGCTTTGTTAAATTTGGACATTTTAGACTATGAATTTTTTTTTCAAAATACGTTTATTTAAAAATGTTCTAAATGCACAGTTGCACACCGATGTAGCACTAGAAAATAATTATAAAATTATTAGCTATTTAATAAATATTTGGCGTTGATATTGATAATTTCATATTTGTAAATGACAAAATAAACTGGAAAAAGAACCTAGAAACACGATCAATCTAAATCGTACTGTCTGATAGTTTACTTTGAATGACGTATGTCAGCTGCAGAAGCAAACATTTTTATTTCAGCGTCTGGTAAGCAGTAGAATAATTTTCCCGCTCGAAGTTTAGTGAATTTAGGTAAGATGATTAATTTTTAATTAGTCCCCCTTTTATTTAAATTATGTTCATGAAATTTAAATCTATTCGTATGCAAACATAATAAGGTGTATCCTGCTTATCTTTAATCGACAACATCCAACATTGACAATGGCAAGTCTGCACTTACACATATTAAGATCAGAATACAGTGTCTACTCTTCATGCGTACTGCATAATAATTCGACTTATGTAATGTATATATTGCACCAATCACAAATTTTGAAGGGCATCATTTAGGTATTACTGTTGTTTAGCGCCGTCGTTTTTTGCGTCTTTTAAGTCTTCAAAATGGCATCACTTTTTCAGCCGAGTGAATGGTCTTTGTCTCCTTGGGAACCGATTCACCGCGAGTAATCCACTATTTTGATTGCATTTTTGTTTCTGGTGCGTAGTGATGAATCCAGGCCTCATCCATGCTCGCGAATTGTCTCTTGAATTTCGTTGGATTCCTCGTAAACACTTCAAAACAATCTGTCGAGGTTCGAGCTCAAATGCGGTTTTGCTGCGAATTGAGCAAATGCGGCACCCATCTTCAGAAAGCTTTTCTAAAGTCAATTGATTTTGTAAAATACGAACTACTCGTTCATAAAAGATGCCCACGGCTTCCTCAATTTCACGCACTTTTATTCGGCGATCTGCTGTCATTATTTCCACAATTTCTGGCGTGGTAACCGTTTTAGGACGTCCTAAACTTGGTTCGTCACATGTACGCGTGCGACCACGTTTAAATTCCGAAACCCCAGAAACTCGTGGTGGAAAATGAAGGTGAAGAATCCTCAAGAACGGCGTCTTACTTACAGAAATAAATGGAAAATAACTGGAAATTTATACTACCTGAATTGCTTTAAGAGATTACGTAACTTCGTCAAACTTCAGATTAAAGACTCATATTCTAGGTACTTAATCGACATTCAGAATAAGATTAAATCCCATCCTTCTGAGATTTGGAAATACATCCAAGCTAGACGTGGCACGACTAGAATTCCTGGTATCGTAAAAGATGACAACAACGAATTTAGTACACCGCAAGATATCGTTGATTCTTTTGCTCATGTGTTCTCTAGTGCTTTTGCTCCTTGCACCAAAAGTGAAGTACCTTACGTACATTCTAACAATTTACCATTATGTATACCTTCTATTACTGAACAGGAAGTTTTACAAGCTTTATCCTCGCTTGCAAATAAACAAACAGTCGGAGATGACGGTATCCCTGCCCTACTGATCAGAGATTGTCGGTATGTCCTTGCAAAACCTTTGATGACCATATTTAACATGGCACTAAGTTCTGGTGAATTTTCCAGTGTTTGGAAAAGAGCTCGAATCGTACCTGTACCTAAAAAGGTGATTCCTCAAATGTGTCAAATTATAGGCCAATATCTGTAATTTCTAATTTTGCTAAAGTCTTTGAATACATAATTTATGATCGTATATATTATAATGTAAAATCCTACATCTCTCCATATCAACATGGTTTTGTCTCAAGGAGATCCACTATTACGAACTTAGCCACGATTACTCAGTATCCTTGTGAGATCGTCGATTGTGGGGGCCAAGTTGACGTAATATACACAGACTTTTCTCGAGCGTTCGACAGCATAGACCATTCCATATTATTAAAAAGTTGAGCTCCTTTGGGTTATCACCTAGCTTAACGAATCTTATCAAATCATATTTAGATCATCGTATTAACTACGTATTCTTTAATGGATATCGCTCTTACGAATTTATATCGACCTCCGGCGTTCCTCAAAGATCAAATTTGGGACCCTTATTTTTTATTATGTTTATTAATGACCTTCTTCAATCGTTGACTTGTCCAGCCTTAGCTTATGCAGATGACCTTAAGATATATAACTCTATCAATAGTGATACCGACGTAGTTCTTCTGCAGGTAAATATTTCCCTTGTTGCAGACTGGTGTAAACTTAACAAACTGAAATTGAATTTAAATAAATGCAGCACGATCACATTCTCAAAGAAACTATTGCCTCGAAATGTGAACTATTATATTCATAATCACGAACTTACAAGGGTAAGAATTATTAGAGATATTGGTGTCACATTCGATGAGCACCTAAGCTTCAAAGTGCATATTCATGAAATATGTTCATCGGCCTGTAAATTGCTGGGGTTTATTTGTAGAACGTCGAAACATTTTAATGACAATAACATCATAAAGTCCTTATACTACGCATTTGTGATTAGTAAGTTGGAGTATGCGAATCTAGTATGGAACCCTTTTTACTTATGTCACTCCATTTGGCTGGAAAAAATACATCGTAAGTTTTTGAAATACCTCTCCTTCAAATCTGATGGTCTTTATCCTGGGCGTGGTATTCCACGAGAGGAACTTCTCCGGCGCCATACTATGAAGTCCCTAGCTGAAAAAGACAGATCCACTGCGCCAAGCTTTTATGTAGTTTGTTAAATTTTAAAGTGGACTGCGAGTTTCTACTTTCGCGAATAAAACTGAATGTTCCACGTTTTACCACTTTCTATACACCGACAGCACGAACTAACACACTGCTAAGATCTCCAATTCATAGTCTAATAAGATGTGTGGATAAACATTTTGAAGACATATTTAATGCTTAAAAAATAAGTTAATATAATTTTTTTTTCTCTTACGATTTTTTACTAATTTTGTATTTTTCTATATAGGTATATGTCCATATATATAATTTGCTGAATTATCTACGATTGTAATTTATTGAATTTTGTCCTGTAAGTGGGATTACGTGTTGGGCAAATAAAGCATATTATTATTATTATTATTATTATTAAATAACGAAGATTATCATAATAATAAAGCCAGAAATTTAATCATCGTTGAATTATGGTGTTTCCTGAAAACGTTAACAATGCAATACTACATAAAGTTATTATGTAATGTTAAAAAATTAAATTGGCATTTAATCCCTGTAAAAAATCAACGATTAATTAGTTGCTAAATCATTTTCAATCTAAACAACTCGATCAATATTTACGTTGTCGATAATTTTTTTATGTAAGCTATAAACGGTGTCATATTACCCAACTGATAAACAACTTGAACTTGGATGATCTCTGTTGCCCATTTACAAACACTTACATATATGATACATACATTATGTTATAAGTTAAACTGATTATGAGTCAAACACTTAAGATAAATAAAAGGGTATCTATAATGTTATGGGGATTATGTTTGATCAAGATTGTTGCTACTACTTGCATCCATAGTGATGTATATATTTACAATTTATACCTATTTACTTTGTAATTTGGTATGTAACTGATAAAAGTCGTTAAACCAATATGTGACTATGCATACGTATAAAATGCTAAAAACAGAGTTTTATGTTTATCAATTGCAAGAGGATCAAATAAAATCACATTTGGATCGAAATAATTTTATTGCTCTATTTATGGTGCTTAGTTGATTTCAAAAATGTAAATATTTCAATTTGAGAAGGTCATTATTTGCTAAATAATCCCTTGAAAACAAAAAGAAATTGCAGATAATCGTATAATAATTTATTTACTATAATTTATTAAAACACCAACAAAATGTGGACGTTCTCGTTGGGAGATGAATTGAAGTAAAGCTTTATCACGTTACATCCCCTTTTGTTCCATAGCATTGCACAATCGCTTAGGAAGTGGCTTGATTAACATATGTAATTGTTCAATTGAAATCCAGCCCATCGAAGTAAGAGGACAGTCAATCTGTGAATTTAGCAATTACATAATTTAACAACAATTGACTAACATTCGGCAACGGTCGAGAACGAAAAATTTAAATGTTATAAGCGCATGGTACCGTGTTACATAGCCCTGCGAAATTTGAGGTTTAGTTAGTTACAGAAATGAAAGGGGGCGAATCTTGCAGTTTTTCTTTTGGGTTGAAAACGAATCCGACCGCAGAAATTATCTAGCATCGTTGGAGTAACTTTAGGTTAAATGGTCGAATAGATAGTCTATTTTTGGGTCAAATTTATGAAATTATTGTGGAAGAACGGATCTTTTTCTTATATTTCCGAAAACGGCATCGTATTGTACTGGTCTTCAAGTTTACAATCCATTTTCGATTGCTGCTGTACGATTTCTTTTAGCTGAGATATGCCAGTTTGAATTTATAGTACCGGTCGTGCGTATTAAGGATCTAATGAACCATTGCCATCAATGGATTTTAAAGCTGAAGACTAGTTACTATACGATGCCATTTTCGAAAATATGAAAAGATATTCTTTTACCATAACCTACGTGAACGACAACTCCTGTGTTCATATGGTCATTGGCCCTCCTTTCAGTGAAGATTCTCGTCCAACAGATTTCTTTGTCATCAGCTGAGGTAACGTCCAGGGTCCCCGACGGCCATCAACTTTCCAACTAAAAAAAATACTGCTTTGTAAATAGAGTTCTTAAAAGATCTTTTATTCCCTATTTGGTATACTATAAACTAAATCTTTGCTCTTCATCCCCAAAACAGCGCGATTGCAGCACTTTTCCAAGAAGACAAAAGGGTTTGAAAGCTATCACTTTGACAAGTCGAAACTCCCACGCAACATCAATAACAAATGTAAGAACTTACCGCGTAGCTGATGCAGACTCTGAGTCGTTCCCTAGTGACAGCAAAACTAGGAATAGAAAAGTCAAATGAGCAATAGAGGAAATAATATACAAGAAAATCAAGAGACCATATCAAAGAACTGCAAGGGGGAAAATGTGACGGAAATACAGAAAAGAGCTACCTTAGAAATTTGACAAATGGGAATTAAAGATTACAATCCGGAAGCAATGGAGGACGAAATACTGAACGGCATAAAGACGACAATAGGGAAAATAGAAGACAGGTGGATTAACGGAAACCCCAGACAAGACAGAAAAGAATAGATTGACAGCATATGCAAAGAAAAACTAACAATTACGACTGAAATATTGACAATCAGGAGGATGTGAGGAAAACTTTTAAAAATTTTGCAGAGATAAAAAGCAATAATGACAAACGGAAAAAGTTGAGGAAACAGACTTCAATTATAGAAGAAGAAATATCTACACAGAAATAACAGAAATAAAAGATGTATATATTAAAGATGCAGATTACAACCTCATCGAAGGTAACGAAGAATTACTCCAAATATGTAAACAATACTTTGAAAATCTACTTCTCTTCTTCTTCTCGTAAATCCTTATGCCTCTAAGCGTTGGATAGAAAATCTATTAAACGAAAATATATTAAAAAAGGAGGCAAACAGAGAAAGGGGAACAAATGGATGAAAGTATCTGTACGTAGAGGCAGAAACAGCGAAAAAGAAGAAATAACCGAAGTGATAGAAAGCCTGAAAATAGTGAAAGTTCTGGAAGAAACCAAATAGCAACGGGAGATATAAAATCCGTGGGGAAAACACAATGTAACCAAATAACATACGCTCCATGCTATGCCCTTCCTTTCTGTCATATACAGGGTGTAACTGTGTAAATGGTTAAAAAGTTGTCCAAAGATAGATAATTGAAATATATTCAATATTTGCTTAATAAACGTAGGGTCCCAAACGTACCGTTCGCAAGATATTTATAATTACAGTTTGAGTTCGGCCCTGTTATACAATTATAGCGAGTTTCCAATACGACTAACGATCGAATCATTGTTATAGTAAGCATAAATAATTTATGAATAAGCGGTCTACTTCAAATTTTCGAATTTTTCACACTGCTTGCATAGTACATACAGCCTGTCCCAGAATTGCTGGCACATAGAGCTACCACATATTGTAGAGGTCAAAATAAGTCGAATGGACGCAATCTATATATACACCAAAATGTATCGTTTGTCCGTGAGAAGAGTTCAAAGTTTGATTAAAAAATCACGTTTTTGTACGCTGTTCAGAAATGCGCTGAACAAATTCAATGAAATTTGGGAAAAGTACATTTTAGAGGATTACCCTACTTTCAGTAATCAAAGAAACCGAAAGGAAATTGTAGAAGGGTTAAAACCCCCTCACCCTCTGATAATGTTCTTAAATTATTTCTTAGGGGTGGTAGTACCGTTCTAAGCCTTCTTTTAGCGGGAAGGCTTATTCATCATCTTCATTTTTTGACTCTTATAAAAACTCCGTATTTCGCATACTTTCGAAGGAAAAAATATTTTCTCAAATACTGATCACCTACATTCTTAGTACAAGTTTAATAAAATTATAATACAAAATTTACTTGGCGGTGGACACAAAGACAAAACTTTTGTTACAACAGGTGTTCAATGTGACCTCCATCTTCGTTAATGGAGAGGTCAATTCGGCGTAAAAAATTGAAATGCACCTTTCTTAAAACATCGTCGATATCTCCTAGTGCGTTGACAGCATTTTGAATTCTGTCCCACAATTGTTCGGAATTATTAATTTGAACTTGGTACACTTGTGTTTTTAACGCTCCCCGGATGAAGAAGTCGTAAGGATTTAAATCTGGAGACCGCGGAGGCCATTGAATGGGTGCTTCTTGTCCCCTACCAATCCATCTACCAGCAAATTGTTCATTAAGATATTCTCTTACGGCACGTGCAAAATGCACGTGCTCCGTCGTGAATGAAGAACATGTTTCGACACAAATTAAGGGACAAGTCTTCTGGCAAAATTTCTTGAAGAAAACGAATGTAATTAGCGCCATTTAAACAATCAGGCAATCGGAACGGCCCAACCAAAAAATTGGCAATAATTCCGACCCAGACATTAATTTTAAATTCTCATTGATATCTATCTTTAATAGCATGTGAATTTTCATCTGCATAAATACGCTCATTGTGTAGGTTCGTCATGCCACGACGTGTAAAACAAGACTCATCAGTAAACAAGATATTGGTGTGGATCCGTTGTCGACTACTCAGCGCTCCCGAACAATTTGTGAAGAATTTAAACGTGAACCCTGATCAAATGGTAATAACTCTTGGATTAGTTGTATGTGGAATGTACGAATTAATTGATTGCTAAGAATCTGTCTTACAGTGCTTTTTGAAATCCCAGTCTATCGTTGCAATGTTCTGGTACTAGCCTCAGGATTGTTATCAATCATTTGAAGAACAGTTTCTTCCGCAATGGGTGTTCGGGCTTGTCAACATCTTCCAGCGTTAATTCTGACTGGCTTCAACATTCCTCTTTCTCGATGACGTCTTTCGATTCGGGCAAAAGTTTTGTGATTTGGAATTGTCCGGTTTGGACACCTCTCTTGATGCACGCCCGACACTTTCGCGGCAGTTACCTTGACAGTATCCAAGAACTAATAGCACGTCTGTCTGCTCATCAAGAGGGAAATCCATATTTGATAGCTGCCAAAGTAATCGCAACAACAACAGAAACAGCAATTAAAGCAGTAACGGTGATCGCGATAAAAAACAATACAAAAGCAACTGAAAGTGAAGAAATTATTGAAATTATTTACAGTCAACAATAATCTGAGACGATTATCAATTTGTTTCCTCTCAAAATCATGACTTTTGACTCTTTGTGTCCACCGCCAAGTAAATTTTGTATTATAATTTTATTAAACCTGTACTAAGAATGTAGGTGATCAATATTTGAGAAAACATTTTTCCCGTCGAAACTATGCGAAAACGGAGTTTTTATAAGAGTCAAAAAATGAAGATAATGAACAAGCCTTCCCGCTAAAAGAAGACCTAGAAGCGTATTACCACCCCTAAGAAATAATTTAAAAACATTATCAGGGGTGAGGGTGGTCTTAACCCTTCTACAATTTCCTTTCGGTTTCTTTGATTACTGAAAGTAGGGTAATACTCTAAAATGTACTTTTCCCAAATTTCATTAAATTTGTTTCGCGCATATCTAAACAGCGCACAAAAACGTTATTTTTTAAGTAAACTTTGAACTCTTCCCACGGACAAACGATACATTTTGGTATATATATAAATTGCGTCCATTCGACTTATTTTGACCTCTACAATACGTAGTAGCTCTATGTCCCAGCAAGTTTGGGACACGCTGGATGTATGTACATGTTATCTACGGTTTATTAATCAATTTACTTTAAACATTTTTACATAGCAATCACATCAATATATTGATCTAATGTTAGGCATTTCTTGTGAAACTTTCATTGGTTTCTTGACTTTACATTGTCTACCAATAAATAAATCTTTTGAAAGAAAACATTTTTATCATTACCAATTCGAACTTTTCAAATACATATTACTATGTTATATATATTATATTGGTTATTTCAGCGAGGACTATGAATACCACACAATAATCCCATTTCCGCCTCTACAATCGCGCGGCAATTTTATTATTCGCTCGATTTAATATCCCTTTATTAACGTGACCTTAACCGGTATTTGTTAACATTGCAATGACTCGACGGTTTTACTTCAATTCGAAGACGAATCCCCTAGTATAAGAAGCTCAAAAGCACATCGATAAAGCACACAAAGCTGTTATTTCTCATGCGTATGCTACGGTCGAAAAGTTCGTCTGACTGTTGTGCCGTTTCATAATTTTTCCTTTTTTTGCTTCTTTCAGAAAGTTACCAAACATGGGCTCCAAACTTAAGCTAACTTACTTTCCTTCGAAGGCTCTCGCCGAATCGACGCGTATGTTATTGAAATACGCGGGCGTCGATTTTATCGACGATCGTTTCGAGAGGGAAAAATGGAGTGAAATTAAACCCAGTAAGACACTTGCAAGTTTGAGGTAATTGAAATAAAGTATATCAAATGATTTTTTCAGACATGCCGTTCGGACAGGTACCGATACTGGAAGAGGATGGAAAAATTGCCCATCAAAGCGTGGCTATGGCTCGTTATGCTGGCAAGAAAGCTAAACTGGTTGGGAACGATGACTGGGAAGATCTAGAGATCGATGCTATCGTTGATACCCTCAATGATTTTAGAGTCAGTAAGTTTAAGTTTTCTTTATTATTATTATTATTTTGAAGTTTCGTCATTCTAAAACAAAAATTAATGGAAGGTAAAGGCGACACATGTAGGAATACTTGCGATTTCTTACATTTACCACATCAATTTTGGAAAGTCACTGTTGACCTGGAACTAAGGGTGAGACGTATCGTAGATGTACCATAGTATTCAACTAATAGTCTTTGTAATGTCACATAACAGACTATCGAATTTCGAAGGATAATTCTGTCTTTTACCCCCATTTACAAACTCTTACATTGTTATCTTCAGCACTCCTTGAAAAAAAGCGAACAATGTGTAAGACCTTTTCCAAATAATGTAGGATGGTCGATTGTTTAAATGTCAGCAACCCTTTTTAAAATAACAATTTAATATTTAATTAACGAAATACAAACAATACATTACAATACAATTAATGTCCGACCGAAACAGGATTTGCAGCCGAAACCGAAACCGAAACCGAACCTTCGGCTCGGTCTCAGTTTCGGCCGTAACCGAAACCGAAACTTATTTAAACATATTAAAATTTCAATTGTATGCTGAAATCTAGTGTATGTTTTACATGTTATATAGTTCATTTGTGTTAAATGAAATAAAAAAAGAACAACAATTACGGTATGTAGGAAAAGGAGATATTTATGTATTTAGGTATTAACTTGCTGACTCTGATAATTACGAGACACGAACTCGCTCGAACGAAGCACGACAATTCACGAACACTGAGTTTCGTTGCGGCCGAAGTTTCGGCTGAGTTTTGGCCGAAACCGAAACTGTGGCCGAAACTAGATTTTTGGCCGAAACTGGCCGAAACCGAAACCGAAACCGAATATTCGGTCGGCCACTAAATACAATACATTCATTCACCCCGACTCCCCCACAACAACCCCCTTCCTCGCACGCGCACCCCTCCCACGGTCGCCCTCTATCTGGCGGGAAATTCAAATTTAAAAATATGTATACTACAAATAATACGAAAAATTTGTATTAAGGAAAGTAGTTTAGTTTGCGATGTGGAGGGCATCTGTAGAATTTCGAAGGATAATTCCGTCTTTTACCCCATTTACAAACTCTTACATTCTTACCTTCATCACTCCTTGGAAAAGAAAACGAACAATAATACGAAACATTTTTATTAAGGAAAGTCGTTTAATTTGCGATGTGGAAGGCATCTGTAGGATTTCGAAAGAAAATTCCGTTTTTACCCCCATTTACAAATCCTTACGATCTTACTTTCAGCCCTCCTTGAAAAGGAAATCGAACAATGATACGAAAAATTTTTATTAAGAAAGGTTGTTTAGTTTCCGATGTGGAGGGTACCTATAGAATTTCGAAGGAAAATTCCGTCTTTTAGCCCCATTTACAAACCCTTACGATCTTACTTTTAGCCCTCCTTGAAGAAAAAAAAACGAACAATGATACGAAATGTTTTTATTAAGAAAAGTCGTTTATTTTGCGATGTGGAGGGCACCTGTGGCATTACGAAGGAAAATTTCGTCTTTTACCCCATTTACAAACTCTTACACTCTTACCTTCATCACTCTTTGGGGAAAAAACGAACAATGATACGAAAAATTTTTATTAAGAAAGGTTGTTTAGTTTCCTATGTGGAGGGCACCTGTGGAATTCCGAAGAAAAATTGCGCCCTTTATCCTCATTTACAAACCCTTACATTTTTACCTTCAACACTTTAGAAAACAGTCGTGTTTCTTCCTTGTTGCAAAGTCGATATAAAATAAAAGAACTTTCTTTTATAGTAATTACACAAGTATATACGGTTTGGGACCCGAGCAACCAAAAGCTGTTTATAAGGTAAATTCGGGGGCTGAATCCAAATCAGCAGTCCGTTTTTTTGAGATTGGTTCTAGTTTTCGAAATATTCAATAAATTCATTATTTTACTATTTTTGACCATTAACGGCCATTTATTGAATTGAAAAATATAAATCAGAAATGAACAGAGGTTGAACTGAGTCTTTTATATTGCTTGGGATCTGCTTCACGCTTTAGGGTCCAACCGTAGGCCCTCATCATGCCTTCGTCCCAAAATCCTTGGTAGCCGCTCTCCTTGCTCGTCGCTCGTGTTGCCCAAGTTTTGTGGGAAGAAAATCAAGATGTGAATGCAGAAAATGTATCTTGAGAGACATTCGAACACAATCTTGTGGTAATTCTTCAAAAAATTGTCTTCTATCGATTTCTATTTCTGTATATAGTGACTTGTGTTTTGACTTGTGTTTTGGGGTCAAAATGTTCGTTTCGTCAACGTTTTCTCTGCATTTTCACACGTTCCGAAGCACAATCACACTACAAAAACAAAGTTCCGAAAAATGTTCGATGCAACGTGTTCAGCTGATAGCTGTCATAAGAGCGCAATACCGCCACCATGCGCGAACTCGAAAACTAGAACCAATCTTGACAAACGGATTGAAGATCTCAGTTCAGGGCACCGAATAACGTTAAGAATCGTTCTCATCTGCTCGGGTCCAAAAGTTGACCCGAATTTGTAAACTTGTGTTATTAGTCTTTATTTATTTCCCTATCCCAACAGTTACGAATGCATATTTAGACAAATGAAGTTGTCATTCTCAGTAAAAAAGAGGTATTATAGTTCGGGTTCATTTTCGATTTATAATTTCGTATCGTTTTGGGCTAATACAGAGTGAGCAACCAGAAATTGACACCACTAAAGATCCTAGGTTCGAGCCCTACGTGGTTAATTGCACTTAACAGTTTTCGTCCCTGTTTCATCAATTTTCTTATCCGCGAGTTATCTGCCGCCTCCGTTTGAAAAGACGCCTTTTATCACTCGACAAGACGCTTTTATTGTCGAAGTCCATTTTCGAAGCTGTATTCAAAGTGAAAATGGTACATGAACATACAACTGAGCGCTCAATCTTGTGTAGATGTCTAGGGTGGTATTGTAGTTGGGGAAACGGGAAAAGAGAAGTTGGCAGCGTGGGGTGAGAGAGAAGGGGGAGATGTGTTGAGAGTAACGAGTTGTTGCGTATAATTGTAGTGTAAAGAGAAACTGGCGAATAACTTTCGAAGGGACCATTGTGTTCCTTATAAAAATACCACCGGCTCTCAGCACACTTGTATATGTAGGTAATGTATGTGTGATGGTTAACGTTTGTCGTGTTTCTAATGATTCACGCTTTTACTTTATTAACCGAGTTTTAATTTGAATAAAAGAAATAATAACATCTACTCTTATAACTATATGTCCTGCTTTCACAGCGTATCTAAAGGAACTGCTCCAACTGCTCTTCCAACAGATACATCTTTCAAGTTCCTTACGCTTTTGCCAACCTATATATTTACAGGCCTACCAACTTATTCACTCTGTATATTTATTTTCCCGTTTCTCACACTTTTGGTCGAAGCAGTAAGTACTTCCTTTCGTTGTCGAATTTTGGGTGTTAAAAATAACCTTCTTCTGAAAAACTGTACATTTCTTCTAGTTATACATCCTTTTGGCCTTAAGCTTGAGTATCTATTTTTTATTTTCGTCAGTAATGATTAAGGTTTGATAAATGTATGGATGACGTGTTAGCATTAAATAGTGTAAATCGGACTGACGCTGTCACTCTTCCGAATTTAATTATTCTATGATAACTTATCAATGACAACTTATCATTGAATAATAAAATTCAGACGAGTGACAGCGTCAGTCCGATTTATACTACTTAATGATAACACGTCATCCACCTTCATAACAAACTCTGGTAATGAGCAACGTAATTGGTTAACTTTTACTTTACTGGCAATAAGTAAACTGGGCAAATATGCGGTATGATGAGTCATCTGTTCTTTTAACAATAGCAGATGAGTCATCATACCGTATATTTGCCCAGTCTAGCAATAAGTCATTGTTATATTCGTAAGTTGTTACTGCTTGCCAATTTTTACATTTCTTTCCTGTTTTCCTGTGATTGGTATCAATTTCTTCTCATTATTATGCCATAACTTTATTTCCGTTATTGCTTAGTTGTGATAACACATTTTTATGAATGCAGTGCGTGTTTTCTCCTGTTTAAATTTGCGTTGTAGATACTTTAATAAAGCTGTATACGTACGCAACAAATCTAATGTGTATCTTTGGCTGTATAAGCTGTTAGGTGAATTCTATAATTGGAAATCTTGGACGCGTTCTTCAAAGATAATGAGGAAATCACATATCACTTTATTAAATTGATATTGATTGATATTTTAGAAATTTGTCCGATTGCGAACAATTCATTAATAATTCAAATTTATAATAATAAAAGTTATCTGGAAATTATGTGATATCAGGATTTAAAACATTTTATAATAAAAATGGACTTTTCATTGTTGTCGAGATCGCAACACAAAGTAACAAAATCCAATTTTATTAATTGGAATTTGAAAAATTGCGTAAGGGTAAATGCTTGTTAGAAAGTTTTTATTCCTTAACAGCTTTGATCAATCTGTATTTGAAAATCGTTTTCATCTTTCGTTCGAATTTTGTCAGTTGAAATTTGGAAATTAGTGCAATTCAAAACATTTCATATTTAAGTTTTATTTCTTCTCCATTTTCGTCGATACTTTCGTTTTGCCACAATGTTGTTCTTTACTGTAAATCTACGAAGGTAGATTGACAAGTTACCGGAATCGCTGCTAGGGGGTTGCTATTTTTCTAAATATTTTATATCGTTGTGTTGGCAACTCTTTCATATCAATTGACTGGGAATGTTAAATTGATTTATCAAATAGTCTGCTTTTGTGAAGCATTTTGTGTTTTCAATTGTCGATAAACACAAAGTTCGTGCGGTCATCAAATTTTTCTTCTTGGAAGGGAAAACCGCAGCGGAAATCAAATCAAAGTTAGATACCATTCGTGAGGATTCATTACCTTCATTTTCCACTATGAGTTTTTGGGTGTGGAAATGCAAGCGCAGCCGCGCGCATACAAGTGATGAACCACGTCAAGGATGTCTGAAAACCGCTGTCACGCCAGAAATTGTAGAAAAAATCCATGACGTGGTTTTGGCAGATCGCCGAATAAAAGTGAGTGAAATTGAGGAAGCCGTGGGCATCTCTTATGAAGGAGTAGTTCGTATTTTACATAATGAATTGGGTTTTAAAAAAGCTTTCTGCAAGAATGGGTGCCGCATTTGCTCAATTCGGACCAAAAACGCATTCGAGCTCGAACCTCAGATTTTGTTTGAATGTGTTTACGACGAATCTAACGGATTTCAAGAGACGATTCGTGACCATGGAGGAGACCTGAATTCATAACTACACACCAGAAACAAAAACGTAATCAAGCTAGTGGATTGAACACGATGAATCGGTTCTGATGAAGGCAAAGACCATTCACTCGGCTGGTAAGATGAAGACATCGGCTTTTTGGGACGTAAAAGGAATTTTGCTAATTGGTGATCTTCAAAAGGCAAAATTGTTACTGGACAAATTTTTGGACAAATTGAAAGGAGCAATTCAGGAAAGCCACCCGGGAATGGTTAAGGAAAGAGTGTTATTTCACCACGACAAAGCACCCTCTCATTCAAATACAATCGTTCAGCAAATCAAAAATTGACAGAATTGAAGTTCGAAATCCTTGTGCATCCGCCGTATTCGCCTAATTCGTAACTGAAGACGAAAACGTGTTCATTGTTATAGTACCATACGTTTTCTCAGTTCTCAACGGTAAAATTTTGCACGCGTTTTTGGCCACCGAAGACGTCCTTTTATCTTTTCCTTGATTAGTCTTAGTTTCTTTTTTTTTTTGCAGGACGACGACATTTTATCCCTGTCTCGTACAATCGATATCGCAATGTTTTCTCCGATATTCTAACGTTTATTTCTGTTAACATTTACTGCAATTCAGAAGCCTGTCTATTGTGTAATTGTGCATCTCACTCCTATCTGTGCTCTCCCGTCTTTATTTACTCCACCCAGAATTAGTTGATGCGCATTTTGAGTTCTATACTTGAACGCCCTTTCCGTTTGGTTTCAGTAAGGGCTAGAATATTTAGACTCAAGTTTTAGAATTCACTTGTTAATTCCTCCTCCTTTTCCGATCAGTCCTCAGATGTTCCACGTTTTGAGTTACCGACCTTTTGATATGCTTCTGTTTTGCAGTTTTGCTGCTTTATTCATTCCATCCAACCTCGCCAGTGTCTGTTGCTTAGCACATTCGTTATCTTTTAGTTTTGCTATCCTTATCCATTTCCGTTATTTGCCACATATTACTTTTGTCTTTCACGTGTTTCTCTTTATTATTACTTTTATTTAGTTGCTTGCTCTGTATGTTTTTATTTTTTCAATTGATTAATTTGGAGTTCGAAGTTTTTTCGCATCCGGCGTATTTGCCTGATTTGCCTTCATCAAACTTCCACCTGTTCCCGAAACCCAAAACATTTCTGGGTGGAAAGAGATTTCAGTCGAATGGAGAATTGATAGAGGCTGTAAACGATTATTTTGGGAATCTCGAAAAAGTCACTTCAGGGAGGGAATCGAGAAGTTCGAGAAACGTTGGAACAAGTCTATTGAGCTTCAATAAAAAATTTGTGTTCATTGTCACTCCGGAAACTTTTCAATCTACCCTCGTAATAAGTCAATTCTGTACACATCTATTATATTAGAATTTAGAAAGTAGTTTAGAACTTTTTTCTAGCTGTTCACAGACTTAACCTATGAATCGAAATTTATCCTTTCTTTATTTTTTCAGAAATCGCAGAATATTTTTACGAACAGGATCCCGTTTTTCGAGAAACGAAAAAAGGACCGTTATTAGCACAAACCGTGCCTTTTTATCTCGAAAAGTTCGAACAAGTCGCCAAACAAAACGACGGACACTTCGCCCTCGGCAGATTAACTTGGGCAGACTTTTTCTTCGTTGGAATGCTGGAGTATCTCAACAACATGACCGAAATGAAGTTGGTGGAGAATCGCCCGTATCTACAAAAGGTGGTCGAGAATGTCACGTCGATTCCGAGCGTTAAGGCATGGATAGAGACGCGTCCAGTAACCGAAAATTAAAGAATTCTCAAAAGAAAATGACTTCCTCATTTTGTATCGTTTCCTTTTTATTATTATTATTATTATTATTATTACAGAATTTTTCTTTCGTATGCTATTTGGCGTGTGATTCGTTTTTTGGAAATAAAGCTTTTTGATTCAAAGTTTTTTGTGTTTAAAGTTTCAGGTAGATATTATCATTTACATTTTCTTATTTATCACTTATGTAATTTCTCATACTTTTTTGTTTCATGTATTTTTCTATTAAAATCTTTTTGAGGGTCGCCAATCAAGATTTAACGAAGATGTGATATAAGTAATTGACGCAGATGTCCGCATATTTCAAAAGCACAAATTAGAAGAAAATATTCTAAATCGACGAAATTTGCGAGTGTCGCTTGGTAATCGTTTTTATAATCTCGAGTGGAGCATATCTGGTTTTTATCTGTTCAGGCGCATGTTATAAGAGTCATGCGTTAATTATTTGCCGGTCAGTGAACGCTATTTTTTAGTTTCGTTTGAAATTTTGTCATAACAGTATAAAGGTAAGTTGGTGTAGTTTTATTTTTCATTTATGATTCAAAACAGTTTCTGCAAATAAATTCTGCTTGCGTTAAGTATTGCAATAGGACCAGGCGATTGCTATGTTATGCGCATATTTAATCTTAGTTTTTATAATAATTTATTGTCTAACAATAAGTTTAAAAACAACATAGCCATTGTAAATACAGCATTTACAATAAAAGACCATTACAATAAAAGGTATAAATAAAATGCATAATGTAAAGGAATGGATAAAACAGAATTTTGCAATAAAACCAAAAAAAGTGTTGTTTCCTAAACACTGGCAACGCTGGTAGAAGAAGTCATGGAATAAGTTAGTTAGCGTCTTTAGGTGATATAGAGAAGTATACAAATAAAACATAAATACTTAAATAAAATAGTACAGAGCAAACCATTTTTTTAACTTTTATTATGTATTTTTATTTTATTAAATTATTGTTAGATCAATAATGCACTATACACAAATTTTGGCGTCATCGCTTCAGCCCAAATGGCTCCAACGCGAAATGAAGTAAGCTATACCTTGCTTCAAAAATAGAGAGACGAATTTCTGAACGCACCACTTTTATAGTAAATTCTGATTGGTCGAAAGCACCACCAAATTACACAGCACCAATCCTGCTATCATCGTACGTAATTCTCTCAAATGTATTGACACTTGTTTATTACCACTAGTTATTGTAGTTTTATTATACTTTTCTGTTTTTTTCTGCCTCATACATTTTGTTGATCTAAATATCGCTTTAATTTGCTTCGTAAATTTTATTCCAGATTTTATAGTGTGTAATTTGAGCTTGGGGTTCGTTCAGAAAATCGTTCCTCTATTTTTGAAACAAGATATAACAGATTAACAAAACTCCCTCGCTGACCTAGCATTTTTTTATGACCTGTTGAAGTTAGCATGTTTTTAGGCCAATTTTTCCATTCTTGGCGATGTGTAAGTCAATAAAATGGACCGATGTATGAATCAAACAGATCTAATTTAATCTTTAAAATGCCAGATACACTAGGCTTTTAGTGGTTAAAAATGTCCATTTTTAGCCCATTCTTGGTAGTTTGTCGGTACATTACAATACACAGTGATTCGGATTTAATTGTGTTTTTAGGTAATTTAAAGAAAAGACAAAAGGAAATGAATAAATCGCAATAATTTAGAGCCATTTCCAGAACATGAGAGGCGACATAGATTCACTAAGGGTGTAAGGTACTTTCTTTCAAGATCGGTCAAATTTAAAATTTCTTCATTGGTTCCAAAACTATTTTGAGAATTGTATATCTGATCTTTAAAAGTAGTGTGTGTAACGATAAAATTCTACTTTTTACAATGTTGAGAGCTTCTGCAGCTTTAATTTTGTTTTCAATAGTAAGTGATTTTTTGTAAATTGCTTGTTTGTTGTTGAATTTAATCTCAATTAAGGAATAGAAAAATGACCATGGCATTACCGTCATTTTTTGACTTTAAGAAAGAAACGATACCAAAGGAATCTACTATTTGACAAGTCTTAACTACCGCATCGAATATGTGGTATTCAAAATTTCAGCCCTGCAAACCTGCTGGTTCTTCACTTATAATTGAAAAAGACCTGCCTGAGCTGCTAAAATTGTAAACAATTAGTATTTTATCGTTACACATACATATTTTACCGCTAAAATATACAGCTTTCGAAATAGTTTTCGAACCGACCAAATAGCATTAACTTTAAGCGATCTTGAAGAAGTACCGAACGAAGAACATTCATTGGACTGAACAAACGTTCTCATAGTTAAACACCTTGTGTATTTGTTACATTTTTCATTAAATTCATTGGAAAAATAAACAAAACATATGTACACGAATAATATATTTCATAAGGAAGAAAACGAATTAAATGAGAATTATATTGTCAAAATTCGTAAAATGTATTAAAAAAGTAGCAAAAAATAGGTTAAAAACGGCATTTAGAATCATCAAAAGGTTAACAAATCAGGGTATTTTAATTTTGTCAAGGTTAAAATAAGTTCACTTATTTCATTCATACGCTGATCCATTTTGTTGACTTACTCATGGCAAAAAGTCGAAAATTTGGTCTAAAAGCATGCCAACCTCAGGAGGTCATAAAAAGAAAATGTTAGTCTATTGGCTTACTTTCATTTTGCATTGCAGTTACTCGGCCTGGAATTTCTTGTTCCACTAAATGCTTCGAATATTGGTATCTATATGTATAATTATCCCAAATTACTTCATATTCCTTCGTATACCCCAAGCATAAACAATTTTGAGCATCTTTTTGGCAGGAATTGGGTAAAAGATATGTATAGGACCAGTAATTTCTGGAATAAAATTGAAATTGGATTTACAATGAGAATATGGAGGAGACTGTACGTTCTTAACTAACTACCCAAGGAAGGCTTCGACATAGAAATTCCTACAGAATATTATGTTTTTGTACAGTCAATTAAACAATTTATTGCAGCTATTTGTGTGCATAAAACACGTACAATAATATAGAGGATAGTCATATCTAGGCTAACTGCAAAATGTGCACAAAAAGTTGCATAATAACTACAGCTAGGTGCTGGTCGTTGAAATGTTGTGAATCTAAGTCCACTACTGCAGTAAACCGCGATCGCCTAACTCTACTAATAACATATGTATATGAAACGGCATAAATTACCATTATGAAATATATAACCTATAAATTTGTCGATTATTGACCTAGAAAGTGGTGAAGGTAAGCGAAAAATGACATGCAAGAGGGAAAATATTGCATTTTATTCATGGTATGAATTTACGGAAGTCGTTTTTAAATATATTTTATTCGACGACTTTCATAAATTCAAACCATCGATAAAATTCAATATTTTCTTCTTGCATGTTATTTTACAGATTACCTCCACCACTATCTAGATCAATAAGAGTGAATTTGATATTTAGAGTTTATATGTATTGATATCGTTTTATGTATGTTATTAGTAGAGTTAGGCGGTCGCTGTTTGCTGCTTCCCATTGTCAAACTGCACGTGCTGTAGTGACGTTTTAGACTCCTAAAACTACAAGTAATCTCTAATCGAATCAACTTCGCTAACAGCAGTGGGGCCACATTCACAACATTTCAACGTCAAGTGCCCGACTCTAGTTATTATGTGACTTCCTTTATGCACATTTTATACTTAACATAGATATAACCACCTCAATATTATTGCATTTATTTTATACACACGAATAACCGCAATAAATCACATTTCTTTGTTTTCTTCTACTTTCGATTCTTCCATACAATTGTCTACCCAATTTTATGATTATGTTGCTCATATTCGCAATTCATGGATGGTAGAACCATTTTATCCAAATTAACCTTATTCGCCGATTTTGGATATACAGTCTGTCCCAGAATTGCTGGGACATAGAGCTATCACGTATTGTAGAGGTCAAAATAAGTCGAATGGACGCAATTTATATATATACCAAAATGTATCGTTTGTCCGTGAGAAGAGTTCAAAGTTTAATTAAAAGATCACGTTTTTGTACGCTGTTCAGAAATGCGCGAAACAAATTTAATGAAATTTGGGAAAAGTACATTTTAGAGGATTACCCTACTTTCAGTAATCAAAGAAACCGAAAGGAAATTGTAGAAAGGTGAAGCCACCCTCACCCCTGATAATGTTTTAAAATTATTTCTTAGGGGTGGTAATACGATTCTAAGATTTCTTTTAGCGGGAAGGCTTATTCATCATCTTCATTTTATAAATTATAATACAAAATTTACTTGGCGGTGGACACAAAGACAAAACTTTTGTTACAACAGGTGTTCAATGTGACCTCCATCTTCGTTAATGCAGAAATCAATTCGGCGTAAAAAATTGAAATGCACCCTTCTTAAAACATCGTAGTTATCTCCTAGTGCGTTTACAGCATTTTGAATTCTGTCCCACAGTTGTTCGGAATTATTAATTTGAACTTGGTACACTTGTGGTTTTAACGCTCCCCAGATGAAGAAGTCGTAAGGATTTAAATCTGGAGACCGCGGAGGCCATTGCATGGGTGCTTCTTGTCCTTTACCAATCCATCTACCAGCAAATTGTTCACTAAGATATTCTCTTACGGCACGTACAAAATGAGGTGGTGCACCGTCGTGAATGAAGAACAGGTTTCGACGCAAATTAAGGGACAAGTTTTCTGGCAAAATTTCTTGAAGAAAACGAATGTAATTAGCGCCATTTAAACAATCACGCAATCTGAACGGCCCAATCAAAAAATTGTCTATAATTCCGACCCAGACATTAATTTTAAATTCTCATTGATATCTACCTTTAATAGCATGTGGATTTTCATCTGCATAAATATGCTCAGTTTGTAAGTTACTCAGCGCTCCCGAACAATTTGTGAAAAATTTAAACGTGAACCCTGATCAAGTGGTAATAACTCTTGGATTAGTTGTATGTGGAATGGATGAATTAATTGATCGCTAAGAATCCGTCTTACAGTGCTTTTTGAAATCCCAGTCTATCGTTGCAATGTTCTGGTACTAGTCTCAGGATTGTTATCAATCATTCGAAGAACAGTTTCTTCCCGCAATGGGTGTTCGGGCTTGTCGAGATCTTCCAGCGTTAATTCTGACTGGCTTCAACATTACTATTTCTCGAAGACGTCTTTCGATTCGGGCAAAAATTTTGTGATTTGGAATTGTCCGGTTTGGACACCTCTCTTGATACACCCCCGACACTTTCGCGGCAGTTACCTTGACAGTATCCAAGAACTAATAGCACGTCTGTCTGCTCATTAAAAGGGAAATCCATATTTGATAGCTGCCAAAGTAATTGCAACAACAACAGAAATAGCAATTAAAGCAATAACGGTGATCGCGATAAAAAACAATACAAAAGCAACTGAAAGTGAACAAATTATTGAAATTATTTACAGTCAACAATAAACTGGGACGATTATGAATTTGTTTCCTCTCAAAATCATGACTTATGACTTTGTGTCCACCGCCAAGTAAATTTTGAATTATAATTTGGTTAAACCTGTACTAAGAATGTAGGTGATCAGTATTTGAGAAAACATTTTTCCCTTCGAAACTATGCGAAATACGGAGTTTTTATAAAAGTCAAAGAATGAAGATGATGAATAAGCCTTCCCGCTAAAAGAAGGCTTCGAACCGTATTATCACTCCTAAGAAATAATTTTAAAACATTATCAGGGGGTGAGTGTGGTTCTAACCCTTCTACAATTTCCTTTCGGTTTCTTTGATTACTGAAAGTAGGGTAATCCTCTAAAATGTACTTTTCCCAAATTTCATTAATATTGTTTTGCGCATTTCTAAACAGCGTACAAAAAGGTTATTTTTTAAGTATACTTTGAACTCTTCTCACGGACAAACGATACATTTTGGTATATATATAAATTGCGTCCATTCGCCTTATTTTGACCTCTGCAATGCATAGTATGTTCCAGCAATTTTGGGACACGCTGTAGAATTGGTCAGATATTTATTACACGAAATGCTGGGGCTTTGTACACTTTATCCCAAAGGAATGCTGCTCAATCTCATTTCGACACTTTCCGTTTCATAACTTTTAAAGATGTGTTATAAGAAAATGATTAAAACAGCAATACAATGAAGATTTTGGTGACTTATGGGATATATGAGATATGTACTTTAGTCCAATATTGTTTGATTATTTATTGGCAAGCCCCACCAAAGACTCCTTAAACGTAAATATTCGGAAAACGTTTTTTTCTTTTTTTTTGTGAATTGAAGAGATATATGCTAATTGCTTTTAGGACCGGGTTTGCCTTTGCCGTTCAAACATTGATCAAAGATTCTGGTTATACCTTTGAAAAGATTCTCTGTCCCCCATTTCATTGGTTCTGCAGATATACCTTCAGGGCCATATGCATGGAGGAATAACTAATAATAAATTCAAAACCATATATTATAAATTGCATAGTAAGAAGGTACCTAAATTAATAATTCCGGCAGTTTTAGTGTTTTATTTTGGAAAATAAGCACCAAAATCAGAAAATCGTGAGCTGGGGCCAAATTGTTATGCCTTTCTTGATTGGAAACCTCAATATGATTATCTAGAAACTTCTATTCAACTTGCTTTCCTTCGATACAATTTTTATTACGTATTTGTTAAATGTTTTGAACAGTCCACAAAAGTAAATACATATGTATCTATTACATCTACGTATGTATTGAAGCCGCAAACTTTCTTATCTTGTCCTAAAATTAGCGGCATAATTCTGTAAAATTTAATACGATGATTTAACAATTTATAATTTTATTTGCATTGACGTCACCAAAATCCTTATCAATCATCGTTTAAAATCTTACAACGTCATGGTTATCAATATCTTATTGCGTAATTTTTATATTTAATTTTCGAGTTAATAGCCCTCTTATCTTGATTTTTTTCCCTCTTGTAAAGCTATTCCACCGTACATGCCGAATAAATATATTACAACATTCGGCCATGGAATTTTATCTCGATTTAGTTTGGTAATTGATCGCCCTAGCAACCTTTTTCATGCTTCACTGTTAGTTTCAAATCTATAATTGCACTGCATCAATGTATTAGGGTAGGGCAAAAGTGTTTTCGTTTTTCCCGTAATCATTCTTATCAATAAATTAAGTAACTATTTACTCGTTCTACCTTTGTTTTATTATATTTTATATGATGTAATGCACTAAGACTAAAATGGTATGTCTTCAATTTACAAGGGAGCACTTCCCAAGGGCCATCCCTCGATTTGAATGAAAGTCGGTCAGTTCGTAGACCCGCGCAGGACCCGCGATCGTGGCAAGATTCAAAGAATACTTTGCTTTACTTCATTCTACCGCTCTTTCCTGTTTTTTTCTCTAATTTTGTCTATCCATCTTGTTGTAAGTATCCCTTTCCTGCTTCAGCCCAGCACTCTCGTTTCAAACACTTTTTTGTGAGTCTATCGTCCGGCATTCAACACACCAGTCCAAACTATCTGAGCTTGTACCTGCGCGATTTCTTCTTTGATGATCGGTTCCATGTACAGGTTTCTTCTATTGTTTGCTTTCTATTCTTAAATTAAGGACTGTGACTGTTGTGGTTGTTACTAGTGGTCACAAAATAATAATAATGACTATTATTATTTTCAGAAAAATCATTTCCACTGCATTGATTCTGCATTCTGGTCTCTTTCTTAGAGTCCGTAATTCGCTGCTGTACATCAGTGTCGGCCTGACCACCTTTTTCACAACTTCCGTTTTTATCCTTTTCGCTAGTATTGTTTTCCCTAGAAATGTTGACTTCATTGTATTTAATATGCTTCACGTTCTGTCATTTATGTTCCTTACCAATTGTGTCTATATTTACACCGAAGTACTTAAAGTGATCCACCTGCTCAATCTTCTTTTCATCTAGTGATGATCAAACCAAAACCAAGACCAAGCTCTGATGGTCTTTGTCTCGGTGTCGCGCCACTGAATCTGGATCTTGGTTTTGGGCCTTGCATTCATACCCTTGCCCTTGGTTTTGGTCTTGCATAATAAAGTCTTGGTCTTTCTGCAAGAGTCTAGCAGTCTTGGAAACTTTTTCGATAAAAATTTATAAAAAATTATATTTAAAAACAGTATGAGTAACACTGGTATTTTACACAACAGTACTTGAAGTGGTCCACGTGCTCAATTTTCTTTCCATCTAGTGATGATCAAAGCAAGACCAAGACCAAGACCTGGTGGTCTTTGTCCTAGTCTTGGTTTTGCACCACCCGATCTTGGTCTTACATTCATACCCCTGGTCTTGGTATTGCTGCAAGAGCCTAGCAGTCTTACGTTTTCGAAACTTTTTCGATAAAAAATTATATTTTGCAATAATATGAGTAACACTGGTATTTTACGCACTGTCGTTTGTAAAGTCAATCAAAAATTTAGACCTTTTGGCAATTTTATCTAAATTATACATTTTAAATAACTCTTCTATTCCAACATTAAAACAAACTAATTAGATTCACGGAAGGTGTGTAGGAAAAAGCAAGTTTCTCTACTCCAGTTAAATATTTATTGAATTTAATTACAGATTTAAACACACCCAAAACTGCAAGACCAAAGCCAAGACCAATTGTGCTCATCAGTATTTCCATCTAGTCTTATTTGTGTTTCATGTATTTATACACCAGTTTGTACACATTTAGACATTTTAAAGTAAGGAATAACATATGAAACTTTATATAAAAGTTACCCCTAATGTGATTGATCTTAAAATTGGCATTTATGCCTTAACAATTTAATAGGAATAACTTACAATATTCATCAATGCTTTTGAGCATCGTATTTACCCTAATTACTCAGTTTCCTTTTACTGTTTTCCAGAATCGAATAAACATGAGTCCCAACGTCAAATTCACGTATTTTAACTCTATGGCTCTTGGCGAAGGAATCCGCTTGCTCTTGAAATACGGAGACATCGATTTCAACGATAATCGTTTTAGTGAGGCGGAATGGCTTGGGATCAAACCGAGTAAGAAACTCCTTGTGGCCTCGAAAAAGTAATCGCAATTAACGTTTTTTTATTCTTTCGTAGCTACGCCGTTCGGAGTAGTTCCCGTTTACGAAGAGAACGGGAAAGTATCCCATCAAAGCGTGGCGATAGCTCGTTACGTCGGCAAAAAGTCAAATTAGCCGGTAGTAACGATTGGGAAAATTTAGAAATCGATGCTATCGTTGATACCATCAACGATCTAAAAGGAAGTAAGTTGTATTTTTTTGAAATATCATTTTTATGTTAACCCATTGAATGCCACCATGAAACTATTGAAAACGCGGTGTGCAATAATAACAGAGATTTGATAAAAGAGCGGATGACGTGTTATCATTAAGTAGTGTAAACCGGACTGACGCCCTTAGGCTAGGTGCACACGCATCGATTTTCGATCGTACGGAAAAATATCGTACGTTATTTTATCGTGTGCCTTATTTGCACACACATCGATTTTTGATCGTACGGGAAAATATCGTACGTTATTTTATCGTGTGACTTATTTGCACACACATCGATTTTTGATCGTACGGGAAAATATCGTACGTTATTTTATCGTGTGCCTTATTTGCACACACATCGATTTTTGATCGTACGGGAAAATATCGTACGTTATTTTATCGTGTGCCTTATTTGCACACACATCGATTTTTGATCGTACGGGAAAATATCGTACGTTATTTTATCGTGTGACTTATTTGCACACACATCGATTTTCGATCGTACGGGAAAATATCGTACGTTATTTTATCGTGTGACTTATTTGCACACACATCGATTTTTGATCGTACGGGAAAATATCGTACGTTATTTTATCGTGTGCCTTATTTGCACACACATCGATTTTTGATCGTACGGGAAAATATCGTACGTTATTTTATCGTGTGCCTTATTTGCACACACATCGATTTTTGATCGTACGGGAAAATATCGTACGTTATTTTATCGTGTGCCTTATTTGCACACACATCGATTTTTGATCGTACGGGAAAATATCGTACGTTATTTTATCGTGTGCCTTATTTGCACACACATCGATTTTTGATCGTACGGGAAAATATCGTACGTTATTTTATCGTGTGCCTTATTTGCACACACATCGATTTTTGATCGTACGGGAAAATATCGTACGTTATTTTATCGTGTGACTTATTTGCACACACATCGATTTTTGATCGTACGGGAAAATATCGTACGTTATTTTATCGTGTGCCTTATTTGCACACACATCGATTTTTGATCGTACGGGAAAATATCGTACGTTATTTTATCGTGTGCCTTATTTGCACACACATCGATTTTTGATCGTACGGGAAAATATCGTACGTTATTTTATCGTGTGCCTTATTTGCACACACATCGATTTTTGATCGTACGGGAAAATATCGTACGTTATTTTATCGTGTGCCTTATTTGCACACACATCGATTTTTGATCGTACGGGAAAATATCGTACGTTATTTTATCGTGTGACTTATTTGCATACACATCGATTTTTGATCGTACGGGAAAATATCGTACGTTATTTTATCGTGTGACTTATTTGCACACACATCGATTTTTGATCGTACGGGAAAATATCGTACGTTATTTTATCGTGTGCCTTATTTGCACACACATCGATTTTTGATCGTACGGGAAAATATCGTACGTTATTTTATCGTGTGCCTTATTTGCACACACATCGATTTTTGATCGTACGGGAAAATATCGTACGTTATTTTATCGTGTGCCTTATTTGCACACACATCGATTTTTGATCGTACGGGAAAATATCGTACGTTATTTTATCGTGTGCCTTATTTGCACACACATCGATTTTTGATCGTACGGGAAAATATCGTACGTTATTTTATCGTGTGACTTATTTGCACACACATCGATTTTTGATCGTACGGGAAAATATCGTACGTTATTTTATCGTGTGCCTTATTTGCACACACATCGATTTTTGATCGTACGGGAAAATATCGTACGTTATTTTATCGTGTGACTTATTTGCACACACATCGATTTTCGATCGTACGGGAAAATATCATACATTATTTTATCATCTGTGTTACTGGCAAACTCTTTGATTTTTTGTGTATAGTATTGCTGTCGGTTATTAAAAGCTCGCGAAAATGAATCCGAAACGTGGCGTTGCCATGTGGTTCATGTACCGTCGTTTTATGCAACGCAGGCATAACCGAAAGTATTGGGTTCACCCAATTAATGAAAAAGAGAGCAAGAAGGAACATTTTACACACTTGTGCAAAAACTTCGACAGGCTTATTTTTGGTGAATGATGCAACCTATGCTTCTTATAATTCTCATTTTTGGGCTTCTTGGGGTTCTTCCGATAATAGTCCTATAGGTAGAGCCGCCTTTTGTATGATAACCTCGCCATGCATCAGAATCTTATGAACAGTTGCTGGCATGTGATACGAATTGTATTTTCGCACATACAATTCAGCAGTTTCGCGTGCGTATATTCCAAATTTGTCAGCGTGAATTGATGCACTGCTAGTAATCACATGCAGGATTATACTAAACCTTTCAATTAATGTTACATCAGTTCCTCTTGTATCTGCAGTGACTTGAGGTTGTGAGAAGGATTTTCTAGCAGTGTTGCCGTCATTACTAGTGCTCACACCGTGCTTCACAAAATCTACCCGAATACCCAATCTGTTCCTGAACTCCTCTTGAATTCTCTTTCTCGTATTATCTTTCATTTGTTTTTCTTCTAAGGTAGCAGCCGCCTATTTTTGAAATGGTATTCTGTAGGCAATATGTAAAAGACATTCCCTAAATTTTATGGGCGCGTGTAATGGCGAAGGATCTAGCTGAAGACTTCGTTCCAATAGAGGTTTTTGGCTAATGTTATTCAAATTGTTCATTTCTTTCGGTGTAGCTGCACATATGTAACATCTTGATGCCGAAGATGTGCCAGTTAACCTCGGCAATTGTTACCTCGCGAATCTCCTTGGCAAATTCCAACTTTATTGGTCGACAGTATCGTGTAGCCGAAGGTCTAGGGTTGTCCTCTAATTAATTATAATCTCATCAGCAGTTGTATACATCAATAAACAATTGATATGATGTTTATATTAAGCAAATGTAAACTAAACAATTTAATGCTTGTTCTTCCACCTAGGTTTATTAAGTTGATTACAATAAGTAAATATCGTAATAATAATATCCACGATCTCAAATTTTCGGTTGAATATAACCCATTTACAAACCCTACGAATGCCCAAACGTTATCGTAGTATTGCGCTACATTCGCATTCAAACACGTTTTTCTCAGGCAAACGCAGAAAAACGCAGCTGAAATTAAGAGGGTCATTTATGGAAGATTTAAATATGTGCTTGGTACCATTCTGAGATCGTAGCTCCCCGTAGCTTCCTACTAGAACCCTTCCTGAAGCTCCGTTTGTAGCAAGGAGTACACCTGTCCAAACTATTTATGATATTACAAAATATATGTGATATTTAGCAATAAATTCTTCGGTTACATACATTCCGATTACTATTACACCCAACATAATAATAACATTAAGAATTGAATAATAATTTACAGAACAGGAGTACTTTAAATGCTTGACAATAAAATAGACGAAATTTTCAGTTTACGATTAGTCCGACTTTAGGTGACGATATTTCATGTTAAATTAGCCGCAGTCAGGGACTAATTCTATTTTTCAGATAGATTAACTATTTAACTGCCTAATAAGATGATGTATCATGATGTACTTACATCGGCGTTTGAGCTCTCTTTCCCATTAAAACAAAAACTAAAATCAGTCAACACAAATGAAAAAATACGATACAATGAAGACATCGCAAATATGGAAAATAGATTAGTGCTCTTGCGATCATCGCAAAAACTACTAAAAATGATTCAATATACGACATCTATAGGGAACAGAAGAAAATTTATAGGGATACAATACAGGAAATCAAGAGACAAGAGAATGCTAGAGTTATAGAAAGTAGCGACAATAAAATAGTAGCAACATGGAAATTGATCAATAATGAATTTTCATCATTCAATAAAGACAAGAGTAAAGATTCTAACATCTCAGCAAATTCCATGAACGAATATTTTTGTCAGATAGGAACTGAAACTGCTAAAAGTATAATGACCTCTACATCTTCACTGGATCTAATGAAACATTTGCCTGTCAATGATGGTGCCTCATTTTTCTTCAGACCCGTGTCATGCAGGGGGATCAATAACATCATTCTGGATATGAAAAGTAAACAAAGTCGCGATATTTACGATATGAATGCTGCCACCATTAAATGCATTAATGACGAACTATGTCAGCCATTAGTACTCATAATAAATACTTGTGTAGAGGAAGGATACTTCCCTAAACAGTTAAAAGTTGCGAAGGTTATACCTGTGCACAAGAGAGGTGACGTTAACGACTGTGAAAATTACAGGCCGATAAGTTTGCTGCCAATATTATCAAAAATCTTTGAACGGGTGATCGCAGTCAGATTAACTGAATACCTGGAAGGTAAAAAACTCCTCACAGAACAACAACATGGATATCGCAGAAACAAATCCACAACAACTGCGATGGTAGAAGTTTTGATGTCGATCAACGAGGCGCTGGATGATCGCCAAAAGATGAGGATGAACCTTTTAGACCTTAGCAAGGCCTTTGATGCAGTTGACCACAGCATTCTACTGCGAAAGCTCGAACATTATGGAGTGAGAGGCCCCCTCTATAATTAATACAGTCTTACCTCTGAAACAGAGTACAAGTAGTAAAATCGAAAGAAGAAAGATCCACTAGAAGAACAATTACAGCAGGAGTACCACAAGGCTCGATTTTGGGACCACTACTGTTCATTATTTACACGAACGACATGTCCAGCTATCTAGGTGATGTTCAGGTGGTCTTCTATGCAGATGATACTACCATCTTGGTCAGGGACGGATCCGAGGAAAGAATTATTGCCAAGTCAAATACAGCCATAGAAAAGGCCAATCACTGGTTTGCTTCTAATAAACTAAAACTAAATACAAATAAAACACAACAACTGACTTTAGCAGCCAGACCTGAGGGAAATACTATGGTGAAATTCCTTGGTATATATATGTATGAGGGATTAAAATGGACCCATCACGCAGATCAACTAGCGAGAAAAGTGACATCAGGAATTTACTGCATTAAAAGAATAAAAACTATAGCGACATACGAAGCAGTCATAAATACCTACAATTCCTTCATCCATTGTCACCTATCCTATGGCATCCTTTCCTGGGGAGCATCTTCGGCGGCAGAACGAATTTTCATCCTCCAGAAAAGAGCGATAAGGACTATAAGTGGCCTTCAATATCGTGACTCATGCAGAGGCCACTTCAAGAAACACAAAATACTCACCTTGAAGTCCTTATATATATACAATGCCCTAAAGTATATTCATGAACACCAACAACAATATAGAAAGAATGGCGAAGAACATAGCTACAGCACGCGTTATCGGAATAATCTGAGTATTCCCAGACACCGTACTGTAGCAACACAAACAAACGCGCACTATTGGGGCATCAAATTTTACAATCGCCTTCCTCTGCATCTCAAGCAACTTGATATGAAGGCCTTCGCAAGGAAAACCAAAGGGGCACTGACCGAGGGAGAGTTCTACACCTTGGAGGAATTTTTCAACTACCATTTCTAGTCGTTCTTGTTTTAAATTCTATACATTTTATACCTCTTTTATACATTTTGTTTGTGTGTTTTTGTATATAGGCATTTTTATTTTATTTATTTACATTTGTATATATATATATATATATATGACACAAATCATAAGATTTATTTGTATCACCAACTGACTTTGTTTTGTATTCGTCAATACGACAAATAAATCTATCTATCTATCAAAACGACCAAAATACCACGAAAGAATATCCAAATGATTCTCTTGCTAGCACTGCCAGACTCACATTGAACTGGACAATACCGCGTATAGACGAAAACCCTTGACGAATCCCCTCGTATATTAATAATATAATATATATATGGATAAAATTTAAAGCTCAAAAGCTCTTTTTTAATTAGTATTCTTATAATTACATCTTTCCAGAGATCCAACAATATTTCTACGAAGAAGTTCCGACTGCCAGGAAATCATTCCAAAGCGTATTATTCGACCAAACCCTTCCGTTCTATCTCGGCAAATTCGAAGAGATCGCTCAACAGAACAGCGGACACTTCGCGCTCGGTAAGCTGACGTGGGCCGACTTCTTCTTCGTCGGAATGCTAACGTACCTCAATTACATGACCGACAAAAATCTGGTCGGGGATTACCCGAATCTGACGAAATTAGTAGAAAACGTAACTTCGATTCCGAACGTCAAAACTTGGATAGAGAAGCGTCCCAAAACTCAATACTAAGCAACATTCTCTTCCTATTTGTTAAGTTTGTTATTGTATTTTTTATTTTTAAAATACACGTTGCTTGAATGAATTGTACTTATTGCTGAAGTTGCATTTAAACATAGATCTCAAAAGTCATCTAATTGTAAACACGAGTATAAAGTGCTGAAATAGATAAATCTCAACAAAATCAGTTACGCTTTGAGCCAAATAGTGACTTTGCGTTTCTCTAGATCCACCGTGGGCAACAGCCGGCCCGCTGTATGGTTTTATCCGGCCCGCCAGACATTTTTAAAAACCTAATTTAAAAAAAAATTAAGCGAGTAAGCGAGCAAGCCCAGTGTCGGCGATCATCAAAGAGTGAGGCGGCAAACATCAAAGCCTTCGATGTTTGCCGCCTCACTGGCGGCCCAACAAAAGATTATTTGTTCTCAACTGTTCTACACTAGACGATTCTAGATCATTCCTTCATTTTGCCTATATAAGCGGGTGGATGCCGTGGATGGCCCGAACTTTAGTTCAGTTCTACTTGAGCTACCGAGGTGATAACTTCGGCGAGCGATATCCTAGCGAACTGCTAGTGTCGTCAATTAGCTTTGCGACTTTGTGTGCGTCTTGGGTGCTTTCTAATTATATTTTGTATACGAAAATGATGTCTGGTGGAAAGAAACGAAAAGTAGATGCAGAGGGTCGCCAGTTTCAAGAAAAATGGACTGAAGAATTCTTTTTATCTTGCACAATGGTAAGCCTATTTGTTTGCTGTGTAATGAATCCATTTCAGTGATGAAAGAATTCAATATAAAGAGGCATTACTCAACTAAGCATCCTACGCTGCACTCACTGACAGGACAAATAAGAAAAGACAAAATCCAGAAGCTTACTGCAAATTTGGAAAAGCAGCAGCAAATGTTTCATAAACAAAGAACACTACTTGATAATGTTGTGAAAGCTAGTTTTATAGTTAGTTCAAAATTGGCAAAGTCATTAAAACCATTTTCCGAAGGCGAACTTATCAAGGAGTGTATGTTAGAAGTTTGCAGTGTTTTGTGTCCTGAAAAGAAAAATGAATTTGAAAAAATTAGTTTGTCAAGACGAACTGTTGTCCGACGTATAGAAATGATGGCTAATGATATAAAAACAACATTGACTGACCGTATGGCTGGTTTTGAATCATTTTCCATAGCATTAGACGAGAGCACCGATTTGTCGGACACAGCTCAACTGGCTATATTTATTCGAGGTGTTGATAAAGAGTTCACTGTTACTGAGGAATTGCTTGCTTTACAGCCGCTAAAAGGAACCACTACAGGAGAGGACATTTTTAATGAAGTTCAAAAGGTATTTACAAGTTTTGCCTTGCCATGGTCAAAATTAGTTGGAGTATGCACAGATGGTGCACCTTCTATGGTCGGCTTACGTAAAGGTTTCATCGGAATTTTGAACGAAAAAGCAACTGAATTAAATGTGGAAAAAGATGATTTGATAGTCCTTCACTGCATTATCCACCAACAGAACTTGTGTTCTAAGTCCATTCGACTCCAGAATGTTATGAATGTGGTAGTAAAAACCATCAATTTTATTCGATCCCGAGGGCTTAACCATCGTCAATTCAAGGCGCTTTTGGATGAAATATCAGCCGAATATGAGGACGTAACATATTATTCTGAAGTCAGATGGCTAAGCAAAGGGAAAATGCTGAAACGGTTTTACGAGCTTATAAATGAGATAAAAGACTTTATGCAAATAAAAGATAAACCACTATCTGAATTGAGTGACCCAAAATGGATATGTGACTTAGCATTTCTGGTCGACCTTACGGGCTATTTGAATGATTTAAATTTGAAACTTCAAAAACAAGGACAGTTAGTTAATGATTTGTACAGCCATTTGAAAGCGTTTCAGAATAAAATCCGCTTGTGGGAGGCCAGATGCTGTCTGGAAACAGTTACTCAGTATGCTCAATATGCTGAAGAACTCAAGGTACTGTCGGAGCAATTTTCGAACAGATTTAGCGATTTCAGAAACATGGAAGACTGTTTCAACACTTGCAAATGGAGTTGATCGAGATTCAAGAAAACTCACTCCTAAAATCTAAATTTGAAGACGTGGAGTTGTGTGATTTCTACAAAAAATACCGCGAAGACCATTTTCCGCAGCTTAGAAAATTCGTAAGAAGATTGATTTGTGCGTTTGGCAGTACTTATAAATGCGAACAGTTCTTTTCACTGATGAAAGTTAATAAATCGAAATATCGTACAAGGCTGACTGACGATAATTTGGAAAATTCTTTACGTCTTTGTGTCAGTGGAATTAATTCAAACATCGATGGATTAGTTTCCCAAGTTCAAGCTCAAGTGTCTCATTGATTTCGGTATCGCTATTTAACTTTCGTAGTTTGTAACAATTCCAAATTTAACGATTTAATTATAATGTTATTATTTCATTTTGTTATTTTCATAAATTGATATTATAATAACATTGTCCTATTATTTCATGTCTGATATCTATCGCAAAAAATTATGAACACTACAACGCTACTTTAAAATGTACTACTTTTAAACGCGGCCCGCGAACGTATTTCCACACTAAAGTTTGGCCCACAACATGTCAAAGGTTGCCCATACCTACTCTAGATTATGTCAGAAAGTTATTAACCACTTATCCCATGTTTATGTTATGTTATAAATTTCCTTTTTCTTTTTCCTAACGCCATGTGAATTTTAAATGTAAAATTTAAAGTGTATTCGCGCATGTGTGTATGTATGGTATCTATTTTGGTGCATGGTAACTATGAAGAAAGGCACGTTTTGAATTTTACTAGTCAATAGATAATCCTTGGAGAGGTTGATTTGATCGTTACAAAATTAGTATTTTTATGGTAAGTAATTTACACTATTTTCTATTTGTTTATTATTCTCCGGTGAAGGATAAGCGAATTCATTTCCGTAATATGTTCGGAAATATTGTAGATAGCTTTGCAAAAGAAATTCGTTTGTAAAATCTCTAAAACAAGCAACAACAATAAGTATATATACGAGGATGTCCGATAATAAAGGTCTAACAAGGGGAACGTCAAGGTTGTGAATAACGGATTTTGATGTGTCTCGAATATGTTATAGAGGTACCTCCTATCTTGCTACCAGCTTTCGTAGCCCGAGTTCTCAAGAAAATTGCAAAAGTTTTCCTAACGGAGTTTATATACCGTTAATCTTAATAACTTTGTAAAGAAGTGAGAATAGTCCAGTGGTTAAGGTCCAGGCGTACTACCCTGGCGACCCGTGTTCATATCCGGCTCTTGCATTTTTATCTCAATCTTATTGCATATAATATTAACAAATATATTTAATTTCATGCAAAATTGTTCAAAAATAATCTTTTTCGCCATGGTAATTTTATTAATAAAATCATGATATTTTAAATCGCTTAAGAAAATTAAAGGTGGTTTTTGACACAAAATGATGTATGTAGTTCTTTGTAGGTAAATTCGGCTATTTCTTAAAAGAAAACATTTAAGCGTTTAGAATCAAAATTATTTGACTCGTTTTCTTTAAATGCTTTGTCCATTTATTACTTTTTGTTCGACAGAAACTGAATCATCAAAAAATACCCAAACCCACTGCTTCTTCGGTGAGATACCATAAATGCCCACAAGAATGCTTTGATGTTGCTTTTGACATGTTGCTTATTTTATTATAGAAATAAAGGTTGTTTAAAAACATCAAGTCCTGGGCCGATGATTTGTAGGCAAAAGGAACATTATAATACAGTTTTATCTATATCTTTAAAATAAATATACAAATATCCTTCAATCCTTGCAATTCCGGCCGAGTCAATTTTAGTTTAAAATATAAAAATAGTTTAAATTATGATCACTAGTGATAAAGCGATTTAATTATAACATTTGATTGTGAAATGTAAAATGCTGCACATTTGCTTTCGATTAATTTTATTAATAAAGTTACTATGGCGAAAAACATTTTTGAACAATTTTGCATGAAATTAAATATATTTGTTAATATCATATGCAATAAGATTGAGAAAAAGAAACTATAAGGACGGGATTTGAACACATATCGCCAACCGTCGCCTGCGTAGTAAGCCTGGGACTTAACCACTACACTATACTCACTTCTTTACAAAATTGTTAAGATTAAAGGTATATAAAGTCCTTAAGGAAAACTTTTGCAATTTTCTCGAGATCTAGGGCGAATGGTTACAAAAGCTGGTAGCAAGATACTCGTGTGAGGTGCCTCTATAACATATTCGAGATACATCAAAGTCCGTTATTCACAACCTTGACGTTCCCCTAGTCGAAGTTACAGTAACGTTTATAACTAATACGAGGGCTATTCAGAAACCAACTTTCGTTTTGGGTTAAAAACAAATTAAGGTATAACACCACTGTAACAGCCTAAAAGAGGCGTCTTTTTGAGAATTTCTTTTGGATGGAAGAAAAGGTGATAGCATAATAGTATTCGAGGAAGTTATTAAGCATACATTTAAGTATTAACCAAACAATTATCATAGACAAATATTAAAAAATGGTAGCGTCGGAGTTATTCTTCGAGGCATATTGAATTTGGGGCGCTCTGTGGCACGCAGTGCAGCTAATGCAAATTTGAATCCGGAATCAAAAAAAAAATGACTTAATCTACATGATTATAGCTGAAGAAATACGTAGGAGATTTTAAAAATATTTATTTATGTGAAGGGCGAGTATTTGAAGTAAAACATTCAATTTTCGACAAAAAAGGGCAATCACTTGTAAATAAATAATTTTTAAATTAACTTATTGAAAATCCCATACGTATTTCACTTCAAAATATTATGTAAAAAACATGGTCCAAAATGAATAGAATGAAAATTGTTGCAGATATGCTGCGTACGTTTTTGAACAATCGTGTTTCGAGAAAAACGCGGTTAGTTTTGAAATGTGTTATACAATACATATCAAAAAATTAAAAATTCGACTGCTTAAATTTTTTATCATTTATCTACTATCCTATGACCATAAATCTGCCCTTTCATGTTCAAATATTCTTGCTCATTCTCTTTTCTCGTTATATGGTAGAGTGTGCCTCTTTTTCCGGATCTGTTAAAGACGTTTCGGCCTGCTTGATCCGCTTAGCATCGGCTTCAAGACAATAATTGTATGATTGGACGCCAATAATCATCTCCAAAACTTTCATTATTCGTAGAATATTTGTCAAACCATCATCAGGCAACCATGAGTTCCAGTATCAAACTTACCTATTTCGACATTATGGGCATTGGCGAATCGATCCGCATGCTTCTAAAATACGGAGACATCGATTTCGTGGATAATCGCATCAAATATGAGGAATGGCCGGAACTCAAAGAAAGTAAGAACCTAAGCCACGTAGGGCACAAAATTCGAATACATAAGTTATTCTTTAATTGTATTTTGTAGAAATGCCATTCGGACAAGTTCAGGTTCTAGAAGAGAATGGGAAGACTGGTACAGTCATTACTGCCTACTAGGAAAATTTGGAAATCGATGCGATCGTTGACACGATTGCTGACTTCAAATTAAGTGAGTTATGTTTTTGAAGGATGTTTCTTCCATTCGTTAGAAAAAGAAGGAAAATTTAAAATAATTAATTGATGCGCGTCTCACTTGTTGAAACTCATAACGAGTAAATTAAATCAAACGATTCAGAGTATTCATCCAGCTGATGAAGCCATAGTGTGGTGAAACAATATTGTAGTGGTACCATTATTTTTGAAACCTACAAGGTCTTTTGATTTAATTTATGGAAATATTTGAATGAACATCAACATTTTATACCGAGTTCAGGTTTAGAATGCAATAGATGGCGCTCCGAACCAAGCTACAATTACAATAAGACAAACTCCTCGGATACGTAAAGGTGAGTTACACGAAGTGGCAAGATCAACTGCTGTCAGATACGCTACGCTCTGTGTAATTTGGACCTCGTTATTAGCGAATCAAATTCAAGAATTTTATATTTAATTATATAAAATTTGAACTCATTAATACGTCCTTTATTACTTAGCTTGTGCCTGCAATTGATTTAGTATTATGTAAATATTATGTTGGTTCAATCTTCTGCCTTGTAGCTGGAGTTTATATTCCCCGAAATGTATCTAATAACGACTTTGAAATGTTCATTGATGCATTAGAAATCGCAATAATGAATCAACCTGTATTGATGATTGATGACTTCAACATTCCAGAGTATACTGTTGCTGATACTTCCACTACTGTGGCAAAGATCTTACGTTTGAATAATTTATGTAATATGTTTGACCTGAGACAATACAATAATATCACGAACTCTGATGGTAAGTTGCTTAATCTGTTATTCACGAATCTGCACTGTATCCCAAACATCTAACATGAAGATTTCCCTTCAGTACTTGAGGATAGTTATCATCCTGCTCTCTCCGTAAATATCAAATTATTGTCTCAGTCAAAGCCATCACTATTTCCATCTGCACAAAACACTAGATACAATTTTCGTAAAGCGAATCTCGTTCAGTTGTATGATGACTTTGGTAACCATGACTGGTCATTCCTTAATAATCATACAAATGTTGATCAAACTGTTAATGACTTCTACGCAACCCTTTATAAAATTATTGATCGATCAGTACCTCGTTACATTACAAATAACTCCTCATTTCCACCCTGGTTTACTGTTCAAATTAAACGAAGCCTTAAAACAAAAAACTATTACTACAAAAAATGGAAATCAACAAGTAATCCTGTTTACCATATTAGATTTAAGGAATTACGAAGATTAGTCAAAGTCAAGATACACATCCTATATGAATGAGATAGAACGTGCAGTTAAAGCAAATCCAAAAGACTCGTTCAGATACATAAACCGTGTAAAAAGTGTATCACGAATTCCCGATAAAATGTCTGATGATGGCACAGATTATGACGACCCTCAGGAAATAATAGATGCAATTGCTAGAACTTTCTCCAGTGTTTATCTAACACCATCAGGTATGACCAGAGGCGATATTCTATGTAATATACCGTCACTTGAAATCAGAGAAGTGAAAATGAATTGTTAGAGGCAATGAACCGTCTACCTAATAGTGATACGGCAGGTGACGACTTTATTCCCTGCTTTTTGATTAAAGACGGTCGTCTTACACTTGTTAAACCACTCCAAATAATTATCAATCTTTCCTTGAAAACTTCCATATTTCCTCTGCGATGGAAGAGAGCAAGAATTACTCCGGTTTTTAAGAAGGGCGATAAATCTAACATAGCTAACTATCGGCCCATCTCGATCTTGCCAAACTTTGCGAAGGTATATGAACAGTTATTGTACACCCACATCAGTTACTATACTAGATCTCACATCTCCATGAAACAACATGGGTTCATCGCTGGACGATCTACGATTACCAACCTAGGAATAATTACACAGTTTATTAGTGAGGCTCTGGATGATGGCGGTCAGGTGGACGTAGTGTACACAGATTTCTCACGCGCATTCGACAAGACTGATCATTGCAGGCTCCTATATAAATTGAACGCTTTTGAGTTTTCTCCAAAATTACAGCACTTAATACACTCATATTTGCAGAACAGAACAGGCTACGAAATGGCTATAGCTCCTATGAATTCAGGGTCACATCAGGTGTGCCGTCGGGCTTGAACCTTGCTCCACTGTTGTTTATTCTCTTTCTAAATGACTTACTAATGTCAATGACCACTAATGTTTTAGCCTATGCCGATGACTTGAAGCTTTATTCCAGAATTAGCTCTTATGATGATATGAAGAATCTACAAGAGGATATCGATCGCATATTCAACTGGTGTCAGGAAAATTATCTTGCCCTCAATATCGCAAAATGTCCGTATGTTACGTACACACGAAAAATTAATAGTTTGCCTACATCTTACAGAATAAATAATTCTCCTCTTAGTAGTAGTGATACAGTGAGAGATTTGGGCGTGCTGTACGATTTATCAGCATATCAATCAAATGTACTCTTCGGCTGCAGCGATGTTGGGTTTTGTGATAAGATCGTCAAAGTATTTTAAAGATCCGTGTTTACTGAAGACATTGTACTTTACGTTTATTGTTAGCAGACTTGAATATGCTTCAATCGTGTGGTATCCCTATTATCATTCTCATCAAAACTCTATTGAGAGAATGCAGTGCAGATTTTTAAAATTTCTCTCATTCAAGATCGATAATGTGTATCCAGTAAGGAACATTGAATATGAATTGCTATTGGAACGCCATAATATTCAATCGTTATGTGAGAGAAGACAGGTGCACAGCGCGCGGTTCTTATTCAAGCTTTTCGTGTGGTTCCTGCAAGGACTAATTTATTGTTATAGTCTCCAGTGCAGCATATGTGCCAAAATGCGACTAATTTATCAAGACATCTTTATTGGTGAAGCTGTTGACCACTAAAATGTTTAAAATGTTTAATTTTTTATGCTTTTTTTGTTATGGTATTGCTTTACATTAGAGATGGGACGAATCCAAATTTTCTCGAATCTCTCGAATCCTTCGAATCTCGAATCTCTCGAATCCATCATATAATTACAATAATAAGAAAGGACAGAGAGGAAAAACAATTTTACAGGAAAATTTTAAAGCTACTTTAATTAAAAACGATACAGTTTTTAAAAATATTTATTAAAAAAGATTTTTTTTTGAACATATTTATATTACAAATGAAATTTAAAAAAACAAATTACACAATATTAAAAGATAAATTATGTTAAAATCTTGATGATTATGCAACAAGTTTTTATTTATATTTAATTTCCTTAGCATATGGAAATTAATATATCAATAACAGTACCGATATCTTTTCAGAAACTTTTGTGAATGAGAATAAGGGAGAGCTAACATAGATAAACAGCAAATATTGCACATGAAAATCTAAACACATATTTTAGTATATAAAAGAAAGCACTCAACCTAAAAGAAATAAGTGAGAATTTTAATTCAGATTTTTATTTAAGAAAACCAGCTTTCGAACTCGCTCTGGATCCAACCGACTACGTTTTTATCCACTATGATGCCTGATGTGCTGAATAGTCTTTCTGAAATCACTGTTGATGGTGGTGTAATTAAGAATTTTTTTGCTAGTTTCATCAAATTTTGGTATTTTGTGTTGCCCTTCCAGTATTTAAAGATGTCTGCAGTTGGTGGGAGCAGTGGTTCTGCTAAATAGGCATTTATTTCTTCTTCAGGAGATGAACTGTAATCCACATCACTGCAGGTAGCTGGGGTCATCAACTGAGAATAGTAACTCCACATACTATGACCTTGTTCAGTTAAAGATATATCTGTGGCATTTGCTTGAGTTTTCTCTGATGACTGCAGATCACCATTTGTTTGCATATAGATGGATGAAATTTCATTAGCCAGTGTCAATTTAGCTTGCTCAACGTTTTCTTTATTCAAAAATACATTCCCTTTGAATCGGGGATCCAGTAAAGTACCAATAGTATACAATTTCTCTGTCTCAACAGAATGGTAGCGCCTTTTAGTGACGCAAGCATTTAGATTAGTTATATTATTTGCTGTCTGTATTTGACATGTTCCATACCTTTTCTGGTCTCAGGAATAAAGATATTTATTTATTAAAATACCACAAACATTAGGAAAGCATGCCAGCTTATAAATACTTTGTGGCTGAAAGAACGAGAACCGAAGAGAATCGTCGAGATCTTTCTAGTCAGTGATTCATATGTGTCGTGATTACATGAGTCATCATTATTATTATTTTTTTTTTTGGATTCGAAAGATTCGAATTACGAAAATCGTGCGAAGATTCGAGTTTTCGAATCTCGAATCTTTCAGGATTCGATGGATTCGAGGATTCGCGGATTCGAATGTCCCATCTCTACTTTACATCCTATATTTAGTTTTTTTAGATAGCGTGTACAATTTATATTTATTTCACCTTTGTATCATCCTGTTAATGGGATATCCTCTTGGATGAATAAGGTGTATTATTATTATTATTATACTGTATTCTTATCGTAAACGAAGTATAAGCGATTTGAACATCTGAGAAACTTGTTAACACACCAGTTACTGATCGCATTTGTTACTAATCACCTTATCCACAATTTCCCCAAATTTCACCATTCGGTAATAATTGAAAAAATTGTGGTATAACTGACACATATCGGCAAATTCATCAGCATACAATTCTGGGTAGATAGTTCCTAATACAGAATTATAGTAATAGTACGATGATTTAATGATTTTAACCGTCGTATTCTAGCATTTACGACGTTTAGCAATTTCATTAGTATAACTACACCTTTCTTATCCAATGTTATCTCTTGTCCACGACATTCAATTCGCATTAATGGAATCAGCAGTTTGGCGATATTTAAGTACATCAATGCCAACTTGAAAACATGTTATGCATTCGTCACCACGGAGTGTGTCTTTCCTACCCAGTGAACATTTTTTAAATTTCGCGGATAGTGTAAGTTGGTAGTCCCGGCAATAGTGAACATCTTCGCATGCACTGTGCTTAAGAATATGTTTACTATTGGCGGAACTACCAACTTAAACTGTCCGCGAAATTTAAATAATGTTTACTGGGTAAAGCCTCTTTGTAACAATGACCACACGACCATGACATCTTCGTAGACATGTGATTATTGATGTCATCTCGATATTTTAAAAATTCCTCCCATTCGTATCTTATTCGTATATTATTAGTGATACATGTCGTTCTATTTCCTTTTCCATTTGCAAACTTGACCACTAGTATATGTAAATCTTCCCGCACTACTGAAAGCGGTTGATACGTAACACTTTTGATTCAATACACTTCACTTCATTTTTCAATGCACTTCATTTATAAACTTATTCTCGTTTTTAATAACCGTTTCGTATTTTTAAACAAATTGTTACCGGTGGCCTTTACGGGGATGGTAGCGTTACGACGGACGGGCTAGCTCAGGCTCGCCCAGGCAACAAATGGAACAATCCACGACGTGGACTCTTGCAATCTCTCAATCCTTGCGGCCTTTCTGGCCGTAACCTCTCCTATTGACAAGGCACGAGTACAAAATACAACAGGTGTATTAATAAAATACGAATGCACAAACACAAATAAATAAATAAATACATAAATAAATAAATAAAATAGAACGGTTTTAACACATTATAAGACATAAACAAATAAATTAGATAATTATGGCGATAGAAAAATTAATTACACCGCGGTCGCACCGTAGTTCGCTAAAGAACCGACTATTTGAGCAGATCGCTGGATTGAGATAGTCCGATCCAGCGCTCAGGCCGAAGGGCTGGCTATTTTGCAGATCACTGGGCTTGGGTAGTCCGCCCCAGCGCTCAAGCCGACTCTCCGAATGGCCGAAATGCACGAATATATGGTTTGGCAGCTAGTCAATTGTTTTGCGAGTGCCCGTGGGGAGCTAGCGTCCTCGGTGCTGCTTGTTTTCTTCCGTTATTTTCATCGCTGGTTGGTTTTTCGCAAGTCATTCAGCCCATTTTTTCCGATTGGCCTTTCCTCTCCGGAAAGGGGACGTGACGAAGCGGTGGTTGGCTGGTAGTGTTTCGTTGATGTTCGTTTTCGTTCGGCTCGGGGTGTGGCGAGTTAGTAATTGGTTTACCGATTGTTGCTGCTCGGTTTCTATGGTCGTGGGCAGGGCGAGTCGGTAGTTGCTCGGGGATACAAATCTAGGTGTCGGAACTGCCACCAGGGCATTTGCTTGTTTGCGCTCGCATCGTGTACATCGTGGAAAAATAAAAAACGCCACGGTGCGGGATTTAACAATAACTTTCTTAATCTAGCTTAATTTAAATTACTTAAATTTAACCGGCCTAGCCGTAGATAATTGTCTTTTTCCATCCGGGTGCTTCTTGGCCGATCGTTACTGCTCGGCTTTTGTCGGTTTTGACGCGGGCACGGACAAATTGTGGGGAAAGTTCTACGATTTTTTCATCGTGCTTATTCTAAATTAGATTAACTTAATTTATGGACGTCGCTAGAAAACATTCTATGCTGCGATTTTCAACCGTGCTTAATTTAAATTACATTAGTTTAAATTGAATTAAATGAAATTGAATTCAATTATGGACGTCGTGGAAAATATTCTACGGTACGTTTTTTTGACCGTGCTTAATTCTAAATTACATTAGATGGAATTGAGTTAAATGAAATTAACTTAAATCACACTAGATGATACCTGTCCATCCGTAAATAACGTCTAATTTCATCCGTGTAATGTGCTACAGATAACAATATCGTCTAGTAATTGCGACGAATTATTTAACCCTTTACAGTACCCCCTCACCAGCACATATCACGATGCTGTCTTAACTTATTTCGTAATTGTACGCTGTTACTGCTGTTTACCCAGGCTACTGATACCTGATAAGTTAGGTTAGATAAAACTGTGGATGACGTGTTATCATTAAGTGGTGTAAACCCGTCTCTGTCTCCACTTACGTGCAGGGCGCGACATTAAAATTCGAAGAAGTAAGGGCGTCAGTCCGGTTTACACTACTTAATGATAACACGTCATCCACTCTTTTATCAAACCTACTGACAACAAACCGCAGAAAATTGCCGACTAATCGTTAGAGTAAGAGGAAGATAGCATTCTAAAAGGCAGATATCCGGTTTTCTTTCGGGGTTTTACATGGGTGCGAGAGAGAAAGATATATACAAAAGCCTCTTAGATTATCTATTATTCTGGATTTATTTCGTAACACGTGCAAAAAACACGTGAGAAATTTTTCAATGTGATCCAGTCTAGAAATTTTATCAATTATCTTTGTTTATTACCAGTAAAATTGCCACAATCCATTTTTTTCTTCATATAAGACAAGCAATTGCTAAATTAAATTACTAATCTCTCCGGTTCTTTTACAGAAATTCAGCTCTTACGAAAAGGATCCAGCGGTCAAAGCGTCACGCAAAGTCTCTCTCTTCCAAGCAACTATTCCCTTCTACCTTCCCAAATTAGAAGAACTCGCCAAGCAGAATAACGGTCACTTAGCTATAGGAAAACTGACGTGGGCCGATTTCTTTTTCGCGGGAATACTAACGTGCATGACCGGCATGGTCGAAACCAATCTCACCGAGAAGTGTCCGAATCTGAGAAAAGTAGTCGCGAACGTGCATTCGATTCCGAAAGTGAAAGCCTGGGTAGAAAAACGTCCAAAATCTGATATTTAAATAAAATTCGTTTTGCGTTGATATTGTACCCTATCTTCTATTTTAAAATAAATTTCGTGTTTACGTTTGATTAATTTTTTTTTAAGAAGTTATATGTCCTCGTAAATTGATAAAATTGCTTCTGAAGTAATAGGAACAAAAACATAAAATATAAACTGGATTAGGGAATGACTAGAAAAGACTTACAATAAAGAGACAGCAGATTGTGTATACCTTTTTATCGGCAATGTAAAGTCCTCTTCAAGAAGTAGTTAAAGATTTTCCGAAATTCGTTTTCCAGACGGACAACCAGCTAACAGACGGTGTTAGTGTATCTGAAATACTGTAAAATGAATGGGCGCCACTTGATCCTTTAAGGTTTGGTCAAACAGCGGACGGGGCGGGACGGCGACACGACGCTGACGGTATCTGAGCAGTTGTAATGCGTTAGTTAATATAGAAGATGTCACACAGAGCCGTCGAGCTCTTTGCAATGGCTTTGTTTGACCAAACCTTTAACATCGGGAAACCTATCTTTTACGTAGCAACGATAAAACCACGGGAGCTCGCTATAGGTACAACCACTAATTGACGACGGGGGTTGGTATGTCCCAATTATTTTTAAAGACTCGGCAACTCTCATGGTTGCCTTTTTTATTTTTCCCTATATTTATCTCTTTAATACCGCAAAACCATTTTTCACCCTAGAGATTTGACCAACTACAAGGATTCCTGTTTATCCAGGGCTTGACAGGGTAAGTGTACAACAGGTTGCGCCTTTAATATACAGCTCTTTGGATTTATTTGACCCACTCCCTCGCCAACTAGCTGGCTGGCACCTTCAGTAATAGCGAACCTCACTCCTGGGGCGAACATGGTGAGCTCTTTGTGGCGGCCTTGAAAATTCAGTCTTTAGTAATTGGAACCGGTGGCGGCAATACCTAACAACAGAACATTCAACTAACGTCCAATTTAATAAAAGAAATAAAATGAATTGATTGGCATGTAGGCACTAACACCTGTGTATAAACAAAAAAAAAAGACAAAAATTTATGCCGAGAAAATATAATACAAGTTTTAAGGTTGATGTAAAATTAATGCTTCGAACTCGCTCAGGATTTGAAAATTCTTAAGAAACTTTCGTATCTAACCCTGTATATGATCGCTAAAATTATATGTGGGAAGCAACAATGATTAGACTATCATAACATTGAAACTAAACACAGTAAATAAATGAAATGATTGGTACAGTATGTTAAATCCTGAAGGGAAGAATAAGATGTCAGCATATATGGCTAATATGGTTAATTTCAAACTTAATTATTAACAGCGTTATGGCTAAGGTTTGATAAAAGAGTGGATGACGTGTTATCATTAAGTAGTGTAAATTACCTATCCGAATTTTTGTTGGGCCTTACATGTAAGTGGAGACAAAGACCGGTTTACAGTACTTAATTATAACACGTCATCCACTCTTTTATCAAACGTTGGTTATGACTGTTAGGTGTACACCCACTCACAATTCATATACATCCAAAGGTTTAGTCTTACTGAACACCAAATTAACAATCTAACAATACTCTTCACTTGTGTGCTCGATCTGAAGGGTCCACTGCGCGGTGTATACTTAAAAAATAATAATAATAATAAACCAAAGGGTACGTTACGATTTCGCTCCTTAAGCTTGAAGTGTGATGTTTCTTGCAACCCGGTATGAGGGTAATCTAACCTCGATTCTTGATGGTTACTTCTCATAAATCCTAATTCTGACTTCGAAGTCTAACAAATAGGGTGACCTTAGGTGTTGTTCTATTCTAGAGGGAAGTGATACGCCACTGGTAGATATAAATCCCAACATATATACACAGCGATCCAGAATGATTGACGGTCACGTGAGAACTGTATTGTCGTTTCATTATCAAAACCACTTATTGATAGTTCAATTAGGATTCGTTTCGATGATCAGCGCCCTCATCATAGGCGTCCAGATGAACTTCTCATTTGTCATTTTAGTAGTCATTTCATGATCGTTTTCGTGCAAGTTTTTGGTATTATTCTGATCGTTTTTCACTTATTTTATCACAAACATTCTTCTTCAAGACTAAAACAGCGAATATATTATATTTTAGTAGGTTTACTAACTGAAAATGTTAATCAGTATTAACTCTCAACTTTTAAGTTAAGATGGTTTTGACCATCGATTACTTGAAGTTCAGCTTAATTCTATATTTGGACAAATAAAGTTCGTCTTCGTTCCATTTTTCTTTCTTTCGTCGTTTTAATTTGCAATTTTTAAAAATTTGATACAAATTTTGTTTTAAAATTCAATAATGTAATACATTGACAGGGGGAGGGCGCGACGTTGGGGTCACGGATTTGGACGCCCTTCTGGGATAAGAAAGTACTTCATAATAATTGAGTACTGACCTTCAAACATGGTGCCAACACAACCGTTTTTGAAAAAACGGTTTGAATAAGAGTCGCATTTGATATACCTGGACCATTGCGTTGTTTTGAAGAGTGGAGCGTGGCTCGATCGATTGAGTACAAGCGAAGTAATTGTATGGTTTGGGTTCGATTCCCGGCCAGAATTTGTTTGGTCAATTCATTGTTTCTTCTTTTGTGCTACATATCTGCGCATGTTTATTTTTCGACAACGTTGTTAAAATATCTACACAATCAGTGAATTATAACAAAAAATTCAGAGAGTGTGCCAAACGAATAAATATTTTAGTGTGTGATTGAAAACAAACAAGAAAAAGAAATGGAAGACACCGGACCATCCACCAGTATGGAAGTTGATTCGACTGCGTGTGAGAAAACAGCGTCTTCCATTTTTTTAGAGCGAAGCTCTTTTAGCGAAATTTTGCGGCGAGCGTTAACTGGGAAAAAGTGAGACGCTTCAAATCGTCACTAGACGCTTTCATCTTGTTCTTTCACTAGTTATTTCTCTCTCATACACACATATACTCATCGCTGGAGCAACTATGAAATGCGCCATATTTGCGTATCCCTCCATCAGATGGTGCCCTTATTATTCCGATTCGAATTTACTTCAAATTTAACTTCAACTTATTTACCATAGGTTTCGAAATGAAATACTTTTTCTTTATACATGGTCTATTCAATTATAGAATTTTATGTTTTATTCAAATAAGAATCAAATGCGTAAAGAGCTTTGCTCTTGCCGAGTCTCTCACGACACCTCTCCTTTTTTTCTAATCACACACCAAAATATTTATTCGATTGGCACACTCTCTGAACTTTCCGTTACAGTTCACTGATTGTGTAGATATTTTAACAATATTGTCGAAGAATTAACATCGGTCGATATGTAGCACAAGAGAAACAAAAATTGAAAAATACTTCTGTGCGGGAATCGAACCCAAACCACACAATTACTTGACTAAAGCTCAATCGACCAAGCCACGCTCCACTCTTGATAACAGACGCAACGGTCCAGGTATATCAATTAACTCACTTTATCCAAACCGGTTTTTTCAAAAACGGTTGAGTATTGGCACCATGTTTGAAGGTCTGTAGTTAATTACTATCAAGTACTTTCTTATCCCAAAAGGGTGTCCAAATCCGTGACCCCAACGTCGCGCCCTCCCCTTATGAGTGACAAAAGGAATGGATTGTCGGCACGCCTATGGAATTTATCGTTGAACGCATGCATATGGAACGGCAAATGTCATATTATTATAGCCAAACACTAATGGATCTCTAACTAATTTTATGAGTATAAATGAAAGAATTACTAAAGACAAATCCAACGCTAGCTCATATACATTTTCTAACGGCAGTAAAGAAGATGTTTTGAGTAAAGTGCGAATTTCATATTGGTGCATGACATTAAAAGTGTATTTTCAAATGTCTGGAGAAAAACCGTCCCAATCCAAAATTTTTCAGATTGAACTAGTAGTAGTAGTAGATAACTTTTTAGATCTTTTTCAAAGTCTTTTTAAACCTCATACTTACAATATCTGGTACTCGAAATAGCACCAGCACACTAAAATTAGAATTAATTTATCTTTATATTATTAGTTATATTAAGCCTCTCAATTCATCTTTTCTACTTAGTGTCCTTCTTCTTCTCCTGCAGTCTGTGAAATTTGCGAATACGTTTTGGCGATTTGACAAATACTGCTTTTGTTTGCGCTACCTCAGGATAACATTTTCTAATACTATCTGGCCCAAGAGTGAAAGCTTGGATCTTACACGTAACGTGCAACAAGTTAGCACAATGCTTTTTAAGAGATCGGCCTACAGAAAGCTCGTTAACAGTTGGTTTGTTGAAAGTTTAAACTTTTCCAATGTAATTGTATTTGTAACAGCAACTTTTAAATTACTTCGGCAGTACATTGTTGTACTCGCCTGGAAGCTAATGGAACTGCACGTGACGATTGATGTGGTTCCATTGTACATAACATTACATTAAGTATAGAATGCTCCTTATGATCTGTCTCCTGCACAATTAACTACTGTTTTTATCTTTAACCTCCGACTTAATTCTTTTTCAACATGTTCACGAGCAGATGACACAAATCTTTGTAACGATGCTCGACTTGATACTTTCCAGTCCGCATATTTATTCCAAGAGACGACACATGCTTCGTTGTCTAGTAAATTAAACGGTAGATTACATAAAATAAAGATAACACATAAATTAAATTTAAATTTTTCTTAGTATCGTATGCAACTTTTTTAAGAATGCTGTTTGTTATTTACGTGTCGTTGACAGTCTCTTTTGGACCAACACATTAAACGGATATTACAAAGTACACATTTAAGCTTAACGCCATCATAATTTAGGTCAGGCATTTCTGCTATAAATTTTGTAAATTCATACAACATTGGTCGTTTTCGCGACGTAGGCAACATTTTAAAAACAAACGTAGAACTACGAAATAGTATTTACGGCAGCGTACATGTGTACACAACAGATCTCATTGAAACCCGCAGTTATACTGAGGGTTGTATCGAACCTCCGCCATATAAATCTCAAAAGTCATCTAATTGTATCAAGTGCTGAAATAGATAAACCAAAAAAGTGGTTGCACTTTGACCCAAATAGTGCGTTGCGTTTCTCTAGATTATGTCAGAAAATTATTAACTAATTATCTCATGTTTATGTTATGTCATAAATAACCTTTTTCTTTCTCCTAACGCCTAATCTAGGATATTCTAGAATGATCCTTTTATCTTCTTATATGTATTTTAAATGCAAAATTTAAAGTGTATTCGCCCATGCATGCACTTATCTATTTTGGTGCATAGTAAATATAAAGAAAGGCAAGTTCTGAATTTTACCAGTCAATAGATAATCTTCGGCGACGGTTGATTTGATCGTAACAAAATTAGTATTTTTCAAGGTAAGTTAATTTACACTATTTTCTACTTGTTTACTATTTTCTGGTGAACGATATGCAATTTCATTTCCGTAATATGTTTGGAAATATTGTAGATAGCTTTGGGAGAGAAATTCGTTTGTAAAATCTTTAAAACAAGCAACAACAATAAATGTATATACGAGAGTTTCCGATAATAAAGGTTCAAGTCGAAATTACAGCAACGTTTATAATTAATACGAGGGCTATTCAGAAACTGACGTTTTGGAACAAAAATAAATTGAGGCGTAACACCACTGTAACAGCCTAAAAAGGCGTCTTTTTCACAATTTCTTTTGGACGGTGATAGGATAATAATATTCGAGGAAGTTATTAAGCATACATTTAAGTATTAACCAAAAAATTATCATAGACAAATATTTAAAAATGGCGACGCCGGAATCATTCTCGCGAGGCATATTGAATTTGGGCTGCTCTGCGGCACGCATTCTAGTTGCTGCAAATTTGAATTCGGAATAATAAAAAAATCACCTAATCTACATGGTCATAGCTAGTGAAATACGTAGGGGATTTTAAAATATTTATTTTTGTGAAGGGCGAGTATTTGATGTAAAAACATTGAATTTTCGACAAAAGAAGAGCCCTTTGTTAATAAATAGTTTTAATAATAATAATAATAATAATAATAATAATAATAATAATAATCTTTATTGTCCAACAGACAGAATCCATTTACAGGACAAAACAATATAGACATTACAGTACAGTGCAAAAGTTAATATTATCTAAATTAAGAGAACAATATTATCTAAATTAAGAGAGCAAGCTATTTATTAATTAGTGTAAATTAAAAAGGAAAACCAAGGAAAAACAAATTAAATTATTGAAAATCACATACGTATTTCACTTCAAAATGTTATGTTATATGGTCAAAAATTGGAATGAATAGAATAAAAATTGTTGGAGTTATGCTGCGTGCCGTTTTGAAAAATTGTGTTTCGAGAAGAATGCGTTTGAAGTTTTGAAATGTGTTATAGACACGAGAAAATGACAAATTCTGTTTAAAATTTTTTATCATTAATCTGCTATCCCAGGACCATAAAGCTACCTTTTGATGTTCAAATATTCTTCCTCATTGTCTTTTCTCGAAGATTTTATAGTAAAGCGTGCGTATTTTGTCGCATCTGTCAAAGACAGTTCGACGTGCTTGATTCGCTTAGCATCGGCTCCAAGACAAACATTGTATGATTGGATGCCAATATCTATATCCAAAACTTTCATGATTCGTAGAATATTTGTCACGCCAACATTAAAATTGCACACAGCAATATCACTCGCTACATTTAAGACTTTTTTGCCACTTTAGTAAGATTTTGGCCCCAAATTGCAACCAGTAGTATTGAAACTTTCGTTGGTATTTTGCATGGAGCCCCAACGGTTTACCAACTCATTTTGGCTCAGCTCCTTATCAATCGATTTAATGACGTTGAAAATTTCCTGAGAAAGCGGCAGCTTATGATTCGAGTCTGGTAAAAAGTGGATGACGTGTTATTATTAAATAGTCTTACTAATAAAATTTGGAAAGATCTTATGACACCTGCATTTCAAAAGGAAAATGCGTCTATTCTTTTGACGAGCCATTTTTTCTAGTAAGATCTTAAATCTTCTTTCATTATGTTGTAGAACAGGGCTCTCCGCATTTGGTTCCATGACAGTTTCTATTTTTGTGGCTAGAAACAGTAAATTAAATGTATATATATATATATATATATATATTTCGTGACCTTTTTATACTTATCTTATATGATAGATCTCTACCACTAATAGGTCAATAAAACAAGGCTGGTTTGAACGATAGTTATATTTTCAGAACGTTTACAAACGTTTTCGGAACACCTTCGTCAGTGAAAATATAACTAGATAAATATATAAACAAACTTTTGTTTTTTATTTGGGACTATCAACAAAATAACTAATGACTAGGATTTCTTGATATAGAGGATGTGTAACCAACTTTTATATATATATAAATTATAAAAACCAAATTAATGTGTAAACATACATGCAAATTAAGTAAAACCTTATATCAAAAAATCTTTGTCGAAACCTTAACAATTCTGTTCAAGGACTAGGGAAAACCAAATTTAAAAACCTAGCCAAAGGTTTCCTTCTTAAGAAATGCAAATGTCATTTTAACAAATTGCTATATACATTACTTAAATTTTAAATATCGGTCCTGAAATTAATAGTTTTAGTGTCTTTCTGTATATTTATCATTTCATATATTAGTCTTTTTTATAATTATTCTCTGTTTTTAATATAATTGTGTTTTCAAAATCAAAGTAATGCCCAAGATCTTTGTAATGCTTTGTTACAGCGGTCATTGCACCAAAATCATTATTTAAAGAATACTTATGGCTATACAACCTTTTCTTTAAATATTGTTTCGTCTGACCGATGTAACAACCATCACAGTCTTTACAGTTTATTTTATAAACTACATTACTCTGATTTTGTTTAATTATTTTAGATTTAGTATTAGTAAAAAGAGATCTGTTACTATAATTTGGAATGAAAGTAATGTTTATGTTGTTTTTATTAAATTCTTTTTTATTTTTTCGCTTAAACCTTTTTATAAGGAATAGCGTTATAACATTTATTGTTATTATTTTTAATTCCTCTATTATATAATTTGTTAATTCTATTTTTTATTATTTTTTCATAAAAACTATTTGGATAATTATTTTTATCTAAGATTTCTTTAACTTTGTTTAAATTCTTTTCCCTAAATTCAGGATTAGCTAATCTAACCGCTTGATCAACTAAACCGGTAACTACGTTAATTTTATGTAATTTTGATGTTTCTGAAAAATAATTTAAATGTCTTCCTGTATTGGTAGACTTTATATGCCAATTTGTTTTCACAATGCCGTTATTATGCATGACTGTCACGTTCAGGAAATTCAATGAGTTATTAGATTCTCTCTCATATGTAAATTTTAATCTATTATGATAACTATTAAATGAATCTAATATCTCATCAATACTATCCTTTCTTACGGAACAAAAACAGTCATCCACATAACGTCTGTAAAAACTTACACTAGAATTTAGTTTTGCCAAACAAGTTTGCTCTAGCTCCTCCATTACCAGGTTTGCGATAACTGCTGATAATGGAGAACCCATTGCAGTACCGAAAATTTGTTTATAAATTTTATTTTGATATGTAAAATAAGTAGAATTTAAACAAAGTTTCGAAGCTGCAATGAATTCCTCCTTTGGAAGATCTGTAAAATCTTTTATGGAATTCCATTTTTTATCTAAAATTTTTAGTGCTAAATCCACAGGAATATTAGTAAATAAAGAAACAACATCTAAACTGATTAATTCGTAATTATTAGGAATTGTTTGATTTCTAACCGAATCTACAAATTCCCATGAATTTTTCACATTATATGTAGTTTTACCTACAATATTGCTTAAAATTTTAGATAAAAATTTGGAAAGATTGTAAGTGGGGGAATTAATGCAATTTACGATTGGACGTAAAGGAATATTATCTTTATGTATTTTAGGAATACCGTATATTCTTGGAGATATAGAATTTAGAATTTTTAAATGGTTACTTAAATCTTTAGAAATATATTTTTTTTAACCAACTATTTATTAGTTCATTTATTTCATTTTGTAATTTATTTGTTGGGTCTGATAATAATACCGAATAAGTTTGATTATCTTCCAATAAGGAATTCATTTTGGCTTCGTAATCAATCTTATTCATAATTATGGTTTTTCTCCTTTATCTGATTTAGTTATTATAATATCTTTATTAGATTTCAAAAATTTTTTGTTTCATTAAAAGCTTTTTGTAAGATATTATTGTTACTATTATTATTTTTATTGTTTTCTTTATTTTTGTAATTTGTCAAAATGTTAACCAACCTATGTCGTAAGTTAGGTTCTAAGTTTTCCTCATAATTTTGAACGATATTTTCTATATTACAAATAAAATCATCTATCGGTATGACATTAAAATCTATAGAAAACTTAGGACCTAGACTTAAAATTAATTTAACATTTTGACAAATCTCTTTATCAGTTAGGTTGATTATCCAATCTTCTTGTAAAATTGGGTAATCAACCCCTGCATTTTTTATTAAGTGGTTAAATTTATGAATATTGTTTTGTTTTATTTTATTAAAAGTTCTTTCATAGTTTATATTAGCTACATTAAAAATTCATCCGAATCCTGTAACGACATTTGAATGACATTTCTAACATTAGAAATGTCATTCTCTAACATTTTAATTTTAATATAACATTCATTTATTGATAAAGCTAACGTCTTTTTACAGAATTCGGATTTAATTTTGTTGAACTTACGTTTTATTGAATCATTTTCAAAACTGATATCCATGGTCTTACTAATAAAATTTGGAAAGATCTTATGACACCTGCATTTCAAAAGGAAAATGCGTCTATTCTTTTGACGAGCCATTTTTTCTAGTAAGATCTTAAATCTTCTTTCATTATGTTGTAGAACAGGGCTCTCCGCATTTGGTTCCATGACAGTTTCTATTTTTGTGGCTAGAAACAATAAATTAAATAGTGTAAATCGAACTGACTCTGTCACTCCTCCGAATTTTATTACTCAATGATAAGTTTTCGTTGATAAATTATCATTGAATAATAAAATTCGGAGGAGTGACACTACTTAATGATAACACGTCGCATCAATGCTTGGTCGGCCGTTTTGATTTTCATCGTGAATATTAGTATGGCCATTTTGAAACATAAGACACCACTATCTCACTCCAGCTTCACTCATTATGTTAAATATAAATTGGGGCGTAACACCACTGTAACAGCCTAGAAAAGGCGTCTTTTTGGCAATTTCTTTTGGATGGAAGAAAAGGTGATAGGATAATAATATTCGAGGAAGTCATTAAGCATACATTTAAGTATTAACCAAAAAATTATCATCAAGTAATATTAAAAAATGATGACGCCGTAGCCATTCGCTTGAGGCATATTGAATTTGAGGCGCTCTGCTGCACGTAGTGGAACTGATGCAAATTTGAATCCAGAATCAAAGGAATCACTTAATCTACATGGTTATAGCTAAAGAAATACGTAAGGGATTTTCAAAATATTTATTTTTGTGCGATTGGTGAGTATTTATATATGCAATTTTCGAAAAAAGGGCAATCATTTGTAAATAAATAGTTTTTAAATTAACTTATTGAAAATCCCATACGTATTTCACTTCGAAATGTTATGTTAAAAATATGGTCCAAAATGAATAGAATGAAAATTGTTGTTGTTATGCTGCGTGCCGTTTTGAAAAAGTCGTATTTCAAGAAAAATGCATTTAAAGTTTTGAAATGTGTTATACAATGCATATGAAAAAGAAAAGAAAAATTCGACTCTTTAAAATCTTTTTATCGTTAATCTGCTATCCCAGGACCATGAAACCGCCCTCTCATGTTCAAATATCCCTCCTCATTCTCTTTTCTCGAAGATTATACGGTAAGGCGTACCTCTATTTCCGGATCTGTCAAAGACGCTTCGCAGTGCTTGATCCGCTTAGCATCAGCTTCAAGACAATAATTGTATATTTGGACGCCAATAATCATCTCCAAAACTTTCATTATTCGTAGAATATTTGTCAAACCATCATCAGGCAACCATGAGTTCCAGTATCAAACTTACCTATTTCGACATTATGGGCATTGGCGAATCGATCCGCATGCTTCTAAAATATGGAGACATCGATTTTGTGGATTATCGCCTCATACGTGAAGATTGGCCGGAACTCAAAAAAGTAAGAACCTAATAAGCCACTTGGGGAACCTAATTCAAATACATAAATTATTCTTTAATTGTCTTTTATAGAAATGCCATTCGGACAAGTTCCGTTTCTGGAAGAAAATGGAAGGACCGCCCATCAAAGTACGGCGATAGCTCGCTACGTCGCTAAGAAGGTCAAATTGGTAGGCAGTAACGACTGGGAAAATTTAGAAATCGACGCGATCGTTGACACGATTAACGACCTCAGAGGAAGTGAGTTACGTTTTTGAAGATTTTTTCTTCTATTTCTAATTTCTCCATTTTGACAGAAATTCAGCAATACTTTTACGAAACGGATCCTGCCGTCAAAGCGTCATTCAAAGGCATTCTTTTCCAAGAGACTATTCCCTTTTACCTCGCCAAATTCGAAGAAATCGCCAAGCAGAATAGCGGTTACCTGGCGATAGGAAAGCTGACCTGGGCCGATTTCTTTTTCGCAGGAATGCAAACGTACCTCAACAGCATGGCTAAGACCAATCTCATCGAAAAGTGTCCGAATCTGAGGAAAGTAGTCGAGAACGTGCATTCGATTCCGAAAGTGAAAGCCTGGATAGAAAAACGTCCGAAATCTAATTTTTAAATAAAATTCGTTCTCGTTGATATTGTACGTTATCTTCTATTTTAAAATAAATTTCGTTTTTACATCTGATTAAGTTTTTTAAGAAGTTACATGTCATCTTAATTTGATCAAATCGCTTATGAAATAATAGGATAAGAAATTAGGCTGAGGTAGGAAATGGAGGAATAGAAAAGATTTACAATAAGGAGACAGCAGATTGTGTATAACACTTCGCTCAATAAATTCCATATAATTTTTGGGAAGTACCCACGAAATTACCAACCTTCAAACGATACGTGTCAACATTTTATAACAATTTGCGGTTTAAGCCCACTTTACACTATCAATAATTATAATTACAAATCCGACCATAATCATAGTTATACTATTTTATCTGTAAATAAGAACCCAATAATCATATTATATACATTAGTATATCGTGTATTACGTACATGGGTGAACATTTACAACCATAATATCCGTAGTAAAGTGTGCAAACCTGATGCGTGTATTGCATTTTCCAAGGCTATTGACAATTGATACGTAAATTTCATTTGCTGTGGAAGTTCGAGTTTTTTTAAGAAGTTACATGTCATCTTAATTTGATAAAATCGCTTATGAAATAATAGGATAAGATATGTATATAGGCTGGGATAGAAAATGGAGGAATAGAAAAGACTTACAGTAGACAACAGACTGTATATACTTTTTATCGGCAATAAAGGAGATTTTTTGAGTAGAGGGCAAATTTCAAATTGGTGCATCACAATAAAAGTTTATTTTCAAATTTCTATCCCAATCCTAAAAATTTCAGTTTGAATTAGTGGATAACTTCTTAGATCCTCTTCAAAGTATTTTCAAACGTCATACTTAGAATATCTGGTAATCGAAATAGCACCAGCACATTAAAATTGTTAGAATTAATTTTCTATTCTTATTATCAGTTATATTAAGTCACTTCTGTGAAGTTGGAACCCCGAAATGCGATTTTTGAAAAAAACAATATGTCATTTGTTTGCCCATAAAAAATTTTTGTTTGTCCACGCTTTGTTGGAAAGTTATTTAGAAAAAAATTTGTCACGGAAAATAAAAGAAAGTAAATTTGCGCTTTTATCGCTAATTCGTTTGTCTAACGTTATTCCAGGATTGTCGAGCAAAATTTTTCGTTTGCCCACCCGCGAAAAGTTATTTATTTAAATAAAAATTTCAACTTTTTTTTCCCTTTTTTCCATTGACTAAACAATCGAAATGAAGCATGGACAAACGAATTCGGGAATGGACAAACGATATAGCCAATGAAACACGAAAAACCCCAATTTTTTATAACAATATGGTATCATAAATCCATGTAATTCTTTTGAATCGAAATAAAACATGGACAAACGACAAACGCAAAGGTGTCAATGATGTTTAATGTAGAATGCATGTCCCAGGAATACAACGAAAAACGTGTGAAGTTTCTCCAATTCCGGATTCTGCAATTATGGGAAAGGTTGACTTTATAGACGATTCTAGCGCGTTCGAGAAACACTTCAAATACAGTTCTTTCGTCCATCCAACTCATAACCAAGACACAAACCACGGAACACCTTTAGTCGAAGAGGGAAACAATAGCATAAAAGGAAAATATTTGAAACAGTTCCCAGAAGTAATTTTTTTTTTTTTATAATATCGTATGCAAGTTTTAAGAATTCTGTTTGCTTTAACGTGCCGTTGACAATCCGTTTTGGACCAACACATTAAAGGGATATAACAAACTACACATTGAAGTTTAACGCCACCATAATTTAAGTCAGGCATTTCTGCCATAAATTTTGTAACTTTGTCCAACATTGGTCGTTTTTGCAACGAAAACAAACCTAGAGATACGAAATAGTATTTACGGCAGCGTACAAGTGTACCCAACAGATCTCATTGAAACTCGTAGCCACAGAACACTAACTATAAGAAATGAAAGCCCTCATGTTAAAGCTTGGCAACGAAATCACAGCGCTCCCGGGCGGGGAGTGGCAAAATAAACGCTAAGGCGTTAAATTTTAAAATTATATGGCGCTAAATTTTGAAATTATATGTTTCCTCATTTTATATTTATCCTCACTCTAACATCAAGATTAATTTAATTCTATCAAACATGTAAACGCAAAGCGTTTACGTGTTTGATAGAGTCAAATTAACGAAACGTGTTGGCTGGATAACACACTGATAACACATTTTTAGAAGAAAATAAACGTTTTTATTGTTAAATAAATAAATACATTCTACAAAACATAATCATAAAAATATAAAATAAATTAAACATAGAATACAAATAAATATTCTGTAAAATATAATAAATGAAATAAATACATATTGCACCATCAATAAAAACATAACCAAAAACAAGAATAAATATATAAATAAACAAAACGAAATTATTTGTTCTTCAACCTCTTCATCTTGCGAGAATGTCCATCAGATACAGCTTTTTGCTTGTGCCTGTGCCTGCAAAATTTATAAACTAGAAAAAGGACACACTTTTCTAAAATTAAATTATCGCAGTTGTGCTGTGTACAATTATGGTCTTAAAAATCGTTACCAAAATTACTTATTACCCCATTATTTTGTAAATGTGAGGAGAAACTTTGTTCCAAGCATCCACAAGTAGTTGCGAATGTTTACAGGTTATAGCATGAACAGAAAGTTTCTTCTTTTTCTGGTAAATTCCTTTTTCTTGAAACGGAAGCTCTTCCAATAATGCAATATGGAACTGCCCCAACTTTCAATTGGTCAATTGATCCTCATGTCAGAATTTTTAATTTCAAGAAAAGTCTACGTTGCAAATCATTTTCCACAGATCATGGTAGTATGGATCTGCCGAGAAGCTGAAGAGATACTATTCAACAAAGCCTTCAGACACTTTGCTCTAGTACCAGTTGTGCAGCCTGAATACTTGCAACAATCCTTCTTACAACTTCTATATTAAATTTAACAGCTTTCACCAAACAATCAAGCAGCACAAGCAAAAAAAAAACGTTATCTGATGTGTCTTCTACTGCAGGCTACAGCCCTAAAATAAGAAAAGAAAATTACAACCCAGTAGTATCCGTAGTCAGGTTGTGTTCGGGTGGTCAGAAACAGCCTAGTTCAGAGTGAGAACTTCTCTGAACAAGTGCGAACAGTGCGAAAATAAGAAAAAAAATTATTTAGAACTAAGTAGAGACCGTCATTATGTATGTACTTAATTTTTTGGTTTAAATTATAATTATCAGGCAGTCAGAAAATTCTAGCTTTGGTCGGCGTTCAAACTGCTGACAAAAATCATTGCGTATACGAATAAAACAAAACGTTAGTTTGAAACGTTTTGAACATTTTCTACCTCGTTTTTTTCCTTTAAAATTTATACTTACCAAATTATTTAGATTCTATGGAATCCAATTCCTCAAACACAACACAGAACGAATGTCCCTTTTTCCTTTAAAATTAACTTTTCTTATATGATAGATCTATCATATAAGATAAGTATAAAAGGTCACGAAATATATATATATATATATATATACATTTAATTTAAAATTAACGCGGTTTTTACAAATATCTGCGAAAATTTAAAGAATCGCTATAAAAGCATCAACTCTTATTGGTTGTTAGATACCCTTACTCCGGCCGGCCGGAGTGGCCCACATACTATGTTTGTTGCTCGTTTCATAATCTCAGTTTCATACCCCTGCTCGCAGCTACACCGAAGGTTTTATCAACCCTCCATCACTGCTCGTTGGCGGTAGTGAGCAACTCAATTAATAATATAATGTATATCAATTTAAGCTCTAAAGCTTTTTAAGAATTATTAATCTTATTATTACATCTTTCCAGAGATCCAACAACATTTCTACGAAGAAGCTCCAACTCCCAGGAAATCATTCAAAAGCGTCTTATTCGACCAAACCATTCCGTTCTAGTTCTGCAAATTCAAAGAGATTGCTCAACGGAACAACGGACACTTGGCGCCCAGTAAGCTGACGTGGAGCGACTTCTTCTTCGTCGGTGTATTAACGTACCTCAATTACGTAACCGAAAAATCTGGTCGGGGATTACCCGAATCTGACGAAGTTAGTGGAATACGTAACTTCGATTCCGAACGTCAAAACTTGGATAGAGAAGCGTCCCAAAACTCAGTACTAAGCAACATTCTCTTCCTATTTGTTGAGTTTGTTATTGTACTTTTTATTTTTAAAATACACGTTGCTTGAATGAATTGTACTTTTTATTGAAATTGCATTTAAACATAGATCTCAAAAGTCATCTAATTGCAAATACGAATATAAAGTGCTGAAATAGATAAACCCCAAAAAAGAAAAATAGTTGCGCGGCGGGCCAAACAGTGACTTGCGTTTCTCTAGATGAATTTAGAACATTATTAACCACTTATGTCATGTGTATGTCTAATGTAGGATATTGTAGAATAAATCCTTTTATCTTCTTATGTGATTTTTAAATGCAAAATTTAATGTGCATTCGCGCATGTGTGCATTTGTCTATTTTGCTGTATAGTAAGTATAAAAGCAAATTTCGAATTTTAGCAGTCAGTAGCAGTCAGTAGTAATCCTCGACAACGGTTGAATTGATCGCAATAAAATTAGTATTTTGTAAGGTAAGTTAATTTACACTATTTTCTACTTGTTTATTATTCTCCGGTGAAGGATAAGCGAATTCATTTTCATAATATGTTTGGAAATATTGTAGATAGCTTTGCGAGAGAAATTCGTTTGTAAAATCTAAAAATTATTAACCACTTATCTCATGTTTATGTTATGTCATAAATAACCTTTTTCTTTCTCCTAACGCCTAATCTAGGATATTCTAGAATGATCCTTTTATCTTCATATGTGTATTTTAAATGCAAAATTTAAAGTGTATTCGCCCATGCGTGCATTTATCTATTTTGGTGCATAGTAAGTATAAAGAAAGGCAAGTTCTGAATTTTACCAGTCAATAGATAATCTTCGGCGACGGTTGATTTGATCGTAACAAAATTAGTATTTTTCAAGGTAAGTTAATTTACACTATTTTCTACTTGTTTACTATTTTCTGGTGAACGATATGCGATTTCATTTCCGTAATATGTTTGGAAATATTGTAGATAGCTTGGCGAAAGAAATTCGTTTGTAAAATGTTTAAAATAAGCAACAACAATAAATGTATATACGAGAGTTTCCGATAATAAAAGTCCAAGTCGAAATTACAGTGACGTTTATAATTAATACGAGGGCTATTCAGAAACTGACTTACGTTTTGGAACAAACATAAATTGCGGCGTAACACCACTGTAACAGTCTAAAAGGCGTCTTTTTGACCATTTCTTTTGGATGGAAGAAAAGGTGGTAGGATAATAATATTCGGGGATGTTATTAAGCATACATTTCAGTATTATCCAAAAAATTATCATAGACAAATATTTAAAAATGGCGACGCCGGAGCCATTCTCGCGAGGCATATTAGCACGCATTCTAGTTGATGCAAATTTGAATTCGGAATAATAAAAGGAATCACCTGATCTACATGGTTATAGCTAGTGAAATACGTAGGGGATTTTTAAAATATTTATTTTTGTGAATGGCGAGTATTTGAAGTAAAAAAACATTCAATTTTCGACAAAAAAGAGCCATTTGTTAATAAATAGTTTTTAAATTAACTTGTTGAAAATCCCATACGTATTTCACTTCAAAATGTTATGTTATATGATTAAAAATTCGAATGAATAGAATAAAAATTGTTGGAGTTATGCTGCGTGCTGTTTTGAAGAATCGTGTTTCGAGTAAAATGCGTTTGAAGTTTTGAAATGTGTTATAGACATGAGAAAATGACAAATTCTGTTTAAAATTTTTTATCATTAATCTGTTATCCCAGGACCATAAAGCTGCCTTTTGATGTTCAAATATTCTTCCTCATTGTCTTTTCTCGAAGATTTTATAGTAAAGCGTGCCTGTTTTGTCGCGTCTGTCAAAGACAGTTCGACGTGCTTGATACGCTTAATATCGGCTTCAAGACAAACATTGTATGATTGGACGCCAATATCTATATCCAAAACTTTCATGATTCGTAGAATATTTGTCACACCAACATTAGAATTGCACATAGCAATATCAGTCGCTATATTTAAGACTTTTTTGCCACTTTAGTAAGATTTTGGACCCAAATTGCAACCAGTAGCATTGAAACTTTTGTTGGTATTTTGCGTGGAGCTCCAACGGTTTTGCAACTTATAAATCGATTTGATGACTTCGAAATCTTCCTGAGAAAGCGGCAGCTTATGATTAGAGTTTGGTAAAAAGTGGATGACGTGCTATTATTAAATAGTGTAAATCGAACTGACTCTGTCACTCCTCCGAATTTTATTACTCAATGATAAGTTTTCGTTGATAAATTATCATTGAATAATAAAATTCGGAGGAGTGACACTACTTAATGATAACACGTCCTCCACCGTTTTAACAAACTCTACTTATGATGGATGGTATTCAAGGAATTCGACGCTTCTCTTTTGGATTGCTCTTCTCCATTTTTTTAATATTTCACAATACCAGTTCATCAGTTACAATGCTTGGTCGGCCGCTTCGATTTTCATTGTGAAGATTAGTATGGCCACTTTGAAACATAAACACCACTATCCCACTCCACCTTCACTCATTATCTTGTTTCCGTACACTTTATAAGGTTTCCGATGAACTTCAATTGGCTTGTTGTTTTCTGCTAACAAAAACCGATGATTACCGATCGCACTGTACAACTAGAAGGACTTCCTATTGCAAACTCATTTTAAAAATACACAATTCACTGACCACAAGCAACAAGAAAAACACTCTACCGCAATTGGTTGCGCATTGAGTGAGGGAACGCCTATTCATATTCATGTTGGCGCCGGTAGCCCCGCCCCTTACCAGATTAGCCCAAAACGTAAGTTAGATTCTGGATAGCCCTCGTACATTCCACAAAAACTACATAGTTTTGTTAATTTCTCCAGATAATCTCCGTAAACGTTGAAGTATTTATCCCAGCGTTTCTTCTAAGTTATGAATAAATCAAAATCGGAGGGGCGAAATCTGGACGAGACAGAATATGTTGCATGACCTTTCAATTCCATTACATCAACTACAGTTTGATTTAATTTAGCGTGTGCGGTTTTGTGGCCATGCCACTTTTTTAACTGGTAAAACGTTCGGGCCATGAATGCTCTGTAATCTGCAATGAATTTCGATCTGATTAACTCCTTCGGCCTGCAAAAATCTGGTTACTGATATCGCACCTCACACGTCGAATACTTTGCGATTCCACACAGCCATATATGTTGCTAAAATATCTTGGGACTTCGATGGAAATTCAAAACTAGGGTTAGCGGAAATCGCCTTGAATCCTCTGAATTCTATATCAAAGAATAGATTTTGAGTTGAGAACAGCGCGTCGAATTGTAACGTAAACAGTGCGGACGCATGCGCTGGTTAGTTAGAAGCGAGAATTACATAGAATTAAACAGGAGCGATGGTCTCGGACCGGTTTCGCTGAGGTTGCAGCTCATCAGCGAGGTGCATTCACTCTTATAGCTAATTTAATGCATTCCGCTTCAAGATCCATCACATATGGTCGGTTCGACATTGAAGGATTAGTCAGGCGCCATTTGACGACGGTTCGTACAGTTTCACAAAAGACCATTTCAGCCGATTCCAGGTTGAACGATGAATCCCGCTCTGTTTGACATCTATTTATACATCAGATAACTCTCAATGATTATGTACGGGTAGTAGTTGTTTCCCAGACGAGAATTGTCCAGCACCTAGCGACGAAATTAAGTAATTACGAAATCCATGTTTACAGGTATCGTGATGAAAATGTGCGTTAATCGAGTACTTCGATTAGAAACTCGAGCATTTTTTGCAATTGGTGTTAATTTACTAATTGAAAAATGGAGAATAGTACATTATACAGCCTTGGCTAAATGTTATCGAAATTTCTACGAAAATAGGAACCATAGTCTTTCTACAATCCTAGAAATTTATTGTTAGCTGTTTCTCCTTCGAAATTGCCTACAATTTATGTAAGCATACTTCTACGGGGATGATTTCTTTTAATAAATTAATACATTTCAGATTTTACATTTATTTAATTTAAGAAATACGACAGTACTTTCAGACAAGTAAAAATGTTAATGTTATGTATACCTCCATTATCTCCTAATCCGGAGAAACAAAATTTAAGACAGTTTAAGACTACACCATCCAACTTCCCCTAACGTTCCCCTAACACAAATTTTGTTATAAAAATGCAGCAATTTCATCAAAAATCAGATATATTTTAGCGATATTGTATTGGAAAATCTAATCGATATTCAAATTCGTGATTGTTTATCGTATTTAATCTTAATCACCATCAAGTCCGACTAGTTACCGCGTAAGAAGCACCTGTTACAATCCCTTGCCCGTCGCACTTCATTTTATGAGCGGAATTCTTACTATATGGGGTGTAAATTTTTCAATGCATTACATGACTCCATTAAGTCATCTCCCAATATAAATCTGTTTAAGAGACAACTGTTGGAGCATCTGTTGGAAAAGAAATTGTTATACACTGCATCAATTCTTTGTATAACGTTTTGTGTTTTGAGATTTTGCAATTAATGTTCCTTTTACGAATCTTCGGCAATAAATATATTATTATTAATATTATTATTATTATTGTTATTATTATTATTATTTCTTAGAATTTCGGACGGAATCAGGCAAACATGAGTTCCAATATCAAACTTACCTATTTCGACATTTTTGGCGTTGCCGAATCGATCCGCATGCTTCTAAAATACGGAGACATCGATTTCGTCGATAATCGCATCAAACAGGAGGATTGGCCGGAACTCAAAAAAGTAAGAAACTACCAACTTACAAAATTTCGAATACCTAGTTATTCTTTAATTGTCTTTTGTAGAAATGCCATTCGGACAAGTTCCGCTTCTAGAAGAGAATGGAAAGACCGCCCATCAAAGTGTGGCAATAGCTCGCTACGTCGCCAAAAAGGTTAAACTGGTGGGCAGTAACGACTGGGAAAGCTTAGAAATCGACGCGATTGTTGACACGATTAACGACTTGAAAGGAAGTGAGTTATGCTTTTGAAGAATTTGTTTCTTGTATTTATTACACAAAAAAAGGAAATATTTGAATGAACATCAACATCCTATACTGAGTTCACGTTAATAATGCAATAGATGGCGCTCCGAGCCAAGCCACAATTACAATGAGACAAACTCCTAAGTAAAGGTACGTTACACGAAGTGAGAACTCCGAGTCCGAGGTGGAGACCTCGGACTCGGAGTTGTCACTTCAGCGGAGGCTGAACTCCTTTGAAGCGACGGCCGTTATGACCTGGACCGATTCTGCGCCAGACTCCAGAGGGCCACTGATGGTTTTCTGAAGTGGACGAGTCGGTTTAGACTGAGGGTAAACGAGTCTAAGTGCGTAGCAGTTATATTCACGAAAAGGCTGAAGCCCTTCGGAGAAGCGATCCGCATTGATAATGTCGCGGTTTCCTGGAGTCCTGACGTAAGGTATTTAGGAGTTTACTTCAACCAGAAACTGATCTGGAAGAAGCAGAAAGATGAGGTCCACACCCGATTCATTACTGCCCGCAACATGCTACTCCCCTTCTTAGGACGAAAGAGTCCCATTCACCTAGGAAGCAAGTTGCTCCTCTACAAGACGACTCTTCGGCCGCTGTTAATGTACGGCGTTATGGCTTGGTTCTACGCACGTGATAAAATTGGAGGTCCTCCATAATCGGACTCTCCGAATCTTAGTCGATGCCCCCTACTACGTAAGGAATGCACAGATCCATCGAGATCTAAACATTCCGACTTTGCGATAGCACCTGGAAATACTTCTGAAGTTCGCGTCGGAAAAAAACCTAAACAGATGGTCGTCGATCCCCGAGATTAACACACTCCCCGAGCAAAGATCCGTCGCCTACCAGACTTGATCAGTATCGGCTGAGGTAACGCCCTTAAGTTCCTCGACGATCATCAAAAGTCCTTCTCTTAACGACAACCAAATTAAATAAGTAGGCAACTTTCCAATTCTCCGTTTAGTTTATTCAACAAACTAAATTTTTTCATCAACATTTCCAAGGCTGCACGACTGCAGCAGTCTTTCCCCTGAGATAGGAGGATGCAGAGCGGTTTCTCCTGCTGACCCTAATAACTAAATAGAAGTTCCATGCGTGTGAAGTAACAAGTGACAAGTACCAAGTGCTATATCAAGTACGCTTCACTTTGTGTAATTTGGACCTCATTATTAGCGAATCAAATTCAAGCATTTTATAGTCGTATCTATCCTTATACTGTATTCTTAGCGTAAACCAACTGCGTTATTCGTAATTTCCACAAATTTCACCATTCGGTAATGATTGAAAGATGTGATATAACTGCTACATATTGGCAAATGCTTCAGCACACAATCCTGGATTTATTCCGGGACACGTGTTTCGTTGGCAACGAGGTTAGCACTGTAAACCGGGTTTTACTATACCTTCAGTAAGACACGGTTTACGGTGCCGATGGGAAATTTTCCTATGTGATCCAGTTTCTGTAACTTTATCATTGTCAATTACTAGCCAGATTTACACAAACTACTCTTTTCTTCCTGTGCGACACATAATTGCTAATGTAGTATGATAATAGTAGTATGAATTTTTTAGTTAATTTTATAGAAAGCAAAATTATTACAATTAATATTAACAAAATTTTAGTATTATATTAACAAAATAATGAACAATATAATCAAATATATTACCTAAGTGTGTATAAGTGTAATTTTCATTTCTAATTCTTAACTTCTCCCTCCCTCTTGAATTCTTTCTTCACTTCTTTTCTTTGGTCTTTTCCTTTTATTGTACTTCTTTTTCCTTTGGTCTGTTCGTCGTTTGTAAACAACAACTTCGTTCTTGATGTGGTCTGCCTCTTTTCAAGCCTGGTATTTTATATAACTTTATCTAACTTTCTTCGTCGACCATCCCATTCTGTCGCTTATAAACAAACTTCATTTTTTTCGGCACGTCGTTATAGCAATTTGGAATTCTAGATTTTTAATGTTTCAAGTGTATGTGTGTGGTATGTTTACAACGCTTTTCTATTTCTTAAAGAATGCTTTCTATAAAATTTACATCTTTTTATTGATAATTTTACTAATGGAGTATTACCATACTACACTAAACAGGTAAAATACTAATTTGTTTTTTTTTACTCCGTTCTTCCAGAGATTCAACAATACTTTTTCGAAAAGGATCCTGCCGGCAAAGCGTCACGCAAAGTCACTCTCTTACAAGAAACCATTCCCTTTTACCTCGCCAAATTCGAAGAGATCGCCAAGCAGAATAACGGTCACTTAGCTATAGGAAAGCTGACGTGGGCCGATTTCTTTTTCACGGCGATGCTGACGTCCACGAACGGCATGACCGAAACCAACATTATCGAGAAGTGCCCTAATCTGAAAAAAGTAGTCGAGAACGTGCATTCGATTCCGAAAGTGAAAGCCTGGATAGAAAAACGTCCGAAATCTAATTTTTAAATAAAATTTGTTCTCGTTGATATTGTACGTTATCTTCTATTTTAAAATAAATTTCGTTTTTACATCTGATTAAGTTTTTTTAAAAAAGTTACATGTTATCTTAAATTCATAAAATCGTTTATGAAATAATAGTATAAGAAATTAGGCTGAGGTAAGAAATGGAGGAATAGAAAAGATTTGCAATAATGAGACGACAGATTGTGTATAACACTTCGCTCAATAAATCCCATGTAATTTTTGGGAAGTACCCACGGAAATACCAACCTTCAAATAATACGTGTCAACATTTTATAATAATTTGAGTTTAAGCCCACTGTACACTATCAATAATTATAATTATAAATCCGACCATAATTATGGTTATGCTATTTTATCTGTAAATAATAACACAATAATCATATTATATACATTAGTATATCGTGCGAATGTGTATGGGTGAACATTTACAACCATAATATCCATAGCAAAACGTGCAAAACTAATGCGTATATTGCATTTTTCCAGGTTATTGATTAGTAAATTTCATTTGTTGTGTAGTTTTTAACAGGTTGTGTTAGTGAGTTAGGCGTACCTCTTCAAATTCTTCGTTTTATTGAAAACATCTAAGAAATGGATGGAAATATGTTGTGTGCAGTAGCTGCTGCTATCTATTTTATAAGTCAATGGTACTTAAAGTGAAAAGCCGTAGAAAACGAAAAACATGGACAAAGCTTTCGCACAAGCGAAAAATTATTGTAATTGGCAGTGAAAGCGCGCTGAAAGTTCGGAAATAACTAACTACTATGTATACATAATTTGCATATTAAGTGTGTTTCCTCATCCAATACGCAAAGGTATCTTGCGCATTATAGATCCATAAAATTAGAAAATTTTCTACTTTTATGGTTAAAAAGACAACTTTGAACCTTACTGATGCTGCTATACAATAAAGAACGAAACGTCAATTCATATCAATCAGATATACATATTATTGCGTCTGATTAATCACACATTTACACGGATATCATATTGGTACTATGGTGAAATTATGTCGCATGTGAATAGAAAAATGAGCTACCGATTTATTCCAACCATGTTTTAAATACGCAACAGTGCTATATTTGCTAACTTCATTAGTGTGGTTATTCTGGGATGGTGTGTTAGAATTATAATATACGATTACTGTTGTGTTTCATTGATTAATTTTTTAGCAAATACTATTCTTTTAACATATTCAAAACTCTAATATTTTTCAATTACTATGAATAAATTTTTCGTATTTTCAAAATGACGCTGAGGTGCCGACTCACCAAACCATTGGAAAAAATAATAAGAAATATTCCCACAATTATTTTAGCAATGTTTGATTGCCAATTACCTAATCTAAGTTGGCAGTACTGTCAATGTCATTCATTTAACATAACCTTACTCTCAAGCACAGACTAGCAGTGCTCTCAAGTTGGTTTTTGTTTTTGATTATTTCAGCATCCACAGAGACCAAAGAATCATATAAAAAGAAATTGTGCCAGAACGCCGTTTTAATATGTTATCGAAAACGCCATTAGATGTGCAGCGAATAAAGTTACCTCTTATTGAATGTAATGTAAGTTATTGTTTATATTGTAGTACTTAATAGTTAGAATCGATTTATAGTTTTAAAATGGAATGTCCGGCTTGCAAAAAGATATTTTCCAGAAAAGATGGGTTAAAAAAGACATCCATGTTGTAACGATAAAATTCATGAATGTTCTATCTGTAAGAAACACTTTAAAAGAAAGGACGGATTGAAACGGCATGTGGATAACATACACAAAGGAACTCGTAAAAGACAGGGTGATGATGTGAACTATCAGGTGAAGAAACAAAGGATCAAAGAACCAAGCTCCCCAGTTAGTGATGACATTGGACAAATCTCTCCAAGGATCAAAGAATCAAGCTCCCCAGTTAGTGATGGCTTTGGACAAATCTCTACAACAATTACGGACGACGTGAGTCATTCAGACACACAAAACACTTTATCTAAGCCAGTAAGTACCTTGGAGGAAGCTTATTGTTACCCAGAAGCCAGTTTGAAAGATCGAATTGCGACTTATAGGATTAATTGCTCTGATGATTATGACATTCCTACATTTTTGGAAGATGTAAAAATGAAATCCTGCAATTTGATTAGAAATACAGTAGTAGGTTATGCGACAGGTGTAAAAATTCAATTTTTATTACTTGCATGTTATAAAAAACCCGAAATAGAATCTGAAATTAGTGAACATACATTCAGCACACGCCAAGAACTCGTAACAAAACATTCAGACTTGGAAAATGCTTTCGATCATTTGGCAGATATAATTAAACAAAGAAGTGAGAAATTTCAGAAATGCAGTTTGGGTTTAATATTTCATAGTGCTACTCATCTTGATATTAATATTAAATCCTATAAACCACCTTTCTCAACAACTGCTGATTACTCGAACCATTCACCCTTGCAAAATACTTCATCTAACTCTGTAAATACTTTGGAGGAAGGCATTCCTTGCGTAGAAACCAGTTTCAAAAATCGAATCGCAACTTACTTCATCGGTTGTACTGAAAATTATGACATTCCCACATTTTTGGAGGACGTAAAAATGAAATCCTGCACTTTGATTAGAAATACTGTAGCAAATTATGCAACAGGTTTAAAAATGCAATTTTTGTTACTTGCGCGTTATAAAAACTCGAGGCAGGATCTGAAATCAGTGAACTGGCAATCAATACACGCCAAGAAGCCGTAACGAAATATTCAGACTTGGAAAATGCTTTCGATCAGTTAGCAAATGTGATAAAAGATAAAAACGTGGAATTTCAGGAACGCAGTTCCAAATTAACATTTCATAGTACTTCCCATCTTGAAATTAATATTAACTGCTGTGCGCCTAGTGTTTCAACAACTACTGATTACCCTAGTCAATCATACCCGGCAACTACTTCATCTAACGCCGTAAATACTGTGCAAGACGGCACTCCGTGCGTAGTAACCGATTTCAAAGACCGAATCGCAAGTTATCGGATCGATTGCTCCGAAAATTATGACATTCCCACATTTTTAAAGGATGTTAAAGTTAAGTCTTGTACTTTTATTAGAAACACAATAGCAAATTATGCCGGTGTGAAACTGCAATTTTTGTTACTTGCTTGTTATAAAAACCCCAAAGCAGAATCTGAAATCACTGAACACACAATCGATGCACCCCAAGAAGTCGTAACGAACTATTCGGATTTAGATAATATATTCGATCACTTAGCAGTTGTAATAAAAGATAAAAGTGAGGAATTTCAGGAACATGGTTCAAAATTAACATTTCATAGTACTTGTCACCTTGAAATTAATATTAACTGCTATGAACCTACTTCGCCAACAACTACTGATTGCCCAAGCCATTTACACACACAAAATAATTCATCTAACTACGTAAGTCCTTTGAAAGAGGACTTCCATTGCGTGCAAAGCAGCTTCGATAATCGACTAGCGACCTATAGGATCGATTGTTCCGAAAAGTACGATATTCCCACATTTTTAAAGGATGTAAAAGTTAAATCCTGCGATTTGATTAAAAGCGCGGTTGGAAATTATAGGACATGTTTAAAAATTCAATTTTTTTACTTGCGTGTTATAAAAAATCGGAAGCGGAATCTAAAATCACTGAACGAATATCTTTCAACACACGCCAAACCATCGTGACAAAATATTCAGATTTGGAGAATACTTTCGATGAATTAGCAGAGGTAATAAAACATAAAAGCGAAGAATATCATGAGAGCGGTTCAAGATTTACATTTCATAATACTTCTCATTTCGATATTGATATTAACTGCTTTCGGCCTGTTAAAGGTAGTTTCCCAGATATTCGTAAAGAACCAGATGATGACGTCGAAAAGCCAATACCCTCGACTAATGGTAGTGTTCAAGAAGTTTCTTCAACAATTACTGATGACCCGAGTCATTCATCTGAACATAATACATCATCTAATTCCGTAAGTTCCTCATATATCGAACTGCCGAAATGTATCGAAAACAAAAAGGCGTGTATCAACATCCAGAATAATGACAACGCTTGTTTGGCGTGGTGTTTAGTAGCTGCTCTTCATCCCCGTACTAATAATAATGGAAGAATCACAGCTTATCCCCATTACTCGGACAAGATTAAATTAGGAAAGCTAGAGTTTCCAGTTAAATTTAAAGATATTCCCAAAATCGAAGAAATGAATAATTTAAGTATAAACTTGTTTGCTCTAGAAAAACTAGGCGATAAATTTGAAGTAATTGGCCCTGTATATTTCACGCGGAATAAAAGGAATTGCACGTAAACTTGTTAATTCTAGAAAAAGGTAGCAAGTTACATTACGTTTTAATTAAGAATTTATCGAGATTAGTTTCATCTCAAATAAGTGGCATTAACCGTAAGGCTTATTTATGCGACGGTTGTTTGCAACGTTTTAGAACTAAGGATCAGTTAGATAATCATTGTAAAAATATCTGTAATCATGTTCACACGGTTCTACCTTCAGCCTTTCCAACACTAAACGTAAATGGGTACATGATTAGGGAAAATATTTTAGAATTCAAGAATTACAACAGAAAAATTAAAGTACCATTCGTAATTTACGCGGATTTTGTAAGTCTGTTACAACCGGCGCGTAATATGACGAGAACTGAAGTACATGTCCCGTACAGCTTCGCGTATCAAATCGTCTGTTCTTTCGACAGAAAATTTAATAAATTCGAGACATACACCGGTCTAGATTGTGCAAGTAAATTCATTTCACTTTTAACGGCGGAAGTTGAATGGTTGTACAAAGAACATATGAAACACAAGAAAAAGATTAAATTGCAAGGAACCGATCGGGAATCCTTCGACAGTACAAGACAGTGTTATATTTGCGGGTTACCTTTTCTAGACGATGATAAAAAGATAGGAGCGGCCCATGCGGGATGTAACATAAATTTTCAAACTCCAAAGTTCATACCGGTATTTCTTCATAATTTCAGCGATTACGATGTCGATTTGTTCGTAAAAGCATTAGGTACGGAAAATGACTCGATCAAAATTATTGCTTTAGATAAAAAGAAGTATATTAGTTTTAGCAAAAATATTAACGTCGACCAGTACGTCGATAAGAACGGAAAGAAAATGAATACTTATTTCGAGTTGCGATTTTTAGACTCTTTCCGCTTCGCCCCTTCTTCGATTGACAAGTTGGTCAAATATTTACCGGAAAAAATTTAAGCTCCTAAGAGCGAAATATCTACCCGATAGTTACTTCAATTTGGTCAAACGCAAAGGTATTTTCCCATATGACTATGTGGATGATTTCGAGCGATTAAACGAGACGGAGTTACCGCCGAAAGAGAAATTCATTGATCCTTCGACGAACGAGGAAATCAGCGATGAAGACTTTGAGCACGCCCAAACTGTTTGGAACGCTTTTAACTGTAAAAACTTACATGACTATTCAAATTTATATATAGAGGCCCGCGTCCTTCTTCTAACAGATATATTCGAATGTTTCAGGGAAGTGTGCATAAAAGCTTACAGCTTGGATCCGGCTCATTATTACACCGCTCCAGGTTTATCCTGGGATGCGATGCTGAAATATACGGGAATTAAGCTAGAGTTATTTTCGGACGAAGAAATTCTTCATTTTGTTAAGAACAATGTACGAGGTGAATTGTCACAAGTTTCTTTGCGTCACGCGAAAGCCAACAACAAATATATGAAAGATTACGATAACAATCCTTCCTCTTATTTGATGTACTGGAATACCGATGATTTGAACAATTGGGCTATGTCTCAGCGTTTACCCTACGGTGATTTTCGTTGGTTGCCCGAAGAAGAAATAGAGGGTTTTGAAGTTCTAGAACAATCAGACGAAGCTGATACCGGCTATTTTCTAGAGGTCGATGTGGAATACCCGAAGGAGTTACACGATGAACACAACGATTTACCTTTTCTCGTAGACAAGATAGTACCGCCTTCGTTGAAATTTTCAAATCGAAAATTAATAGCGAATCTATATGATAAAAAGAACTACGTCCTCCACTATAGGAACTTGAAACAAGCGCTCGAGAACGGTCTTAAAATTTCGAAAATACATCGCATCTTAGAATTCAAACAATCGAATTGGTTACAACCTTACATAAACGTAAACACTGAGCGTGGACAAGACGCGAAAAACGATTTCGAGAAAGAATTTTACAAACTCATGAACGATTCGGTGTTTCGAAAAACAACTGAGAATATCGATGAACGCGTCGACGTGAAGCTGATCACTCATTGGGAAGATCTGGGTAGGGTGATCGGGGCCCGATCCATAATAGCTAAACCGAATTTCGAAAGTGTGTCGAAATTCGGTGAAAATCTAGTGGGAATCCATGGTAGACAATTAAAAGTTTTCTACAATAAACCAGATTATATCAGTTTTTCAGTTTCGGACCTATCCAAAACTCTAATGTACGACTTTTATTACAAGAAATTAAAGCAGCGGTATCAGGAGAGAATAAAGCTTTGTTACACGGACCCTGGCAGCTTCATTGTGCATATTACCACCGACGATGTGTACGACGACCTAAAACAGAATATATCCGAATTCGATACTTCAAACTATCCTCAAGATAATAGATTTGGCATACCACTTGAAAATAAAGGTATCCTCGGTCTATTTAAAGACGAAAACCGGGGTAGGATTCAAACCGAATTTGTGGGTTTACGATCCAAATTGTATGCCGATGAAGTAGAAGGAGGTGAAACTTCAAGAAGAGCCGAAGATGTGGACAACGCTGTTGTAAAAAATGAAATCACTTTCGATGATTACCGCCATTGCGTGCTTGCGAAAGAACAAGAGGGACTAACTATATCTGGGCAAGATGATAAACGTTACGTGCTTGAAAATGGGCTTGATACTTTAGCTTGGGGTCATTACGTCATCGCAGCTGGTGAAGATAGTGAAAAACGAAAATTGTTAAACTAAAAATCATCACATCAATGTTCTACCTATCAGCAGCAGTTTATCAGAAAGGATACTGAGAAACGCCATGAACTCCGTGAGTATTTTCGGGAAAGCCTTTCATTGCTTAGAAACCAGTTCCGATAATCGAATCGCGACCCATAAATTGACCGATCCGAAAATTATAACGTCTACATTGGATGCAGAAGTTAAATCGTGCAATTTGAGTATGAAGCAGGTATAGAAATTCAATTATTGTACATCGATGCGGCCTGATCATCGTGGATGCTTTCAAAATGACTTATCGGTGGCACGCCTTTGTTTCTTTAATTTCGAAAGACTATACTCCATTCCAAATAAGAATGGAGCAGATGGCGCTACAATCTCAGCACATATCACACATGAGCAATTTTGCGACGAACAAAAACCGCGGTGAATTCAAAATTTCTATTTCTAAATTTACTGCACTCTTATTGAATAATCTCTTTGTGAAAAGTAATAAAACACATAAGGCATATTCAAATTAGGAAATGGTTAGTCAAGAGGTAGATTGCTTGGATTATCGAGTAATTTCAATAAGTAAATGAGGCATGTTGTTATAAAACAAAATCTGAATAAATTGGAGAAGGGTCCTCCTTGTTTAAAGTTACTATTTAATGCTTTATGAATGTTTAGATTCTTTTAGAATTAAATTTTATTCTTTCAGGCCTATTGTATATTGTATATAGCATACATTATGTGCACTACCGTTCATATTAGTTCGAGCACTTGGTCAAATTTTGAAGTTTCTAAATCGCAAAGGACAAATACCTTCAGAATTTCTACGTAAAACATCATCAAATAATAGTTAAAAATTTGCGACATTTTAAGGGCGCCTGTGGAACAAATTTACGATCTATTTGTTGTGTTTATTTTCGAGGTAGAAGTATGAGTATGACTAATAAATAAGCTTAAGGAGTTTACATTACTCTGTTCTAACAGCGCTGCATAATATAACCAATATTTTTGTTGTTCGACAAACGGTCTTTTGCGTGTATTGATAGTAAGTATATATTGAAGCAAATAGTTTTGTTAAAAGTGTCTAAAATGCCGAGGGGAAAGCCAACAAGCCAAGGAAAACATGCTATTATAATTGCTTGTCACCGGAAAGGCTATTCATTACCTAGATTACGGAAAAGACGCATATGAACAAGTCAACAGTAAGTGATATTAGGAAATATCAACGCACGGGCAGTGTGTAAAGCCAGCGTACGTCTGGGTCGATCGCGAATAACAACAAAAGCAGACGATGAGCGCATAAAATTGTTAAGCAAACTAGATAGAAGACTGACAGACACCGAAATTGCTGCAGAAATAAATCGCGACCGTGGAAGACCAATTCACCAGACACCAGAGTAAAGCGGTAATTAAAAGCTGCAAATCTTCATAGCCGCGTTGCTATACGAAATACTACGCCGGGGTAACAGAGAAAAACGGTTGCAGTGGGCTGAAATACACAGAAACTGGACAGTCGGAGACTTCAGACGAGGTTTATGAACTGCTGAATCGAAGTTGGAAGTCTTTGCATAAGCGGGGCGTGTTTTCGTAAAAAGATCAAAGAATGAAAGAATGTTCTGGGATTGTATCGTAGCAAAGAAGGGATTCTGTGCTCGTTTGGGATAATTTTTGGTACAGTGTTAGAGACGACTTGCAGCGAATTGAAGGCATTATGAGAAAAGAAAATTATTTAAAAATATTACAAGAAAATGCAATACCTTCAGTGTCGCGTTTAATTGGTAATAATTTTATATTCATGCATTACAACGACCCCAAACATATGACATTGGGATGCAGAAATTACTAAAATAACCAACAACAAAATAAAAACATTTCAAAGTGTCGTTTTGATTGTATTTATTTATTTGAGTGCTTGTGAATACACGATAATTGAAAAATTCAATATTACGACTTACATTATCAGTTACCACCCACGAACTGAACTGTCATTAGTTTTCATTTACATTCAATTGAATTGAATTTGTTTGTATACACGCGTGCCACCTATCATAGGATATATGTACTATGCCAAAAACATTCGAAGTATGCGCGCCACCTATCGTAGGATCGGTATTACACGTATGGAAATTCATGGCATTACTTTTTTGGAAAATGTTGATTAAAAAAGTTGATTTGGAATTGGTCGATGCACTATGCCAGTAACCTTCGCGGGAGTGTACTCAACAACTTCCGAAAGTTTAGCGATCGGATGAATGGTGTAGTAATGCATAAAGGACACACAGCATACATTCGTTTATATATATATAGATTATATAGGACCAGTGGGCCAATATGCCAAATACACTGCTTGCTAAATTGGTGGAAAGGATGCCTAGAATTGTTAGTGCCATGCTTCGTGCAAAAGGACGTTTTTTCTTAATAAATTTAATATTATACGTTCAGAATTATTATTATATTTGTCGTATATTATAAATATGTGTTAATAACAATAACAATATTATTATAATATATAAATTTCATTTTGTAGTTTAATATAGTGTCAATACTCTACAATTTTGTAAACTTATGTGTGTCAAAACTAATTTGAGCGGTAGTGTATACAACGAATCTCAAAATCAGTAGATTGGCGGCTCGTTCCTATTTATGTACACACTGTACATTGTATAATAAAACATACATACATACATACAGCTCACGCAATATAAGTTGGCGAAGGGTGGGAGTGAGTTCGCGCAGATAGAGGAGGGATAGATTGCCTATCATTCGTCCTGCACCGTAATGGTAATTCCTATGCACTATCTGAATCAGACAGATGGGAGGTACGTGTCCTAAATACGTCTACGGCGCATCCCCACCGCTCGCCAACTTATATTGCGAGAGCTGTACATAACACTTGCTATCGGACTCATGGTACTCGCACACGTAACAAGAAAAGTGTACGAAAATCATTCAAATTTAAATTTATAAACGGCTTATTGGCGCCTTGGTTATATTACCTGCCTCACAGACGTGAGATTGTGTGTTCGAATCACATCGGTTCACACTATACTGAGTTCACGTTAAGAATGCGATAGGTGGCGCTGTAAACCGAGGTGTAATAAAAAATAGAACAAACTCTTCGGATAAGTAAGATTACATTTGACAAAATGATACACAGCGCCTTGTGTATTTTGGGCGTCTTTATTAGTCGATCAAATTCTAGAATTTAACAGTCCTATGTATCCCCACGCTATCACTATTCTACTACAATTGGACTACAATTAATAGGGGGCACAAAAGCACAGTGTAACTTGGGAAAGCAGGATTTACATATTGGTAGGGTTTGTTTCCTTAGAGAAGAGCACATTACGTCAGCGGCGCAATGAACCAAATTTGGTGTTCTCTATACGTTACCATGGCAATCGAGTAGCGAAAGTGAATGAAACGTCACATTTCGCGCATATTTTCATGACGTAATGTGCTCTTCTCTAAGGAAACAAACCCTAAGTCCCTTCAGGACCCCATACCAGCTTTGCGTTACCAGGCCACCAAATTATTCTTATTCTGTGACCAGGCTATGTGCATCTCTATGATGAAAGGTGGAAAGAGACCGTCGATTGATAATAACCACTAATGTTCTAAAATGTTCAGGGAATGCAAAACACAGCTTTATAATAACTTAATAAGTTTATGACTGTAATCCCAAAGAATGTAAATACGATTTGTACAAATAAAAATATGTTTCATATTCAACATCAACACAATGTAACTTTTCTAATTAAAAAATTAATAAATAAAAATGTTTAATATGTATTTGGCGTATTTTCTCTAATCAGACCAACTTCATCCTTAGAGCGTATCCCCAAAAATTTCTTTCCTGATTCTTACAAGAAGATCTTTGTCAGTAGAGTCAAGCGGTCGTAACTCGATCTGACGATTTCGAAACTTTATTGTTTAAGGACCATTGATGTTTGTACCTATAAGAATTCTCTCATCATATACCTTAATTACGTATTTTTGCAGCAATTTGTTTCTACATGAGTGGACAACTTAGATACACTGCCACAGACTCTTGCAATGGCCGCATCGCGCTCTTCGTCTAACCCGCCGTTGTTGTCCACTTCTGTAGATGTAGCTGCAAAAATGCATTAATAAAATAAGATGTAGATGACTCTCAAGAAACGACCTAATAAATTAGGTTCGTTAAAGGGCAGTTAACAAGTAACCGTGCAAAAGCTTACCAAGTAAGCACAATTTGGATATGTCAATGATCCTGTAGGAAATTTTGACTGTGTCAATCGGAAAACGCAACTGCAGACTAATTAGTTTCGTCTTTGTTTGGACTCGTCAGTACAGTATATCGTTCTGCCAGTCACACAGTAAAAATTTTCAGGTGAACGTCGATATCTCGTTGAGATGGATGGAAAATGGAAAATGCTTAATTATTAATTAAGGTACATAATAGGAGAATTCGTAATCGCATTTTTATAGGTACAAACATAAATGTCCTTGAATATATTGTAATATTGATGTACTTTTATTTGCTAAATAATCGATCATTAATTACAATTAAAAATATATCAAAATTCATAATAAATGTTGGGTGGAGAGTCATGGATGTCCCATGTTCAAATGACATCTTGGTTAATTTTGGGTTCTATTTATACTTTTCCAATACCACGCACATCATCTCTTAAAGACTTAGTTAGCCTGGCGGTGTTAGCTTCTTTTTTAAGTCGAGCCAATGACGGTTAATGGGGAAAAAATGTAACTAGAAATCAAAATCTAAATCATTATAAAAAGCATAGATTAAAATATAGAAAGCAATGTAACCATTTAAACACATACATTCTACACTTACACGTCAGAAGAAGTCCTAATTAAAAGAAGAATTTTATTGCCGAGCGAGTGTCCATCTCAAGGACAGGTGCGCCACAATCTAGACCTCTATGATGAATTGCGCTATCCATGGAAAAATAGTAAACATCTGGTTACCTAGACAACAGACGAAATTTAGTGGCCTTTGGATGGGGGAAGTGAGTTGGTTTGGGAAAAATGAATGAATGTTTGGTTGACAGCCGAAAATCATCGAAACACGATTTTAATAAGTTAAAATTAAATTAAAATAGACATTTCAATAATATTTAAAAGGAAAAGTTTTTTAGAAAAGTAACCATTAAATAAACAGAGCTTCACCTCACCGAAGAAAGAATTTAAGAGGGGACCCATAGCAAGAAATTCATCGAACAGAAGAAATTACACACAACACAATTAGCTAACTACTTCCAATTTATGTAAAATATTGCAAAAATCTTGTAAATACAATTTGTTATAATTCATGCTTTTTATGATATCGTTAATTAAGAGCTAAGCCGGTGAAATCTTGTTTATTACATTATCTAAATTCTCAGTACAATATACATACATAAAATTTGTATACGAAAGTTATACCTCACAAAGTCGTACTGATGATCGGTATAACAATGAAACGGATATACAGATGGCGAGAATGCAAATGTTTTCTAATTTTAATATTTAAGGTCATTTCCTTTATAAAAATGACTTGCTAGAAACGGCTAATATTTCAGTATTAGTATAGTTGTACTGTAGTAGTATAGTTGCGTGTGGTGTTCTACCGTTAGGAACTCACTTCGTCGTGACCTCCCTCGTTAGAAATAAACTTAATTCAAAAGCGGCCTAACATAAGCGCGTAGTGAAAACGCCAGCAGCGACCATTTTGTCGGAGATAAAAGATGGGAACATAAATATCAATTCACATTTTTTTTGTTTTATTTAAAAATTAGTATATACAGTAAATTTACAATAACATTAAAATTAATTTAATTAAAAAGAATCGTATTTCTCTACAATTTCTCTATGCTCTCAAAGTTGAAACGATGTTGAAGGTGATAAAGAATCTTCTCTTAAATTAGCTGACTGAATATCAATTACCTGAAAACACGTACATATGTTCTGATTAATTCTCCAAGCTGAAATAGTTGCTCACTGAACACTTACGATGAGCGATAAAATTTCATGTTTGCGTGCTCATCAACGCGATGAAATGAAACACATAAATGTTAGGTATTTTTATTACTTAAGTATCTTTTTTGAAGCAGATTGTGAAGCAATAAAATTAATTTTGCATCTTGCTAACGAGTTCTAAATGGGAGGACACTAGTTCAGGGTTCTAGTTCGTTGTGCATAGAATCACAGAGAACTCAGATAGACCACCCAATTAGAGTTGCTCACTATCGCCAACAAGCAGTGGCGGAGGTGCGATACAAGCTTTAGTAGAACTGCGAGTCTTAATAAGATCTGTTGTGTATACATGTTTATTTCGTAGTTCTAGGTTTGCTTTAAAAATGTTGCCTATGTCGCAAAAACGAACAATGTTGGACAAAGTTACAAAATTTATAGCAGAAATGCCCGACCTAAATTATGATGGTGTTAAACTTCAATGTGGAGTTTGTAATATCCCTTTAATCTGTTGATTCAAAAGAGCTTGTCAACGTCACGTAAATAGTAAACAGCATTCTTTAAAAAAAAAAGTTACACACGACACTGTGAAAAATTTTAAATTAATTTGTGTGTTACCTTTACTTTATGTAATCTACCGTTTAATTTACCAGATAACGAAGCATATGTCTTCTTTTGAAATAAATATTAATAATAAATATTCGGACTGGAAATTACCAAGTCGGTAAAGATTCGTACCATATGCTCGTGAACATGTTGAAGAAAAAAAAAAAGAATTAAATCAGAGTTTAAAGATAAAAAACTGTGGTTGTCTGTGGACGAAACAACAGATCACAAAAAACATTCTGTGATTAATGTAATGTTACGTACAATGGAACCACATCAATCGTCACCTGTAATTCCATTAACTTCCAGACGAGTACAACAATGTACTGCCGAAGTAATTTCAAAGTTATTGTTAAATACTTTAGAAAAGTTCGAACTTTCAACAAACCAACTCTTAATAGTTATGAGTGATGGCGTCGCAAACGAGCGTTCTGTAGGTCGATCTCTCAAAAAACATTGTGCTAACTTGTTACATGTCACGTGTAAGATTCAAGCTTTCAGGCTTAAGGCAGATAGTATTAGAAAATGTTATCGTGAGGTAGACGCTTTAATAGCGCAAACAAAAACAGTGTGAAATCGCCAAAACGTATTCGCGAGTTTTACAGACTGTGCCCCGGTATGCCTGACCCACCAGAGCTGATTCATACACGATGGGGAACATGGTTACAGGCCCCGTTTTAGTATCATAAATATTTTGGGAATATTAAGAACGTGCTTTTAAAATTCGATTTAAAGGAAGCCGCAGCTATCAAGGATAGTCAGTCGAAATTTCAAGATAGGGTAAAATGGATTTAATGACTATTCTGAACAATTACTGCGGACTAGTGGAAGCAATAGAAAAATTACAAAAGCCTTTGATGTCGTTAGTGGAATCTCAAACTGCAAATAGTGTAACATGTCGAAGAAGACGCAAAACATGTTTGTCCTAGAAAGGTTTGAAAGTGTATTAGAGACAGATTCTGATTTTGGCACATTAAGCAAAATTTGTGAAGGTGCGTCAACAGAACCGTTAAGCTGGTTCTAAAGATTATTTTAATTATGTTAATATAACGTCTGCATATAAACAACTGTGGAAACATATCTAATTTTGAAGATATTTTACAGATGTCATTCACTTTGTGATTTCACGGATGACTCTTAAGACGGTAAGTGTTTGAGCACGTATTATAATTTATTTCTGACCATTTATTTTATATGTAAACTTTTATGCGCCAGCCACTGGCTGTTGGCGCAAATTAAGCAACTGAACTCATAAGCACAGCCCATTTGTATGACGTTTGTAACTGGGTATAGAAGGTGGCTTTCTACTCTCTCCATTTAGCATATGCAACTGTACGTTCACGCACACTAATAAACTGAAACATGGTAATCAAAAATTAAAAAAATAACGTGATAGATATAACAGTTGTAATATGAACAATTAGTGCAGTTTGGCAAGTCAAAGTTTTTGTTCCAAGGACAGACACACTGCACACTAGTACGGTAATGTAATATACACGGAGCTTAGTTTCTTCCTAACTGCACATTCGGCTATTTCAAACGTCATCAACGACCCTGAAACACAAACTTAGACTTGCCAAGCTCTACCGTGTTAATACATATTAGTTAATATAAAAACGCACAAACACATATATTATTAAATTTTCTTTACAAAATCATCTTAAACCTATAGACCACAAAATTTGCAACACAATTCACACAAACGTTAGTCCTGGAATTTATCCGTTACCTCTTCGCACAACTTGGTTAAATCTTGACACTCTTTACTTTTTTGTTCCAAAGCATTCGTTAGTGACGTCGTTTTTATCTCCAGATGTCTTATCTTGCTCAAGTGTTTGTTCAATTTAGCGGTATATTCTTCTTTTAACGTGTGGAGCTCTCGCCTAAGACTGTAATTGAGAATACCAGTATTTATTTCTTCCTACACTACTTTTTGAACTACCCACCTATCGTTTTCTGTTTTATTTTTTGTTGTAACAACTCCGTACGATTTTCATAATCCTTGAGGGTGTTTTGGAACATGACTAAAGTGGATCGCAGATTTTCTTCATTTGATTTAAATCCTTCCACGATTACCTTGGACCTTTCATACTTCCTGTGAAATTAAAAGATAGATTGGTTCGGATCTATGATACAGATATATATACGGGGAAAAGAGCGAATAGGTGCATAGGAATAATTATGGATAGTTGAAGAAATTGAGAGTTGAAGAGACCAATGTGATCAAGTATTAGGAAAAAGCAATCATAATGATAACTACATACGTTCGATTTTATAAAATCGAGTGTAGAGATTGTAACAGATTATACATTGGTCAGACAAAATACGTAATTATCAACAAATTTAAAGAACACTAACACTTTAGCGCTACGGTATCGATAGATTCATCAAGGATGATATTCTTGTTTTTGTTTTACCTTAATCTAGAATCAATTCCAAATTCCTAAATCTAAAGCTTTAAGTCTTTGAGGAGCGACTCTGTCCATATGTTCAGAGTATTTCGGGAGCTTGTTCTACTAACTAGTTAGACTCTTTAACCTTTATACTCTACATTTGACCTCCATGATTAACAATGTTAGGGACTTCATCCTAAAGCCACATATGCCTAGACCTAGAGCAAAGATTATAAATTTTCAGGAAGGTACACTTCTCATATTTCCACAATTTGTTTGCAGCTTCTTCTTCGCTCTTGCTAAACTCCTCAGACTTTATCCTCGAGGACTCAAGGCCTACACTCCATCTCCATCATTAACAACTTTGTGGATATCATCCCTTAAAGATCCAAAGTTTCAGATTTTTAGCAAATGTTATAAGTTTTCGGGAAACGGACACTCTCAAAATTTTCGCAGTTTGATAGAAACTTCTTCCACGCTTTGGTTGGGCCTTTTAGCTTTTATAGTCGCAAAACGATTGAGGAATAGAAGAGGAAGGTATAGGGAAAAATGGACCCAACAGATACAGAAACTAAAAAGAAAAATCTTACTGATGAACATCTGTAAATGCCACTTCCAGGTTAGCAAGGTGTTTTTTGACAAGACTGCATTCCTCACTTAATGTCTGGCATTTTGCTACTTGTGCTTCCAATAATTCGGTGTAGTTAACCATAATATTCCTATAAAAAGAAAAGTATATTTCCACAAGATAACAAACAATTCCCATACTTACTCAAATTCCTTTTCTCGTGCAGCAAATTTTGCTGTTAACAATTGGGCACGATCATCCATCTTACTGCAGTGAGTTTCTATCATCTCTTTATGAGCTTGTTCATATTTTGCTCTCCATTCAGCGATTTCCTTCTCTTTTATTTCATTATCTCTCTTTAGCATATCGCATTCCACATACTTTGATTTCATTTTTTCATTTTCAGTACATATTTCATCATAACTTCTTTTTAATATTACTTGTTCTTTATACCTTGATTCTAATGCAGCGATATCTTCCACTTTTTCTCGAAATCAATTTTTAAAGTTTCATATTCCTGATGGTTCCTAAGAACTTCCTCTTTAATCTGAGCCAATTCTCTATCTTTATTTATGATAATTTTAGTTAATTCTTCGATTTTATTGCTATCCTCTCGACTTAAATTATTAATTTCTTCTTTGTCCCTTATTGAAATATCACAGATATCCACAATTTGGTCGTTAAAATCTGATTCAATCTGCTCCTTTAATGGTGTTAGAAATGAAATACCTATGCGCCTACTTTGTTCATTAATTGTATCTTTTGCTATTTTAGAATCTTCTATTTCTATGGTGACATCCAAATTTCCAATGTTCACAACTTCTGGTTCTAAATCACTTTTCTCTTCTGTCAACGATTCTCTGTCTTTTACGTCATCATCTTTTGATTCATCACTGAAACTTGGACTTACAAAATCAGCTTGTAAATCATTGCAAAGTATTTCGTCGCCAATTTGCACCAAAAGGTCTTCCCCAGGATTACGGCTACTTATATTAACTAGATCCAATATGTTAATATCTGAATTAACATTGTCGCTTGGAACGATTCTACTAACAGCCTCATTTATGATATCCTGTATAAACCATCTCACCTTATCTGGAGAATCATTCGATAAGGAAATGTCATCGGATGACTCCAAGAATAATCTCGTGCTAGTAAATTTAGCAATGTCAGTAATTGTTTCTAGATTCGCTGCTATAGAACTTGCTTTAGGGCTATAAAAAACAACATAAGATTCTAATATTTACACTTACTTCTTTTTCATATTACCTTTCATAGAGGGGATCGAAAGCTTTAGCGATGGACTTCCTTATCACTAAAAACGCAGTAAAATTTGTAAATATTTAGAAAAATATATATTTACAAAAATTGACTTACTTTTTGGCTCCGTTCCGAACGATTTGATGCCTACGAAATGCTACGTACGTGGAGTACGATCGCGTAAATATATTTTCTATGCCAATGAGAAAACTTTGGTGCTGATCCAAAAAACTCGTAAATACAAAAACACGTTAAATGTTTTAACGGACAACATTCGAATTTGAAACTTCATATACTTTTTCTTCCTACTGCCATCTATATTTGAAATGTATAGGTTGCATTTGAAAGAAAACTATATATTCATGCAATAATAAATACAAATAATTTATAATCAATATTAGTATTAATGAATTTATTACTTTATTGTGATATAATTAACCATGTTGTTCCTAATTAGTAACAGCGTTAGTAACATTTTTAATTTTACTTGGTATAGAAACGGTTATATTATCAGGCCGCCAATACCATAAATATGAAAGCCCTAAAATCAATTTCCAAAATTAATAAAATCACACTTATTTCGGAAGAAAGTTTGCAATTTCCCTTTTTCTTTAGTAATAAATTATTGTAAAACCGCTATGTAAAATTATATTCGCTTTTATCTTTTAAACTTACTCACTTTAGATTCTGCAGTTAGTATATACTGACTATATAGGGTATATACACCAATCAGGCTTTACAACAGATTTACAATTTACCGCTGCCTTTCAAAAACTATTTATGCGAAGTCCCGATCCGTATGAATACTTCTCATGTGACTATGTAAGCATTCCATCTGTCTGTATAATAGTAAGAAATTTTATTTTTTAAGGCGTAGTATTACCAAAATGCAAGAACAATTTCTTATGCTCAAGACAAGTTAGAGATGAATTTTATATTTACTACGTGATCAGTAATTTTTAAAATCTGTGGATTTTCATGGCCATGTTAATAGTACCGTATTCGCATATTACTGGGATCATATGTGATCATATGCGATCCATTGATTTTAGTGATTAGTCGAGGTTGTTAAAAAGGTGGATGATGTGTTAACTAACGATGCCACTATTACGAATTTTATTAAAGCTCTTTAGCGAGGTTCTGCGGCAAGAGTTAACTGGGAAAAAGTGTGACGCTTGATATCGTCAAATAGACGCTTTTAGTTCTATCTTTCTTCTTTCATTAGTTCTTTCTCTCTCACACACCATACGCATCGAAGGAGCAAAATGTGCCGTATTTGCGTCTCCCTCCATCAGATGGCGCTCTTATTATTCGGACTCGACCTTACTATGACCGTACTTCAAATTCAACTTCAACTTATTTACCATCGATTTCGAAATGAAATGCTTTTCCTTTATACATTGTGTATTCGGTTATATAATTTTACCTTTTATTCAAATAAACATCAAATGCGTAAAGAGCTTCGCTCTTGTCGGGAATCCCACGACACCTCTCCTCTTTTATTCAACTATAACTTATCAATGATAATTATCATTGAATAATAAAATGGTATCGTCAGTTAACACGTCATCCACGTTTTTAACAAACTCTATCTAAACCAGTCTGTTAGCTGTTGAGTAAGGCTCGACAAACGAGTGCATGATAAGTTATCAATGGTAACTTATCATTAAGTAGTGTAAACCGGACTGACGCTGTCACTGCACCGCTTGTCCCTACTTACGTGCAAGGCGTGACCTTAAAATTCGTGACAGCGTCAGTCCGATTTACACAACTTATCATAAATTAGAAAAGAAAAACGATACCAAATACAATCAAATACTGAAACGAACATTAAACAAAGAACCAACAAAACTAATGATCAATACAACCAAATAACAATAACATTGTTATTTAATCGTATGTGTAAGCCAAGTGCCAAAGTCAAAACGTACAATTATTTAATAAATGAAATAACGCAAAAGTTTATGCTAGAAAATAAAATAAAAACAAATAATTCGTCAAATAACACGTTCCGTAGGTTGTGTTATTCCACAGCGCAGAATGGCACGTTATAGCTTTGAATAAATGCAATAAAAAACACGCGTATCTTGATTTATACTTTCCAAACTTATTTATACGACTTTGAGGAATCCTCGTATGCATAAAATCAACAATTAAAAATTGGTGATTCCGTTCTGTGTAAACTCGTCAATAACGCGGGAATCGATTGAGAGAGAAAGAAAAGACGACTCTGACAATGAGTAGTGGGAGTATACACCTTTCTCTTACACTCCAACCAATGGCAGCATCAGTTATGAGTAAGGTTTGATAAAAGAGTGGAAGACATGTTACCATCGAGTAGTGTAAACCGAGCTTTGTCTCCACTTGCGTGCAAGGCGCGACATTAATATTCAGAGAAGTAAGGACGTCAGTCCGGCTTACACTACTTAATGATAACTTAGGTTTGATAAAAGAGTGGATGACGTGTTGTCATTAAGTAGTGTGAATCGGACTTACGTTATCACTTTTACCAACTTTATTATTATCATTGAATAATAAAATTAAATAAACAATATATAAAATTATAATAATAAAATTCGTAGACGTGACAGCGTGAGTCCGGTTTACACTACTCAATGATAACACGTCATCCACTATTTTCTCAAACCTTACTTATTAGGTCATCTTCCACCCCCACTCTCGCTTTCGCCGTCACTCATATCGCGTATAATTCGGGATTTATCCTAACAGGAGGAAAGAAGTTTCACTTCAAAAATAAAAGCAAGAGAATGCACAGGAGTACAAACGATACGCCAATAAATAGATAAACGTCAAAGATTTCAATTATTCCATTGTGTTCCATAATATTGACATGATGCTAGCTTTACACGCGCATAAAACGGGAAGGCGGTTTTTTCGGGCATTAATTTTGTATCGCCCGATATATTCCGGGGTGAAAAATCGATTAACTTTCAACGTAAAGTAAGTAGCATATCGTATTTCGACCATCAAGTAATCATTGGTTATCATCCTCATAGAAGAACGGACCCAGTAAACAATTTTTAAATTTCGCGGATAGTTTAAGTTGGTATTTCCGGCAATAGTGAACTTATTCGCATGTAATGTGCATGTAATGTAATTAAAAATTGGCGAATATGTCCACTATTGCCGGAACGACCAACTTAAATTATCCGCGAAATTTAAAAATGTTTACTGTAGAGTACCGATTGTAAAGATTGTAACGTAATGAAATTAACCCTCTGTCTTCTCCGTTAAAGATGACTATTTGATGGTTGAAAATCGGTGTAATTGGGATAGGAACTAATGTATTTGGGTTCTAAACCACAGACATCCACCTGTATTAAAATTATAATCGGTATTTTCGAAAATTTGTTCCACCACTTAAAAAATACAGCATAGATACTTGATATCCGGTATAGAAGGAAGTTGACGAGAAATTTAAATCGATTCCTCACATTTTTAAAACAGGATATATTGAATAGGGAGGGAAATTTGAAAATCGCTCCGTAATCGTTGGTAATTTTGTATTTTTGACAATTTAAATAGCGATCAACGATAACGATATTTTGAAGATAAAATTATAGATTAAAGATTGTGATTTATTGTTTCATTGCAACTAATATAATGTATCTGCGTATTGTCTGTGGTAATGATTATGGGAATTTATGAGTGGTGGTAGTGAGTAGCACACAATCGCGCATGTCAAGTTCATTCGTTTTGTTGACGCGTATTATAAAAAGGGCTCCTTATTTTTACCGGCCATTGACTGTTAGTTGAGAGGAATCTTGGTTTTAAAGGTGTACAAGTTTCATCGATATATATTATCTGTATTTACGTTAAAGGTAAGATATCTTTTTTATTTTATGGGATTCATATTGGGAATGTACTATTGCGGCAATAAAAAATCGGACACTTAAGAAAATGTAGTTTAAATCTGGCTTTTGTCTTGTCAAATGTTAGTTCATTTTTAAATCATTATTGATATACATAAATTTATTAATGTCATTATACTGTATGTAAGTGCTATTAAAAAATGCAACTGTTTACATTACTTGGTGAAGAATGATCCGTAAGAAGTCTAGGTACTAATTTTGGAGTCTCCAAAAGTACTATTCACGACATTAAAAAGAAATGCCTGCATCAAAATCTACATGAACATTACAAAATATTGGTTTATACTCTTCAAAAACAGTCAAAATAACCTATAAGACTTCGCCCAGATCTTTATTGCCGCAATAATACACATAGAACATTTAAGTAATATATATTGTTGTTTTGCATTCCTGCTTTGGACTAGGCGTACAACATGACCATAAAGTCCTTGCCACAAAAATTAATTTAATAGTTTGATGTAACGGGGAAAAAAGTTGTATGCAATATCCATTATAAGAAATATTCTAAATATATTACTAGCTATAATAAGCAGTACTCTATTATATTTTATAGGAACTTCATTGGAGTAGTTTGATTTCATCATTTCAAAAATATCATTTTGTTGTTGGTTATTTAAATAATTTCTGCATATCAATGCCGTATGTTTGGGGTCGTTGTCATGCATGAATATGAAATTATTACCAATTAAACGCAAACCTGAGGGTATTGCATTTTTTGTAATATTTTTAAATAATTTTCTTTTCTCAAGTCTCCTGTCCCAGCGTACGAAAAACAACCGCAAACGAGCACAGAACCCCTTCCTTGCTTCGAAGTCGTCACAATACAATTGTGCAATATTCTTTCACTCTTGGATATTTGTACGAAAACACTCTCCAAAGAATTCAAAGTTTGATTCATGAGTCGTTAAAACTTGTTTGAAGTCTTTGATTGTCCAATTTCTATGTGTTTCCGCCCACTACAACCATTTTTGTCTGTTACACCGCCTTAATCTACAGGTTTTCGCACAGCAACGGAATCATGAAGATTTGTAGCTTTTAAACACCGCTTTACTGTGGTGACAGAAATTGGTCTTTCACGGGCGCTATTTATTTCTGCAGCAATTTCGCTTGCTTTCGTTTGCTTAACAATTTCATGCGGTTATCGTCTGATCTATATTGTTATTCTCGAACGACCTGGACGTGGGCAGGCTTGCTAATTGCCCGTGCGTCCTAATATCACTTACTGTGGAGTTGTTCACATGCGCCTTTTCGACAAATCTGGCACAATGAATAGCCTTACTGGTGAAAAGTAATTATAATAGCACGTTTTGCTTGGCTTGTTGGCTCTCCCCTCGGCATTTTAGATACTTTTAATAGTCATACCCATACTTCTGTCTCAAAAAATAAACATAGTAAAGGAACCGTAAATTACTTCCACAAGTGCGATTAAAATCACAAATTAAAATGTCGTAAACTCTAAATACTATTTGATGATGTTATTACCCATAAATTCTGAAGGTATTTGTCCTTTGCAAACTAAAAACTTCATCAATAGTTTAACATCATATCATAATATAATTTCCATTTTAATATAATAGTACAGTCATTAGGAGTACTTTACGAAATTTTACCAAGTGTCCGAACTAATATGGATGTCAGAATTAGCAGTTAGTTGTCAAAACAGCTAGTTTGCTAAAATGGTTCTGTCAAAATTGATAGTAGCAAGCTAAAATCATAGTCACACAGTATCTGACTGTCAAATCTTGTCATATTTGCCCATCACCAAAATTGAAATATAAAATTGAGATACCATTCTCAACTCTATCAAATTAGGCAGTTACACATATAATCTGTTAGCTCTGAATGTAGCTGTCGATTTTAGCACAATTAGCTGTTAAAGCCAGTGGTTTTCTGAGAGGTTTCTGTCAAAATACGAATAATTTCTTCAAACATTTGTCTCAATATTGGCAATAGCAACCTAAGGTAGTCCTCACCTTGAAAATTACACAGATCATGATTGTTAAAACTTGTCAAAATTGACATGTAACACTACAAAGTGGCAGTCAAATAAACTGAACTTGCCAAAATTTAAATTCAGAGCAATTTGTTTCTTAATATTTTTGACGACATGATAGATCACCATTATGGCTAATCACCAAAAATAATAATCTTATCGTCAATATATATCAGTAGTTAGTTACCAAAACGAAGATGTTTCCACCAAAATTGGTAGACTTCCGCTTAGATTTCCAACTGTCAAAGTTAGTTAGTTGTCAAACTAGATGACTTTCTACGACGTTCCTGTCAAAATTTGACAAGGAAACCCTAAAATCGTCTTTAGTTTGACAGTTACACAATTAATGATCGTCAAAAATTGTTAAAGTTGATATGCAATATTTAAAATTCACAGTTAATTAACCTCCAAATTCGCCAAACGCCAAAATCGAAATTTAGACTAAATTATTTGATCACATGCGCAAGAACCACCGCCCATCGCAAATCAACAGGAAAAAGCGGCACATTAAGAAATATTGGCTGAGGTAATGAATGTCGAACGATTATTATAAACCGTATTTTCTGTGGCTTTTTCCTGTCGGATAGCCAAATATTTATATATATATATATATATATATATATATATATGTATATATATGTATTTTCAACAACTTACTCGTACGTAAGCATTTTTAAGTGTTCGTGTAATTAAAGGACAGAATCGGATAAGATAATTATAGAAGTGGGGCGAATCCTAAATTTTCTCGAATCCGAAACCTAAAAGGTTCTCGAATCTCTCGAATCTTTTTAATCTCAAATCTTTTGAATGTTTCGAATCTCTCGAATCTTCCATATATCGTTTTATCCGGATTGAGTTAGGTGGCAAAAGTTTTTATTTTTGATTTTTCAAAAAATATATACTTAATGAAACACCCTGCTCGTTGTGAAACCCCTAAAATCTAAATTTAGTATAAATATTTATTTATTAAGAAACAAATGAAATTTAGTAAAATAAAGTGTAATTATGAATTTTAATTATATACAAGTTTTCTTTAGTTTAGCTTGACACAAAAATGGAGTGACAGCTTCTCCAGAAATTTTTGTAGAAAAGGATTGGGAGGTAGAGGGGTGATTATTTTAAGAGTTAGTGTGGATAAACACTATGCCACTCCTAAATACGGAACATTAAATTGTCTTCAGGAAATTAAAAAAACTTGTTCAATAAAGAATTTTATTTAAAAAAGCCAACATTCGAACCCGCTCTAGGTCCAGCGTACTTCTTTCTTTTTTTTTTATCAATTATGATCCATGATGTGCTGTATAATCTTTCTGAGATCACTGTTGATGGTGGTGTGATTAGGTACTTTCTGAAGAATTTTCTCAAAATTTTTATATTTTTTGTTTGTCGTCTTTCCAGAATTTAAAGATATATCCACATATGGTGGAAGCGGTGTCTCTGCTAAGTAGGTATTTATTTCTTCTTCAGGAGATACATTGTAACTTATTTCACTGCTGGTAGATGGTGTCATCAATTGAGAGTAGTAACTCCATATCCTATAACCAGACTTGTTGTTTGGTTGGTGATATTGTGGTATCTCCTTGAGCTTGTTCTAATGACTGTAGATCACTGTCCTCTGCTTGTATATTAATATATGGAATTTCAGTGTCCAGTATTGCTTTAGCTTGCTTAAGGTTTTCTTTGTTTAAAAATACGTTTTCTTTAAGTCGGGGATTCAATATGCTACCACGAACATACAATTTTTCTGTGTCAACAGACTGATGGCGCTTTTTTTTAAGAAATATAAGCAAATCACATCGAAAACTTTGTATATAACCTAAAGTTGATTTGAAGTTTTGGAGGGCACGAATCATGCTACTCACTAAAGGAATTATTTCTGAAATTGTTACTTGGCTTGAACCGGTCGTAAATGTAGCTCTGTCGACCACATCTAGAATTCCTATCACTTCTTCTATAATTGTTCACTGGTGAACACTAAGATCTACCTGAAAATTTAAGTCTGAAACGGACAATAGAACCGGCCTTTAAAACAACAACGTTGATATCGACTTCCGGTATAAACGGAAGAGATATTTTTGGAGAAATATTTTCCTTTTGGAGACAAATGGTCGTAGGGACTGATACCAACAGTTTAAAATTATGTATATGTATATCTATCATTTAATGTCTAGCTGCGTTCTTTTGTCTATTTCCCTCTATTTTCGCTTTGGTCCCGAAGGCTCTTAGATTAGATTAGATTAGATTACTTGAGGTGGCACTGATGCCTGTTCCACTGCGACCAGATCTATTGTATATAACACGCATTTAAAATTTTGAAAAACGTATATTTTTCGCGTTTGCTTACAACTTAATTAATGAAAGGTCAAACGGTACATGGTTTTCTTCAGTATTTTGCAGCAAGAATATCTCATTTTAATGTCCAGTATGTTTGGGCCCACCTTGCTTTGATAACGCGATTCTATGATAACCGTGCTCGTCGTTGACGTCACCTAAGTTTACCGGGGAAAAGTCTAAATGCGCATGAAGAAAATGTGCCTGCAGTGAGATATTGCATCCGAGAGCTTTATAGTTCTGAAATATTCGTCCACAAGGTCCTTATAGTTCCGCCTCGTTATTTCCAAGAAAGTGCTGGACTACTTTCTTGAATGACTCCCAGACTGGTGCTTTTTGCTCATTTAATGTGGCACTGAACTCAGGATCGTTCATTAGTTTTTGAATTTGAAGGCCAACGAAGATAAGATAAGATTACTTGAGGTGGCACTGATGCCTGTTCCACTGCCACACTTCCAGATCTATTGTGGTCCTCAAGCCTCCTTAGAGTAGGTTCTCCAGCTTTATTCCTTTAATTAGACTTAACAGCTTTGAGAGTGGTTCTTCCGCATATACGTGTATTTTTAAAGCGGACTTGAAGCCCTTGCTCCGTAATGCTGTTATATGCCTCCATAATAGAGTCTTGGCCTGCCTTAAGCTTTGCCGGCTCCATCTGAGTGGCTGGATAGTCGTTGCATACTACCGCAATCCTCCCCAAAGCAGCTTCTTTGAAGGTTAAACCTTCTGGCTCCTTGCCTTTCGGAAGACCTGCGGGAGTACTGCCCTCGTACCTCGCCTTTTTGGACTTCCGTCCTTTCTTTAGGTTTAGTAGCCTCCGCCGTCTGTTGAGGCCTAACTTCCTTGTCTAGACTAAACCGGGCCCCTTTGTGCATACCTAGTGAAGTTGGCCTTGATTATGGCTCTTTTAGCCTGTATGTAACCTTGGCCCTGTTTCACAAGCTTTTGGACTTTAGCCTTGGAAATTCTAGATAGCGTAGCTGTACGAAGAGTAGCTAGGGACGTATCTGTCCGCCCGATCAGAGCCCCGCTTGATCGGGTAAGGCTAATTACAAGGGGGTTTCGCCTGGTGCCCCCAGGGAAACTTTAAATACCGCACACCCCTGCGAGCACGCAACTCTCGACACATAACATTACACCTTAGTTTGGGTTTTAGCTCGGGTACCTCGGGAGCGCTAAATTCCCGAACTCACTTGTTAACAGTGAGCCCCTGAGGTGCCCGAAGGCGCTTGGGCGTCCGCGTCGATACAATTCGCCTCGATAGTAAGCAGCATTCGTTTTATAATTGTTTTTTTATTATTATTTGAAATCCTTATTGCATGTGTTGCATAAACTTTTTGTATTATTAAATATGTACCTTTTGTTCTTATTGTTGGATGCGAAGCTCGTCTTGTTGGGTGATTGTGTATTCTACTATTTACGTTTAAAATATTTCAATATTTTACTTTTCACATTTGAATATTGATATATGTAATTGTGTAATTCTAATTGATATCTCGAGATCCAACAATAAGTATTTTCTGAAACGGTACTTTTAGAAACATTTTTCAACATGCGGTGATGTTTCACAGGTGCAATCCATTTGATTTCCTTATCTTATTTACAGAACATATGGCATAATTGTTAGTCTTATTGCCGAAGCTTTTATCATTTTATATTACACCTTACATGTTTGAAAGGTTTGAGAAATATTCGATATACATATTTTATTCTTATTAAATTTTATGAAGTGCATTTTCCTTAAATTCAAAAAGCTAGAAATTACTGTTTGATAAAGTATGATTAGCAATAATAATATAATACTTTAATGAACAAGATGCATCAAAAGTTATTTAAAAGAAAAGTAATTGATGTACATACATATTTTACGTAAGTTATGTAACAGTATATCGACGGCAGGAGCTGCGATTGGACAAACCCTTTCATAACGCTAAACCAACTTTGCACTACCTCTTATAAACGAGTATGGTAAATATGTATATGAATTGATAATTCGCAATCAAAGATTACCAAAATAGATCGTCTTCGCTTCTATCGGCAACAAATCAATGGACGACCTAAAAATATATAATTCGTTGCATTCCACTATAACTGTCAGCTCCTACTGTAGAAGTGTTATTCACGCTTTAATCAAGAATTGCTGTTGTAAGACATTCTTTAAATTCTTGCCAACTGCAGTAATTTTAGATTAGCTCGAAATCGCCGATATGCTCAACAAATTACTTGATTATACGAAGGCATTTCATTGTCTTTCTTAACAATAACACGCCTTTATGTAAAACAAGATTAAATTATTACTGGGAAATCAAACCGAATTGACGATAGACTGATAATCAGAGATCGGATTATATGTTGGAGATTTCAGTAAAATATGTACATATCTATGTTTTAAATATGAGCAAAATTTGTTGAAAATATTTCTAAAATACCTAGAATATGTAAAATATATTTCAAAATATTTTCAGAATGTCGAATATATTTTGAAGTAACAAGGAAAAGATACAAAGACTAAGAAAATTTAAACACTTTTCACTTACATTTCTACATTAACCTTCCTATACTCACGTCAAAATGAAAGACGTATACTATACTATATAAATCGGTCTCACAGACCGTATGCGTGAGTATAGGAAGGTTAAACATTACATTCCTTACTGTAAAAACAATTCACAATCAAATGTTTTTCAATATTTTTAATAGTTAAATTATGTCTCCTATCTCTTACAATTAGTAGTGATTTGTACGCTTTAAACTTCGTTCCACGTCAACTGATGTGATTGGTGCGCATTTTAAAACATTAATAACTTCCGGATTTAAATCGGTTTCAACACCAAACCGCCACCGAGAATTTGGTTTGCTTGTTGCAACAAATTTAAAACGCTATTTCTTTTTAAAATACTGTTAAATTTTTTATTTATAAATTATCCTATTTTTTCAGGAACTTTCTGAAGTTTTACCTTAAATTCATCAATCAAATAAAGAGACTCTTGTAACGGGAGTGATTCAGTTTCATAGAATAACAATTGTTTTATGAACAAAATCATAATTTGATTTAATGAAGCAAAGTTCGTGGTTCAGTAAAATATTTTCTAAAATTGATTTGCACTTTGAAACTGCACCAATATTTTCCTCTACAAAACTTGAAATAAGTTCTTTAATAGTGAAACATTTTCTGCATAAAATTGGCAGTTTTCAACCATGTTCTCCATCTTGTGATTATTGGTTCCGGTGCCAAAGGAGTATTAGGTAATTTTTCTCTGTAACACTGAATCCTCAGAAGAGATTTTAAATATATGTTCTTTACATTACTAATTAAACTATTAACTTATAGGAAACGAATGTCTAATATTTTCCGCCACTCTGTTTAAACCGTGTGCTAAACACATCACGTGAATTAAATTGGAATACAAAACTAAGTTGTTGACCAGCTTTGACCATGTATGACGCAGCATCGGAAAGCATCAGCACAATTTTTATTAGCTGGAACCATGCCGAGAAGGAAGAAATTCATGAAAGTTTCATTAACAAATCTAACCATTGTTACATGGTTAGTTTTTTCAATTTTTTACACGAAATCAAATACGATTTACTAGGAGTGTTGTTATTTAAACAACCTATTAATAAATTTGCCATATAGCGTCCACAAGCATCTGTGGTCTCATCTACTATAAAATATATGAAACTGTTATTTACAGTTTCCTTGATTTCATTAATTACGTCCTTATATACATTTGTAACATAATTTGTCCTTAAGGTACTATCGTCAAATACAGCATTTTTACAATGCTTTTGCAAAAACGTTTAAAAATTTAGGTTTTGTAACTTATAAAGTGGGATATTACCAGAAAGCAAAGCTTTTGTTAATTTCGAATTAAATACTTGTTGTTCACTCTGATTTTTTTGGAGATGAAGATGAACCTGCTAGTGACTGACCTACAGACATGTGCACTAGTTTTGATTCTCTCATTTTTTCTGACTTTCGTTTATAAAGGTGAGTCGAGAGATGTTGAGTCATTTGGGATTATTTCTCACATGGAATTTATAAAAGAAGAAAATTATAGTAGAAAATGCATACACCCTTTTAGATATAAGATAAAAATGATTTTGAAATTAAAGGAAAATATTTTTATTAATGAAAATAATTTTATTCAGCAATCCAAAGCAAGTTTTTGGACCAATTGTATGGCATAGTAGAATTTGCAAAATAAACATGTGATTAGAATTACATAAATAAAATAAAACTGTTTTGTAAAATTATCAACTTACCATTTTACCGCATACTTTGCAGAATTCGTTTTCTTCGTTCAAAAGTAATTCTGGAAACGGTCATGATCCAGGAGGCTACTAAATCGCTTTTCACTTTTGGGATTTTTGGACAACACTCGTTAACACTTCACTTTATTCGGTGTTTGTAAATGATACATTCTGAAACGTATACACTCCTTACATAATTATTTTTAAGCAATGAGAACTCACCTTTATTCGTTCAATGTCCGATTTTGATTCCTAGAAACCGTAAGAAAATAATTTTTGCTCTTCGGTATTGAACATGATATTACGTTTGGAAGTTTAAAAGCAATTAGCATTTTTTAGAAAAAATGTAGAAACATAAATTCCTTGGAAAAAGCATTAATCCATATTTAAGTCATATTTGTGTAGGGAGTGACGGGGATGAGGGTGTAGACTGATCACACAACAAGTAGATACTTCGTGTTCTATCTAGTAGTTGGGTTATTATAAAAATGAAAATTATTATGACACGGTATGAATTGTCAATTGGAGTAAAGTTTATTTATTATAGTTGTTTTTGCTAAAAATTAAACTGCAGTGTTGCGATATCCCTACATATTTTTGGGGGCTCGTCCGGGATAGAATAGAATAGGATAGGATTGGATTAGATTAGATTGCGCACCTGCAGGAGCAAAACCTCAAGAAGAACGATTGGCGCAAAAACATAAAACGGCCCGAAGTGCAGTGGAGTAAATACGCATCTGGTACGTTATACTTTTATATCGTGGGAACTAGCAAAAGGAAAGCCATAAATTAAGTTTTCAAATAAAATATATCAAGTATATACACATTTGTAAATACTATGGAGACTTTAGGCCAAATTGCTGCAATAGAAGAGAATATTAGTAAAGCGAGTACTAAAGCAATTAAAGTTTTTCACAAATTTGTATTTGAAAACGAAGGAAATAGAGGTAATAGAAAACGATTGCGAGAATTTAATGGCTTTGACTTTTCGAGACGGGAAAATAGAGAACAGTTACAAAAAAGGATTAATTTTGTTAATGAACGGTTTAATTTAAGAGATTTGAACAATATTTGTGACATAATAGGGATCGATAACGACGCAAAAAATAAAGACGAACTAATCGATAAATTATGTTCAACATTGTCCGATTTACAAATATTAAAAGACGCACAAATCAACGACGACGAACGCAAAGACGATAAACAAGAGGATGATGACTTAAATGATGTTGCATCATATGACGACGAAATCGAGGATGAAAATGGTGGAAGCTTACGTAACAGGAAAAATGAAGTACGACGAGAAACCCCTAGATTTATGATGACTTTTAAAGACGTAGAGGAAACCATTTCGACATTCAAAGGAGAAGCCTTGCTATTTTTACGCGCCGAGAAAAGTATAACTTCGTGGGAAATTTTGAAAACAAAGCTGAAGAATACAGGACCAGACCGCTACGATGTAGAAAAGGTTGGGCGTCATGAAGGCCCAAATCATACTACTACCAGCGCCGACCATCTGAAGCTCTGGGTCCAGGAATGCGAGCAGTTCGAGACGAACCACCTACAGGTTCGCCGAGATGTAGGGAGTGACGGGGACGAGGGTTTAGACTGATCACACAACAAGTAGATACTTCGTGTTCTATCTAGTAGTTGGGTTATTATAAAAATGAAAATTATTATGACACGGTATGAATTGGCAATTGGAGTAAAGTTTAGCAAAAACAACTATAATAAATAAACTTTACTCCAATTGATTGCGATATCCCTACATTTATTTTATTATATTTAACGAAACAACGGTTATCGTACTATGTAAATTTCCCAGAAAATCGTCTACTATATTTTTTATAAAAATAACGCGGTTTTCAAACGTAAAAATATGTCGAATAATAATATAATATAATAATATATATAAATATAATATAATAATAATTTCAAATATGTTTTAATATTCCAAATATATGGAAAAAGACAAAATATTTACGTTCAATTGTACAGCTGATAGTTATCGATATGCAAAAAGCATATAATCCGGTCTCTGCTGATGATAATTGTTAGATTAATTTGTAAATTTTTGTGTAGAATTACATATGTACACATGTATATTTTCAAAGAAACAAATAGTGTTATTAGTATCGCTTATACAAAATATAAAGAAGATGCATAGCCATCCCTCCGTCAGGTGTGGTCGGTAAAGTCCACGGCAAAATGAAAGTTCTTCTTCTTCTTCTTCTTCGTATTTATTGGCTTACGGAAGAAACCATTTCAGCCAGACACTGTGTGATGACTAGAGAAAAGAAATTACACTACTATATTCCACAAAGTATTGCCATTCTATTTTCTATCAATCGATCCAAAACTCGTCAAGCGGGGCTCTACATAAGCTTTGTTTGCATGCAGCGTGCTAAAGGAATATAAAGGGTTAGCTTAAGACTCTTCTTGCTACAGGGCCCGTTGTAGCATCACAGAAATGGGCCACGGAAATACACGTATAGGTTTAATAGAGTAGAGAAGAGGGAGAGGTTTTATTGGGAAAATATTGTTCGCTTGTTACATATTATAATTTGATTTTAGTTTTATCAAGGAAGTTCATTATTGCTTTAATAAGCTCCAGTGAGGATTTATCAGAAGATAGGGAAAAGCAAAAGGCGAAGGCATCCCTATCGCGATGAGTCGAGAACAAAATTCGTTGCAGTGAATTAGGTTTATTCTACAGACAAAGAAAATGTGATTCAAGTCGCCTATCACCCCGCAGTTACAATTGGGGGAATCCAGGATATTGATCTTATTTAGATGAGCAAATGAAAGACAATGATTAAATCGGAGTCGACATATAGTGACGATACTTCTTCGATTAAGAATTAGGTCCTTAAACCAGGGTTTATTTGGGATCTTGCTTACAATCTGGCGATAGTATTTCCCTTTAACTTGGCTAACTTGATCCCATTGCGATTGCCATTTCTGCAAAAGTGGCTCTTGGAAGATATGTAAAACATCTCTGAAATGAACCCTGTAAGAGACAGATATTTGATCTAATCTAACCCCCTGTTTGCCAGTTCATCTGCTTTCTCGTTGCCTACTATTCCTTTATGCCCTGGTACCCATAAAAATTCAATGTCAAACAGAGAACTTGACAGTTGTAAGAACATTTTCTTAATCTCCAATGTTATCCAGTCAGATCTACTATTTATCCCAGATTTTTTGATGGCGTAGAGAGCACTTTGAGAGTCAGATATGATGAGGGATTTTTTGAGATTTAGCCGTTGAATAATTTTTAAAGCTTCCAAAATGGCGATCGACTCCGCTCTAGTTATATTATGGTCGTCGTATAACCTGATAGATATTTCCTGATTAGAAGATGGTGCATATATGCCAATGCCTACGCAGTTAGTTAGAAACCAATTTGGACGCATCCGTGTAAATCAAATGAAATGATGGCCATCTGGATGCTACCATTTCACTAAATACACCATTTACTAGCTGGATGGGAATGTTTGATAAATTATACTTTACGTTAATATTGAGAATGACGGGAATTTGGTTATTTTGAGCATAAAAACTACAAAGAAAGCATGGGAGAATTGTAGTTACTTTTAGTCGGTTTCTATGATCCCTGCTATCGACATAAGATTTAATTAAGGTTGGCAGGGGCAATTTCCTCCAAATATTTTTGGTGATTAAGTTCGAGTTTAAATATATCTGAGACAAGTTGTGTTTTAATTTGTTCTCTAAGCTTATGGATTTAAGTACTAGCTTGTAGGCAAGCTCTTCATATCTTATTTTTAGAGGTTGTTCGCAGGCTTCTATTAATAATGCATCTGTTGGAGTAGAGCGCATCGCTCCCAAGGCAATTCTAAGAGCTCGAAACTGAATTCTGTCTAATTTGGTTGAGAGTTAATATAAAATTCCATGCTACAATTTTCTTTATATTTACGTATAGCTGATCTTCTCTCTTTGATGAGTTGAGAGCATTCATTGTCCCACCATGGAGGGAAGATTTGTACTGATTGCTATTATTGAGTTGTGAAAATTTCTCCCCTGCAGTTTGGAGAACCTCCTGTAGGAACACCTCAGGACTCTCGTCGCCTTCTGACATATTAACTATCCTTTTACTGATATAATTACTGAAAGGGGGCCAGTTGTTTTCGGTAATATTGTATTTGCGTCTATTCGCAGGTAACCGCCCATCCTTGTTAAGCGACAAATCTATTATAATAGGGTAATGATCACTGCCATGGGTATCTTTTAGCATTTCCCATGTAGCTATAAAGTTTAGATCTGGGGTGCACATAGTCAAATCTATTATGTGGGCAATTTGATGTGGAGATGCCATTCTAGTTGGCTGTTCATCATTAATTATGTTCAGCTCTAAATCGTCCACTATGTCTTTTAAAATATCCCCTACCCTATTATTTTTTCATTTCCCCAGACAGTATGTAAAGCGTTGAAGTCCCCACACAGCATGAATGGAGCTGGAATTTTGGACAAGCATCTTCGAATTTCCCTGATACTAATATTACTATTGGGAGGAATATAGATGCTGGCAATATGGAATTGGTTTAAGCGGATTATAGTCACCTGCCATTCCTCGGCGTTGTAGGGTACCTTTACTCTAACATACGGAATATCTTTCCTAATTAAAATTGCCGATCCCCCTTTGCCATCTAATCTATCATCTCTCTCAATGTTATAGTTGGAAATATAACATGGATATTCTTCGCTCAACCAGGTTTCACTAAGACACGCCATACTAATCTGCATTTCTCTCAAAAGCCAGATCAAATCACATTTATTACTATTAACAGATCTAATATTCCATTGTAACACCTTGAAAACTGCAATTTGTGGAAGTAAATATGCTGCATTTGTGGCAGATGTATAATTCCAGTACATAAAGAAATGCAAATATAATCAGATTAAGACTGTAGAGGAAGTATCGAATTAAATAAGTTTATTATAGATTCTAACATACTGGTAATTGGGATTACCATAGGATGATCTTTTAGTGACTCTTGTATTGCGTTTTTACTGAATTTAGCTGGGTCAAAGATGAATTTATTGGATCCTGTGAACCCTCAGCGGAGGAATCCTTGTTTCCCCCAAATAGGAAAACAGGTGAAGTAGAAGGAAAATTAATATTTCCATTTTGGTACATTAAATTCTTGTTATGTTGAGACCAATCTATATTCTTTGGAGTGTCAGGTTTTCTGCGTTTCGGACATAACACCTGCGAGAATGATTTTCGAAACGTATTGTGAGAAGTACTCGCCTCAATATGCGGCTCAGTCCTCTTCAGGGTAGGAAATGGTGTGTTTCAACAACGTTTACATTTGGTCTTTTAATCAACAAGGAAGCTTCATAGTATGACATATTTTGGAAGGCCATTGTTTCTTTGATTTGCTTTTGTCTAGAGAATTCTGGACATGTTTTATCCAGAGCACTGTGCTCTTCTTTACAATAAAAACAGTTCATCTTTGTGTTTTTACATTGTAGTTTGGAATGATCACCGGCGCAAGAACTACATATTTCTTTCCCCTTGCATTGTTTTGCAGTATGTCCATAGTGAAGACACTTAAAACATTGAGTGACTGGGTGTCTATACATCTCCACCTCCACAGAATTATAAAATAAGTAAACCCTTTTGGCAATGTCGTGCCCTCAAATGTTATAACCACTGTTCCGGTTGGTTTATAGTGGACCTGATCTTCAGTTACAACCCTTCTATTAAGTCTCCTTACCTTCAAAATCTTGGTGGGGGCATGTATATTTTCTATAATCTCCCTTTCCTCTATTGCAGTGTGTACACCTCGGATAATGCCTTGACAAGAAACTAAGTGCGAAGGGATGAATGCATTTAGGTTCCTTTTACTAATCTCTGGGTGTACCAAAAATTATTTGCATTTTGGCACAACTAAATAAAATAGAAATCCTATTACGACCTTTTCTTGCAATAGATTTAATGCCTGGAATATTACATTGGCTCAAGATCTTACCCATAGTCATTGGGTGAATAGATCCTATTCCTCTATTTTCTTCTGAGTATTGATATTGTACATACACTTCGAATGGTCCCTTAGAATGTTGATTGTATGAATTTATTATGATACTACTTCGCTCACCTTGAGAAGATGCTCCTTGATCCGTAGCTGGAATTCTACTGCAGCTGTCCATATCCATTTCATCCAAAATGCTGTTTTGAGTTTTATTTTGGGAAGCAATAATTAGTTCCTCAATTCTGTTTGCCGTATTAGGAGATAATAGTAAAGGAGGAACGACATTGGGATCTGGGGATTTCTCCCCCGAAGGGGAGAATCCATGGTAAAACAGGACCTCCCCTACTGAGTTAGAGGTTATGTCTACCAATTACCGGATAGTAAAAATATATAAGAAAGTAGGAAGCGTAGCACAAAAAGCAATAATTGCAAACAGAAGCTTATTGTATTACTTACAACAACGGGATTCACAATTATTTTCCTCTTAATTACAGAAAATCAGAATAAACAGTCACGCCAACACTCGTTTTCTATCTCTTCCTTTTTGTTCTTTTTCAAAATGAAAGTTAGAGAAGAAAGGAAACATCTCTCGTACATATAAAAATTTTTGTAGCAAATCGCACAGTTTGAATGTTTATGCAGCTAAATCTAAGCAAATTTAGTATGGCACTCTTTTTAATCGTATTCTGTTAAAATTAATTCGTTTGTTATCTGTTATTAAATAACTTTTTCTTTCCGCCCGAAACCGGTTTTGTAAGTGCATTGCGCAATGTTGTGAAATTTGATACAGTAATTGAGTACCATTTTTTTATTCGGAATAATACCAGGATCAAGTATCTTATCGTTCCTATGGAAATCCTACATACTCATCGTTGACGATGCCTCGTTATATAATATTTATATTTAGTTTTTTTAAGTAGATACTTATCGTATTATTTCTAAAAAAATTTCGTTACGTGAGGTCGATAGATAAAACACTTGAGAAGTTTGACAATTTGATTCCATCTATCCCTTCTGAACAGAAAAATTTGATGACCGCTCGAACTGCGTTTTTATCCGTAATTGAAAACTTAAAAAGGGACTCATCTTAAATGCTTGTCAAAACCAGACTATTTGACAGATCGATTTAACATTTGCAATCAATTGATATGAAAGAGTTGGCAACACAACGACATAAAGTATTTGGAAAAATAGCTTGTCAATCTAATCTAAAATTGATGCATTTGTTCACATCAAATTTTAAAGTAGTTATTCTAATCTTCAGTTGGGATACTCAAATCTGCCATTTTGAAAGCATCGAGTACTTCTTTCGGTGACAAAAACCTACCCTAGGATTCCGCGGCTATCCCATTTAAAATCTAAAAGAATATAAGAAAACTAAAGTAAAAACTTCAGGTATCAAAATTATAGATAAAAGTACCTACAGCTTGTCGAGCTATTACTTACAATCAGTTACTGCCGGAAAATAATGCCTATTGCGTCATTTTGGAATTTAATCGATTGTGGAAAAAATACTTCATCAAAAGTGCGCTCGTAGCCCTTGCAGTGCATGGGGTGAATCTTGCGTAATTGGATTAATAAGAAAAAAATTTCAAGCAGATGTCTATAACGCTTGTCCTTCTTGATTTAAAAGAACGGTCAAATAATACTTTGCGTAGAAACTGTACAAGATGAAGGCGTATTTCCGCACAATGAAGAGCCCTTTCTTCCAAAATGAAATTCGAAAATTACCTGAGAGCAAAAAGGTTACTTTGAAGACTACGGGGTTCTCATTTTTTATTTAAATAATCAACATAGTTTCGTGAAAAAGGGCGACAATTTGTACACCGAAGATGTACAGTTCCTTTTTAATTTCTTTTTACTACATACAGGGTTAGTTAAAAGTATGGAGACAAGGATTTATTGTCGTTGATATTCATTATAGGAAATTATGTTCAATACAAAAATTTTTATGAAATTTCTATCTACATTTTAGAACGCTTCAATTGTATTTTCTTCACTTATTTTTGAGTTACGTCTGTCCGCGTATTTTTTAAATGGGAATTTAATTTTGCTCTACCGTTCGATAGAGAATTTTTTCTCTTTGTTTTTTTTTTTAATTTATTTAACATTTTTACAAGAAAACATCGGTTCAAGTATTTAATAAGTCCTTAAAAAAGTGCGCAGACAGGCGTAACTCAAAAATAAAAAGAAATTGAAGCGTTCTAAAATGTAGATAGAAATTTCATAAAAAACTTTTTATTGAATATAATTTCCTCAAATGAATATTAACGCCAATAAATCGCCGTCTCCATACTTTTAACTAACCCTGTATAATGGTTTAAAGAGGCGACTGTTTTATTTTAAATTAAACATTGCGCGGAGTGTAAGTACTTCATAATCTTCAATTCACAATCGTAGTAATATGAGCAATCATTTCCTACTACAGCGTATTACCAAAGAGATAATGACTTTAGATTTGGAGACGTACGGATTCTTACACCACTTGCTACGCAAATTTAGGTACGCTTAAATTGAAGCAAAGTGAGTGACTTCTATTGCAGTTGTGATTTATCTTCACAAGGTCATGTTAATAAAAAAATATATGCTTGAATCAAATTGAACGAATAACGACAATTGGTGGACGATCGAAAAACGGAAGCGTGTAATTGTTTTATTCATGGGGTTCCTTTGAATGCGTAGTAGAAATATTACATGGGAAACTGCAACTTTGATGGGTTGATGGTCACTTTGGGCTTGAATACAGTATGATCAAAAAGGAAAATCCCGCTGGTAACGCAATATATTTTTCTACCAAATTATTTATTGTAGATGATCGCACAAATTTCTCACATCTGGAATTTCTTCCACTTTCAACCATGATTTCCATTTTATTTTAACTATCTTTCTACGACATTCTGCGCATATTCTCATCATTTTAAATCAATGTTGTATTCACATGAGGACATTTCACAGTGCTAGAATTGTATACGTCAATACACTTCTTTCCCATAAAACAAAATACAATGCGGGATACAGGCGTACACTGTACAAAAAGAACCAAATTAACGCATTGCATTGTTCGTTATGTAAGTAACAAATTACTTGGTTCCTGTCGAACTAGTAGTAGTATATATTAAGTAATCATGACGATAATGATTAATGAATAATGATGTTTGCAACTTATAAGTACCGAGTGAATTGAGATTTTCGCATTAACTGTTCTGGTAAATTTGTAGGCAATTGTTCTGCTATAGATTAAGAAATAAAATTCACTTATATTACTTATTATCTCTGCTCTGCAACTGGCCAAAAAGTTAATTACGAGTCAACGGTTACTTAAATTCAAATTTACAAAATATATTTTATGAAAAATGTTAAGTTCAAGTAGGAATAAAAATAATTATTTAATTGTAACTAAACTATTGTGAAAATTGTCAGTTAAAAAATGCAAACATTTTGCAAACCTCTGTGAATCACTAATTGATGGAATTTTAAATTAAAAAAGTAGACGTATCGGGGACAAAAACATGACAAACAGTCGAAATAAATAAAAAATTTAATCAATACTACAAAATTCATATGAAATAATTATTCACTCATTTTCATTCGTGTTTTTTCCTGCTGTTAAAAAACAATAATGTAAGCTAATAATAGGAAACCCGAACTCGATGTGGTCGGATCTTTCTTATTCTTTTATATACCGTGTATATGTAAATGTTGACTGGAGTGGCTAAGGGTTCTGAAAAAGTGTTCTAAATTCGAAAGCTTCCTTAAGTTTCAAAATACTCTTAAATTCCTACATTGTGTTAAAAGCAAACTATCCACAATCCTGATATAAGTTCTAAAGCTCTTAAAAATTTTATATTCTCTAGATCAGGCATGGGCAACCTTTTTTGTAGAAGTTTTATGCTATGAGTAATCTTGAAAAATATACATTTTTGTAGTATCCTTATGATTCATTATGAATTAAGTTTAGACGGGCCGTGCTAATATGCAACGAAAGAATTCAGTAGCGGGCCGGACAAATCTTACTCGAGGGCCGCATGTGGCCCGCGGGCCGGAGGTTGCCCATACCTGCTCTAGATTTTAAAATTTCAATGCCTGCAATAAGTCGATTTTGGTCGAATTTTTTTAAATTTTCAGGTTTACTTAATTTTTCAAACTCGATAAGTAATAAAGTTTGAACAACTACCAGGCCTCTGAAGAAGTTTCGAAATCTTATCTAAATTTGAAAAGAAAAAGTTCCAACATTTACTAAATGGCAAACTATTAACAAATAGCTGTTAAGCCTGTCCCTGCCAGGTAGGAAGAAAAAGAAAATAATAATAAGCTAAAATGTAAAAAAATGGAATTTTCCACGTCCGTTTTCGTCTTAATGCTCCTCCCACAGGCCAAAAATAAAAAATCCGGCTACGTTAGGATTTGGCCTTGGCGTTTTACTATATGCATGCCAATTTTCAGCTTTATAGCCCATCAGCGGGCTTCAAAAAGCTCTGGATAGACAAAAAAGAGGAACACACAAATAAGAAAATTATATATATAGATTACATATATAAATAATTTTCAAAATTCTACATGCTTAAGTTTTGAAAGTGCTTTAGCTCTTCAGAATTTCAAATTCTTCCGACTTTAAAATTTTGATGACTGCAGTACGTCGAACTTTGGTCGAAAATTTTTTGAAATTTTCAGGTTTACTTAATTTTTCAAACTCGCAAAGTAATAAAGTTATATGAATAACTACCAGGCTTATGAAGAAATTTCGAAAAGCCGAAAGCTTTTCTAAATTTCAAAATCTGTCAAGTTCCAACATTTAGTAAATTGCAAACTATTAACAATTACATGTATAAATAATTTTCAAAATTCTACATGCCCAAGTTTTTAAAGTTCTATAACCATCCAAAATTTCAAATTCCTCCTACTTTAAAGTTTTGATGACTGCAATACGTCGAATTTTGGTCGAAAGTTTTTAAAAATTTTCATGTTTACTTCATTTTTCAAACTCGATAAGTAATGAAGTTTGAACAACTACCAAGCCTCTGAAGAAATTTCGAAAATCCGAAAACTTTTCTAAATTTCAAAATCTGTAAAGTTCCAACATTTTGTAAATTGTAAACTATTAACAATTACTCTATCTATCTAAAATTTTCAAATTGAAAATTTCTCCTTTCCAGAATTTTTAAGTTCGTCAAAATTCTAAGGTCTCGTAAGTTCTAACATTTTGGTGACTGCCAATGTGTCCAAATTTGATCGAAAACGTTGAAAAGCTTTGTTTCCTTAATTTTCCAAATTTTTTAAACTTAACGAAATGAAATTTGAACAATTACCGAGATTTTGGAAAGTTCTCCAAAATTCGAAAATTTGGATCGCCCAGAGGCAATTTTCCGACTGAACTCATTCCTGCAATTAGCGTTTTCGAAACTGAAGTTAGATCCTTAGAAAGAGACTGCGAAATCGGCTTTTATTAGTACTAGGATCGAAATTCGACCACAACATCTATATATTAATACGCAGTCAAATACAAACAATCACACCTGATTTACATTGAATCTTTATTGTATTTTCGAGTAAAATAAAATAAAAATCGCGCTCTACTTTTTGAGAAAATCGTTGAAAAAGAAATTGAAGTTTCCTGTGTGTCTCTTATACCGTTAATTTTAAGTGCTGTTCGACGAAGAGATCATAGTGCGGTGGATAGGATCTAGGTTTTACACCCCTGGGAATATGTGTTCAAGTCATTTGTGCACGAAGAGATTGGAAAAAAAGGACATGAGGAGTAATTTTATCGTTGATTATAATTTTACGATATTTCGATTCAAACGTGAGTGTACCTAATAGCCGTCGGGGTAGCCTTTATTGAAGTAAAAGCCTAGTACTTGTATTATTATATATTCACGGCCTCTTACTTTCTTTTTGTTTCAGATTCAACAACCATGGGTTCCGATATTAAACTATCCTACTTTAATATAACAGCTTTGGCCGAACCGATCCGTATGCTCTTGAAATATGGAAACATCGAATTCTTCGATGTTCGTTACGAAAAAGAGCAATGGCCCGAAATTAAACCGAGTAAGAAATTTGATAATCTAAGTATACAATCGAAATAAACTACATTTGTATCATCTTTTGTAGAAACGCCTTTCGGACAGGTGCCGGTGCTGGAAGAGAATGGAAAAACCGCTCACCAGAGCCTGGCGATAGCCCGTTACGTCGCCAAAAAGGTCAAATTGGTAGGTAACAGCGATTGGGAGAATTTGGAAATCGACGCTGTTGTGGATACTATCAATGATTTTAGAGGAAGTAAGTTTTCGATATTAACAAAGTTGAATATCCTTTAATATTTCGGAAGATTGAAATATGATTTGTATTTCGATTCACTTCGATTTAATTTACAAGGGACGTCTTAAAGGGGAGAACAACTGAGGGTAGATCGCTTAGTTATTCACCGTGTAACGTTATTCTCCCTTCAATGAATAATTGACGCCAGCAAGAAATAATTGGCCTTGACATAACGTCTTCACCAGTGTGTACAATTGTGTGCACAATTTGCGATGAATTTCAGTCGCACAGCACGAACTTCGCAATCGGCGGTAGGAGCAAGTGGAGTCTCCGAGGGTGACTGTTCGAGCAATGAAGATAGACGCATAGGAATTTTAGTGCTCACTACACCCAGACAAACGTTTTTCTGCTACCCCCGAATTTTTCCCACCCAGATTTTTAAAAATAGTGTAACTTACTTTTGAGACGTCCCTCGTACCTTAGATCATAAAAAGATCAATTTTGTTTTTTTTTCAGAGATAGCCGCTTACCATTACGAGCAGGATCCCGCCGTCAAAGAATCTCGCAAAGGTCCACTCTTCGAAGAAATTATTCCCTTTTATCTCGAAAAATTCGAACAGATCGCCAAAGAGAACAACGGACATTTTGCGATTGGCAAGCTAACATGGGCCGATTTCTTCTTCGTTGGACTCCTGGATTATCTCAATACTATGGCTGATGTGGATCTAACTCAGAACTATCCGAATTTAAAGAAGGTTGTCCAGAACGTAGTTTCCATTCCCAGCATTAGCACTTGGATAGAAACTCGCCCAAAAACGCAATTCTAAATGAGATTCTTTTTAAGTTTGTTTGTTTTTGTATCGTTTCACTCAGGTTAATCATATTCTATGTATTACATATGTTGCTTACTATTTTCACAATAAAAGTTCTATAAATATTTTGATTTCGTTGTTTTAAGTTGAATTTGGATAATAGGAAAGTGGGGAAATTTTATTTAAATTATTGCTGTTTGCCAAAATTTTCTTCTCAATTAAATTCTCACCAACAAAGTTTAAATAACAATATTAATTAATTTAACAGTTAATAAGAAAATACCGAATATTAGTAACAAGTAACGATGAAACAAGAAACAATAGGAACAAACTGACTATACGATTAATTACATTATATCGATAATATTTTCAGTATTCTCATCCAGCAGCATACTATTCGGCAATTGTATATCGGAAAAGAATTGCGACATGACAACGGTGAAATCGTTGCTTACTTTAACTCTGCAACAGAAATACTTTAATTATAGACAAAAAAGGGGAATACGAGAAACGGAAAAACTTACGAATTATTCTCTATATTAAATGTCATTATCTTAAATTTTTTAAGCCACTTCAAAATCAACTTTCTGGTATCTAAATCAAGCAGCTGTAATAAATCCACCGGGATCTCATGGCACTTATGAACATAATTCAGTATCAATCTAAAACAAATTGAATAATTGACAATAGTAAATTTAATTGTTAATTTAGCACTACGTAATAATGATTATTGTTTGAAGACGTTAGCCTCGTTGCCAACGAAACATGCCAAGACTTGATTAGTTGCGGAAACAATTTAATGTCAAATACAATAAATTGTTAAAACGATGGATGTTTCGAATGTTCTAGGAATTTGGCTCTATAGAGGAGGGAACCTGAGTTCCGTTGCACGTCATTCATTGCAAGTGACGTCATATAGTTCACATGTTGCAAAGTTTAATTCAAACCATAAATTAGACATATAATTAAATTCTTATCAGATTGCAGATTCTGTTATACACGTCATACAGTCACTGGTAATTGTAATTTAGATTCTATTTCAGCTGCTGTTGTCGACGTTCCACGAATTTCCCAAGAATTCTGTGCCGGTCTCGAACACATTTTTATTTTAAGCAAAATTTCTATTCTTCCCATAATTCTCGCCAAGTTTTAAATAATTTGGGACAATGTGATGTGATTGTCCAATTTGCTTTACTATACCAGGTATTGAAACATTTCTTTTTTGATATTTTTACCTGAGCAATTTGAATTGACGAAATAAAAAAATTGGTGTGTGTGGTTTACGCACGTCTGAAGTGAATACTTCCGCTCGCACATCATACTCTCTCTGTCTCTCCTTCTGTTTCAGACTAAGCAAACACGCATATATCGTTTATCTCGATCGTCGCCTCTCGCTCGCACATCATACTCTCTCTCTCTCTCTGGTTTTGTTTGTCTTTCACACGAAGCGAGCGTCAAGCTCCGCCCTAATTTAACACTCTTACGCTTACGCTTACCATCGAGCTGGTCCGGTGTTCCTTTAATTCACTTCAAAAATTATAGCCACATTCCTAGAGCTTCCGGAAACATCCTTCGTATTACAACATAAATTATTCTCTTCAATTATTAGATATAATTACCTAAGACTACAAGTCATCTTCCAATCTTCTGGTTTACAGTTCTGGAGATACTTATCAGATGATATATTTTCGTCGGTGTTGCAGTAAATACATATGTATTGACGTCTTAGCCCACTACGATTCATAAATCCAGCACATTCTACGTGTTGAAACGTCGAACAGATGCTACATTTGATTTTGTCCACGGAATTAATCTGATAATTCATACCGCATGGGCAATGAAATTCTGTCGGATCTAAAGTAAAACGGCAAAATGTGATATTTGGAGCAATAAAGAAAAGAAAAAAACGGCCACCTCTATAACTACCTGTAATTTCCCACTAACTAGAAATAAGAATACAATTTACCTATTGTGCTAGATGCGATACTGATCAAATCATCAGGAGCACACATTTTGACAGGTTGGTTAACTGTAGTATCCTTCTCTATGTCTATTTCTACGTCTTCAACATTAGATTCTTTAAGGACTTGTTTCTCATTAACAATTCCATTTTCAATTCCAGTCTCGGTGGCATCATCGTCAAGTTGCTACGTTCGATATATATACATATTTTATTTTTGCTTAATTGCTAATTTATTACTAGTCTGGGCAAACAGCGGGAACAGCGTACAATTACTAAATAAGTTACGACAGCATCGCCGCCTCCCCATCCACTTATCTAGTCAGTAGTAGGCTGTCGTAAGTCGTAACTTATTTCGTAATTGTTCGCTGTTACCTCTGTTTACCTAGACTATTTATTACCCGACTTACCATAGGATTTCGAACGGCGCATTTTAGTTCATGAAATCCGGTTTTCAAGTAGCTGATTGTATGAAATTTGCTACCTTCGCGTAATATCAACGGGGTAGTAACAGGATGAGCAAAATAAGGCGGATCGTACTTTTCTGGAGCAGCTGAAACAATTTAAATTGAGTGGGTACCAGATGTATGAAATGTATTTCAATACGAAAGTGTGTCCATATAATGAATTAACAGTTTCATAAGTGCTACCAATAACATTCAGAATGAAAGAGAAAGAAAGAAGTGGGATCAGATAAAAAATGAAAAATGCTATCATTTTTAATATATGTTGGAACTTACCGCCATCAAAGAAAACCATCTCCAATGAAATTCCGATTTCATCATTTAATTTCTCAAATTTCCCTAGTTCTTGTATAGATTCAAACAACTTTTTAGTCATTTTAATTACATCCGCAGATTTTGGCAAAGATGCTGGGTTACTAAAATAATATTTAGTCTATTTAAATATTTAAATACTGTTTTTTATACTAGAACAAGTCAATGTTAATTGATTAATTAACTAGACATTAATAAAAGCCGTCGTATTAAAGTCGAAATCTTAGAGCTAAAAAGTAGGATATTATAGATATGACCAAATTGCTATCCTTAATAGAAAAGATTTACCGGTCACTTGCTGTATGGAGCGCACTAAAGTTGACACAATAGCAATCTTCTTTATCCATGCCTTTGGGAAAAAAATAAAGAAGATTGCTGTTGTGTCAACTTTAGTGCGCTCCGTACAGCAAGTGACAACTTAGTCGTTGAACTACATATCTAAAGATTTCAAATCGATGTGGTAAGAATATGCATCATATTCATTTAAATTACAGTATGAGGTCCTTCATCCACTGGTGCAACGCCACCTTCTTGGGATAGTTGGGTGAAAGTCGCGTTGCACCTTTTTCGTCCACTGGTGCAACGCCACTTTCTTAGGATAATTGGGGTGTTGCTGAAATTCTTCGTGCCATAAGGGAAATCTATAATATGCAATGGACCTCGGTGAAATTGCACATACGAGGTGTGTGGCTATAACATAACGAGACTAATGTTGTAAGACTTTTTTATTTTATTTATACATTTATATATTATTATCCTCTTCAATATGTACCCCTCCTCTATCCCTACAACGCTTCATGTGAATTTTCCATTGTTTAAAACAGTGCTGGGAGTGCTGTGAGCGCGTTCATGACGCGTGCCGTTTTTTCCTTTCCAGTGTCAACGATCTGAAATCTTGTCCCTTTTAATGTAGATTTGACCTTGAGGAACAGATAAAAGTCACATGATACCAAGTCAGGTGAATAAGACGGATGGTCTAATACTGGCATTTTATACTTGGCTAGAAACGTCTTGACAAACAATGCAGTGTGAGGCGGTGCGTTGTCCTGATGAAGAACCCATGAATTTCTTTTCCACAATTCGGGTCTTTCTTTTCTGATTTTTGCACGCATTTGAGCAAGACCCTTAAGATAGTAACGCTTATAATGAATTAATAGTTCGACCTTCAGGAACCCAGTGAAGGTATACAATTCCATGGATATCGAAAAACAATCATTAATGCTTTTAATTTTGATTTGCTAATTCGAGCTTTTTCGGTGAAGATAGGCTTTCCCAATGCATGGATTGGCGCTTAGTTTCTGGATCATAAGTGAAAAATCAAGATTTGTCACTTGACACATGACTCTTCGCAAGAAGTTTGGGTCATTTTCAATGGCATTTAAATTCTCAGTACAAATATTTTCAAGAGCTTCTGGTTGTTCGTCTGTGAGAATAGTCAACCGACGATCGGATCAGATTACCGTTTTTCTCAATATTTTCATCTGTTTTTTGACGTAGCAAGGTGTCCTGAGCGTCTTCAACATCTTCAACTTGGGAACGCTTAAACCACTTAAAACCCGCGCACGTGATAAACATTCAATGCTCAACACTTCTTTAAATAAAAGAGTTTCAGTAGCGGTTTTTCCAAGTTCCACATGAAATTTCACAACAATTCGCTGCTCCATTAAGAAACATCGTTTTTCCGGCAAAACAAAAAAATTGTATACAAACAAAGACCACGCCCAGACTAATACGTCAAGGGCACGAGAGGGACAGCAATCAAAAGAGGAGGCTTCACGTTACACAGCTGTTGATCACATGATTATGGCGCATGCGCAGTTCGTTTGCAGTCTCGTTATTTTATAGCTAACCTCGTATGTATGTAAATATTACCACAGATTATTAGTAAAGATAGATGAGAAATATTGGAACGTGTAGATTAAAAATTCTATGCCCACATGATAATAAAATTAATATACGTACGGTTCGTCGTCATATTTAAAACTGAATTTATAATCTTCGCAGATAACATCTTTGGTTTTATCTCGGAGTATTAAATGCATTTCTTTCAACTGTAATAACAACAAAACTTAAATTACAAAATTATCTGTAATATTAAGGGCCTCTCTCAGTTGAGAATATCAAGTTTTTGGTGTTCATAAATCGTAGTTTATGTGTAGAATAACGTTTTAAAAGGTTTTTTTTTTCAGTAGGTATATAAAATATTTTGAGAGTTATTCAAGCAGGGTTTTATACATGTAGGGTAAGTGATTATCTCCAAACAGTAAATTCAAACAAAATTGATACTGTGTGAATTACCAGTCCTCTTTATAGTATGTTTAAAGTCATTGTTGCGACCTGGGTTCATGATTTTGAGAAAAAGTAATATATTTTGACCACAACTGGTAGAAACATCGATTTTGCTTGAGCATTTAGCTGACGATCTGTTCCCGATGGAATCCACATAATTTGATCGACGTTTGCTTCAAAGTCAATTCAAATAATTTTTATTTTACGTGCATAAGAAAAAATAGTTTTAACCTGTCATTTAGGGTAAATAATGTTATTCTTCTGAAGTTTGAAAATAGAAAAATTTGCACATGCGCCATGGGAAAGCGTACAAGATTTTCAAACCTGTGTAAGCCACCAAAAATAGGCAACCAAATTTACACTGCCGTCTACACTGTTTTAACAAAATACTTTCGTAATAAATACAATTTGTTTGTACGCTTGCTGAATTCATTAATTTGCGTGAAATACCACATAAAATAATTTTATCTATTTTAAAGCAATGAAAACAATTGAAACAGCAAAAGATACCAGTTCATCATACGATAAATAGATAAATTTCTAAATAACTATTTGAAGTAACGTGCACCAACTGACTGGGTATGCAACCAATTTTACATGTCGTGTATAGGTTGCAAACATTCTCGATTTCCAGTACGGTATTTTATGCGATTTTTAGTTATAACCGCATTAAAATTGATAAAACCGAAATGCCTCTAGTTGTATAGTATTTCAAGATGAAGTAGGGAATAATATCAGTCGGACACCACCACGACAATTAACGTTATCTTGTTTGGATGAACTTTCAACTTTGGCGATTCCATCAACATATATTACAATTAATATAATTATCGTCCAATATATGTATAGTTTCCGTTATACAGTGTAGACGTATAGATTGGAACAAAATTAATAAAACCTGTAAAGAGTGAAAAAGAAAAAGTGATAGGACACGCCATTCTTAATTTTTAAATGCGCAATTTTTTACATAAAACGTGGTTTATGACGTTATTATTATCTTAAATGGTAACCTCAATTTTTGATAGCTCCATTTGGAGGAGAACGTTTGTCTGTATACAAAACAATGACTTCTGACATAGGTTACATAAAATTTTTGAGTAAATATTAATATTGTTTATCAACCGATTGTGCATTTTAATGATGTACTTGAAGAATGTTCCTGCATATAGTTCATATATTTTATTTGTTCATAATTTTTGATATGAGAAGAACGAAAAAATAACATGGTGCGTTTTGAAGAAAAAGAAATGTCTCGTCACGTGACTCAAACCAGCGATCTCGTGAGTATCGCACCAAAACGCTATCGACTAGGCCACGAGTCCAGTTGACAATCGTATTATATCTAGTGGATTTAACTGATGGGTGAAACTTCAACATTGATTATCACGGTAATTTATGAACGTTGCATCGAACTACTCGTACCATAAATATCAAAAATTACAAAAATCCGATTACTTTGCCTTCTCCTTGTCAGTCAAAAGTTACAAACAAATTCAAAATTATTCAAATTAAATGTTCAAACTGCATATCATTTACGTGTTGACAATGAGAAAGGTAATGTTCAAAATCGTTTATGGCATTATTTAATACTTAGGGAGTTATTATAATCTTCAAACCTTCAATATTATTAGGTCGGTTTAGATACACTTTGGATTTGAGATAACCCCACAAGAAGAAATCGAGTAGAGTTAGATCGGGAGATCTTGCCCATCCAATTGCTCCTCGCCTACCAATCCATTTGTTTGGGAAAATGGTAATGGGAAAAAGATAATTACGAACAGTTGGAGAATAATGTGGCGGTGCACCATCCTGTTGGAACCATTAAGCGCTATCAGGCAAGAAGGTATATTTTGCGTTTAGATGGAGAACAACAATTGCGGATATTATGTTTCGTTCCAGTAGTAGCAAGTAATTTTCACCATTTCATGCATCTTCAATAGAAAACGGGCCTATGAATGAATCGACAATTCCTGCCCATACGTTGATTTGGAATTGTGTGTGCCCTTCCACCATCTAGTCTGCATTTTCAGGTACTCAGTATCTACTGTTTTGCCTATTGACATATCCGTTTAAGCAGAAGGTAGCTCCGTCGGATGAAATTATGCGTTTTGAAAATTCCAGATTGTACGTTACATCGGTCATCATCATTATGTCACAAAATTCTCAAACTCCTGTCAAAATCATCTCAAAATCATCCTCGTAAAGTTTTTTAACCAATTTTAATTTGTACGGATGCCATTTATTCTTTTAGACATTTTAAAACGGTAGAGTGACTCATTGACTGCTGCAATGAAACTTTACGGCTCGATTTGTGTGGATGTTCTTGAAACGATAGTACAACATCCAATTGTTTTTCTTCTGAAATTGGCGGTTCCATCTTGCTTACTGTAGATCCCGTAGTAAGCCAATTAAGATACTTATTATTGAATAATTCACGAACTTCTTCTTGTGTGCGAGACTTGTGTCCACAACCATCATCAAATTTCTATTCAATTAATCAAAAAAAAAAAACAAATAACGCTTGTCAAACCTGACAGCACAGAAATAACAATACATTTTGCGTCAAATTTATTTTTTTGTTAAAAAGAATAAATAAATACGATAAATACGATCAGATTGTGTCAAAAAAACGAGCAAAAACTGAATTCTTAGGGAACATTTCTCGGATTTTATTCGGAATAAACTCCCTTTTTTAAATTGTAGATTTTAAACAAAAAATTACAACTGGACGTAAATAAAAATGTTAACAATACTCAAAATATTTTTTCTCAAAATTCTTGTTATGCAACTTACTCCAGAAATCATCGCAATGCGTGCAGAAAAACGTTCTCCTCCAAATAAGGTTGAGGTGTCCGATTCGTTTTTTTTTTTCACTATTTACAGGTTTTATTGATTTTGTTCCAACCTATACGTCCAAACTGTATATCATTATTCTGGACGAAAACGAAACGTTTGTACAAATTTCCAGATCCTTTTTACTCACAGCATGGGAAATTCGCTTATCAAATCTACTGGTTTTCCCCAAATACTTGCAGATAACATAAATTATTAACAATCATATCCGGTATAATTTTGATGAGATTACACATCCACTAGCGTGTACAGTTCTCGTTATACTCGTATTACGTGTTTCGCGAATTATTTGCAAGCCTCATCTCATCATTCTCCAACCATGTATATATGATTTATTCACTTATTGTCAAGGTTCGACAAACGCGTGCATAAGTTATCATTAAGTAGTGTAAACCGGCCTGACGCTGTCATTCCGTGGATTGTCCCCACTTACGTGCAAGGTGCGACATCAAAATTCGAAAGCGTGACAGCCTCAGTCCAGTTTATACAACTTATCCTGCACTCGTTTATCGAACCTTACTTATTGTTAGTATCGTACGCGTTCGAAGCATCGTATTTACAATTTGGTATTTTTATTGTATTTTCTTTGTAAATATTTATTGTACATATTTTTATGATTTATTTATTATTATCGCACAAGTGCATTGTAAAAATCACATATTATTATAGCTTTTATATGTATACCCTTATGTAAATATTGATGCATGAATAATGAGGAAAATAAATTATTTGAATTTATTTGCATCGAATTCTAATGGAAATTCGGTTATCAGCAAAGTTAAAATGTGATACACATTACGATTAAAATTATCCGTAATTTCCTAATACCCCCGATCAGTATAAAAACTCCAAACACCCTGTATAATAATCTAAAATCTCGTTTTATAATCGCACTTTAAACTAAGAAGGACCCCTAAATAGTGTAGGAATTAAAAATAAAAGAGAGAAAATGACCAAAACCGACTTACGTATTTCTTTTCTATCGCCTCTGCAACCCCTTTGCACCAATAGAACACTTCGGCGAGGGGGTGATCCTTCGTTTTTGATTTGAATGTTTTGAAAGATATACCGGAAACTTTGTTGTTTACGAAAAAACTCGCATCGAAATCGATTCTGTGATAAACAATATTATATACAAGAAGGGGGACCATTTTCTTAATATAACGTAATGAACACATATAGGACGATATGGACTGCATGTCTTTGACCGTTATTCCCTGCAAAATTGATAAATAAATGATCGAAAAATCTATAAACATGGTGCAAAAGTTTTTTCCATTTTAAAATGCGAAACTTAGATTTTAAAAAACACGAAATATAAGAACAATTAAAGTTGAAAACAAAGTCCTTTATGTTGGACAGTTTATTGTCATTGTCTTGAGGGATATTCTATATTTCAAGTGCGCCATTGTCACCATTGATCTAAACAGGTGATGGCCACAAATCCAAGACCTATGCAGGTTGCTACAGCAACTCTAGCCTGTTGAGTTCTTGACTTGACTTGACTTGACTTTGAGCAATATGCGACTTGACATTGTCCCGCTGATATAGTATCTTAGGTTGGCACTACAAAACACCATAAATTTGAAAATTTTTGTTTTCAACGATCGTCATTTCCTTGTTTAGCCAGTTTTGTCTGCATTGTTTATCTCTCTTTATCTCTACATTTGAATAGACCCCAATGTTATGACTAAGGTTTGATAAAAGAGTGGATGACGTGCTATCATTAAGTAGTGTAAACCGGACTAACGCCCTTACTTTTCCGAATTTCAATGTCGTGTCTTGCACGTATGTAGAAACATTTAATTACAAAATATAGAGGAATTGCACCATGTATAAAATAAATTAGTTTGAAAAATGAAGTGTAAAACATTAAATCAGTACTTAGTAGTTTATCGATATGAAAAAGTTATGTACTGGGCGAAAAATGAAAGAAAACTTTTGCACCATTCCACAGAGGACCAGAAAATTCGAAACGCAGCCAAAAATTGACATTTTTAGAAGTAATAGCATCGTTAACAGAAGTTCCAGGTAGTTAGAAAAAGAGATAATACATGTTTTTTCGGAATTTCGAACAGGTAGAAGGTATTTTCGATCATATACCTGTTCCCAAACACAGACTTCCTTGTACCGTCTGTACAAATGCAAGTGTACGTTCATTATATTGGCAACTCTCAACCAGTGATTGTGTGTTTGAATCAAAAGTTTAATTCTACAGAATTAAATGAGTCTATACATACAGAAAAAAATCAAATGTAGTTGATTTTATTGAAGACTAAATGACCCGGCAAACTTCGTTTTGCCAAAAATTTTTCTTTTTCCTAAACCTTCGCGTAGCAATTACGAACAAACCCGCAGAAGGAAGTATCCAATTTAGTCCTGTCGCCTTCAAGTTTTAAGCATCCGAACAAAGCACGATCCATTTTTATATATACAGATTTTATGTTATAATTGAAATTTATGTTGAGTCATACAAATTTCCAGGCTAGATCCGGCTTGAACTAATTAACTAAAAGGTAGCTTAAACATTTCACAAAAAGAAAAACTCAGGAAATAGAAATGAATTACAAAAGAGAAAATATCAGAAACTTCTACAGAGAAACAAAAGTAATAAAGAAAGACTATCAGCTGAAGCGAATATTTACCAAAGACAAAGGGGGCAACATAATCGGCAGCAGAAAAGAAACATTATAAAGATGGAAGCAATATTGAGAAAAACTACTGAACGAGTGGAAAATAGGAAGCAAAGAATCCGAGGAACAAGGACAAGTCGATGAAAGCACAAACACCGAAGAAGAAGTTACGCCTACACAGGAAGAAATAAATGAAGTAATAGAAAGCCTGAAGAACAACAAAAGCACCGGCAGAAATCAGATAATAGCCGAAAACATAAAATATGGAGGAAAAAACACTAACAAGAGAATGATTAAAGTTAATAAGAAATATTTGGGAACAAGGGAGAATGCCAGAAAATTGGAAGAAAGCTGTAATTATATCACTACACAAAAAGGGAGAAATCTCGGAATGTAGTAACTACCGGAGAATCACGCCCTTGGACGTAACATATAAAATAATTCTCACAATACTTAAAAAGGTTAAACAAATTCGCAGAGAGTACAATAGGAGAATATCAGTGCGAATTTCGAAAAGGCAAATCTACGATAGACCAGTTTTTTTGCTAAAACAAATTTTAAACCAAATGTACGAGTATGATATGCCAACACTTATGGTCTTTATCGATTTTAGGGCAGCGTATGATTCAATAAACAGAACGGAAATGTTTAAAATATTGGAAAGATTTGGCAACCTAGAAAGGTAATAGAATAAACGATAAACGCGGTCAGAATAGAGGGTCACGAAACCAATGAATTCCAAGTCAAAAGGGGGCTGAGACAAGGAGACCCATTATCCACATTGCTATTTAACCTGGTACTAGAGTCAGCGATAATAGCAAAACCAAGAGGCAAGGGACATTACACACAAAGAGCCATCAACTAACTAATAACTAAATAACTAATAAATGCGAAGAAGGAGCAGAAGTAGACTTCAGACTAACAAAGAGAGCAGCAGGGTTACGGAAAATAATCCGATCTATAAAGCTTTCATGGGGGACAAAAATAACAATCTACAAGACGGTGATACCGCCTGCTCTTCTATATGGGAGTGAAACATGCACGATGACAAAAAGAGATCAAGAAACAATAAGGATATCGGAGAGAGGGGTGCTGCGGAGAATTTTTGGAGGAATATATGAAGTCTGGGAAAAAGATGTGACGAAGAAATATACGACCTCTTTAACGAACCTATAATAGATGAAACTGTGTAAAGTCCAGGAGACTACAATGGCCGGGATATTTGGAGAGAATGACACCAGAGTTAGTCAAAGGAATAGTGCGGAGAAGACCAGACGGCAAGAGAAGGAGAGGAAGGTCAAGGAAAAGTTGAGGAAACCAATTATGGAAGATATCAGAGAAAAGGAAATTGCAAACTGGAAAAAGAAGGTGAAAAATCGACAGAAGTGGAAAGAAGGAACAAAACCACACTCTAAGCCGGAATGGTCTGGAGGAAGCCTTGTATATTATATAATTTCTATGTTTATAAATATTTTATTGCAACATGATAAGAAAGCTTAGTAAATTTATTTAATAAATTTATACCCCCTAAAGGTTAGATGGCAGAGGAAATTGTGAGGGAAGGAAAGAAGCAGGGTTTGGAAATAAATGAAGAAAAATCAAATATAATGCGTCCTGGTAAACAAATGAGCAAAAACAAATATACCAAAGTGGCAGAATATAAGTTCGAAGAAGTCGAAAAATTTAAGTACCTGTGCATTATGATATCTAGTGATGGAAGTAGAGTACAGGAAATTAGAGAAAAGATTATAGCAATGAACAGAGCACACAAATAAAAAACTCTTAAAAGAGTAGTTATCCAAAAAGGTCAAGATGAATATATATAAAACAATAATAAGACCAGTTATACTGTACTCGGCCGAAACACTCACAATGACGAAAAAAGATGAAGAGGACCTAAGAATACCGGAGAGGAAAATTTTGAGAACAATAATGGGACCAGTTAAGGTTGAAGAATATGAGTATAGACAAAGAATGAACCATAAGCTGGAAAAAGAAATTAAAGAAGACATAGTAAAGAAAATAAAACAACAAAGGGTAAAATGGCTGGGACATGTATGGAGGGCGGAAAACACGATAATAAAAATACTATGAGAATGGGAACCAGGGGGTCAGAAGGAGAGGTAGACCGAGGATAAGGTAGTTGAGGGAAGTGGTAAAGGACGAGAGCAAAATCGGAATCAAGAAATGGAAAGACAAGACAAAGGAAAGGAGGGGATGGAGAGACATCAGCCGAAGAGTGTGACCATGAGAGGACTGGATGATGGGAACTGATCCGCCCCTAACGCTGGATTTAGAGAGCTCCTAGAAAGCGGCGTTGCCCCTCCATGGCGCGTCTAGCCACAATATATATAAAGGTTACACCGAGTAATTAATTTTATTTATTTTTTCCATGGTTTAGGCTTCCAAAGCCCTTTAGTCCATTTTCAGATTTTTGGCCCCTTTTCGAATTTCGGGTCCTGTGTGTATTCTAAGAATTAATAGTAATAAAAAATATTACCTTAACGGTTTGCAAACGACAACTCGGCATTATTAACTGGCGTAAATGACGTAAATCGAGTTAATTCGATTTAATTGCAATAAATTACAACAATCAGATTCAACAATTTGACATATTTGATTGTCGGACTTCTTTTGTTTGGCGTCTATATTCAGGTTTCCTTTGTTACCATATCCGCTTCCTTTTAAATTATTATTAAAACCATATCTAATAAATTTGAATTTGAATTTATCTAACTATCGTTTTGTCGTGTAAAATGGGTAATTCTCACAATGATGTGTTAAATATAGAGAAAAAGTAATGCAGATTCGATGCAGCTGTAAGTTTTATACGTACAAGGAAGTCGTTATTGCGCTTAAATGTAGGTACTTTCTACGCTTCCATCGTATATTTAAATTTATTTAGAAAATATATTTCATTAATTTTCTATATTTTTCGAAGCGTAACGAGTAACGAAATATAAATTACTTTTTCATACGGCGCGCTGAACGCGCGCAATAACGCAACGCTTGTATTATTCTAGTGACTTTGCATAAGTAATATTCTAACGTTGGCTAGTCTAAATGTCGTATAAATTTATCCGTCAAAAATAGTAAAGATACATCGCGATATAGGCAGAAATGGCAAAGAAATCGTACGATTTATTATTTAAATTGCTATTAATCGGTGACTCAGGTGTCGGCAAGACGTGCATATTATTTAGGTTTTCAGACGACGCATTTACCACCACTTTTATATCCACAATAGGTAAATTTATTTTTATAATCGAGTTTCTAATTGACGAAGATAAATGGGAAAAATCCGATAATGATTTCCGCTGAGTCGGGATTAATAATATTTATTTTTACCGTCTTACATAAATGTATTTGTAGAGGGCGAGGTCATAAGGAGCGGTAAATTTAAAACCAGGCATTGTCTTTTTTTTTTGCAGGAATAGATTTTAAAATAAAAACGGTCGAATTAAGAGGAAAGAAAATTAAGCTACAGATATGGGATACCGCCGGACAGGAGAGATTCCACACCATAACTACGTCCTATTACAGGGGCGCAATGGGTATCATGTTAGTTTACGATATAACGAATGAGAAAAGTTTTGAGAATATTGTTAAATGGTTAAGAAATATCGACGAAGTGAGTGACCACCGTATTCAATTTATGTTATAGTATGTAACAGATATATGTGATTTCAGCACGCGAATGAAGACGTAGAGAAAATGATTTTAGGAAATAAATGTGATATGGACGATAAACGGACAGTCAGTAGAGATAAAGGAGAGGCTGTAAGTTTTTATATATTTTTCTTAGGTAAATCATGACATAAATACATTCATTGCCATATGTATTCTGAGATTAACTCTCTGTGTGGGATCATGATGACACAGATGGCTATGAGATAGGAGCATGTGAACCTCCTTGCACCCTAGTAATTGCACAATCCTCCCTAAATTCAAATAGAATCCTTGGCTCCTACCTGCCGCGCAGTTGTTACTGTAGTTCTGTATATACACTATCCACTATATATGGAAACGATAAAAGAAAATGGGAGAAAATCGATATATAAGGAAAGAATAATTAGATTTAACATTGTATTATCATGGAAATGATTGCTTACAGTAGCTTCACAGAAATTTATTATACTGAAATCAGTTTTTTTTAATTATTCTAGTTTTTCGTAGAAGCCTCTGTCTTTTGCCTGAATAACGACAGCTCACACTTTTGGCAATCATTTCATATAAGAATTTATAATACTTGTATCATATCTATTTCCAAGTACTCGTAATAAATCCTTCAGAGATAATATTTCTGTCCTAAGAATTGCATTGCAAAAACTTTATTACCTGATATTACTTCAGTAAACAACACATTTGTAATAGGCAATAAAAGCTTAATCCCATTGGATTAGACAATCAGGAAATGTCTCATAAAATTGGTGGATAGTGTATATGGGATAATGAGAATCTAAAGATTTTTTCCATCATAGTCATACGATACAATATAAACAACCTTTTATGTCTATAAAAAGATCTTTTATAAGAATTCCGTTTTATCTCATCATTTTCGTATAAACAACAGGCAATGCTGAAACATTTTGTTTATACAATTCGATAGCTTTTACTACATATAGGCGTACCTATAATCAATAACGAAAATTATACTACTTGGTGTATGCTCAATTTTTAGAGTGATTCTGCGGCGAGAGTTAACTGGGAAAAAGTGAGACGCTTGAAATCGTCAGATAGACGCTTTTCTTCTATCTTTCTTCTTTCATTAATTCTTTCTCGCTCGCACACATACACACGTTTGGGTCTCCCTCCATCAGATGGCGCTGTTGTTATTCCGACTCGAATTTACTTCAAATTCAACTTCAACTTATTTACCATCGGTTTCGAAATGAAATACTTTTTCTTTATACATTGTTTACTCAATTATATAATTTTACTTTTTATTCAAATAAGCATCAAATGCGTAAAGAGCTTCGCTCTTGTTGAGTGTCCCACGGCACCTCTCCTTTATATATATATGTATATATAATAAAAACTAATAGCGCGCTTCTCTTCTTACGGACGGGATCTACCCCTAACGACAAAGAAGAAACAAGGACGTGAACTCACCCAGTTAAACATTTTTATTATGTACGTACGTAATAAAAGCTGCTAGCACTAGCTTTCTTTTACCCATCTATACCTTGCTTCAGAAATAGAGAGACGAATTTCTGAACGAACCCCAAGCCCAAATTACACTATATCGCGGTAAATTAAAGCGATTCTTCGAAAGATGCAGAGAAAACAGAAAAATGTAATAAACACCACAATAACTAGCGGTAATAAAGAAATGTCAATAGATTTGACAGAATTACGTACACGATACGATTATAGCAGGATTGGTGCAGTGTAATTTGGTGCTGTTTTCGACCAATCAGAATTTACTATAAAAGTGGTCTATTCAGAAATTCGTCTCTCTATTTTTGAAACAAGGTATAGATATTGTGATGAATTTGGTTTTAATAAAAGCTACTGACGAAAAGTAAGTTTTTGACAGGTGATTTCTATGTGATACAAAATTCATTCAAACCATACTGAATTAGAGTCTGTAGAAGCTCATTTAATGTGGCGTTGTACTACAAACTCGGAGTTTGTATGATCGATCCCCACACCCACCATATCAAGGCTGTTTTTTCGAACTTGCTGTGTACTCAACCTGAGTTTGGGAGAGGGGGAGGTTCTTGATTGCTAACTAGTTTTAAACCAGTGGTTTAGTGGTTCTTGGCTTTTGTTTTCCGTGCATCTGATGAGAAAATTTCACATAACAGTCGTACGTAACAAGCGAGTTGATTCTCAATTTTTTTACTGCAGATAGCAAGAGAACACGGCATAAGATTTATGGAGACATCGGCGAAAGCCAACATTAATATCGAAAGGGCGTTTAACGAATTAGCCGAAGCGATATTAGACAAAACGGCAGGAAGAGAACCCGGCGAACATATAGACAGGGTAATGGTGGACAGACGACAGCAATCGAATTCTTCGAAGCCGTGCTGCAATAACTAAGTATGTATTTAAGTTATCTAAAAGTCATCATATAAATATATATATCAAACTCATTATTTTTTAAAAGTGTGTACTATAAATAGGAGAATAAAGTGTCTTGCATATACCGCTTGTGTAACCAAATGATATTGTATCTAATTTAATTTTTGTAGTAATCTTAGGATAATAGTGCTTACACGTGTGGATCAAGAAAAGACGATGTTTCATTTTGCAGTAAGGTTGTTTTATATATTTGAGATGATGTTATATGTATGTATATTCGATGAATATCGACGCGTTATTTTTTTCTTTTTGGAATGGGTAGCCAAGCTTCGCATTCAATGTTTTTATGTATCGAATATAAACTGGATGGTGGAGAGAAATGAATATGATTCGTAGTATTGGTGTTTAAGTTGTATTAATAAGGAATTAAAATGTGGCTATGATTTTAATTTAATTTCGTACCCCATAACATCTATATATTTATAGATCTCGAATTTTAAGGATTCAACTCATTCATTTCTGCCTTTAAAATTTGATTACGTGGTCCTTTCATCTATGCTAAGCTCTATAATCGTGAAAATGTTATATACCTCTTTTGTATTAAAATTTAGCAATAATGCGCGGAGAATATTTAAGTCGAATAACATCGTTAGCACACCATTCTGAATATTTCCCATTTCAACAACTAAGTTGTCATCGTCATTAGTAAAACGCAAAGAAGATGAAATGTTAATTATGAATTTTCGCCAAAAATTCGCAAGTGACCTTTCGTTTCTTTCAACATCTCTCCAGCGAGGATCACAATTTACTGATCAAAATTTGGAAGTATGCATGGTGATCAATGTGGTAAAAGTAATATGAGCGCTAAATTACAGACGTCTGTTTTTTATTAGTGTAGGAGTGTATTTAATAACTAACTTCAATTAAAGTATGTAGGAACATCGCGCTTGTTTAAAAAAATTTCCATGTCTTGATTTGCCGCTGAGACCACATCAATAAACCGATTACAAACTCAGAATGTGTGTAGTTTCGTTGATTATGTTACACATTCTCCTTCTTAATAATTTACTCTCTTTTGATATACTATCCGCTCATTGCTAGAATGCACATACAACATACTTTTCCGTATTGCCAACAAGTAATCAAATTTTGCAGAGTAGAAAACGACTATTCATATCTTGGTTACCCATTAGAAAAAAAGAGGTTTGTACTTGTAGTTATAATTTGCGTTATCTAAATTGTTCACTAAACATGTATTTAATTGGTTGTAAAAATAATCTTAATCTACAAAATGGTTTCCAACAACTCTAACATGGAACATAGTTGTAAATTTATTTTAACTTTTAGCACATTTTTAAAATATGTAGATCTATTTGTTAGTTCCAGGAAGAGAATTTAGAGAAAGATGATCGAAAACATAATATTTGATATATCATGAAACTCTATCGTAGTCACAGTCAGAAAATTCCTAATTCCATGCAACCGAGGCTATCAAAAAAAAATGAAACAAGAAAATTATCGCGTTAGGAAGATGATCGAAAACATAATATTTGGTATCGCAGGCCTCTCCCCTGTATTTTCTAAACAAACCGGGTGTATAATTTGAAGTGTATTTGGTACAAAATTAATTTGCCATCTGTAATCGACCTTTATTCCATGCAACTATTCTGTATCTTTTAAGAAATGCGTTAATTCCGTATCATCCAGAAAAAATACAGTTTTTGAATCAAAGAGTAGAGAGTAGAGTAGAGCCACGTTGGAACCCAAAAAATCGGATTTTCAGAAAGACACGTTTACTTAGATTACACCGTCATGCAATTACAAAACAAACTAGTTTCTAATTAAGACTAATACGGGCCTGTGGGATATTAACAAAAATAAACCCAGAAAATTCCACTTTTTTTTTCAAAAGTTCGTCGTTGCTGCCAAAGAAAAAAGAAAGACTGAAATTTTCGCGAGATTTGGTTTAAGATATATCCATTTGTTAGTTCCAGAATGAAAATTTAAAGAAAGATGATCGAAAACATAATGTTTGGTCTATTAGGAAGTTTAGCCATATTTTCCAAACAAACTGGGTGTACAATTTGAAATGTATTTGCTATGAAATTTATTCGCGATACACTGGCGGTCCTTATTCCATACAACTGTTCTGAATTTTTCGAAAAACGTGTTAATACCATATCATCTAGAAAAAATACAGTTTTTGAGTTAAGATTAATACGGACCTGTGGAATATTAATAAAAAATAAACCGACAATTTCTTTTTTGAAGCGATCAAAGTAGCTCGTTGCTTCCAAAGAGATTAATATTTCACGCTATTTGTTTTTTTTTTTTTGAGGGCGCCGTGTCCCATCGAGGGCGCCATTTACATAGTATACATTACCTGTTGTACTATTATTATATTTATTTATATATTTAGTCCAATTCTACGTCATTGTCGTAGACTTATGAGTAGTGGCAAGAAAACAGGAATACGCTGTACGTATCGTGTCGTTCCATCTTCCGTTGTTTTAGCCGAGTAATGTACAACAAATAAAGTATAAATATTGAGATGAATGAAATAAATAAAATTCGAGATTATTATCTACAATACCATTGCCATACTCCACTTCGAGTATTAGAAAAACATTTGAAATATGTGGTAAATAATTTGGTACGAAATAAATTTTATTTCCAATTTACTCATTTTCTTTATAGTTAAGGACGAAAAGAATCAATACTGTTCATTTGCCTAAAAAACAACTGATGGGGATATCGCTCGATTTTCTCAATCATTGCTATGAAAGAGGCGTTGTGTTCAATATTCTAAAGAATCTAAAGAGTTGTGTTGAAAGTTTCCTTAGCATCTACATGCGATACTCATCCGATAGATTCGTAGCTATTATCGTCCTCTTAATACTTGAGGCCCAAAAGGATCCATAATGTTCATTTGCATAGAAAACGACTGCTGCGATAACCCTCCATTTTATTATCCATTGGTGTGCAAGAGACATTTTGTTCAATATTCTGAAGAGCTGTGATGAAAATTTCGTTAGCATCTGCATTCGATACTCGTTCAATGGATTCGTAGCTGTAATTGTCTTTTTCTTAATACTTGAGGACGAAATTAATCCATAATGTTCGTTTTCGTTGAAAGCGATTGGTGCGATATCTCCCTCCATTCTCTTATTGTGTTGAACAGTTGCTTACCATCTGCATGCAATACACGTCCGATGGATTCATAACTGTTATCGTCTTCTTCTGAATACTTAAGAACGAAAATATCCAAACCATCCTAATATTCGTCCAGATTGGTAATAAAAACGAAACGACTACAGATATAGGAAAACTATTTATTGCAAAAAGAAAAACTACAAACCTTCAACTATCTTTCTACATCGCTTCCACCATTTTGTAGGCACTTGTCATAGCGTGGCACAAGTTTTTGTACGCCTTCCTTATAGAACGTTGTCACCTGTGTTGTTAATCATATGGTGACATGTTCCTTGAGTTCTGCATCGTTTTTGAATTTTTGACCATCAAGGAACATTTTCAGGCACAAAAATAGATGGTTGTTAGGTGCGAGGTCAAGATTGTATGGAGGGTGGTTAAACTGGGTCCAGTCAAAATCCTGTAAGAGTTGTTGTGTCTTGTTCGCAGTGTGAGATCGTACATGTCATGAATCAAACAATACCGTTTGTGAGCATTCCTCGGCGCTTATTCTGTATTGCGCGATGCAGTTTCCTAGGCGTCTCACAGTAAATATTTGCGTTAATTGTTTCATCTCGCGGTAAAAAAATGCACCAGTAGAATGCGGTGACTATCCTAAAAGACTGCACATGATTTCTCAAGGCGTCGAGATTTGCTTGGTTTTAATCTTTCCAGGTAACGAAATGTGCCCCCATTTCATTGATCGTTGTTTCGATTCAGAGGCTTCATAACCGACCCAAGTCTCATCCCGGGTCACTATCTTGTTTAGAAAATCATCACCATTTTTGTTGTAACGTGTCAAAATATCAAGTGCACTCACTACCTCAATGCTGGCTTTTGTATTCCTCTGTAAGAGTTTTCGGCATCCAACGAGCACACAGTTTTCGAAAATTCAGTTTTTCAGAAACAATTTCATGAAGAAGTGCTCTTGAAGTTTGCGGAAATTTCATAGAAAGATCAGATATTGTAATCTTACGGTTTTCCTTTACGAGTTCTTCAACTGCACGAACTAATTCTTCATTAACCAAACTTGGACGCCCACTTCCTTCGTTATGGTGTACATGATCACGTCTTTCATACAACTGTCGGATCCATCTCCTTACCATTATATCGCCCATCGCATTTTCTCCATTTATCTCACATTTATCGATGAATGTCAGAAAACGAATAACAGATCTAATTTCACAAGCCGTGGGATTCTCAATCAACTTCGCCATTCTAACCAAGCACTATAAACTGTAAACAACAAAGAACAATCACGAAATGGCGTCATCTCCTTCTGCATTCGATTCAGAGCAACTACTGCGCATGCGCCGAAATGCGACTGCAGCGTTGTCGCAGCAATAAATACAAACGTACCTCGTACTCTACGAGGTGCTAAATAAAGTAATGAGACTGATTTTTTTTTCATTTGTTGTATTCCAATAGCAATACAATTCAACGTTGTTTCCTTCAAAGTAATTGCTTTGGGATATCACACAGAGACGGGGACGGTTGGTCTCCTCATAGCAGTGCTACGACTCCGACACTGGAATAGCCTTCAGTTAGTCGGTTACAGCCCACTGCCCTAAAACGACGTCCCTTGAAGTGTTGTTTCAATCTCAAGGACTCAAGTCGGGCGAAGAAGGAGGCTGCGAAGACACAGGAATGTTCTTACTGGCCAAAAAGCGGGGTGTTGAAATTGTCATGTGACAAGGCGCATTGTCGTGATGCAACGCCCAGCTCTTTTGGGATTGCACTTACATGCACTTTTTCCAAGTCTTTCAAGAGCCTTTCGGCAAATGTGTTTATTAATCCCTTGGCCTGGAAGCACAAACTTTTTGCGAACGATTCCCTGGCTATCAAAAAGCAAATCGGCATGGTTTTAATCTTTGACTTGCCCATTCTTGCTTTTTTGGCATTGGAGGGCTTGGAGTGTTCGAGTTGCACACCGTTGCTCGAAATTGGTGTCACTCATTGTCAGAACGCACAAGCTTCACTAAAACAGTCGCTACAGACGAACAACGTGATTTTAGCTAGTTTCAACTCGCACTGATGGCGTATTACGTGTTCACTTCCCTCCTCCAAGTCACGCGTTACCAGTGTTGCCCAATCGAACACTACGCTACCAGTCTCATTATTTTATTTACTACCTCGTGCATACAAAAGATAGTAAAAGCCGATCAGTCTTGCTTTGTTCGTTTCCGTTACGAACGGTAAGACCAACGAGGATAGCGATAACCGCCGGCATAACAGTCGTAAGGAAAGAAATTATAGTTCAATTGAAATACATATACTAATAAAATCTTTAAAAACTTTCAGTTTTTTGGAACTAAAAAAGAATCAAGTTTTTTAAATTTTCTAATAAAATTCGCAGAACAACAATAACGGTTTATTCTCAACACCATTAGATTCCATCTCGTCCTACTCTCATACTACTACCAACCTCTACACACTGCTAGATATTAAATTTCCCATTTGACCCGTAGACAATCAAAAGGCGCTAAATTTAAATTAATTAATTTGAACAATTCTTACGAAAGGCTGTATAACTGGTAATGCACTGTGGAGTAGCCTAGCACTATTTAACTATCCAACCCAGTAAACATCTTTTAAATTTCACGGATAGTTTAAGTTGGTAGTTCCGGCAATAATGAACATATTCGCATGCATTGTGCTTAGAAATAGGTGAGTATGTCCACCATTGCCGGAACTACCAACTTAAACTGTCCGCGAAATTTAAAAATGTTTACTGGGAATGACTGTAACTAGCGGCATGGTCGCACCATACCAGGAATCGAACCATTTACAAGTCGGATTAAGGAGGTTCTACTCAATGAATATTAAGACTATTTCAATATTATGTTTTTTCATAAATTGTTTCGATTAAACATTTACGATGACGGAGACACTGGCTCGTTTATGAAATAATCAAATTTAAATAAGTTAAAACTGGTAGAAGTAATTACAATTAAGGTCGATGGATACCGACTGGAAGTTACTTGTAAAGAATTCTTTGACAGTCCGCGGACACTGTCAACTTGTTATTGTTTGAATTTGTTTCCCAAAACTCACGCAATGTAACCACCCTCTAAAATCTATGACATTGACAGTTATAAATGTATGTTCCATTTGTTTAAGTTATGTTTGAGTTGCCAACCTGCCTTTTCTCAAATGCGCATGTGCAACTTCTAGTTTGTATAAATTGTTGTAAAGAAAATACAATATGCGCCAGTTTTCCTGGCAAAGTTTCAAGTTAAAAGTCGGACTTCTCCATTACAACTATCTCCTTTTAGCTCTTGTAATTATGGGAGAGAGAAAACTTTTACAAGAATTTCTTGTTAGTGTCCATCGGCCTTTAGTAACAAATTACAGTTATCAAATGGGATTTTAAGAGTTTACACAAAAGTAGGATAAGAAAATGTAGATTAAGATTATTTTTCTTCCCATGGTTGTATTGTAAGGTCGCCGGTTGTTATAACTATCATCGATTGCATTCGTCTTATTTCTAGTTTTCCTTTCATCCCAGTTGAAACCAGCCAAAGTTTAGTGAACAATCGAGAAACAAAATACATGTTAAATGTAAGTAATATCGCTTTACACAAACGAACACGACTTCGATGTGAATCACTTCATCGTACCCTTTATTCGTAACATAATTGCTTCTTATCTTATTCTTTCTCCAAAATTACCTACTTACCAAAAAAATGCACATTGGCTAATCTAAATGATAATTTGTCTGTCTATTGCCCATTATTATTTTGGAATCTATACCTATACTATCTTGCCTTTCTTTCGCCTTAAAATCGCAAGTATTTATTTATAGATTATTGCAAATATGTGCGAATCTCGATTTCATCAAAATCGATAATCATTTTGTTTTTGTTTTCGTTTGTATGTAAATAATAGAAATAATAATAATTTCACGTTCTAGATAGTACCTCCTGCTTAATTCTAACGATTACGTGTTTTTACATATTTAGACAGAACTGGTTAAAATTACCGATTATTATACATATTATTACATACGATAAAAGCATGTTATATCTCTTTTTAAGATGGAAATAAATGTTTTGTAATATATCTTGCACTTGAGTGTATTTGTGTGTTGTTTCCAACTTGAATATACTTCGATGGAATCCGTGTTCTTAATTATGAAAACGATTACAAATTTTATTAGCGAAAATGGACCGAAAATGTGGCAACGTAAACGTGGTGGTTGAGAACACATGCGGTGCAATGTGCGATCTATATTCACCTCATACGTAAATATCTACTTGTTTATACGGTAAGTATAAAAGACAGCATTTTTGTGAAGTGGAAATTCGATGGACGGATTGCGCTATCTTTTTTTTTTGCGGTTAGAATCAGTTGAATTCAGCCAACAGAAAGGAAATTCGATGAGATCACGTGTCTGATAAAAAACAGGGAAAACCCTTCAAGTATCGGGGCCTATCGATACGACCTCATAGTTACACAAAAGAACAATTCGGCTACCGGGACAGGGCCTAGAGAGCCAGAAAATTCGAAAAGCGGACACAAACCATATTACGACCAATTGTTAATTTTCTGTACTGTTACTTGTGGTCTCTCTCTCACTTCCATCATTTGACGTGTAGATGGCGCCCCGCTTTCGTAAGTGTAAGTTTCTGCACCGCTGCACCGATTGGATGCGCGTGTGTATATTCAGCTTCTGACGTTGAGTTGGAACAGATCGGTTTCCGTGACTAGTTTATTCTGTTTTCGCTTTTAAATCTCGTTGTCGAGGATATACACGGAAATTCGACGCTGGAAAGTGTATTGTATCGTTGATGAATTTAGGAGTTTCGCTCCCCCAGTGTTTTGCTGTTCAAACTAATCATCCACGTTGCTTTTCCCTCAATTGGAGGGAATTACTATAGGCTGGTATAATTAGTATAAGCTGGTGTAACTAGTACAAACGAATAGAAAGAGCTAATATTTATTTTGAAGAACGTCTAAGAACTATCGTAGGAGGCAGAAGAAGTTTGGCATCTTTGACATCTTCCGGCTCGATAGTGAATACCACGCCGTACGGACGTGGACAACAGAAAATAACGTTCCGCTAAGCCCTGCTTTTGTTTGATTCTATTTATATTTTTGTATCGTTGAATTTTTGGGAAAAACCCCTAGAATCTTGTAGTTAATTTAAAGTTAGAAAATTGAGGATATGTGTGCTAGTAAACAAGAGTTTTCTTACTTTTGTAAACATTCGATTATTTTAGAATTTGGAGGGGAAGGGGAGGGGAGGTCGGATTGGTTTTCGAATAAAAGGGTTTTTCGTTGCGAGTAGTTTAGGGGTGGGGAGGGGGATTACTTGTATTTGTCACTTGAATATATGCCTGTTTTTAATGACATTCAGCTAAAGCTGTAAGGTGGCTATAAGGCCGCTGGAATTCCACCGGTTACCGAAAGCGTGTAAACCAGGTAACGAACAAGCTTAATTTATTTTGTTACATACACCTCAAGTAAAGGTGAATGCAAGGACTGTGGTGTAATTTACTGACACAAATATCACATCGGTAAACTCCTCACCACACAATTGTTTATAATAAAATCGGTGACACGTGTTTCGCTAGCTCGAGGCTCTTCAACAACCGTATAAACCGAAGTGACACCTCAAGTGACAATAAAGTGTTGTCAAGTGTCAATATCTCGCTGCAATTCATTTTATTTTTATTTCGTTTGTTATTTCTAAATAGTTTTCGAGTACTTTTGCTGGTCGCTTCACGACAGGAGGAAGATCCAGAACATAGACGGTTCGGATAACCTAAACTTTAAGTTTTTCGAAAAATATTAAAATTTTGGATAACCTTGCAACTTCTGGAAAATTTTTAAATTTAGATTAAATTTTATAGAGAAAAAAATTGGAAGATTCTTGAACTTTCGAGAATTTGATTTTTAATAATATTAGTGTGCGCGTGCGCGTGACTTTCTTTAGTCGTTTTTCTTAGTAACTTCCTTCGCTGGTCGAAATTGTCGCGCACGTCCAAGTGGTTTAAGACTTGGAGTAATCGGGTGTGCAGAAAATAAAATATTAACCACTCAAAATTTTACCAATATATTTTTAACTATTTATTGCTAGACATGCTTCGTTCTTTGCTTAACGGAATTCTTTTTGTACTGTTTTTCACTACCCACAATGCATTGTCCTCCACCACGCGTGCGCAAGTTCTACAAATATTTATATTAATTTATGTCGCCATCTATCAATACAATTAGAACATAATGACAAAACTGTTACGTGCTCGTAACATAGCCGCTCGCCTTGAACGAACTGCGTTCAAAAAGGGTTACCATCAATGTGCTTAAAATTATTTACAACTTTGTTTATATTAAAATTGATGACTAAAACATATTAATTTACGTAGTACAATTCAAATCATAAAAACAATAAAAAATTAAACTAAATATTAACTTAGTCACACTGGTTCACTGATCAATTGGTAGGGGACATAGCCTTTTAACACATCTCTTAAAAATGCCACGCGCGGTTTTCACTGTTGCAACACGCACAATCCCATCTTCTCCCGGATGTACTGCTATAATGCGACCCATGCTCCAATGCATAGGTGGAATATTTTCTTCTCTTATAGTGACCAGAGTATCAATCTTGATCTGATTTGAATCATTTTTGTACCACTTGCTTCTTAATAATAATTCATTGAGGTATTCTTTATGCCAGCGTCTCCAGAAATGCTCCTTGACCCTTTGGATGTGTTGATATTTAGATAGCCGGTTGATTGGCACTTCTTGAACATCTTGTTGTGGCATGTTTTTTAAAGAATCTCCAATGAGGAAATGTGATGGAGTGAGGGCGGAAAAGTCATTAGGATCTGATGATAAGGGTGTTAGAGGACGTGAGTTTAAAATTGACTCGATTTCAATTACAAATGTATTGAATTGTTCATATGTAAAGAGACCCTTGCCCACGGTTCGATATAAATGTGCTTTGAAATTCTTCACCCCTGCCTCCCACAGACCACCAAAATGAGGAGATCGGGGAGGTATAAGGTGCCAGTTTATACCTTCATCAGACAACTCATGTGTGATTTTGTTATTGTGAACCGATGATAGGAGCAATGCTCTTGTCTTTAAAATTTCATTTTTAGCGCCAACGAAATTCGTTGCGTTATCAGAGTACATATTTTTTGATTTGCCCCTGCGACAAAAAATCTTCTAATTGCCGCTAAACACGACTCCGTAGTTAAATCAGTTACGAGCTCAAGATGCATAGCCTTGCTAGCACAGCAGATAAATATAACTACGTACGATTTAATTACGGCTCGATTTCTAAATTTCTTTTCTTTTATTAGAAACGGACCGCAATAGTCCAATCCTGTATTTTCGAAAGGTCGCCATTGAGTGAGCCTATGTTTCGGTAGATTACCCATTAGATAATTAGGTGACTTAGGATTCATTTTAAAGCAAGACATGCATTTGTGTATTATGTATCTTACTCGATTTTTACCGTCAATAGGCCAATATCTTTGTCTAACGAGATTTAGAGTATTTTGAATTCCAGTGTGCCAATTTTTTAAATGTTCATTTCGTATGATGAGATCAGTAACGTGATTGTTTCGAGGTAACAAAATTGGATATTTTTGGGAATAATCAACAATGGCTTCCTTTAACCTTCCACCTACCCGGATAATCCCATGATCATCAATAAAAGGGTTTAATCGTAGTAGGCTGCTGGCATTATGTACCTGTTTACCTTTTAGTAAATTATTCATTTCCCTAGAAAAGTCTACATTCTGTGTTAAATTTATTACACGGAGATGAGCATCTTGTATTTCTTGAACAGTAAGTTCTCCTGTAATTTTATTATTTGAATGTTTGTTTGTTGCTAATCGGTGGCAAAGGGCCACAAATCGATTTAACTTATTTATCGTCGAAAATTGTTTAAAAAGGTTATTTTGATCATTAGAATTAATTTTATTTAATTTTTCATTTAACGCAGTCATGGTAATATTGCCTTCCCGTTCAGCTGCATTAATCGATGCTATTTCTGTTTTTTCCAAAACGTTTCTTCACTGGCCAACCATGATGGCCCATTTAACCACATTTCATTATGAAGGAATTCTAATGGCAATTGCCCCCGAGATATAAAATCAGCAGGATTATCATGTGTTACAATATGATACCAACTGTGTTGATTTGTTAACGATTGTATTTCTGATACTCGATTGGCTTCGAATGTTTTTAAGAGATGTGGTGAAGTTTTAATCCAGCATAAAGCTATCGTGGAATCTGAATAGAAATTGATTTTGCCAAAATTTAGTTTTAACGCGCTTATAACGGATTGATATAAATTTGCTAGTAATTTAGCGGCGCAAAGTTCCAAGCGGGGCAGTGAAATCGTTTTTATAGGTGCAACGCGAGATTTTCCGCATATTAAACGTACTGCATGTTGCTGATCCTTGTTGGTTGATCTTACATAAAAACAAGCGCCGTAGCCCCTTTCACTAGCATCGCAAAATCCATGTAATTGTATTTCATTAGATTTGTTCGAAATAAATTTTCGATCCACGGAGAAACTGTTTAATAGTTTTAACTGATCTTTAAACTTAATCCATTCAGTAAATAATGATTGTGGGATTGTCTCGTCCCAACTTAAATTAGCCTTCCATAATTCTTGCATAATTAGTTTAGCTTTCATAATTACTGGACCCAACAAACCTAGTGGATCGAATAGCTGTGCGATATCCGATAATATCGTTCTTTTTGTAACAGATGTATATTTTTAGCTAAATTTACATTATAACTAATAGTATCCTCTTGGGGATTCCACTGTATCCCAAGCACCTTTTTAATTTTTCCCTATCCAAACAGAGAAATTGTAAAGTAGATGAATTTTTTAGGTTCATTAAAAGTGATGGCTCATTTGATAGCCATTGCCGTAAATTAAAACCGCCTAACTTTAATAAATTAATTAACTGCTCAATTAAGGTATTAGCTGTCTTGATATCATTTGTGCCGGTGAGTAAGTCATCGACATAAAAATCGCGATTGAGTATTTCGGCAGCCAGAGGGTAGTCACCTCCATGATCCTTTATTAATTGTTTTAACGACCGTACTGCGAGGAATGGTGCCGATGTTGTTCCATATGTTACGGTATTTAACCTGTATGTTTTAATCGGTTGGGTTTTGTTTTCGCGCCAAAGTATTTTTGGTAAACCGCATCATCTGGGTGTATCCAAATTTGTCGGAACATCTTCTCAATATCTGCGGTTAAAACAAACTGATGTGACCGAAACCGCATTATAATTGCTACTAAATTATCTTGTATAGTAGGACCCTGCATCAGTGTATCATTTAAGGAAATGTTTGTTGTTGATTTCGCGGATCCATCGAATACTACGCGAATCTTTGTTGTCGCGCTTGATTGTTTAATTACGGCATGGTGAGGTAGGTAATATCCTAACCCTTTATCATCTGCGTTTGTAATATCGCTCATGTGTTTGAGATCTAGATATTCTATTAAGAAGGCTCTATATTGAGAAGCCAAATTTGAATCGGATTCTAGTTTTTTCTCTAAAGCATAAAATCGTTTTAGTGCTATCTTGTATGAATCACCGAGTTCATTCCTTTTATTATTAAATGGTAGTTTCACTACATATTTACCATCGTCTTTGCGGTATGTATTTAATGAGTAATGTGTTTCACAAGCGGATTCCTCAATTGAAAAATGTGTTTTCTTTTGAATTTCTTCTATTTCCCAGAATTTGTTTAATTCATAATCTAATGTTGTTGAAAGGAAGCATGCATCTGACTGATCTAAAGATTGTTTGGGTACATTGACTCTACCAGTAACAATCCAACCTACCTGTGTTTTTTGTAATATAACCGCATTATTGCAAAGCTTTATTTGACCTACACTTAGTAATTGGTAGAATACTGTGTTTCCTAACAACGCGTCGATTTCTGCAGATTTGTGGAAATCTGGATCGGCCAACTTAATGTGTTTTGGAATAGACATAATATTTCTACTAATACTTTTTCTGGGTAATAAATTAGTTATAACCGGTAGTGCAACAAAATTCAATTCTGTGCAAAACGATGATGTTCTCGATTTAATTGTAGCTTGTATCGTATATTGTGCCTTAGTGATGTTGTTTCCTAGTCCGGAGAATGGTGTTTCCGCCCTAGTCTTTGGTAAATTAAGGCGTTCTGCAAGTTTCTCAGTTATAAAATTTGATTGAGAACCTCCATCAAGAAGCACTCTGCACGGTATTTCATTTCTATGATTATCTAAAATATATACGCATGCTGTACCCAAAAGTACTTCTGAGGCACATGATGCGTATGCATTTATGCTTGGCTGTTCAACTTGGCTTGTACTGGGAATTGAAGTATGAAGTTGGTTAGCTTGTGTAAAATGTAATAATGTGTTATGTTTTCGATTGCATTTTTGCAGCCCGCCAGATAGCATTTGCTAGTTTGATGATTGTTTTTTAGGCAATTTAAACATAATTTAGCCTTTCGAGCTGTTTCAACACGATCGTTTTCGTTTAGGTCTAGTAATTTTGGACATGTATATATGGTATGTGATTCATTACAAATTACGCACTGACGTGATTGAATACCTACATATGATTGGCTGTGATTTATATGCTTTCCCTTTGCATGATTAAAATTGGAATTGTTTGTGTGTTTAATTTGTTTACTAAATTCATAATTATTTGAATCCATTTCATCACCTCGGGATTGTTTAATAAGGAAAGTTTCTAACTGTTCAAAAGAAGGCATGTCCTCGTTTTCTAAGGTGCGTTCCCATGAACACCGTGTATTTTTATCTAATTTTTTAACAATAAGGAAAACAAGCAAGGCATCCCACTCTCGAATAGGTTGATTTAACGCCCTTAAAGCGTTTATGTGCACTTGAGCGTTCTCGAGTAATGATCTTATGCTTGCAGGATTTCCCTTGTTGATTTCTGGTAATTCTATTAGTGAATTTAAATGTGTTTGAACGATTTGACGAGGTTTATGGCATTTTCTTTTAATGAATCCCAAGCCACTAAATAATTTTCTTCCGAAGCATTTAAATTTTCGGTGATTGACCTAAGTGGGCCCTTTAAAGCATTTTTGTAACATGTAAAATTTGTGTACCGGCAATAATTCATTGTTCTCATGAACTAGATTTTTAAACGTATCGTGAAAGGCATACCAATTGATTGGATTTCCGTCAAAGGGACGAATCTCTATTTTTGGCAATAAATCTGCATTCTGTTTAGTTGTTATTGATGCTGTAGGAGATGGACATGAAGTGTTTGATAAAGGTATTTTGACTGATAGTGATGCTAACCGACGTCGTTTATTGATTGTTTCTGCGCACGTATAATATAAATCTTCAAACTCTGATCTTTCTGTTTCGTGTATTGATTCTAATTCTTCGTTTTCCGATAATAATTCGATTTGCAATTGAACTTCTTGAAACGTTGCATAAGTTTCTTCTAATTTCTTTGTACGCGTTTCGAGTATATCTATTTCCGCATCAGGATTATTTGTTAAATAATTTATTATTCGCGTGATACTACCCTTAAGAACACTGCGAGATTTTTCTAATGTTTTTAAATTACTAGACTGTGCCATTTCCAGTTTATGTTTATAAGAATATAATCGAATCGAATCAATCTGTTTAAGGAGGAAATGGAAACAGGATTAAAAATAATTGGGATTCCCTAACTCACATAATGATTTTCGTAGATGTTTGTTGTTGGCTGCTTTCCAAACGGGATGTCCACAAAATAGTTGTTTGAAGTGTTTGATGACTGCTACGTTGGCTGCTTCCAAACGGGATGTCCAATCGTGCGAAATGTTTGATGACTGCTACGTTGACTGCTTCCAAACGGGTTGTCCAATCGTGCGTCTGCTTCAACTTGAAGTTTCACTTGTAACGTTTTATGTGGTTGATTACTTGCTCTTTTACTGCACTTAGAATTTTTGGATTGTTAGTATCCGGCTCGAAGGACCATGTGCGCGTGCGGGTGACTTTCTTTAGTCGTTTTTCTTAGTAACTTCTTTCGCTGGTCGAAATTGTCGCGCACGTCCAAGTGGTTTAAGACTTGGAGTAATCGGGTGTGCAGAAAATAAAATATTAACCACTCAAAATTTTACCAATATATTTTTAACTATTTATTGCTAGACATGCTTCGTTCTTTGCTTAACGGAATTCTTTTTTGTACTGTTTTTTCACTACCCACAATGCATTGTCCTCCACCACGCGTGCGCAAGTTCTACAAATATTTATATTAATTTATGTCGCCATCTATCAATACAATTAGAACATAATGACAAAACTGTTACGTGCTCGTAACAATTAGTAACAATAAACTTAGTTATTTTGCAAGTGGTACGGACAGAAACAGTTTCCAGGAAAAAATTTGAAATGCAATGTAAAACGAATTTAGATTTCGAAATTGGTATTTTTTTTTTTTAATTTTAAAAATTTGGATAAATATTGTGATTTTTTAAAATATTTCGGCTATTACAAAACCTACAGTTTTCAACATCACTTTCGTTTATCGTGGGTTCAACTGCAAAATACAGGTTTTAAGATGACCCAGAACATGTATTATAACAAAAAATCAATATCATCATTTATCGTGTTACTGCAATTATAGTGATTGTGGATTTTCAGTTAAATTCGCGAATTCGTCTAGGAAATTTAAAAACACGATAAAATTACATATATATTTTTTATTGTAAAAAGGAATGCATAAGCAATTAAATTAAGTTGATTTATAGATTAGAAAAATTCCAAAGGAGGTACATCTAAATTATTCTTGGAACAAGCATTCGACATTGTTTCAATGAAAGTCTTCTTTGGATCTACTTCTAGGTATTCTTGTCTGGAAGAAAAAATAATAGTCTTTTATCACACCAATAATTTCATTTCGTTTTAATTTGTAATTGGTATCATATGATGATCAGACAAAACGTTAATATGCGCTATGAAGTGTTTCGTGTAATTTATCCTGCTGGAGAACGTTGCTGGTCACAACCTCGGAAGTATGTTGCAGTACTTTAATCCTATAGGCTACATGTGGAACCACTCAAAGCTCACTAACAACTTCCTCAAAATCTACGGAAATCGCATAACTTATGCTTGCAAATCTGACATGATCATACGTCTTACGCGTATTGTCTTTCAAAAATAAATATTTAATTACGGCTCGATACTCGATTCTTTCCATTTTCACATCAACTCACTCAAATGATTGTCAAACAACTGCCCGTCCAAAATTCCCTAGCTTTTATTGACGAGTGCTGCCATCTTCACGTTAAGGTCGAAAACTTTTCAGACCACCCTCGTATTAATTGAACTATCTTTCTCAAGTGCTGCCAGTGAAAAAGAAGTACGATTTGAGCTTCTATCACAGACAAAAATTGATGACGTACATAGAAAACCTAACAAGATGACGTAGGTAAGAACTCTAAATAGACAAAAGTCTATTTAGATTAATACGTACAAAATCGACAAACAACCGTAGTACAGTTGTGTCCAAGAGTATTAAGAAATAAAATGCGAGATAATATGGAAATAAAGTGAAAAAGAATGTTAAACCGTAATTAGCACCATATCTCATACATTCTCAATAACTCAAAAGCTATACGAGTACCTTACCTTGGCAAATTCCGTTTCTCCTCCTTTTTCTCTATTAATTCCTTTCCGTTTTCTAGCTGTATCGTATTTCCATCTTTTACAGATGCCTTTCTAGCAAAAAGCGGATTATATTTCACTCGAGGCATACGCAAAACTAATCTACCAGTCGTTTGCGATCGCAAAGCTGTGCTTTTATCAGTGGAAATTTCTTCCGGAAACACGAATTGGAAAACTTTTCCTTTTATGGTCACTTTAACATAAATGGGCTGCAGATCGATTTCGATCAAATTCGTATCTAAGTACCTAAATAAAAACAGAATTATTTGTTTTTAGTTTTAACCTTCCTATACTCACGTCAAAATATGAAACACGTATACTATACTATATAAGTCGGTCTCACAGACCGTATGTGTGAGTATAGGAACGTTAAAAACGAACTATTAATTTTCCGTTCCACAAGTACGATTGTGTCACCTGTGGAATGGAGGACTAAACAAGCGTACTTGTATACTCCAATATCCAAAACTAGTTCCTTAGGATCCTCATCGTCGAATTTAAAATCCAACTTGGCTTGATTAACGTTTAATGGTCGACCTTCTTTCGTGAACAAACTAACGTTTTTGCGTTTTTGCTTCTGATTTTTCTCGTCTCCATCTTTGGACTTTCTCGAACGTTTGGCCATTTCGACCCGCACTTCCGGCGCGTGTTCCGAGGTAGATTTCCAGAATTCTTCATCAGATATGTCGTAATTTACTTGACTTAGACGTTGTTTTTGTAATCTTCGGAAGTCCTCGTATGCTAATTGATCTTCAATAACGGAATCCTCAATCTCATCTAGTTTTTGCAACGCCTAAAATGGCATGGTAGTAATTGCAAGAACTGTGGTAGAAGTGGTTGTATAGACACTAGATTGCATCCTTACAATTCTTCACCAAACAATCGTTCATGTGCAATTATTAATTAAGATGCGGTTCGAAGATGCTGGCCTCCTTCCTAGCGAAGCACGTGTCGCGGGATTTAATGAAATAATTGTGTGGTGAGGAAACTGCTCGATAGGATAATGAGGTGGAAACGGTTTCACCTATTTCACTAATACTAGACCTAAATGAATGAATTTGGACTTATATTCATAGTGACACAAATATCACATCGGTAAACTCCTCACCACACAATTGTTTATAATAAAATCGGTGACACGTGTTACGCTAGCTCGAGGCAAGCATCTTCAACAACCGTATAAACCGAAGTGACAAATTTCTATTATTAAAAATTCTAAAACATCCATTTTTACCCCACTTTTTTACTGTGACCATGTGTGTGCATGGACAAAGAATTAAGTAATATTGCTCAGAGAAGGGCAACATGCATTTTAACTACAATTTAATTTCTTCGGGAATTAACCAATTTATTCACACAATGTACTATTGCGGCAACAAAAAATGAGACACTTAAAATAATGTAGTTTAAATCTGCCTTTTGCCTTGTCAAATGTTATGTCATTTTGAAATCATTATTGACATACGTCATTATACCGCATTTAAATACTACCGAAGAAATGCAAATAATTACATTTGGGGAAGGATGGTCGTTAAGAAGACTAGGTAATAGATTTGGAATGCCCAAAAGCACTACTCACAACATCGGGGAACTGTAGAAAGGCAAAGTGGTTGTGGTCGTAAATTGGTATCGAATTTCATGGAAGACGATCTTATTTAGTTTTTAAGGAATAATCAGCGGTAAATGCTGGAAACATAACTAAAAAAACTAGATTAATTTATTGTTAAAAACATTTTTATTTCAAATAAATGCATTTAACACAATTTTCTTACGTTCGTGGGTAAATTACTTTTGACATTAGATAAGAAATGACAAGTATATGATTTGTGGAACTGACGTGACATTAACAAACGACTGGTTTACAGCTAAAAGACAGTCAAAATAGCCTATAAGACTTGTCCCGATTTTTATTGCCGCAATAGTACTTGTAAATCTTTAACGTTCAAATTTCGGGTTTAGCATGTATTTTTCCCTTGACCGTCCACTTGACATAGTATATAAGAAAAAGGGCATTTACGGGGGTGAAAGGTGTGCTAGCCGTCACCGAGCGGGAAAAGATTTGTCCATGCACACACATGGTCACAGTAAAAAAGTGGGGTAAAAATGCATGTTTTAGAATTTTTAATAATTGAAATTTGTCACTTCGGTTTATACGGTTGTTGACGATGCTTGCCTCGAGCTAGCGAAACACGTGTCACCCATTTTATTATCAACAATTGTGTGGTGAGGACTTTCCGATGTGATATTTGTGTCAGTAATTTACACCACAGTCCTTGCAATCACGTTTATTATATTCATAGTTAATAAATTTTTATGTAGGTCTTACTATTATGGTCATTATTATTACGACTAAAGTTTACTGTACCAAACTCCCACACTTGCAGGTTTTTAAATAAATCATTACGAGGGTAGATTGAATACGGAATTCCGGAATAACAATGAAAACAAAAAAGGTCTTCGCGTTTTCGTTCCACGTGTTTTTTGATGATTTGGCAATCAGTAGGGTAAGGTTGTAGAAAATCTTTTTCGGATGTTTTATGTATAATGTTTTATTTTATTCATTCTTATACGTTAAATTAGGATGATTCGGGAGTCATTATGATTAGATTGTATAAAATCTTTTCTAGAGGTTTCATGTACAATGTTCTATTTTATTCTTTTTTTATATTTATGTATTTCTGAGCGCAGCACCTATTGTGGTTCAACGTAAACGAATTGCCAATTTCAATTGTTTCGTACATCATACTCTCTCTCTCTCTCTTGTTTTCTTTGTTTTTCACATAAATTGAGCGCCTGGCTCCGCCCAAGTTTAACGCTTACGCTCGAGCTGGTCCGGTGTCCCTTAAGAAGTATTTACTTCAGTAATATGGATTCAAATTATATTTTATTTTTCAATGTAATCCCCTCGAAGTTGCAACACACTTGGTCCAACGTTTCTCTACCTCATGGGTTCCAAACCTGGGGGTATTTTCCCCTGCGGGGGTACAATAGTTATTTTGCCGGGGTAATAATGCTGATAATTTTTGTATGTAGACTGATAGATCAGCGCCACTTGGCTTGTGCCCTCTCGCGCTGCATGTACACTAATAAAAAGTTACGCTTACGTTATGTTACCGTTATGCTTTGGATGTTAAAACTCTTCCTTCAGATTTGCTAACCGCGTTGATTCCAAAGTTTTGTGCAATGAAGTTGGTGTCAAATTTAATCGTATTTTGTACCACATGACGGTACATACGCTGATTGTCGAGAGGGAAACTTTTAAACAGGGTTTATGAGGTCCGTGAAGAAGTAGGATTGTTTCTCGAAAACCAGAGAACACAAAAAGAAATAGAGTTGTAATCTCAAATAAAAGATAAGACATTTGTTAAGATGCTGGCGTATCTTGCTGATTGTTTCAATGAAATTAACAGTCCAAATATGTCATTACAAGGAAATATGCCGAATATCATTATAGCACAGGATAAAGTTGCAAGTTTTCTGCGTAAATAGGAACTTTACAAACGCAGAGCTCAAGTTGGCGATATGTTGAAGTTTACAGAACTGTGTGAGCAATTGGTAAATTATGTATCTGAAAAAATCACGTTTGAACATTCTGTGATTCACCTTTCATCTGCAGTAATAAACTCACTAAAGCAGTATATCCCAGATATGGACAATCATCAGTTCGATTCTTGGATGTTAAGACCGTTTTCTACTGATAATGACATTTTTAAAGACGAAGCTATGTCAGCCAAAGTAGAATTTCTCGGACTACGCGAGGATAGCACTTTAAAAGTGGAATTTCAAAATTTGACCTCGGTAAATTTTGGCGAAAAGTGGGTGTTGAATATCTTATTATAGCTGACAGAGCTCTAAGAATGATAATACCTTTTGCTGCCACTTATATAGGGTGTAACTGGTTAAAAAGTTGTCCAAAGGTAGATAATTAAAATATATTCAATATTTGCTTAATAAACGTAGGGCCCAAAACGTACCGTTCGCAAGATATCTATAATTATAGTTTTGTGTTCGGTCCTGTTATACAATTGGAGCAAGTTTCCAATACGACAAACGATCGGATCATTGATCGTGTAAGCATAAATAATTTATCAATAAGCGGTCTACTTTAAATTTGTGAATTTTTCACACTGCCTGCATGTTATCTACAATTTATTAATCATTTTACTTTAAAAAAGTTTACACAGCAATCATATAAACATATTATTGTCAAACAGGTCTAATGTTAGGCATTTCTTGTGAAACCTTACATTGTTTACTAATAAATAAATCTTTTTGAAAGAAAATATTTTTATCATTACCAATAAAAGATCGTTGAACTTTTCAAATAAAACATCTGTTTATTTTTCTGTAATAGTGACAGAGACACTTTTCGATAATATGCTATTTACTGACAGCGATGTTTCAATGAAACCATCTGCTTCTATTGTAGAATACCCGAATACTGATTGAATGCCCGACTATTGATTTCGACTTTTAAAAATCCCTTATCTTTTAAATAAACGTCTACGAGGAACAACCGTAATATAAAAATGTAGGGGGCCAAATTTTATTAAAATTAAGCAAAAACGTTTCGCGTGATTTGCCACTGTTTTTGCTGATTACGTTAACTATACCAGCTTTACAATATTAATACATTAACCATTTTCACAGTTACACCCTGTAGATGTGAGAGTGGTTTCTCAACTTTAGTAACAGTAAAAACAAAGGCCAGAAATCGTCTCAATGTGGAACATGACTTTGAATGGGTATTAGTGAAACTAAACCTAATATTAAAAAAACTTATGCAAAACAATTCCAACCTTCTCATTAATTGCCATTAATTAATTAAGGAGGTACATTGAGATTGTAATTACATCTATTTTTATGCAATTTTACGATTAATAAAGGCTATTTGTACGCAAGTGTTATTTTCTTCGATATCATTTTAAAGGGGGTAAAATCAATATCTCTGATAGGTCATAGAGGTGAGAAGACTGAAAAGGTTGACAATCATTGCTCTAGGTTCTCGATTCCCTCCTCGAAGTGACTTTCTTCGAGGTTTCCAAAATAATCGTTTACAGCCTTTATCAGTTCTTCATTCGACCAAAATCTCTCCACCCAGAAATTTTTTGAGTTTAGGGATACGAATGGAACCGAATTAGTCGAATACGGAAGGATTTCGAACTTAAATTCTGATAATTTTTGGCCAACGATTGCACTTGAATGACCTGAGCGTCGTCGGGGTGAAACAACACTTTTTCTTAACCATTCCCGGACCTTTTTCCTGAATTACTGCTTTCAATTTGTCGTGTTGAGTGTTGTGTAATATTGGCCAGTAACAGTTTTGCCTTTTTCAACATAATCAATTAGCAAAATTCCCTTTGGGTCCCAAAAACCGATGTCATCACCTTTCTAGCCGGAGGGAATAGTCTTTGCCTTCTTCGGAACCGATTTACCGCGTGTAATCCACTGTTTTGATAGCATTTTTGTTTCCGGTCTGTAGTAATGAATCCAGATCTCATCCACGGTCACGAATTGTATCTTCAAATCCGTGGGATTCCTCGCAAACACTTCCAAACAATCGGTTGAAGTGCGAACTCGAATATGTTTTTGCTCCGAATTGAGCAAATGCGGCACCCATCTGGCGGAAAGCTCTTTTAAACCCAATTCATCATGTAAAATACGAACTACTCGTTCATAAGAGATGTGTAAAGCTTACTCAATTTCACGCACTTTTATTCGGCGATCGGCTAAACCCATGTTATAGTTTTTCTACAATTTCTGATGTGCTAGCCGTTTTCGGACGTCCTGAACGTGGTGCGCCACTTGTATACGTGCGGCCACGTTTGAATTCCAAAACCTAAAACAGACAGTGGAAAATGAAGGTGCTGAATCTTCAAAAACCTTGATTTGATTTCCATTGCGGTTTTCCCTTCCAAATAGAAAAATTTGATGAACATTCGAACTTCGTTTTTACCCGTAATTGAAAGCATCAAAAGGTACTTGACTTGATTGCTTACCAAAACCGGGCTATTTGATAGATCGATTTAACATTTGCAGTCAATCGATATAAAAGAGTTGCCAACACAACGATATAATGTATTTGGAAAAATAGCAACCCCCTAGCAACGATTCCGTAAACTTGTTAATCTACCCTCGTAGTATCAATAATAAAACTCGATTCAAAATCGCATATTTTCCCTTGTGTTTTTTTACCGTTATTCTTTCACTTCTTTTAATCTCCTGGTTATCCAATGTTTCCAGTTGGGTTAAATGGACGATCACGTAATTCCTGTACTCTTTGAAGTCGGTGCAAGGATTTCCGGTGAGATAAAGATGTTTTAAGCTGGAATTGGCTCTCAACGAACGAACGCTTTGGATATCTCCGATGAAATTTAAAGTTAGGTCCAGTTTTTCGAGCGATTCACATCTTTCCAAATTCTCTATCTTTTCGATGTTATTTATGGCTAAGTTTAAGTAGACTAATTTCTTCAGTTTGTGGAGATTTTCTTTAAAAACAAATTGGTATTAAATATTCTCGTTAGCTTTCACGACTGGTGTCGATAGTCGTAGGTCATCTGCTGGTTTCTTTTTAAATTACGTATTATTTTGAGGCAAGCTGCTCCTTCGCGCTCACTTAAATTCGCAGAAGCACAGTATCATATCTACGCGGTACGAAATGAATAAATTTGCGGTTGAATAACGTTAGGAAATATTGAAAACTTATTTCCAAAGTGAGTGCTGTGTTGCCGAATTTCGAAAAGAAATTTCGGTGTAAATAATTTAATTGATAGCTATAGTTGCTCACTAGCGCCAACGAGTAGTGGCTAAGATTCGATACAACCTTCAGCACAGTAAATATGTTTTAAATTTCGCGGATAGTTTAAGTTGGCAGGCCCGGCAATAGCGAATGCATTCCGTGCGTTCAGGGAGTTACGGCGCTAGAAGCGATAACCGCTGGCGCTAGTCTCAGCGCCGGAACTCCCTGAACCGTACGCCGAAAGGCATTTCTCTGACGCATGCCCAATAGAATTGGCGGTTGTTGTTCAACGCTCAAAGTTACGCAGTATAACCTAATCCAACGTTTTTGTTTAGTAAATTGTTTACAATCAGTTTCCAGGTTTCTTTGTGTTTTTTGTTTGTATAATTAATAATAATTTATCACTTTATAAAAGTAAGTATATAATTATTATATAAATTGTGCGTACAATAAAAAACATTTTAGAATGTATTTAGTTTTGTTTGAAGATGATTTGGCTGTTGCTGTAAACCCAATTTATCCAGTGGCTGCTTTAATCGACGCACCTATTGCAGCTATCGATGCGGGCACTCGTTCGGAACAAAGAAATTGTGTTCCCGGCAGAACCGAAAATTACGTAACAGGTCAACTCGGCGATGTAAAGTCGGCGACGGTCAACTCGGCGATGCTGAGTCGGCGATGGTAAACTCGGCGACGGTCAACTCGGCGAAAAGGAATACAATAATATATAAACAATAATAATAAAAGAGATTTTAAATGATTACTAATTAAAATGTAATGGCAAGAGATATTTGGAATTACAAAATTAAACTAATACCTAGTATTAGAAAGCAAATTACCACTGTGAAGTACCTGGCCGCGACAACGATGGAGAATCCAGCCCAAATCAGAGGACGAGTTTTGGAGAATGTCCCAGCTGCGGTTAAAGGTAATGCTTCCAAGTTCCAGTGTTATGCGGAGAAACATTCAAAGAGTTAGAGTAACCATGTCCAAAGCACCCGCCAATCCAGAAACTCTTAGTGAAATTATCATCCCAGAAGTGTACTCGCAATATTACTACACCCCTACTCAATTTGAGAATTTTTTGCTGACAGATTCCGGAAGAGATCAGGTGGATCCACATCGAATTCTGATATTTGGTAGAGAATACCATGCAACATGGAGTGCAAGCATGAAAGAATTATTTGTTGACGGCACATTCTTATTGTGTCCTCCACTTTTTGCTCAAATATTTGTTGTTCTGGCAAGAAAAGATACGCATGACGAGAAGGGTCCAGTTTTTCCTATACTATATTGCTTGCTGCCCAATAAAAGTGCAGAAACATATCTCAAATTGTTTAACATGATAAAAGTTCCTTGGCCGCAATTAAATCCGGAAAGCATCAGTGTAGACTTTGAATTGGCAATTCACCAGGCCGTAAGACAAGTTTTCCCAGAAGCCGAAATTAGAGGATGCTTATTCCACTTGGTAAAAAATCTTCGAAAGCATTTATCTTCTTCCAATCTCCTAGGAATGTACAATACTGATCCAGAATTTGCACTACAAGCAAAAATGGTAACATCATTGGCATTTGTCCCAGAAGAGGATGTGATTGATGCCATTGCCGAATTGGAAAATGAGTTGCCAGAAATATTAGACCCAATTTTAGAATGGTTTAACAGAAATTATATCGGTCGATTTAGGAATAATGGAACCAGAGCGCCAGCAACGTTTCCAATTGCAGTTTGGTCCGTTTATTTTCGGACATTGAATGGACGAGATAGGACAAATAATTTTGCAGAAGCATGTCATCGCAAGTTGCAACTGGCTTTTGGTTCTGGCATTGCTCATCCTTCGTTATGGACATTCATAGAAAATTTGAAAAAGGTTCAGTCTTCGTACGATGCGGACTATGAACGAGCAATTGCCGGGCGCAATGGTGCATCAAAAAGGAGACGTTATGAGGAAGCCGACGAGAGGATTTTTAATAAAGTTACCAATTATAACAGGCAAAATTTGATCGAATATCTCAGAGGGATATCACACAATTACAATATGAACTAGTTTTTAATAGATTGTATATTATATTTTATTATAATAAATAATTGTATTGTAATAAATAATTACATAATATATTATTGTATTCCTTTTCGCCGAGTTTACCATCGTCGAGTTGACCGTCGCCGACTTTACATCGCCGAGTTGTCGCGTACTGCGAAAATTGCGTGGAGCTCGTTGTTCCGCGATATAATCCTAATGAATTTTTCAGTCATTTTCGATGCATCTCAATCGATTGATTCATTTCTTAAAAATATTTGAATATTTTATTTTAAATTGAAATGAGACCTAAGTACTGTATATATATTAATTGATATAGACGAAATAATCGTTTAAAACTTACCTACCAGGTAAATTAAGTTGTTCGTGGGATTTTCTTTGTTCTTAAGTGTAAATCTAATTTATACTTTAATAGGCCCAATGCTTACAGGAATAAGTATAAGGAATGACAAGAACAACGATAAGAAATATTTCAATTTAACCACCTTACCCCCACTTTCCGCTAGATTGTCTAGCGATCGCCATCTTTGCTAGCGAAAATAAATTCCGCTAGCAAATATGGCGACCACTAGATCTAGCGCCCGAACTAGCGTTTGCGTTCAGGATACTGCTAGATCCAGCGCTAGCGGCGCTGCAGCGCCGCCGTAACTCCCTGAACGCACGGATTGTGCTTAAAAATCGGCGAGTGTGTCCACTATTGCCGGAACTACCAACTTAAACTGTCCGCGAAATTTAAAAAATGTTTCCTGGGAGTATATCAATGTTTAATAAATCAACAAACTTTGAAAAATATTGAACAATATTTCATTTATAGCATTTTTAAAAAGAAACCATTAGAAACTTTTTCAGATTTTGGTGTGTGTTGTGTCACCTTCAGTATTCCCGAAACATCAATAACGTGTAAGGACACACGCTAAAACATGATGGGAGTTCTTATATCTATGGCGTTAAAATTTGAAAATTACATTATTCAGTATTGATTATTGTGTGTAGGACATAATTAGTTTTTACAATAGAATTATTTTCAGACATTTTCACTATTTACGGCTAAGACATTACCTATTTTTGCTATTAAATTCGACTGTAGATATAATATTTCTAAATTCTTACACCAATTTCCAACGTGTTCGATTTTCTCTACATTTTCTTGATGTAATGACAGTTCCTCCAATGTGCCAATGATGCCCTCATTGTGTTCGGATTTCTTTCTTATTAACTCTTCTGTGACTAAAACAACATCATAACTACTTAATGAATATTTAAGCTGTACTTTCTAGTGCCAAAATAAAGAAATTTATCTTGACTTACTTCTAACCATATTCAGCACAGCGATCAGTTTGATTTACGGGATTTACGTATTGTTTCTGGGGTTACTGAAATCATAGCAACTACCACCCACTATTGATTAAATAATGATAAAATGAGACAGACACATAACTATTGATTTTTTTGTTGTTACAAATTACATTGATTTTATTGTCGTCTTAAAAATTGGAAACAAGAAGAATCTTAGATCTTTTCGCGGTCATCCTGGATATTCGTCGTTCTACCAGTGGTTTGCTGACTGGTATCCCTATTATATTTTCATGTCCCAATATTAATTAACACGTTCACTGCGACCCCTGCGACCTTATGGCAAACCAATGTATGAGGTATGATCAAAATGTATCCGGATTGGTGGCATAAGTCTGGAGTCGAGCGACACAGTTGGTATTACAGTGACACATGTTGATCTTGGAACATACCGCGCATGTGCTGCGAATCACCACAACCTAACTCGTCTTGTCTGTTGACAATAGTGTTTCGTTGCTACGTCTGCGTCATTGTTTATCGTGTTACGGACAAGTTTTCTGTACTTTTTTGGCTTCTTGTTTCCACTTTTAGCGTAAATGACGCATTCTGGTTGGACGTATTTGGATTGTGCTTGTAACGTTGACTTGACATTCGGCTTCTGACCATAAGCGGGAACAGATTGGTTTCCGTGAATAAGTTTATTCCGTTTTCGCTTTTAAATCTCGTTTTCGAGGATATATACGGAAATTCGACGCTGGGAAGTGTATAGTATTGTTAGAAGTTTCGTCTCCCCAAGTTTCGCTGTTCAAACTCATCGTCTACGTTGCTTTTCCCTCAATTCAGGCTGAATCTTTCTTTTTTGTTAACTACAATGTCATTATCGTATCTTTCACGTTGTTGTAGGGAATTAGTATAAGCTGGTATAACTAGTATAGGCTAGGATAACTAGTATATCCTAAGTTTTATTTTCGAGAACATCTGAGCACAATCGTAAGAGATCGAATACCACGCCGTACGAAAGTTGGTCCCGCTTTTATTTGATTTTATATTTTTTTCCGAGATATTTACAAAAATTTAAAAATCATTCAAATCTTTGGAAGGAGCTGTACGTAGCACTGTATATCAACAGCGGCCGAGGGGTTGAGACGAAACTTGTTTCCTAGTTAAGAGTACTTCGCTCTATGCTGGCCTGTCGGCGAGTCGAGTTATATTCAAGGAGAGTGCGATGTATATGTCAACGGAGAAGTTGGCAATGAGACCAATTTTATACCAAAATAATTCTATTTTATTTTGAAAAAATGATTTGACGGGCTTTGCTTAGTTTTACATGATTTGGATTAGTTGGAGGGATGAGATGGCGTTCAGAAGATATGAACAGAGGAACGGATGGACCAGGAGTAGACAGAGAAATGTTCTTACAGAGCCTTTTGTTTGGCGTCAGGTGGGGCGGGATTCGCTGGGTTTTCTCTGATTAGTTGGAGTTGAAGAGATGGTTTTTCAAGGCAAACGTCTTTACTCTCGTTAGCGTAAATCGAGAATTACACGCGAGATGAAGAAGAGTGGGGGTGGAAGTTGACCTCGTAACTAGTTTTGACATTCAAGTCACAACGTGCCACACTGCGCCATGAAAGAACATAATTTTTATTTTTATTCGGTTGTATTGATCCTCAACCTTTTTTGTTAATTTCTTAATATGCGTTTCAATATTTGATCGTATTTGTTCTTAATTAATGAAATGCTGAACACATTCGAAGTTTCACTTCAGCCGCGTGTTCTATAACACATTCCATTTTTTTTGCGATTTCTCAGTAATCATTGAAATAATCTGAGAGAATGCTGCGCTAGGAAGTTCAGCCCGCCAAAACGATTTACTTGGAACTTCAATTCAAATCTAGGGTCAGCGGGGAAAGCCGCCCTGCAGCCTCCTATCTCAGGGGAAAGGCTGCTGCAGTCTTGCAGCCTTGGGAATTGATGAAAGAAATTTAGCTTGCTGGGCAAGCTAAATTGGGAGGTTTATCGCTGTGAAAAAGAGAGAAAATGTTTTCAACTTACACGTTTGTCGTCTCGATTTGTTGCACCTTTTTTTTATTTTCTTTTATTTCCCTAAATTTGTATTCTATGATAATTGTATATTGTGTTTAGTTATAAGCGGATACCCTACTCTATGTTATTGTCATTCGATAAGTGCAGCTCTCCCACAGAGGGCGCTACATTGAAATTACCGATTTACCTATTATGTTTTCTATATGTGCTACCATATTAAAACTACTATATTGAGTGTTTGAAAATATGTAATTGTAATAGATGTAATGTCGTCATTTTGTTTTGTTTATCTTGTAATGTTGTGAGTTGTAGACGTTATGAGTGAAGTTGTAAACAAAGGTCGACGCTTTCCGCTAGAGGGGGATCATATAAAAGAAAAAGTGTGACGTGCGCAGAGGGAGACCAAGGGCATAGAATAGACAGAGCGACAAAGTTAGAAAATCTTGTGGTAAACTGTATGCGCATGGCCAGGAATCATGTTCTAAATACGACGACACTGTTATATTTGGCTAACTTCATTAATGTTATTCTGGGATGGTGTGTGCATATTAAAATTAAAATATACGATTATTGTTGTGTATCACTGGTTTAACTTTTTACCAAATACCATTCTCTTAACATATCCAAAACTCTAATATTTTTCAAATTAATACGAACAAATGTGCACCTTTCGTATTTCCAAAATGGCGTTAGCTAACTCCTGAGCTATTTCGAGGACATTCAAATCGACCACATGAACATCAAAGCTGCCGACACGCTTTGTCGCTAGTGGCTATTCTGTGCCAAGGGAGACTAGTTAGAGATTCGACTGGACTAGGTGTCTGGAAGCGGTGAACGAGCATCTGAACATCAACGTAGCAGTGATCACGGATACGTTCGAGAAAATTCCAGGAATTATCTCTTATAGTAGAGGATCATCGAAGTATCTCGCGTGTCATCCCCCGTTGCTGAGCCCGTGTGGAAATTTGGATGTTGTACCCACGAAAAGGGGAGAGACAAAACGGATGATTCCGGATATATCATCACGCTACGGAAACGAGCCCGAACACCTGGCTGCGGCACAGCTCCGACCGAGGACGTCGAGGAAAATTTCCAAGACAGATAAATACATTTTATTTCTCCATCTTACAATAGAGCCTTCAGCTCGGAATTCCGGAACCTATCCGCCTTCAGCGGTGATTTTAATAAGCGTACGCCGCGGCGAAGTAATTCGTAGATCGTAATTTAGTTGTAATCTTTTCTTATATTTTCTTGTCTATGTGAGTAACTTGCCGCTCATACTCTTCCTTTTCCATCGGTATCCTGTCGGATTTCAATATTTCTCCGGCAATAGTAACGGCAGTAACAACTCAATGCCGCCTGTTTATGCATGAAATATTGTGGCAAATCCCTGAGAAAGAGCCGAGCGTCGGCCGAGGCACGGAGCGGTCCTTGCGAACCACTTCACATACCGGGTGATCAGCAAGGTACTCACACAGACATTGTTGTGCATTTAATTGTATATTTGATTCGTTTTGTTTGGTATTGTTTGATTTGCTTTGTTGTTGGGTCAATATATAGATACACCTAGATCGATGACTCCCCCTTTCTTTTTTTTACCCTTATCTTTTATCTAGCGCTCAATTAATATAATAATAGCCCCCATTAAATATAACAATAGCGCCCAATAATTATAACAGAGTCCTAAATCCTATAGGAATCGAGACGGCCATACGATTTTGACCTGTTTTTGCCGATTTTTTTGCGGTTTTCTGCTTTCCCTCGGCAACCGTTCGAAATAATCTTAATAAATCACATACTATTTGAATCAGCTCGTTGAGACGCGTCGATTGCTGTTGGTTTAAATGCAATTGAGCGCAAACAAAACTTTAAAACTTCAAATCTTTGTAACGGTTAGACTGTATGAGGTACCAGCGTTCACAGTGCCATTGTTGTGCGAGTCGTTGCGTTTTCTCGACAACCGTTTGGAATACTTAGGAAATTAAGGAATAAAACACGTATCGAGCATAAAATAAATATATTATGTGAAAGTCTCGTAACACCAACAAAATTGAAATAACGTAAATAGTACAATCATAATTAAATTAATTAAAACCTCTGCGATAACAATATACATTATACACGAGTCCTAGGGTAATATGTATCGTTTTTTAAAAAAACTATAGTTATGCTACGCCTAGGTGTCGGTAGGATCTATATATATGTATGTATGTATGTATATATTTCTATTACAAAATAATGCACTTTTACATTAATTTATATATCTTCACGCCAATACTACATCGTATGGTATTCATTTTTATTAAATGGTGTAGTTTAAATTCTACTCTTGCATCACTTTAACGATAGCGGTGTCATGAAGATGTCATGCACAATCTAATAATTAATAATCTGTTCGATTAGGTTGATATTAAGTTGAGTAAAAGTATTAATACGTATTCATTAACAAGTGGAAATAGCACTTTGTTGACAATAGCAAAACGATACGCGAAAGAAGCTAACGAAATACTGTTATGATGATAAAATACAGGTGTTCATTGTCTTTGAATTATCCGATTTTAACAAACAAGGGGAAGTTATATTTTATTATTCGTACATAACGTAATAATCTATAATTCGCAAAAAGATATCTTTTATATCCCGCAACTAAGAGATATTTGGATAACATCTGAAATTGTAATAATAGGATATACGCAAGCTTGACAGAGCTTTACACCGAAATGTTTATTGAAACAATAGTTATCAATAATAATATTTATTTAAGCAAGCAATGTTGTAAATCTTAATTAAAATTCAAATTATTTGAATGTCTCGGTCCAACACCCGATACCTTACGAGTGTGTCCGGCGAAAGCAGTGACGTCACGAGTTTATTTACAAGCATTTGTTCATTATCAGTTGTTTTTAGTTCTTTAGTCCTCCTAAAGAAATATGGATCTGAAATGGTTTAACACGTGCTTAAGTTCTCATTTGAAACTTTAAAATGGCTGAAATTATCGAAAACACATTTGTAAAAGCACATAGTAATAATTTACTGAATGAGGGAATTAATTCGTTCATACGATTGTTTCATCGCCACCGAAATTAGAGCAGTTAAACCTGAATCGTAAGTGAAATTAGTTAAATTTGTAATAATTTACTAAAGATACTATTATTATTCCCTATTAATTCCCATGTTATTAACATTTAATTGGAATATGAAATTCATAGGTTAATATGTCAAAAAGTCTACTAACCGTAAGTAAACATGGAAATGTAAACAAATACTCATACGTCACTTGTTTTGGCGGGAAAATTCAAAATAACATCTTTCAATAATTATTTTATACCAGATATACTGTATTTTATACAGAATCAATAATAATATGAGTAATTACAAACGTTAAAGTACCAAATTGAATTATAAAAAAATCTTGCGTATACCCTTTTTCCAGTAATATTATTTTTTTGCTAAAGCGAAATAAATGGAGAATATTTTATTTGTGATTTGCTGCATATCAATATTCTAAACAGAAACGAATAAGAAAAAGTAATAAATTGTAAAATCGGACTAAAATGCCAATTTTATTTATTTTTTACACTGATGTAAAAGGAACTAACGTGACCACGCGAGACCACGCCATCAGCAATCATTGAAAAATATTTTTCTTTGCTTTTCGATGGAACTGTCTATACAACCACAATTCTCTGACGATTCGTAATTCCATCGCCGTTTCCTTTGCATACGTCGCTGTATAAACCAACTTTAACTCTTAACTGGTGACCCCAGTACTGTTAAGATTGATACATATAAGAACTTTTTACACCTTTGACTGCCCAACCAATTTCGCTAATGTTCACCGGGGCCCCACCATAATTATTTTGTTTTTCGTAATACGTAGTATGGAACATTAAATTTAAGGAAATGAGTTTTTTTAATCTACCTAATTTTGAACGGTAATGATTAATTTTTGCCTGGCTATCAAAAAAAAAAATGCCGCTGCTCCCCGTGAAACTTAAACACAAGTTTTTCAGCACGGATCATGGCAGGAGCACCAGCAGTCAAACTTCTACAAGATCTGAGTCTAAGTGATCAATTTTTGATAGCTATGACTTAACATGTGAATACATTGTGGCTATCTTATTTGATAGTCAAAGTCTCAACGGTAACATCACTGGCTATTAAATATAATAACCATGGCAGTCAATGTGTTAAAAAGCTTTTACAATTTTTGTTAAAAATACTAATATGTATGTATATGCATGTGTCAGTGAAGATAGGAAAAATATTTTTGTTTAAAATACATCGTAGATATAAGTACTAGTGGAAGAACACCACTCAAAGTCGAGGAGAGATTTTTACTATGAGGTTGGAGGATAGCCCACGTCACCAGTTACGTCCTAGGACAGGTAAATACCCAGTTAAGGGTTAATACTGTATGATATTACTGAATTGGATAATATTTTCGAGACATGTCTGATGAAAACTAAATTTTTAAAACAAAATAAAAGATAAAACATTTTTTTAGTGAATAAATCATTAAAGTTTTGCTGCTCGACACCTAACAGTATAAGAGAGTAAGAGATAAAGAAGAAGAACTAGTTTTGATTCTTATTAAGCAATCTTCGATCTCATGTAAATTATATTAATTATGTACACTGGTAAATAAAAATTTTACCACGAAATTTGTTGTGCCTGTGTCATGCTGTTATATGTTGAAATTTCTCTACCGCGCATAATTTCTGCTTCCCTCATAAAGTTCGAAAGGTAGAATTGAAAGATTCTTAAGTATAAATCAGATACCCACGCATTCATATAATATTCAACATCACCACACTAGACTCGTACCAATCCAAGAATGATTAATATTTCAGTTTGATAAAAATATTATTTTAGTAAGACTAATTGTAAGTAAGATATATGGCAGGTAGAGCGCTGCGGTCGTTTTGTTATGTAGTCAAAAGCAAAATCTTGCCGCGGTTAATTTAAACCAAATCATATTTGTACAACAAACTTTTTGGTGTTTATATTCCAATAATTATCTGTAATCACATCAAATTAGAATCCTAAGGTAAGAAGATATTTGGTTTTAGTTGTTTTATTTGTTTTGATACAATCCACCGACTGTTCTAAATTCTGAATAGCACTGTATAAGTGTCAAAACTATGCGAGCGGGGTGTGAGGTAAAGAGACTGCAAGTTAGTTAGAGTATGGTGTACACGATTATAATATACACATATTATCAAATAGCGCATATAATACAATCAGAACAGAATTGTTGATAATTTGTAAGTTCTTGCGAAATACATACTTTTTAATAAGAATGAATTTTTCAACGTTGGCAATTGTAATCTTCTGCTCACAATATGAATGCAGCGGTTAACGACTTTCACCACGTACCGCCATTTTGATTAATATCGTGTTTATTATCTAAAGTAGAAGAGTATGTGTGACAAACAATTGTAATCGTTGAAAGTATTAATTCAATGCAATTTTAACTGTAGATCTGGCAACTACATTAACGCCAAAATGATATACCTACTGTAAAAGTATTTTACGCTTTTTTTATCAGGTGAAGTAGGTACTTTATGACGCATTAAATATGTTATCGGTGTGAATGCACTGTTCCGGTATCTGATCTATAATGCGAGGTATGATCAAAATGTCCCTGGTTTGGTGGCATAAGTCTGGAATCCAGCGACACAGTTGGTAGTAGAGTGACACGTGTGACCTTGGAACACATCGCCCACGTTTGACGAATCACAGCAACCTAACTCATCTTGTTTTTTTACAGTAGCGTTTTATTGTTCACTGGTTGTTACGTCTACGTTGTTTATCCCATTTGTCATGTCTGAAAAAACTGATCAACGAATTTGCATCAATTTTGTAAAAAGCTTGGTGAAGCAGGGCAGTGGAGGTGCAACACAATGCAATGAGGCAGCTACGCGCCATTTCCGAAAATGACTTCAAAACTTGCTTCAAGCAATAGAAACAGCGCTGATCTAAGTGTGTGGCTTCGGAAGGGTATTACTTCAAAGGAGACTAAATAATATACCTATAAGTGGTGTATTTTTCTTTTAATAAATCGAATCGGGATAGATTTTGATCATACCTCGTATACATAATTTCGAGATACTGTTAACCACTTAAGGCTATAAATACAAAAGTTCATAAATTTTTAAAGGTATTATTATAGATATCCAAGTTTACTACCTGTTACCGTGATAATGAGAGTATTTTGTAAGGAACACCTTTGGTCTGTTGTTAACTGTTTATTGTTTAAGTGTTAAACAGGAAACAACGCTCTTGAAAGTGCTTTTACTAGTTGAAATAATGAATTTCCTCGTCGTTGTTTCTATTCCTGTAAAGTCTGGTGTTGCGCAAACTTATGTAAAATAACTCCTCAAATTTTAACGAATCTTTTAAACAATGCCAAAAGGTGAACCATTAACTAATGAATAACGTTTCGGTAGTATCAACTTTAAGAAAGTTACTCAGAACAAATAATTGCAAAAAAGTTGGTGCATCACCAAAAGGTGTTCGCCAAGGCAAGCGAGAAATAGGCGTACTTCACGATAGAAAACGGAGTGGACGACTAAAGAACCATTCTACCAGTACTGAAGATCATTCATTTCAATAACGGCGAACAAAAACCGCCGGTTTACAGCTCCGGAAATAACGCGACTAAATATAAAGGAAACTATGGTGTACTATTAGAAAACGATTACCAACATGCGGGTTCAGAAAAAAGACACTATTACGAACTGTGCATGAGAAAAAGAAATTGAATTGAACACGAGCAGGCGAAAATTGAACCTTAGAAAACTGGAAGAGTTCTTTGAACGAATCAAAATGTCAGCTATTTCGTTCACAACGCATCGATCTTATGAAAGAATCAAAAAGAATGTCAAGTCCCTACTTTTACAGACAGAGGTAAAAATGTAATGATTTGAGGATGTTTTGGTTGTAACTTCGCTAAAATTGAAGGAATAGTGAGAAATGAGTAATACCTTAATGTTTTTCAAAATAACATTATACCTTCTGGAGAAAGAGTTATTGATCAACGTTCATTCAATAGACATTCCTACAGTTGTATGGCGCTTAAATAAGATGTTTCGTGTCTACGTGTTTCCGATATCACATAGGATTCGAAACACATACTTGAAATCAGCATAAAAATACTTTTAGATGGGTCTAATTTTTAATTTTGCGGCTCAAAAAAATTAAAATTTTTCTTTACCAGTGTTATTCATGAATTTGATTTGAAATTTCACAACTCGATTATGGAATATATCAATGTAAGATTTGGCGATTATCAAATTGTTTGAGAGCACCACCCACCGGCCCAAACTATTACGAGCAATGCATGAGAAAAAGCAATTAATTTGAACCTTAGAAGATTGCAAAAGAGTTTTTTGAACGAATCAAAATTTCAGCTATTTCGTTCATAACGCATCGACCTCCTGAAAGAAGCAAAAAGAATGTCAAGCGCCTATTTTTACGTACAGAAGTAAAAATGTAATGATTTGGCGTTGTTTTGGTGGTGTAACAATCGGCGAATTCGTTTAAATTGAAGGAATAATGAGAACAGAGCAATATCTTAATATTTTTCTAAATAATGTTATACCTTCTGGAGAAAGAATTATTGATCAACATTCATCCAACAGACATTCCTACATTTGTGTGGCGTTTAAATAAGAGGTTTCATATCACACAGGATTGTAAACACATATTTGGATTCAGCATAAAAAATACTTTTAAATGGATCTAATTTTTAATTTTGGGGCTAAAAAAATTAAAATTTTTCTTTACCAGTGTTAATCATAAATTTGATTTGAAATTTCACAGCTCGATTATGGAATATATCAATGTAAATATGTCTTAAGATTTGGCGATTACCAAATTGTTTGAAAGCACCACCCACCGGCCGGTACCAGAAGAAACAAGTACAATTTGTCTTTTAAAGCATCCGCATACTATGCAACACTCATCAATAGAGTTTGTTAAAAAAATAAGTTATCATTGAATAATAAAATTCGGAGGAGTAACAGCGTCAGTCCGATTTACACTACTTAATGATAACTCGTCATCCACCCTTTTAACAAACTCTACTCATCAGTTACAGTTTACAACCTAAGCATTTACTCACGAGGGATAGGGAATTGAATGCACCGCAGCAACTTAAGAGAAAGTGACGGTAGGTATTAATCTGTCGGTAGTAAGCGCCTGGATCAGAACGATATACAGTGTAGTAAGAATGGAAATGAGCAACTTGCCATACAATTTAGAACTTTATTTCTTTTTAAGGGCCCTTTCACAATAATGTTAATTGATGTTTGTACATATGAGAGGGATTCGATATGAATTCTCTCACTATATACGTATTACGCATTTTTTGCAGTTATTTTCTCTACAGGAGTGGACAAATTGCGTTGCCACAGTCTCCTGCAGTAACTGCAGTCGCGCTCTTCGGCTAATAATATTAATGGTGATGTTGATGTTCAGTTGTTAACCGTAATGGTAACGTTAAGGCAGTACACAATAATGTTAATGTTGATCTTTAAAGTTGCGTATTTTCAAAATTCGCCAACGTTTCAAAATAGTAAACATAAACAACGAACATAACCTTTACTGATTTATGATTCTTTTCTCTTTACTTATGCTGTTTGTGCTTATGATGTTAAGTATACACGAATTAAATTAAGAAATCTGACCCCGAATCTAGCGATAGATACGGCTAGGAATAAATAAGGTTAGAATTACTGCAGATTTATAAATAACGGCAGGGCGCATGCTCTAGAACTTTAGTTTTATTGGTAGATGTTAACCCATGATATAAGGAGAATAGGTATGCTCATAAACTTTGCTAAAGTCGTCTCTAACGCGCATGGGTGCGGCTTAACCCCAGTGTCGTCACGATAGGGCCGTCTGACCACGTTTGCCTCTTCTGCGTAGGGGTGTCTTATGTTGTTAAAGTTTTCATTAAAAATTAAATCATAAGGAAACAACTTTCAAAAACACCAGGATCTATAAATAAAAATAATGGGCGAAATGACAATTTAACAGGTTTATAGCTATATTTTTTATATATCCATATTGCCAAAACATCATTTCAATGAAGAATATGTTTAAACTAGCTGTTAAGCCTGTCTTTGCCAGGCAGAAAGAAAAAGAAAATCTGCTTCACAGAAAAAAACAAAAAATTATTTGCACTCCCCTTTTTCGTCTTAATTCTCCGCCCACAGACCAAAATTCAAAAATCCGGCTACGTTAGGATTTGGCCTAGGCGTTTTACTATATGCGTGTCAATTTTCAGCTTTCTAGCCCATCAGTGGTCTTCAAAAAGCTCTGGATAGATAAAAAAGAGGAACACACAATAAGGAATATGTATAGATAAACATTTAGTTTCGTAATTTTTGTTGAACTGTTTATTATGTCCGTAACAAATAGACTATCAGCAATATTTGCAAAATATGTAATACACACCTAATAAATTTTTGAGTAATATGGGCATTTGCTAATAATTTACTCATTAAAATTTATAGTTAGTATTAGAAAACAATTCAATTTTATTATTTTTCGTAAGGCTTCATTGAAGTGGTTGTACTTGGCCCAAGTGACGTCACAAATAGATGCGCAAGAACATACCTGTTCTTATATCATGATGTTAACCATGATGTTAAGAAACCCAAAATAGTTTTAGAACGTTACCATGATGATTTAACATTACCATTACCATTGACATTATTGTGAACATTGTAATAAATGTTACATAGTTTTAACAGTTTTAACACTCAACATAACATTAGCATTACCATTAACATTAACACCCGTCGCGAACCGACCACTTCTGTTAATTCTTTGTTGCACATGTTATCATTAGAGTTGTCGTTGTTGTAGAGAGATAAGTTGTCATTGAATAATAAAATTTGGAGGAGTGACAGTGTCACTCCGATTTACACTACTTAATGATAACACGTCATCCATCTTTTTAAGAAGCTCTAGTTATCATATATGATACACCTCCTTTGCTCTCGTTCTTTTGTGTTATAAAATTTCAGGGTGAGATTATTAGACATACTGTAAATCGTTATAAAATCTACAGATATTACTTTATAATTGTTTTATTTATTTATTTTTAACTTGTTGTAAACAAAATGACGTCTTTAAAAAATCATTAGTGTAAAAATTTGCCAATAAAACATAATCAAAAACATAGCAAATCTTATATTCTTCGATTAGCTGATTACGATTCCGTTGTCAGAGTTTCAAAATTCAAAATGTCGGATCCAATATGTTGGACCAAAAACATAATCGTCTTCGTCTTTTATGGAAACTGGTGTCTGTGGTTTTTTTCTAGTTTTTTGAAATTCAAAATCAAAAAAATGTTTGCAACTCTTTTTTTCATTTTTCGTCATTTCCAAAGTTTCAAATCTAAGTACACTGTAGAACATGGAAAATTTCTAATGAAACAGTTACGTACAATACTCTGCATATATATTTTTTTCATATTTGGTTCTCACATATCCAGTACGCAATATCTTCCATTTAGACGTACACATTTAATTAAAATCACAACCAATAAATACGAAATGTTACGAAAAATTTCGCTACGTTTACAATTAATCAATACAAATTCATAATAACAAAGGAATTAATTCACTCATACGTTTTAAAAATACATCTCTTATATTCCTTATATGAACCAAAAATCAGTTAGAAATTACATTTGTGTATGTATGTACAAATAATACAATGATACAAAACAAAAAGTTTCAATATGTAAAAGAAAAATTGGTAGATATACAAATTTTATGATTTTATGATTTATCAATGCAATAGTCACAGATTCTCCATGATACGTGTTTATTGTATATATTTATATATAGATTACTCTTAAAGTATAATATAATTTCTTTCAAACTCTAAATAAATTTTTGTGTATTATTTACACACGGCACCAATGCTTTTATTATAAAAATCTCCGATAAAAATATTACAAATATTGCCACAAAATATAAAATCCAGCCTCGTTAAAACTTCCCCCGCGAAATTCAGATTTTCACCTTCGTTCTACAAACAATATGAATTAAAAAGCGTAAATAATGATTGAAATTAATAATAACGTTAATACTCTCTCATAATAAAAGCATGATAGTGTCCAGTATCTCTCTACGATATACCTACTTATAACATCGGATAGGTTCTAACTCGGTGACCTGTCCTATTTTAATCGGCGTGTTTATCCGCTTCTTACTTGCTCTTTCGTCCTTCACGATAAGTGATATATTATAGTCTTTTTTGACTGTAATAATGGAATATTATAAGCGATTAAGCAAAGTTATGGTAACACCTATGGTCTTAATAATTAGAAAACTCATAGCGCGAATAATTCCTTTTCGTCTTTCTTTTGGGAGCTTTTCGGCGCCTTCCGTTGCGGTTCGGTGGTCGAAGGCAAGGCTTCCGCTGCTGCGGCCCGTTCGGCTAAGAACCTTTCGAATTCGCTGCTGGTCACTGTTTCTTCGCCTCCTGGCTGTTACCAAATGCATATGAAAGAAATCAACAATGCTTTAACATAAATTCGAGAAATGTTGTAACGTATTCTATGCTATAGATAACGATTTAAAAGGATGAAGCATATAAATAAACGATAAAGAAAATATTTTAGTTGAAAAGTGAGAAATCTACAATAATACGAGGGTAGAATGACAAGTTTCCGGAATCGCTGCTAGGGGGTTACTATTTTTCCAAATACTTTATGTCGTTGTGTTGGCAACCCTTTCATATCAATTGACCGCAGATGTTAAATCGATCTGTCAAATAGTCTGGTTTTGACAAGCAATCAAGTTAAGTAGTTTTTGCTGTTTTTAATTATGCATAAGAACGAAGTTCGAGCTGTCATCAAATTTTTCTATTTGGAAAGGGAAAGCCGCAAAGGAAATCAAATCAAGATTACGTGTCATTCATGAGGATTCACCACCTTCATTTTTCACCGTGAGTTTTTGGGTTTCGGAATTCAACCGTGGCCGCACACATACAAGTGATGAACCGCGTTCAGGACGTCCGAAAGCGACTACCAAGCCAGAAATTGTGGAAAAAAGTCCATGACATGGTTTTGGCAGATCGTCGAATAAAAATACGTGAAATTGAGGAAGTCGTGGGTATCTCTTATGAACGAGTAGTTCGTATTTTACATAATAAATTGGGTTTGAAAAAGCTTTCCGCAAGATGGGTGCCGCATTTGCTCAATTCGGAGCAAAAACACATTCGAGCTTGAACCTCAACCTATTGTTTGGAAGTGTTTACGAGGAATCCGACGGATTTCAAGGGACAATTCATGACCATGGATGAGACCTGGATTCATCAGTATAGACCAGAAACAGAAATGCAATCAAAACAGTGGTTTGAGCGCAGCAAATCGGTTCCACAGAAGGCAAAGACTATTCGCTCGACTAGAAAGGTGATGGCATCGATTTATTTGGAACGCAAAAGGAATTCTGCTAATTCGTTATCTTCAAAAAGGCAAAACTGTTACTGGTCACCATTACACAACACTTTTGGAAAAATTGAAAGCAGCAATTCAAGAAAAACACCCGTGAATGGTTGAGAAAAATGGTGGTCTCAGTACAAAAATGCGCCCGTTCATTCAAGTGCAATTGTTCAGCAAAAATTGACAGAATTGAAGTTCGAAATCCTTCCACATCCGCCGTATTCCCTGATTTAGCTCCGTCAGACCCCCCTCCCCGTTCCCCAAATTTTGACAAAGATTTTCGTCGAATGAAAAACTGATAGAGGCTGAAAACCATTATTTTGGGGACCGCGAAGAAAGTCACTTCCAGGAGGGTATCGACTCTCGAAGCTACAGAAACGCTGGTCCAAGTGGGTTGAGCTTCGAGGGGATTATATAGAAAAATAAAATTTTAGTAGTGATCCCACGCGTGCGGTGCGAGCAGCGCGCCTGGTAGAAAGTTAACGTGTGTGTAGAATAGGCGATGTCATTTTTTTTTATTATACATTCACTGACCTATTTTTACCTCATAAACTTGAATTTAATTAAAATTATTTTGGCATGCAGTAAAATAAAGGCGTATGTTTACTGTTTATACCAGTGTTTCTCAACCTCTAGCAAATCATCGCCCCTTTCACTTCGAAAAATTTGTTGGGCTTATTAGTTTATTTGATAATTATATACTTTGTAAAAAAATACACATTTATTTACTCCTAAGTATTGACATTTTAACAAATATAATAAAATATAATGCTTTTTATTGAATATAAAATACGAGGCACACGAGCGAAATGCGATGACCGCATTATTCGCTGTGAATCCCCGCAGCAAGCTTTAAAATTCCGACGCCGAGGGCCGATGCTAACCCCAAACTCGTATTGCATTTAATAGACTGGTGACTAGTATTGTTTAATTATTATATATACTATATCACCCAGAAAATTGTTTCTCACTCCCCAAAATAAAAATTGTTGCTAGTCGCCCCCAACATGCAAAAACCCCGTTAAGAAACACTGGTTTAGACAGAGAAATTTAAACGCTAGGGAAAATTAGGCTAATATATTAGTTAAGAAAGGTCAAGTAGATTTTTGGATAGCACGGGTATGGAGATGTCTCCTGCGATAAATAAATCAGCGGTCCCAAAATTAAACTTTTATTTGTCCATTTCTTTCTTCTTTTTCACTCATTGACTTACGTTTACCTGATATAGTCGTATAAATAAATTTGACGCAATAGTTATGAAAAACCCCGTATAGTAAAATGATTCCATCTCAAAATCCGATACTTCGTGGTAATATGATTTAACACCAATATTTTTCTAAATACTTCATATTAGGGCAGTGCAAAGCATTTTTGATTTTTAATTGCCAAATTTTGATTTAAACAAACATGAAGAGGTAAAATGAAAAATAAGGTCCACTTGTTTGTCATTGAAACAGAAATTTACTTAAGTGGAGAATTTTTTCATAGATGTTTGTGTTTTTGCTGGTGTTGGTGAAACCAAGAATTAGTGCATTACCATACTGCTGCCATCATTACTTGTGAATATATTAATTCTAAACAATATATCTTTTAAGATACTTGAATAAAGAAGACATTTTTTAAATTATTTCAAAATTATACTTTCATCCATAGTGAAGATGCGGTTGAGAATGGAACGCAGAAAAATCGTTGAATAACTGACTATTTAGACGGCGTTTCCACACAGTCGAAACTTTCACCTCGTTACGTGGCACATAAGTTTTTATTACATTTTGCATAGAATACTAAAAAGTAATGATTTGAAAGGTATCTTTTATAGGTATACTAAGATATCGCATGCCAAAACGACAACAATGCAATTCTTTTAATTTTCCCCGTTGTAAACCCTACTCCTCCAGTTTTTTAGAACAAACTATATCTAAACTTAATTAAGTGAAAAAACCGTTATATGATAAAATAAATCATAAAAATTAAAACAATGCAAAGCACTTACCGTAGTGCCCAGCCATGCTTCCATCTCGTCAAACTCAAGATCCTCTGGTTTCTGCAGAATACATAAGCCATACTAAGCACATTAACTAATTAAAAATGTAAAGAAAAATAATAGCACTAAACCATCTGATTATTCCCAACTCGTCAACACGCAAAAGGCGTTAGATAAGGAGTAAGAAAAAACCGACAAAGATGTGTTAGTCATGCCTTATAAGTAACTTGCACTTACTTCTTTTGCTTCTTTTCGATTTTGTGTGACTGTACTCAATCCGCCTTGTACTTGGTCAGGTTCTAGATTATCCTTATAAGAACTTCCTCTGAAATATGACGCGATTGTTACGAGAGAATGTTATTGGTAAATAGCAGTGATACGTACTCGGTTTTGGATTTTTCGTACGTGGCTTTTCTAGATTGCGCGAACATATCGAATTCATCGTCACCTTGGGGTCCGTTTCGTGCTGTTACGGTTCCAATATTGGCTAGTTGAGCTGACGCGCTTGTGTTAAACATTCCTAAAAGTCAGGGGAAAATATTTAGGGTCGAAAGTGAATGTTCATATCTTATCAGGTGTGTACATTCAACAACGATTTAATTCAAAGAGGTGATCACAATTGACAAATTCTAAATGTATGTATTGCACACACACACACACACTGAACCCCCGATTATCATTCATTTAGTTCTTTGCAAAACTATTTGAATGATAAAAATTTTAATCAAACATCATGTCAAATCACACTTAGTTCGATTTTTTCCAATAAAAATCAAAAGTTTCACGAAAACGAAATTATGGTGCTCCCTGAAGGATGGCGAAAAAATTAACGATAAAAATGGAATACGACGAATATAAATGGAATATTTCGTTCCATGAAAAAACCAATCAGCTAAATCTTTAACGAAATGAAAAACTTATCGCATGACGGCAAAAACTGTAAATCGATTCAAAAGATGAGCAATGAGTCACCCCATCCGATTCTCTAAACGGGTGGAAGGACATGAAGAAGAAGAAGAAAAACTTATCACATGACCGAAAAAACTGTAAATAATAAATTCAAGAGATCAGCAATGAATTACCCCATTGGACGCTCTAAACGGGGGACATATGATGAAAAAAAAAGAGAAGAACAAGAAGAAGAAAAACTTATCACATGACCGGAAAAACTGTATATAAATAATTCAGGAGATAAATAATGAATCACCCCATCGGGTGCTGTAAATGGGTAGAACATATGAAGAAGAAGAAGAGAAATTTATCACATGAACGGAAAAAACTGTAAATAATTGATTCAAGAGATGAGTAATAAATCAACCCATCGGACGCTCTAAACGGGGAAAAGGACATATGAAGAAGAAAAAACAAGAAGAAAAAGGAAAAGTTATCATATGATGGGAAAAATGTAAATAACGGATTCAAGAGATGAACAATGAACCACCCCATCCAATGCTCTAAATAGGTAGAAGAATATATGAAGTAGAAGAAGAAGCAAAACTTATCACATCACCGAAAAAACTGTAAATAATGAATTCAAGAAATGGGCAATGAATCACCACATTTGACTCTCCAAATGGGGAAAAAGACATACGATGAAGAAAAAAAAAAAAAGAACAAGAAGAAGAAAAACTTATCACATGACCGGAAAAACTGTAAATAATGAATTCAAAAGATGAGCAATGAATCAACCCATCGGAAGCTATAAATAGGTATAAGGGCTTATGAAGAAAAAGAAGTAGAGAAGCTTTTTACATGACCGGAACAAACTGTAAATAATGGATTCCAGAGATGAGCAGTGAATCACCCCATCGGACGCTTTAACCCTTTCTACGGTTGCGCTACTTACAGCCAATTTCATCAATTTTTTAAATGTCCAAGGTAAGCTATTTTACCACTTTCTATGTGTGCTGCCATCTATCAATAACCTTGTAGAAGCAATAAAAGATATTAGCAATTTAGGTCTTTTCACCTTGACCTTCCCGTGAGTCTAATACATTGTAACTCCTGAAGTTTTGCAGGTTACGTAGTACTCGTTACTTCTTCCTAATCTATAGATAACTTCAGAAAATAACACAAAATTTCAAATATAAGAGTAAATATATATTTTATAAATATAAAAACAAAAAAGCATTGTTTCCTACTTTTTAATAGCCCTAATGGGCGATGGTAAGATACTTACCACCCAAAAAATGATAAAAAAATCAAATTAATTTTATCTAATAAGCCAAATAAATTTCTTTTTTTAAATCAATCTCATTCACAAAAATATTTTAATATACCATTACTAGAAATAATTGACCGGGTTAAGGGTTCAAACGGGGCGAAGGGAAAAAAAGAAAAACAAGAAGAAACAGTCATATGACCGCAAAAAATGTAAATAATGGATTCAAGAAATGACCAATGAATCACCACATCGGACGTTTTAAATGAGTTGAAGGACATATTAAGAAGTAGAGAAACTTATAACATGACCGGAAAAACTGTAAAAAATGGATTCAAGAGATGAGCAATAAACCACTCTATCCAACGCTATAAACGGGAGAGAAAAAAATAAAATAAAATACAAAGTTCAGGACCATTAAAAAAAAATTACTTATTTTTGTATAAAGAATCGGTAAAAAACAATATTTTGTAGGGCAGTAGTCTGTGGCCTCATCCACGATATTTTTAATAAAACTCCTCAACGAACCTCAACGAAAATAAATATATATTATTCTTCGACTTAACATTCCGGTCACATTACTTCATAGCATTGTGTTACCAACTTAGGAGCTAATGATGGCTAATAGCAAGTAAGACCAAGGTAAGGTTATACCTTACAACTTATTGCTTTTTAGAGCAAAGCTCTTTTAGGCAGGTTCTGCGGCGAGAGTTAACTAGGAAAAAAGTGAGACGCTTGAAATCGTTAATAGACGCTTTTATCTTTCATTCTTTGTTTTCACTAGTTCTTTCTCTCACACACATACACACATACTTATCGCAGGAGCAACTATGAAATACGCCGTATTTGCGTCTCTCCTCCATCAGATGGCGCTCTTATCATTCGGACTCGAATTTACTTCAAATTCAAATTCAACTTCAACAGATTTTCTTTATACATTGTTTATTCAATTATAGAATTTTATCTTTTATTCAAATAAGCATCGTAAAGCAACGTTCACCGCTTGTTGACGCTTGGTACTGTTTGGACGGCAGTGTCGTAGAATGGGTGTCAGCTGCAAGGGGCGGATGAAAATTTAGCTGCCCCATTATTTAGGTATTTGAATTTAAAAACTAAAATAGGGGTAAACAATCCAAGCACAAAATAAATTACGGGGAATCCCTACAAGTCAGTACAGACGGTGTTGCCAGTCGCTACAATGAGCAAAATGTCATTATTATACATTGATTTAAAGAAAGGGGATTCCCCAGTTTCGTCACAGAATAAGTAATGAAAAATTCCGTGCTCATTTCAATATCGGTCCGAATCGTAAGTGCGACAAAATATGAAATGGTTCAAATTTTTAAAAGATACTATTATTATTTATTGTGAAATTTTACCGCCCCCTAAAAGTGCCGCCTCCACTACGCTACACCATTGTTGGAACGTGACAAAAATTATGTGTGCAGTGCACACACAGTAGAAGTGAAATCTTCAGAAAGTAAACTGCGAGAGAATGAGACGAATGCAGTATCAGAAGTGGGATAATCTGTATATATAAAAATGGATCGTGGTTTGTTCGGACGCTTCAAACTTAAAAACGACTGGATCAAATTAGATACTTCCTTCTGCGGGTTTGTTCGTAATTGCTACGCGAAGGTTTAGGAAAAAGAAAAGTCGAAAAAATTTGGGCAAAACAAAGTTTACCGGGTCACCTAGTTGTGGGGTATATTTATTATAATATTGATACCAAAGCTTCGTAATACGCAGGCGCACACACACGACACACGTACTAACACAGGTACAAACATACACAGAACGCTTTGACCAAAGTACTGATGGGAAAAATCGTTATTTTGAATAGATTTTATTTCTTTAAAATAACAGTTTCGACCGTTATTGTTATTTTGAAATAACGGTTGCAACATAACAGATTATCGTTATTTCGTTGTTAACAGTTCTACACGATAACAACATTGTCGTTTCTGAAGATTAATTCATATTATAGGTTGACTTTTATTTTTATCTATTTATTGATTTTTGTTAGAATTATGTTATTTTGTTCCATAAACTTGTTTTGTTATATAAACTTTTTTTGTTTTTGTAAATATTTTTTTATACAAGATTGTCCTTTTATTTTACATTTGATAATTGTAATGCATACAACAATTTAAAAAAAAAAAAGTACATCGGTAATGATTTGAACACGCATCACCAAAGTGAAACTTAGACGTTGCGCTACGCTCGCTTGCTTGAAACATGAGTAAAATTACAGATATAGAATGCACACATAAAACTTCAAAATCGATTTTCTCAAAAACTACGGACCGTCGCATAAAAAGCCAGTAGCCAGATACTAAGGACAAGTTCTTCTACAACATATCTGAGACCCATCGAAATCCGTGATTAACAGGTCTGATGGCCCCTTGTCAGTATACGATGCCTTTTCTCTCGGTTCGACTCGACAATACGCAGGCGCAGACAAGCACACATATATACAACGCTTGGTAAACAAGAGTGGGGAGGCTATTCTATGTCATTCTCTCGTAGGCTAAATCCTATAGATGTATGTTTGTTTCTTTTTAGTGTCGCTTCTTTTTTTCATTTTTCGTTTCATCGAGTTTCAAATCGCTGCTAAAGAAGTTTTTACTTCAAAAAATGTCAAAAATTTTTAAATTACATAACTTTCCGCTGTTAATAAATAAATACATCCAGATAAGATACTTACCTAACTTACTAAGCTGATCAGTTAAATCATCGGGAGGTCCGAAATCTATAAGACTGTCTTCCGATTGCAATTGATTCTGTTTATGAGGTGGAATCATAGCCTTCGCCAAGACGGCCGAAGCGGATTGTCCACCGGCCTCTCGATTCTTCTCCCAACGACTGTACCTCAGGAATAAGTTATTCATATCGTCGTTTATACGAAGCAGGTCCGCCGTAATTTCATCGTTAGATAATTTGCTGATTAAATCCACTAATCTCTCTTGCATACTGTGACACGTCGCGCTTAACTCTTGGAGCAGCTCCAATTCGTCCGGTTGTTCGTTACCCGGTTGCATTTCGCTTAACATTTCTCCAAGTACGACCATATTAGATTGGACGACGTCCAATTCTGACTGGAGTTTAACCCTTTGGTCTGGTGTTAATTGGCCGTTTGCTGCAACTACCGGTACGGCCGCGAGTTGAGGTGGAGGTGCCGATGAAGGCGATACTTCTGTTGCTGGCGTAACGCTTGGCTCAACGCTCTAAAAATTTATACATAGCACTTTTTAATTTGAAGTTGGAAGTGAGCTAATATAGAAAACTGTCGCTTTAAGTATCTACTAATTTTTTATTAATGAATGTTTAATTTTTTAAATTTAAAACTTATTTAAGCCAGAATGCAATTTTCTTTCTTTTACCTGTTCCTAGAAATTACGTCTAGAGATTAGACATGCATGCCAATTTACATGTTATTTATGAGGATGGACAGAAATCATGAGGGAGGGGGAAAGAGGAGGGAAGATGCGTTTTTTCTATATACTATAGACTAATAAAATTGCAGTAGAAACAAATCATTCTTAAAAGTGGATAAATTAATGAAATAAACGAAATAATGTAATTTCGACAACTTAGGAAATATCCCTGGTGGTTTTGTTTGAGTTTACTCTAAACCAAAACCGTTGCTACTCTTTTAATGATAAATTATCTAAAAGAACCAAGTGATTAATTCATAGAATTTAGATGACTCTCTACAAAGCGACCTAATTAATTAAGTGCGTTAATTGGGCAGCTACAAGGTAGCCGTGCAATGACTTACTAATAAGCCCAAATTGCATTATGCCAATAATCACCGAAGAAACTATGCAGAAGAAACTATTCAGTCCGCGATTAATAAATCTGACTAAATATACCGTACTGATGAGTCCTAACACATCATTAAGGTTTGATAAAAGAGTGGAAGACGTGTTATCATTATGTAGTGTAAACCGGTCTTTGTCTCCACTTACGTGCAAGGCGCGACATTAAAATTCGGAAAAGTAAGGGCGTCAATCCGGTTTACAGTTTTTAATGAAAACACGTCACTCACTCTTTTATTAAACCCTAGTAATGAACGGTTTCGATGATGCTTGCCTCGTGTTAGCGAAATACGTGTCACCTAATTTCATTAAATAATTGTGTGGTGAGGAGTTTACCGTTGTAATATAGCGTCCTTAATTTTTGTAATATTACAAACCTCTGAGAGAAACAGGATCTATAAGATTGCTTGTAAAAAGTTATAAAAGCGATACAGAACCCGATTTCTTTGGAAAATCTTACAGATTAACTTACAAGTTCTTACAGATCTCCACAGATTCAACGTGTTAACCCTTTCAGGACTAAATACCAAATTATAAAAACATTAGGATTATTTTTTCACTATACCTACTATTATAAGAAGTAATAAGCTATAACTAAGTTAAATAGGGCTTCTCACAGGTAATGCGCCAAATTTATTTATAAAATTATATGAGGTAAAAGCAGGTCAAAAGATGAAAACTGGTTAAAAAATATGGGCAAATAAAAGTATTGTTTTATAAGGACTGAATTATGTATTATAACAGATTTGTCGAAACGTAATTGACAATCTCGGCGGACGTTGATCTCGGCGTTACATACAGGTCTACGAGCTGGCCGTGAAAGTAAACAAGCACGTCCTATCCAAATATCCACTTCACCTTGCTTAACATATTGTCTGAATTTTACTAGCGTTAGCATTTGTTTTCTCTAAATTGTATACATTCGCCTTTATTTTTCACATTTATCACATGTTCGAAGTTCTTCAACATCTATGGGTTACCACCCGTATGATAAAACGAACACGACAAACTTGACCTTCCTCCCGATGTGAGTCGAATTTTACTAGCATTTACTTTTCTACGTCGCAATAATAGACATCCCTTTTTACAGCTGATCGAATTTGTAGGAGGTTCTCCAAATTTTCCTTGCAAAATTTCAAAAATTAATTTCGCTTTTTTGTGCTAGTAGGAAAATATTTGCTCTCGCAAATTTTGAATTTTCTTCCGCTTTAATTGTGATGCATAAGTTGTAAAAAGTAGTTTTTATTTATCTTTCTTTTTCAATTTATTAAAATTATTTTTGAAAATACAGGCTTTGGAACATATTTGTCCCATTGTACCTTTATGATTAAATACCGCCATTTGCATTCACCGGTAATGCGAGCAATTTCTAAAAACCACCGAGTCCCACAGCAGCACTATATTTACCATGTATCATCCCAAACTGGGATGTATACAATGTCCCTAGATACTTTGAAACAAATTCCTGGGACATATGTGTCCCGTTAGTACTAAAAGGGTTAAGTCGCTTACAATTTGTCCAATATCGTTTTTCTGTATTGGTTATATAGCAAGTCAGCCCGTAATTCTCGACCTAAATGTAATGCGATGACCGTGGGGGCTTTTGTCGAGGTAGTAATTTTTTTAAAGCCGGGAGCTATCCACCAGCTAATTAGGAAATTAGATTCTTTTAGAAACACGCCAAAATTCTATCTTTATGTTTGTTCACATTCCTTTTTTAACAGACATATAAACACGCGTTTCATACAATATTGGTGATTCACAGTATCACATGACTTGCAAATTAGATCACAAGTAGGTGTACCATAATTACTTCACGTATATTCCTCCTTAATTAACACCTTCTTTGCAAATGTATTTCTTTATCTCAGATACGGCAAAACAAATATCCGATATTTTATTATTACAATAAAACATGAAGGGATTAGATACTTTAACACTTTATCTCCATAGTATATATTTCGTTTTTTGACGAATCACTATAATTTCCTCATATTTATGTTTGTTGCTACACTTGTTAATTCGATTACCCATTTCATAACATACATGTGATTACTCATCAGAATAAATAACAACACCTCGATTTACATTTGCATGCATCCTATAATCATACTGATTGTATCTATTGTGATATTTTCTTGATAACAGGTGATGACAAAAAATTGTGTAAATAAACTTTATTAAACTGTTTATTTTTTATGCTTCTGGTAATCATAGCTGGTTTTATTTCAATAATAAATGAGAATTCAAATTACCTTTTGTATTATCCTAATCTAATCATATGATGTCCTAAAAATTAAAATAAAATAAATCACTCACCCTTTGTGGAGTATGTATAGGAGCCATAGCATCTAAATCTGTGGGTGGAAACTCGATACCTTTAGCTATCAAATCTCCATAAACAGAAACGACGCCGGATAAATCAGGTTGAGTTTTAAATGCATCAGCCCATGACTGGATTAAACTTAGAACTTTCTCTTGCACCGCAGTTGGAGGATCGTTTTTAGGACCAATTAATTTTACCTATAACATAAGTATAATTGCACTTTCACAACTTAAAGGCATCGCTGAACTGAAACACACCAATTCTTGTATAAAATCCTTACTGCACACCAATACGTGGAAAGGCTTCCCGCAATTCTTTACGCAGGTCTCTAATACTGTTAACGTGTACATAACCACCGTGTAATTTTTACCGGCATTCTGGACTAAGCGTTTGCGGATCGCTTTGATAGCATCTTTAGGACCTTCCTCGGTGTCATTAACCATATCACATATTTCCATGTTAAGGGACCAGTTCTCCGAAGCGAGGGTCCCATCGGTAGCTTGTTCTACAAATACAATTCGAGGCTTCGCAATGACTTGTGTCGGATCGAAACACATTTAAAACATTCGCTTTAATACGGAAACTTGTAAAATATAAGGAAATAAACTACGTTTTAATATGAAAGGAAAATAACGGGGAAATCCACAAGTCATCGTGTAAAAGTGTAAATATTACTTACCTATCCTACTTCCTACAGGTGTAGAAAATGGATTACCAGCCAATGTATTCACGAAGAAAGACATTTTATTTTTTTATTATTATTTTAGAAAATCTCAGCGTATCTTCCCTTTAACACTTTCTATTTGTCAAAATGACATTTAACGATCACGGAAAAACACAAAATTGTGAAAAATACTAAATTTACAACGGTCGACCTTTTATAATGGAATACCTTATTATTGCGTGTGCTATGTTTAGCAACATTATCACTACTGATAAGCTCACGCAAATATGCAAAATATTGAAACGCGCAAAATGATTATATACATAATTATCGAAACGAGTGCATATATTTTAGGGATATTTCACAAAAGCAATTATAAGGTTGCCAACTTACATCGGCTCAAAATTTGAATTTCGTTACTATGGCTACATAAAATAATTTTCCCAAAATTTTCGAACTGTCGACGTGGCTGTACGTGAATATATATTTTTTTATCTTTTTAATTATTAAAGCATGGATCCTTGTGCTAAACGCGAACCGCAAGTCATCGATCATTATATGATTGAGAAATGCTTGGAAGAACAAGGCCTTAAAGGTGAAGCTGGTCGACTAGCTCGATTAGAAGGAATTCCTTGGGACGAAGTCGAACAAATTCGTCTAGAATTTATGAGTCAGTAAGAGCAACACTTTAAAGGATTATTAACAATTAATATTCCAGCTTGCAGATATTTTACGCCTCGATCACCTGTGGGTGCTCCCGGCTTAACGCAATTAAGCATCAGTAACAATCTAATCGAAAAGATTGAGAATTTAGAAACACTAATTAATCTAACGGAATTAGATCTTTCCTTTAATAAGATCCACAAAATCGAGAACTTGGAAGCGTTAGTAAATTTAAAGATCTTAACGTTATTCGAGAATCATATCAAAACCATTGAGAATTTAGATATGCTAAAGGAATTGATGATATTCAGCATCGGAAATAATCAGATTTATGATAGGGATAACGTAACTTTTAAGTAGTGCTAACTCCAATGTATATTAAAATTTTATTCCTTAAAGGTGATATATTTGCGAAAATTCAAGAAATTAAAATCAGTTAACTTGGCTGGCAATCCTTGCACCGATGATTTGGATTTTAGATTATTTATATCGACTTTCTTGCCAAAAGTGGTGTATTACGAATACAGAATGATACAACAACAAGAAAGGGATGAAGGTGCTATACTATTTAGGTATGTAGCAAATACCTTTATTCATTTGACTTCAACTAAAATACATGTAGGAAAAAGTTGCAGTTATTGGAAGAGGTGGAATCTAAAGAACAGGAAATAATTGACAAGCAAGAAGCTGAGGAGGCCGAGGCGGAATTGCATGTGGAAAGTTTTGTTGAATTTCTAGGAGGTAACCATCTTTTTGAACTGATGTTCCAGAATGATGTCGATGGAAAAACCTTGTTAAAAATTGGAGATGATGCTAAGGAGATCTTGGATGAATTTGAGGAACAATTCCTAACTTTGTGCAAGCAAGTTTTCGATGTCGGGCAAGAGCAGTACAGAATTCGAAAAAATGAAATTGAACAGTTTAAAAAAAATGTCGATATGGCTTTGTGGAAAAGTCAGCAAGAAAGCATTGTAAGTACAATATCTGATTCATATTTTTCCTGCTGCATTTACTGTAGAATTTTGTCAATTCATTTTTATTTGATCTTGGTTACTTAAACTTTAAACCACATATGTATTAAACTTTAAGAAAAACTTTTAATTCACAGAATCACATGGATGTATTCATGGAAGAAAAAAGAAAGTATTCGCAGGAATAAAACAATTCCAGGATGATGTGGATAACAGGGAGCTGACAATCTCCGAATACAATCAGAAAATTTTCACGCAAGCTGAGGAATACACTACTTTCATACACGATACCTGGCTGCTGCTGATGGGACTGGAAATGACCGTTTTCGAGCAGATGGAAGAAGTCAATCAGACTTTCGAGCATACGATTACTGAAATGATTAACACCTTCATAGAATCTGCACAAGCTGTGTTCGCTTTGATGAGGAATGCTGAACAAGCATACATGGAAAATATAGGAGATTGTGCTACTAGATATATGACCACCGCTAGTTTGCAACCAGATTTCTATATGCCAAAGGAATTGAAACCTGTAAGTTTCTTCATTGTAAATACGAGGACATGTTCTCTTTCAGCTGATCCTCTTTAGCAAACCGTATTTTTCAACAAATTTTGTTCGACATTTTAAGCAAGTTGTTTACGTGTTTAATGACTGTGAAAGTTGACAGATACACTTGATTATTATTAAAATATATAAGTTTAAAGAGATCGTTTGCACAAGAAATCTTGAAATTGAATAAAGAACATTATCGAAATGTGACTTTTTACAATTTCAAATATGGCTTAAGCAGTAAACAGAGGTTTGAGGAATTCAATTAAGTGTTTGGTGACAAGTTATGTTCCATAATTACCATGAAGCCTTTCTCTAAATGACTGCTAACTCAAGAAACGGCCATTAGCGAGAGAATTTGGATTTTAAAAAAGGACGCAAAATTTAAAAATAAAAACTTGATCCGATTGCGTTGCTAACTAACTTCAATTAAATATTTAATCTCGAAATCAAGTTAATTTTTTTCATAGATATTAGCTGAAAAAGAAATTTTGAGCAATAGCTTAGCCGCATCCCATGACATGCATCTACTAGCGATAGACAACAGAGAAGATCGCTTAGTTAACAGAGCCAAAGCGTGGCTCCATAATCTGGTGAGCAATCTGCAAAAGTTCGTAACGCGCATCGTTTTCTTCTCAAAAAATTCACATTGATTTGATTCCAGGGATGAGATCACTAGGAACCGCACTAAAGTGTTGGAAATAAACCACTTCTTGGATATCCAGCGCGAAGAATTCGATGAATTGGCCGCTATGGAAGTCGGTCCTAGTATGGATCCAGATATCACAGCCGCTTTAAGTTAGAAATAGCAGTGCGTAAAAAGTATTTATTATATTCAATGTACAAAGAGGTATTTTGGTTTTAACTTTTAAAATATCAGATATATACATTTATTGCTTCTTCTTCAAAGATTGGAGATAAATTTCTAGGTTTTTATGAACAGTTGGTTGCTGCAGAGAGAACAGAAATTGTTCGGTATCCTCTTTTTGCATTGAAATTCCAGTTTTATCATCGATGGTCACATCTACTAATTCACCACCGACACTATAGCTTCTACTGCCGGTAAAGGCCAAGCTCGTGGGTCTCAAAAAAGCCTTATATGCCACTTTATGCAGTTATTAATAATTTGAATTTTTTTAATTAAAATATTGGTCTATTGTAGTTTCAACTATATGATACAAAGTCCATCATTTGTTTTTAGTGTTTGTTGATCTCTCACATTATCACACATTTTTGCAATGTAACAGGTGTGAAAGTATTCTAAATGATGTTAAGCATTTGATGTATTAACTGTCTTTAAATGCTTCGTAATTGCTCTTAAAAAAGGAGTAAATTGCACTTACCACACTATTGTTTAATAATAAATTCGATGACATGTGTTTCGCTATCACGAGGCAAATATTGATTGAGCAAATAATTTTCTTCTTTCTTAGGCAAAGTTTTAAATTCATTTACTAGCCACTTTAACAACTTATAAGTAGGAGAATTGATACACGATACATTCAACTGCTTGATTGCAGCAATTCTTCAAATGAGACAAGAGTGACTAAGATTATCCGATCCTAGATTCGAATTAGAATAGAATTGAAGTTCCACGTAAATATACTTCTTCCAGCTAAATTGATGTCTTTACTGTTTCCACCAAACTCAAATGTCAAGGTCGATTCATTTTCTGACCACAATAGACACTGATGTATACAATAACAAAAAATCTGTAGCAAGCAAAAAAAAATCGTATTAATGACTCAATTATCAAAAAGCTTTCGACTCAAGTGTTACCACAGACTTCAGTTCAAATTGAACCACTTTAAACTAAATCAAATTTATAATTTTAAAATGGAGCCACTTGATAATTATCTTAACCATCACAGGAGCTTCGTAGCTTGTAAAACTTCTGTTTCAGTTGAAGTATATAGTAATCATTTACATATCGAAGAAGACGGCTACTAAAATTGTACTAAAAGTAATTTATGATGTTGATAAAATATCTTAAAAGAAATACAAACAGATTAATAAGAATCAAACAGGCGAACTTTCGAAGTCGGTACTTGTATGGTGTTACAGCCGCTTTAAGCGAAAAATAGCAAGGTGTAAAAAGTATTTATTATAATCGGTATATCAAAAAGGCATTTTTGTTTTAATATTTTCAACTCTAATGGCAGATATACCCATTTATTGCTTCTTTTTCAAAGATTGGAGATAAATTTCTAGTCCTTTCTGAACAGTTGGTTGCTGCAGGAAGAACAGAAATTGTTCGGTATCCTCTTCTTTGCGTTGCTCGAGTTCCTGAAATGAAATAAAGTGACTAATTATGAGTAGTTCGATTTTTTTCTTTCATGTAATCGGGTATTTGTAGTGGTGTTAACATTGCACCACTATTGAAGACGTAAAATTTGATACTTCTGCTCTATAATTTATTTGACAGTTCCTACTCAAGATAACCAGTTCTGTTGCAAAGCGCTTGAAAAAAGTAATTTTGAGAGAAAATGGTACTTCCCTGCTTAATATTTTTAGCAATCTTTTATAACCTTCAAAGAATGCATCGAACAACTTGATGCGACTTCTGTCGAGGAAGTACGAATAGAATTCTTTACGATTGATTTTCTCAGTTCCAGTGTGTATATTCTTTTCTCTTTTGACCCAATAATTAAATTTTTATTTTTTTGTTCACTTTAACTACTATCAGGGCCGCGATTGCCCCTGAGTTGTTCATTTCCATAAGCCAACATTACTTCTAATATATTTTATATGTGAGTTTAAATGTGGATTATCTGTGGACATGGTATTGCAGTGAATAGGTGTAGGTTGCTGGAGGACCCGAAGGTCTACTATTGAATGACAGTGAAAATATTAGAAAAATCTACTTACTTCAACGAGCTTTCCTCTTAATTGTTGCTTTGTTAAAGCTCTAGCAACAGGATGTATTCCATCGAATCTCTTAAAGAAATTTTCAGCCAGACTTAGCACTTCCTCTCTATTTTCGGCAACTTCATCAATTAGTCCCAGTTTCAAAGCTTCATCAGTCTTATATAGTCTACCCGTAGTTAGAGCAACCTCGCTTTCTCTGTTACTAATTGTATTCTTCATCGTGTTCATGAACCAAAATGGTGCCACAATACCCAATTTTGTCTCATTCAAACCAATCGTAAAGTTATTTACCATAACTCGATATTCACAACTCATTGCGAGAAGGCAGCCTCCAGCTGGGGAGTGTCCCTTTAATAAGAATTATGCGTACTTATTTAGATATAATAGCATAATAATTGCAATAAGCAAATTACATTTATAGCAGCAACCGTAGGATAGGGACTATTAAATAATGTAATCCAAGTGTCTTGAAGGGTGGTCCAAAATGCTCTGGCTCGATCGAGTTTCGGTTGATACATTTCCATGATGTCTAAACCACCAGAAAAATTGTTTTTAACGACTGAAATGAGAAAGTTATAAATCTGGAAGGGAAATAATCTGTAAAATGTCCCTGTAAATTTACTACAAGCAAAAGATCCATCTACATTAAATTCATTATTTATTTTAAGCCAAATTTTCTTCTTTAATCGAGGCTTCACCAGGGTTTTAAATTTTATGAATTTAAGGTGTTTATTTTTTGCCTGTAGTGAACTTACTGGAGTCACTTTACTCGTTAAAGCCGACTTAATGACAAAATTATATATTCGTTTATAGTATTTTATTCCTACGTACTGATGTAAGTATTGCTCCTTTGATTTTCTTCGTACCCAGTTCCTCCAAAGCATTTCTGAGTTCTGTAAGCAATTCATAGCTTAACCCATTAACCGGTTGCCTTTGCATTGTTACTGTTGCAATTCCAGTCTTATCGTTGATGGAAACATCTACTAATTTACCACTGGCACTGTAATTTCTACCGCCGGTAAAAGCTACCCTCATGGGTCTTAGAAAAGCTTTCAGTGCCATTTTATAGTTATTAATAATTTATCCTTTTCTTTTTCTTAATTAAAATCTTGGAATATTGTAGTTTCTACTTTATGGTGCAAAGTCCACTATTTATTTCTCCTGTTTGTTGATCTCGTTCGGATATAGGAAAATCACATATTTTTACAAAGTAGAAAGTATGAAAGTATTCTAAAGGATATTAGGAACTTGATGTATTACCCCTACTTTAAATGCTTTATAAATGCAAAGATGTGCAAAGCAGATGGAAAGAAATCATCAAATTGAGTTGCAAAGTTTTGGAATTGTATTTATGTAACCAACTATGCATACGAGTATTTGTTAGACCGAAAGAGTAACTCGTCACCACATTAGTCGCTTTCCTTTCATAGGTCTCACGTCTCACGCCGGCCGTAAGGCGTATCGACTCGAGATGCCCCAGGGCAGTTGCGAAAGGAACGGAAGATTCTGTTATTAAGGCGCCTTGTTATTTTGTTGTCATATTTGTGCCAGGTTCAACACAACCAAACATAATCGTAAATAAATTTGTGATTTCGGCGTGTTTCAAATAAAATGTAAAATTTAGTGAGAAATGAAGTGATTTTGAAGGTAAGTACGACATGATATGTATGTATGTATGTATATCATGGTCATATCATAAAATATACATTATATATCCTTTATAGGAATTACTGCAAACTTCCTCAGAATTAACAGACTCAAGTTCATCAAGTTCTCTAAGTAGTGAAGATTCACTAGTATCTCACAAGATAAACAGAAGCAAACGAACGAGAATTGAAAATTATGTAGAAAGTATTGTACAGCGATATAGTGATGAAGAATTCAAGTTACATTTCCCAATGAGACGTTCTACAGCGTATAAGATGATAGGTAAGTAAACATAGTTCAAATGACATAGGTATAAAAACGTTATTCAATTTTTAGGACTACTCAGTAACTCACCTTATGTACCTTGCCATAAGGATGGCCGAGAAAAAATATGTCCAACTAAAATATTTCTTATGGTTTTATGGTATCTAAGTAATCAAGAAAGTTTTAGAGGGGTCTCAGATAGATTCAATGTTACATTAAGTTCAGCACACCGATGTTTGAATAGAGTTCTTAAATATTTATTATCTGTAAAAGCTAACATCATCAGATGGCCTACTAATGAAGAGGCAGCTGTTATTGTAAAGGCATTTCACCTTAAAAAGGAATTCCAGATGTAATAGGCTGTATTGATGGAAGTCACATTGAGATACCTAAACCATCTGAGGACCAAATCGCATATGTCAATCGAAAAGGCTGCCATAGCATACTGCTGCAAGTAATTGTAGACCACAACAAGAAATTAATAAATGTTTATTGTGGTGAGCCGGGTTCCCTACATGATGCCAGACTTTTGCGAAAATCCAATATCTTTGAGACAATTAACAACGATCCAAATTATATTGGTACTAAAATCGTAATTGGAGATTCAGCCTACCCTAATTTACACTGCTTAGTCACATCTTTCAAGGATTTTGGCAACTTAACTCGTAATGAAAAAGAATTTAACTATAAATTATCAGCAACTAGAGTAGTTGTTGAAAATGCCCTCGGTTTGCTCAAAGGAAGATTCCGACGTTTACGCAAACTAGATAATATCGATATAAATATTTGTAGCAAGATAATTATGGGGGCTTGTGTACTTCATAATATTTGCATTGACGAGAGTGATTTGATTGAAACAGAAATAGCTGACTATAACCAACCAATTAATGTAAATAGAAGTGGTGGCAATACAGGAAATGCTTCTTTAATTGATAATAATGTGAACAAACAACGGGCATTATTTCATTCAATGTATGGTAGAAATTAAATATATATTTATGTCCAGACAAAAATTGTAATTTTTATTCATAAAAAATACATTGTTAATTAAAAATATATATGTATTGAATTCAACACCCCTTTCATCTTAGGTGTAATCAAAGTTTATCCTGTTGTAAATATTTTTCTAGAAGAGAGCAAGTCTTTTTCTTTCCAATTCCAGTTTCGCTTCTTCCATTTGCATTTTCTCTTCATGATGCTTTTGTTTTTTGCAGACTCTTCATGTTTGTATTGTATGTATTCTCGCTTTAACTTCTGTTGTATTCGTATCGATGTTGATTTTGTATTGTCTTCAGGAATATCTGGTGTACTCGTGGAAGATCGTACAGATTCTGGATTTTCTGGAGTAGTTGGTTCGTTTGAATTAATTGCATGTGAACAATAGTTTGCAGAACTTGACCCTACTATCTCATCCATAAGTCCAAAAAAGTGGAAGCGCGATGGCCCTCATCCTGTTTTGGTGCGATTATCTTTTGCTTTTCTATAACTTTTGAGCAAACTGTTCCACTTATTTTGTACCATAACACTAGATACCTCAAAATATTTACCTATCATATCATTAGCAACATGTTCAAACACGTGCTTGTGTTTTTTGGGATGATTTAAATCACCAATGTGTGAACCCATTGATTTGATCAGATCGACAACTTGTTCGTACTTCCAAGCATAATTTGATTTTGTGCTTTTCTTGTCAGTACCATCATCACTCAGTAGTGCTTCTTCATTTTCATTAATTAATTAATTTTAATGCAGGTACAGTACCTTGGTTAGCTCGTTCATAATCTTGTTTATCTATACTCGACTCGCCGAACAAATGCAGTAGTAAATTATGGCAACAATGTGTGTTTAATAGGTCACATAACCAATAACGTTTGTAATTGGTCGATCAGGGTGGCCGCTTACAATAGAATAAAAATCGAGTCCATATTGCATTTGGAATATTAGATTTTATTAGCTTTCTTTGTAAATGATCCATTATCTATTATATTCGTCTACATCAGCTAATAGCGAAGAAGATACATGATAAGAACGTTTTAGTGTGTCATAATTAATTCCTTTACTGTATTAAATTTTTGTAATATGTATAAAATTTATTATTTTTGATTATACCTATTTGTACAGTGAGTTAATTTTTTAGGATACTGTTTCTTATATAAATATGTACCAAAAAAAAAAAAATATTAATTATTTGTTTCCTTATTTTGTATTTATATATTACATAGATCTTCTTAAAACCATTGTGTATTTTTTATTTACTAAATATAATTCTATATATTGGAGATGCATAATTTAATTCAACAAAACATACTTGAAGAAATAAGAAAATTATTTTAGTACTTATTTTGCAATTTTTATTTATGTCAAATACAAAATGAGGTTATTATTTTGATATGTTTACATGTGATTTATGCTGTGTGAGTCGGACATTTGCATTGCAAGGTTGCCATAATTTGCTACTGCATCTGTTCGGCGAGTCGAGTATAGTAGTAAATCGTATTTAATTCCACTTTCTGGATCTAAAATCCTTAATTCAAATGTTTCCATCGTTTCTACTTTAAATTTAAAAATACACTTCTGTTAACAGCAATTTATTAATATGTTATCTACTTGACGAAACTGTCAAACTAATGTAAACAAAATAATAGGTTCTTAACCTCAACCTCAACGATAGGCGTGACGAGCAAGTAAATTTGCTTGTTTTCGAGGGGAAAGGGGAAATGGTGTTCTAGCGACTCAGGTCTTGACGACCAACCTTAAAGGAACGCTCAGCGCTTTCGCCCACAGCAGCTCCCAACCGCTATTTCTACTGAAAGGAAAGCAGCTATTCTAAGCCGAAATTATAGCCACGTCTACATATCCACGGTGAAAATCAAATAATTATTATGAAGTTCTGGGGAATAGCCCCTAGTTTTTTAATGGCTGCATAGACCAGTTGATTAGTATAGGGTTTGAAACTATTTGCTAGCCTTGCCATTATTTAAATAATCTACTATCATTGAAATATTGAACGAGGAAACAACTTCAAAGAAACACAAGTCGATTAATAAGAATAAGAAAAGCGTGAATTCCATCTATGCGGAATTAATTGAGTTGATAAATTGCAATATTTTTTATGGAAGCGTAGATTTCTTCGTGGTTTTTTTTATTTCATATTTAGCCTGAACCTGTACTGTTAAGATAAGAAAAGGCACGATCACCTTTAGCAAGATAAGATAGCTTGCCAGTAACAATAAAAATATTACGGGAAATCGTGTACATATTTGCTTTTAAAATGTTAAACTTTATAAACTTCACGATAAAATTATATTTTTCAAGTCTAGACGACAAAGTTCCATGTAGACATTCATAAACATGATGTATGTTTTTATTAAATGTACATATACAGTGGAATCTCTCTTGAGCGGACACCGAAGGGACCACTGAAATGTGTTCGTACAAGGGGATTGTCCGGTCAAGAGAAAACTACAAATTTAAATCAGTAAAATTTGTCAAAGATGGTTAGTTTTTTTTGAAAAATACTTTTATTAAAAAAATAAACAACGCAATTGGTTTTAATAACAAAATCATTAATATGTATCTCCATATGTAATAAAAGTATAAAATGTTTTATAAGTACTACATTATTTCAATAAGTATTCCTCCATCCTAGTTTGGCGTCTTTTGGTCTTGGCAATAATATCTTGAAAATGTAAGTCAAGCGATGAAAGTATATTCATAGCTTCTGTATCACCTTGGCATTTCACAAACGCTATAAGATCATGCGCTTTAGCCAAAGCCTCTTTATATGTTAAGATGTTGTTTCTTGCATCTTGAAAATCTACAGATTCAATTTCGTCTGTTGAGTCATCAGAAATTTTTTGAACTTCAGAAATTCGTTCTTGTAATGGTAACCATAAGTCCAAAGGTGATCTCTCAATTGGTAAATCATCATCGACATAATAAAAGTCATTTAAGCTATGCTCACTAACCCCTGCAAGACATTTTTCTGAATTTCGGCAAGTAGGTTTAATGGCAACTCATCTTCAGGCTCAAACTCTACATCAAATGCTGACGGAAATTCTTGGCTTTCAAACGTAAACCCTGCCTTACGGAAACAATTTTGAACTGTTTCAGAAGTAACTTGGCCCCACGCACTTTTAGCAAAATAAACTGCATCCAATAAGTTTATACGTTTCATTAAATCATGGGCTGTGTTAGAAATTTCAATGTTTGCTAGTAAGTGCTTCAGTATCAAAGTTCTGTAATTATGCTTAAAATTTTTAATAACACCCTGATCAAGTGGTTGGCTGATTGAAGTACAATTAGGCGGCAAAAATGTATTTTAATGTTTTTAAAATTGCTGTTTTTTGGATGCGATCCCGCATTGTCCAAAAAAGGAAAATTTGCCTGTTTTGTGCTCCCATTTTTCGATCGAAATTTTCTAGCCATTCACTCATAATTTCACACGTCATCCACGATTTGGCGTTTGATTTCCATGTCACCGGTAATTTATCTTTTGTTAAATTTTTAAAAGCTCTTGGTCTAGATGCCTTGCCAATAGCCAGCAGCTTTTCTTTATCTCCAGCCATGTTCGCACAGTGCAATATTGTTATCCTTTCCTTAGACAATTTTCCTCCCACACATTTTTTATCTTTTAAGGTCATGGTTTTGTTTGGTAATGCTCTAAAATAAAGCCCAGTTTCGTCAGCATTGTAAATATCTCTTGCTAGGTACCCTTTTAATAGAGAAGGCAGTTTTGCCATGAATGATGCTACATCCTCAGGATTAACAGAGGCGGCTTCGCCACATATCGCTTTGAACGTAATATTGTGACGAATTTTAAACTTGTTAAGCCAATCGGACGAGGCATTGAAAGTGTTGTTACCCAAGGATTCAGCTATTTCTTTAGCTTTGCTTCGTATCAATGGACCTAAGGAGGAAAGTAAAATTATTGGAATAAAACATATTAGTCAATCAGCGTCCATCCAATGATAATTAGAATCAACTTGTTGCAAATCTTTTGTATAGAATTACAAAACCTAATTTACTTACCAGTTAATGGAATTCCTTTATTGCATGCTGCAACAAACCATTCGTAGGACAACTGATCAATTGTCAGTCCTTCAGCATTAAAAAGCTTCTTTTTTCATTTAAATTTGCATTTGAGTGCCATTTTTTATTAGCAATTCTCTTTTCTTTATAATGTTAGAAGCTTGAGTTTTACTAATGCTAAATCGCTTCGATAAATTTCTCACACTTAATTTTTCTTTATTGTACACTTCAATCACTTCTATTTTTTGTTTCAGTGTTAATACAGATCTCTTTTTATCCATTTTCAAACGTCACGCGCGCACTAATGTATACAAACCAATGAGCAGCCAATGAGCAGCCAATGAGCACTGCTTTCCAAACTACAAATCACATCTGTTGTTTGGGGAATCCCCTAAATCTCGTAAATAATGGCATAGATTACAAACTGTTAGTCAAATAAGTTTGTACACCACACGTACGCACCACGAAGATTGCAAGTATTAGTATTGTCAACTCTCCGAAGCAGAAGCGAAAATTGTATAAAAATTTAAAAAAGATAAAAGTTGTGGTAAAAAAAACGTTAGATTGAAAACATTATATGAGAGAAAAAGGATTTACCATACCCACATTTAAGTATGTTATGTTATGTAGTAAATATATGGCTCTGCTGACAAAGCGATCGTTGTTGTTAAAGCGGCCAAGTTAAAAGAGACTTCACAAGCTTATTTGTAAATTATGACATGAAAAAATCGGACAAAAACAAACGAAATGTCCGTCCAGCAGAATTTTTATGTCAAGCGTGTGTCCGCGTCCGCTCATGAGAGAGTCCGTTCAATGGGGAGCGATTGCAATGCTTTTCTTATAGGACGTTGCCGGGACCGGCCAACAGTGTCCGTCCAAAGGGGGTGTCCTCTTAAGGGAAGTGTCCACAATGGGAAATTCCACTGTATACAGAGTGGGATTAAAGAATGAAATATAAAAAGAAAAAGCGAACTCGACCGGTATTTTTAAAACCATTGAAACACGTCGGTCATCACAAAAAAAAAATTAGTAGTGAAATCCGATAGTAATTTTTATTGAGCTGAACACTTAATGTTGATATTATCGTATTTAATAGGAAATTATTCTAAATTATCATATTAAAAAACTACAACATAAAAATTAGGTTAAATGTCAGTATTATCCAAGATCAGAAATAATTCGGATCATGAACGGAACGTAAATTGCCTGTTGAAGTACCTCTCGTTTTATTTGTTTAAGACGCAGTAGAAAAACTAGCTTCTTTCTTTTTCTACATTTCACATAGCGAAGATTTGTTTTCATTATAGCTCTTGGCTACGGCTGTAATACTCTTATTTCAATCATATCAATAATTTTTTATTGTTCACTACGCCTTGTTTCTAAAATAGAGAGACGAAGTCCAGATTACATTCTATAAAATCTGTAGAGTCCTAAAAAGAAATGATATATGTTTATACGTCGAAAGAGGCAGAGAAAACAAACAAATATAATAAACACTACCAGAACTAGTGGTACTAAACAAATGTCAATACACTTAATAGAATTACGTATACAATACGATTATAGCAGGATTGGTGCAGTGTTATTTGGTGCTGCTTCCGACCAATCAGAATTTACTATAAAAGTGGTGTGTTCAGAAATTTATCTCTCTATTTTTGAAACAAGGTATAATACTCAGCATTTTGTTTTTCGGTTTAGAAGTCATTTTAAAAATATTTTGCAATTTACTGGCTTGTATTTAAACGGATAGATGAAATATGGCATCGATGAAGAACTGATAGAGACTGTATACTGATTATTTTGGGAACCTCAAAGGAGGTGACTTCCGGGAGGGACTCGAGAAGCTAGAAAAACGTTGGATCAAGTGTGTCGAACTTCGAGGGGATTATATTCAAAATTAAAATATAACTTGAATCCGTATAATTTTTTTTTCATTCTCATTCCGGAAACTTTTCAATCTACCCTCGTAAAATTACATTATTCGATTTAAATCCGTTGACTCGTTAAAAACATAATTTTTGTTCATATAAACCGTTTTTATAACTTTCATTTTCAACAATACTTAACTAAAGCAAATACCGGGTCGTTTATTGTGTTTAATTAATACATATGAAACTATAAACACAATGTAAAATAATTTTACCCAGCCAATCAAACCGATCGCCTTAAAATCAGTTATACCTGCTTAATTAAATAATTTCTAATTACCAGATAGATAGTGTCATTTAGTCATAGTTGAACGCGAAGAAATTTGGCCGCAAAATATTTCAATTCGCCATTCTCACGACCAAGTAGATTAATCATAAAAATCTGCTCGCATATAAATTGTATCAACTCTTAATATTAAATCTCATTATGCAATAAATTCATCTTTAATTGAATAGCTTAACAATAAACAAATAAAAACTGATTTCAATCAAACCAAAAATTCAATATTTACTTTACTTTTAATGGAACAGATAACTCACCTTTCGGAAATAACTTTATCACCTCCTTTTTATCAGGCATTACGCAAACGAAAACAAAAAGACCTTAAAACTTAATGCCGTAAGGATCAGATTTGTCTTAAAGTTAGTACACGAAATAATATCGATCTCTAAAACATATTTACCTTTTTTATATTTTAAAACTTTACAGTAATCTGTTTTACATTTTCTTATCATTTAAACATTACAATATTTTTTAGTTCTAATGCGCGCACATTATAACATATACATACAATAGATTACTCGCACAGAATATCTGCCTGGTTTGTACATGCAAGTTACTTCAAATTTAAACGGAAAAGTAATTCTTAACTAACAATAAGTATAAAAATTTCGATATATATATATATATATATATAACAAAAAATTTGCTTCGAACTATGTATGTAAGAAAGAATGAAAAATAGAGGGAAAATACTAACGTAAGACGATATTTTTCTTTGTTAAAAGGCGTGGGAGAGGGACGTGAGGGAGAGAAAGGTATTGAAAGCTACAGAGAAACTTGTATTCAAACATCAATCATTTTGTCTTTGGTTTCAAAATACATACAGTCAGTTCCGTCCTTTTTTCTTACATATGAATATAACTACATCGTTTTAAATTTATTTCGCTTATAATTCCAGTGTAGTAGCTGTACAAATACTTCGAATACCTTCCTTGGGAATGTACAAGTTTTTGATACACAAAGCGTTAGCTGAGGCAGATGATTACATAAATACAGTCTCACAACCTCCAAAAACAAATAGTATATGAAATATATTTTGGATATATTTTATATACTTTTCCTTGTTCACAATTCATAGATATTTCCTAAGAACGGCACCTAATGGATATGAAGGTTACCTTATGGATAACATCAGTTTCTTGAAATCGCTCATCCAACTCAAACTTGTAAACTAATGATTAGTTTTTTGAAGAAATCGACATTCTTTCTTCGAATAAACAAAAATTCTTCTGATTAAAGGGGAAAACTTTTTGTCGCATAAAAAATATATAATTTAGAAAAGAATCAAAAGCGATTTCAATGGATTGACATTATTTATTAGATAACCTACCAAATGTTGCATAGATACTATCTTAGAACCTGTTTGAAGTTAATTGGAAGAATAACTTACCCGAATACTATTTTGCGATAATTAAAAAAAAAAAAAAAGGAAATACATAGTACAAAAATATAGACACGTGATGACAGTTTATGTATACAAACAATGTTTCCGAACATCTAAGTACCTATTATGTCTGTCTTACTTTATAACTCATCTTTCTTAGGAGTATCATCGTCTTCAGTCTCTTCTTCGGCTTCTTCGACGGCGGCACCATCCTGCCCTCCCGATTCCACGAATTTCGTGATGCCTTCGAAGGTTCTAGGACCGTTGTATTCGATCGACAGGTTATCTCCTTTCTTGTATAACCTTAACGTGGGGAAACTGCTTACTTTCGTGTGTTCCAACTCGTTAACCGTGGCGTCCATCTTAGCGATGACGATATCGTCATTGCTTTCGAAATGTTCGCCCACTTTATCGTAAATCGGGGCCAACTGTTTGCAATGACCGCACCACGGAGCGTAGAACTCAACCAGGACGTCTTTGGTGTCATCGAAAGCAATACTGTCGAAATTACTAGCGACTAGAACTTTCACTGGCGATTTATTCCAATCTTCCGGCAAGTCTTGGCTCAACAAATGCTGTTTGAGCTTTCCATCCAAATAGTCTTGTACGAATTGTTTCAAGGAATCGGCAGTTAAATCGGTCGTTCCCGGCTTGTATTTAGCCATATCGTCTTCCAATTTGATCAAACGTGCCGCAGGCACTTCCTCTTTCTTCATTCCGAAGAATTCCAAGATCCTCTGATGGTCTTCTTCGGTAGCATCGATTGTAACGAACAAGACTTGCTCTTTGAAGGGTTTAGCTACGCTTCTAGCAGCATCGGCGATGATATCGAAATGTTCTTCGCCTTTGGCCAAGAATAATAGCAGATGACTCTTGATATCACCACCGAAAATTTTTTGAGCTGTATCGTGATTGAATTCGACGACAAGTGGAAGGGCGTTCGATGTTATGAATCTCTTCAAGTTTTGTTCTTCGAATTCACCTTCGAATACGGATTTTCCTTCATCGAACTGGAATTTAAAAAGAAAATGTTTGAATTTATCACGAATTCCAGGATATGTATATGAAAGGTAAGAGGAGGAGGAGAAATAGAAAATTAATCGTACAATGGAGTACAGTTCATGATACAAGTTTAGCAAGTCAGGTCAATGATTAGTGTATAAAATAAATAAAACTACCCTTACCACATTTCAGAAAAAATCCAGATACGTATTTCGGCAACTAAGTTGCCATCCTCAGTAGAAAACTTTGGATAAACCAGTCAAGAAATTTGTTAAATTACCATTCCATCATTGCACTAAGGTCCTTCCCAAGGTTTTCAAATTTAATTTACAGGTCGCGTATAAATCAGCTAATTCATTAAGTAATCTTTTAGGAAATACCAAGGATAAGGGTGAAATAAATCAAAAATCAGGTATCTACGAAATCGGTTGTCAGGAATGTGGCATAAAATACATTGGGCAAATTAGACGATCAATCCTAACACGATACAAGGAGCATATTGCTCATTTTCGGTTCAACAGGCCTGAAAAATCAAATGTGGTCCAACATATTTTGGACAAAAAACACGCTATACCAATAGAAAGTTTGAATAGGGAACTAGATAGCTACGAAAGTATATATATTTATAAAAACAGAGAAGTGACTGCAAATGGGGGACCTATTCAAAATTCCAAATTGTACGAGCTATTCAATTAAATTTAGATTCAGTATAGGATCATTCAACCGTTTCGACACGCTTCATAGAACATAAAATTCAGGTTTAGAATTAGTATAAATACACGCTCTCTATAATGGGAGTTCAGTGTCAACAGTGTTTTGGTGTGTTTCGCATGTTCAGTGTGTGACGTTCAATGTGCAGTGCTTTAGTGTTGTACAGTTTTCGTTGTGTAGTGTTTGTCTTGGGCATTAGCCAGATATCGCTGGTGATACTGAATTCCCCGATTTCCACTGAGGATGACAACTTAGTTATCGAAATACGTATCTGGATTTTTTCCGAAAGGTGGTAACGGTTTTATATATTATTTTATCCACGGTCTGCTTATTCTTATTTGCAATGATTAGTGTAATAAAAAAATTCAATCAATACTTGTACAGACTTACAAAGACAAACTTTAAAAATTGACAATTCAATAAAAAATAATTTTTAAGTCTGACAGAATACAGTGTTAAGTTTTAGCATCATCTAGAAACAATTCGTATTAAAGCTTGACAAACCTTAAGGTCGAAGGTGCAATAGAACTACCAATAGAAATCATCGATGTAAGAGCGACCTTCAGATCTCAAAGTAGATTTGTCCATGACACAAATACGAAAGCTATATGCATAAGGAAGTCTATAATTGGAATTTTTATTTTTGGAATTTGTTGTCTATTGCACATACAATTTGGGGGGACACGGCTATTTGAGGGGGTTGGCACGCGACAAGCAGATATAAAGGCGAATTGCTGACGTTTCAGTTTGCCGACCACGTTCTCTTGAAGGGGAGAAGAGAGAGGGGCGCTTTGGTGCCTTACCGTATCATTGAGGATGGTAACTTAGTTGTCGAAAAATACATGTGAACCATAGAGTTTTATACTTTCTTATATACTTTTTGAATTTCTCTAGAAAATATATCAACTCTATGTTCAGAACTAGGACTATAAGATTTCCGGAATTCTGCATGTCAAAATGTTGTATATTGCTAAAGTTCTTTTCTTCCTTTGGCTGCAGATGGCGGCAATTGGCAGTGTTCCTATCTTGCACATTGTGCGCATGACGCCAATTGGGGGCATTGCTATCCTCCATTATGCGCGTATGCGTCCAGGCGTATCCCTGATTGAATAAGTTAGTTGTGTGATTGAGTAATCCGTTACTTTGTGGTAGTACATGGTCACTTATGTAAATAAAAACACTACTTTGTTACACCACCACTTGGTTCTATTGTTTACGAAACTGCTAGTAGTAACTGTAGTGTAACAAAGTGGCGTTTTTCTTTTCACAAATGAATAAGTTACTACTTCGTGCGACTTTGACGCAACATTTCAACGATGGGAACATGTCCCGCCTCTGAGGCAGCACTCAATTTTCTATACATAGTAAAGAGTTAATAACAATTTTGTTTAGGTAGAACCAACCATCTAGAAGTGACGGCAGTCAAAAACTGGGGAAATTCCAAGAAACAAGAAATACTGAGGAAAAATTTCCCAGCAAAGGTCCTAAGAACTCTGTAAATCCCACTACATACATGCATATATTACTGTAAAATATATTTACCTTCTTGAATAGGATTACATTTCCACATTGAGCTTCATATTCGCCAAAAACGGCCTCGTCCGATGTAATACCGAATTGTTGATCATCAATCATCGATGCGACAGTCAAGAATTTCTTTGCTTGTTCGCTAGTTTGATCCTTGAAGAAACCAATAATAACCACCGTACTAGCTTCGATGAATGCCTTTGCTTCATCGACCGATTTGAGATCAAGAGCTGGCGGACCAGTTTTTCGTTAACCAGGAGACAATATCATCGGCAGTACGTCCACCTAAAATATTTACGAAGAGAAAATACTTGTTTCCTATTTTTTGAAAAACGTTAATCACCGTTATAATCCATAGGCGTTCCGTTCCTGAAGAATTTAAGCGTCGGATACCCCTTAACACCATGTTCTTCGGCTAAATCTTGTTCTTCCGTCGCGTCGACTTTACCCAATTTAATCGCAGATTCTTTTTCGGCCAATTGTTGAGCTGCTTTTGCATATTCAGGGGCTAACGCTTTGCAATGACCGCACCATGGTGCATCTGTGATAAAAATACATGTACATGTGTACCGGATTGGGTAAATCGAAGGAGAAAACGTTCCAGGGGATGCTAAATTCATGCATTTTCAAGTACTTTTAAGTGGAAACTAATCGGGATTAGATAAGTTCCCTTAGATTTTAATAAATATGCCGCTTAAACCGAGGGGCATGTACCTGAAATAATTTAGAAATTCATTTGGTGATTTATAATGCTTTGCATATACTGGAGCTCAAGTTAGGTAATTACAGGCTAATTAAAGTTTTTTTTTTGTTAAATTTGTAATTATGTATGTAATTATGTTGTTTAAAGTGGCATTGAAAGTGAGTACGTGTCATTTTCGGGTTAGTTCTTAGCCGAAAGCGAATTATAATGACAAAGTAGAGGAGTTATCTCTTAATAGGAGAATCGCGGGATTATCCATATGGTGACACGGGTGGAAATAATTGATTTTATCTCGATACTGAAATCAAGCGGATAGTGTGATTCCACGCCTTTTTAATTGTTAGATTCCCTTAAACCATAAACATGTAGTTACTCCCGTTATTCCAGGATACCGGCGTTAATTCCAAATTAGACGTGTGTGTAGGAGGTTATTGACCGTCAATTCGTTTCCCCATTACAAGCAGAAATGCGATTTTAGACAAAAGTGAGCATCGAAGCCACGAATTTCGATTACAAAGAATAGAAAGGGGGAAGATGGTACTTACAGAATTCGACGAGAACGAACTCGTTCTCCGAAAGCGCAGTCTTAAAATTATCGGCGGTTAAAACTAAAACACCCTCGTCGATTTTGATGTCCGCAAGGGAATTGTGGAAAGCGTAAAATAAGAAAATGATTGAGAAGAATTTCATGTTTACTATCGATTCGTGCACCTATCACAATACCGCTCTTTAAACAAGACTGTGAAATTGCCGAAGTGAGAAATATATTAAACAACGTGGCATAAATCGTGGGTCACCGTGATTGGTCTAGAAAATCTGACGTTGCAAGCTGTACAACGTGAATTCAAAATTTTATCTAAATGACCGATCCGTAAATGTAGTTTTTAAGAGCTATTTGTTTGCTATGATTATCTTTATTTCTAATACACGCGAACGCAATTTATCACGATCTAAAATCAATTAGCATGACAGGAATAATTCAAGTAATTCTTGATCATCCCCCCTCGACAATGGTGGTATACAGGATCGTTCATTGGAAATTTAACATTATAAATAGAGTGTGTTAACAAGGTGGATGACATATTAAATTGTAACCAAGCATTTGAAATTTTAAATATCACTAGCGTTTTCCGCCCAAGGCGAACACCACGCAACGAGCACTGTACAACTCTAAAGCATGCACAATCAAATCACACATTGAACGCCCGCGCGGAACACACTAAAGCACAGTGGACACACACAACTTAGTTGACGAAAAGGTGGTAATGGTAATTTTATTTATTTTATATATTATTTTAACGACGATCTCCTTATTCTTATTTGCAAAGTTCTAAACAACATAAATTCCAAAAAAAAAATGTTAACAAATTTCGCTTACGAACAACGCAAGTGGTGAAAGGCGCGACGCTTGAACGACGCTAAAACATGCATCCGGGCGGGAGTAGTTCATTAGTAGAGTTTGTTAAACAGGTGGATGACGTGCTATCATTAAGTGGTGTAAATCGGACTGACGCTGTCACTCCTCCGAATTTTATTCAATGATAAGTTGTTATTAATAAGCTATCATTGAATAATAAAATTCGGGGAGTCACAGTATCAGTCCGATTTACACTACTTAATAATAACACGTCATCCACTTTTTAATAAACTCTAATTATAAATCATAATTTTTTGTAACATAAAGCGGAATAGCATATCGTAGTAGAATGTATCTATGTATCTAAAAACGAGACTGGCCAACAAAAATTTGTAACACGTAAGATTTTATTGTCACATTAGGCAAACCACAACCACAATATTTATTGAAAAAATGATTTAACAAGTTTTTTAACCCTGTATATATTTATAATCTAATATATTTAAACGAACAATTTTTGTATATATATATATAGAATTGGTTTCTCGAAAACGGCTGTAAGGATTTTGATGAAATTTAGTACCTGGGAGTTTTCGAGGACGAGAAATCGATCTAGCACGGTCCCGGTCCCGGGAAAATCTATTTTGACCCGGTTTACACACATTTCTGGTGCTGCGGTATATGAAATTGGTTATCGAAAATAACTTTAGCAAATTTTTATGCAATTTAATATCTGGGGATTTTCGAGAACACAAAATTGATCTAGCATGGTCCCTGGTCCCAAGAAAGTTTTTGTCCCGCTTTTACCTATTTCTGCAGTACATAAAATGTGTTATCGAAAATTACTCTCAAGATTTTGTTACAATTTAGTATCTGCGAGTTTTTGGGGACGAAGAACCGATTTAGCATAGTCCCGGTCTCGATTCAATCCATTTAGTCCAGGTTTTAGCCCATTTCGGCCTAAACGTGGGTTAGCAATTTTTCTTAACATCATGCACCGAAATTATAAGTAATTAAAACTTTACTACTAAACCATAGATGGCGCTGAAAGTAGTATGTTAATAAAAGAAAAATATCTACGAATACTAACAACAACATGTAAATTCACATATTTTTAAACTTATAAACTTTTAATATATATGTGCTACTATATATACTTGAAATATACAATATAAATCAAATATCAAAACTAAAAGAAAGGGCGTTATTATTTGGTTCAAAATTATTTAAAAAAATTTGGGAACTCCGAGCAAGGATCGGTCCACCAGGTACTTTATATTAAATTGACATCTAAGAAAAAAGCGAACATCAAAAATATTTATTTGGAACACACTAATTCTATTTTTTCCTTCTATGTGGGGTCACATCTCTCTTCAAAAACCAACAGTAATCTCCCATCATGGCTGGATTCCATCGTCCTTGGTACCGAATTTCCATTGTTCTATCTTGATGGAATCTTGCACACTGTTCGTAGCGGACAGCGACCAAATTCTTAGGAAAACAATGATAAATGGGAATGGAGAAAGTGAATTTTTAATGACATTCGGCAACCAAACAATTTGTTCAAGTCTAATATTCATTAACTAGTTTTTAGTTGTTAGCATTCGTATTGTTGTCTACAAATTCGCTCACTACACTTACAAATGAGTTCCAAGTTCTGAGTTGCACTTGCACTGTCACTTGCGCGGTGAGCTTTTCTATCAAATTAACATCGTCCAGGAATTTTCTAATTTGTAGGCCAATAAAAATGGTTTCTTTTAATTTGGCGTCACTTAACTTGGGAAAGACTTGCCTTATGCATTTAAATTCTTCACCCTCTTTTTAGACCCTCGTTTAGAAGGGGCGCATATTTAACATTTTGAGTTCCCGGTTTAAATTCACTCCTCTCCGGCCAAACTTTAGTCACCTAATATTCATTCACTGCACAACCATCCCATAAACAAAAGAAACAGCAATATTTTGTAAAAGAATACGCATATTTTCATAGGTTCTTTTCATTGTCACTGAATGGGCAAGTGATCCATTATGTAATAACCAGAGACCGGATCATATGTTTTTTGCATATCGATAACTATCAACTGTACCATTGAATCCTTCAAGATCTATACGAATTAGTGTAAATAAAAGGGTTTAACACTAATTTAGTTGTACATATTTAGAATCTTTCGGCTTTTTTCCACTACACATCGGTCAATAAGTCCCGAGGCTTTTTGTCAGATGGCGCCGGTAAGGAAAAAAATTTCATAGAAATCCGTCAATTAGTTCATAAGTTACACCGTTTTGAGTGACGGTCCTCTTAGCAGTGACGTCAACCATGGATGCAAAGCAGTTTCGTGTCTTGATTTATCATTGTTTTTTAATGAAAAAAATACTGTGCAAGCCAAAAAATGGCTTGATAAGTGTTGTCCGGACTCTGCCCCGTCGAAAGCAACCGTGGAACGTTGGTTTGCCGAATTCAAGTGCGGCCGTACGAGCACCGATGATTCCGAACGCTCTGGAAGGCCGAAGGAGGTGGTTACACCGGAAAACATCAAGAAAGCCCACAAAATCATCTTGGAAAATCGCAAAGTGAAGTTGCAGGAGATCGCTGACATCATGAAGATGTCGAAAGGCAGTGTTTTCACAATTTTACATGAACATTTGTCCATGCGAAAACTTTTCTTCAAAATGGGTGCCGCGCTCACTTACCGTCGACCAAAAACAACAGCGCGTTGATGCTTCGAAGGAGTGTTTGGGCATTTTCAAGCGAAACAAGGCGGAATTTTTCCGTCGGTACATTACCATGGACGAAGTATGGATTCACCACTATACGCCGGAATCTAAACGTCAGTCATCTGAGTGGACAGCGGCCGGTGAAAGCCGCCCGAAGCAGCCAAAGACTCAACAATGGGCTGGAAAAGTCATGGCATCCGTTTTTGGGATGGAAAGAGAATCATTTACATTGATTACCTTGAAAAAGGTAAAACCATCAACAGCGAATATTACATTGCTTTGTTCGAGCGATTGAAGACCGAAGTCGCAAAAAAACGGCCGCACATGGCGTGCAAGAAGATCCTGTTCTACCAAGACAACGCGCCGTGTCGCAAGTCACTAAAAACGATGGCGAAATTGTACGAATTAGGTTTCCAACTGCTGCCGCACCCACCATACTCTCCAGATCTGGCTCCCAGCGACTATTGGCTGTTTGGACAAGTTAAGAAATGGCTGGCTGGGAGAAAATTTCATTCCAACAACGAGGTGATCACCGAATGTGAGACGTATTTTGAAGGTCAAGACAAATCATTTTACAAAAAAGTTATTGAAATATTAGAAAGACGTTGAACTGATTGTATCACTCTTCAAGGGAACTATGTTGATGAATAAAAACAATTTTTGGAAAAAATGTTTTTTTCTCCATTTGCCTGCGGACTTATTGACCGATGTGTTATTTCGAATATTTTAACATATTTGAAATTATTCGACATATTTTTCGCTTGAAAATCGTATTATTTTTATAAAAATATAGTAGACGATTTTCTGAGAAATTTACATTGTACGATTACCGATGTTTCGTTAAATATAGTAAAGTAAATATTACTTGTTAATTGCTTTTAAACTTCCAAACAAAATATCATGTTCAATACCGAAGAGCAAAGATTATTTTATTACGGTTTCTAACAATAAAAATCGGAAATTAAGCCAATAAAGGCGAGTTCTGATTGGGGGATATGATAGAGAGGGGGAGGGGACGGGGCATACGTTTTAGCATTTATTTAAAAATTTTCATCATTTACAAACACTGAATAAAGTGAAGTGTTACGGAGTGTTATCCAAAAGTGAAAAGCGATTTAGTAGCCTCCTGGATCAAGACCATTCCAAAATTAGTTTTGAATGAAGAAAAAGTATTCTGCAAAGCGTGCGGTAAAATGGTAAGTTGATAATTTTACAATACAATTTTATTTTATTTATTTAACTCAAATTACATGTTTATTTTGCAAATTCTAGTCTGCCATACAATTGGTTCAAAAGCTTGCTTTGCATTGCTATTAATAAAAATATTTTCTTATCTTATATCTAAAAGGGTACCTATAGACATTTTCTACGAATTTTCTTCTTTTATAGATTCCATGTGAGAAAAAAATCCCAAATTACTCAACATCTCTCGACTAACCTTCATAAACGAAAGTTAGAAAAAATGAGACAATCAAAATTAGTGCAAATGTCTGTAGATCAGTCAGTAGCAGGATCATCTTCATCTCCAAAAAATCAGAGTGAACAACAAGTATTTAGTTCGGAATTAACCAAACCTTTGCTTTCTGCTAATATCCCACTTTATAAGTTACAAAACCTACATTTTAAAATGTTTGTGCAAAACTCCTGAACTCAAATTCCTAAAACATCGGAAACATCCCTGATAGTACGTTATTGAACAAATGTGAGCAACTACAACGATATCATCAAGTACCTACATGCTTAATTGCTATTTCTACCAACAATTATTTCGAACATTCACGCACAGCTTTGAATTTTGCTGTACACCATTGTTTCATTCTTATTTTTACAACTATTAAATTCACAAAACAGTAGATAATTCATGTGTTAAGCCGTTGAAGATACGCTACAATGTATTTATTTATTTTTTTCTTTGATTTACTTTCAAGGTGATTTTAGAGAAAAATAATTAGTTTTTAATTTCAAAGGCGCAGTTTAAAAATAGATTTTGAACGAATTAGATAACCGTACTATACAGGATGCGCCATTGGGAGCTTCGGTCTAGAAATTTTTAACAACTTTGACCACTCTCAACCATTTGCCTTCAGTAAACACGGTTTGCAAACGTCAATTCAGTACAATTTCTACCATCAGAAAGTTTACAACTTTGTATACGCAATAATGGCAAAATACATTTCTGACCATGTTACGCTATTATAAACGAATAAATGCACTTAAAAATCGTTTTGATGAGCTAAAGACAATTATCTTAATAATTTTCGTAATTCTAAAGTTTAAAAGTAGACAGATCGTTCGAGTCTTCGGATCCATATTAGAAACTAAAACAGAATACACGCTAATGATGAACGTGATATATAATATAAGCATAATGTAGTATAGTAATACTCAAATGGTTAATTATCATTAGGTAATTCATCATTTATAACAATTCAATATACCACAATTCGCAGTAAATGGCATTCAAATGACATTCGGTTTATTTTGGGTTCTATTTATACCTTTTCGATACCACACACACCACTTTTTGAGCATTTTATTACCCTACGGGTGTTAACTTCTTATTTTAAGTCCAGCCCGAGGCGTTTAATGGGAGCAAAAATGTAATGATTAATTAATATAAAAAGCATCGATTAAAAGATAGAAAAGCATTGTAAACATTCAGACGCATACATGCAATACTTTCACATCACAAGAATTCCTAATAACCACTGGATATAAATAACCAAGGATACATCGCCATTACCACTACAGGTTTCTATAACAACGTTTTGCCTTGGATGAACTGGAGTCATGGTGAATTGAAGTTCTCGTTTCGTGGACAACGGAGAAATAATGTAGTGTAGTCGTGGTTTCCAAGAAAAATGAAAAGGTTTTTGGTTAACGACGAAGAAAAATAACAAGATAGATAAGTCTACAAAAAGGTTTATAAATATATTTGGAATAAAAGGGTTTTAAGAAGAAGTACCAGTGAATAAAAGAACCTCACCATACTGGAGAAGATAGAATTAAAAAAGAAAATAAAGCCACACCGAAAAGGAAGTTAAGAGAGGGAAGAATCCATAGAAAATAGAGCTGCATCGAGAAAAGAAGTTAAGACAGGAGACATAGGAAGAACCATCATCGAATAAAAGAAATTACACACACAACACTAGGTAATTATCTTGATTTTATGTTAAATATTTCCCAAAATTTATAAATATAATTTGTTATAATTTATGCTTTTTATATCATTAATTAAGAGCTAAGCCGGTACAATTTTGTTTAAGAAATTAACTAAATTCTCTAATGGTAATTAACCATTTGAGTACTACTTATCTAAAAATTGTGAATGTTTCATTCGTATCTGTTTGAATAAATGTTTTTATTGCGTAGGTTTAGTATGAAGTCCGTAATGTAGGGATCTTGTCGCACTGAGGCCGGAAAAACGATATGAAGTTAGCCCGAGTAAGTAGGGACATACGTGTGGCGATTAGATCGAATGAATATAACTTGTTATTTCGACCTGCAATAAACGAAGGAAAAGATCTAGTTTTATTTATGTCATCCTGGCTGTAGGAACTAATGTCCTACGATTGTAAATGTGTCAATCTTATCTATCTAAATAGATCAAAATAAAAACAGAAAAGCCTGTTCTTATTTTTTTATATCTTTGCGCAAGCGGGAAAACGCTTGGTGCTCTCTACAAACTAGGAGACCGTAACCCATACTTATTAGAAATCCCAATCCACGTTAAATTCTCGCAAGAGGGACGTGGTTGTCTGAGCCTCTACAGTCTCTTTCAGGTTAACAGTATTTTTAGCGCCCGACGTGGGATCCGATAATTAAACACTGCGTGTGTGGGTTTCGCCTTGGTTGCAGCTTTACAGGAAAGACAGATTTTGGTGTAGCGATATTTCAACTTTTGTCGAGTAAGTTTCTAAAGCATCGAAAATTTTGTACAGTCCTACTGTCTTAAGATGCAATTGTCGAGTTTCTCAACAACAAAGAAAAGAAGCAACATATCTAGTTAGCTGTAAAAATTTATTTATTTAAAATAAAAGTCCGTAAACAGTAACGTAATTAAAAGTAGAATACTAACGTCATTATAAAAATTGTAAGAACAGGAATTGACTAGAGTCGAGAATACATCGGATAATCACGGTTTCCATACAAATACATGAAGTGAGAGGCCGGTACGGCAATGTTAGAGTGCATTGGCGGCGGATAATAGAAGTTAGGGAGCATTGGGAAACGGGTAATGGAAGTTAGGTTTGTGACATGCTTCGGGTTCGGTTGCGATCTTGTCTTAACTATACATTAGAGCAACATAAATTCTTATAAGAGTTTCCGTTTTGTTTCGAATCACTCAAGCGATTATGACTAGATTTCGACATTTTAGCCGGGGAGCATCCCGAGGCGAAGTTTTATCTCCGTCGCGTTTTCTACTCTGGCCAATATAGTTATTTATCACGTCCTTGGGGATTTTAATTTTCAACGGTGCGATCGGCCGAGGCTCGTCGCTTACGGCGTCGACTTTCAAGCGATCTTCCCGAATGTCGATGGCGGCAGGGTCGAGTTGTATTTTGTCCTTTGAAATGGTGATTTTGATCGGTAACGGGGCTGGAGCCGATCCTGACCGTTTCGCCATTTCTCTCTTTTTGTCTTTATCTTTCCCCCGATGATCTCTATCTTTGTGTTTCTTCTTCTTACTGCGATCTTTACCTTCGTGTTTATGCTTCTCTTCGTTTTCCTTCGTCTTCTTATGCTCTTTATGGTGGTGATGGTTCTTGTCTTCGTGTCCTTTCACCACGACATTTTTCGCAGGCGAAGCCATCGATGGTAAAAGGGGACCAGTGTGGGTATCCCTGAGGAGATCGCTCATCATGGTCGCGTTAGTTTCTACACCCTTCACGATTGGTTGGGATGGTTGTGGACTCAGAGCATCATTAGCGAACGGCGATATCAAATGCGGGGGTTTCATCTCTTTGTATATTTCCTCGAACTGATCGGAGCTCGTATCGGAAATTGGGGTGATCATATCCGGTACTGGATGGGTTACCTCGATTCCGATAGACGGATCACACAAGAAATCCACAGTGATCGAAGAGGAAATGATTTTAGGGACGGATTGCGATGTTCCGGCTGGTATAGTAAGAGGTGAATAATTTAAAACGGAAGAAGCACTAGTTTTATCGTAAGCACCGGCACAGCTTAAATGTTTTTTAATCCCGTTTACGTGCGTTTTGCCTTGTTTGACATCGTCGTGGTGGTGAACGGAGGAGCATCCTCGTTTAACGTGTTGCGACGATGACGATAATTCGGTACGATCTACCGAAGAAGGCCTGTTATTATTGTTATTATTATTACTAAAACTTTGCATATCACCACGTGATTTACCGCCGTCGTTGCGATCCAAATTACTACTACCGTCACGTTTCTGTTGCAGTTCTTCGTCACTAGTTCGCATTTGGAACTCTCTACTACTATTATCACCATTATCTAAGATCTTAATATCACAATTACCGCCTGTCAAGTCGCGGGATTGTTCTTGATAGTCTTTCAGTCGTTCATCACTTATCGAAACAACGCGTAATAAGTCTTTGTTGGGATCCACACGATTCCTGGCTGGAACTCCATCGGGTGACGAGGGCCTATTGTGCTGTTTCAACATGGAATCAACAGACGGCCCGTGGTGATAGTAAGGAACCTCTTCTTTGCTCGCTGGATTGAATGGGATCGGCTTGGACCATAAATGCCACGCCATAGGCTCAATTTCCCGTTTCCCTCCGTAAACCTCGTCAGATGCTGGTTGACTACTATTGCTAGGAGTGCTATCCCTGTGCGATTTATGCGAGATGTTCGCGGAACCTACAAACATTGTGCCTTAAAGTGAGGTTAAATCAAAATGCGGCAAGTACAGTTACGTACAGTAGAGTTACGATTTAGTGAACTCCCCGTTCCAATGAACAATCAAAATTCTAGATTACGGCGGTATAACGAACATTGAAAAGGCCTCGATACAATGAACAACACTTAACCATAAAAACGCATTTTTAATGTCGGGACTTTCCCTAAATATATACCTTAACGTATAAAAAGGGTATAGATAACACTCGCTGAATAACGTTAGCAGTGCCATCCTAATTTATAATTTTATATAAACTTGTGTTAGTACAGGGTACGTTCACAAAGTTTCAAGACTGGTCTCAGAACAAAACATTTATTAAATATTTTTGTACAGCAAACTAATAGTCCTCGAAATTTGACCCGTGCGCATCAACACACCGCTGCCAGCGTGTTTTTCTATTGTTCATAGGCTCCTTGGAACTTTTCGCGCGGAAGGCTGTCAAGAGACCTCGTCAAAGCTGTCTGAACCGCTGGAATCGTATCGAATGGCTTCCCTTTGAGGACTTTTTTGATTCGGGGGAATAAAAGAAGTCGCTGGGAGCTAGGTCGGGGCTGTAGGGTGGCTGGAACTTGGCCAAAACTTCGCCGGCAGCGAGCGACGTGTGAGAGGGAGAATTGTCGTGATGAAGAATCCAATCGTCTTTGATCTCCGGGCGGACTAGATCCTTCAAACGGCGGAGCACTTCGACCTGTGACAGTCTGTCCGGCAGGACCAAATTTTCTTGACTTCGGCAAATAACGCCGCATTTTCGACACCCCCCACTACCTTACCCTGTCGGTGAAACCGATCTGCGCATCCTCCTCTACTCTGAAAAAATCAGTCTTGAAACTTTGTGAACGCACCCTGTATTGTTTATTGTTGACGTTGTGTTGGATAACACAGAATTAAATGAGAATGGGCTTCGTTCAGAATCTGAGAAAGAAGCGGATTGTGTGTTATTAAGTACAACAGAACAATCTGACTGGACTGAAGAAAATCAACTAGCAATTGATTATTCCACATCACTTGCCTTGCTTAATTTACTACAAAAAAAAAATAATTAAATAGTGAGCTACTCAAAAACAGCGGCAATTACACATAACATAATTTTTGTATCTCAATAATGAAAATATATGTATATCTTTTTTCAATATTTTTCTCTCTAACAATTTCAACTAAGTTTAAAATAAATGTTTACTCACAAAGAATATGGATGGAATGGATGGAATATGGATCATCGACCTCAAAATAGTAAAACCGCGGAAATAGTGAATCCGTCGCGCAAAAATTAGTTCACTAAATCGCGACTCGCTCCACTTGAATCGAAATCGTACCTGATTTACTATTGTCGTGATGTTGTCGATGATCTTTGGTGCCGGGCGTAATTGCTAGTTTTTTCTTGCTTTCCTAAAAGTGATTAAAATTTTAAAAATGAACGACACGAATTCAACGGATTAAAGTTTACACAAATATGGCGCTTACGAATAAAGCGGAACTACAGAATTAGGAAACTCGGCTTTCCCGTGAAAATGAAGTCGCCATCTTTTGATGGTGTGTTTACTTTTGACGGTAAAATATATTACATTTTGTGGTTTGACGTTTATGCTTTTAGACGTGTTGTTATTTATTATTTCAAACTGCCACCAAGTGTATCATCAAAAACATGACAGATCGCTGAATTTCGATGCAAAAATTTAAAGGTTCCCTGGAGGTTTCGTTCTTGGATATTCTGTGGTGTAATGATTCCCAAATACTTTTCGTCGTGGACCCTCGAATATCATGGTTTCCACCATGAACCCCCAAGCCGCAGCTAAGCAATCCTTTTGGTCAACTAAATAAAAAAGCGCGAGTTTAATACACAAATTTATAAAGAGATAATTACTCGAGTATTTGGGTTCAGTTCCCTCGAAACCCACATGACGAGTTATAGCGTGGGTCAGCGGTCAAGTAAAACAACAAGCGATAAAATCAGCTAGAGTATCGGGAGCTCTCAATGGAATTATGTGGAGAAAAATACCTATGCACTGTCGCAAAAATTAGAGTGTATCGATCAATTCTCACATACGCTGCGGAAACCGGAGCAGAAACTAATAAAACAGAACAAATGATAGAAACTGAAGAAATAATGAGAACACTTATGATCTTATGGGACCGTGAACACGGTGCAAAACAGAGAACAACTACAAATATAGCCGGTAAATGAATGGACGAAAACAAGAAGAAGAGAATGGAACAACCACATCTTGGAAATGGAAGAAGATAGACTTATTAGAATTGCCGGAGACAAATTACTAGTAGGGAAGAAATTACGAAGCAGACCCACCAAACGATGGCGGGAATCGATGTATGTAAATTTGGAACCAACAGGCAGATGCCTACAAGAGAGTAAAACCCTTGTAAAACTAAGAAGAAGAGTTTTTTTACATAAAGAATTATGGTCTAATGACGTAATATGAACACATATCATTCAGGTTGAGATAGCAATGCAATCTACTAGACTAAAAAAGAACTAAATTACTAAGAGAACGTTTCGCACATATATGGAGAGATCTCGCTAGTGTATCAACGTTGAGGCCATGCTTTCGCGCGTTAATTTAAAACTTTGGAGGCAATTTATATTTAATATTTTCTTAATCATTTTTGCTGTTATTTATTTTATTCATAATTCTAAAATTGGGCCGTGCACCCTTGGGGGTTCAGGCACCACCAATTCGGAAACGATGGAAAATTACCATCATAGTCCATTTTTATGTGATCAAATGGGCTCAACAACATACATAAATGAACTATCACTTACTAAATTGAAATAGAAATTTAATATTTCTTCTTTGTTAAATGTCGTATATGTACTTACAAAAGGAAAACATCTACCCATCTCCATAACTTTCTCTTTAAGTCTAGGCGGGCACTTTTCGAAGATTGGCAAATATTCCTCGGTCAATTGGTTAAGTAACTTCACAGTTACAGTCGAGTCAATAGAAGTAAACCATTCCCTGTTCTCACGTGACAAAAGAAATTCATAATTCAACCGCTTGCACGCTAAATGGACGCAAAAACATGCAACCACCTTCGGTTTGTATTGTAAGCACATTGTTGTGAGATGCAGGCTGAAATTAAAAATGCAAAAACAGTTTAACCAAAAAAATTCATACAAAAATAAAGTAGTTTATGGGATGGCGCAAGTTTGCTCAACCACCCAGTTTCTACGACGGTTATAATTAACATCTAACCAGCTAAAAATGTCGCAAAAACGGTAAGATGCTTTGTCTGGGTCATCCCACAAACCACCCGCTCACTGTTTTTTTACATTGACGCCTATTTTACGCGTTTTGCCCGAACTTCAGATGATGTTTTCTCTAAATCTATGCATTCCACGTTCGAACCGAACTTCGAACATGAATTTTTGTCGAAAAACGAAAATTCCGCTCAAAATCGAGATTTTTCGAGAAATTTGAAATAGCTCTTTATTTATGGCTCGATCGCGATCGAGTAGACCTTCCTAGAAGCAGATTTTGACTAAGAATCGAATCAAATAAGAACTAATGTGATATCTCTAATAATTTTCGCCCTAGAACAAAATTATGGTAAATTTAGATAAGAATTTTTTTCAAACTAAACTAAAACTAAAGTACTATATCTCGGAAACGGTAAGACTTAGAGACATCCGGTTTGTTTCATTTCTATCAATTCATCGAGTACTTTAATCCTATCGACATTGAAAAACTGTCTATGCTTTGAAGTAGAATTTTTTCGACAAAAATATTTTTTGTTGAGATAATGTAAAAAAGAACGCAAAAATCGCATACCCATTTCTGCTGTTAAGGGACTTAAGAGGTTCAATCATACATCAAGCGTCTTGAGGAGCCGAATTCAACAACGCACGATTTTTATTACATTCGACAGAGGCGGTTATTTTAAGAACGGACATTTCTACATTTGGTATAGTTCTGAAAATCCTTGGTCATGAAGTTTCGCATGGATTGTGCGTGTTTAGATAATTAAGTTGTCATCTTCAGTGGAAAAAAAAACAAAAGAAAAACGTTATCCGGGAATTTTAGGCAAACATTGGTTTTTAAAAGATCCCATCTTAATGGGTATACGACGTTTCGCCGCAGCCGGTTCGTCACAGATCTGCACGCCGTCAAGTTGTAATATTTTGGTTAATTTTGAAGTCATAGTTAAATTCGCTCCCAAGAGAGCAGGTATAGCATTATCAACTCACAGTACGCACATACGCATAATAACCGTTCCCCGTCTCTCCCCCGATGGAAGAATACCTCTTTTATCCGTGTACACCACCATTGTCTGCGACGAAACGTTCCATTCTTCGCCTTAATATCGCCTAGTAGTGTGTATACAGTTTGATAAGTATGTTTCCTTCATTAAGAATGACAACTTAAGCCTCGCGCGCTCTTACCGACTACGGCCCACTACACTACGGACGGCAATTTATTCTTTCCATGTGTACTAATGGAGTGTCGTCGGTAGGGCCGTTTCCGATAAATGAGCTCAGCTCCATTAATATACAAGGAATAAATTGCCGTCCGTAGTGTAGTGGCCCGTAGTCGTCCGTTGCCGATAAGTGCGTTCGGGCCTTAAATCGCCGAAATATATACATATTTGGATTTTCCTTCACACTTTCTTCCCAATTCACATTAGACACCCGGTGTCCGAAGGTATTCTAATTGGCGTGATAACCAATTATATATAATTTTTCGATTATAACTTACCTATAACTAGCCATAAAATACGAAGTCTGAGCTAAATCTTTAGTAGCTATAATGAGTTGGCTTCGTTTTATGGCGTAAGTATGAGGATGATGAATGACTACATCAAAACCAAGCGTCTGAAGTAAAACATTCTCGTTAAAAATTAAGTCTTGCGCTTGAGCTTGGTATCTGCAATACATCATTATTAATCGTGCAAATGTTCTCAGTATATCATTAGCGATTGAACTGTACCTTCTAGAATTAACTTCAAACCTTGTATCGTGGCCATTTTTACAAAAATGTGCATATTGTATCACATGTTCCAGCTTTCGGGGTTGTTCTTCAACCTTTGCAGCTAGAAAAATTGACGCCGATGCTATCGACGCCCATGGAAAATGGGTGAAAGAATGGAAAACGTAGAATCTATGCATGTAGACAATCGCCGTGTTCACGCATAATTGATTACTAGAGAATTAGTTAAGGGTCATAACATGTATGTTATGTACTACATTGAATTGCTTGAAATTTAATTTTTTACGATAGAAAATTCTAATTTTGACTTTCGGCTTTTTGAAATGAAATTTAAATACAGGACTTTTCGCAACTAATGCGTCAAATTTATTTATAAGATTGTATGAGGTATTAGTAAGTTAATGAGTGTAAAATTCCAATACGTATTCGGCGTTTGACGCGTTGCTCGTAAAGTACGTAAACACGTCTTTCCTTAACATATTGACCTAATTTTACTAGCGTTTACATTTATTTCTCTAAACAGCCTTTATTTTACTCTATGTGCATGTTAAAATAATTTCCTTCCGAAACTTCTAACATTCTTTTTGGTTTTCCTGTGATTGTAGGAAAATACGTTTTATTACAAATTTGTTTTATTTGTTATGAAATTTCTTCTGTTTTAATGTGATGTATAAGTTGTGAAAGACCGGTTATGGAAAAAAGAACGTACATTTGCTAGACGACGAGAATTACATTTAAATTGCAATTCAACGAAATTATTCGTAGAATAAATTTTGTTGAATTGGAAATTCTTCTTCAATGTTATTGATTCAGTTTGGTTGATCGACCAAATTGAACAGTGTAAACGTGTCTTTAACTTACCTACCATGTCTATTGCGCATTTAACCCTAAAATTTCAAGATAAATGTCGCGAATTGCACCGGATTGTTCCAGTATGGCTCCAGTAAATAATAAGCAAACCTGAGGCCTGTTTTATTCGATTAAATAGCATGACTCATGTGTAGATATAAAGATATTATTAATCAAAGTCATGGTTCAAGGATACACTTTAAGTTTTTGGCCCAGATCTTGGATAAAATTCGCGGCCCGCTGCCTGTAAGACAGTTCCTTGTATTTTTCGATGCCGCATCGCCTCGAAGGCGAGTTTTCCAGCCGTTCCTTAGAAAAATACCATTTGTTATCGGCGTTAGCCATTTGCGCACGTCATAAAACGCAAAAACAAGACCGAAAATACTACGCTACCCAGTGCATTAAATCACTTTGGAAAACTATCACACGGTGCTAACATCATCACAATCACTAAGCTGGCTTGTAGAAAAACCAGTACTGAGCAGTACTAGAAATACCGACTATTTTAATAAACAAATGTTTACTAAGCGGGTATCACAAGCTGCGTAACAACAAATTAGGAATTCCCGGAATATTCACCAGGATGGATGTAAACAAAACTAAAATGTAGCCAACTGAAAAAAGTAAAACTTTCACTATCTAGAGATATTTTACTATTGTCATCACTAATCCGTCACTCACTACGGATTCGTCAAGCTCGGTTACATTTATCCGCTGTTTTTGGTATCGAAAAATAAAAATTGCATCTATTTTGTTACACTTGGTACTACTAAAGTAATTCATTCATCATTTTAAGTACGGGTTTGAATAACTTTTTTTTCTTAATATTTAGCCAACATCTATGTGTTATATTCTGTTGCAGGAAAGTAATTTTAAAATTATTTTTTGCAATTTTATTGCTTTCGGGTAGAACGTTTTAAAATATTTCTCCCCAATACTATTGCGACTTTATACTCTTATCTATCTGTCGTTCCTCCAGGAGGTAGAAATGGTGTGAATATTTTCGTAACCGTGATCGTCGACACTTTTATGGCTTTGAATAAATGGAATAACGCGTACCTTCATTTCTGCTTTTTACTTCCACGACTTTGAGAAATCTTCGGACGCATAAATTCGAGCAGTAATAATTAGTGATTCCCAGTGATTCCGTTTGTGTCAACTCGTCAACAACGCGGGAATCGAGTGAAAGAGAAAAAAGACGACCATAATTATAACTAAGGTTTGATAAAAGAGTGGATGACGTGTTCGTCATTAAGGAGTGTAAACCGGACTGACGTCTTTACTTCTCCGAATTTTAATGTCGCGTCTTACACGTAAGTGGAGACAAAGGCCGGTTTACACTACTTTACAATGATAAATGATGAACGTTATCCACTCTTTTATCGCACCTTAATTATAACCATAAAATTATGGATGGTGTAAAACAGAAAACTTAATCAAAGTTGTCTTTTTAACCATAAAAGCAGAACACGTGCTAATTTTGTGGACATAAATACGCAAGTTATCTCTACGCATTGCATCATGTTAGTGTTGAAAAGGGCACAAGTAAAAGAAACAAGAACTGACATGCAAATTAGACGTAGTACAGTAGAGTAAGAAATAATAATGTTCAAAAATGCAATGTACGCATTAGTTTTGCGCATTTTACTATGGATATTATGGTTGTAAATGTTGCCCCCGCGACATACTATTGTCGATTATTGTGTTCCTAGTTATAGACAAAATAGTATAATTATAATTAAAAGTTTGATAAAAGAGTGGATAACGTATATCATTAATTAGTGTAAACCGCTTCTACGAATTTTACTATTTAATGATACCTAGAGTTTGTTAAGAAGGTGGATGAGCTGTTATCATAGAATAATAAAATTCGGAGGAGTGACAGCGTCTTTCCGATTTACACTACTTAATGGTAATGTGTCACTCACTTTTTCACAAACTGTAATGATAACTTATCAATGATAAGTTATCACTTTAATATTATAGTTTGAGGAGGGACAGGGTCAGTGCGGTTTACACAACTTAATAATAACACGTCGTCCACTCATTTATCAAACCTTAGTTATAATTATGGTCGGATTTATAATTATAAATATTGATTGTGTAAAGTGGACTTAACGGGACTAAAGAAGTTTTACTTCAAGAAATGTCAATGTCCCTCTGTAAAGTAGGAATCGACTAAAATTAAGACACGAGACGTTTTCCTGAAGATGACATCTCAGCTACCAAATATTCAAGTTGTTATAGATGACCTAAGAATTTGAATGAATTCCATTTAAACCACAGGTGGCTTACTTTCGTTGTATTGAAATTTACCTTCATTCTAAAGTGGACAAACCACGGACAAACGATCAGTGGGAAATCCCACAGGAAAATCCTCATGCCTCAACGTGCTATCCAAACAATATATTTCTATGATATTTGGAGGACAATCCCACGATTCGTCATTTTAGAAGGTAGTGGTGGGGTGAGAATCAATATGGCCAACTGAGCATTGCCAACCGAATTAAATACCCTTTCCTATGAGTAGGAGGTCGGTAGTTGCATAATATTATTTTTAGTTCTTAATTAAACGCAAAAATGATTAAACCGGGCAATATTTCCCAGTTTATAAAGGCTACGAGCCAAGTTGTTAGTTCGAATCTAAAACCACCATCGCCCGCAACCGTCGTATCCAAGCGCCAAGTCACTAGGACACCCATACTTCTCCTGACCAGCTATTCTATGAGCCAGAGGACACCGACTGGAAGAGTAACGATCAGCTCCAGTCCAACGAATCCTACCCAAGTAAGATTCGCACATACTGATATCACAGTTCCGGATTTCTCAGACTACAGGAGAGATGATGTCCAAAGATCGAACATTAGAAGTTCGGATTCTGTGGATGCTCGTAAAAACTTCACCTATATGGTGATAGGGGCTTCGACCGTAGGCGCAGTGTACGCCTCTAAAGCGCTCGTCACGCAATTCATAACCAGCATGAGTGCGACAGCTGATGTACTTGCGTTGGCTAAAATCGAGATTAAGTTAGCTGATATTCCTGAAGGAAAATCAGTTACCTTTAAATGGAGAGGTAAACAAGTTAATTAAGTAGTTAAATTCTTGTCTAATATAGGATTTTAGGTAAGCCATTGTTCATAAGGCATAGAACTGCTGAAGAAATCGATGCTGAACGTGGGGTTGCTGTTGGTACATTGAGAGATCCCCAGCACGATCACGAACGTACCCAACGACCGGAATGGTTGGTAGTCCTAGGTGTATGCACTCACTTAGGTTGTGTACCCATTGCCAACGCGGGAGATTTCGGTGGGTATTACTGTCCATGTCACGGTTCCCACTACGATGCGTCTGGGCGCATTAGGAAAGGACCAGCTCCTCTTAACTTGGAAATTCCGGCGTATGTATTTCCAGATGAAGGAACCTTAATTGTTGGATAGACAATTTTTAGATCAATGATGTATTTATAAATAAAATTACCATAATTAATTTCTGGAAGTGTACATTACATTAATTTATCTGTTATTCTTCAAAAAGTTGGAATTTTACAATAAATTTTAGTCAATAATGTATATAGCTGTTCGACAGTTTTTAAAACTTAAAACCATAAAGAAGATAGGAGCTTAAAATAATTTAAAGTAAATGTTGCGCCTCTTTTGTTTCATTACCAATCTTCGGAATTCATTTTAATACAAAAAAGGTAAGTGGAAATATTGTTTTCTTCTTTTCTACTTTTGTACTACGTCCAAGAAAAAGTGTAAAATGCAATTTGTGGAAGCTTTGCCAATTTATTGGGTGACGTCGATTTGAATTTTATATCCTTTGGCAACTTTGACGAGTTAGGGATATTTGTGTTTATTAAATGTTTTTGGCGGTCATTTGGATTTCTTAATTGTAAATAAAGTAATACGATTTTATACTTTTTGATAAAATATTACAATATAAATGTTTTAGTTACTACCCTTTTTTCATTTCATATTAAAAATTTAACTTTTCACTCAAGAGAAAATTGGATTGAAATTTTCAGTTGGCATTGCCGCAAATGACAGTTGGTGCGGTTGGTATGACAGGTTATGTGATATATTTTGTAAGCTTCTTTGGCTTACAAAGTAGCGTTTTACAGTAATAATTTTACTATTTTTTTTAGTTTTTTAAAATAAAGTCTGGTTAAAATGCCGCCTAAAAAACGAGAAAAAGACACGGACTCGACAAAAATCCAAGAATCGATCATATCCAGGCGGATCATGAGTTATTTTTGCAAGCATTTGAAAGTAAGTTTCGTAGACCGTACATTAGATGAATTTCCAGGAAATTGACGATATTCTTTCCAGAACCGACACAAATCTATAGATATTTAAGGACTAGAAACATGTGTTCAGTAAGTTATTCAGGCTATTTTAATACGTTTCTTTTAATTTCAATTTTTTAACAGCCAATTTTTCTCAATCGTAATTTAACTTATATGAAATCACGTATGTCACGAACGCACAAGTCTAGAAATGGTTTCAAGATAAATTCGCTGATGGATAAGATGTCGTCCAGGCAGAAAGACTTCTCAACTACATTACCGGGTTACATGAATATTACGTTTTTGGGGTTTTACGACAAGACTATCGATACCTCGATCGATGCAGTACAAGTAGAAACAGTCTTAGTTAAAATTAGTCATAAGAAACGTAAAGATAGTTCCTCCCCATTGATGGAAGTGTCATTTGGTACCGCGGAAGTGATAGTGAATCCGACTGATCAACAAATGCCAAATTTAGCTCCCACAGTTAGCGTACCTACTGAGTCGTTTAATACTTCAAGCGGGCCAATCGCTAAGTCATATGTATTATTATTACGTGTGAGAAATATGTACAATACAAATAACTCCAATGAGAACGAAGACGAACCGGTGATGAAACGGAGAAAATCAAATAGTAGCACCACGTGCCTAGGAGAATCCAAACTATACGCATCGGAATTAGTTGTATATGACAAGCATAACAGGTGCCTATTAACAGATGCTGATTATGAATTGGTATTACAAGAAGTGACTAACAATAAAAATTCACCAAAGAAGCATTCAAGCTGGGAAAATATTTCTGATCTAACTGATTATTGTGGAAACCTAGACTCATTCGTTAAAGGTCCATACATAAAGTTCAAATTGAATTGGTCCCAAGAACCCAGCAAATCGTTAATTGAACGACCAAAAGCCTATCCAATAACTGATAATAAAGAAAACGTTCCTTTAAATCAGAATAATAACGCCAATAACAACAATAATCAGAAATTGCAAATTATTTATCAGTTTGTATATAATAATAACTCGCGGCAACAAACTGAGGCTTGTGAAGATCTCCACTGTCCGTGGTGTAGCTTAAATTGTAGTGAGTTATACGTTTTACTTAAGCATTTAAAGCTGTGTCATTCCCGTTTCACCTTCACTTATGTGCCTATATCAGTCGGTGCTCGTGTAGACGTCGCTATTAACGAATTGTACGACGGTTCTTACACCGGGTCGCCTCACGATTTAATATCGCAACCTTCAGTATGCGCTTTCTCGAGGAACGGTCCCGTCCGAAGAGCCTCTGTTACTCACATCCTAGTGTGCCATCCGAAAAGACCGAAACCAAGTTTATCCGAATTTTTAGAACTAGATGATTGCGAATATGATGGGCAAAGACCGTTTATTACAGGTCATAATCGATTGTATCACCATACAACAACCTGTTTGCCGATCTATCCCAAGGAAATGGATATCGATTCAGAAGGCGAGAACGATCCAGAATGGTTGCGAACGAAAACGATGATGATGATCGATGAATTCACTGACGTCAACGAAGGAGAGAAAGAATTGATGAAAATGTGGAACTTGCACGTAATGAAATATGGTTTTGTCGGTGACTGTCAAATCCCACTAGCTTGCAGTATGTTTGTACAACACAAAGGCAAAGAGTTACTTCTCAAGAACTTGTATAGGAATTTCGTCGTCCATATGTGTAGCCTTTTCGATTTCGGATTAGTGAGTGCCGTTTGTTTGTATTCGACAATAAAAAATTGCAGGAGATGGTAGGGGAAACCGGGGCGATTCGAAATGTCTTACGAGAATCTCGCGAAGCTCAAATGGATAATTGGAATAAAGTCGGCGTCCAAAATCCGTTAACGGAAAAAAGTACCGTGTGCAAAACGCCTAGCGGAAGAAAAACTGCCAACGTCGGCGTGCAACGCAGAAAGGGCACGCCGACGCCCGCCGAACCGGCGCGTAGGAAATCCATCGAGAATACTAGGAAAAGATTATCGTTGTCTCTGAAACAGGCGGATCACAAGAACGTTTCCAGTTAGTTATGTGTACATTTCGATTTTTATTAGTTGATTAAACAAAGAAGAATAATTTTTAGACTGATTTCATACTTGATTGCAAACAAGTTAATGTGTTATAAGGATAAACAAAGTTTATATGCAATTTTTTTAGTATGAATGTGGTGACAAAACTGCGATTGTAGATCGGAGTTAATTTTTATATCTTGAGGCAGTTTCAGTACTTCAAAGAAGGTGTTGTCTTAGAAGTATAGCTTGGCAAGACTAAGTTTTGTGTTTTGCAGTGGTTACTGGCGCACGAAGTAATTGAACGTGCAAAATGTGAAAGAAAATTGAGCTCCCTGTGTATTCGGCTTTAAAACATAAACTTAGACTTACTGAGTTGTACATCAATTAAGTTGAGATGTATGTGCAGATTATGATCTTATGTCCTGTTATATATTAAGTATTTATATTTTCAATTCCTTCAATTCGTAGAAATTCCGTTTCTGATCGGAATACGAAGAAAGCTTATATTATTTTATGATTATTATATTTATTAGCTTATATAGGGAAAACGAAGTGACTTGCGAATCATGTGATGCCATAAATTACGAACTAAGATTTGAAGTTTTTATCTTTTAATGATTGATTGCGAAGTATGTGTTCCAAGTTAATTAACACTTACCGATACGATTTAGTCTGTTGTACCACATCACAATTCTTATAATCATTGTAAACTAATCGTGATCTTGTGATCAGTAATATTTAATTTTTTTCCTATATTTTATGATTGTCATTTAAAAAATTGTGTAAATAATTTGTCAATATGAGCTATGACAATTAAATAACCGGACTGGTGAAAGAAATGTGATTTATTACGGATATGTTGAACTTGTATGAACTTTAAAATATTCTCTTCCAATCTTTCAAAGCAATGCTGTAGCTCATTAATTGCTGAAAAATGAAAATATGTATTTTTACATATTTGAAGAAAAGTCACTGAATAATGAGTACAGTTTGTTAAAAAGTGGATGACGTGTCATCATTAAGTAGTGTAAATCGGACTGGCGCTGTCACTCCTCCGAATTTTATTATTCAATGATTATCAATGACAACTTATCATTGAATCATAAACTTCGGAGGAGTGACAGCGTCAGTCCGATTTACACTATTTAATGATAACACGTCATCCACCTTTTTAACAAATTCTAGTAATGAACTACTCCCGCCCGGATGCACGTTTTAATTTCTGCGGACCTCAAGGTCATCCGCCAAGTAAAATTGGTTGAACTGTAACTTCATCATTTTACGCAAGCAAGCGTCACGCCTTTCACCACTTGTGTTGTTCGTAAGCGACATTTGTTAAATTATTATTTTTTTTTAATGTATGTTGTTTAGAACTTTGCGAATAAGAATAAGGAGACCGTCGTTAAAATAATATATAAAATAAATAAAATTATCCTTACCACACTTTTCGGCAACTAAGTCGTGGATCAACGATGTTTTAGTGTGTTTCGCCCTGGCGTTCAATGTGTGATGTTCATTGTGCATGCTTTAGATTTGTACAGTACTCGTTGCGTGGTGTTCGCCTTGGACGGAAAACGCTAGTTATATTTAAAATTTCACAAGCTTGGTTACAATTTAAGACGCTTTTATGTTTCACGTTTTTATTTATACAGGATATTCCACGTGACAGATTCATTAGAAGTTTTCGATAGTCTACTATTTATTTATATTTGAAACTTTGGGACCGGTATCTATACACTTTTAAATGGAAAATATTTAATATGAAACAAACTAAATTTTTCTCGGAAAACATTGTCTCCGCTTATACCGGAAATCGATGTCAACTTTGAAAAATAAATAAATAGGATACTATAGTTTTTGTTACTTTTTGTACTTTACGCCCTAAAATAAGTCGATTCTTACTATACTGTCGTATACCTACATACAACCGCTTTTCAGTTATTTTACTATTTGTTATTGCTTTTCTTCTGTTTTACAGCGGTTGGTCTACAACTAATTATTTCAGCCAACAATGAATCAAACCTCCTTCTACGTGCTACGCGTATGGTTAAGGTGTGAAGATATTGACTTATGACATACTCGTCATTCTATCATGTACATAATGTTCAAAATTTAGATCCTAATTCTTACATTTACAAATGTAAAAAACTTTGCTTTTTAACCATTTTCTCAATGCGTCTTCTGCATCTGTTATGTCAGGTTTTCTAATCTGTACTTGTAACTCGTTCCACACATTTTCAATGGGATTTATTTCCAGCAATTAGGATGGAGGTTTTAGAACCTTAGCTATATTATATAACAGCGTTACACGATGATCAACGAAGCGGCTGACCTTCCGTTCTCGTTTCGATGCATAATTGATGCCAGCGAGAAATCACTAGCCTTGACGTATTCAGTGTACACTCTGCACAACTCGCGATGTATTTCAGTCGCACCTTTTTTGCCGTAAAAAAACGAATGAACAGCACGAACTTCGCAATCGACGGTAGGAGCAAGTGGAGTCTACGTGGTTGCTGACGCGTGACTGTCCGAGGCATGTTACAGTGCTGTCACTACATCCAGACAAAAGTTTTCTGCGGTCCTCGGGTTTTTCCCATAATCTTCATTATTTCTTTATACTTTTTATCCCCCGTTATACATCTTTACAATGAATTCTCTTCCTGCAATTGTAGTTTCTTTTTGTTTACGGCCCATATTCACAATTCGCCATTTAAGCTATACTGACTATCGATTATTATATCAATCTGCTCCCGTCTTATTTATAACAACGTAGAAATAATGTCATTTTCCCGAAAATATGTATTATCTGTTGAGTTGCTCGCTGGCCCCAACGAGCAGTGGTGGGGTTCGATACAACCTTCAGTATAACTGCGAGTACGAATGAGATCGTTTGTGTATAAATGTACGTTGCCGCAAATACCATTTCGCAATTTTCGGTTTGTTTTAAACATTTTACCTAAGTCGCGAAAACGACCAATGTTTTATTTTATGTGTAAACTTTTATGCGCTCGCCATTAGCTATTGGCGTAAATTGAGTAACTCCAATTACGCCTATGAATAGTTTTGTGGTGTACAAATACTTTTGCATCTTCTGCAATTCCCCCGGAAACAAATATGCGTAACAGCCAACATTGAATAATTTCTATAAACACATTTCATATCAACATATGTAATCATTTAATTTGTATATTAAAAGCTAAACTATTAATAGTTTTGTGGTTTACTGTAAAAAATTGACTTGTTTTAATGTCGAATGCAAAAACACAATAAAAACAACAAAGTTGACGTCGATTTCTGGTATAACCGGAAGTGATATTCTCAGGGAAATATTTTCCCTCAGAATACAAAAGGTTATACAGTGAGTTAAATATAGGAACCCTCCTCAAGGTCAGGTGTGCACTGGCAAAATGATATATATATATATGATTGATGTATTTCATTTACTGTAGAAACCGATACCAACGTTTCAAATATAGGTAAATTGTAGAACTTCAAAAATTTCTAATGAACCAGTTACCTGTAAACGAAGACTCATCGAGCATTTCTGATTCGAATAAGTTTCCAGGCCACTCCGGTTTCCCTATCATAACTTTCCAAACCGACTGTATTTATGGTCCGATGATTTAAAACTCTGGGCTTAATAACAAATATTTAATATAATATTTAAACCTTGATAGAAAATTTTAAAGAAATCAGGACTTGTCGTTCTCAAGAAGTTTCAAATATGCTTTTTTGTATTTGGAAAGACACCTCCTTTAAAGTACTATTGTTGTCTCTGTAAACTATTTTTAGATGGAAAGGCAAAATATCCATATACTTTTTTTTATATAATAATTTGTAAACTATACATCAAACCAAAATAATGCTCTATGCCACCTAATATAAGAATTTGGAACTGTTAGAATAAATAATGTGATCGATATTGATAATTTATATACAATATTATTTATGCAATTTAAAAAAATTATATTGTGCAATTATGCTTGACAAATTTAAAGACTATTCCTTCGTATGTAAGGAACCAAAATAAATCGAGTTCAAATCATATCAATTTTTTTTTTATTCGACCAACTATCATATTTTGTCTCGATTGTAAAATTTCCAAATTTGCATTTCTTCGTAAGCCAGATTTATTTCCCTCCATAACGGTATAGTTTTCTTTCGAATTTCACTCATATCGTGTTGCATTTCTTATTGATCGAGATTTCACCACTCGTACTGCCATCTAAATAAATTCAGACTGATATAGACTGAGAAAACCTTCGATTAAAGAAGAAATTGACATGTAGTGAAATTAGAAAGAGGATAATACCATAGAAGAATTCAAATACTTAAATTTTTTACGAACGTAATTTGCAAACATTTACGTTGCTTATATTTTGTATATAGAAAGAAGTAATAAAATAGATAGAATTAGATAAATTCATTGTAATTAGAATTTAGTTGTAATTTGAGATAAAAATATGTTCTTCGTTGGGTGTTTTAAACTTTCGAGACAATAAGGAATTGATAAAGGTGGCAAACTGCATACAAGGAGAAAATCTGAACTATCCAAATTTTAAGTTCGGATGATTTCTAAATAAACTAAGTACTTACATATGGTTAAGATGATGCCCATATGAAAGAACTTTATTCGTAATATATATATGCTTTATGATTTTTGTTCAACTTGACAAGCACTAGTTAAAATTTTTTTTTTAGTATATTATATAAACTGATATGTTTTAAGTGTAGATAGATAGTAATTAGGTATCTTTCCTTGTTATTTCCCCAATTTTCTAGTATATGTACAAAAGTGTTCAAAATCAATCTTATCGTACGCGTATGATATTAAAAACGATTGCAACAAAGAAGAGAATAACAACAATGCAAGTAATTAATTTTTGGATATTTTTAGGAAATAAAGAAAAAAATACAAGTAATGTATTCCAACACTGCCAAGTAATTTATTAATGTGTTTTTCCTTTTTATAATGTTATTATTTTTTTTTAATCTATTTCTAGTCACCCCTTCTTTTATTTCACGTAACCTTATCGATTCATTTAACAGGATTTTGAAAACTTTTCCAGCACTTTATTTTAGCCTTTATATCTTATTTTCAAAATACGTGATATATAAAAATTACATTTATTTTGCGGATTTGTAAAGATAAACAAACTTTCAAGCCCATCTTTTGTGTTATGTATTTATGTTATATTATTTCAACTCATTGTATTTTGTTCATTTTAAATTTTGTATACGGATTTATAAATATATTATGTTCTAAAAATCAATATCGTATTCTTAGATGCTCATTAATACGGGTGATGTTCTAGGAATTTGGCTTCAGTTCAATTCCACAAATCGTATATATAGGTCAAGCTGTTGGCCAGAAACAAGTCTTGACACGTTTACGCAGCCATAACGTGCAATATTGTTTAGTATACTTCAGCTACTTGGCTGCAACATTTCTCAAACTTTTAGGTTTAGGGCGAACAGCGGTAATCACGAAATAAGTTACGACAGCCTATATATACACAGAGCTAGTCGCATACAGCGTACTGACTAGAATGGGGAGTCGGCGATGCAGTCCCAACTTATTTCGTAATTGTACGCCGACATTTTGTATCGGCTAGTTCTCGGCTACCTCCTTGTATCGTTTTCGAAAAAAAGAGGGTTATATTGGATTCTACTTCATTTTTCACCCATGTTGTTGGTTTCTTCTTTAAAGGATGTGATTTCTACTCTTGCGCCTTCATACCCTCTCCAAGCAAGTGCATAAGATAGTATAAAAGTCTCTTCTGGCGTCCGCCTGTCATACGCTTTGACAAGTTCTTTTAGTTCATTGTAGGTCAAAGAATTTGCGGGTTCTTTGCCTTGTAAAAATCTTTCTTTTGGCATTTCGCGGGCGTTTTTAAATTCAATTTGTTCAAAAGGATTTATTTTAATTCGATATGTATTAAAATATTTTTCCATTAGTAATTGGGCAGTAACATTCCAAAGGACGTTTACTGTATGTTCTTTATATTTTTCACCATTTTGCTTTCTCATATTAAAGACCCAATTCTTCGAAATGAATGCAAGTTCGCATATTGGAGTCTTCGTTCGAATGTATACTTTTTTCCAGAGACTGTCCTTGTTCTTTTCATGTTTTTGGGGGTACTTCTAATGACATTATCGTCAATAGCTCGTTTGGCTCGTTCTGAGATATTTCCAAATCGATTCATGGCGTTTAAAAAAATCTTTTGATTTTGGCCTGCCGGTTGCAACAACGTCATGGCAACGTGGGATTTCTACTGTAATTTTTTTTACTTTCCATTTAATAATGGAGTACTTATTGCATCGTTACAACAATGTATAAATGAAATATTCAGAAGTATTTTTCTAATGAGTGCCATTTATTTTTTGTGCCCTTTGCAAATATGGGAGAGTTAATGTTTGACGGGCAAGATACTAAATTTAAGACTGCGTTAAGCTAATATTCAAACTTAATTCTTGTGAGTAATATAATTTAGTCGCGGATATGTGATGTGTAGGGTAAGATAATCGTGTCGTCCCAGCATAGCCCTAACAGCCGAAGCAGCATTGATGAATGTGTACGAAGTTGAACTGCTTTGGCACCCGGCTAATGTTTGCGCATCGTATCAGACAAGTGCGTGCCGAGTTCTGTTGGCTGCTCCAACTGTTACGGATGGTGGGACGACACAATTATCTTACTTTAGTGATGTGCATTACATCCACACGATAGCGATGGATGACAAATACGCCAAAAACTCTTCTAAATTTCGTACGTAGCTCTCAAATCGTCCCGTCAAAATATTACTATGGATTTCGGAAATCCTACTTGTCAAAAATGATTTTGACAAATATTTTCTAACAAAATTCATTATTAGGGGTCAAATTATACTCAAAATGTCGAAATCAGGAAAACCATCGCAGAACAACAAAATTACAAATAATTCTGCAGGTATAAGGGAATTCCCGACGAAAGAACCGACGCTCCATTTCGATCTCCTTTGATATGTTACAGCCAGTAACGCCGAAACCTCGCAGGAAACTACCAACGATCGCGACGAAAAGCCATCGAAATTTTCGATATCCAACCGTCACAAAAACAAATCGATCAAGGGAATGCAATCGACCCATTCCGACGGGAATCTGATCAAAAGCGGCGAAAACGTCGGTTTAAAACAGAAGTTGGTGAACAAGGTGAAGCACTGGAACAATAATAGGGATGGGAAAATCGCCGGTAGTAGCGAATATATACCGAGCAAGGTACCGTAAAGCGAAAAAATTTGGGGTAACTACCCCAGTAAGACGAAGGGATTTGTGTTTTAGGACGTTTCGAGTTTGGTTTCTGATTTGGAAAGTCTCGTTTTATCGCCTAACACCTCCGAGGATAATTTGTTTAAATCGGATTGGTTGCGAGCCAGGGATAGCTTGGAGAATCTGCTGAGTACTAGGTGTAATAAGGTGTGATGACTTATTGCTGGTTGATTATTTATGTCATTTCGATTATTTTAGTGCGAAATTTCTAATTCTAAATCGACGCATTTTCCATCGACTGATAAAGGAGGCTCTTTGAATGAATCGCCTTGCTCGGAATCGCAGATTGGAAACAGTAAAACTCTGAATTCCGTTTCCAAAGTGTTGGCTTGGGATCCGTGGGATAAACTAAGTAGAAAAAATAAGAAAGAGAACAAGGTATTTTGTCTATAAAAGTTTAAAAAACGAAACCGTATACGGTAGAATTACACTATTTAATGATAACACGTCATCCACTCTTTTACCAAACCTTAGTTATGACTTGAAAGCATGGACGTTGCTAGGGATTTTTTCTAGAGAGGACAACAAATTTTCTAGGGTGGGCAGCTGATTATACATGTATATATATATACTTCAGAGTAGTTTTCTAGGTGGGACAACAAATTCTCTAGGGTGGGCAATACCTACCCTTGCCCCTCGCTAGCTACGCCCATGCTGCATGTAAAAGTTCAAAGTTAATTACTCTGTACCGAATAACAATAGCTCCGAGTCCGCCATGTTCCAAACATTGCAAATTTCAAAGGAAAAATGTTGTCAATGTCAAACAAAATATAATATAACAATACCTTCATAGTTTGCAATGTTTACAACACATTTTCTCAGAATATGCGACATATTTCAGATTGAAAATATGGCAAACTTCTACGAGGGCAGATTGAAAAGTTTCGGAATGATAATGAAAACAAAATAATACGAATTCAAGTTGTATCTTATTTTTCAATATAATCCCCTCACAGCTCAACGCACTTGATCCAACGTTTTTCTAGCTTCTCGATTCCCCCGAAGGTAAATTTCTTCGAGGTTCGAGGAGCCAAAAATTTCGAACATCAATTCTATCAATTTTTGCTGAACGATTGTACTTGAATGTATGGACGCATTGCTGTGGTGAAACATCACTTTTCACGGGCACTTTTCCTGAATTGCTGCTTTCAATTTGTCCAAAAGTGTTGTGTAATATTGGACAGTAACAGTTGCCTTTAACATCTTTTTCAAGATAACCAATTTTGAATCCCAAAAACCGACGCCATTACATTCCCAACCGAGTGAATGGTTTTTGCCTTCTTCGGAACCGATTCACCCCGTTCACCCCACTATTTTAATCGCATTTTTGTTTCTCGTATGTAGTAATGAATCCAGGTCTCATCCATGGTCACAAATCGTCTCTTGAAATCCGTTGAATTCCTCGTAAACACTTCTAAACAATCGGCTGAGGTCCGAGCTCTTTTTAAACCCAATTCATTATGTAAAATATGAACTATTCGTTAATAAGAGATGCCCACGGCTTCTTCAATTTCGGGCACTTTTATTCAGCGATTTGCCAAAATCATCTCATGGATTTTGTCCACAACTTCTGACATCATGAACATGGTTTCTCACTTGTACGCGTGCGATCACGGCAAAACTAGTGGTGGAAAATGAAGGTAATGAATCCTTAAGAACGGCGTCTAAACTGTTAAATATGTAATTTAATTTAACGTTACTAAGTTGCTCAACCTGTTTTCTTACTGTATGGTTTCTTTAGTTGTAAGCGGTTGGCAGAACTAATATGGAGAAGTAATATAAGAGATCATGTAAACTCAGTGTGAGGTAACGATATACTTAATTAGAAATATGTTTATACTTAGTAAGTAAAAGTGGCGTCTTTCTCATACCGTAAACATTATATTTAACACTAACCATGATTTAATTTCAGTTGCGGTTTTCTCTTTCAAATAGAAAAATTTGATAACCGCTCTTCGTTTTTATCCATAATTGAAAACACAAAAAGGCACTTGACTTGAATGTTTGTCAAAACAAGTGTATTTGACATTTGCAGTTAATTGATATGAAAGAATTACCAACACAACGACATAATGTATTTGGAAAAATAACAACCTCCTAGCAGCGATTGCGAATACTTGTCAATCTACCCTCGTACATAGCTTATTACTATCGCTTTTGGTATGTCAATAATAAGAATGATTCATTTTTTGTTGATTGTGTTCTCATCTATTGACTACAAAGTCACAGGTCGCTCCCATAACCCTCGGAGTACGATAGTCGGCTCAGCAGTTAACCCGAAATTACGTTTTTCTATGATATTTTAACTCTAATTTTTTTTTATGGTGATAGTAATGGAATTCTGCTAATGTGTCAACTTTCATTATTTCTTACCACATTTAAAAAATATTTTTTATCAGTTATGTGTAAGGTAAGATAATCGTGTCGTCCCAGCATAGCCGGAACAGCTGGAGCAGCCAACGGAACTTGTCGCACGCCTATCTGATGCGATGCGTAAACATCTGGCGAGTGGCAAAGCAGTTCAAATTCGTACACATTCATCATTGATAAATGTGTGCGAATTTGAACTATACATAACTTATGTGGCTAAAACTGCTTGGGTCAATGTTGACTCTGTTATAGTATTTCGTCTAATTAAAATTATTTTCGTACTCCGAAAGTTAATACTTGCATACTTGCAATATTACTTTAATATTCTTTCGGTATTTATCCGAGTAAATAGCATAAATACTATACGTACTACCTTTACTATTCTTCTTCCTTTTCAGAGACGAAAACACGAAAAGTCACCTACAGATCCGAACCTATCCATGCACACCAGTAAAGACCACACCTCCGGTGACGAGCTACGTAGTAACGAAAATCCGGTCAGCGCTGCAGACGATACCAGCGCGGTGGATGTCGATAACTACACGCAGAGCTACGAATACCAACCTTACCACGCGAAAAATATGAAAGCCGTTGAATTCACCAATGAAGTGATGGTAGTATACATAACAGGAGACGAAGTCGTCGGGGAAAGCACCGAACCGCTGAAGAAAGAATTGGAGCAGCAAATTCGAAATAAAGAGATGCGCCGAGGTCATTGTCTGACGACGGTGTTCAGTAAAAGAAAATTTGACGACGATTATATGTCAGCTTGGCTGAAAAAGTAGCTCCCCTCTCCCTCCACCCCCGCTTGTGTTGTGTATGTGTGGTAAATTAGTAGGATGTTGGATGTATATATTTTTAGTTCTTCTTTTTTGTAGTTATGGATCTGTCACAATAGTTTACAATAAATTATTTTTTTAAACATAGACACGTATTTATTCTACGGAATATTTTTTACTTCGATGTAGTAGAACGTTTTTTCTTCTCTTTATGCCATTATTCCTTCGATATAATTTTCCACATCACCAACTCTTTGACCCTCTCATATAGAAAATATTGTGGAAAATCGATTACAACTTGTTCGGCTGTGATGTTAGGGCATTCTTCAACACATTCCAAGAAGTATTCGTAACATGGCGCGCATGTATCACATTCCGATAATGCAAATACGTATCTCTTCTCTAATGCGACATAAATTCTGCTATCGGGGTTATGGGATAATAGTCGTCGCATAGTATTTACGAAAGCGAGAGTTATATCGTTATCGTATATCACTAAAATGAAAAATTATAATTATTTATACTGTGTCCATCCAACAGAAATAGTTAAGCCACTCCCCATGAATTTATACCAATGAGCGCAACAGACAATAAGCAAAAGCGCGGCAAATTTGAAATAAAGATATGAAATTTGAAATTCTTTGTTTACCAGCTAGTCACCGCAGAAGTGTACGCGTTGATCTGATACGGGTTTTCAAACATACGAACAATAGAAATATTTTATTCAAATATTGCGAGCTTTTGTAGGGAGTGGCTTCACTATTTCTGTTGAACAAACACACAATAAGTGAATATAACTCTGGCGGCCGACAAGGCAACTAGGAGTGAGAACTAGTGAGAAGAAGTGAATTAGATATAAAAATCTCGGAACTGGTAAAAAGCTTCTTTTGTTTTTTCAGTGAAGTCGAAATTCACGTATGACGCAGCATGCATTTCGTATTTTTCCACTCCGGATGACGACTTCGTTGCCAAAATACGAATTTGAAAGTACCTAAATCGATGCGATAAAGGAAAGCACTAATCAAATAAGTACAGGATGCGACACTTCTCTTTTTTGAATGAGGCATTGTCAAGAGAACGAAGGTAGTGAAAGAATAGGAATAGTGTCACAGAAAAACGATGGTAAGGGGGTTTGTCTCAGCTATCATTTATATATCGTTTACGAGGGCTATCTAGAATCTAAGTTACGTTTTGGGCTGGCGTGGCAAGAGGCGCGGCTTTCAGCGCCATATTAGTATCTGGGGGTTTCCTCACTTAAAGTGCATCCAGCTGCGGTAGCGTGAGGTTCGTGTTGCTTGTGGTTAGTGAACTGTGCATTTTTAAAATTTCATTCATTGGAAACTTGTGTACGGAAACAACGTAACGAACGAAGGTAGAGTGAAACAGTATTGCATTATGTTTAAGAATACGCGCTCTAATGTTCACGATGAAGAGCAAAGCGGCCGATCAAACATTGTGACTGATGAACTTGTATTGTGAAACATTAAAAAAATACAGAAGAGCAATCCAAAATAAGCGTCGAGGAATGCTGAGTTCAAAGGTTTTGCTTTTTCACGACAATCCACGCTCGCACCCGGCCAATCAAACTCGGGAGCTCTTGGATGCTTTTGGTTGGGAAATTCTTTTCCCAAGTACAAAATAAGAAGCAAACTGCGGGTTTGCGCGAGAATTGTCAGTGGAAAAACAGAGATGAAAGATAAATTGGAAGATGGCAGGGCGTTGAAAACACCAAGCACAAATGAAAGAACATTGGAGAGCGCTAGGATCTGTAAGCAGATCAACTTGGAAATTCAGCACCTTTGATAAACAAATGTTTTGATGCAGCACCCTGTATAAAGTCATATGTTTCAAAATCGTTCCGAGATCTTTTATTATTACCGTGTAATTTAAAATAAATTTTCTTCACTCACCATCTGCAGCTAAAATAATTTTCGCCTCGGATAAGCACTTCAGTATTTCCGCACTTAAGTTTTCTGAAAAGAAATTTAGTTCTAATACTGAAACCGGACATTTTACTAAAGACTTGTTCCTATTGATGTTATTCTGTAGCAAACTCAATATGCCACCCTGATTGATATCTGAAAGTAGAATAAAGGAATAAATAATAAAATGCATGTCTAATTATATTTAGTTTGGATTAATTGCGGAGGCAGAATGTGAGAATGAAAAGGAATGAACTAAAAGGAGCATAGAAATGTAAAACATGCGGCAGGATGATAGATAAGAAGATAGAAACTAGAATTAAAGTTAGAAACAAGTAAGAAGTTGGAACAACAAATAAACGAGATTAAAACTGGATCAATCACTGTTAATTAGCACGAAGACATGCAAGGCAAAAAGCTATGTTCAATTATTCGACTACTGGCACGCAAATCTACTGTATTCCCTAGTTAAGTTGATACAGAGTGAATTCAATATTGTCGGCAAGCCACGTAACTTTTGTAAAATTGGTTGCGGAATCCATCGGTTGGTAGCTTTTTAAAACTTACTAGAAAATGTCATATTTATAGGTTACCAACGAAATTGAAAAAAAAAATAATTACATTTTTATTATAAAATCCCATATATGATGATATAAGTAGATATGTAACTTGTCATTGATAAGTTATCACTGAATAATAAAATTCGGTGGAGGTACAGGGTCAGTCCGATTTACACTACTTAATTTTTAACAAACTCTATTTATCATTAAGTAATGCAAACCGGGCGGATGCTGTCTCTCCAACGCTTGTCCCCACTTACAAAGCGCGACATTAAAATTCGGGGAGGAACAGCGTCAGTCCGGTTTACACAACTTATGATGCATTTGTTTGTTGATCCTTAGTAATTACTTACCAATGAACAGATATGTCAAACAACATTCATTATACATGGTTTCATTTTTGTTCGTAATATTGAGTATAAACTTAAAGTAGATATAATTCCTAAAATATTTGAATCATCATCAATCATTTCGTTTACATTGTGCAAGTAACAGTGGAATACTGTTCGTACATATTACTTGGTCACATGGCTTGCAAACATATCTGAGGACCCGGAATTAACTTACCTGTGCAAAAACAGGCTTGAACCTAGACGCCACGATACTCGTCAGTCCCACTCCAGAACCTAACTCTAATATTTTGGTGCCTTTATCAAATTTATTGCTATTATAAATAATCCAATCGGCTAATAGTAGAGCCCCTCGCCATATCTGAAGACCAACTAAGTTCAAAGATGTGCTCACACTATGTTCTGAAAATAAGTTCTTACTGAGTTTTACAAACACCAATCAGCTCTTTTTATAAAATGAAATTTCAGAGAAATTTATTCACAAAAAAGGAATTTTCTGGGCGCTTTTATCAGTTATTAGCTGAACAAGGAAAAGTCAAGGACGTGATGAGAAAACCACTATTACCATTAATCTAGAATAGATCATCGTGTTTTCTCAAAAAAAAAATTAAGAATTTGGACTTATGCTCAAAATTCAAAATGGCGGTTCGAAACTTGCAAAGGTTTAATAAATTACATGAAAATCAGTATTCGGGGGTCTTTTGGGTCGAATTGTATAGACGCCATTTGAAAAAGACGCTCAATAATCGACCAAAAATTCGACTTTCCCCTCGTTAACTATCGTGCAGTGAATGTAAATTTGAGAAAGTAATGTTATGGGGCGGATTTGAGGTAATAGTCCCGTAACTATCGGAAGGTGGTACTCCAGTTAGATTTTCCAATATGACGATGCGAAACTCGGGAAAATTTGGCCAATTACACAAAAATCCGTATTCGGTTTTTGGTCGTTCTTCCGAATTTTATTATTCAATGATAATTTGTTATTGATAAGTTATCACTGAATAATAAAATTCGGAGAAGTGATAGCGTCGGTCCGATTTACAATACTTAATGATAACGAGGTATCCACCTTTTCAACAAACTCAACTAATAAGCTAATAAGTTAGTAATAACTAAAGTTTTGAAAAAGGTGAATGACGTGTTATCATTAAGTAGTGTAAATCGGACTGACGCTGTCACTACTTTGAATTTTATTATTCAATGATAAGTTATCATTGAATAATAAAATTCGGAGAAATGACAACATCAGGCCGATTTACAGTACTTAATGATAACACGTTATCCACCTTTTTAATAAACTGTACTAACAATAACTAATAACAGATCTGACGTTAGTTTCATACTTTACAAAACGATCGACTGAAGGTGGCGCTCAAAAATCGAACAAAATTCGACTTTCTCTTGGCTAATTGTTGTGCAGTGAATGTAAATGTCGATTTCAAGTACAGGGAGATCCAAAATGATTATCTGGAAAATACCAGTTTCCGCAGAGGATGAAATCACCAAATTTTCTGACATTTTTCATTATTATTTGACATGGGCGTACGCTTGATTATATGATATATGCATTTAACTATTTTATTTTTATTACAAATTCTATAGTATCTAGTTGTATTACAACAATAGAAGTATTTAATGTGCTTGAGAGAAAGTAAATTTATTGTTTCAGTGATCAAATCACGTGTTACAACATTCTAATGTCGTATCTTGTTATTGAACGTTCACGCTACTGAAATAATGCTACCCACAAGAGAAGTATGGCGGTATTTTGAGAAAATTATATTTTTTAACGGAAGCGACGCAGACAGTCATTTTGGATCTTACTCCATTAATCTTAACGGTAAAATCAATTTAATTTGACTTCATTCTCATATTAGCCAAACTGCAGTTTAGGTAGCCAGTACACATTTTTTAAATTTCGCGAACAGTTTAAGTTGGTAGTTCCACAGAATGGACAGAGCTACAAAGTTAGAAAATCTTGTAGTAAATTCTGTATGCGCATGGCCGGGAACCATGTTCTAAATACGACGACACTGTTATATTTGGCTAACTTTATTAATGTTATTATTCTGGGATGGTGTATGCATATTAAAATTAAAATATAGGATTATTGTTGTGTATCACTGATTTAACTTTTTAGCAAATACTATTCTTTCAACATATCCAAAACTCTAATATTTTTCAATTAATACGAACAAATGTGCACCTTTCGTATTGTCAAAATGACGTTAGCTAACTTCTGAGCTATTTCGAGGACATTCAACTCGACCACATGAACATCAAAGCTGCCGACACGCCTTGTCGCTTCTGATTATTCTGTGGTAGTTTCGGCAATAGACGACATACTCGCCAATTTCTAAGTACAATACATGCGATTATGTTCACTATTGCCGGAAATACTAACTTAAACTATTCGCGAAATTTAAAAAATGTTTACTGGTAGCTATAGGTGCGCATGCGCAATAATCGGTCGGTAATGTAGATTATATGATTTTTAATATAATCTTAGTTTCCACTTGCATTTTCATAAATACTTTAAACAATATATGGCGATGCAAATATAAACACTTTATATTAAAAAATTAACAATAAAAAAAAATAAAATAATAGACGCAGCCTTCTCTTCATTTCTTATACGATATATAACGATAACACATATACAAATAATAACACAAACTATATTGCCACATGATTGTCACCATTGTCACGCAACATTCGACAAGCGCATGCGCATCTTCTGGTTATACAAATACAGTTTTATGGGTAAAACTTCATCTTTAAATCTACTTAAATCTTTATGGAATTATTTTTTCTATTTTATAGTTTGTTACTTACTTTTTCTTTTATTGGTAATTTTTCAATATCATAAACTGTTTACATTTTAAAATTCATTTTAGTTTGCACCAGCATATATTTACAGTATTTATGAAAATCCAAGTAAAAGCTAAGGTTATATCAAAAATCATATAATCTGCATTACCGACTGATTAATGCGCATGCGCACCTTTTTGACTACCTAAACCTAAAGTGATCTAAGCTGTAGTCACAGAACACCATCAGTTTTACTCACATACTTCTTTACTTTCCGTAGCTTCTGTATTACCTACCAATTTCAACTTGTTGATAACCGATTTCCTTATTTTTTGATCTTCTCTGTATGTCAAAATCACCGTCGGCATCTATTTTTGGAGGCACGGGTATGACGAATTTAAAAATGGAAATGACATCTGCAAATGACATGTTCCAAGGTAAAATATAAAAATTCAAATCTAAGACTCACTGCCGGGTGTTTCTGGTTTTATATTCGAAATAAAATCCCCCTCGGAATAGATTTCCGAAGATACTTCTTGTGCCATTTACTTACAGGTGTTTTTACGGAGTTCAGAAAGTGGCGAATCGATTTTGATGATTTTAGACATTAACTACGTAGCACAAATATGTATAGGCATTCCTAATTTTATAAAATTGGAAGCATTCCATAAATAGATTGTATTACTAAATAGTTATTCCATAATTAAAATCGTTAGAGTTGGGGTTTTGTAGGTTAGCTTCGTAGGTGCCCCAAGGTCTGAAGTCGGATTTTCAACGCATCGACTATCATTTTTCCTTAGTTTCTGCAATTATAACACTTTAAATCGATAAAATTGAAATAAATTTTCTTTGCCACAAATTTCCTTTTACTACACGAGATTATACCTCATTATATATAAGTACTTTCTCCCAACAGTTTTCAATCGTTTAGAAACGAGATTAGATATGAGTCATATGTGAAAAACGTGGATAGGGATAAATTAAACAATTTCATTCTCTAAATCCATTCGAAATTACACAATCAATCACCCGCACATGGTGTATATTCGCCCGGCGTGCACTTCAACGTGGCGTTTGAAAGTGTGATAGTGATTAGTAAATCCCCAACATTAAACTTTGAAAATATGGCACAAGAACCGGAAATTATCAAATCCTTCGTGGAACTCGGTTTGAGCGAAGAAAAGGCGAAAGAAACGCTTAAAAATGCGAACGTTACGAAAATACTGTATTTCCTCATAAATCAGGTGAGGCAAGATCCCATCTAAGTTGTGTAACAACACCATCATTAAATATATTTACAGGCCCAAAACATTATACTACCCGAAGGTGGTGGCATCCTATTATATCACCTAGCGACGAAAACGAAGCCCCAAATCAGTGAACATCTACCGTTTTTAGTAAAATACATCGCGACCGGTAAACTTAACACCACTTTACGTGTTGAGAAAGCCATCGAGTTCTTGCTTGCTCACATAAAAGATGTCAACGTGGATGAATTCGAAAAGTTTTGCGGAGTTGGCGTTAACGTTTCACCGGAGGAAATCGAGAAAGCTGTTGAGAAACAGATATCATCGAATAAGAACGAATTATTGGAGAAAAGATATAAGTTTAACGTGGGATTGTTGATGCAGAAGGTGCGAAACCAGTTACCGTGGGCTGACGGGAAGGCGGTTAAAAACGAAATCGATGTGCAGGTATTCAACATCATCGTTAAATTCATACGTTATAAAATCAAAGTTATTTTAGATATTTGATTTGCTAGGACCGAAAACCGATGCCGATTTAGCACCAGCACCGAAAATTGATAAGAAAGCTGCAAAGCCAAAGATAGAGAAGAAGAAGGTGGAAGTGAAACGGGAAAATAACGATAAATCCGGTATTCTATAATGTTAAAAGTAAGTGAATTAGAAAAGTAACTTATTGCATTTCAGCTGAGAAAAATGCTTTAACAATATTGGACGTGATGAAGAAAGTCAGTTTCCATGCTCCCGGTGATAATTACAAAACAGACGGATATGTAGTAACTGAAAATACACATCAATTGATCGAAGAACATTTAAAGATCACTGGAAAGCAAGTAAGAACTAGATTCCCACCGGAACCAAACGGAATCTTACATATTGGACATGCAAAAGCAATTAATATTAATTTTGGATATGCTGCCGCCAATAATGGGATATGCTTTTTGAGATTCGATGATACCAATCCAGAAAAGGAAGAAGAGAAGTTTTTTACAGGCATTCAAGATATGGTATCGTGGTTAGGTCAGTTAAATATATTAATTTTGTATAGTACTGTCTTGCTTAAAATACATAAATGCCACAAATATTTAATTTACCTGTTTCTACCAAAACACAACTAGTAACACTGGTGCGTATTTGAACCCGAGTCGTCAATGCGATAGTTAACATCAATGCACATAAAATATTCCTTGCTGTTCACTAGTGATAATTCTCAGTAACAAATATTTCTCTCCAGGTACTCTAAATTACTTTGATGTTCTTTATTATTTCACATTCTTTCGCCATACATCTTAAAACTTACTTTTTAAGTAATCCTATTTGATTTAAGGGGGTTGACAAACTATTTGGACATCATTACGCGTTTTATAGAGAATAAAGGTACATGCTTTCATCTTATTGAAAACAAATTTCGTGTTTTAGGATATGACCCTGCAAAAATAACACATTCTTCGGATTACTTCGATCAACTTTATGAGTGGGCTGTGCAGTTGATTAAAGCTGGTTTAGCTTATGTTTGCCATCAAACCGCCGATGAGATGAAAGGCTTCAATCCACCACCATCACCATGGAGAGATCGTCCTGTTTATGAAAATTTGCAATTATTTCAGGTAATAAATGTCTTACGGAACATATTTGAGTGCGAATCTCGCCACTTTATCGACAAATCAAATCTACACTTACAATAAGTAACACAATAGCGTATTGGGTATAAGGAACAAAACTTGCAAAGGCAATATTTTTTATAAACAAAATAGACAAATATGGGGAATCAGGTCGTAGTTTCCGGTAAAATTCTATAGGTAAAATTGATGTCAGGTACTTTGATTTTCCAAAGAAAAGTGGATGGACTTTGATTTCCGGAAAATATTGAGAGGTTTGATCTGATTTCGGATAGAGTCCGGTAAAATCGTAAAAATTATGATTTTATATCCGACAAAACTTATCGGTATCATGTTTTCCAGTTGATCATAGAATAGGTTAAATAAAATTCATGTATTTTGAGAATATGGCATCCGGTAAAAATTGTTAAGATGTGGCGTGATTTCTAGTATGTTTTGAAGGTGTTTCTGGATTTCCGTTAAAATCTGGGTGCTATGGCTTGGTTTCGGGTAAAATTGGAGAGGTGGAGTTTGATTTTCGCAAAAAATGTCTAGCAGGGCAGAGCAGAGTTTAACCAAACATTTGCATTTTGAAAATATAACGTAATTACTGGCAAAATTAGGGAATCATGCCGTAGTTTCCGGTAAAATTCTATAGGGGTTGCTTGATTTCCGGTATCATTGATGTGATGTCTCTTGATTTTCCTAAGAAAACTGGACGGGCTTTGATTCCCGAGAAATATTGAGAGATGTAATCTGATTTCCGGTAAAATTCGGTAAAATCGGAAGATATTATTATTTTTTATCCGGTAGAACGGTGTCATGTTTTTCGGTTGGGCATAGTGTAGGTTAAATAAAATTCTTCTATTTAGGGAGTATGGTAAAAATTGTTAAGATGTAGCGTGATTTCTAATATGTTTTGAAGGTGTTTCTAGATTTCCGTTGAAATCTGGCTGCTATGTCTTAGTGTCCGGTAAAATTGGAGAGGTAGAGTCAGATTTCCGCAAAAACGTCTTGCAGGGCGCAGCAGAGGTTAAGTAAACATTTGTTTTGAGGATGTAACGTAATTTTTGGCAAAATTGGAGAATCATGTCGTAGTTTCCCGTAAAATTCTACAGGCGTGGCCTGATTTCCGGTAAAATTGATGTCACGTGGTGTGATTTCTGGAAGAAAAAAGGCACGCTTTGATTTTTGGGAAATTCTGGACATGCTGTTTGGTTTTTCGTATAAATTTGGAAGGTGCCACAGTTTTTGGCAGGATGAAGCAGAGATTAACTAAGGATGTTCCATCTTGAGGCTGTGACAGGAAACTATACTTTCATTTCTGGTTCTTTGTGCCATTGGTCTACCGCGAACTGTCCGTGCATTCTTTTGCAGAACTAATCCCCAGAACGTCGATTCATCTGTAAAAATAATAGTTTTGCATTTTCAGTCTTATTATTATTGATACGATAGTCTGATAGGAGAGGTTTGCACATTACACTTTACCACTGAATATTATTTTCGGGCAATTCATATAGTCATTATACTAATGTTGATGTTGCGATTAGCTAGTCGTTGTTGAGTCTTCTTGAGCATTAAGTCGAGATTTCGTTTAAACAAGTTACACACTATTTTGTGTTTGATATCTTCCGACCTACATATTTCTTAACAAATAGCTCTGACTCACGGATATACATTTCCGCTGCTTTGAAAGACATACGCTAGTCGTTCGGGTGTGTGCATAATTCACAAACGGTCTGCTTACTCAGAATTTATAATAGAAATCAATTTCCAAATTACAACGGGTAGTACAGCAAGGTTTGGGAATTGCGAAATATAGGTGCTTTTCCTGGAAGAAGTGGGTATAGAGATTTTATGAGCGTTGCGCCGTTGTGTTACTTAATGTATTATTGAGTTTTAAGTAAAAAGTTAGTTAAAGGAAGTTAAAATCAACCCTAAAAATGCTAGCTTGACTTATGATCTTGTAATATGTTAGGATATGAAAAATGGTAAAGTCGATGAAGGTGCCGCCACTTTACGGATGAAAATCACGTTAGAGGAAGGCAAAATGGATCCCGTGGCTTATCGCATTCGATTTCTACCACACCATCGCACCAATAAATGGTGTATATATCCAACTTACGACTACACTCATTGTCTTTGCGATAGTATCGAGCATATAACGCATTCCTTGTGTACCAAAGAATTTCAATCGAGGTAACCGTAACTTTATGTTAGTTCTTACAAAAATGCCCAATATTTTTTACTTTAGGAGATCCAGTTATTATTGGCTCTGTAACGCTTTAAATATCTATTGCCCGGTACAGTGGGAATATGGTAGGTTAGGAGTCAACTATACAGTGGTTTCAAAACGCAAGATCAATAAATTAATAAGGGAAAATATAGTTAATGGTTAGTTATCAATATAATTCACTCCATTAGTTATGTGTGTTATGCTTAGACCATATAGTACATGGACTGCCCATAAGCATAGGGAACCATCGCAACGAAGGCGGCCACAGATGGTGACGTTATATGGTATCATCGGGAAACATTGGCTTTTTCCGATGTTCACCGATGTTTCCCGATCGCATGTTAACGTGCGTTGACAGCAGCATATCATATAAGTATGTACCAATGAAGTATAAGGTTACTATATCTATTTCAATGGTATGTACATAGTTTCTAACCTCATTATTCAGTCAGACAGTTTTTTGTGACAGTTCCACCCCCGTTGCGTGCGATCGGAAAACATCGGGTTTCGTCGTCACCATATTACGTCACGATCACTGTTCCTGTGTGACCGGCAAATGGTGGCTTATGAGCAGTCCATGTACTATATGGTCTAAGGTGTTATAATATCAAATGTTAAATGGGTTGCGGTTTTGTATCCAAATTAACACCATATTAACTTAAAAGATGGGTCAATTTTGACTTTGTTAACAAATGAACAATTGGCTTTTCCATACGAATATGTGAGTGTCGAAAATTAAAGACAAACAAAGACGGAGAAAGTATTGACTGAAGATGGTATTGTGCCAAGAAAAGCTGCGCGTAAACAGGGATTTTAACAAGTTTTGATTTTAGTACGGCTAATGTTGCACTTACACATGGATATTGTCGTTTACTTTTTACAAACGACACAATAGTACCGCCGTACCTGTTTTCTACAGGCATTAAGAGTCACTCCAGATGTTCACGGTAAACAATTCGTTATTTAATTTTTGTACGATAAATTATCAAATTGGATCTTAACCACACTTTTTCGAGTCTTACGGACTTCGTACAGAGTGGGCAATCGTAAGTGTCCACCACGTGACTTGACAATTTTCGTTGGCAACGCTGATACGTTGGTAGTGGTAAGATTTGACAATTTAAAAGAATACATAACCTATACGAGACCAAGCTCAGTATGTCTACGTAATGTCTTTAGTTTATGTGTTACTTCGAAAATGCGCCTTAACAATAAAAGCGCGTGGTTCAGCAGTAACAGCATCTATTCAAATATGGGCAAGAGATAAACGATGCATGACACAACTAACGAAACGAAGACATGACAGGATCGAAAATCTTTGAAAACAAATGTTCATATTTAGGGTCTTCCCTATTGCCAACGTAAGACACTTTCAGTTGCGCATTTGAACGAACTGCAGAAAGTCACTTTGACATGCACGCTGTATATATACATATACTGGGTGTGTATAAATTGACGAAAAAGCTATACGCTGCGACATCCTTCCTTCGGTTCTGAATCGAAAATCTTAATCGTAAAGTGTTGTATCATGCTTCGTATGTTTTTAGGAAGCACTTGAAAGAAACACAAATTTGACAACATTGCATTCGCATACTACTGTAATAATAGGTATTGCAATATTTTCTGAAATTCCATTTTTTAGAATATTTTACTTGTCATTACTAGTATATCAGATAGGTGAATTTTACTTTTTAAAATCGGTAATTACGCGAGATATGATTTGATCTTGAAATTATTTATTGTCAAAATAATACATACGTACTAAAAACTGTAAAAGTGCATTTTATAATAGGATTAATTCATTTTTGAATATTTATTTGATATTTAACGAACCAGCTTCACCAAGACGTTGATCCAGCCTTCGAAATACATTTCCTTTAGGATTCCTCCGATTAGGGAAATGGATATGATATTCTTGTTCTATCATATTAGAATTTCCATTATAGAAATCGTACATCATGTACATATCGGCATATTCATTCGATGTAGAATAATAATAATAGTAATAATAATAATAACAAAACGAACTAAAAATACAGAAACATAAGAACTAATCAAGACTATACAAATAATCACGAAGAAGCGGAAGTTATACAAAATTATAACACGAAAGCCAAATTAAGTACATAAATGTAAAAATTTGATAAATCTCCTGCTTTTTTCGTGAAGGTATGTTAATGAAGAAATGTTAAAAACATAATTGGTCAAGTCAAAAAGAAAACGTTTACCAACAAATAGTATTAAAATTCTTCTTTACTCTAAATTGCAGCTATCTCTATCCACAGATATAGAACAATAAGGCTTAGTTGTGGAATAAAACTTCTAGAACCTCGTGAAGACGTATGAAGCGTGGTAGAATATTTTGATATTGAGATTTGCGATTCAGAATTTTATGAGGTTTGCGTCACGTGCCAATTTATACACACCCGATATGTGGGAAATAAATTCAATACGGCGGTTTTCTTAAATCCAAAAAAACGTATCTAACCCATTTAACATTCGACGCCACATTAACAGAGCGAATTGATGTCAATGATCCATTTTTTATGATAATTTTTACAGATTGGGACGATCCGAGATTATTTACGTTAACAGCGCTTAGAAGAAGGGGTTTCCCACCGGAAGCCATTAACAATTTCTGCGCCCAATTAGGAGTGACGGGCGCACAAAGCACCGTTGATCCTGCAATGTTGGATGCCTACGCGAGGGATTACTTAAATAACACCGCTCCAAGGTATAATTGGTATGATATTTGTTGAGCCAGAATTCCTAGATAATTTAAGGCACGGCCTTGCGTGCAAATATCTAATCGCGGTAGACCCTTCCCAGTAAACATTTTTAAAATTTTTGTGGAAAGTTTAAGTCGGTAGTTCCGGCAATAGTGGACATACAGCCTTGGCCATATGTCTGAAGCACCCTCGATTTTTGTAGGTAAACTAAAATTAGGAAACATAAAAATCAAACTACAGGTATTTATACATTTCAAATACAAATTTAATAATCAGTATCCCCGAGATTTGATAACTAACTGCACCCGTTTTGGCATCGTAGCAATTAATTTCTGCATATCGCGGGTGAAATCTTTCCCCCTTCTTCAGCGATCCTACTTTTAAGTATAGTTTTATTTTTGTTGTCATGTTTAGCGACATTTTTCTTCAAAATGCGCCACAAGTTTTCGATAGGAGACAAATCCGGCGACTGCGGAGGCCATCCGAACACGGGTATTTTATTTTCGCAAAACCAGGTAGTTGTCCGCTTTGATTTGTGATAGGGTGCGTTGTCTTGTTGGAAAATGTATTCTTCGTCATCGGAATCGAAGAGTTTTACGATGGACGGTTTTAGTACCTCTTTCAGCATAGAGGTATACCGGTCACTATTCATTCTACCATCGCATACCTCTCCGACAACGTTAGCGGCGATGCACCCCCAAATCATGACGCTACCCCCGCCGTATTTTACTGTAGACACAAGACACTCTGGCCGAAATGCTTCCCCCTTTCTTCGCCGGACAAATTGTGCCCCAGGCGTTGGCAAAATCTGAATACGATATACAAAATTGTTAGCTTTTTAAAAAATTGCAAAGCAACATTTACATTTACATTTAAATTGTATTTCCGTAATAACGAAGTCAAAAACGGATTAATTAATCATACCTCTATATTGGATTCGTCGGACCATATGATTTTGGACCAATCCACCACTATCCAATTTTTATGTTCTTTTCGCCCACAAAAGTCGTTGTCTTTTCTGTTGCTCCGTCAATAAAGGCTTGCGGCTAGCTTTACGACCATGTAAATTTGCCTCTACTAGTCGTCTTCTTACAGTTCTGGCAGATACAGAAGTTCCTTGTGGCTCGTTTAATTCTCCACATAAATCTTTTGATGATTTCATACGATTTTTGAGAGACAATCGCGTTAAAAATCGATCCTCTCTATACGTTGTTATTCATTTTCGTCCTCTTTTCGGGCGATTTTCATATGACCCTGTCTCCTTAAAACGTTTTATTGCCATTTGTATTGCATAGCGCGATCGCTTCATTGTTTTCGCGATTTGTGTCTGCGATTGTCCTTGGGAATGCAATAAAACAGCTTTACTTCGCTCTACTACATCTAACTCTCGTTTTCTAGGCAATTTATCATAATACACGACACAATTAACAACACAATATTCGATGAAACTTGTTTAATAAAGTTTACTGCACGAGACCGCTTTGGATATTGTTCACTCAATAAGGATTAAAGAGAAACTAACACGAATATACCTTAAAACTACCGAATAATTGCTTACATTTCAAGAATTTCGTAGTAAACGTCATTATATACACATAAGTAATGGCCAAATATAATTGCATTATCGAGATTCAGATGTATTTATGTGGATGCTTCAGATATATGGCCAAGGTTGTATTCCCCAATCACTAAGCATATTGCAAGCGAATATGTTCACTATTGCCGGAACTACCAACTTAAACTATCGGCGAAATTTAAAAATGTTTACTAGGTTACGTCGAGAACAGTTTATTCCAAGAAATGGCGTAGCACCCTTCTAGGAATTCTGGCTCAACATACATTGTACCGGCCCTAATAGAAATAAAAAAGAAACCGCAGCTTTGTCAATGAAGATTACTAGAATCACATCCAAGATAATAAAGATTCCAATCATATTTCAGAGCGATGGTTGTGTTGGAACCGTTAAAGGTAGTAATAGAAAATTACCCGCATAAAAAAGCGATTAAAGTGCCGGTACCGAACTTTCCATCCCAGCCGGAATTAGGGTTCGCATGATGTCGTACTGGATCGAGTTGTTTATACATTGAAAAAACTGATTTTATGGAGGTTGGATGGTATATTATTTATTAATTCCATTCCTCAAAATTATCTCTTATATTTAGGTTGGTAATAAAGGGTATCGTCGACTTACAACCACACAAAATGTCGGTTTGAGACACGCGGGACTAGTTCTAAACGTAACTAAAGTGATTAAAGATACAACCGGCAATGTAACTGAACTCACATGTAATTGTAACAGCGCGGAAGAAGTTAGTGAGAAACCGAAAGCATTCATACATTGGGTTAGCAATCCTATCCGGATAGAAGTGCGAATTTATCAACGATTGTAAGTAAATCTCGACTTCCTAACGAGAATATCAATTTTCTAAACATGTAACATCTTACGTATAGATTTAAACATAAAAATCCTGAAGATCCCAACGAAGTCCCGGATGGATTTTTATCAGATTGTAATACGGATACCTTGAAAATGTTGGCCAGTTTCGCCGATGAATCTCTTCTTACCGCGAAGGTCTATGATAAATTCCAATTCGAACGATTGGGGTACTTTTCTGTCGATCCGGATAGTACAGGGAAGCATCTTGTTTTCAACGAAACGGTGACATTAAAGGAAGATGCGGGAAAATAGTGAAATAATGAATAGTTTTCGTCGGTCATCCTATTTATTTTGTATATGAAATATGTTATTCATGCCCAGTAAAAATAAGATACAAATATCTTGATAATGTGTTTGGAATTTCTAGTGCTTTGTATCCTAAAGGAGACTTTTTAACACGTTCAGTGCGTACGACGCTCTAGTACGTCATACGAAATGTTACAGCTGCGTGCATGACGCATCGGTGCATCATCTGTATATTCGTTTGTATTAGGCCAGTAGTGCTTCAGCAGTTGTACGTGCACGTTGCGGACAAGAGCACATCGAGAAAGGTTAGATAGTTCCATACTCGGCGTCGTCCCGAAATTTGGTTCTTTTGATCCGAGATATTTGGCCAGATTGAAGCATAATGTCTCAAGCAGGCCCTTCAGGTGTAAAAGGACGGAAAGTAGCAGTAAAAAATACAAAATACGGAAAGATTCTTCATATCATTGCACAAAATGCCCTGATGCACCAGGTTTGTGCATTGGACAATGCTTTGAGCAATATCACAAAGGCTAATTTTACATTTAGCTATTTTGGAATTATCTTTGTTTTATCCCATTCTTGTTTTGCATAATATATTTCTTTGCGAATGTATTTCGTTTGTCAGTTTCAATATAAAAACGTGTTTGCAATAATAAACATTTGATTCACCATGACGCACTAGTGCGTCGATGTGCATATGAGACCGAAATTATGTCAGCGGCGCGCATGACGCGCTAGTGCGTCAGGCAAAAACCGCCAAATTAGTCACTTCTAAGCATTTTAGCAATAGAAACGACATATGAACAGCAAATTAAGCTGTTTACTAACAAAAACGTAACCGTCCACAAGCGACCACTCCCATTTGCTATTGTGCACTCAACGTGTTAAGATAACTGACAACGAAAGGTTCGCAACCCACGCACGCCGAATTCGATGAAACTTGATAATTATGTAGAGCTGATAGTACTATGTAAGAGGCCGGTTTCTGTTTCTGCGATTAAAGCCTTTGAAGGGGTGAAAAGCGCCCCTGTAAATTGGCCCGCTTTTCGTTTTTTCCAATTACGCTGGAGTTGTTTAATGACAAAAATATTCAAACATATCGTCATATAGTGCTGCAAGAGGGCTATTGAAATATATCTGAATCGATTACATTTATTCTTAGAAATATTACTTCCACCCAATTCCTACCGATTTCGAAGAAACTTGGCAATTATATAGAGCTGCTTGAACTATGTAAAAGGCCGGTTTCTGTTTCTGCCAGTAACGCCTTTGAAGGGGTGAAAAGTTCGCTCAAGAATGAGACCGTTTCTTGCCAATTACTCCGCTATTATTGCAAGAAGAAAATATTCAACATATGGGCATGTAGCGCATCAAAAGGGCTAATAAAGCATGACTGAACCGGTAACACTTATGCTTTAAAAAATTGTCCGCCTAACCCCAACCGATTTGCGGAAACATCGATTTCGATGCAATTTGGTAATTCTGTAGAGCTAGTTGTACTATGTAAAGCGTCAATTTGTTTTTGCCACTGACGATTTTGGGAGGGTCGGAAAGGGCTCCTAAGGATGGTACCGTTTTTGGCAATTATTCTGCAATTGTTGCAAGAAGAAAATATTAAAAATATGGGCATACAGCACATCAAGAGAATTATTAAGACATTTTCGAATCAGTAACCTGTCTTCTTAAAAAAGTATCCTCTCACACACTCATTTATTTGCATTAATAATACTTAGGTACTAAACATCTACAGGTGCAGATAGAAATTTTACAAAAAGAAGATTTTGTTTGTTTGAATTGATATGTTCGGACAGTTGTTTTGATATGGAGTTTCAAGGACAAGGTATGTACTTTAATATTCTTTTTTATTTTATTCATGTATTATTTTATTGACTATACGAGCTTGCTACGACAGAGTTTCATTAAATGTGAAGGAAATTCTCATGATTGTATTTCAACTAGACTTTTAATTATGTTAACACGGAGCTCTAAGAACGAAACGAAAATGTATGTTTATAATTATTCGTTTCAAGAATCTGTTATAAATGCTCCTTTAAACAGATGTATTTCTTTAATATTTGGCGGGGGAGGAGGGATGCATTTTTGACTACCCTTATTGATAGCGTGCATTTCAAAGCAGTTCAATTATGGCGTAATTTTCAAGTGTTGCAGTCTATTTTAGAAAGACCGTTTGCTATTGGTTTATATCTAACACAATTTTACCGTAGCAGAATTAATTTTTACTTATTCCACAAGAAGTATTATTCCTATTGTATATCGGGCTTTTCAATGTATTCGGTGGTCACTGAATTGCTTTATGGAATTCAATATAAATCTGAACTCATTGTCAGCTATTCTTTCACCAACTCTTTTCTTTACTTTAGATACATCTAAAACAACTCAGCCGCTATAAAAATTAAGTATCTGCGTTCGTTGTAATCAAGGGGTAATAATGCATGATACCCATATCATCACGTGTCATTCAAGAATGGATTGGTACGCGGCAACGGGGTGTAAAAGCAAAAATACGAAGTCTCTGATGCTCCTCTTTGCAAGCCACGATTCCTCACAGCAGAGATAGTTATTCTTACAAATTTCATTCAGTTTTATTAAGAAAAAACAAGTACAATAAAAATTTATTGGATATAAAATTGCAAATACAAATATTATAGGTACAAAAATTAGATATACATGGAGCTTTATCTTTATAGGTACACAAAATTAGAGATGCGTGGAACTTTATGATTAATCACTACAGTTTGTTAAAACGGTAACTGAACACTGAATAATAAAATTCGGAGGAGTGACAGCGTCAGTCCCATTTACACTACTTAATGATAACACGTCATCCACCTTTTTAACAAACTCTATTAATCATTTTAAAATTGACGACGTATGTGTATGTTATACAGGGCAAGTCTTCTCTGTACAAGGACTTGTATACAAGAAACTTTTTAGAATTGATCTATTAGGTTAGTCCAACCTTTGTGAAGAATATTTTGAGACGTTTATGAACATCAAACGAATTTGATTTTATTTCGCAAGGTTTAATACTAATTACTAAAGTTTGATAAAAGAGTGGATGACATGTTATCATTAAGTAGTGTGAACCGGACCCACGCTGTCACTTCTATGAATTGTATTATTCTTTTTATTATATCGTATATATTATTATTATTATATTTTATTTGATAATTTGACGTGACAGCATGAGTCCGGTTTACACTACTTAATGATAAGACGTCATCGTCTCTTTTATTACACCTTACTAATTACAAAGGGACTGTATCATACCGCAAAACTTATATGTATCGTGATCTGTGTATATTCGCAAAGCATTTGTTTTCCAAAATTAGAGGTTCTACAAAATACATACTTATTAGAATATTTGCATGTGTGCATATACAAATAAATAAACAAACTAATATATTAATAAAAATTAAGTATATAAATAAAAACAAAAAGGATTTTCATGTAAACCAGTTTTTAATTTTTACCTTTTCTACCAAGGAAAAGGTTTTATAATTAATTTCGCGAATACAGCTCCAGCTCTTTCTGCGGGTTCACCGCATACTCCTTTTTGCTTTTATAGTTTACATTTTTCACGCTCTTCACTGTTTCCAATATAAATAAAAGTAATTGTAAATTTATAATAAAATCTATATAATCTCTTTTTAGACTTAAATAAAAATGGCACTAATATAAAGCTACTGATTAAAATCAGATTGTACAACTTCTTTGTCTTAAGATTCCTACTTAATCCGTCAATGGTCGCTGGTCTACATGTATTTCACAGTTCAAGTGTGAGTAAATTGGTCATACAGCGACCACTGATGGGTTAAAATCATAGTAATGACACGTAAGTGATCATATAAATAATATTGTTATAAATTTTTCCAAATATATCTAAGTTATATGTTAGATGAATATTTTGTGATACATCACACCTTTTTAGATTAGAAACCTATTACGTTTATGTAACGTAATACTTACCCATATTCTGATTGTATAGACAAACTAAATTCTCCAGGTGAGATGCTCGTACCATGATACCAAACTCTCGTATCTACTAGCACTGAAAAGAATGAGCTCGGTATTGAAATTTGTTACCTTTCTAAACACATTGGTAATACTACTTTTACTCCAAATTAATTACCTGCATCTCCTGGTTCAGCTAAAAACGTAATAGTCCTACAAACACGTTCGCATTCGGGTGATGGTTTGAGAACCCACGTTTTACTTCCTTTTATTTGAGCTTGCCACATCAAGCGGCTAATAAAATCTAACTGCAATAATAATAGGTATAGTAATGATATTTCATTGAAGTAACAATGTCAGTATCTCACGTGCATTGTTGCACCATCATCGTACCCCATAAATATATATTCTTTGGACGGTATTTCACAATCTTCTGGCAAGAAATGAGGCTTTGGGTAATATTGTCTCATTTGATGTAAAATCTCCGAGTGGCAATTACCCCTATAACAAAAATGTTTGTTGAAGAAATATTTATTTTTTTGATCTGTACTTTATCCTTTTACTAGAACTCCATTAATTAATTTTCTTTACAGTTGCAATATATGAATTAACTCGTAGGGCGAAAAGGGTAATCAGTGACAAAGAAATTTTAATGGGCGCCTTTCTAGATGTAGAAGTTAAAGGAAATTGCGGAACAGCGTGTAGTTAGGTGAATAAACTCAACGATAAGAAAGCAAAATTATCTTTATGCTAGCTATAAGGAACAAAATAAATAAACGAATGCAGATTTTAATGACTTGAAAGTAAATTACTGACTTCTCACAAATATATAATAAGAGAATCACTTACCATCCAACATACCACGATTTGGTTCCCGGTTTATTATTTATCCGTGCTACGTCCATGGAAAATACATCCCGCAACGAAATAAAATCCGATTTAAAATGTAAAAATTGGCATTCATCATCGACACTCTTATATGCACCATCAGTTCGATCGTATAGATTTTTAAAATAGGTAAAATTGAAATACTTAAATGCAGACCATTCGAAAAAGGCACTCTTAACTATTATCGGTTTAGAAGAATAGGCATATGATCGGAATTCTTCCCTCGATGCATTGTACAAAATTATTGGTGATTCGACATCCAGGCAATATTTACAATCTGAAATTGGACGTGTGGCTTCCCATATGAAATAATTATTAGGTATTACGCATCGCACTCCGCGTGCATATTTAACGATCTGTTGGAAGACATGTAGTTGATATCCCAGACTTAATAATATGATGACTATCGAAGCTAAGCACCAAGGGATGGTATGGTAGACATTGGAGTATTTTCCCAGGCAAACTTTTCGTAATTTCGAATATGAAACTCCTGATTTGAGTAAGACATTGTTTAAATGGATGAAATCCTCTTTAATTTTCGCTGCTTTTAAGTCTTTTTGAGATATACTCATGATTTATCATTTTTAAATATTTACATGTTACTAGTGAATTTAGTTGTGAAAGGTTTCCCGACCTCAATTGTTAATTGATATGATAAATTAACTATGTATCTATTGTGTTTCTTAGTCAAACAATAATCATTAAATACGTAGTATTTATTTATTTATTTATTTATTACATCTTTTTGAAAGTATTATTGAAAATAATGAAAAAATTACAAAATCGAGAGAAGGGATGCCAATCTTAGAAATGTATTTGGTGCCTTTTTAACCACTTTACAACTTACATCTGTCATCTGTCATATCAGGTAGATAAAGGTTATAAAATGCAATTATCTGTCATTAAGCCAAGTGGTTCATCAAGTTTTTAAATATTTGATAAGTAACAATCAAATAAACCTCAAAGTACAACAACCACGTCTTACCTTTTTCAATTTTTACCGTTTAGACAACGTTACCTTCATAATGGGAGATATTTCTTTCAGCGCGAAAGCGTATTGTAAAATAATATTACACGCTATCAAATACGCACACTGTTCCATAAATGGGGTATTACTCGCAAAACCTGCTTCGAAGTCAAAGGATATTGAATTCGTCGATGCCATACCTCTATTTCACATGGGCCTTAATCTTACACCAATGGCTGAGATAGCTTTAACAGAGGTATCTTCCCAATAGATCTAATACAGTTTGTATATGATTTTTCTTGTAGATCGATCAGTATGCTTCACAAGCAGGATTAATAATTGCTGGATACTATACGGCACATGAGAATTTCAGGGAATGTGCACTTGAAAGGGCACATCACAAGATATCAGATAAAATTGCCGATAATTTTGGATCTGCTTGTTTAGTAGTTGTACGTCATGCTTTCCCTATAAAAGATTTAATGAAATTATGCGTTTATTCAATTTTGTAGGTAGACAATAGGAAATTAAGTTTACAACTTGAAAATACCGCCCTGATAGTAGCACAGTTCTCAGATGGAAAATATAAGACGGTTGACAATTCAAAAATCATCCTGGATCCAACACATACACTTCAAATTTGTTCATCGATGCTTAACAGGCGATCTTATCTGGATCTAGTCGATTTTGATAATCATCTTGATGATATCGCGTTGGATTGGAAGAATGAGCTTATAAATAACGACATAGAAAGACAGTTATAATGTTATTCGATTAAATAATTTATTTGTTTGTTAAGAATAAAGACAATTCTTAAATGGGTTCAAACCGAGCATGTTGCACTTTCTTAAATGATTTCCAATTTTAAACTTAAAAAGTAGTAAAAGTACAAATTCAGGAAGTTAGTGAAATGTTTTATAGATCTATATTTTTGGTGCAAGTTTGTTATGATTATTATAATTTTGTTTGATTCTCAAATATAATTTAAATTATATTGTTATTTGTGTTGCTTGAAAAGACGTTTATGACCATATCCTTAGTCATAAAGTTCTTCTGAATTGTATATTGTATACTGTATATTCTTTCACGTGTTTCTTTCCATTTTGGTTTACTAGAATACAAAGAAAGCTCTTTTTCTGAAATTTCCTAGGACCAGACACAAGTATGCGGGATAACAAAGGATTCTGTCAGGTGGGAGATTTCGCTGTGGGTAGAAAGAGAACATTGAAGGAAATGCTAGATGCAAAATTCTCAGCTAACCAAATTAGAAGAAGCGAAAAAGATATCAGGATCGTTATAGGTGTAGTAATCGACCACTGCCTGGTGAAAACAAATTTATGCAACAAGGGAATGGTCAACGAACCATGGTGTAGGGGATATGAACTACAAAAAAAAACCAGTGAGCCTGTGAGGAAGTTAACCCAGGCAGAAGTAATTCGGCAAGGATTTATTGGACCCTACCAGAATACTGGGGCTTTTCTTAAGCAAGACGGTGGTCTTTGTGGAGGACACGGAGTTGCTTAAAGGGAAGTGGGGATGATATTGGGGAACGATGCAAAAAGAATAATGCTTAATTGTCTGGTGTATTGGTGACCAATCCTAAAAGAATGAATCAGTGAATGAATGAATATCCATCTCATTTATCGCTGTTAGTCGAACAGTCCATCAGTTCAACTTTTAACGTGATTCTAGGCGGACAAAAAGACCTCTAGCAATCTGGTAATATTTAGTAGTAATATATATAGGAGCTTTGATTAAATAACCTCATGTAATAGTAACAATATATCTTTATTATACTACAATAAAATCATTATAACGATAAAAACATAATGTACAGGAATAAAAGAAAATTAAATTAAAAGTAGTACGAATAAAATTGCTAGATGTCAAGGGTCTGGTTAATACTTAACTATCATTAACTAAACAAGAATGTATAAGGCAAATTATTTGTTTATTAAATACAAGAAAAAAAAAAATTATATAATTCATTACCGTTTGTACCTCAATTGAATTTTGGAAGTATTGTCACGACCGGTTAATATTTTATTTTTAGTCTGATGACATTTAGTAAACCACGAAAATACAGCCCTCTATTATCCAAAATCGCGAAGAATTTTTTTAAGAAATTACACACCGTACAAGAAACTGATAGATTGAAACGCGCTCAGTGCTGGATAGGCCCGCGGTCTTTAAAGATATCAACGAATCGTCACAAAATCAAAATTTAATTTAGAAACATAAGAACATAAGGGTACATGTAAATGAAAATTAAAAATATTTGAGCGAAAGTGCAATCTTTAACAGGTAATATTTTTTGCCTTTGGAAATTACGTCCAGAGATTAGACACGCACGTCAAGTAAACGTTTATTTACGACGGTTGGTCCGTCCTCCGAATTATGCAGCTACTGAAGCGATTTGTTCTTCATTGAGTTCTTTACTGTTTATGTGAGAGCTTGTTAAAAATAGCAAAAAAGGAATATGGCAAAAAACGTGAAAAGTAATTACAGTACAAAGTAAGTATACCTTCATTTTAAAATTGACAATTCATAATTTTGCATAAAATATATATTTTTAAGTTTTTACAATTTTTTGCTATTGTTTATAACGATTTGCCCAGGAGTGTCTCAGATGGTCACGCTGGGTCAGATTAAAAAAATTGAGAGTTCGATTCAGAACATCTTTTATTTGAATATATTGAAATTTAGGTAATCGTTGTTGTGCTCAACGTGACCATATGGTCATACCCCATAAGTCGATCCTATAAATCGCGATTCGCTTTTGTAGACTGGATTCTACATGATAAAAATCTTCTTCGAAAGTACTCACGGAGTTAGATGAAGTATTTTGCATACGCGAATGGCTCGGGTAATCGGTAATTGTCTAAGAAGTTTGTGGAATACTGCCACTACTTGAGGGGATTGACTCTTCGGTCCCTTGTTCCTCCATCCTTGCCTGACAATTCACGTTGTCATCTCCTCTTTTGCGAACATCTTGGTATGCGCTATCTGAGAAACTACTTTCAACAGGCCGATAGCAGTTAATATCAATATGGAATTTAAAAATATTACGAAATTTAAATCCTGAACCGCGTTTCTGATATTCCTCACTTTTATCTTTTATTACGTCCGCCAATTCATCAAAAATATTTTCAACGTCTGATGATTTCGGCACGATAGTTTGACATCCATTGAAAGATATTCGTTTGGCGACTTTAATATCTGCTTCGAGTTTTTCATAATCCGTAAATAACACAAATTCAATTTTTACACTTGTATAATTTATTATTGTATTTCTTATCAAATTGCAGGATTTAACTCTTTCAGTCTCTAAAAATGTAGAAATGTCATAATTTTCGGAGGAATTAATCAAATAAGTCTTGATTTGACTTTTAAAACTGGTTTTTACGTGACGAAAATCTTCCTCCAAAGTACTTACGGAGTCAGATGATGTATTTTGTATGTCTGAATTACTGCCGTGAGTAGTTGAAAAGGTACGTTTGGTGCTGGCGCTATTTGAGGGTATAGGTTCTTCGATCCTTTGTTTCTTGACTCTCACCTGAGACTCCACGTTGCCACCTCGTTTTTTTAGGAATATTTTGCGTCCTTTCTGCTCAACTCCATCCCGCAGGTAGGACATGTGTGAACTTCTTTCTTATCACATGAATGTCTTTTTAACGAATCTCTTCTGGTAAATGTCTTTTCGCAATCTGAATATTGCATTTTGAAACTAGTAATTATTGAAGTCTAACAATAAGTATTAGGTACTGAAAGATCGAAGATAACTTACATTAAATGCAAGAGGAGGTAATCGATTTTCTGTACATCTAATTTTTCACTTCTTCGAACTGTGGATTTTTGGTATGAAATTCGTTTTTATAGATATTGATGTCAGTAAAATGCAATAATTATATTATCTTCATTGATTAGTTATCTTTCAATTAGTCTCTACAACTAAAAACATTGTCTTTTTCCTGGATCATTTAGACTTCGCAAAGGAAGGCGATCAGTTCCATATTCCATTTTTTTCTCAATCACAGCTTCTACACATTTACCCAAGTATGATGTTTGTTCATTCCACAGATTTTTATGGGACAAATTTCATTTTCGATTGGATTTGATTCAAAATATAACAACTACAAATAAAATACGATTGTGATATGTATATATTTCTTTATTTATAGAAAATATGCGATTTTTGGGTTGATGTGCATTCTGTTTTTACGTCAAGTACAATAATTATGCATCTATCCGTACTAAAAATGCATCTGCAATAATTATCGAATCTATAAATAAGTGATAACATAGCTCAACATACCTTTTGGTGCTGGGATTTTTGGGTTGATATCTGTATTTGGTCTGTGAAATTCAAATATGACAATAGTTTTTGTCTAATAGCTCTAATTCTTTTAGATATAACAATAGCGTGAGACTAAAATTACTCCATCCTTAATTGGGTTTATATATATGGTTTAGGAAGAAACATGAAGAATTGAAAAAAACAGCATAATTGTATTCCCTGGAGCATTTTTGTGACAAAAAACAGTATGGTTACAGTAACAGTTTCAGTCATTAAACGTACAATGTAGGATCAGTGATGAGTAAGGTTCGACAAACGATTGCAGTTGTGTAAACCGGACTGACGAATTTTAATGTCGCGCCTTACACGTAAGTGGGGACAAGCGGTAGAATGACGTCAGTCCGGTTTACACTACTTAATGGTAACTTATGCACTCGTTTGTCGAACCTTAGTGACGTATTACTTTATCCGTGGACCTATCGAAAGTTCTAGGTCTAAGTTTTTCCGACGTTACAACACACGTAATGCAAGTTGTCAGTAGGAGGCAATACCTGCGATAGTTTTGTCGTGAATACTCATCTAATTGTAAAATAAAGTGATCCAGTATCAACTGTGCTGTTCATTGTTGTTACTGCTGATGGTATGATAAATGCTGGTTTTGTTACCAGTTAAAGGAAGAGGGAAAAGCCATCAGACCAATAGATCAAAAATCCAGTTCCTCCAAAACCGAAGAAAATTTGTTCAGAAAGGCCAATTTCTGATGTACGTTGATAGTTTTCAAATCTGAAATTGCCGATGGCATAATAGATGTTGCCGTTAGTACTAGCGAAAGAAAGACAGGCAAACCATTAGACCAATAGAGCAACAGTCCAATTCCTCCAAAACCCAAGAAAACTTGTTCAGAACGGCCAATTTCTGATGTACGTTGATAGTTTTTAAATCTGAAACTGCCGATGGAATTATAGATGTTAGTTTTAGTACTAATGAAAAAAGACAGGGTAACCATCAGGCCAACAGAGCAACAATCCAATTTCTCCAACACCGAAGAAAACTTGTTCAGAAAGACCAATTTCTGATGTACGTTGATAGTTTTTAAATCTAAAATTGCCGATGGCATAATAGATGCTGGCTTGATTAGTAATGAAAGAAAGACAGGAAACCCATCAGACCTACAGAGCAACAGTCCAGTTCCTCCAAAACCGAAGAAAACTTGTTCAGAAAGGCCAATTTCTGATGTACGTTTATAGTTTTTAAATTTGAAATTGCCGATGGCATAATAGATGTTGGCTTTAGTACTAACGAAAGAAAGACAGGAAAATCATCAAACCAACAGAGCAACAATCTAGTTCCTCCAACACCGACGAAAACTTGTTTAAAAATTTCAGTTTCTGATATACGTTTTTGGTTTTCAAATCTGAACTTACTGATGCCATAATAAATTACCAATGAAAGAAAGACAGGAAAATCCAACAAGGCAACAGGGCAGATTTTCCAAAACCGAAAAATGTCGAAGAAGGTCAATATGTTGTGTACAGTATGACGCTATAAACCATTGGTCAATGCCAGTTGAAAGAAAGACAGACGACAGAGCCGTATTTTCCAAAATAAAATGCCAAAAGTGTAATTTTGCTTTATATTTGACAAGAGAGTTATTTTTATAAGAAGTAAACCTAAAAAAGTGTAAATAAATGAAGAGTCTTTTAATACGAAATTTGTTTCAATTTTGCGTTATAAAACATTAACTGAAAAATCACTTAAACTTTGATGCAAAATAATTTTAAATATTCTTCTCCCTCAATATAACTCCACTCGATTCTACGGCTGCTCCATAATTCGGGAAGGAAAGGGTTAAATAAAATCGAAATCAATTATAACATTCCAGATGTTTCTTTTTGTTGAGCTGTGTAATAGTTTGTAAATATGTATGTCTTTTTATTTCCCATTGCTTATTACAACACCTAACCGATTTATGGTACAATTAAAGGAAAAGCGTGTGATTAATTTTAACAAGTCAAGCTTTATGAATGGAGTATCTTCATAAGTGTCGCCTGATTTGCTATTAATAAAAAATATTATAATTAGTCTAACAAGGAGGAGGCAAGGTAATCGGATTTTTGTAATTTTTGATATTTATAGTACGTGAATCAAAAATTATGAATAAATGAAATGTATGAACTATATGCAGGAACATTCTTCAAGTACTTCGGTTGATCAACAATATTCATTTTGAATTAACAATAAGGTTTCTTCAAAAAAAAAAAAAAAAGAACGAACGGAGTCAGGTAGGAAATGAAAATTTCTATTATTTTGAAAAAGGAATGTCCCGTGACGAGATCCGAACCAGCGATCTCGTGAGTAACGCACCAAAACGCTATCGATTAGACCAGGAGTCCTATTGATAATCGTATTATATCTAGCGGATTTAAATGGTGGGTCGAACTTCAACATCGATTATCTCGGTAATTTATGAACGTTGCGTCGAACTACTCCAAAATATTCTTATTTAAGGTCCAAACTACACGTACCATCAATATCAAAAATTACAAAAATCCGATTACCTTGCCTTCTCCTTGTAAGTTCAAATCAAGTATGTAATAAAATAAGCTAATTATAGTGTAGTTATTTTTGCGTATAAGCACATGGGGCACGTCTATTTTGAAAGTACGATACCCCACTTTAAAAATACAAAATAATCCTTACTACATCCAATTCCAGCTTGTGTTTTCATCTTAAAAAAATTCTTTTATAAAACACTTTCGAGTGACCTAACATTTCTCTTTTTTTTGTAATAATTATCTACAGATCAAACGATTTCTTTAAATTTTCATTCTACCTAACTTACTCTAGGTTTCTTTAGCATATCGAGCTTCAATAGAAGTAAATTTCATATCACAACCTACACATCTAAAATATTTCAGTAACAATTTTTTTAGTGCAAGAAAAGCTTCTAAAATTATTATCAATAGCTTTACTAACGTGCACGTTTCAATCTCGAATCAAGGAACTACTTATACGAACGTTAATGTAAATTTCTTACGAATCACACGTTTTGGGTTCTTTCTTTAAATGTTACATAAATATTACTGGATGGAATTTTAGTCAATCTAAATGGTAAAATCTAATTTTTACCTAACATGCGGTTTTGTTTCAACCACAAACTGAAAGAAAATGTTTAATGTAAAACGGGCAATACACGTTCAACTTTTTACATGTAAAATACATGAAATTTTAGGATAATTTCCTTCAAAAGTAGAACTTCACCTCAATATGAAATATAGTAAGACGTCGATTATCTGAACTGGCTTTATGAAAAGAAAGTCAAATCATAGGAAATGTTGGTTCTGGCCAAGCATCGTTAGCACTCAATGCTTTTACAGAGTATTGTTGAGAGCGATATTAGTTGCCTCAGTTTTCTGAATTTTATTTACGGAAATCATTAGAAACCAAAAAAAAAATGTGTATAGTAAAGCACTGAGGTAATTCACGTATAAAAACCTTAATATATATATATAATCTTTTACCCTTTCTACCTTTCGGTGTAAGGGTTCGGAGCCACCGGAGCCGTATACGCACGTATACCGTACCGCTCCTGGCCCGCCTAGTGGCATTTCCTTCCTGCAGCGTATTGAAGGTTGCAGATCCATTTTTAGGATTTTAAACTACTACGCTTCCGCCGCGGTCGAGTTTCGAACCCAGACCTACTCATTGTGAAACGTGATTTTTACCACTGAGCCACTAGGGGGTTAAAAACCTTAATTAATTCTTAAAAAGAAGGTTTTTCAGCTATGGCAATATTTTCTTTACTAAGAATTATGTCCGTGTAATTTGTTCAATAGATCTCTCTCCATTCATACGGTCGGTTACCAATCAAGATTCTTGGTTTCAAATCATTCATTGTGAGGTGTACATTGAATCTGCGGTCATATATTTTAAGTAAAACTTGCGAAATGTCGACTTACTCTTGACAGTGAGGAGGGCAGTTCAGATCGTAAAACTATGAAAGAAAACTTAAATCCGAATTGTTACGTCTGGGCAGTCCATATCTAAGCTCATTTTGTGCGAAATCTTAAAACTCACGTTGTTTTAAAAATGTGAAAGTTCCGTTAATATAAATGAGCCAAAAGAAGCGCATGAATTAACAGCGATTTGTTCAGGATATGATTTGAACATAGTTGAATTGTCGAAGTAAAAAACTCAGCAGCTTGCCATTTTGAATAAGATAAATTATATGTTCCAGGTAAAGTTTTTCCCTTTAATATAATTTCTTTAATTCAACCTATGGACCAGAACGTCATCAAAACATTGAAAAAATTATTTAGGGGAGAAAAATGACGAAGAAGCAATTATTTTTATGTACAAAAAAACGATTTAGAAGAGTATTGCTCTATGTTGATCTAAGCATGAAATGGAGTGAAAAACAGCACGTTGCATAAATCGTGGAATAAGCTATTAAAATCATCTAAAGATGAAATATAAATCGACGAATTTGACACTGAGCCCGCCAAAATGTTGGAGGCAATACTGGTGTTTTTTCAGATTGTGATGAAGAGAACGGGAATGAATGGCTATTTGTGGGTAGTGGTGATCCAGGGTATCAGAAGCAGACAGACAACGAAGTTGTTCACGAGTTATTATATGACAACAATCACACACAGGATGGTGATACAAATGAAGAACCAGATGGAGATGACTCAGGACCATCTCATGCTGAAGCTTTTCAGGCACTGGATTTGGCATCATTAAAGCAGACCAGTATTACGACTTTTTGTGCCAAATTAATTTTAGATATACAGCTTATATGCTTTCTGTGTCGTTTATTTTTTTCCACTATATACTATAGTTAAATTAAAAATTTTTTATTTCTTGTAAAAAACGTGACATTTTTCTGTCATCCTTTAGTGAATTTTGATTATCCGAACCAACACAACGTTGACAACATTAGTTCGGATAATCGACGCTTTACTGTATTATGTGTAAAAATTTATGTATCAGTGCATGGTGGCATGAATTCAAACTTTGCTTATAAATTCATGAAAAATACATGTAACTAATTTATGATTGCGTGTATTGCGGACTATAGAAATATGATTTCATTATATTAATATTTTTCATTTCTACAACCCTGGAAACTAAAACGATAAGACGGGTTAGAAATTATTCGGGATCAAATTTCACTCGCTTTTCCGTACTGTGACAGTTTGTAGTTGAAAATGTGTTACACAGAATCAAATTACAATATGTTCTCTACGCTTCTTTATATTGTTTTTCATTGTACGTATGTTTGCATATATTTTACCTTTCTCTCCTCTAAACAATTAACGGATATTTCATGATAAATTAACCCAAAGGGTGTGCTATGTGCAGATTTTTTCTTTTTGTAGTATTAATTTAATAAAATACATATAATGCCCGGTTTCCCCAATAAAACGACTACTATCCGTTCAAAAATATTGCATTGAAATGTGAAAGAAAAATTGTGCGAAGAAACTAGTAAGTAGTAACTATATAGTACGTTTTTTGGTACTTATAGGTAACTCGGACACACTGTTGCTGGCTTCTAAAGCTTTTGTTAAAAACTGAAAAAATAATAAAAGGAAAGTCAGAAACGTGACCGATACAGAAGTTCGTCGTGGCGTTCCAAGTTGGTGATAAAGATGGAGGTCCAGATCGTGCTAGCCCAATGGAAACGGTATAGGTTTAAGTTCGAAAAATTATTAATAAAGCGCCACTCTTCAATTATATAACTGGATTACACCTACGTGTCTGAAGACAGAGACACCCTCCAGCTTCTTTAGTAAGTGAAACGAGGTTATCCGAACCGTCTATATTCTCGAATTAAATAAGAATTAAATAATAAACGTAAGGAAAATCTTTCCTACCCGAAAATCAATTTGTTCGGACAAGTTAGTGATCTGAAGAGTCGAACTCCTGCACGTCGCTCAAGAACAAATGAGAATATTGCTGTTGTAGCCCGTAGTGTTGAGGAAAGCCCAGGTTTATTCATGTCTCGTCGATCTTTGGAATTGGGCATTCCACAAGCGACATTACACCGTATTTTGCATAAAGACTTACGTCTTAAGGCTTTTAAAGTTCAGTTAACACAAGAACTCAAGCCTACCGACCATCAACAACGTCGTGTCTTTGCTGATTGCGTCCTTAAAATGCATCAAACTGATCCGGAATTTCATCGAAAAATCATCTTGAGTGATGAGACTCATTTTCACCTCGGAGGCTACGTTATCAAGCAGAATTGTTGCATTTGGCGCTTGGAAAACCCAAGAATTATTGTTGAAAAGCCTCTATATTCTCAACGTGTGACTGTTTGGTGCGGGTTTTGGTCTGGCGGGGTCATTGAGTCTTACTTTTTCGAAAATGAGGCTGGAGCAATTGTTACGGTGGATTGCGCTATCGAACGATGATTAATGATTTTGTATGGCCGAAATTGGAAGATGTTGATGTGGATGACGTTTATTTTCGTGGTTTTGCGTGAGAAGTTTCCTGACCGTGTGATTTCTCGAATAGGCGATCACAATTGGCCATCTTGTGATTTAACACCTTTAGACTTTTTCTTTGGGACTACATGAAAGATAAGGTCTATGCCAACGGCCCATATGTTTGAGTCTTTCTCGTAGCTTCTTTTGGGTTCTTCCTAGTTCCAAATTTGTTACATCCCATGCAATTTCCAGTTTATTTTCTGGGTACACTATACATTCAGAGTTCCCTATCCTTTTGACTTGATCTATTTTTCTGTTTTGGTCCTATTTTACTTGGGCGAAGACAATTAAGTGTAGAGATCGTCCAGCTTGATAGTATTCATATTAAAGCCTAAGGATATTTGTGCAAGAAATTTTCTTAACTCACAATTAATAATAATAATAATAATAATAAAAAATTAGCTTTGCAGATCCAGTCGGCCCATGGTTTGGGTAATCTTTTTTCACTTTTTTCATTGGTTTCAATTGTTCTCCATCTTCTCACTCTCATACTTTGTTCCACGGCGTACAACCACCTTTTGCTCAGACGCTCGCATCTTCTTCTCATTCATGTATATACCTTCTCCATCAACTTTGCTACTCGTCCATCGAGTATTCTATGTAAATGTCCCAACCATTTAAATCTCTGGACTTTTACTTTTGTAGTATTTTTGGGTTCCGCGTACAATTCGACTAATTCCAGATTAGTTTGTCTTCTCCACATATCATTTTCTTTAAAACCGTCATATATTTTCCCTAATATCTTTCGTTGCCAAGTCTCAATTTTCTTTTACAGGGATTGTGCGAGGGTTGGTTGAATAATAGTCTTGTATAGCCTATACTTTTATTCTTCTTGTGTTGTTTTCTGTTCCTGGTATCCTATTCAGCAATCCTGCTTTCTTACTTCCTTGCATAAGTCGTTGTTGTATACCTTCTTGTTCATTTGCATCATTGGCAACCACTATTCCCAAAACACATGCTTTTTTTTAGCTTTTCGAAAATGTAACTGCGACCAAAGTTATTCCGAATATTGATTTCGGTCCCCACTCGCATATCTACGTATTTCCGTTCTTCTTTCCATTAATTCTTAGTCCATATTCTGTTGCCCTCAAATCTTCGGAATACGTCTTTCATTTCCTGTTTGAGTCATGTCGTCCATGTCATAAGCATAAACTATGTGTTGGTGTCTGTGGTGACAGATAGGTCCATTTGTATCCATTCTACCAGTTCTTAACACTTTTCCAAGTATCAAATTGAACATTATCGGTGACAGTCCTTTATTAACGTTGAACACTTCGGATATTCTATCTTTCAGTACAACCCAACACTCCGCTCTCTGAAGAGTCATTTGCATCAGTCTAATAAAACTTACAATTATTAAAATTAAACGACCAAAATGCAAATAAAAGTAAGCATGAGTGAACTTTTATTTTATTTAATTTTTTTACTTTTTAACCCACCCATGGTCAGCAATAGTATTCGTATTAAAGCATCAGAATTTTCCTGCATGAAATTTTCTAAAATTCCTCGGAATGTGTTATAATTATAACTATACAACAAAAATATTACATACACTTATCTATATAAATAAAAACAAATGTATGTCTGTGTGTCCTTTATGCATTACTGCACCATTCATCCGATCGCCATGAAACTTTCAGAAGTTCGTGAGTACACTCCCACGAAGATTACTGGCGTAGTGGCATCAACGAATTCCAAATCAATTTCTTTCGTCAAAGTTTTCAAAAGAAAAATCCCATGATTTTCCATACGTGTAATACTGACCCTACTATAGGTGGCGTGCGTGTGTCGATTGCTTTTGGCATAGTGCGTATATCGTACGATAGGTGGCGCGCTTGTATACCAACAAATTTAATTCAATTGAATGTAAATAATGACTAATGATAAGTTTCAATAAAAATGAGACAATGTAAACTGAATGTTATCATAACGAGTTTCCTTTAATTTCCTTTCTTCTGAGATCGTAGCAATGTGCGACGGGTAAGCTAGTCTAAAATAAAAGTTATTTGATTGCTTTTAGTCTCCAAAATGTAACGTATTTTGATATCTTCAAGAATATACAATAAAAAAGCACAAAATATCCGTTAATTGCTTCGAGTAGGCAGTTCGAAATAAATTCGAGAGCGAATTGCAAAAATTGCTTCTGTCGAAAATGTCTTGTATTGTTGCAATTATCACGAATTCAAATCGAACTTTGCGCGCATTTAATTCATTTAATTACATTGTACTTTATTAAGGTTTATGTTATATGTATATATATTAAATATATTCTTTATTTTATAGTACATCAACTGGAATCCTTGAGCTAAATAAAATATCTAATTTAAGCAACATCTTCACTTCGTTTTAAAAAAGTTATTTACCAAAATAGATGCTTATCAACAACATTTCATCAAGAATTGTTTATGCTATTCTTTTACTTATAAAATTAGGGAAATGATTGGAAATGGGAGACGGAGCAGTAATATTTTCTATGTTTAAATCCTCAAAAAAATTTGATTTGATTGAAAATTGTTTGTGGTTTTATTTTTCGTTGATTTTTCTGTTGTTGCAAACGCTTTAATTGCAAAAAATATGAAAAATCGGCGAAAAACTTTGTTTTGATGAAATGCAAAAACTTACTCAAAGAATACTAATTATTGATTGCAAATTTTTTGTATCAGAACTTATACAGGGTGTGGCAGAATTGATTACACTACTTAAAATTTTGTTTAGTGCAGTTCCAAACCAATTAATTACGATGAAGGATTGGTTAGGCTAACATCGAGGTTTTGCTGTACTTCTGTGTTTCTTTAAAAGTAATGATTCGCCTACTGGAATGAGTGCAGAATTAGCCGACTCTATAACATTGGAAGAAATGGTAAGGTTTCGAAGCATAAGAACATTCTCTTGTGAGTAAATCAGTTCGGGATAACTGCTTAATTCTTGCCAAAGAAGAAACTTCGCCATTCATCAGTGCGTGACCCAGAAAATGTGTAGAGAAACGAGAGACGGTGACATCACTTCCGGCGATATTTGAAGCGCATCCACACAATTGTCGAGTAAAACGAATCCATCAGGATAATCCTTTTGTAAATTCCACTGGAAATTCTGGGGAAGACAATAAGGCTAGGTGCACACGCATCGATTTTCGATTGTACGAAAAATATCGTAGGTTATTTTATCGTACGAATAAAAATCGTGGAGTGTGCAAGCGTTCATTGGATCATATACGCCACTGTATTCACGGCAAGTCGATCGTAATGGCAATGCACGGCATCAACACGGAGATCATGCCGTATCGTGTTGTGCACGCTTCTATGCTCTCATTTGTTCCACTAAAGGAATTTGTTCGTACGATATGTTTCCGTACGATCGAAATCGATGCGTGTGCATCTAGCCTAAACCCTCTTAACCGACGTGTAGACGATTCTTCAGAGAAGAATGGAGCTCATTTAAGTGACCACTTACACACCACATAGAAGGCTTTTCTACAGACTTCACCCATCTCTTCGTTACGTAAATTGAAAATAAACTACCATTATTACAAATTTAAATTGCACTATACTCAATTCTATCGCACCCTGTATTTAGTTCTTTATTCAACTTACTTTAATGGTACGAATTAAGGAAAAGATTCGCATAAACAATTCTTAACGCCGGAGGAATATCTTTAACAACATCATTTTAAAATTGCTTTTTACATTTGGGAATCTACGTGTTATGCACAGGTATGTAGCGGCTAATCTAGACACATATACCGAGATCTTTTGGTTTAGCATTAGCTATGAATCTGCGACTTCGCTTAATGGTACGGATACTGAACGGTTTTGCGCTATTTTCTCACGTTTCCTCGGAGATACGGGAGGACTTCCTCTTGGTGTTGCAGGAGCCGTCATAGAACCTGCCTCGGCGGTCAAATCCAGACGAGAACCGACTCTGGATGGTGGCGCAGAACCTGAATAGTAACAATGGTCAAGAAAGAGATTGGTATATGGTGAATCACATGTGCTAGTATTTTCGGGCGCTAATTCTTAATATGAGTTTCCCTATCGCCCTCAGTTCTTTTTTTTTTTTGTAATTGCCCTTTCTACTTTCCAGCAAACAAAATTGATTATTTTTGCATTTCCATTTATTAGACTTCTGAAAGCGTAGTTTGAAAGCGCGTCTTTTTCATGTTGGAAATAAATAAATATCCATCAATCCGTTTGAGCTCATGCAACTCAGATGAAGGAGGCACTTGTGTGTGGATATGATTCAGTGTGAGCAGCATTTGTCACATATTTGTGGAGATTTGAAGATGAATGGGGGAGAAAACCATGAAGACGAGAACGATCATTCAGCTGTTACTAGTGATGGAAGTTGTAGTCGTGTAGATGAAGATGCAGAAAATGAAGTTGGAGCAAAACGGAAAGTAAACTAAGCGTTGAGAATGGCAGAAAAGAAATGCGTAGGGTTAGGAGACCAAGAAAGAAAACAAAGACTTATTAAGATATCGACAGGAGCCAAAGAACGATGAAGCGAAACTGCAAATCAAAATTATGCCAGAAGTCCAAAAACAGAATGTGCAATAAAATTAACGAAACTGTTAGAAAGCATATTTTGTTCGATTTTTTGGAACAATGTGGATTGGAACTAAAGAAAAATTTTGATATGCACCTTAGTATAGCAGAAACATACGCCCCCGAACTACCGGGGAGGAAATATCAAGACGTTCATCATCACTCTTTTACAGTAAAAACGTTGGCGAAAAACTGTACCTGTGTGTAAAACACACTTGGTTTAGGAGAATGGAGTGTGGAAACGTGCGTACAATAATCTTAATATGGAATTTCTGATTTCCCCTAAAAATATATAAAAATATATCGATTACCACCTATTTAATTGTGATCGTGATATTACTGCTGAGCAACTTAAGAAATATTTAACTGATATCGCGAAGATCCCGGAGGTAATTTGTGAATGCATGACTTCGAAGTATCCGGATAGGTACAGCTCATTTAAAGTATTCGTTCCTTTAAACTATGAATTGAAAATTTTAAGAATCCCGAAATTTGGCCCGAGTATATTTGTATTAATCGCTTCAAGAGCCGTTTTTACACCGGACAATATCCGAAACTATCCAGGAGGACCGTTAACTACAACATTGCCGTCCCGCGGTAATGTTTTACGTCCTCAAAACAATAAATGTTCTAGCGCAGATAATAAATTTATTAATTTAAATATTATGCATCAAAACATTCAATGCCTAGGAAATAAAATACGACCACTTGAAGTAATACTAAATTTATATAAAATTGATATTTTGTTGTTATCTGAACATTGGCAATCAGAGGTGCAATTAAGAGAGATTTCATTACAATCATTTACTTTGAAATCTTACGTATGTCGCCTCTATAATTATCATGGTGGGGTTGCAATATTCGTTAAAAGTTTTCTGAATACAAAAATTAGAAATGATGTTAATAAATTTTCTGCCTTAAATATATTTGAATGTTGTGGCATCGAATGTTAATTAAATTCCAATTGTATTTTTTTATTCATAGCTGTATATAGACCGTCTGGCTCAGATGCTAAAGAATTTCTTACATATTTTACTTCTCTGTTAACATTTCTCCAGAAAGAAGATAAATACATTATCATAGGTGGTCATTTCAATATCGATTTGTTAACAACTTCGACGATTTTATTGAATTTCTTAGACGTATTAAATTCCTTTAATTTACACACAACTATTGACGTTCCCACAAGGGTTACAGCTAATTCATCTACTTGCTTAGATAATTTCTTAGTTAACTTAATTAATGGATCCCATATTGCCCCGGTATAGATCATGATCTTGCGGATCATTTGACCCAAATTTTGAAGTTCACGTTGTTTCATTACGAAGTCCGAAAACCTATAATTTATAAACGAAATTTCTGTATCAATTCTTTAAACTTATTCAATAATTACTTGAAATCGGAGACATGGCTGTCTGTTTACGAATGCAATTGCGCTGATAGTGCATTTTCTCAATTTATTGAGGTTTTTTTATACTACATATTTGGATATTTGTTTTCTTTATGTCAAAAGCTATGTAAAATCTAACAATATTAATTGGATTACTCCAGAAGTTATTGATGCTACAAGTAAACTACTTCTTTTAAAAGATCTTAGTATAAGATATCCAATTTTCAAAACAGATTATCTAAATTATCAATCCTACTACAAAAAATATGTTCATTCTAAGAAAATGGAAGCTAATGACGACTTTATATTGTATTCCGGAAATAAATCTAAAGCTGTTTGGTCTGTTATCAAACACAACAGAAGTAACTATTCTAGAGGGAGTCCGTTACCAGACAGTTCGTTATTCAACCACGATATTACTAATGTTTTTAATAATTACTTTTCATCCTTAGCTAGTAATCTATTACAGTCTTCTTTTGCATCCACCAATATTAATTTCAAAGATATTAATAATTATGTAAAATCAGTCAAAAATTCTTTTTTGTTTCATCTATACTAGATAGGGATGTTATTGAATCTGTGTCTAAGCTTAACACTTCTTTTTCATATGATAATGATAATGTGTGTTCCTTTATTGTCAAACAATGTTACCAACTAATTCTGGAACCTCTACTATATCTTTTTAATTTCTCTATAGACATAGGCATATTTCCTTCCATATTAAAGCATGCTATTGTCAAACCCCTTTTTAAAAAGGGGACGCGAATGATATAAAAAACTATCGTCCGATTAATTTGCTTCCAGTTTTCTCCAAGATATTTGAATCAATTATCAATAAAAAATTAATGAATTACTTACACCATTTTCATATCTTGTCAGATCATCAACATGAATTTCGCTCCAAGCGTTCCACGGATACCGCTCTATTTCAATTTTTAAGAAATATTTACAAAAATATTGATTGTCAAACTCCGTGCATTAGTATGTGCATCGATCTCTCTCGCGCCTTCGATTGCATAAATCACTCGATTTTGATATACAAATTGGAACTATATGGCGTTAGGAGCAATATCAGAGATTGGTTTAAATCTTATTTGTGTGATAGGACACAGAGGGTGGTTTGTAATAATGTAAAATCTGAGTCTAAAACTATTAATATTGGTGTTCCGCAAGGTTCGATCCTTGGACCCACTTTGTTTTTAATTTATGTAAATGATTTACCTTGCGCTATTAATGCTTGAGCTTCAGTGGCTTTATACGCTGATGATATAAATATAGTTATTGAGAGTCCTACATTACATAATTTAATTGTCAAAACCAATTATGTTTTTAGCTTTATTGGCAGATGGGTGAATACAAATCGTTTATTAATCAACTTTGATAAGACTAATTGTGCACTTTTTAGGAATGATCGTAATTATAATATTTCAGAGATTCTCTTAAATGATACTTTTGTAAATTTTAATAGCTCTTGCAAATTGTTAGGTCTAATAATTGATGAGGGTTTAAAATGGTCCTTTCACATTAATAGCATATGTAAACAGCTTTCAAGCAGCTGTTTTGCTTTATACCATTTAAAACTTAGTTGTAATTTTAATACTGCAAAAACTTATTATTATTCAAATTTTTATTCAATTTTAAGATATGGCATTTTTCACTGGGGTAGATGTATCTCGGTGCAACGTGTATTTTTATTACAGAAAAGAGCACTTAGAATCATGTTAGATATGAATCGGCGCGATAGTTGTAAGGAAGCGTTTAAAAATTTTAAATTTTTACTTTGTTTTGTTTTTAAATATAGGCCTGAGTTTCATACTGAATCCAGTTCTACTTATTATACAAGGAACGCTAATTGCCTTCTTGCGCCCCCTCATAAAACTGCTTTATTTCATGGGTTGTAAACTCTTTAATAAATTACCGTTAGAAATCAGAAATGAAAACGTTTTCAATAAATTTAAATCTAATATTAAAAATTTACTTCTCTCTCTTAATTGCTACTCTCTAGAAGATTATTTAAATATCTAATTATTAACTAATATTTTAATTATTACTACAATTGTTGTTACTATTATTATTATTATTGTTATCAGTTTTCACTTGACTTGTTGCTGCTAAACACTCTGTTGTTTATTTGCAATAAATTTTATTATTATTATTATTATTATTATTAAATAGTGGACAAATTTTCTGAGCGCCAAAAATGAACAGAAACTGATGAATTCATACAAACAGTATTAGACCAATTACCTAAACTATAAAGCCACTATTGTCGTAGGGATACAAAAAACAAGGGAACAACATTTCAAAAATTATGCGGACCTATATGAGAAATTTTAATTGTTGGTAGTCTTGGGATTGTTCTTTCTTTTTTCTTTTTGTTTAGTTTAGTTTCGTCTTTTATTTGTTTCTTTTTTGTATTTTGTATTTACTTTTTTTTGTATTTCAGTTTCATGTTAATTTATGTGCTGCATTTATTGCAAACCTCTGTGACGTTATAAATATGTAAATGAAGCATAAGCGTTCTGTATATATGTATATGAGAAATACCAGAGAGAGAGAGATACCAAAAGAAAATAATTACTAGAAATACATTCATGAAATGGGTTAAGAAAGTAGATATTGGAATATTCAAGCCAAGAAAGATTGCTGCGATACGTTTGAAGCAGGAAACTTAAATACACATGTGGGAAATTCATAGAAACCGGAAGAACAGAGCTCAAAAAGAAATAGATGACGACCAAGAGGAAACAAGAAAAAGAAATTGTCCAAAAATTACGCTAAGCCCATGCTTATTTTTCTATTCCTTAATTGAGGATAAATTCAGCAACCAACAAGGAACTTCCAAAAAAGCTCGCCGATAAGACGTAGCTATCGTAACGATTACACGGTATGCAAAATTTCGAACCCGTAAACTTACTGGTTCTTCACTTATGATTGAGAAAAAATTAAAGCTGTCAGAAGGTCAGATATACAATTTTCAAAATACTTTTGGAACCAATAAAAAAGATTTAAGTTTAACCGATCTTGAAAAAGGTACCGAACACCCTTAAAGAGAAAATGTCATATTTACAGATTAACAAGACTGCGAGCCTACGAGACTACGAAAGACGACGAGATTACAAAACTGCGAGACTGTGAGAGACCAAGAGACTACGAGACTAGGAGAGACGACGAAGCCACGAGACTACGAGACACTACGAGAGAATACGGGCCCACGAGACTACAAGAGGTTACGAGACTACAAGATTACGACACTTCGAGAGGTTACGAGACTACAAGATTACGAGACTACGAAAGACTACACGACTACAAGACTACGAGACACTAAGAGATACTACGGTAGAGGGGGTAGTGGTCTTGTAGTCCCTTCTAGTCTCGTAGCGTCGTCCTCTTGTAGTATCTCGTACTCCCATAGGCTCGTGGTCTCTCGTAGTCTTGTAGTCAATCGTAGTCTCTTGGGGTTTATCGCACTATCATAATTTTTGTAGCCTCGTAATCTCTCGTAGTCTCGGAGCCTTTCGTAATCTCGCAGTCTCTCGAAGTCTCGTGGTCTATCATTGTCCCGTAGTCTTTCGGAGTCTCGTAATCGCTCTTAGTCACGTGGTTTCTTGTAATGCTTCGTAGTCTCGAAGTTTCGTAATGTCGCATTCTCGTAGTCCCTCGTAGTTTCGTAGTCTTGTGGTCTCGTAATCTTGTAGTCTCCTAGTTTCTTGTAGTATCTCGTTGTCTCGTAGTTTCCTAATGGCGTAGTCTCATAATCTCAAACCTTAATGATAACACGTCATCCACTCTCTTATCAAACGATACTTATAAGTGAGTTTCTTCAAAAGTATAAAGTACTTGGATCTAATGTGTCAATAAAGATCCACCTCCTAGATTCCTGTCTGGATTTTACCTTACCAGTCTTGGAGTTGTGAGCGATGAACATGTAGAACGCTTTCCCCATGAGATATTCACCAAGAAAACACGTGATCAGGGAAAATGAAACCGATGAATTGCTGGAATCTCAAGACTGATGTACAGAAAATCCAACGGAAACAGATTTCAGACGCAATGCTTTTTTCTTATAACAAAAAATGGTAATTACAAGAAGTTTATTCCTGATGAAAAGAAGGCACTTACGTACATATTTGAAATCTGCTTCAAAAATACTAAATCTATACATAATATAATTTCCTTATTTGTGTGTTTCTCTTTTTTCTCTATCCAGAGCTTTTCGAAGACTGATGGGCTAGAAAGCTGAAAATTGGCATGCATATAGTAAAACGCCTAGGCCAAATCCTAACGTAGCCGGATTTTTATTTTTGGCCTGTGGGCGGAGAATTTAGACGAAAAAGAGGCGTGGCAAATATTTTTTGCTTTTTCTCTGCCAAATAGATTTTCTTTTTCTTCCTGCCTGGCAGGGACAGGCTTAACACCTAGTATATATATATATATATATATATATATATATATATATATATTGTCGTGGCGTTTTTCATACTTCTCTTATATGCTATTTCTCTACCACAATTAGGTCAATTAAAGAAGACTGGTTCTGAAAATATAACTATCATTTCAACCAGTCTTGTTCCATTGACCTAAATGTGTTAGAGAACTCTTATATGAAAAGATACTAGAAGATTCACTTATTGATATCGTTGTGACAAACAAAAAACAAAATCTTGTTGTTTAATGTTATTGAAATCATCGGAGAAGATGCTTCTGAAGGAAGACGAATTAACAGAAACAAAATACTAATGAATGCAATGTAAAGGATTTGATCAAAGTTTAGATAAGTTTCTAAACAATTCTAAGCAACCTACCTGCATAACTGTACAATTTTGCTGGCCCAGATTTTGGACGTATGCTGGACGTACTGGGACTCCTTCTCATTTCGCTACTCGCCGATCTGCTACTTCGTCTCCTCGATTTCCTCGGTTCGGGCGCCCTACAGACCCCCGTTGGGCATTGCTCTCCCATACTGCAACGACCTTCGCATATCGCCCGCGATGACAGCAATTCCTGATAGTTATTGAGCATTAGAGCACATTGCTCTTTATCCTTATCTATCAAAGCTAAGCTGGGATAGCGCTCTTTCAATCGTTTTCTTTCCTAAACACGTAAACGTTTAAGCATTTATAACGATCTATTGGAAAACGCATTACTTCCACAAGTTTCAAATCTTCGAAATCCTGCAGCTGTCTTTGAAAGCCCAAGTTTGGATTGGCGACGTTGCGACCGGCTCTAACCACTTTAAGCCCTTCTTTCCAGGATAAATTGGTGACTGACATGATGTAAGCTACCGCGACGGTTACACTCCTCGACATACCGGCTAAACTAAAAACTTAACATTTCTACATATTTGTATACCTAACGGTTGAGTTTTTAACGCTTTATTTTTGGAAACCGAACTACGTTGATTATACGTACGATGGTACTTACCAATGTATCAGGACATTACCGTCTCTTAATCTTGCAGCGTGGATGAAGTCGTTGCATAACGGAAAATATTGGGTGAGATTTTGATCTGGACTGTCGGAGGCCAAAACGCAAAGGTAATGTTTGTCCTAAGAAAGGTGAAAATCGACGAGCGGTTGTTATCGTTTGGTGATTTAAATTTTTTATTACTTACGAGATGAAGTTTCTTCGCCGTGTCGTGAATGGATAGGATATGTGTGATGTTATATTTGGCTAATTGAGCATTGTCCTTCGAATCGCGATAGTTTCCAACGTATAAGCCAGGTAGCACCTGAGGAAGAAGTTTTAGTATTACGTTTATTATTATAATAAATAGAGTTGCTCACTAGCGCCAACGAGCAGTGCCGAAGGTGCGAGTCTCAATGAGATCTGTTGTGTATACATGTACGCTGCCGTAAATACTATTTCGTAGTTTTACGTTTGTTTTAACAATGTTCGGAAACATATTTACAGGCCACGTTTTACTATCATAAATATTTTCAGAATATTAAGAACGTGGTTTCAAAATTCGATCCAAAGGAAGCTGCGGTTATCAGCGAAAGCCAGTCGAAGTTTCAAGATAGTCAGGTTAAAACGGATTTATTCAGGACAATTATTTCGGACTAGTGGAGGCAATAGAGAAATTAGAAAATCCTTCGGTGTGGTTACTGGAATCTTTGCAAATAGTGCAACATGTTCACGCACAGCTATTCGCGGTAGAAGACGCAAAAAGTGTTTGTGTTCTAGAAAAGTTTGAAGTTTTCCATACGAAACTTCAACTGAAAGTGAGAGAGCAATATACAATAAACTAAAATTACCCTATTAATTGGACCTACGAATGCAAAAAAAAAACAACTAGCTCAGAAGTAACACAAGTTACCAAAAAACAAAAAACAGAAAAATTCCAAAAAGTCACCAGGATTTGACCTTATAAATGGAAAAATTATCCAAGAATTATCCAGCATAGGTTTTAAAGCTATCACCCAAAATTGTCAACGCAATTTTTAGAACAGGACACTTCCCAAGTGAGTGGAAAATTGCACATATAATCATGATAGATAAATCTGGTAAACCAAATACAGAAGTCAGCTCATGCAGACCGATCAGCTTACTTCCAGTACTTTCAAAGGTGTTTGAGAAGTTGTTTATTAAGCGAATTAACGCTGGTTTCCGACCACCAATTTGCATTTAGAAGAAAACATGGCACGATTGAACAGATACATAGAGTGATGGATCAAGTCGGTAAAGACCTAGAAAACAGAAGATACTGTGCGGCTGCGTTTTTGGACGTAACGCAAGCATTTGACAAAGTGTGGCTTCTTTGCAAACTAAAAAATTACTTGCCATATGACCTCTATGCTGTATTGACGTCCTACCTGGCAAACAGATTCTTCTATGTCGAAGATCATGGAGAATACAGTCAATTGGTACCCATCCTGTCGGGCGTGGCACAAGGAAGCGTGATTTGTCCAACACTTTATCTACTAAAATACCGCCCATATGCCAGAAACCAGATGGATTAACACCGCTATCGTCGCAGATGATACTGCACTGTTGTCCTTGCACCCAAACCCAGAGTCTGACTCTAGGAAATTGCAAACTTACCTAGATAAAATCCAACCCTGGCTTAAACGATGGAGGATTAAAGTTAATGAAGCAAAATCAAGTCACACCAGGTTGAATCAGGTAAATATTTAGGAATTCATCTACCACTGTGAATTTGGCACTCGACTTTCAAAAAAAATTTTTTTAATTATTAGTTAATCGTACATCGTTTGTACCCGTTTGTACCACTTTCACTTTGGTTTGTTCCTCAAACCGAAAAAGTTAGAGCGTTTTCAAAATTCTACCCGCCCCCGACTTTTGAAAATCGAAAATTTTTCAACGAAATCTGATTCGTGGTCGCTTGTACCCGTTTATACCACCTTCGTTTTCAAATTTGCTCAAAACCCAAAACAATTACGGCGTTTCGAAAATTACGAAAGAGCCAACTTCTACAATTATTGGGACATCTCAAATCTGTAAAATGGACCTCGTAACTTTCTTTGGTCCGAGCTACAAACGAAACGCAAAGCGGTACAAAATTCTAGGCTCCATCCCGAACCTAGTCCATTTTCCAGATTTGGGATATCTTAAAAATGGTAGAAGTTGGCTCTTTCGAAATTTTCAAAACGCCGTAACTTTTTTGGGTTTTGAGCAAATTTGAAAACGAAGGTGATACAAACGGGTACAAAAGACCACGAAGCAGATTCCGTCGAAAAATGTCGATTTTCAAAAATCGGGTACGGATCGAATTTTGAAAACGCTGTAACATTTTTGGGTTTGAGGTACAAACAAAAATGAAAGTGGTACAAACAGGTACACACGATGTACGATTGACTAATAATTTCAAAAAATTTTTAATGTCGGGTGTCAAGTTCATGGAGGTAATTCATCTAGACAAAAAATTAAATTGGCGGAAGCACAGTTTCGCCAAAAAAGAGACTCAGCCTCCAACATATCAAACTAAATGGGCTGTTAAGCAAGAATTCCCAGCTGACTTAGTATATAAATCGGTCCGGAATTCGATTTAATTGTATGGAATCCAGTTATGGGGAACAGCGTCTACTTCTAACATTGAGATTATCCAACGAACTCTGATCAATAGTCAACGCCCAGTGGTATGTGCTCAACATCGCGATTAATAGCAGGTTAAAGATGCCGCCCGCTAGAGAAGAAATTGTGAGATACAGCTTGTGCCAAAGTGAAAGACCATCCAAACACACTCGTAAGACAATTAGTGTATAAGTCTAACGAACCTAAACGTTTAAAAGGATTTAAACCGTCAGAGCTAGCAACTAGATTTGGTTATTGAATTGTCTTACCTTATACTGTAATAATCATTGCAATTGTCTTAGATCACAACAGTACATAGCTTAGCTTAATGTACCAGTTAGCTTATATAAGGTGGGGCAAAAGTCCCGCTACCATTTTGATTGCCTATAACTTTGCTCAAAGAAAAGATAAGAAAGTTTGGTTTTCATAAAAAGTTTATTTGGTCTTCACATTTTTTTTTTTTCGTTATGGAAAATTATATTGGCTAAATCGTGACCGGGATTCTCTATGCAACTTTCGGCTCTTTTTAAGGCATCTTTCATGACATCATGCAACATCTCGGGCTGAATTTCTTCAATTTCGTGATGAATATTGTCTTTAAGATGTTGAATCGTTTGGGGCTTATTCACATAAACTTTTGATTTGTAAAAAACCCCATAAGAAAAAGTCTGGTGCTGTTAAATCCGGAGATCTGTCTGGCCATGCGAAATCGCCACTTCGCGAAATTAGTCTTCGTGGAAAAACGTCATTCAATAATTGAATTGTTGAAGGAGCTGCGTGTGCTGTGGCCCCATCTTGCTAGAACCACATGTCCTCTAGTCCTTGCTCTTCCATTTCAGGCACATTTCGAATCATGTCTTGGTACCGTTCAGAAGTAACAGTAACTCGAACACCTTGGTCATTTTCAAAAAAATAGGGACCAACGATGTTTCCAGCATGAATACCACACCATACAGTTGCTTTTAGTGAATGCAATGATGTTTCATGAATTAATTGAGGATTCTGTGTTCCCCAAAACCGACTGTTCTGTTTATTAACGTGGCCACTGAGAAGAAAATGGGCTTCATCGCTCATTATCAATTTAGACGAAAAATCTTCAATTTCACCAGACAGCCTTAGGATTGCATTACTGTACTGAACTCATGATCAGGATCTCTCGGTAGCAATTTTTGGGTTAATTGAATTTTATACGGGAACATTTTCAAATCAGTTTTCAAAATTCGCCTTAAACTGCGTGTAGAAATGTGTAACTGGGAACCATGTCTCCAACTTGATGTTTCTGGAGACTCTGCAACACTATCGCGTACCAGAGCCACATTTTATACGAGACGTCCGTTGTCTTCCAGAACGAGGCCTGTCTGCTGCCGTACCGTACTATCGAAAATTCGCAGGTAAACGATAAATTGTGGTTTGGGAGGCACTGGGCGATTAGGATATTTTTGACGCAATTTCCGCTGAGTGGCAATAATGGAACGATTATTTTCAATAAATATTGTCACTATTTCTGCTCGTTCTTGCGGCGTATATTTATACATCATAAAATTTGGACGTCTACACAACACAATGGTTAAAGCGAAACTGAGCTAAACGTCACATAACCAAGATGGCGCGCAATCAAAATGGTAGCGGGACTTTTGCCTCACCTGTTAGTTAATGTCAAACTTGTGTATTTACAAATAATATAGGATCTTGACCATTGGGTCAAAATCTTCCACGCTAAAAATTATTGTCATAATAATATATTTATTGTTCTTTTACAAGGACAGATTGTACAATTGTCAATGGAAGGGAAAAAAGAAAGGTTTGAAAATGTTTTAGAGAAAGATTCTGATATTGGCACATAAAAAATTTGTGAAGCTGTGTCAACAGAACTGTTAAATTGTTCCAAAGATTATTTTTAATTACGCTAATATAACGTCACAAGATGTAGAACGTTCGTTTTCTGTATATAAACACATTTTTCCTTCATGTCGCACTCGGTTTACTGAAACAACTGCGGGAGCATATCTAATGTTACGGATATTTTACAGATGTTATCCACTTTGTGATTCCACGGATGACTCTTAACACAGTAAATGTTTGAGCACGTATAATAATTTATTTCTGTCCATTTATTTTATATGTAAACTTTTATGCGCCCGCCACTGACTGTTGGGGCAAATTGACCAATTCCAGTAAATAAATTAAGGAATGCACGTAACATAAAAGAACTGTACTGTTGGGAATGGGAAATTGCGAAATTCTATTCCGCTAATAAAACCGCGTAATGTCTGCATTTTCATAAAATTCAGTTTGATTAACTGTAGCCAATGGGGACGTTAAGGCGTCAGTATTCCGAGCTATCGAGTAAATTAATTTGATGGTCTGTAGTTAGGGCGCCAATATTCCACGGACGGCATATAAAGTGAAATAAAACGGCATTTTTATTGTTAGACATTAAATACAATCATTTAGCTTTTACTATCAAATCTATAACGTGGATTTCATCTCGAATAATGTTGCATCTTTATTAAGTGCAACATCGTTGGAATTTTTAGGAAGCTTGTAATGCTGCGACGATAAAATGAGGAAAGTGTTTGTAGGTAAACTCCTGAAGAAAATTAAGGCATCAGCAAAACTTCGCACTGTTAATTGTAAGTATTTAATTACAGTAGAACTCCAATTATCCGAACTCTCGCTCTCCGAATCGCGCATTATCCGGATGCGGGACTTATTGTTAGCCGCACGGAAACGATTTAAGACGTCTAAACAGCTGAAATGTTTAAGAAATGATCATTTATGTTGCACTATACCTGCAATTGTTTTTTGTTTATTTCTATGATAAGAGAATTAAATTAAAAATAATTATCTTTCGGATGAACCCAATTTGTTGCAAATCGAATAAGAAATAAGATCGTACAAGTTAATTAAATGGGAAAGAACGTTTCTTTTTTATGTAATGAGGAATTTTAAAAACAGCCAAGCAAGGAAAGAAGAGGAAAAAGGGAAAAAAACGGAAACAAGACAATGTTATTAAACAGATTTACTAAACTTTTTGATCATTGTGCAATGAATTATTTATAAACAAAGAAATTGCTAACAAAAATAATTGAACCCCAATAAAATACGTTGATGTGTAAAGCTTTATTTGAAACCAAAAAATTGAGAAATAATTGGAAGAATATTAATTATGACAATATTCAAAATTGTACGACCATTGCGGGTCAGCATTCTCAACTTTCACAAATTGAAACTTGGTTAGCTTCTAGTTTTCCGAGCTAGAAAACCAATTGCGAGAGGTGATTACCGTGAACTGATTATATTTTTGAACGGAAATGAGAACAAAAAATTTAAAATAAGGCCTCCTGGTGCTATACATCAAGCACGATGGATGACGAGAGCTATTTGTGCGATAAAAATGTTTTATTACGCGACCAGCTAAATTTAACGAGCAAAGAGAACCGAGTTTTACAAGAAGTTACGCTAAACCATGGATGCAATGCAACTTGGGCTGAAGAGCTATGAAAATGTAGACAAGTTAATTCCAGAAGCAGCTTTTTAAAAAAGGTTGCCAGCATCTATATTATTTAACTGAGGAAATCTTCATTTTATCCTTTTTTGACGATATGGTTGATATTGAAACAAAAAGGAATATTGTGGCTAGTTTAACCAAAGAAAGTAAATTTGACAATGCAAAAAGATACGTTCTATCGAAAGAAGAAATGCGTAGCTCATTATTTGGTAACTGTTATATTAGCATGTATAGTATAAGTGATGCACATATGTATAATAACCAATAGAATATGTAAACGTGTATGGAATATGGAAAAAGGGAAGATGTCCGACGTGTAACATGCATGTACGAATATAGACTGAATAAAGATATTTAAACTAAAATATAGAGTTATCATATAAATTAACTCTATGCCTATAACATGGTGTCAGGTGGAACATAATAAATAGAAGATTTAAGTTAAAGAAAGCTGTATTACTAAGAAAATCATGGATAATAAGACGTTAATGGAGTTCTTAAGAAATCAAATGGAAGCATTACAAGAAAACACAAGGAATCTGTCTACGGCGAATACGAATGTAATTCAAAATATATCGAAAACGTCTCCATTGGAAGTAGAAAAGGGGAATATAGCGGAAAATTATAATCACTTTATAAAGAATTTTCAAAATTACCTTATAGCTACAGGGATGGACAAATGGCCAGAGAGTGAGAAGGGGGAGTGAGGGAGAAAAAGGGTTACAATATTCTTATCACTAATAGGAGATAAAGCTATGCTTAAGTATGATAGATTTAAATTAAAAGAGGAGGAAAAAACAACATTAAACCAGGTAATTTCAGCTATACGAGCAAGATTAGTATCGAAGAAAAATGTTATTTATGAACGTGCAATATTTAACTCATGTAATCAAAATATAGATAAAAGCTTTGATGATTATTATAGAAAACTAGAGAAATTAATAGAAAATTGCGAATTTAAAGATTTTATAGATGATAGTTTTAGGAATACAAAATAAAGAGTTACAAAGAAAATTAATGCTGAAAGCAGATTTAACTCTGAAAGATACATTAGATATGTGTAGAATAGATGAACTGACAAACAAACAAATCCAAGATATAAATGCTGAAACTGTAAACAAAATTTCACATGAGAAACGATGTAAATTTTGGGGGTATACACATAGCTTTGTTAAAGGGAAATGTCCTGCACTTGGTCAGCGATGCAGAATATGTAGTGGTAAGAATCATTTTAGCAGAGTTTGTAAGAAAAATCAGAAAAAAGAGGATCAAACAGGATTGGAAAAGAAGAAAGAAAGAGCGTGAAGAGTGTAAAGACAGTAGAAGAAACACAGGAAGAATCAGATGATGGACAAGAAAATAGGTTTGATATATGCAGAATCATAGACAATACTGATCATGGAGGTACTGTAGAAGCAGAATTGGAATTCAAATTAAAGGGCAAATGGAAAATTTTGAAGTGTCAATTAGATACAGGTGCTAATGTAAGTTTGGTTGGGTACAAATATTTGTGTAAAATACTTAATAATAAGGATATAGAGCTTGAGAAATCCAATCATACTTTACACAATTTTGGCGGAGGTAAGATAAAGAAGGGCAGTATATCTTACTTTGTAAATCCGAAGGTAAAAATTATAGATTACATTTACAAGTAGTTGATGTGAATCATGGCATTTTGTTGTCAGCTTCTGCATGCACGAGTATGGGTCTCATAAAGTATTGTAATACCATCATTGATAACATGAGACGAGATGCTAAAAATATTATTTCAAAATATAATGAAGTGTTTCAGGGTTATGGTTGTTTCAAGGAGGAAGTTAAACTCGAAATTGATACGGAGGTTATATCCGTCATACAAAGTCCTCGTAGAATACCAGTTGCTATGAGAAAAGATTTGCGAAAAGAAATAAACAGATTGGAACAGGCGGGAATTATAGCCAAACAAGGAAACCACGCAGATTGGGTAAGCAATATTCTAATGGTAAAGAAACCGAATTCGTTTAGAATCTGTCTAGACCCTATTCCTCTAAATAAAGCTCTAATACGACCAAACTATCAATTTCAAACGATTGATGAAATGTTGCCTGATCTAGAAGAGGCGAAAGTATTTTCTTTAGTTGACACAAAGAAAGGCTTTTGGCAAGTAAAATTGGACAAGGCTAGCAGTTTATTAACGACATTCTGGACTCCTTTTGGTCGATACAGGTGGTTGAGAATGCCTTTTGGTATTAAATCTGCACCTGAAATCTTCCAAATGTATATGAACCAATTACTTAGGGATATAAAGGGTATTAAAGTATTAGCTGATATATTGATATATGGAAGGGGTAAAACAAAAGACGAAGCGGTCATGGATCATAATAGAAATTTAGAAACTTTACTGTGCAGACTGAAAGAAAATAATTGTAAATTAAATCATGATAAGTTACGATTATGCGTTAGTGAAATAAAATTTTATGGGCATATTCTTACTGACGAAGGAATAAAACCAGACGAATCTAAGATCGAAGCTATCTTAAAGTTTAAACATCCGAATAATAAAGAAGATTTACTCAAGTTTCTTGGGATGCTAAATTATTTAAGTAGATATATTAAACATCTAAGCTCGAAGATATTTCACTTAAGAAAACTGACTCACCAAGACGTAACTTGGAAATGGACAGATATAGAAAATTCTGAATTTATAGACATAAAGAAAATCGTAGCTAAAGCACCTACCTTAAAATATTTCAACGTAAATAAGGCAGTCATAATTGAATGTGACGCTAGTGAATATGGCCTAGGTGTTGCTCTTTACCAGAATGATAAAGTGATAGGATATGCATCCCGAAAATTGACCAAGACCGAACGAAATTATGCACAGATAGAGAAAGAATTACTTGCTGTAGTTTTCGCATGTGTGAGATTTGACCAGTTAATTACAGCAAACCCGAAAGTAACTGTTAGAACAAATCATAAGCCGCTACTAAACATTTTTAATAAACCATTGATTAAAGCTCCAAAAGGACTACAGAAAATGATGTTGCAACTTCAGAGATTTAATCTATATTTAGAATTTACTTCAGGAAAAGATAATAAAGTAGCAGACACTCTGTCAAGAGGTCCGGTGGAAACATCGACGTTGGATAACAACAAAGAGGTTTACAGAATTTTAGATACTAATTTCAAGAACTTTGAACAGATTAACATTCAACAACAAGTAAGTATATCAAATGAGATACTAGATGTTATACGAGAAGAAACTATTAAAGGACCCAACTTCAACTAAACTGAAATTCTATATACAAAATGGATGGCCAAAATATGTAACACAAATACCAGATGATATAAAAAATATTTTAGTTTCAAAAATGAATTATCGATAGAAGATCTCATTGTTAAAAATGATTGTATTGTTATTCCTTTCAATCTAAGAAAAATAATTATCAACAGAATACACTTAAGTCATCAAGGCATAGAATACTGTGTAAATATAGCTAAAAAGAACGTTTTTGGCCAAATATGGTAACGGAAATTACAAACAAAATAAAAGAATGTGAGATCTGTACTAAGCATCAATCTAGTCAAAGAAAACCAGAAATGATGTCGCATCAAATACCATCATATCCTTTCCAGCAAATATCAATGGATGTATTTTTTATTCAATATCAGGGAAAACAAAGAAAAGTATTGGTAACAGTAGATCACTACGGTGACTTCTTTGAAATGGACTTCCTACAGGACCTAACGCCGCAAACGGTTATAGATATATGTAAGAAGAATTTCAGCCGTCATGGTATTCCGGAAATAGTATGCACAGACAACGGTACAAATTTTGTGAATCAACAGTTTCAAAATTTCAGTAAAAACTGGTATTTTAAGCATACGACCTCATCTCCTAATCATCAACAAGGCAATGGTAAAGCCGAAGCGACAGTGAAAATCGCGAAAAATTAATAAAGAAGGTTGAAGAGAAAAAGGAAGATTTGTGGTATGCTTTCCTGCATTTAAGAAATACTCCAAATAAGATAAATGTCAGTCCAGCAGAGAGAATATATTCGAGAAGAACACGAACGAGTATCCCATGTGTTACAAGAAATCTATTATCTAAACCTATAGAAGACGTTACAATACGCATAGATACGAGAAAGAAAATAAGTAAGAGTTATTATGACAGAAAAGCAAAAAGATATCCACTGTTAAAGATTGGCCAACCAGTATACATACAACTAAATGGGAAAATATGGTCAAATGGAAAACTAGAGAGAAAATTACCAGATAATTCATACATTGTTAATGTAGAGGGAACATCTTACCGACGAAGTCAATGCGAAGTGAAACCAAAGCAAGAGAAGACAGACGACAGCGATACAGTTCTTGTGCGAAACGCTAATGTTGAAACGAGTGAAGAGTCTACTGATAACCAGACTAAATCCGAAGAGGAAGCAGTCCCTAATTGTGAAAGCGGTCCCGATGAGGATACACTTGTCAACGAGCGTCCTACCCCAACAGCACGACCGGAACGAAGACGACAACTACCAGCAAAATACAAAGATTATATAATGTAATATTAAAAAGGGAAAGATATTAGCATGTATCGTATAAGTGATGTATGTATAATAACCAATAGAATATGTAAACGTGTATGGAATATGGAAAAAGGGAAGATGTCCGACGTGTAACATGCATGTACGAATATAAACTGACAGTAACCTTTCTCTAACTATTCACTAATTTCACATGATATTAATTTGTTTCCGTTTGGTATAGATAAAAAACTGCATGATTTTGTTACAATGAAAAGCAATGATCTATTTTGCCGATTGGAAATAAACAATGAATTTCTCACTGAAAACCCATCAATTTGGGAAAGGAGTGCATCCTTTTTAGAAGCTAAATCCAAAGTGATTCAGTTGAAGACAGTTAATGACGGCGCTAAAAAGCTGTTAACCTCATTCAACAATTTCGTTGACTTAACAGCGCAAGAAAAGCAAAAACAATATTTATTGCAAACGCGTAATTCATATCTAGACCTAAAAAGTCTGTTTCCAGCTGTTTTATATATAGATAATCAATCAGTAAACGAATTGTTAAACGTTGCAATATTACAATTGATTCATTACGTCACCAGCATAAATTGACATGACGTAATGTGTACTTCCGAAAGTGTGGCTGTTATTCCACGATGTAAAACTTCGCAAAAATAAAAGCTCTCACGAGAGATTTTATTTCTTGCTTTTCTCTAAATATTTCGTTTCTGATCCTGTTTTCTCCACTATTTTCCTCAAGAATCTCATCTTTGTAGCGTTTGTATTGCTAATATCTCATTGCTTCGTTGTGCATGATTTGCTTCGATATATGTATATAAATGTTCATCTCGTATTCCACCTTCGCCTGAGTTGGGATTTCTTCTATTTCGTTATGATATAAAAATGTGTTCATTAGGCTATTAAAGATTTTTCCTGTGGGCCCTTTCTCCCCTTGTTTTGCTTTATAATTTTGTTCTACTTTCCACGCTAACTTCCATATATTTATACTGCTCTACCTATTCTGTCTTTTCTCCGTCAATTATAATGTTGTGTTAATTCTTAGACCTACAACCATCGATTTTGTTTTCTTGATATTTATGTCGTTCGTCTTCTTTTTGAGCTCTTTGTTTAGGTTATCTAGGTTGTTTAGGTTTCTTTCATATCCGAGCATGTCGTCTGCAAACAATAACATTGGTATATATTTTCGTTTTCGTATGGATTTGATAACTCGTAAACTCAGTAATAATTGTCAACCTACAACAATATTGACTCGTTGCATTTTCCAATTTCCTACATGTGGCGGTTTAATTTTATCTTTAGCTGCTTCTATCACCTCATCAATTACCGCCAAGAACAATAGTAACCGCCCAAACTATCTTTTGTTGCCAAACTTCTTTGACTCTTTTTTGTGTTCTTACAGTGTTGTCGGGTCGTCTCGTACAACGTCGTTTCTTCTAATGTTGCCGAATACTTCTTTCAGATTTATAAAGCACACACGCCTTTCGTATTTTTCATTATCGTTTTTTCGATCGCTTGTCTTACTTATGTGATGAAGATAGAGTTTCTTCCCTTTCTAAATCAGTATTGGCTGTCTTCTAATGTGTTGTCTAATTTCCCTTTGATTCTACCATGAAGGATTCGTGCTAAAAGTTTTTCCGGTACGCTCATTAGGATTATTCCCAGATAATTATTGCATCCTCTTTTGTCTCCCTTGTTCTACAGTCATAAATTTTCGTTTATCAATATCGGATTTTTGTAATTTTTGATATTTATGGTACGTGTAGTTTGGACCTTAAATAAGAATATTTTGGAGTAGTTCGACGCAACATTCATAAATTACTGAGATAATCGATGTTGAAGTTTTTCCACCATTTAAATCCACTAGATATAATACGATTGTCAATTGGACTCGTGGCCTAGTCGATAGCGTTTTGGTGCAATCAGGTGCGCTAGTCACGAGATCGCTGGTTCGGGTCTCGTCACGGGACATTTCTTTTTCTTCCATTCAAAACGCACCATATGTTTTTTCATTCTTCTTCTCATATCAAAATTTATGAACAAACGAAATATATGAACTATATGCACGAATATTCTTCAAGTACATCATTAAAATGCACAATCGGTTGATAAACAATATTCATTTTTAATTAACTTAACAATAAGGTAATAATAAAAAATGTTGCTTCCCATGCTTCTATGATAACTACCATTCTGGCTCGTGCCACACTGCGTAAAATGTCGCATAGTAGATATAAAATAATAGAAATTTTCATTTCCTACCTGACTCCGTTCGTTCTTTTTTTTTTTTAAGAAACCTTATTGTTAATTCAAAATGAATATTGTTTATCAACCGATTGTGCATTTTAATGAAGTACTTGAAGATTGTTCCTGCATATAGTTCATATATTTCGTTTGTTCATAATTTTTGATATGAGAAGAAGAATGAAAAACATATGATGCGTTTTGAATGGAAGGAAAAGAAATGTCCCGTGATGAGACTCGAACCAGCGATCTCGTGAGCATGGCACCAAAACGCTATCGACTAGGCCACGAGTCCAGTTGACAATCGTATTATATCTCGTGGATTTAACTGGTGGGTGAAACTTCAACATCGATTATCTCGGTAATTTATGAACGTTGCGTCGAACTACTCCAAAATATTCTTATTTAAGGTCCAAACTACACGTACCATAAATATCAAAAATACAAAAATCCGATTACCTTGCCTTCTCCTTGTAAGTAATGAATCGTTTCTGGTGAGATATTGTGTATATCCGGTTCTTTTCCGATTTTTACTTTTGATCTTGCTTTGTCTTTTTTCCTTTCCTCCTTGTTTGTTTTCTCTGCTTGCTCTCTATAGGTCCTAATTTTTTAAAGTATACTGTCCGTCGTTCCATTTGTCTTTTATTTCTTCATTCGTACCTATTCAAATTCCACCGCAATGTCTTTCGTATACGTACGTGAGAGTGGGTCATAAATATGGGTGGATCTGGAAAATCCATTGAAAGTAAAATATGAACAGTATGGCTTTTTGTTATTCTGATTAGATTTAATCCGTATGTTGGAAATGAGATCATCTAGACACGCATTATGTGATCGAAAATACTATTTAAATCGTGCCTTCATCTTTCAAACCTTCCAGAACACTACGAATGTTGCCCTTCAACTAGGTAACTATGTCTGATCTTTGAAATATCCCCGGAGAAAAAACCTAGGAGAAGACATGCTCAGGCTTTGGACAAGTAATGGAGTAATCTCCCGACGAGATATTAGTTTTTCTGCAAATATCTCATTTGCTGTCTAAGATACGTGTTTTTGTATCGCGTTGTTTTGTTGAAACCATGTCTTATTGTTATAGGCTCCAACTTTTCGCAGTAGCCGGGAGAAAAGCTACGATTATGTACTGGTTATTCTCAGCGGATCAGGGATTCCTCGTAAATGGCCAATCAAACTATAATTTTTGGCCCATCTAATAGCTTGTGATACTTTAATGCACGATCTTTTTGTGTTCAATAACGGCAAATTCAGATTGACACCGAATTTCCAAAAATTAATCCTTTTTTCTTATTCTCCAGTCTAAGCAATCTATTCTAAGGCATTTCCTCTTGTTCGGAATTCTAGAATGTGACAGGTTTGATTTCCTTTTCCAAGTATTCTGCAAAGGCTTGAGCTTTCTCTCTGTCGTTTCTTGCTCTGCTATTTCTATCAGTCCTAAGAGATGGGCGATGCAGTATTGGCCTGTTTAACTTCTTGGTCTCCTTCCATAGCGAATAGTCTGTTGGTTCTGTAGCTGTTAGGCTTCCTAAATAGTCTTGAATGCCCTCATTTTTGTATTGTTCCAGCATTTCCTTCAGTTCACGGAGCCTGCTTTTATTTTCTATTGTTCTAGTTTGTAGCCAGATTTCCCTTATTTGTCCCTTTTGATTTTCTTCTTGATATGAGAAGGAATTACTTCTCCTGTTTCGGTAGATGCATTGTCCGCGGTTGGAAACTAAGCTACTTGTTAAATGTTTCCTGTTAGCTTATGAACTTCCGTATCTATGTCTTTATCTGATTTAAGTACGCAATCTAATGAGATGGGATGTTCTAATTTCTGTCTGAATAGTTCCTAGTTTGTTTTGTTGCTATGCAAAGTGGGTCTTTTTTCTTTTTGTGATTTGTGATTTTATTGTAATTATACCAGGTTAGTGGTCAGAGGAGAGCCCGAAGCAGAATTCTGCAGTACATTTTTGTGTGTGTATACCTTATGTTAGTTATGCCAAAATCAAGTAAGTCTGGTCTTCTTTTAGTGCCTGAAGGCCAGTATGTTGGTTCACCTGTTGCTATATGTTTTAGCTTATTATTGTCTATGGCCTTCAAAAGTTCTCTGCCCCTAGTAGTTGTCAGACTTGACCCCCATGCGGTGCGTTTTGAATTGTAGTCTCCTACTGTTATGAATCTGTTTCCAAGTGTTTTAAGGAACGTTTCAAAATCTTCCTTTTGCTTGGGCTTGTGCCCTATTGCTTCGGACGATTATAGCAGTTCCCTCATCGGCCTTATCATCAGGATGTTTGGTGTTATTGTGTCATGAGGTATCCGTATGAAATGTTTCTTAGTAATGTGGGTTTCAGAGACTAACATGATGTCAATTTTATGATAGTTTAAGAATGTCTTCAATTCTTGGATATGTTGATGAAGACCATTGCCGTTCCAAATTGTTAATACGTATTTGTGTTGAGCCGTTAAGCAAAAAAAAAAATCTGAAATCTCAGCTACAATTGTCGCAACTGATTGAAGTCTTGCCTATTGAAGGATCTACAGTATTTTTATTGAAATAGCAACTTTGAGGGGTTGATGGAAAAACTAAAAATCTCTTACTGCAACACTATTAGACTTTACATTTTCTGCTCGCGTATATGGATTCAAATTAACATCTCTAACATTCTATGAATAACTGATCAGATGCGGTACCTACTAACAAGATGGGATATTAACTCGATTTCACGTGCATATTGTACCAGCGTTCGCCACCGCACTAATTCATATTGTAATCATCCCCATAAACGTTGTTTGCTGCGAACGGCTGCTCTGGGAAAACCGTGCGTCCCAAATTCCGTTATATTCATGAATACAGTCCGAGTTTGCAATGTTAATTTCAAACTTCATATATAAAGGAATTTATTATTAATGCAAATACATTTTTCTCTACTCGTAAATGTTTTAAATTATTATGATTAAAGATTCTACTATCGATTCCTTTGAGAGTATTTAGTAAAATGAATGGCGTGTCCAGGGTTATTCACCTGAAAACGAATATTTAAGTAGTAACCTATATTATCTAAGTTAATGAACGTACCGAAATGATGAAGGTGGATAAGCCAGTATGTATGTACATAATTTGGAGGTAGTTTCCACGTCGTAGTTGCGAATTTTGCCTGAATAGCCTGCCCGTGCGTGCGAATTATCATCATTTAAATAATAAAGATTGAGCTGTAGATTATACACTTGAAAACTTTTTGTAACCACACTGAGGTTTTGCGATCTTTTTCAGTTCATTACCTTTTCTTAAATGAAAGTTTGGATTTTTGTGATTAATGGGTGATTTTAATGATTGCCCTAATTCATTCTGTGTACGAGGGTAGATTGCCAAGTTTCCGGAATCGCTGCTAGGGGTTGCTATTTTCCCAAATACATTATGTCGTTGTGTTGGCAACTCTTTCATATCAATTGATCGCAAATGTTAAATGGAGCTGTCAAATAGTCTGGTTTTGACAAGCTCGAGCGATCATCAAATTTTTTTAATTGGAAGGGAAAATCAAATCAAGGACAGATGCCGTTCTTCTAAGATTCATCACCTTCATTTTCAGTTTCAGTTTTTGAGTTTCGGAATTCGAGCGTGTCCGCACGCTTATAAGAGACGGACCACGTTCAGGACGTTTGAAAACGGCTACCACGCCAGAAATTGTGGAAACGGAAGTATGGAAAAATTATGTAATTGGCCGAATAAAAGTGCGTGAAATGGAAGAAGCCGTTGGCATCTCACATGAACGAGTAGTTCGTATTTTACATAATGAATTGCGTTTAAAACAGCTTTCTGCAAAATGCTTGGTGAATGTTTCCTGTTAGCTTATCAACTTCCGTATCTATGTCCTTATCTGATTTGAATACGCAATCTAATGAGATAGAATGTTCTAATTTCTGTTTGAATAGTTCCTAGTTGCTGTGCAAAGAGAGTCTTTTTCTTTTTTGTGATCTGTAATTTTATTGTAATTGTTACAGATGAGTGGTCTGAGAAGAGCCCGAAGCGGAATTCTGCAGTACATTCTTTTATGTGCATACCTTTAGTTATGCCAAAGTCAAGTAAGGCTGGGCTTCTTTCAGTGGCTGAAGGCTAGTATGTTGGTTCACCTGTTGTAATATATTTTAGGTTGTTATTGTTTATAGCCTTTAAAAGTTCTCCGCCTCTAGTAGTTGTCAGTCTTGACCCCCATGCGGCGTGTCTTGCATTGTAGTCTCCTACTGCTATGAATCTATTTCCAAGTGTTGGAAATTGGCCGAGCAAAAGTGAGTGAAACGGACGAAAGCGTTGGCATCTCTTATGAACGAGTAATTCATATTTTACATAATGAATTACGTTTAAAACAGCTTTATACAAGATGGGTGCCGCATTTGCTCAAACCGGAGCAAACACGCGTTTGAGCTCGAACTTCAGCCGATTGTTTGGAAGTGTTTACAGGGAATCCAATTAATTTCAAGCGATGACGATGACGCTACACACCAGAAACAAAACTGCGATCAATACGCTGGATTGCACGCGATGAATCGGTTCGGAAGAAGACAAAGACCATTCACTCAATTGGGAAGGTGATGGCGTCGGTTTTGGCACGCAAAGGATAGAGAACAAGGACAGACCACGAAAAAGGTGATTAAACGGTGTCCAAAAGGATTTAAAGAAAACAAATATTAATAATTAGGAAGAAGCAGATGGCTGGAGAAAAGCAGTACGAGGGTAGATTGACAAGTTTCCAGAATCGTTTCGTTTGGACACAAAACTTTCTGGACAAATTGGAGGCAGCAATTCAGGATAAAACACCCGGGAATAATTAAGAAAAAGTGTTGTTTTACAAAAACAATACGCCCGTTCATTTAAGCAAAAATTGACAGAATTGAAGTTTCGAAATTTTTCCGTGTTCCTGTCATTTGGCTCCGTCAGACTTCCACCTATTCCTGAAACTCAAAACATTTTTGGGTGGAAAGAAATTTTGGTAAAATTTTGGGGAAGTAATGAATTGATAGAGACTGTAAACGATTATTTTGGGAACCTCGAAGATAGTCACTTCCGGAATGGACGGAATCGAGGAGCTAGAGAAACGTTGGACCAAATGTGTTGAGCTTCGAGGAGATTATGTTGAAAAATTAAATATACTTAAATTGGAATTATCTTGTTTTCATTGTCATTCCAGAAACTTTTCAATCTACCCTCGTACTTGGTTTTGCTGTAATTGCCGAAACTTTTGGCAACGTTCAGTATATTTAGTATTGAGAAAAATGTACATACTTCTACATCCTTGATTTAAAATATTAATTTTGTCATTACTACAATTTTGCTGTTTTAATGTAATGTACTTTTTATCTTTTTAATCCTCTGAGGGCTTTCTCTTTCCCTTTTCCCCTTCTTCTTTTTCTGAACGTTAAAATAAAATTACGACGAAACAGATTAATTTTGTCCGGTTGTGTTTTCTAATTGAATAATATATGCTTCCAGACCACGCAAACCATGCAACAAGTTCTGATAAATTTTGAAGATATGTCTTCTCATAAGCGACCGCTTTAATATATTACCCCTTTATTACTCCAGTAGACGAACTTGAATGAATGGATCGTAATATATTTTCGAAATCCAAGGATATTTTTCTAGATTCTTGTATTATGACAGTATTTAAAATATACACACATATTTCTTAAACGTGTTACAAATAGAACATTTTTCGAAATGATATACGCGACGTTATATCTTCACATTCATTTGGTCCGATTAAAAGATTTATTTTGTAGGCTAAAGTTATCCTAGATATGTGGATGTATCCACGATGTAAAGCCCGTATTGATTTCTTTGAAAATAATAGCATTACATTTTTAACCTAGTGCGTTTGAGTGTGCGTGCTCAACATCACTTACATTCTGCTCTTGTTCGGACCGAAGACTATCCTTTGAAAATTAATCTCGTTAATTTTTATCATACTAGTTGAAGTACATATATACATATGAGTTTCGTGATCTTATATGTACGTAACTGTGATGGATGTTACATCGGTTAGACAAAGCAATATTAAAAAAAAAGATTTTATAATCAAAAGTATTTGTTAAATAATGATTTTGGTGCAATGATCGTTGTAAGAAAACATTATAAGGATTTAGGTCATTGCTTTGATTTTGAGAACACAACCATTTTTAAAAAAGAAAATAACCATAAAAAAGGACTAAGATACGAAATGATAAATGTGGTAAAAGATGTTAAAACTCTTAATTTCAGAAGTGATCTTGCTCCAAATATCAGTCCTCTTTTAGTACCATTTTCCGTTTCCACGTCAAAAAAGATTAACATCCCATACTACGAGTAACTCTTGAACTCTAATGTAGCTTATGTTTTTGTTGTTTTTCCTAATTTTAATTATTTATTTATTCATTTAATTAATTATTTATTTATTTATGTATATTTCCTCCTTAAGTTTTACTGACAAAGGAAGATTTTATTTATATTCCTGCAAATAAAATTATGACAATTGGTTTCTATTTATCTATCTATCTATCTTTTTTCTTCCCGGAGGAGAGGGAAAATCTTACATAAGACTTCCACAATTGTCATGTTGTGGTTTGTGTCAGATTCTTATTGACTAAAAACCCTCTCCCCCTCTTTACCACAACCACACCGGCATCCGCTCACGCATTTCTTCAGTGTGGTGGGTTGTCTTTACTATCTCTGCTGTTTCTCCTTGGTTTCTATGATCTTACGGATAACATTATAGACATAATTCCACTCTTTCTCGGTTTCCATCAGATTCTCCATCATATCTTCTTTGTTAAATATCTTCCCAGTTACATTACTATATTCTACACGCACATCATCCCAACTCGGGCAAGTGAAGAGGGTGTGTTCTACATTATCGACTTCGCCACATCTATCACACCTGTCAGTTGCAGATCTCGCTCTATCAAATAGTTATTTACGAAAGCAACCGTGTCCAGTCAGTGCCTGCGTCAGATAGTAATCCGTTCTTCTATGGCGACATTTTAGCCAAGGTTCTATTGCTGGTATCAGTGACTTTGTCCATTGTGCCACGTTTACCGTCTGGTCCCACAGATCTTGCCATTTTCGAATGGTCTGGTCTCGTTCCTGCCGTTTGACATTTTCGTTTTTTCTGTCATCTCTGTAGAAAAGGTTCTTCTTTTCCTCTATAAGAAGTTCTATGGGGACCATTCCGGTCACCACTTGGACTGCCCTTGCGGACATTGTTCGGTAGGCGCTCGATACTCTCAGGAGTATCTTCCGCTGAGTACTTGTTGCAGGGACCAAATATAATTGTAATTTTTTTATTTCAGATAAAAAGATTACAAGAAAATTCATTTTATTTAATATTAGGAATTTTTAACCATTATCATTGCAAATATATTATTTTGGTTATCATAACCAATTAAAGTGAGAAATATATATTTTTTTTTTTTTGGTTATAAGTAACAATTGTATCAACCAAAACAATTTTTTGGTTTCAGATAACCATTAGATCAACCAAAAAGATTTTTTGGTTAGAAATAACCATTACAAAAAATTCTTTTTTTTTTGGTTATCAGGGATGAAAAAAAAAAAACAAAAAATTTTAAGTGATTGAACATAAAAAGCTATGAAAAAACAAAATATACCAAACAATATCAAAAATCCTCACAAAATAAAAAAACAAAAATTTTAACAAACAGAACAACAAATGAGCAATAAATTTAATGCAACAACAACACATGAACAAGATAACACAACAAATCTGTGGCGGTAGTAGAAAAACTAAGCACAGCTGAAGGCGGTGTATGTTTTTATATTTTAAAATCATTACATAAAACCTAATAAAGGTTACATACAGTCAATTGCAATTTTAATAACGATTTTAATGGATTTGGAAATCCCTATTCATCATTTTAAATGAGAGAAATATTCCCACTAAAGCTTTATGAATTAATGTTTTATTATCAATTTCATCCCTGATAACAAAATAAAGAAATTTTTTTTTTTGTAATGGTTATTTCAAACCAAAAAATCTTTTTGGTTGATATAATGGTTATCTGAAACCAAAATTTTTTTGGTTGATATAATTGGTACTTATAACCAAACAAAATATTACACACTTTAATTGGTTACGATAATCAAAATAATATATATCTTATAAAAATGGTTAATTATAACGATTTTATAAATTCATCAATATAAATGGTTAAAAATGACTTTTTGTAGTTAATCTTATAATTGTTACGTCCCTGCTTGATAGTCTTCTTCTGAGTACCCTCATGAGAGCCGTTTCCCACCATATCGGTGCCCCGTAGACCAGTATGGATTGGACAACGCAATACAACATTTCTTTTGTTGAAACCTGGTCCTCTGATGTTGAAGCTTTGACCAATCATTATGCCCAAGTACACAAGGCTTTGTTTTGTAGTAATTTGCACGCTATTACATGAGAATTTAATTTCTTCTGTGCCTTTTCTCCCTTATAGTAGTATAACCGCCTCCGTTTTTTGTGGAGCCGATTCCAGTTCATTGCGTTCCATCCATATATTTATTTGGCACAGCGTCTCATTTGTTTTATTCATTAGTTGTTCTTTATTTTTGCTGTTGTTATTACAGCCGCGTCATCTGCATAGGCCAGAATCGTTACACCCTTTGGCATGTGTTCTTCTAGTATGTCATTAGTCATTATAGAGGACATTCCACAGGGTGGGGCCCAAAATGGATCCCTGTGGTACTCCTGCTGTAATCTCCATGTCGGTTCCCTTGTTGAGTTTTATTGACCTATCCTCTAAGTAATTGTCAATGGCATTCACCAGGTATTTTGATATTTCTAACCTCTTTAGTTTCTGAAGGATTTTGTCCCACGACCCGCTATCTATCTATCTATGAAACGTACGAAATTTTCAAAAATAATTGCGGGCTTCCTGTTATAGTAGGAAAGTATTTTTCCTAATAAATATTGTTTTATTTGTTATGAACTTGTTTGTATTTTAATTTGATGTACAAGCTGCGAAAAAGGTTAGGATTTCCCACAAGATGTGCGTTAAATTCATTTATAAGATTATATTAGGGCTCTAGTACAAAGACATCAACGATTCCTGAGGAGAGTAGAAGGAAGAATGAGGAAAGATAAAATAAGAAATCAAGTATTCAGAGAAAAACTAGAAATAGACCCTATTTAAACAAGTATAGAACAAGGACGGCTCAGATGATTGAAATTGGAACAAAGGAAAGAGGAAAATCAAGAAAGACGTAGATAGAAGAAGTGAGGATAGCGGCAGAAAAAAAAAGAGTAACGAAATGGGAAGATGTATGAAAGCTGGCAAAAGACAGAAAAGAGTGATAAGAAATATTAAAAGCTCAACTCGAAACATAATTGGACATCAAAAAGTACACGAGTTCCTGCTTAAGTAAGTAAGTATGAAGTAAAAGTAAGTCAATGAATAAAACAAATTAAATATTTAGATCGTCTATTCTACTTAAACGTTAAACCTGGCGAATTAGTTGCTATCGATATGAATGCGATGTTTCGAGAATACACTTTTTATACGATGTTATCTCTTCGTTACGGTCATAGATACTTTGGAAGGTTTCCAAAATAGGCGCTCTTGAACCTGCTAAACGTATGACCCGTTTTAATTATGGTTACATTCCTTTGTCTAAACAGTAAACATTGCAAGTTATTTAACGTGACAAATGACTTAGTAATGAATTTGGATATTCGAATTTGAATTAACTCTGCGTTCGATATTTATCCCACTTGGGGTTACTACAGATATCCGAACACTTCATAGGAAACTTTAATATTAACATTATTAATTAATTAATTAATTAAATTATTTCGGCTTACTTGTGACAGTAGAAAAATATTTTCTCTTACAAATTTTGTTTGAATTTTTTTCCGTTTAAATTTGATGCATAAGTTACGAAAAGCTCTGTAGATCATTATACACGAGTAATTTGTAATTTTTGAAACTGTACACATATGTATATATGTATGTGTAGGAACCAATTTTCCGATAGTAGTTCGGAATCTTTGACATTTTTTTCGCGAATAAAAATTTAATCGATTTGAAATCGTCTCAGAATTGAAAGGAATAAGTACATGATAAATCGCAGTTACTTACTTACTTATGTATGTTGCACGAGGCAAACATTCATTGGTTTCATTGATTTTTCTCGACAAAGTTATTAATTTTTAATTATTCGCGCCAAGAAATACCGTTGAACATAAATTTCATTGTGACCAATTAATTGCTTTTAATATAACTCAATTATCAACCGCTAATTAAACAAATGCTGAGAGGGATATATTTCTACATTGTCTGCCTGTTCAGCATATGTTTCATTTTTCTTTTATTTGTTTTTAATTTCAGGGTAAAGTACGAAAACTAACCTATAAATGTTTCAATTTCTTGTTCCGTGATGGACGTTGTAAATTAACAAGAAAATATTAAAGATGACTAGAAAAGCAAGACATTACAATAGAAAATTATGTTTCAAATAAAATCTTTTAAATATTCCCTACTACTTTTAGGTCAATCAAACAAATCGGAAATCAACAACAAAATATTTTGATTAGATGGTTTGATTGACCCAAAAGTGGTAGCCAATATTTAAAACATAAGTATAAAGAAGTCAGGATATATACAGTGTGTGCCCGGATTGACCTCACTATAGGTATAATTGATCAAAAATTTTGGAATCTCGTTTTTATGTTTTGGGATGCAGTCCTGCTTGATCTGAAAAGAATTTAAAGCACATTCATACTGAAAGTTAAGGCCGTCACGATAATGAAAAATAAAATAAAATTTTCTGTTGACATAAGGTGCCATTTCAGTAAATATACGGGAAAATGTAATTGAGAAAAATTGTTGAAAATATAAAATTTTTACTCTGGGCAAAGTTTCACAAATATTGGATGACTTTGATTACATCAGTATTTCTTCCGTATTCTTGCGTTGTAACTACAGAAAAGCAAGCATGCTGTATAAGTTGACGAAACATATTAATGTAAGTTATTTTCCTTTTTTTTTTAAATTAAATTGTTGGTTCAGAAACTTCCATTAATTTCTTTCTTTTTTGAACAACATACACAGAATATTTGTTTTCAAAAAAAAAATTAATGTAAGTTTCTAATAAAATATTTTATTCAAAACAAAGAAAATAACTCACATTATTTTTTTCTTTGACAACGTACACAGAATGCTTGTTTCAAAAAAAAAAAAACAATATAAGTTTCCAATAAACTTATTTTAATAAAATATATAAAAAAGAAAAAGCTTAAATTTTTTAAAATATAGAATACCTGTTAGTCAAAATGATCTGATAGTTATAAAATTTCGCACCGAGTCACAATTTCATATTCTAAACAACTTTCCTCAATAACATTTTGCCGTACTATTGACCGAAATGGCACTTTACAACAACAGAAAATATTTTTTCTCAATTATAATGACGGCCTTGATTTTTAAATAGAAAAAATGTGCTTGAAGTTCTATTCGGACCAGGCAGGGCGGTATTCCAAAACTTTAAAACGAAATTCAAAATTTTTGTATCAACTATACATATAGTGAAGTCAATTCGGGGACAGACTATATAAATAGATACGATTTAAATAGAAGAAAGTTGAATCCTCTGGTTTTGTTAAGTTTTCTGTTAAAATTAGAGTTTACCAAAACCGATGAAATCCTAGCTGTGACTTGTTCGTACGGGCATTCAGGTGGCGTCGTGAAACATATATGCTGTCGGTATGTCGTTTTCTATTCTAATTATAACAAGGTGTTCGTGGTGTGCATTTTTCATTTCGTAAGCTCACTGATGCGGCGTGAAAAATATATGCTCTTTATTGCGCACTTATAAAAATTTTTCGTTCCATTTCCGGAGTTGGAGTATAAAGGAAACCAGTTGTACTGTATTTTCTGCAATGTGGAACTGTAAGGTAATCATGTAAGGAAATGGCGCACGCCACAGTCATTTACCGGAATCGAAGTTTTTATATGATTTTTGTTAAGTATGTGTAACATCTTGTAATATGTGGTAGACAACGATCATTTGAAAGTGTTTTTGTATATAATAAGTACCTGCTTGGAAGTTCCCAACGCGACGTGCGTCTCTAAGATATCATTTACCGCGCAAAGAAAATAGTAGAAGCAAATTTGAAGTTTGAACTAAAGAGGTAAACCACTGTGTTTTAGAATGGATGAAGCAACGGTTCCAAAACAAAAAAAAAAGAAAATTGCGTGCTACATATTCATATTTTAATAGAAATATTGAAACAACATGGATCCACTCTATCGTACCTCTCCTCTTATGTAACACTAGAATCACAAAAGTTACTGTATAAACAATTGGGTCCTATTTCATACCTATTCCAGGGACGTCGACAAGAAGGTTGAAGGCGCGGGGTGGTGGAGAGGGTGGAAGGGAGTCGAGCAGTGCCCCCTTTCCTCCCTAACGATTCGATAAAAATTTAAACCTAATTGTGTTTATTGTACCTACAATTCATATTTCACCAAATCTCTATCTATTATCTTGCTCCCCTTCCCTCCCCACTGGCTGGAGAAGGCTTTGGCCTACTCTACAAGAATTTAACGTGGAAGCAAGTACATATATTAGTGACGGATGGAGCTTCACATACGGTATACGCCGGTTGAGCGCTGAAAAAACGTTTTACTGATCTCCTCCATATTACAAGTTTGCTACCCGCTGCGCATTTGGTGGCTGAAATTGTTAGACAACTTTGCCCTGTAGCTAACGCATTAATCAATAAAACAAAATTAACGTTTTTCTGATATCTCCTAAGCGAATTCGGGAATTTTAGTTGTGTCCGGGAATTCCGATACCACCACAGCCTGTTATAATGAAATAAGACACCTTGATGCAGGTTTTATAATATAGCAAGTATTTCGACAAAGCGAAAAACATAATTTTAACCCGAAACCCGCAAGATACGAACGCGATTAAAGGAAATCAAGAACAGTTTAAGATTTGCCAAGAGGGAACAGGTGTATAACTGATTACGCAATATTACGCAGTTATCTCCGATTACCTTAAGAGTTTGCAGGACACTTCTTTTAACATTTATACGAACACTCGGGGCCATGTTAAATCAATGAATTGATTCTACAGGCTGAAAACGAATGGTCGAGTTTGCGGAAAAATCTTGATTATATCAGAATACCTGGTGTGTTTCCCAATGACATTGATCGATATTAAAACTGGCAAATCTTACCTCAATTGATACCAACTATTCTTTTTCTTTATATAGAAAATTTTTTTAGCGATAAACGCCCAAAATTTAGCAGAAACGGCCATAAAAAGTGACCTGATGCTCCGATTTTACAATACAGCTGGAAATTGCCTGGCCACACTACCTTCATAAGAGGCAACGACGTTTCACTTCGTATTTATTACTATTGGGAAATAATTGTTGTTGCTGTTTTATAAAGCCATGAAATTTCCGATGAGAGTAAATAACCTATATATTTATGCGAGCAAAAGTTATCATAATTTAATACTGGTAATAGCTTGCATTGCTAATATTAGAGTTGCTCCCATTTGTAGCGCTCATTCATTCGTCCCGTGTTAGCCAACTCTAGTTAAAATACAGTCGGAGAGCAGTGAATTAGTATTTTTGAAGAAATACTTACTTCGAGCTATATCATTTTTGAAAAACATAAAATGCAATTAAATGATAAACCAACAAATAGATGTTTCGAAATGGAAATGTGCCATTTTCATTCTGCTAAATAAAGACAGCGGTCTAATGGATCGGTCGGTCGTTTTTGATTTATTATAAGGGGAAGTAGTTTGCCTTTTTAATAAGTTTTTAAAATTGTCAGAAGAACAAACGAATGGGTCTAGGAGAATGGACATTATCCGAAAAACTCTTTCATGCTAGTGGGTAGAAGAAATATGCCCCCGAGTTATAGAGGAGGAAGTTTAGTTTGCATAAATAGAATTGAAGAAATCACGACAAGGCGCGGTTTGAAGGTGTTCCTAGCGAAACACGTGTCACCGAATTACATTAAAATTAAATAATCATTTGATGAGGAGTTTATTGATGTGATATAGTGACAACGGTAGCAACAGTACTCGAAGACGATTTCTCTTTATGAAATAAATTTATCCATTCTTGCCTTATAAACAAGTAACCAATTGTAAAAATCGAAACAACGGCGATAGTGGAAACCGTCAAGTTCAAAATACATACATCAAATTTGGCGCACATTTAGTTTGCACCCTAATTTCAATTTTCCTAAGATCTCTTCTAACTAGTTACTATTTTTTAAATGCTGCAACGCCTCCGAATAACTTTTCACTAAGAATTGTTTCCAAAAGGAATTATTTCTCGATGATGCGCAATGTTTACATACAATTTATATACAACAACAAACACTGTTCAGAATATTTCAAAGACAATAACAAGCTTATTTGCATCAGTTTCTACCTATCTAATTAAAAAACTAAAGCGGGTGAAACAATAACGTTTCCTGCAGATGAAATCTACTTAAGCTGCAAAGGATCTTTTCTAAACAAAAAAATGTGAAAACGTGAGGCCATAAACGATGATGATTGTGAGGTGTTCGAATCGCTAAAAATACCACAGCATCACGCGTAAACGCGTTTCTGGTGGTGGGGCTTTCGTTTCGTGGTGGTCGTCGTCGAATGGATGGATAATAAAACGCCGTGCAAAACTCTAAAGCTGGCGGAACGAGCAAGACAAAACAATATGATACTTATCGTGATGATTCGCTATATGTAAATACACGAAGGTGACATGCTTTTTCTGATATTCTAATGTTTTTGCGTTTGGCTAGCACTAATTTCGGTACTACGTGTTAAGGTTAAGACACACGCTTTTCTTTACCTTGTTCATGCCGTTCCCCATGGCTACGGGGGCGGCCTGCCTCTACCTGGCACCTGTACTTCAATCACATGTCTGAGCGAATAGTGCGAAACCGCCGCGAAACGTGTGGATTTGGCGACGGCGCCGTGTCTATCCCGGCTGGTCGATATAAAGGCTACAGAATTGTAGCTGACTCGCCACGGAGCGGTGGTGGTGGTAGTGGTAGAAGTGGCTGTGTTAGAATGAGCGCGTTGCGCAATCAAGGTTTTGTTGATGATGGATACTTTAAAATGTTTACTTCTGGTCGCGGTAAGAGGCGGAGGTTAGCTTTTAAAATAGTCAAGATGGATCTCGAACAGAGTTAACCAAAGAAGAGAAAATAAATGCAAACGATTTGGGGATTTCGCCAACAATTTTGTTTTTACAAATTTATTTTAATTAAATGTAACATAATAGTAAATATCTTGGTGTACCTTCGTTCTAAGTTTAGTCTTCTTAGATCTTTTCTCGCTTCAGATTTCCATCTTTCCTTCAGTTATTTTTCGGGGAAGTAGGATTAGCAAATTGTCACGAGCGAAAGTTTTTGGCTTTGAAAGATTAACATTGTCCCTAAACATACTTTGTAACTTTGAAATATTCCTCCAAATCTTTTTCTTTCATCATTTTATGATACGATTATCGTAACCTCCGTATTTATGTTCCCACAATATTTTTCTTTTATCATTTTCTCATCCGATTACCGTACAATCATTAACGTCAGTGGAATATAAATAACAAATACATAATAAATAAATAAAGTACTTTGAGCTGCCTAAATACGAGGACTTTCCTCTTTCCGCTGAGCTTAACCCATTCGCGGACAAGACGGCAAATGCCGTCAAGTTAAGTGCAAAATGTTGGGACAGGACGGCATATACCGTCACCAGTTTTTTGTATTGTTGAGACAAGACGGCATCTACCGATGCAAAGGTTATGGTAAGTTATGGTTTGTCGTCACAAGTATCCCAATACAGTATCTTCTTTGTGTCATAGTGCCAGTAAAGTTTGCATACACGTGTTGTGGTCAAGTACACATCAGCAGAAGCAAGACGGGGTATCCCGTTAGTTTTTAGTACATTTTTTCATTTGTGTCCAGTTGCACGTGTTGTCTTTTTAAAAGTTAGAGCAATTACATTTGCTGATAAAGGTAAAAGCCGTCAAGACGGGACTTTCCGTCGTGTCCTGTCTAATCGATTTGAAACTTTGACTGGGACATGACGGAAATAGCCGTAATATTAAATTATTTAAAAAATTCATGTTATATAATTTTATTCTTAATTCCAATCGTTTTGCTCTAATTCCGGACTAACTATCTTCAGTATATCCAAAGATACAGTCTATGCCCCAGGAAGTGACAAAGCGAAACTGAACTGTCCACGAATGGGTTAATAAAGTAATTTACAATATATAGACAAAACACATTTATTACAATTTTTCCAAGCAGGCGTGCCCCAAGGAATTGAATTAGAACTAATCCTATATCTTCTATACCCTAGTAACTTGCCAACGTTCATCATGTCTATCGGTGACAATAATATTGAGTCAACAGAAAAGATATAATTCAGAAAATTGGTTTGGAACCTTTGGTGTAACAAAGCAAACACACTGACAAAGTCAATGCACAAATTTCCACTATCACCAAACAAGAGAGACATGCAATATTTGTTTGGTGATAGTGGAAATTTGTGCATTGACTTTGTCAGTGTGTTTGCTTAGAAAAGATATAAGTTTTGTCATCGCTGAAATACGACACAGGACAAAGAATCCAAACGCAGCCAAAATATTTGAGTATGACACTAGACGTCAAACCTAGGTGGAAACGACATGTCAAGATAAAACAAGAAGAAGAAGTTTGGAAATGTACCAGACAAACCAACAGAAACATCATACAAAAGTTTCCGAATAAAGTATTACGTAGCATTGTAGATACTCCGTAGTATATTCGAAATGACCCAAACTTCAACTGTACTACTGTAATTTAAGTTAGAAACGAGTTACTTCTTCGTTTTTAAGACTAGATCGTAATACAGTAAAACTTCGTTACAACGCTCTTCTAGGGCCCTAGAAAAAGAGCGCTATAACCGAGTAAACTTAAATACAGCTAAAAATGAACAAAATTTATTTTAAAACGTCTTTATAGATATTTGATATTTATTCATTCCTCAATATAATAAGTTATACAGAGTTGTCAATTACAATATTTTTAGAAAGAAAACAACATATTTATATATACAAAAAAAGAAGAAAACAAGCAAAAACAGACTAATACAAAACGCGTAATAGACAAACAAACATTAAACATACAAATATAAATAAGATAAAAATAAAATACGTGCATGTACTATTGCGGCAACAAAAAATGGGACACCTAAAATAATGTAGTTTAAATCTGGCTTTTGCCTTGTCAAAAGTTATGTCATTTTGAAATCATTATTGACCTACGTCATTATGCCGCATTTAAGTGCTACTGGAAAAATGGAAATAATTACATTACTTGGGGAAGGATGGTCCATAAGAAGACTAGGTAATAGATTTGGAGTGCCCAAAGGCACACCCAACATTAAAAAAATAAATGACTACAACAGGTTCTGATCGTAAATTAGTAAGGAATTTCATGGAAGAAGAAAATTTTATTCAGTTTTTAAGGAATAATCCATTTGATACCGTGGTAAAAAATAACTAAAAATACTAGATTAATTTATTGTTTCCATTAAGAGAAGATTTGTTTCCAAGATTTTTATTTCAAATAAATGCATTTAACAGAAGTTTCTTGCGTTCGTGGGTAAACTATTTTTGACATTAGACAAGATGATTGACGTGAACATGACAAACGACTGGTTTATACAGCTAAAAGACAGTCAAAATAGCCTATAAGACTTGTCCCGATTTTTGTTGCCGCAATAGTACATATATATATATGCACACAATATATGTACATAAAATAAAAGATCACTCAAGTTGAGAAATTATATAAAAAAATTCATCGGGTGAATGGAAGGCCTCACAAAGTAAGATTCTTTCTATCTTGGCGATGCAGTGTACGTCTTCTTGTAATGGGCTTGGTAGTTTGTTGTAGAATTTCGTGCCCCAATAGTCTATGTATTTCTGGGTTCTGTCCAGCGTATGTTAAGATATTTCCAGTGAGTTCTTATTGCGGGTGTTATAGTTATGATGATGCGCGCATTGCAGATACTTGTACTTATTGTCAATAACATACGTAATACAAGTAAGTATGTATTGAGATGGGATGGTGAGTACATTTTCACTTTTGAAATATTCCCTATAACTGTTCATTGGTTTTAAGTTGCACAATGCGCGAAGAGCTTTCTTTTGAAGTTTAAAAATATTTTCCGCAGCACTAGCAGACCCCCAGAAAATAATCCCATATGTGGCGACACTGTGAAATAAAGCATAATAAGCAGTCTTGGCTGTTTCGTGAGAGGAACATTTTTTAAGAGTTCTAATTGCGAATACAGCTCGTGATAATTTCCCTGACATGTCTTCAATCTGCTTTTTCCAATTGAGTTTGCTATCTACCGTGAGTCCCAAAAACTTAATGCTGTTTGTTTCTGATGATTTGGATGGTATCACGATAGACTGTATCTTGCTTTTATTTATTTTAAGTTTGTTGCTGTTAAACCATTCCAGAGCCCTGTCCATCGACCTTTGCGTTGCCTCCCTCACCAGCACGTCATTTGCACCCCTCATCAAAAACGAAGTATCGTCTGCGTACAGGCATCCTCCGTCCGCTGATATGTTGTGCATTAAATCGTTTATGTAGGTGATAAAAAGTATGGTCCCTAACACTGAGCCTTGTGGGACGCCTTGTGTAATAGATCTGCTATCAGAAGTAGATCCCTGCCAATATACGATCTGATTTCTGCCAGTTAAATATGAGGTCAGAAGCTTTAATGGCGTTCCTCTAATGCCATAATATTCGAGCTTCCTTAACAGTATGGGATGGTGTACTGTGTCGAAAGCCTTTGTGAGGTCACAACATGTTAATTCCACCATCTCACTATTATCACAAGCTTCTATTATCTCTTCTAAGACACTCAATATTACTGTTGTTGTAGACCTGTTTTGTCTATATCCGTGTTGGAACCTAGCAAAAATATCTCTTTTCTCGAAGAAATCAGCTAACCTTGTTTTAATAAGTTTCTCAAAGACTTTCGAAAATACAGACAATAAAGATATAGGGCGATAATTTTCAGGTGTATCCCTATTACCTTTCTTGTGTATCGGTATCACTTTTGCCAGTTTTAATACTTCTGGGAAAATATCTTCCTTAATACATTTGTTAAATATGATGGTTAAAGGTTCCGTCACTGAGTGTTTTATTTTCTTTAAGAAGTTCGTGGACCAGCCATATATATCTGTACTGTCTTCATTCTTTAAATCGTTGATAACTGCTTCCACCTCCTTTTCAGTGATATCAAAGAAGTAGCAAGATTCGGTCATGTTCAGTTTGTAATTTTTAAGATACGAAGAGTATTTGTGGTTTGTTCCCTGAAAGTCTTATAGTATTAATTTTCCGACTTGTGAGAAAAAATTATTAAAACTATCAGCTTTCATATTAGCAGTTTCTTCTTTCTTTGTTCTATTTATTTGTCCATTGATAATCTTCCAAATAGCTTTCTGTTTGTTAGCAGAGGTGTTAATGTATTGCGAGTTTATGTCTTTTGTTTCGTTGTTAATTTTTTCTCGATACTATTTTCTATAGTTGTTATGAATATTATATGCGTTCTCCTTTTTTGTTACTTTAGCTATAATGCCTAGTGCATTTAGTGTATCTTTCATTTTTGCCAATTCTTCTGACGGTTTCGTTTGTTGTTTTGTATTGGATCTTAGTATTCGTTTTCTTTCTGGGAAATAGTTATTAAATGTTGCCATCGCAACATTATGAAAAACTGACATTGCTTCATCAGCCGATATAAAACTTAAAGTTGAATTCCATGGAATTAGTGCTAGTTGCATTGTAAACTTTTCAATTCTGTGCGTGCTTATTTGTCTACTAATGATCACCTGTTTATACTATCTTTCCTAGGTAGTTTAATATCGAGTGCCAATAACATGGTGCATGGTGATCGGATATATGTGTATTAATTGTTCTAGTCCAGTATTGACATCCGTATATATTAGTTGTTATGTTATCGACGCAGGCACTGCTATTTCCTTGTACCCTTGTAGGTTCATTTAGCAAAGCCTGTAATCCATAAGAGTCAAGTAGTTCTACCAACTGGGTTCTATGTTTCGTATTTTTGATAAAATTTACATTAAAATCACCAGCTAAAATAATATTCATATCGAGATCGTTTACTAAGAACATTTCATCTAATTTATCCAAGAAGATGTCATAGTCACCTTCGGGCGATCTATAAATAGCTCCTATTATCGTTTTAGCCTCATTAAGTTGTAATGCTGCCACCTCAAAATGTATATCACTTGACAAATCCTTAAACTGTAAAAGGTCGGTATATGATAGGTTATGTTTCAATAATATCGCTGTCCCACCATGTATTTTTCTACAATAATAGCTACCCAAAACATATTGGTTCCCTCATGCACCGAAACAACTTCACTCCACTTCTTTAAAATTGTACGTAAAGTTGAAGCATTGATGTATTTTGACGCCGCAAGATCTTTTCGATTTAAATTGGATTTATCAGTGTTTTATAAGATCACTTTTTTCTTTTAACGAAAACGATTTTCGCGAGCATGTTGCCAGCAGCGTAAAAAGTAAAAGACTGAAAGGAAACCTTGATTACGCAACCACCAAATGAATAAGTGAGATTCTCGGAAAATTGTCTAGCCAAGATTCGTGGTGGGATTTGTTGATACTAATATTTCATAGAAATCGTAATGATGTTCATTTCCCAGAAATATATAGACCATTTCCGTCTGCTTTTTAAACATTTATTTTAATTTAATCATCATCCCTTTCTAGTGTTTGCAAAATAAAGTTAAAAAATTAATAATTGAAGTATGTATGTACATTAAAAAGTATCCTTCAATGGGGTGTTATAAGCGGGGAGTGGGAGCGTTATAACGAATAAAACTACCAGAGAAAATTAGTCGCTGGAACCGGGACCAAGGAAAAAGAGCGTTATAGCCGCGAAATCGTTATAAACGGGAGCGTTATAACGTGGCTTACTGTACGTCAATGCTTTCGTAAGATTGACCACGACATACGACCAACAGACGTAATAACTTCATATTCGGAGTAATAACAAACACCGAACGTAATTTCATATGAAACAAAGAGGACGGCAACGGAGTCATTTTAATAAAACCGCGTCCTCGAAGCACGGTAACAGCGTGGACTAAATCAGAGCCGTCGTATCTGACCACAAACAACGAAACTGGGTTGTGAACGGTTGGTTCTATCCGTATGTTGTTTACTCGAGGGAAGTTGGAAAGTAGGTGTGATTATTCGAGTGTTTACAAACAAACTTTAAGTCGATGCACATCTGTCAGAAAGTTTGCGTCTGAAATCTTCCATATTAAATTTTTCTGATTGGTAGTTGGTGATTTGAATAAAGAAAACACTGGATGATTTGAATGGACTGTAATTTTTGTATATAGAACGCGGGGGTACGCACGTGGTCCCGTCTTCACTTCAAGATTACAAGTTACAATTATCTATCCTTTCTCTCACCCTCTACCTGGTACTACCAACCCCTTCGTGCCAGAGGTAAAATTTCCCCAACAACTATATTTACAATGATTAACAGTAGTAAAGCACATTCTATATTCAGGGAGATTGCGATTGCATATCTGGATTTTATATTTCTAAGTTGATTACATGCTTAATTGACTTTACAAGTTTAGCTGAGACTTTTTGTTAATTTTCCAGGTCATTTGTTTGGTTTTTATGACGAACTGTTGTTTCTTTTACTTTCATGTGGTTTTCACATTTTGCTCTAAGTGGAGGACAAGATATTCTACCTCATTCTTTACGGGAATGGGTTGATTATTTATTGTAACGTGTTCTTTTTGATTTTTATGCGGCGGTCAGTTATAATTATTTTATTTAAGCGTTCTGCGCTTTTGGTCGGGCTCGCAGTTGAAAGACATCCATGACAAGTAATCCGCAGAAAAAGTTTGATGGTCGGCGAAGGGCTTATAAATTTCTTCATATCTGTTAGTTATACTTATTGTAATACTATATTTGGTTCGTAACGAAAAGAAAATGAAGAAATTAGTTGTCCGCGGGATAGTAATAATAATAATAATTATAATAATTATTATTTATTTATTTATTTATTACCCAACAGCCCGAGAGCTATCTACAGAGCAAAATGAATACAAAACAGTATCAAATATCAAGTTTGCGATACAAATATACACACTATATACCAAATAGTACAACAGGAAAAAAAAAGAAAAGAAATTAAACATAAGAATTATGCGGTAGCATTAAAAAAGGATTAAATTCCAGCTCATTTCCATTTCTCATCATATGTGTTATTGGCGCCTTTAGTAGCAAGATCGTCCTAGCTCTGGGAAGATGAAAAGTGTTAACGTGTCTAGTATTACGAGCAGGCACAGTAAAATTAATTTGCGATAGAAGAGCAGAAGAATAAATTCTACTGGTAAGGAGTTTAAGAAGAAAATTTGCGCTGTTGTTGTTTCTTCGATCAGAGAGAGAAATGCAGTTGTGCCTAAGAAGTAACACCTGGTATTCAGTACCTCTTTCCGGATAAACTCCATCCGCTTTAAAAGATAAGTATTTAAGGAACCTCTTCTGAATACGTTCAATTGCTAAATTTTGGTACAGGTAATAGGGAAACCACACACTTGAAGCGTACTCAAGTTCAGATCGGACAAACGCAAAGTACAGGGATTTTATTGCGTTAATGTATGTAAACTGCTTGCAAGAGCGAATGACGAAGGCTAACGTTTTAGAGGCCGATACGCAGATGGAGTCGATATGTTGCGTAAATTGCAATTTAGCGTCAAAAAGAACTCCCAGGTCAGAAACACAAGTTTGTCTGGAAATAGATGTGTTTCTTACTGTATAGCTGTATAGTATGGAGGTGTGGGAGTTTGTATAAGATACCACCGCGCATTTAGAGATATTCAGAGGTATATTATTTGCAGTAGCCCATGCGTCGATAGCCGTGAGATTAATTTGCAACCCAGTACAGTCTGCAAAAGTCTTCACTGTTGAATAGATTTTTAAGTCATCTGCATAGGCTAACAAATCACAATTAATGTGGCATAGAAGATGGTCAAGGTACAAGTTAAATAGTAGGGGAGCCAAGTTAGAACCCTGGGGTACACCCGACGCTGGAGAGAAGACGTTAGATGCATAACCATTATAGTAAACGTAGCAGTTACGATCAGTGAGGTAGGACCAGAGAAAGTTACATAAGACAAAAGGACTGTACTGAAGCCAAAGGTATCCAACTTACCAATGAGCAGCGGCATGGCATGGAGTTAAATGAGGAACACTGCTATACCACTCGCCATACTGAAAGTGTGGCTATATACCCACTGAATGACGTACAGCATTATCACTTGACGAATGAGAGGACAACAATATAAGCAGTGTTGTCACTCGAAGATATTATTTTACCCCATTTAGTTTAGGAACACGACATGGGTGTAACTTAGTTTCTGGAGCATACATTAAGGATGTTCTGGATGAACCTTCCCAGCCAAAAATGACCTTTTCTCGGTAATTTTTTGCAAATGTTTTTGATCGTTTAAATGTTACTCTAACGATTGTTTGTAAGTTCTTGATAGGGATTCATGTATTTTCAATATTATTTTATTGATAGTTTTGTTAATATTCCAAATAAAAAGTCTACTTTTATGCTAATTTGACAGTGACTGTACTCAAGTAACAACTGTTGAAAATGAAATATGAGAAATTCATTTTCAATATTTCTGAACGTTACAGCTGCTATATTAACAGCGAATAGCTTACGAACACGAATAATGAGTTTTCAAAGAAATTTATACTCGCAAATTGTTTATAACTTATGAAAATAATTATTTACAAATACTTAAGATTAGCTGCAATAGTGTATCAGCTTCAACATTTATTATTACGGGGTTGGTACTTCTAGACATGCGCAGTGTGTCTACTTGTTCTTTACTCTAGAATCTCTAGATTTTGCAAGTGTGATAAACAAAACCATAACCTAAAAAGTAAACTAACTGTACTAAAAGGATTGAGGCAATCCACATTCTATAAGATTATAATGTTTTGCAAGGAAACTTTCAGATTGATTTTTTAAAAATATATGTAAGACTAATTAAAAATTTATTAGAAGAGAACATTGTATTGAGTAGCATGTGAAAACACAATGCCAAATATTTTACCTCCGTAGTTAAGTTGCGTTGGATAACTTCTGTTGAAAATAAAAAAAAATTTGTATTGTTGAAATTAATTCATCTTTCCTCTACATTATCTATATATTTCATGCCGTATTGAAGTAAGAACAAAATGTATCATTTCTCGAATATAGACTCTATTGTATTCCAATAAATGTTTCAAAATTCATTGAATTTTATGTAACCTTTTGTGAATCATTTATAAAATCAACTTTACTAAAACGCCTAAAAGTTTATAACTTTCAATCCATTAACGTAATTCCGCAAAATATTAAACGAAATATAATAAAATTATATAAGATTTAACACTTGACATAATTTCATATGTTATGAAGTTTTAGAAAATCATCATCCTGAATTTCGATGGAATTCATTTCAATTTATTCATATTCTATGAAACCAGAAAAAGTCCTACGAATTTATCTCCAAAACTTGTGAAATTCGCATGTTCGTTCAATAGTATATTTATTATAAAAATTTATTACGATTATACTATGCATTCTAGCTCATCTGCGTGATTTATTGTTTTAATTTCCCGCGATATGAGTTGAGCTACTTCTTATGTCAGCTGTTTACAACGTTGCCGCTGTTACCCTATTACTATGCTCATATTTGACGAGACATAGTATTTATGTGATTATTTTAAAGGATAGCAAAAACTAGCTGATCAAATCCTTTAAAATTTGGAGAGGATGTTAGTAAACGTTTAAACACAATGCTCATTCGATACGGACATGAACGTTCTTTTTCTTCTTATACTTTTCTGACTCTGAAGATGGGTGAGAACCTTTTTTCTATAAGAACCCGTCTAAAATACGCAAATTTTTCTTAATTAATATCTTTTCATCTGCTTGGTCAATTGCTCTGAAATTTTGCAGACATCTTAGATACATGAAAAGCTTCAAGTTTGCAAAGTTTCGACTAATTCGTTTTATTTTGAAAGTTACTCCAGAACATCTTTAATTCTCAATAAGTGCCGACCAATCACAAAAAAAGGAGTGTAACGGAGTTATCCCGCTAAATTCAAATTTAGAAAATCAAATGCATAATTTTTCAGTGATGATACCTAATGAACGCGATATAATTTATTGATTTGAACTTTAAATGAACTTTAAAATTTGATAATGTAATCAAAGTATTTGTTACATTAAACATTAGCAAATTAATGTTACCTCTAGCGTAATACGAGGGTTGCCTTTTATGTTTCGGGATTTGGCAACTCTAGTGTTGCAATCTGGCAACTGACAGCTCTATCGTAAAGTTGGACATTTTTGAGCTTATACGTACTCAGAACATTTTGACATACGAGCGCTATTTGTGTTTTTTGTGTGTTTGTGTTTTTACAGTAACTTAAAAGATTCATCTCGGCCCAAAAATTGAATTAAATCGTGAACATTTTCGTGCGATTATTTTTACAACTTTCGACGTGGATTGAGTGCATCGATGAGCTTGTGCTCCCTTTGACTGACTTGATAAATACCTCATTTGTGGAGGGTGTATTCATAGAGGAACTTAAGATTGCGAAGATAATTCCCATTTTCAAAAATGGCTCGCGTATATTGGTAGATAACTATCGTCCCGTGTCAATACTAAGTACATTCTCAAAAATCGTAGAGAAATTAGTAGCTGAAAGAATTATAAACTATTTTGATAAGCATAATTTATTAAATTTACATCAATTTGGATTTAGAAAGGGATGTAACACCGCATCGGCAATCTTAAGTTTCCTCAACACCTTATATACTGATAAGGATAAGAGCAAGTCATGTGTGGGATATTTCGTTGACCTGAGTAAGGCTTTCGATCTTGTTGATCATGACATTCTACTTGAGAAATTGGAACGCTATGGTATTAGAGGTGAAGCGCATCAATGGTTCTCAAGTTATTTGAGTAATAGATTGCACTATGTTGAGATTGAGGGTATCAGGTCGGACTGCTTGAAAGTAAGACGAGGAGTTCCTCAGGGTAGCGTTCTTGGACCACTGCTCTATATTATGTATGTTAACGACTTTCCATTGACTAATACGGTAATGTTTGCGGATGATACGTCTATAATTGTTTGCAATAATAATATTAACGATACATGCGCCGACTTAAATAGTACTATGGTTGATTTGAACAATTACTTCACTGAAAACGGTCTGTACTTGAACATTAAAAAGACCGTATTTATAGAATTCCGACTTACAGGTAGAGATCGTGACCGTTCGCATTGTGTTAGAGTGGGTCACAATAGTGTACAACAAGTTGAGTCAAATAAATTTTTGGGTATTATAATTGACTCACGATGTGATTGGAGAGACCATGTTGAGCATCTCTGTGGGAAATTGAGTAGTACATGTTTTCTTCTCATGAGACTTAAATCACATTTAAGCTTGGAATTTTTACGCGTCTTCTACTGTGCACACTTTCACTCAATAATTTCGTATGGGGTGTTGGCGTGGGGCGCCTCAACTGATGTGGGGAGGGTGTTTAAGCTACAGAAGCGGGCTGTGCAATTGATGACAGGCAATAACGCTAGGACGAGTTGTAGAGATTTATTTAGGAATTTGAAGATCATGACGTTGGCAAGTATTTTTATATATCAACTGCTGCTATATGCAAGGGAAAACTTTAGCACTATGCCGAAGCTAAAAGATTATCATAGCTACAATACCAGAAACGCAAACGTTTTAGAAGTTCCCTTCCACAGGTTAGCTTTTAGTGAGAGAAATCCTCATTATCTCGCCATTAAAGCATATAATAAATTGTCCAATAAATATAAACAATTAACACTGGAAAAATTTAAGTGCACGGTGAAGCATATGTTGCTATCTAAGACATATTATTCGTTCAGAGAGTATATGAATGACCCTGAAACCTAGTCAGTAATAATTTTTTCGTTACTCCATATGTTATGTATTTGTGTTTCTTTTCTTTTTGTCTATACTAAGATTGTGACGTGTCCTATACTATGTGATAGTCGGAAGGATTAAAATAAATTATTATTATTATTATTATTATTAACTCAGCAACAGTGCATGGATGAACTTAATTCAATTTTTGTCCTTGATGAAGCTCCATCAAGGACCAGTGTTTATCGATGGTATGGTGAATTCAATCGTGGTCGTAGTTCACTTCAAGACGAATTTCGTGAAGGTCGTCCAAAATCAGTTGTTGTTCCGAAAACTATTGATGCTGGGCGCGAACTGATATTGCAAGATCGTCATGTGACCTATCGTGAGATTGAGACAACCTTAGACATTAGTGGGACCAGCATACATTCAATATTGCATAAACATTTGACCGTCAAAAAAATTGTTTGCGTTGGATCCCACACAATTTGTCAATCGCTCAAAAAAGGCTCGTGTCGATTGGTCGAAGGAAATGCTCAAGAAATACGATCGCGGTGCTTCGAAACACGTCTATAACATCGTGACAGGTGATGAATCGTGGATTTACGCGAATGAGCCCGAAAGTAAACAGCAGTCGACTGTATGGGTGTTTCAAGATGAGCCAAATCCAACAAAAGTTGTTCGCGCACGATGCACTTCCAAGCAAATGATCGCTTGTTTTTCGGAAAACCTGGACATGTCGCAACCGTACCACTAGAACAACGCAGAACAGTCAATTCTGAGTGGTACACAACCATTTGTTTGCCAGTTGTCTTCCAAGAAATCAGGAAAACCAACCGCCGAAGACGGATCACTCTTCACCACGACAATGCGAGCTCTCACACATCGGCTCAAACAACTGCAATTTTGAGCACCCAAAAATTTAATGAGTCATCCGCCGTATAGTCCTGACTTGGCACCGAATGACTTCTTTTTATTCCCGTACGTAAAAAACAAACTGAGAGGTCAACGTTTTTCGACACCTGAAGAAGCGGTTGCTGCATACAGAATGCATGTTTTGGAGATACCTCAATCAGAGTGGCAAAAGTGCTTCGACAATTGGTTCAAACGCATGCAAAAGTGTATAGATCTTCGTGGGGAATATTTTGAAAAACTATAAAGTGATTTTCGATGATTAATATTTGTTTTTGTTCTCTAATCCCGAAATATAAAAGGCAACCCTCGTATATGTATACTATTTTACTTTTTTTTTTGTAATAATTATAGTAGACTGTACACCTAATTCTGTTTTTACACGGTAGATTGGTTCCAGAAAAAGCCGTGTAAAAAGACATTGATCGTATGCAAAAATAGGTGATTCGTTCCTTATCTCTAAAACCTATTAAAATTAGTGAAAAGGCAAGGCTTTTTAAGAACAAGTATTCATGTTTATTTTATTAAATCACATTGTATATAATGTCTATTTACACAAGCATAGTTATTAAAGAAAAAAAGGTATGCACTCTAAGCCTAAAAGTATGTAATGTAAATTAAATGTATGACAAGTTCAGGAGCTAAAAACAATTATGTATGTATGTAAAACAGCTATGTTGTTAACAAAAAGAATAGGTTATTCAATTTTTATAAATAACTGAATGAATATAAAATATTTTTTGGCTTACCTTTTATCTTAATGCGCTAAAATTAAATATAATGTAACGTTGAAAAAGAATTTGCCTATAAAAAATTTCTTTACCAAACACGTCTGATTGCATTGATAGTTCACAAAATACATACTAACACATTTCAATTGCTCTGACAAGTAAATTTGCTTGTATGCACAAAAAGGGAATTCCCCTAAATTTGTGCTATTTACGATTGCTCTGACCAGTAAATTTTCTTGTATGTACATATGTATACACAAAAAAGACCGATATTCTGAATCGTGCTAAATGGCATAAAATCGTGTAAAAAAATTTAAAATCTTTTATTTTCAAACGGTGTTATATCAAAACCGTGTAAAAAGACCGTGTAAAAACAGAATTAGGTGTATTGTTTTATAAATAGATTTAAGAAAAGACAAAAGTATAGGTATACGACAATTTATTTCATTTCTGCTTTTTTAAGGGTGTTCGGTACTTTTTTCAAGATCAGTTGAACTTAATGTTTTTTATTGGTTCCAAAACTATTTTGAAAATTGTTTATGTTTATTTGACCTTTAAAAGTAGTGTGTGTAATGATGAAATACTAGTTTTTACAATGTTAAAAACTTCTACAGATTTTTTTCCATAATTAGTGAAGTAAGTTTGCGGGCTCGAAATTTTTCTTCGTTATGATAGCTACGACTTATCGACGAGCTTTTTCAGAGATCAGGCAGGTCTAATCTATTGTCAATAATAAGTGAAGAACCAGCAGGTTTGCAGGCCTGAAATTTTGAATACCACATATTCGATACGGTAGTTAAGACTTGTCAAAAGAGCATTTTGTAAAGTCAGTTGTTAATGTTGTTTTCTTGAAGTACAAAAAAGACGGTAAATTCATGGTCATTTTTCTATTCCTTAATTGAGCTTAAATTCAATAACAAACAAGGAATTTATAAAAAAATGGTCGTACACTGTATTCAAAGTTTCGAGCCTGTAAACTCACTGGTTCTTCACGTATTATTGACAAAAATTAAAGCTGTAGAAGCTCTTAACATTGTAAAAAATTAGTATTTTATCTTTACACACACTACTTTTGTTTGTTATTGAATTTAACGTTAATTAAGGAATAGAAAAATGACCATGGGCCTACCGTCATTTTTGGACTTCAAAGAAGCAACGATAACAAAGGAATTTACAAAAATGCTCTTTGACAAGTCTTAACTACCATACCTATCGAATATGTGGTATTCAAAATTTCAAGCATGCAAACCTATTATTGAAAAAAGATTAGACCTGCCTGAGCTCTTAAAATTATAAACAATTAGTATTTTATCGTTATACATACATCTTTTAGAGCTAAAATATACAGCCTTCGAACCAAGAAAAACTTTAAGCGATCTTGAAAATAAGTACCGCACACCCTTAATACAATTATTTAACTGATGAGTAGTGTATAAACAAAATGTAAAAAAATACATACATACATTTACATATGTATAAAAGACAAAATACAAAATAATTGTTTTTCTTTACAAAACATTAATTACAATTTCTAAAACCAGACATAAACGAGAAAATTAAAACTACACTTATTTTAATCTAAATAATGTACAATAAAACACATCCGGAGAGAGTAAAAAATTTAGTCAGGTGCAAACATAGATAAGCGATTTTTTTCTTCTATAATTAATTGATATGGGAAAATTTATTAGACACATTTAGTAAGAATAGTCACACTTAAATAGCTATATACAGAATCCACACAATCCACATCGATGCAGATGAAATTTTTGAACCAGCTATAGCAATCATTCATTCATCATTACATTATTTATTCAACATATACCAAAAGAATAGGTAATATAATATGAAAATACTCAATGAATTTGTTAGCAATGGCTCTGAAATGCATAAAAATTACAAAACATTAAAATTATATAAAATTAAATTAACAACAATTGGCTTTAAATTTGAAGGTTGTAGCATTCATGTCGTTCTCCATTACAATGAAAATGAATGCTATAGTATTCACGGCCAAATTAATTGTCTAAGGAAACAATTCAGTATATCGAACAAAATCTATACACTACAGCGAGGTCCTAAAGTATGGAATAAAATTAGATACTATTTTGTTTGATATTTGTTGAATTTATAACGTCGTCGACTTGTTTTTAAATTGTAACCTGTATTTTTTTCTTTCATTTAATAGAATAGTCCATTCCCTATTCGATAATTAGAAGAAAGTTATATGTTGTATTTGATAATTTCTGTAAGAAACGATAAAAACCATCTGACACTTAGTTCGCCATGGTGTGTACAAAATCGGCGAACAGGCGTTGGACATGAAACAATTTGTGAACTGTCAAACATCAATGTTTAGTTTATGTCAACCGACACCAACCATCATTAATATTGTAATTCTTTGCCTTCCGCTTAGATGCATTTTATTATGTTTCAAAAATTGAAAACACTTTCTCATAAATGTAAGATTTATTTGTAAAAGACGAACAGAACATTCACATTAAATCAAACGTTGACACATAACCTATACATTAATGTTTGACAGTTCATAAATTGTTTCAATTCCAACGCCTGTTCGTCGATTTTGTACACACCACGGCCAACTAAGTGTCAGATGGTTTTTATCGTTTTTACAGAAACTCGAATACGGAGTGGATTATTCTATTAATTAATATAGTACAGGTTACAATTTAAAAAACAAGTCGATGACGTCATAAATTCAACAAATATCAAAAAAATAGTATTTACTACTAAAACGTGCCTATAGTAAAAAGTATTCGAGCATTTTCATAAAACAATTATCTTCGATTTTATGAATTTTGTTCTATACTTTAGGAACGCTCTCTATATTCTTATACATATTGGTTACATTAAATCTAATTTTATTTCTTATTTGGGTAATACAATTGTTTTTCAATTTTTCTTGTTCTGCATATATTTGCATTCCCCTGTTGCTAATTATTTGTGAGTTTTCTAATTTGACTAAGTAATTCTTCAGAGGATTCTTCATCTAAGGTACTTGCAAGTCTTGCAAAATCATTAATTTCCGCTAATAGGATTTAAAAGTTTACATTTTCATAGAGTAAGTACCTAGGCATTCTTCAATGTAATCAACCTTATGTTTTTCTTCAAAACTTTAACTGAAATATATAATGATTCAATTCTCCATGGCAATTACTTTGGCTAGTGGTGGGTTCACCAATATGCAAAGCATCTACATCATGGTCTTTCGGACTATTTAAAATAGGTATGGGCAACCTTTGACATGTTGTGGGCCAAACTTTAGTGTGCAAATACGTTCGCGGACCGCGTTTAAAAGTAGTACATTTTAAAGTAGTGGTATAGTGTTCATAATTTTTTGCGATAGATATCAGACATGAAATAATACAATTGTGACAAACTACGAAAGTTAAATAGCGATACCGAAATCAATGAGACACTTGAGCTTGAACTTGGGAAACTAATCCATCGATGTTTGGATTAATTCCACTGATACAAAGACGTAAAGAATTTTCCAAATTATCGTCAGTCAGCCTTGTACGATATTTCGATTTATTAACTTTCATCAGTGAAAAGAACTGTTCGCATTTATAAGTACTGCCAAACGCACAAATCAATCTTCTTGCGAATTTTCTAAGCTGCGGAAAATGGTCTTCTTCGAGGTATATTTTGTAGAAATCACACAACTCCAAGTCTTCAAATTTAGATTTTAGGAGTGAGTTTTCTTGAATCTCGATCAACTCCATTTGCAAGTGTATTGGAGCATTTTGTACATTACTCTTTGTTGGAGTAGCAAATAAATTGAAACAGTCTTCCATGTTTCTGAAATCGCTAAATCTGTTCGAAAATTGCCACGACAGTACCTTGAGTTCTTCAGCATATTGAGCATAAGCAATATTCTCATACGCAGAGAGCGTGGTGAAATGGTAACTGTTTCCAGACAGCATCTGTGCCTCCCACAAGTGGATTTTATTCTGAAACGCTTTCAAATGGCTGTACAAATCATTAACTAACTGTCCTTGTTTTTGAAGTTTCAATTTTAAATCATTCAAATAGCCAGTAAGATCGACCAGAAATGCTAAGTCACATATCCATTTTGGGTCGCTCAATTCAGATAGTGGTTTATATTTTATTTGCATAAAGTCTTTTATCTCATTTATAAGCTCGTAAAACCGTTTCAGCATTTTCCCTTTGCTTAGCCATCTGACTTCAGAATAATATGTTACGTCGTCATATTCGGCTGATACTTCATCCAAAAACGCCTTGAATTGACGATGGTTAAGCCCTCGGGATCGAATAAAATTGATGGTTTTTACTACCACATTCATAACATTCTGGAGTCAAATGGACTTAGAACACAAGTTCTGTTGGTGGATAATGCAGTGAAGGACTATCAAATCATCTTTTGCACATTTAATTCAGTTGCTTTTTCGTTCAAAATTCCGATGAAACCTTTACGTAAGCCGACCATAGAAGGTGCACCATCTGTGCATACTCCAACTAATTTTGACCATGGTAAGGCAAAACTTGTAAATACCTTTCGAACTTCATTAAAAATGTCCTCTCCTGTAGTGGTGCGTTTTAGCGGCTGTAAAGCAAGCAATTCCTCAGTAACAGTGAACTCTTTATCAACACCTCGAATAAATATAGCCAGTTGAGCTGTGTCCGACCAATCGGTGCTCTCGTCTAATGCTATGGAAAATGATTCAAAACCAGCCATACGGTCAGTCAATGTTGTTTTTATATCATTAGCCATCATTTCTATACGTCGGACAACAGTTCGTCTTGACAAACTAATTTTTTCAAATTCATTTTTCTTTTCAGGACACAAAACACTGCAAAACATACACTCCTTGATAAGTTCGCCTTCGGAAGATGGTTTTAATGACTTTGCCAATTTTGAACTAACTATAAAACTAGCTTTCACAACATTATCAAGTAGTGTTCTTTGTTTATGAAACATTTGCTGCTGCTTTTCCAAATTTGCAGTAAGCTTCTGGATTTTGTCTTTTCTTATTTGTCCTGTCAGTGAGTGCAGCGTAGGATGCTTAGTTGAGTAATGGCTCTGTATATTGAATTCTTTCACCACTGAAATGGATTCATTACACAGCAAACAAATAGGCTTACCATTGTGCAAGATAAAAAGAATTCTTCAGTGCATTTTTCTTGAAAATGGCGACCCTCTGCATCTACTTTTCGTTTCTTTCCACCAGACATCATTTTCGTATACAAAATATAATTAGAAAGCACCCAAGATGCACACAAAGTCACAAAGCTAATTGACGGCACTAACAGTTCGCTAGGATATCGCTCGTCGAAGTTATCACCTCGGTAGCTCAAGTAGAACTGAACTAAAGTTCGGGCCATCCACCATCCAGTCCATCCACCCGCTTATATAAGTAAAATGAAGGAATGAACTAGAATCGTCTAGTGTAGAACAGCTGAGAAGAAATAATCTTTTGTTGCGCCGCCAGTGAGGCGGCAAACATCGAAGGCTTTGATGTTTGCCGCCTCACTCTTTGATGATCGCCGATACTCGGCTTGCTCGCTTACTTGATTCCGTGAGTTTGAGTAAGTAGTGCAATTTTAATTTTTTTAAATTAGGTTTTTCAAAATGTCTCGCGGGCCGGATCAAATCATATCAATCGGCTGTTGCCCACCGTGGATTTAAAAAGTCTAAAACAGAAAAAATTATCTGGGCATTAACACTGATATGGTTGTTGGTTTGTCTTTTAACACATTATCACCATTTGTACTGACTTATGCAAGTCATTTAAAAATTGGGTTCACTATTAAACTGCTTCGGACAAAGCTTACACAACAGTTTGTTGTCCCCGTTCACCCTATCTCTAAATTTGAATTTGGCGGCCCAACTCCGTTACACTCCTTTTTTGTGATTGGTCGGCACTTATTGAGAATTAATGTACGCTAGTTTCTGGCCCTTCTTCGTAGGAGTCAAACAGAAATGTAATGATGGTGGATCTTACAGTTTGCATGTTTAATCAGCGGCAAAGAAAAATGTTTGATTAGGATTTGAAATGCACAATTGGGAAAACCAAGTTCTTCATCATCTGTATCGTCACTTTTTTCAAATGTGTGATTTAGGGTTTCGTGTGCACCAAAATCATTTCAGATATTTGCACACTTCTCAATTCCGTTACTATTAGACCACACCGATTTCGGAAAAGCTTCAAATACGTATTGTGTCCATTCATTTGTCATCCTCAGTCGAACAATGTTTTCCTGGGTTCTTTAGTGTTCTCTCTGTTTTTCGCTTTTACTATTTGACCCATTCACATTCACCCAGACCGTTTTCCAAGTTCTCCTTCTTCTTAACCGCAAGCCTTCCTATCGCTGGGACTAAAACTGTAGAGGATGATTTAGTTAGTTCACCTTCTTCGCTATTTTTCTTCATTGCATTCTATCAGCGGTGAGTTTTTCCTAATACTGCTTCTCTTATTATTTATTATTTTTCTTGGTCTTTTTCTTCCGTTCTTACCTTGTACCATCAATTTCTATACTCTTTTTGTGACCTTATCCGCTTTCATTCGGCATACGTGACTCATCCATCTCAACAGTGCAAGTTAAAATAAAATAAAATTTATGTTGGTGGAATCGATTTGAAATCGTTCTCAAAATATCGTTAATAAACTCGATAAAATGAATTTGGTACGTATGGGGTAACTTTGAACTCGTACACGCTATAAACGGCGCATTGTGCCGTTATAACGTGCAAGTTTTGCAACTATCACGGGCGTTGAGCTCTTTACATAATTTACCAGTTTTAAATTCGCACTATATATGGCTTACATCTAAAGCGCTTTAGCGATTGCAATTGAAACCATATTTAGAAGATCATTACGGGCGTTGCTCGCAGCTAATTACGCAACGTTCGGGTACTAAATTAATGAACGGACCGGTCCGTTGCGCTGTCAATGAGACTATTAAAATACACAGATGGATGCATAAGGTGAAATTGCACAATAAGATATAGTACCTACCTACATATATATCCTACGTATACCCCGTCTCCTGGGTATTTATATATATTTTTAGAAATATCTCGTAAACAAGAACATCTGTTACGACGTCTCCGTTATTATTTTTGATTTGTGGGAGATAAATCGTGTATAATATCCAAAATTGATAGGGGATTGGCTATATATATATACTGCAAATTATTCTGTCAGCAAAGTTCCTAAGCGTATCCTAAACATTCTTAGATGCGCAACTATGGGAATTAGTTGGATATGTCCGTTCTTATTTCATATTCATTTTATGTGATTACGGCTTATACGGGCTAAAGTATTTGCCTTAGCTTCGTTTACATTCTTCCCCAACGTACGTTGTACACTGGGCCGAGCAAATTTATCCTTTAATATGTAAATGCAGTAGCATATCATAAATCTTTTCCTCTATGGAAAATTGCCTCACTTGTGCTTTGGTATACAATGAGAAGCAAATGTACTGCATTCGCCAAAATTGCAATGAATATTTTGTGGCCATCCACACTGTAGTGGTAGGAGAGGAAAAATTATGAGCGTTCCCGTATTTATTGTTTCGGCAAAAATCTTGAAATACATAGATCCACTTTCCATGATAAGAATATCGACTGTAGAATTAATATCTAGATACGATTAGAGGAACGGCGGGTACGGTGCGCCAATTTTTTCGTTTCAATTTTTTTTTTCCAGAAAACTAATGCATGAACAACATTAAGTGATAGTTAGTTTAAAGTTACCACTTTTTGCGGTTAGGAAAATATTTTTCATTAAAAAAATAGCGTTCAAATATTTCTCGAGATTAAAAAGAAATGTGTAAATTGGCCCGGGTACAGTGGACCGACCATGCGAGTACAGTGGGCTATGACAAAAATCGCTTTCTGACATATTTTAATCAGTGCAATTGTAATAAAATTCTTCCTTCAAGCAAATAAATTATATAATGGACAGGTATTTGAAGATTTTGCTTCCAGGATTTCTCTTTCGCAGAACGAAGAGGAAAAATTTGGACGAGCAAACAGATTTCTTTTATTGTGTATTTTTATTTTTCAATTTTCAATGGGTGTTTTTTTTTCAGCGTTTTGACTCTTTGTTTTACACTCTTTAGTGCGTCTTTCACTCTACGAGTGGTTAATTCTTCGTTTTTTTGTCCTTTCTTTGCTTTTTCTTATTGGCCGCTTCTTCTTTCTTGTTCTGGCCTTCTGTTATTTCCGAAAAAATGGAGCTTTTGGTAAGAGAATTCGTCAGAATCATACTCTTTTTCTTCCTTTTTCCGATTGATTTTTTGGAAGTGCTTTTGGCGGCGGTGGAATCTTCGAGGGCATCACTATCCTTTTATCTAGAGAGAGCTCGTCGATTTCCACCGATTTAACCTGCACTCCCTGCTGAATTTCGATGTCCATTTCCAAAGTGGAATCATTGTGATCCGCATTGTCGGCTGGTGGACGATCGGTCACTGATGAGCTGATGCACTCGGTTTCGTTGAACGCGTTTCGATTTAGAGCCAAGATGGCCGCTGTATGATTTGATCCGGCCCGCGAGACATTTTGAAAAACCTAATTTAAAATAAAAATTAAAATTACACTACTTACTCAAACTCACGGAATCAAGTAAGCGAGCAAGCCGAGTGTCGGCGATCATCAAAGAGTGAGGCGGCAAACATCAAAGCCTTCGATGTTTGCCGCCTCACTGGCGGCGCAACAATTATTTCTTCTCAACTGTTCTACACTAGACGATTCTAGATCATTCCTTCATTTTGCCTATATAAGCGGGTGGATGGCCCGAACTTTAGTTCTGTTCTACTTGAGCTACCGAGGTGATAACTTCGACGAGCGATATCCTAGCGAACTGTTAGTGCCGTCAATTAGCTTTGTGACTTTGTGTGCATCTTGGGTGCTTTCTAATTATATTTTGTATACGAAAATGATGTCTGGTGGAAAGAAACGAAAAGTAGATGCAGAGGGTCGCCAGTTTCAAGAAAAATGGACTGAAGAATTCTTTTTTATCTTGCACAATGGCAAGCCTATTTGTTTGCTGTGTAATGAATCCATTTCAGTGGTGAAAGAATTCAATATAAAGAGGCATTACTCAACTAAGCATCCTACGCTGCACTCACTGACAGGACAAATAAGAAAAGACAAAATCCAGAAGCTTACTGCAAATTTGGAAAAACAGCAGCAAATGCTTCATAAACAAAGAACACTACTTGATAATGTTGTGAAAGCTAGTTTTATAGTTAGTTCAAAATTGGCAAAGTCATTAAAACCATTTTCCGAAGGCGAACTTATCAAGGAGTGTATGTTAGAAGTTTGCAGTGTTTTGTGTCCTGAAAAGAAAAATGAATTTGAAAAAATTAGTTTGTCAAGACGAACTGTTGTCCGACGTATAGAAATGATGGCTAATGATATAAAAACAACATTGACTGACCGTATGGCTGGTTTTGAATCATTTTCCATAGCATTAGACGAGAGCATCGATTTGTCGGACACAGCTCAACTGGCTGTATTTATTCGAGGTGTTGATAAAGAGTTCACTGTTACTGAGGAATTGCTTGCTTTACAGCCGCTAAAACGAACCACTACAGGAGAGGACATTTTTAATGAAGTTCAAAAGGTATTTACAAGTGTTGCCTTGCCATGGTCAAAATTAGTTGGAGTATGCACAGATGGTGCACCTTCTATGGTCGGCTTACGTAAAGGTTTCATCGGAATTTTGAACGAAAAAGCAACTGAATTAAATGTGCAAAAAGATGATTTGATAGTTCTTCACTGCATTATCCACCAACAGAACTTGTGTTCTAAGTCCATTCGACTCCAGAATGTTATGAATGTGGTAGTAAAAACCATCAATTTTATTCGATCCCGAGGGCGTAACCATCGTCAATTCAAGGCGTTTTTGGATGAAATATCAGCCCAATATGACGACGTAACATATTATTCTGAAGTCAGATGGCTAAGCAAAGGGAAAATGCTGAAACGGTTTTACGAGCTTATAAATGAGATAAAATACTTTATGCAAATAAAAGATAAACCACTATCTGAATTGAGGGACCCAAAATGGATATGTGACTTAGCATTTCTGGTCGACCTTACTGGCTATTTGAATGATTTAAATTTGAAACTTCGAAAACAAGGACAGTTAGTTAATGATTTGTACAGCCATTTGAAAGCGTTTCAGAATAAAATCCGCTTGTGGGAGGCACAGATGCTGTCTGGAAACAGTTATCATTTCACCACGCTCTCTGCGTATGAGAATATTGCTTATGCTCAATATGATGAAGAACTCAGGGTACTGTCGGAGCAATTTTCGAACAGATTTAGCGATTTCAGAAACATGGAAGACTGTTTCAATTTATTTGCTACTCCAACAAAAAGTAATGTACAAAATGCTCCAATACACTTGCAAATGGAGTTGATCGATATTCAAGAAAACTCACTCCTAAAATCTAAATTTGAAGACGTGGAGTTGTGTGATTTCTACAAAAATACCTCGAAGAAGACCATTTTCTGCAGCTTAGAAAATTCGCAAGAAGATTGATTTGTGCGTTTGGCAGTACTTATAAATGCGAACAGTTCTTTTCACTAATGAAAGTTAATAAATCGAAATATCGTACAAGGCTGACTGACGATAATTTGGAAAATTCTTTACGTCTTTGTATCAGTGGAATTAATCCAAACATCGATGGATTAGTTTCCCAAGTTCAAGCTCAAGTGTCTCATTGATTTCGGTGTCGCTATTTAACTTTCGTAGTTTGTAACAATTCCAAATTTAACGATTTAATTATAATGTTATCATTTCATTTTGTTATTTTCATAAATTGATATTATAATAACATTGTCGTATTATTTCATGTCTGATATCTATCGCAAAAATTATGAACACTACAACACTACTTTAAAATGTACTACTTTTAAACGCGGCCTGCGAACGTATTTGCACACTAAAGTTTGGCCCACAACATGTCAAAGGTTGCCCATACCTAAGTTAGAGGGTAAATACCACTGACTTTGAATCTCTTCTTGATGTTGCAAGGTGTGAAAGCTAAATCGTAACCTACTCCCAACAGGTGCGCGATTTTGTAGGTCGTGATAATTTCCCCTGGATTAATCACCATGCAATCGTTGCAAGCCTGGTTGTACAACGCTTTCAGAAATTTGATAACACTTCTGTCCAAGGGCTGCGTCTTGTGCGAGGTATGAGGAGGCAGTGTAAACAGTATAATGCCGTTCTCTTTGCAGAAATTCAGAGCAGGAATCGATATGTGTGACTCATGATTATGTAATATCAAGAGGATCCTTTTCTCTCTGGTAGCTCGGACATGGCTCGGAAAATGCTGCATGGCCGCATAGAAAATCTCATGGTTCATCCATCCGCTTTGGTTGCAATTTCCTTTCTAGCCTATAGGAGCGCCGTCCATCATATCTTCGCAAAAAAATTTTTGTTTTGGAAAAACCAAGTATGGAGGGATGGAATTTCCAGCAGCAGAAACGATGTAACACGCCGTTACTAGCTGGCCTAGTTCTCCCGATGTCATTTAACCCATTTGTTTTTCCCCTTTTGAGCAAGAATTTTTGGAGGAACATGGACCGTGGTGAGCCCAGTTTCGTCGAGGTTAAAAATTGACGCAGGAGACAAATTGTCACCGAGTTGTTTGAAGCTTTCCTACAAATCGTTGAAAAAGAGATTGATGGAGTTTTTGTTAAAACTCGTGCTCCCTGCTCGTCCCTTGCGGTTTTCGGGTACAAATAGTCGGGTTTCGCTTCTTGAATCCGCGGAGCCAGTCTTTTCCAGCCCTCCTTTTCGTTTCCTAGGACGCGAGGCATGCAATGCCGTTCCAAACCCGTAGGCCAGTTCCATAAACTGAACTTGGATGAGTCCATAGTGCATTTTAGAAGGTCAAATCACGTAGTCTTGGAGAACCTTTTCTTGCTCGGTGGTAAAGATTTTGCGATTGTCCCATCGAGGTTCATACGTTATCTGAGATATGTTCTTGTCATCTACCTTACGATATTTCTGCACATATCTCTGTAAGGTAGCGTTTTTGACAACCCGGGTCTTAGACGCTCGGCGTATGCTGAGTCCTTCATCAACTACGCTCAAAACTGCTCTTTTTCATAATATCGGGGGCAACTTTGATGAGACGTTTATCGGTGATCTATTTTCGGACCATTCTACTTCTAAAATAAGCAATTCAAACTTACGGTGAATTACTGCTTCTGAATTCGTTATATTGTTGACAAATGCTGCTAAGATAATTATAAATTAAAAAAAGCTGAGTCATTAATTCTAATTCCTGATATATTCATTTCTAGAGGTTTTATAATGCGTACTCACCCTCCGTAATGCAGCTTCGAAGATTCCGAAAAGATTAAAATGGTTATTCCGATTTAGCAACAATGAGAAACATTCAATAATTCGCTAACACCTCTACTACTATACAGTATAATCGGCCTGCTGTTGACCCACTTTACCTGATAATGCATTTGCCCACTGTACCCGCGGCGTACTTTCTAAACTTTATTCTGTTTATTTATTACTGATAATTCAAATCTAAATAGTATGCTACATAAAAATCTTCTATCATGAATCAGTAACTTCATGAATAACGATTCCCGTGTTTCGGACTTATTGTTCAGATTTTATCGAAAAAATTAGAAGCATAAAAACAAAACAAAATGACCATCGAAAATCAACAACATTCACGAAATTCATATGAAATTTGGATAGCGATATCGGCAATACAAAAATACATCATCTATTACAAATAGATATTTTTCAGTAAGTAGTTTTTTTTTGACTGGCCCAGTGTACCCGCCGTTCCCCTAATTTTTAAAAAATTGTCACTTTTAAATCACAGTTAGAAGCTTGGGATACTTGTGAAGCAGACCAGGACTGGAATAACAACCTTATTCTACCAAAATACAAGAAAGGGAACAGAACAGAACATTGGTTTACAATTAAACCAATATGCCTCTCCCAAGTACGAGGGCGCCTTTCAAGTTATTACAAAAACTGGAAGAAACTGCTTTATTGCTCTTCAAAATATTCGCCTTTAGGACTTATGTATATAGTTTTACATGCGTTCAAATGAATTGTCTAAACATTATGCCCACTTTGAAGTAGGTGTTTCAAAAATACGATCTTTTAAGGCTTCGACATCTTCTTGATGCGCTGAAAATGGCTGTCCACGCATTTTTGGTTTGATATTCGGGAACAGAAAAAGTCGTTAGGCCATAAATCACGTGAATACAAACACATAATCCAAAAATTGTTGGACCTGGTGTGTGAGAGCTGGCATTGTCATGATATTGTTTTTTCTGATTTCGTCGATGACTTCTGGCATATAAATTGCTCTATACCATTCAGCATTAACTGTTCTTCAAAACTCTAAAGGAATGGTTGCGTCATATCCGGTGCAATCGAAGAAACAAACGATTATTTTCTTAATGCTTCGTAGGATTTAGTTCATCTTGTAACTCCGAAACAGGAGATTGTTGCTTAGTTTCCGGTTCATACGAATATATCCAAGTTTCGTCACCTGCTATGTTGTTGTATATGGATTTTAGAAATACTCGGTGTTTCCTTCAACTAATTTACACGAGCAACTCCTTGGGCTTTGGCTAAAAATTATACTAATAATTATACCTCCAGATTCTTAACATTGATGTTTTTTGGAATAACAAACGATTTTTTTCGATCTTCACAAAATTCATCATTGAGGAAATTCTGCAAACGAATTATAAACCGTGTTTTCTGATGGTGCTTCATTACCAAAAGCTGAACGAAGCCATTCTATGCGTTATTGTTGGGTTAGGTCTCTACAAAAATCATAAAAAATCATCCAACAAAAATCTTCACGCCAAATTTCCATTTTTTCACAAAATTGCTTTTTTCGAACGTTCGCTGTAAATACATTGCCAAGTCAATTTCTAAGATTCCACTGTTTTCACAGTAACAAGTGTCAAATTTCATGAAAGTATAGTAATGACACATCTCGAAAGCGCCACCTAGTGGTCGTTTGTAAAAAATTTAAAAGGCACCCCTCGTAGCTTATAAAAATATACTAGAATTAGCTATAATAAACTGAAAACATACATTGAAGATAAATTAGAAGAATCACACGTAACCATCAGAGCTAGCAGATGATGCTCGGATTATATTTTCATATGAAGATAGCTTTTGGATAGGATAAGGAACGCAGTATACAGGGAGGAACTCAGGATGGAGGCAGTCGAAACAACGATAGAACAAGGACAATTAAGATGGTTTGGCCATGTTATAAGAATGGGAGAAGAAAGATTGGCAAGAATCAATGAATCAAAAGAAATAGGAAAAATGAGAAGAGGAAGACCAAGAAAGACATGGGAGCAAGATGTAAATAGTGCATACGAGTTAAGGAGAGACAGGTGGGAGGACACGAGAGGAAGATGCAGGGAGACATGCATAGAAATAAATATGGAAGAGAGAGCCAAGAAACTCAATTCCACACAACCCGACACTTCACGGTCGAACGGGTTCGGGATTAAGTACGTAAGTATGAAGATACCCAATAGAACAAGAGATTGAAAGAAACGAACAGCTGATATTAGCTTTTATCGACCTAAAAGTAGCGTTCGATACAGTACAAATGGATGTGATGGAAAAGTGCAGATATAAACTACAAAAACCAAGAACACAAGTTAAAAAAGCGCCCAACAAAATTCGCAAACAACAATATAGTACAAAGGGAAAGGGTCTGATATAATACAGTTACACGTCGGCGTAAAGCTGGGAAATAACCTGAGTCCTATTGTTTTCTTAATAGTCATGGCCTAACTAGTCAAAAATACCCGAGAAAAGGCGAAGAAATTGGCTATAATTGTGGGATTAATAAATTCACTCCAACTGAAATGAACTTGTTAAGCCTGTAAGGTACTTATTTTCAAGGTCCCTTAAAGTTAATTCTTTTTGGTCGGTTCGAAAACTATTTCGAAAGCTGTATATTTTAGCTTTGAAAGATGTATGTAATGGGTGATTTTTTAACCGTTTGGGTTTTGAAAATTGAAAAAAACACAGAAAATTTGCATAAGTGGATGAAATATTTATTTGGGCCGATAAATGAATGCCAGCCATTTACTTTGTAAAGAGTATTTCATGTAAATGTTGCCCGTGGCTACGCCGTAGATGGTCCATCAATGAGCTCCAATTTTGGCATACTTTTTCCAGCATTTCGGCCGGTATCTCACGAATGGCGGCTGTAATGTTGTCTTCCAGGGCTGGAATTGTGAATGGCTTGTCTCTGTACACGTATCCCCACAAAAAATAGTCTAGTGGGGTCAAATCGCATGATTTTGGCGGCTGCTCCAAAACGTGAGATTAATTGCTCACCAAACTCGCCTCTCAATAGGTTCATGGTATCGCGTGCCGTGTGGCATGTGGCACCGCCTTGTTGAAACCACATGTCAACCAAGTCCAATTCTTCCATTTTGGGCAAAAAATGTCGGTAATCATCGCACGGTACCTTGCTCCATTGACTGTAACGTTGCGATTTTCATCGTTCTTGAAGAAGTACGGTCCAATGATGTCGCAGGCCCACAAACCGCACCAAACAGTGCATCTCTCAGGGTGCATTGGCAGCATTTGAACTGCCTCTGGCTGCTCTTCACACCAAATTCGGCAATTGTGTTTGTTGACGTACCCATTGAGCTAAAAGTGAGTTTCGTCGCTGAAGATAATTTTTCGATAGAAAAATGGATCTTCATCCAACTTTCCCAAGGCCCATTCACCAAACAAACGACGTTGTGCTACGTCATCTGGCTTCAGTTCTTGCAGCAATTCTATTTTGTATGGTTTCATACCATGGTCCTTACGTAAAATCTTCCAGGTGGTCGAATAACACAAGCCCAATTGTTGACAAAGGCGACGAATTGACATATCGCGATCTTCATTGACACTGGCCGATACAGCAGCAATATTTTCCTCGGTACGCACTCTTCGCATACGGGTTGGTGGATTAATGTCCAATAAAGTGAAGCGGGTGCGAAATTTGGTCACAACAGCTTTAATAGCCTGTTCGGTGGGTCCATTACGACGACCATAAAATGGACGTAATTTACGAAACACATTTCTTACACAGCACGAATTTTGATAATAAATTCAATGATTTGCAAGCGTTGTTCGTTTGTAAGTCTATTCATGGTGAAATGGCAAACCTTACTGAGCATTTTTGACATTGCTAGATGTTACGAATCTCTTTTTGCTCTGAAAAAATTTTCACTGAAAAACCCAATGAAGTATAAGGTTACTATATCTATTTCAATGGAAAAACCAAATAGCCAAAAAATCACCCGTTATAACGATAAAATAATAATTGTTTACAATTCTAAGAGATCAGGCAGGTCTAATCTATTGTCAATAATAAGTGAAGAAACAGCAGGTTTGCAGGCCTGAAATTTTGAATACCACATATTCGATACAGTAGTTAAGACTTGTCAAAGAGCATTTTTGTAAAGTCAGTTGTTAATGTTGTTTTCTTGAAGTACAAAAAGACGGTAAATCCATGGTCATTTTTCTATTCCTTAATTGAGAATAAATTCAATAACAAACAAGGAATTTATAAAAGAATGTCGTACACTGTATTCAAAGTTTCGAGCCTGTAAACTCACTGGTTCTTCACGTATTATTGACAAAAAGTTAAAGCTGTAGAAGCTCTTAACATTGTAAAAAATTAGTATTTTGTCTTTACACACACTACTTTTGTTGTTTTGTTATTGAATTTAACGTTAATTAAGGAATAGAAAAATGACCATGAGCCTACCGTCATTTTTGGACTTCAAAGAAGCAACGATAGCAAAGGAATTTATAAAAATGTTCTTTGACAAGTCTCAACTACCGTATCGAATATGTGGTATTGAAAATGTTAAGCCTGCAAACCTGCTGATTCTTCACTTATTATTAAAGGCCGTATAATATGCAGTTTGCATAAATTTGCATATTTGCATAATATATGCATTTTGTATATTATTTGCACATTTTGTAGTAATTCAGCATATTTGAAGTATCCCGGGTGTTTCTTATTTATTTTAAACGTCATTTTACGTTGGCTTCTCGAAGTGTAAACTTGTGGGTTATTATTAATTATAATAGCAAAAATACCGAAAATAGCGACTGTGCCTGGATGGATTGCACCTTATTCAGAATTGCGTATGGATGGAGAAAAAGTATCTTGCGTAGCATGCAGCAAGATTGTAAGTAAAATTTAAGTTTATTTCCTCTTATTAATCTATAGCTTTTAAACGATGTTTAACAAAATCACCAATACAACGCTTCGACAAATAATTTTATTTTAAAATTTTATTTTAAAATGAGTAAAATGAGTAAAATGAGATGTATATTTCATGCGTATTTCTCGAATATCATCGGCACAATACGGAATATCTGATATTCCGTATTCTGCTGATGATTTTTAAATAAAAATCATTTTAAAATAAAAATCATTTTGAAATAAAATTATTTGTCGCAGCGTTGTGTTGGTTATTTTATTAAATGTCGTTTATTCCGATTGCTTCGCAAACTCTTTACACATTAGTTTTCTTATTACTCCTTTAAGAAAACAACTGATGATGTGATATTTTTTATGCAGGTAACAAGTGAAAGAAAGTTTCAAGTCGACCAGCATATTAAAACTCCATCTCATGCTGCAAAACTATCAAAGATGAAATTGGCGAAAAAGGGACAGCAAACATTACCGCAATGTTTGCCATCAACATCCAAAAAATCGGAACAAGAACAATTTAGTGAAGATTTGTGCCTAATGTTTGTGTCGGCAGATATTTTACTACATAAAATAAACAATTTAAATGTCAAGTTAAAGTAGCAAAAGTGCACCAGCAAATATAATATTCCCGACGAAAGCACCTTAAGAAAAATTATATTCACCGTATCTATGCAGAAACATTGAGTAGCATTAAGAAGGCTGTATCAAACAATTACCTTTACATATGCGTAGATGAAACTACTGATAGTGTGGGCCAATACATAGTTCATTTAATGATAGGTACCCTTAACGTATCGGTTCCAGCAAAATCTTATTTAATTTCATCGAAACGGTTGGAAAAGGCAAATAGTTTGACAGTAACAAGGCTTAAACAAGAAGAACTGGCAACCTTTTTCTTACCGGAATCGATTCCAACAGAAAAAATTCTATTGTTTTTAACGGATGGCGCACCATACATGGTGAAGGCAGCTTGCAACTTGAAAATCTTTTACCCAAATTTAATTCACTCAACTTGCTTGGCGCACGGACTAAATCGTGTTGCAGATGTAGTAAGAAACCATTTTCCTTTGGTAAATACTTTAATTAGTAGTGTTAAGAAGGTGTTTTGAAAGGCTTCAATAAGAGTTCAGGTTTACAAACATCTATCCGGTATTCCGTTTCCTCCTCAACCAGTAATCACACGAAGGGGAACGTAGTTGGAAGCTGCTGTTTTTCATGCAAATCATTATGAAGAAATAAAGACAATTATTATGGATCTTGATAGCGATACACAATCTGAAAAATTTTTAAGTGTAATAGAAAAAATGAGGGTTTTAAAAAGCTAAAGGACATTGCTAAAATCTTGTGTGGTGAGTCAGTAGAAAATATTGAGTTGACAATGGAGGATATTTCTAATTTGAAATATGCTCCTATAACAAGCGTGGACGTAGAACAAACCTTTTCAATATATAAATACATGTTATCAGACAAGCACCACAATTTTTCTATTGAAAACTTTGAGAAATATGTAATTGTAAATTGTTTTCATAGTTAATTATGTTGTAAAATGTTATAGATAAACTTGCAGTAAACATAATATAATATTTTTTCTATAGTATTTATTTATCTGCATATTTTTCATAAGAAAGTGCATATACTTAATCGAAGCGGGAATAACTTGTTGAAACTCCATAATCATAACTTGTAAAAATCAAAAAAGAGACTTTGTGAGTTTCAAAAATTTTCGGCTTTTCCCAGGCCGAACAGGGGAATCTCCATCTGGCACCAAACGGCGTAACTGTGAATTGGCGTAAAACGAACCGGCGCAAAACGAGGTTTACCTGTATTTTATATCGTTTATGTATACAAACTTAAAAAGTGGGTCATATTGACATACTTAGTGAAAGTTATTCAATGAACACGATGTCCAGTAATCTACCAAACATGCCTGTCTAGTGTCTGCATAAATCTTCCTAATCCACAGTTTAATAATATGAATAACTTATTTTCGAGCAAAGAAACATACATGAATTATTGAGAGTATATGAGTATAACATCTCACCACATTAACCAAAAATATTTTGAAGGAGGAAAACATGCCCACGGAGTAGTAGCTTTCTGATTTTCTACACGAGTTTCTGTACCCAGGAACATTATCATGAAAATAAATCCATATGATCGTACAAAATCAGATTAGCGCATTTCCCCACGCCAAATATCTCTAAAAGTTTAACTTCGAGTAAAAATCAAAAAATTAGTTCTATTCCTAATTTTCGAGTGACACGTACTTCACAAGTCTGACGTTTTCTTCACATTTATTCCTAACTTCACCCTGTATAAAATTAAACATTTTTGTACACATACATCATTAATAAACTTATCGAATTTTCCGAAACAACAATTATATGAAATTTTCCGAGAGGACGATTTCTATTAAACGTAAACGTAGGATAAAAGTCATTTTCCCCTGAACCAATTACGAAATTTCTCGATAACGATAGAGTATGTTATTATATCGTATATTGTTTCCGTTTATTTATTTGGAGTATGTAATAGAATCGAACGATTTTTACGAGAAATGAGGCTTGGAAAAGACATCGTTCCATATAAAGTAGTCGGTTTAGACGATGTCAAGATCGAATTTTTGAATGACAGTGTTAATCATGAGGTGATATACACTCGAACTGATAAAATTTCTATTCGCGGTATATAATAGGTATTTTAAAATTATTTTATTGTATGGTATTAAGGGAATTCCATTTTGTTAAATGTTTTTAATAAATTATAGTGAATGAAAGGATTAGAATCAGAAGAAAAAACTTTAAAAATAGGAGGAAGACTAATTGATTTAGTTATTGTAAATAAAATATAATAAATAATACCTTTACCACAACCTTATTTGAAGAACAAAACACACATTTCGACAATTAAGCTGTCATCTAAAATCAAGAAGGAATTAAGTGTAACTTATGATACTGAGTTAACACATCGCGCAGTGGACCGTCTAATAGAAACTAACAATAAGTAGACAAAAATTTTTACGACTAGTAAATGAAAATAATTCTTTTATTATAGGTCTGCTAACTAAGATAAGTAGGTAAATTTGAACAAATGTTTACGTTAACTACACATATATTTATACCGCTACATACTTTAATATTATATTTGTATTTTATCCATAAAATACAAATATAAAAATTCAACCTATTAAAACAAATCCACATAAGAATAAACAATAATAGCTTAGAACTATACCCACCAAATCATAAAAAAGTACATTACATTTTTGACCTGGCGATGTCGTCGACGTTTAAAGTTTTAAGGTACTTTCTTTCAAAATCGGTTAAACTTAAATCTTTTTTCCAAAACTATTTTGAAAATTGTATATCTTACCTTTAAAAGGTCTGTGTGTAGCTATAAAATACTAGTTTTTACAATGTTAAGAGCTTCTACAGCTTTAATTTTTTGTCAGTAATAACTAGAGGCCAGATAATATGCAAAAAAGGGGAAATATGCGCATAAATATGCAGATGTTTTGGCCTAAATACGCACTTTCTTAACTTGTAAAAATCAAAAAAGAGACTTTGTGAGTTTCAAAATTTTTTAATAAAATTGTCACTACAAATTTGTTTCACATCAGAGAAGTGCTTTAGACAAAAAATCTGACTCAACATTTGCTAATCATTGTCTAGAAAACAACCATAATTTTAATAGTAATTTTGATATACTTCACATTCAAGAAAAAGGGAAAAAACTAAATATTTTGGAATCAATGGAAATTAATAGATATAATAGATTAGGCATAGTTTCAAACGACCAAACAGATCTTTATCATTCCCCCTCCTAGCACAAAATTTCTAATTTTATAATTACCTTTTATTCTTTTGTATATAAGTAGATACTAATCGTTCGTTTATCTTTAGTTTTCATCCACCTGATGAAGCCACTATGTGGCGAAACAAATTTTTAGTGACAATTTTATTAAAAAATTTTTGAAACTCACAAACTCTCTTTTTGATTTTTACAAGTTATGATTATGGAGTTTCAACAAGTTATTCCCACTTCGATTAAGTATATGCACTTTGTTATGAAAAATATGCAGATAAATAAATACTATAGAAAAAAATATTCTATTATGTTTACTACAAGTTTATCTATAACATTTTACAACATAATTAACTATGAAAACAATTTACAATTACATATTTCTCAAAGTTTTCAATAGAAAAATTGTGGCGCTTGTCTGATAACATGTATTTATATATTGAAAAGGTTTGTTCTACGTCCACGCTTGTTATAGGAGCATATTTCAAATTAGAAATATCCTCTATTGTCAACTCAATATTTTCTACTGACTCACCACACAAGATTTTAGCAATGTCCTTTAGCTTTTTAAAACCCTCATTTTCTTCTATTACACTTAAATAATTTTCAGATTGTGTATCGCTATCAAGATCCATAATAATTGTCTTTATTTCTTCATAATGATTTGCACGAAAAATAGGAGCTTCCAACTACGCTCCCCTTCGTGTGATTTGTATTGTATTATAATGAGGTGGGGTCTGGCCCAAAATGGCCCTTTTGCACTGCGACCACGTTGATCTATTGTGCTTCCTCTTGTTTGTTTTATTTATTTATTTAATACGCTGAGGAACAGGATCAGCTCCTTCAATGGGAGTGTAAATAGGTCCTCCTCATTCAGCGTATATGCATGTAGTAGTCTATATCTCCTGTGGCCTAGTGCCCCACAGTTAGTGATCAAGTGTTCCATTGACTCCTCTTCTTCACCGCAGAATCTGCAAGTGTCCGTATTGGATAAGCCCATTTTGTGAAGGTGCTTGTTACAGGTATAGTGGCCTGTGAGTGCCCCTGTCAGTGTTTTTAAGCTTCCCTGTCCAGTTTTAGGGCGAGGTCCGCCCTCCTAGCGCCGAAGCTTAGACATTTTTTGGAATGTTCTAGCCCGCTGGTCTCATTCCAGTGTTTCATTGTAATGAACGCTGTCCATTTCTTTATCTCACCTTTAAGGAGACCTTTGTTAAACCCAAAAGGTGGGGTAGGTCCAGTAAAGTTTCTCTCAGCCCCTTCTTTGCGCAGATGTCTGCCATCTCATTTCCCCCGTGCCCCTCATGTCCTGGCACCCAGACCAGGGTGATCTGGTTCTGAGTGGCCAGGAGTGTGATTACTGGTTGATGAGGAAGCGGAATACCGGGTAGATGTTTGTAAAGCTGAACTCTTAATGGAGCCTTTAAAAACACTTTCTTAACACTACTAATTAAAGTATTTACCAAGGGAAAATGGTTTCTTACTTTTTCTGCAACGCGATTTAGTCCGTGCGCCAAGCAAGTTGTGTGAATTAAATTTGGGTAAAAGATTTTCAAGTTGCAAACTGCCTTCACCATGTATGGTGCGGCATCCGTTAAAAACAATAGAATTTTTTCTGTTGGAATCGATTCCGGTAAGAAAAAGGTTACCAGTTCTTCCTGTTTAAACCTTGTTATTGTCAAATTATTTGCCTTTTCCAACTGTTCCGATGAAATTAAATAAGATTTAGCTGGAACCGATACGTTAATGATACCTATCATTAAATGAACTATGTATCGGCCCACACTATCAGTAGTTTTATCTGCGCATACGTAAAGGTAATTGTTTGATACAGCCTTCTTAATGCTACTTAATGTTTCTGCATAGATAATAGCACATGATAATTTAATTAACGAAGACATTAGTTTTTCTAACGCCCTTTCTATTTCACCCTTCTCTGTGTCATCTTGACGTTTGTTTGACATTTTTAAATTCTAAATTTGTGTATGATTCAATGAAATGAAATTAAATTAATTTAAAACTAACTTTAGGTTCGCAAATGAAATGAATGAATTTAGGTTCGCCCCAGGTTGGGCGCCAAATTTGTACTAAGAATTTTGTTATTTTTTTTTAATAAATTGATTGCACCGGTCTAGCTCGTAGATAAAATATAAAAGCATAAATTATAACAATTTATATTTATAACTTTTTCGAAATATTGAACATAAAATCCAAAAAACTACCTATTTTAGTGTGTGTGAAAGTATAAGTGTATTTTCCGTTGACGGTCCTTCCTGTATCTCCTCTTTATTTGTATGGTGAGGTTCTTTTCTTACTAATACCCTTTCCTTCTTTCGGAAATATATTTCAGACTTCTTTATTGACTTTTTTTTAAACCAAGACAACACTGTTTTATTTCTCCGTTGTCCATGAATCCATGTATCCATTAAATTTATGTGAATTCTTGTAATGCATAATTGTTGTAGGAAATGTGTGTTGAAATGTTAACAAAATTCTTTTTATACATTAAATCATGCTTTTATAAAATATTTAACTCTGGTAACATTTGTTATACTACACTATACACGTAGTTCAATGACTGGATATAAAAAATGACCCCATATTCTTTATTTTAGCAAAGTTGGTCGGTATTTTCATCTCATTGAATTCCTTCATGCTCCGGACAGCACATACAATATTCAAGTTATATTACGAGGGTGATTCGTAAAGTAAGTTCCTTTTGATTAATAAATATAAACGCCAATACATGAAAAGGTTTTTATTATATACAACTTAAAAGTTATTATTTTCAGCTATTTTTCTACATAGTTACCATTAGGATTGAAAAATTTGTCACAGCGATGAACAAGTTTTTCAATGCGCTCTTCATAGAATTCTATCACCTGTAAACCTTATATGATAGAGATCTACCACTAATAGGTCAATAAAACAAGGCTGGTTTGAGCGATAGTTATATTTTCAGAACGTTTACAAACGTTTTCGGAACACCTTCGTCAGTGAAAATATAACTAGATAAATATATAAACAAACTTTTGTTTTTTATTTGGGACTATCAACAAAATAACTAGTGACTAGGATTTCTTGATATAGAGCATGTATAACCAACTTTTATATATATATAAATTATAAAAACTAACTTAATGTGTAAACATACATGCAAATTAAGTAAAACCTTATATCAAAAAATCTTTGTCGAAACCTTAACAATTCTGTTCAAGGACTAGGGAAAACCAAATTCAAAAACCTAGCCAAAGGTTTCCTTCTTAAGAAATGCAAATGTCATTTTAACAAATTGCTATATACATTACTTAAATTTTGAATATCGGTCCTGAAATTAATAGTTTTAGTGTCTTTCTATAAGATAAGTATAAAAAGGTCACGAAATATATATATATATATATATATACATTTAATCACCTGTAAATTAAACCACTGTCCTGCAGCTCTTCATCGCTCTCGAACCCTTGTAATTTTGTAGCATTATCCAAAACTTCGTCTATTACAACAGTTTATCTTCTACTCCGTTCTTCATTATAGACATTACTTCGTCCTGTTCTAAACATACGGCAACATCTTCTAACCACACTGTCACTAATGACATTTTCACCATAAACAAAACAAGGTTCACGATGAATGTCAGCAGCTTTCATGTTATTTGCACACAAACATCGGATAATAGTACTCAGTTCACGGTCGGCGGAATTTTCAATTGCAGCAGGCATTTTGAACCAATAAAATAGCAGGAAAGAACGTCCAAACGATTTTCTCAATAGCACTGCCAGACTCACATTGAACCAGACTACACCGCAACGCTGCGATTACGCCGATATCTCCACTCGTCTGTTCACTTCCCGGAAACGGAACTTACTTTAAGAATCGTCCTTGTATTACTTGTCAATTGCGTTTAGGCTGCCATTTCAAAACATTTTTTAGCCATCTCTAAAGCACTAAAAATTCTCGAATTTTAGATACAATCCCCATTTTAAGCTTTTTATCTAAGTAAATAGGGACTTGTCATATAAATACAAAGTACCAACAAAATGCAACTCCGAACGCATAAATAAATAATTATGCATGCTGCAGGTTTCATTTTAACGGCAGATGACGTTAACATTCCGAGAAAACGAAATTATCTATTATTAATATCATCTACTCATTTCGGATGATCCGACATCTGAACAAATACACATATGTATGTATTTAATAAGTGAAGAAGTTGAATGACGTATTATACAAGATTAGAGGTAAACGTCCAAGAAAGTAAAACGGCGAACGTTAAGATTATAAATAATTCATTAACGGCTGGCGTATTACCTAAAAGACTTGAGTACAACAAACTTGGAATCCTGATATAGCAGTGTATAAATCTGACGCTATGTAAAAAATGCTAATCTGGCGAATTAGCAATTCTTAATAAATTCGTTCTAAATTAACTTGATTATAATTTAATGGATTAATATGAAAATTGTATAATATCAACATTAGCGCAATGTAAAACATATTTTCGAGAATCTGCTTTGTTACGTAAAAGATATAATTATAACTTGATTTTAAAAAAAGTTAAACAAGAACAGTTTTGCAGGATTTTTAGAGCTTGTCCGAAAATTTATTAACTATTTCTATAATTTCATGGGAATCCTTTAGGTGTTATCAACAGTAAATTTATGGATTCGAAAATATTGCGGAAATTCACGAAAAATAAAGTGAATGAATAGTTTTTGGCAAAAATTACGAAACATTTGTGCAACAACTACAGCCCGTGGATAAATTACTTGCAACGCTCAATATCTGATAGTTTCTGAATGATGAAATAAAAAATTCGCACATCCTAAATTTTTTATTTATAAAATATATTGTAATATGAGACGAGGCTTACGTCAATTTCAAATAAGTTATTTATGTTTGGCCCATAATCCACGTTTTTTATGACTTGAAGATATATTTGTTGTTCTAATCTCACTGTCGTTTTCCCATACAATTTATTTATTAATTCCCTCGTAGGGTTGTCTCTGATTCCATACGTTTTCAATGGGGTTGAGGTCCGATGAACTCCATGGTCACCTGTAAAGAGGGAGATGGTTATCTTCGAAGAAACTTTTTACTTGTTTTGCCACATGGTATGGGCCATTATTTTGCATAAATAATAAATAAAATGGCAATAACACGTTTTATAGGACATTTATGTATTGCTTTGGTGCATTGTACGTTCTGCAGAATCTAAGACCCAGGTCGTCCGTACTAATCACACTAGAAAAATTGCAATTGTTGCTCCAAAACACAGAATTGGTATGTTCAGAATCCCAATCTTCAGAAGGTTTACTGCTTTATAAAAAATATAAAGAATTCAATAGCAATTTTGAAATACTGATAATAAAGCAGGAAATACGTAAGCAAGCTTTTTACATATTGTCTGTATATGTAAACGGAGCTTTTCAAAAAACACGTGATCTTCGTATCCTCTCTCGAAACTTCGATATCCAGGTGATCAGTGCTATTATATCTGATGCTATCCTGCAATTCATTAAAAGATGCACTTGATTTTATATAATCATCTTACAGGTATTACATTTCGATCGTATCACCTGGAAATGTTCACTGTATCACTCGCAGAACGATATACTGTACTGACGACTCCTAATGAGGACGAAACTAATTAGTCTGCAGTTGCGTTTTGCGATTGACATAGTCAACATTTCCTACAGGATTATTGGCATATGCAAATTGTGCTTACTTTGTAGGCTTTTGCACGGTTACTTGTTAACTGCCCATTAACGAACCTAATTTTTTATTATTAGGTCGTTTATAGAGAGTCTTCTACATTTGATATATTATATTATATTATATTGTATTGTATTATATTTTATAGGTATTACAGCCTTAAACTGACAATGAGTGCTACGCAAAGTTAAGTGTCAATATGAAATAAACGTTATGGACGCTTTCAAAGGAAATTGCTGATTTGGAATTTTAAAGAATTGCATCATGTTTCAACTTGACCCAAAACAAAAATTAAACACTATTTATTGACAATTGTTCCACATAAAAAGTGTCAAAAAAATGTGGAGCAATAAGATAAACTGGGTTAACAATATCCAAAGCTGGTAAGTATTAAAGAGAAATTTGGTTGTGTGTATTCAACAACTGTCCAAACTAATCAATGCAACTTAAAAAATGGACCAGATTCGATCAATATTAAAGGTATCATAACTGTGCAATATTACAAATATTTTGGGTCAGTAATTGGAAACTGATTAGGATGTGATCCTACGACATATCAGCTGATCAAAAGAGTTGCGTGCGGGTTTATCTATATATATCAAACACAAAAATTGTTTCTTCTTATGTCCGTTATAGACTTTGAAACCATCCAACCGATTTCATTGAAAAGGCAATAATGCGAAGATGGTTTTAGACCACTAAAACATTGCATTAGGCACATTCGATCCATTCATGAAGTCGATTTTCGACTTTCTCCATACAAAAATTTTCCTGGTCATCCGCTAGTTTAATATAATACCAATCTCAAAGTTTCGGATTTGCAGTTGATGTGTGTGATGTGATGAATGTTCTATTTCTACGTCACGCGATATTGATAAAAGTGTACTTGAAGCATCATAAATCGTAGCTGGGCTAAGATGTGTAAACCCCATACAATCGCCGAAGACCTATGGTCAGTATTTTAATAGGCGTGGAAGAAGCAAAAAATGAAAAATCCGATTTCTAGCGACCCAATATCAAGGCGAATCGACGACACGAATGCCAATGTTTGCGAGCCGATAATTTAACGACTGAGTTCAAATGAATTTTTTAATATTCAATTTGATGAATTAACAGATGTGGCAAACATATCTCAGTTCTTATGGTTTGTGAGGTATGAATGCGACACATCAATCAAAGAAAATATATTGTTTTGCAAAACAGTACCGGGTCATGCAACAAGTCACTGTCTTTTTGATGTTTCTTTTTATAAAACTACTAGAAACTATACTAACATAGATTGGACAAAATATATTGCAGTATGTAGCGATAGTACAATGGCGATAACAGTAAAGAAAGATTGCCTTATAAGAGATGGAGGGCGAAATGGACGCACTACACACAAAACATATGCCGGAAAACTCAATCAAATTCTTTGTGAAGCTGAAAAAATGGTTCATTTTATTAAAAGTCGACCGTTACAGAACCGGTTGTTTGCTGAACTATGCGATGAAATGGGCAAAAATAAAAAATCACTTCTTTTCCATACATTATCGCGAAGAAAAGTGTAAACTCGGAACTGCGAGAGGAATTAATAATATTTTTCCAGGGTAAACAAACGCCATTCTCATTGTTTTTACAGAATAATGAGCGTATGTTGTTGTTGGCTTACTTAGATGCTGTATTTCCACATTTAAACGACTTGAATGTGAAGTTACAAGGACGTGCTAAAAACATTATATTAATGAAAGATAAATTTCCTGCTTTCATTAACAAGCTTGATGTTTGGATTATTCGCCTTCAAAGCAAAGATTGTGCTATGTTCCCATTCACTTCGGATTATATTGAGAAAAATTTGGATGAACAAGACACTATCATTCACAACAGTGTAGTTTGCATGAAGATGTATTTGCGTGAACTAAAAACTCAGTTGACGGAGTATTTCCGAGAAGATAAAAATGATTTCTCGAAGAGATGGGTACCGAATCAGTTTAGTAAAACCGTTGTTGCCGGTGTTAAGTTACCACTTGATATTCAGGACCAACTCATCTAAATGTCTGCCGATAAAACGCTCCAACTGCAATTTACATCTGAAGTTTTAAATACATTTTGGCTTCCTCGTCGAAATGAATATGGAAATTTAGTCACAGAAGCATTGAAAATATTAATCCCTTTCGGCACGTCCTGTCTCTATGAAAAGCGGTTTTTCGTCTATGGTTGCGCTAAAAACTAAATGTAGGAATCGTCTTATATCACTCGAGAGCAATTTAGTTTTATGTTTTTCTAACGCAGATCCACGTATGGAGAAACTTTTAAATGAAAAATAAGTGCAACCATCTCATTAATTTCTTTTCTTGTTCATAGTAAATGATTTTTTCTCATAAAATGATTTCATGTTTAGGCTAATTTCGCGACCCCCAGGTTGAGAATCGCGACGTTGGGGATGGTCTATATACGATTTGACTTATCTCGGAAACCGTTTCTTCTTTGTTATAAGGATCAATCATTATATAAAGAATCAAAAATAATAACAGTGTACATGTACAAAGTCTGAAGAACCATAGAATGAGTAAAATGGTGCTGTATACGAAGCCAATCGGGAAAAGAGAAAAAGAGGAATCCACGAAAAAGATGTTTAAACAGCGCCCAAGAGGATTTAAAGCAAATAAATATTAATAATTGGAGAGGAAGAGCAACTGACTTAAGAGTAGTAAAGGAAGCCCTAGAAAAATTACAAACTATATATAAACAGACCTTCGATAATTTTCTTCCATTTTTTCCTGCGTGTTCTTCAATTTTGTACCTTCACTATCTGAAGATCTTTCACCACTTCCACCTATTTTCGACGTGGTTTCCCCTTTTCTCTCTTAGTACCTCCTATACTCTCTATCACACCTTTAGGAGTTCTCCCCTCTTCTGATCTAGCAATGTGTCCGAGCTCTGTCTCTTGGCAAGGGTCGTTATTATTATACGTAAAGAAGGAATGTAAATAGTCTAAGTTTTAGAATGTATAATTCATCTATGCTCAAGGCCTCCATGGCTTTCAGAGCAATATTAAATATAATTAAAATATATATATATTTTTAATAATAATTTTACACTTCAATAGAGACTTTTCCGCGTTGTCGTCCCATTTTACTTACTTTCTCAGCAGATTTTGCTTCGCGAGTCAAATTTTGGGCTGCAATTGTTTCCATCGTTCTGTAAGTATGTACTATTGCGGCAACAAAAAATGGCACATTTAAAATAATGTAGTTTAAATCTGGCTTTTGCCTTGTCAAAAGTTATGTCATTTTGAAATCATTATTGACATATGTATGTCATTATGCCGCATTTAAGTGCTACTGGAAAATGGAAATAATTACATTACTTGAGGAAAGATGGCCCATAAGAAGACTAGGTAATAGATTTGCCCAAAAGTGCCCAAAAGCACACACAACATTAAAAATAAATGACTACAACAGGGAACTGTAGAAAGGCAAAGTGGTTCTGGTCGTAAATTAGTACGGAATTTCATGGAAGAAGAAAATCTTATTCAGTTTTTAAGGAATAATCCATTTGATACAGTGGTAAAAAATAACCAAAAATACTAGATTAATTTATTGTTTTCAAGATCTTTATTTCAAATAAATGCATTTAACAGAATTTTCTTGCGTTCGTGGGTAAACTATTTTTGACATTAGATGATTGACGTGAACATGACAAACGACTGGTTTATACAGCTAAAAAACCGTCAAAATAGGCTATAAAACTTGTCCCGATTTTTGTTGCCGCAATAGTACCAGGTCTAGTAGTATGAAACCGGAATATCCCAATAGATGGTGCCAGCGTTCAGTGTAATCACCATAAGACCCCTGCTACATAGCCATAGTCTTCTTCTAACAGCTGACGAAGAGTGCCAACAAACATTAACCCACGTTCCGTACACTAGTATATTTTTTTATAACCTCAAACATGTCAAGTTTCGAGCCTAATAACTACGATTTGCGGACAGCATTAATTTTTTGTTACCATTTAAAGAAAACTGCTGCAGAGTCGCACAGAATGCTTGTCGAAGCATACGGTGAACATGCTCTCGGTAAAACACAGTGCTTCGAGTAGTTCAAAAGATTCGAAGGTGGTGATTTTGAGGTTAGTAACAAAGAACGTGGAAAACCACCAAAAGAGTTTGAAGACAAAGAGTTACAAGCCTTATTGGACGAAGACGATGCTCAAACTCAACAAGAACTCGCGGATCAATTAAATGTATCGCAGAAAGCTATCTGCAATCGTTTAAAAGCTATGGGAAAAATTCAAAAAGTGGGAAAATGGGTTCCGCATGAATTGAACGAAAGACAGCAAGAAAACCGAAGAACCACCTGTGAAATGCTGCTTAACTGGTTCAATAGAAAATCATTTCTCCATCGAATCGTGACAGGCGATGAAAATGGATTTATTTTGAAAATCCTAAGCGTCGTAGATCATGGCTGAATCCAACCGAACCATCGACATCAACTGCAAGACCGAATCGCTTTGGCAAGAACACGAGGCTCTGTATTTGGTAGGACCAAAAGGGTGTTATTTATTATGAGCTGCTGAAACCTGGTCAAACCGTCAACACTCAACGCTACCAACAGTAAATGATAAATTTAAGCCGAGCAATAACTGAAAAACGACCGGAATATGCAAAAGGGCAGCACAAAATGATTTTGCTGCATGATAACGCCCCATCTCATACAGCAAAACAGGTCAGGGAAACAATTGAATCGTTCAATTGGGAATTACTACCGCATGCGGGTTATTTCCCCAGACTTGGCTCCATCCGACTATCACTTATTCGCATCGATGGGTCACGTTCTCGCTAACCAACGCTTCAATTCGTAGGAAAATGTACAAAAATGGCTTGATAATTGGTTCGCTTCGAAAGAAGAAAAGTTTTTGGCAAAGGCATCCATAAATTGCCGGAGAGGTGGAAAAATGTGTACAATCCACTGGAAGTTCTTTTGAATAAAATATTTTTTATCACTTTTGAATAACAATCGTTTTATTTTTACAAAAAAATCCGGTTTCATACTACTAGATCTGGTATAAACAAAATAGCCAAAAAATGGATATTCCCATATTTGAAGCGTCAAAAGGTTTTTTTTTTGACATGATTTGTGCGAATTCTTTTTCTTGTATTAGTTTTTGAAAAATAGCAAGAGGTAAATCCTAGGTTGTTGTTCTTGTTTTTGAAAGTATACGAGTAGATCTTATAGAAACGTTAAATTCTTTCGTAATTCCTCTTGGTTTCGAAATATTTGTTAATAAAACATTTAATTTCTTCTTGTCCGACGTTAAATAATGAAAATACAATATTCTATAAAAATGTACAGGTCAAAGTACCTACACATACAAACACACACATGTATATATGAGCATACATAACGACTTGTAATACGTTATTGTGTTCCAACAATAGATACTTAAATATTGAAAAGTACGTTCCTACGTATGTACAACACACATATACATATGTGCGTCTATACAAAATGATTAGGCATACAAAACTGGATTTTCAATAAATAAGTAATAAGTATTTATAGACGTGATGTAAGGTGGCCGTATCGTACGTTGCGACTCGCTCATCATCAAAATTTATAGAAATACGTAAATTATTATGTACATCGTACTTATACAGCATGTGGTGTGTGATAAGGCGTTTTTTAAAGCGAAATCGTTGACTTCATACGGATAAATTCGATAAAATTTCCGGACTTATCGTCGATATAGATACGAAACTTTCTTTATACAAGATACATGACTATTAGATTTATAGCGAAAAAAGGAACGGATATGTATATTGCGTACATATGCATACGTACATATATGATGTCAGACATGTATGCATAGGTTTATTTCATATACACTACCGTCCATATTAGTTCGGACACTTAAGTAAATTTATAAAATTGTAGAATATTGACATTGAATTAAACTACAAAATGAAATTCATATAATAATATTATTGTTGTTAACACATATTTACAAGACACGACAAAAATAAGAATAATTCTCAACATACGATATTAAATTTTTTAAATGTTTTCTTCGTCGAAAAAAAAACTCCTTTTGCTCGAAGGGTGGCACTAACAATTCTAGGCATCCGTTCCTCCACTTTCTCAAGCACTGTGTTTGGCATATTGGCCCACTGGTCCTATGTAATGTTCCATAAACGTGTCGTGGAGATAGGACACATCTTTCGAACTCTTCTGTCGAGTTGATCCTACAACAACTCAATCGGATTGATGTTAGGAGTTTGCCGTGCCCACGTCATTTTGTTGTTGGTTATTTAAGTAATTTCTGTATACCAGTGTGTTTGGAGTCCTTGTCATGTATGAATATAAAATTATTACCAATTAAACCCGACTCTGAGGTATTGCAATTTCTTGTACTGTTTTAAAATAATTTTCTTTTTCCATAATGTCTTTAATTCGCTGCAACTTCAAACGAGCGCAGCACACCTTCCTTGCTTCACAATTCGGACAATACAATGCCGCAATATCCTTTCACCCTTGGATCTTCTTACGAAAGCCCGCCTCGCTTGTCCAAGGACATCGATTTTAACAACTTCGATTCAACAGTCCATAAAGCTCGTTTTAAGTCTGTGACTGTCCAGTTTCTATGCGTTTCAGGCCACTGCAATTGTTTTTGTTTGTTACCCAGGCGTGGTAGAGGTTTTCACAGAACAACGCGGCCATGAAGATTTGCAACTTTTAATCGCCGCTTTAAGGGCGATTCTCACTACGGCAGCGCATCGCAGCGCGTGGCAGCACGTAACAGCAATATCGGTAGGGTATTCTCATTACAGCAGCAGTAAAGCAGCGCAGCGCAGCAATCTCAGATATCAGTTACGCCATTTCTTTTGACTCGTGAACATGTCATTTTCGGATAGCTCTACAACATCTACCGAAGATGTGTTTGCGTTAGCTGTGCTATGTTACCATGAAGAAAAACGCAAAAACGAAAGCGACAGTACTGGGTTCACGATATATTTCGAGCAAGATTACAGGAAGGTGAATTCCATACACTTTTAGACGGATTCAAGATGATGAAAGGAAGTTTTATAAATACTATAGGATGACTCCTGACAAATTTAGTCAGTTAATGGATTTAGTCAGAACCGACTTCACAAAGCAAAATACAAAATTTCGTGACTGCATTGGACCTTATGAAAGACTAACAGTTTTTCTCAGGTAAGTAAATTATTTTCATACTCTTAAAACATATTTATTACTTTTATATCAACATCGCAAAACAATTGCTTACATTTTAATTATCCAAATTCAGTAGTTGCGGCGATGTATAATAAAGGTTGCCAGTTTCCACGGGTAATACCGAATTAGTAGTAGTAGTTGATAAAGAAGTAGATGATGCTAAACTTGTGAACTCTGCGGAGTTCACTGCATTAAATACTTGTTGCTTTACTTGGGCTTGCAAAATTGGTGGGAAAGTCTTGACAGTTCTACCCATGTTAATAAAAATCCTATGATTGGATCATTTAATAGGTCGTAGTTTTGTTTTGACTGCTGCAGTGCTTCCTGTCCCAGTCTTTTTCGCTTTTTTCTTCCACAAATTCCTTAAAAAGTTGAGGGATGCTCTCACCCTTACTTTGGCATTCCTTTTTCTTTGGCCGCTTCCTTATATTTTTGTTGTCAATTTCCGATGCATAGGAATGAGGTGTACTTGGTTGGGAAGGAGTTTCAGGTGATAATATGGAATCCTCAAAATCGTTGACGTGATTGTCCACATGGTCTTCGGCGTCAGAGTTAACTGGTACGTTATCAGACTCATCTTCTTCTTCTGGGTCTTCTAATGTATCGTGACTTACGTTTGAATGTGTTCTGAAGTAAGAATGAAATAGGTTTATATAAATTTTCAGGGCTATTTTTCGTTCACTTACTCTCTATTTTTAATGTACGGCAAAAGGAATGATATAGTGTCCCAGTAACGCCACTTTCTAATTGTTTTAGCAGCTTGTCCACTCTTTGTTACAGTTTTCTTGGCTCCTCGAAGAAAACCGTCCCTCAATGTTTTCCATCGTCGTTTACATGTTTCAGCTAAAAAGCAACTTATATCTATAAACAGTATAAACGATATATGAATAATACATATAATTTAAATTTTAATAACGGAAACTTTTTTGAATTGTTTTCATTTCTTTGCAGATTTTTGGCAACTGGTTCAGATTTTCAAACACTCTCGTTCAACTTCAGATTGGGTCACTCCACAGTACAAGAGATAGTTACTACTTCGAGTAACATTATCTGGGAAAACCTTTCAAACATATTTATGCCTTCACCAACAGAAGAATTACTTAAAAACTGCGAGAAAAATTTGAAAGTGTTTGGAATGTTCCTAACTGTGTCGGTGCACTCGACGGAAAACATATTGAAATTCAAGCACCTGCAGGGAGTGGTTCTCTGTACTTCAATTACAAGAAGACATTTTCGATTGTTTTGCTTGCACTGGTACACGCTGAGTATAAAATTATTTCTGTTGATTTAGGATCGTATGGGAAAAACAGCGACGGTGGTATTTTAAATGATTCAAATATGGGCAAAGCTCTTAGTAATGGTACTTTTGGTATGCCGGCAAATAAACGTATAAATGACGATGGAGAACTTCTTCCTCATGTAATAGTAGGAGATGAAGCTTTCCCGTTAAAAACCTATTTAATGCGTCCATATCCAGGAAGAAACCTGTCACCGGATAAACGGGTGTTTAATTACAGACTTTCAAGGGCACGCAGAGTATCTGAAAATGCTTTTGGCATACTTTGTCACAAGTTTCGAATTTTGCTACGTAAAATACAAGTACAACCAAAAACGTAGACAAAATTGTATTAGCGGCTTTATGTTTACATAATTTTCTCAGAAATGACAATGTTTTCCTCAATACATTAGACGAAGAATCTAAAGATAGCGATACTCCAATTTTTCAGTAATTTGCGCCGTGTTGGTGGTAGACCCTCCGTAACTGCCGTTGACGTTCGCGAAAAATTTAAAAATTATTTTTGTTCCGATGAAGCCTTCCGATACCTTGGCAAGCAGATCAAATTAATCAGGGAATTGTATAAAGTTAAACTTATAATGTAAAAACGTATATTGTTAGCATCAACCACTTTGTAAAATTAAATAAATATTAGTATACCTACGGTTAGTTTTCAGTTTTTTCCCAATTTCTTTCCAAATATTATCCTTCCTGTTATGATTTAAATAATTTTTATCACTAAGGTCGTATAGTTCCGAATATTCCGAGACTAGCATAATAAGTTGCTCTTCGTCCATGTTGCAGTCTTCGCTCGGTGAACATACAAGACCACCTGATTGTATTGCAGTTCGACTGCCTGATGCCTACTGCGAATTTTTATATCTTCAGTTCTGAGAATACACGAGCAGCACTCGGCAGCAAGCAGCAAAAGAATGCTCTGGCGACAATTTAAAGGTTGCTGTTGACTGCTGCGTCGTGTCGCGGCGCGCTGTGCTGCCGTAATGAGAATCGTTCTGTTTGAAAACATGTAATAAATTCCTGGCAGCATTTTGCTGCTACGCGCTGCGAAGCGCTGCCATAGTGAGAATCGCCCTTTACTGTCGTGACAGAAATTGGTCTTTCCCTGTCGTGATTTATTTCTGCAGCAATTTCGTGGGCCACCAACCTTCTATCTCGTTTGCTTAACAATTTTATGCGCTCATCCTCTGCTCTTGTTGTTATTAGCTTACGACTTAAACGTGAGCTGGCACGCGAACTGCCCCACAGTAGTCTGAAACGCCTAAAACACTGGTCAAAAGTCAAGAAATAAATGTGTCCACAGGCTGATTTTTAATACGGGATTTGATAAAGGAGGTATTTCCGCACAGAATGCTGAAAGAACAAGACACTGTTGTATCTACGCGACGGTTGGTAGCATATGAAAGACAGATCTGTCAAGTGTTTGCGGGGACGTGGCAAATCTGATCTCAACTTTTAGTTCAAGGGCTTGTTCTCATTGTTTCCATATGGAGGGTGTGCCTGGAGGTTTGTATGATAAGTTTCACTTCAATTTGTTCGTTATTAATGCATGGAATATATTGCAAATAAGCTCGAAAGTCTTGTTGTCGGATATTTCTCTTGGAACAAAAAGTTTAACCAAAAACATCTCAAAAGTTATGTTTCCGCGAGACTCCGTGTCGGTCTCAATTTGAGAATAAAGGTGGGGGTGTTTTGAATAGGAACATATAAGAAATAGCTGCTACTTTTTGCTGTTCTTGTTCTAATCAACATTAAATTGTGGACGCATGAATATAACCTCTATTGCGCGAGACGATATATACCTATAATATTTTCCATATCTCTATAACGAGTATGAAACTGAAAATTTATTCTCATCCTAGGATCACATTATTCCGAGTTACAGTACACTTAAAAACAACTTTTTTTTTTTTGTAATAAAAAACCACACGCGGTTGAACTTCGATGAACAGCTCGCGATTTTGGAAACAAGCGGGTGATTTTTTTAGATCTTTCTTGTGCAATCGTAAGATCGGGGCGGGCTAGTAATATTCTACAAACATGTTATTCGTCTGCCATTACGACCGAATGTGGGGTTCCCCAGGGATCAGTGTTGGTTCCTGTGTTGTTTCTCGTTTATGTGAACGACTTGGCGTCTATTCGGGGCCCTTCGAGATTATGCCAGTTTGCTGACGATACGAGTTTCGTGCTTGCGAGATCTAATGCTGAGGAGTTGGCCCAGTCTTTGAATGACGCAGTGCAGGATATGATTGACTGGTGTACAAACAATGGCCTAAAGATTAAATAATAAAAACAGGATTAGTTAGGTTCAGGTGCGCGTCCTCCGTCCCGGATTATAGCCTCTACGTAAGATGTGCGGGAAACTCTGTGCCTGAGAGCAGCAGTGTTAGTTTCCTGGGGTTGCGTGTGGATAGCAATCTGAGCATTGTGCTTCCTTTGAGCGTGGGTTATCCTCTGCGCTATATGGTGTGCGGCGCCTGAGGGGAGTTGTTGATACTGGGCCACTTCGGATGTTTTATTTTGCGTATGTTGAGTCTTGGCTGAGGTACGGTTCGATATTCTGGGGTGCAGTGCCCTCGGCTGGGCGTATATTTTTATTACAGAAGCGTATTATCAGGTGCTTAATGGGGGTCAATTCCCTAACCTCCTGTCGTCCCCTTTTTAAAGAATTGAGAATTATGCCACTATGGTCCTTGTACTTGTACGAAATTGTTGTCTTCTTTAAAAAACATGAAAATAGTTTTGTTAGAAACGGTGACACACGCACTACCATGAGAACAAGATCAGCTAATGATATTAGTATACCATCGCATAGGACTAGTATGTACGAAAGCAATCCCTACTACAAAGCAATTATTTATTATAACCGGTTGCCTCCTGATTTAAGGAGCATTACACGTCCCAACGAATTTAAAAGGAAACTGAGACACTACCTTCTCGGCGAGTTATTTTATTGCGAAGAGGAATATATGTGTAATGTCTGATACTAGCTTTGTACTGTCTTATACTGTTTTTATTGTGTAGTGGGATGTCTGATATGCTTGAGTCTGTTTTCTGTTTCTAATATGTAAATCTGACAATGTCAATATCCTCAGATTTATGACAATAAAATATTATTATTATTATTATTATTATTATTATTATTATTATCTCTGAAACGAGGCATATTTCATTCAAAATACATCGTGAGGAGAAGAAAAATATAAAACTGCTGCTTTCACAATTGAAATTGAAATGGCGAGTCTTCAAGAATAACTTCTCGATTTTTGAAGATAAACAAGAACTGGATAAACGCTACTGTTGTCATGACACTAATACCAACATCAGTGGATCATGCAATGAACAACGCAATTTTCCAGAAATTCACTGCCAATAAACAATCAACGGTATCGAAGAGTGGGCGAATGATTACGAGTCTCAGCAACATTCAGTAACGGAAAAATAAACATTTAACGGCAAAAGCGATTTAACTTTTATTGCCGGCGACAGCTCTGCAAATATCAGTTTTTTTTTTAGAAATTGTAACGAATCTAGTGAATCGGACTCTGACACAGATTCGGACTGATTTGTATAATTGTGCTCATGAAACGTTGCATGAATATTTCCAATTTTCATCAGAAGCTTGATTTTGATATCAGATTTCAAATCAGCGATCCAAAAAAAAAACATAATATGCGAATTTTTATTTCAATCTACTAATTGTTCTTACTTTCGGCCATTTTTAATCGATCATTCTCAAAATGGGAATTTTGATCATATATTTGAAATCACCGACTTCGAAAATCAGATTATACAAATTTTCATTCAAATCCGAACCTCTTTCGAGTTTTGACCAGGTTTTTAGGGCATTTTAGACCACTGTGTGCTCGTGAGTTGATGTTTCCTAATGATATCACTTACTGTTGACTTGTTCACATGCGTCTTTTCCGCAATCTGGCGTAACGAATAGCCTTCCTGGTGAATAGCATTTATAATAGCACGTTGTTTTGGGTTGTTGGCTCTTCACTCGGCTTTTAGAAACTTTTTAATAAAACTATTTGCTTCAATACACACACGCAAAAAGCACGTTTGTCGAGCAACTAAAATATTGATATAATTGAAATAACATGCAGCACTGTTAGGACAGAGTAATGTAAATCTCTTAAGTTTATTTATTAGTCATACTCATACTTCTACTACGAAAATAAACATAATAGAGGAATCGCACATTTGATCCATAATTGCCATTTAAAATGTCGTAAATTTTGAATTATTATTTGATGATGTTATTATCCCGAAATTCTGGAGGTATTTGTCCTTTGCCAACTAGAAACGTCATAAATAGTTTAATATCCCATTATAATTTAGATTTTAAATTGATAGTCATTAAGAATGCTTGACGAAATTTTACCCTCTTGTCCGAAGTAATATGGACGGTAGTGTACATATATTTTACGCGGAAAGCCTCAGACGTCTTGTTCGTAAATTGGGTGACCCAGTTAAGAGTCGTTCTTCTCCAGAAATTTATTTACTTTACTTTAATAAGGTGCGGTGATCAGCCATCCCTTTGTGGGTTTAATTTAAATTGGAGTGGCTTGCGCTATCGGATGGAGATCTCAATGCGGTTGCTAATTTTCGTGCGTTCCAGCGATTTTACATAAGCATCGTTCTAATTTCTAGGAACTCAGAAATTATACCAATAACCAACATATTTGTAGTATATTAGCGCAATGCTTGCGAATAAGATTAAAAATAACAGCTCTCTCAATTATCGGCTGCATAAGAAAAGTATAGTATTGTAAGTGTACAATTAGTAAGTGTGCCACTAATTGCTAGTATTTACCGTGTTAGTGGACACCATCTGGAGTTGCCGTTTCTGTTTTCAATTATTGTTTAATATATAATTTTATGAACTAATAGTACAAAGATATATCGTTGACCATATGTCTGCAGACGGCGCGACGTATTGATGCGTCGCGTCGTGAAGAATGGTAGTTTAGTACATCAACATCAACTCTGGACCTTATGTCTTTGGTGCTTGTCGGTTTTACACTTTATCCGACTACTTGTCTTTCGCCATACTTTGCCAATTGTTTCTCTCATATCCTCTCTACATTTTAGTTGTATTACTTTCTTCCGCACTTGATAAATTTGCTTGCGTGAGGCTACAAGGTTTCCGAATTTCTCGACTGAATATTTTATCGTTTAGGGCGTATCCGTAATTGCTTTTAACACCATTTCCATTATCCCTATTTGCTTTTGTGTTTTATTGCCAGTTGTTTCAGCTCTGTATTTCATATTCGGCTCTGAAACGCTCGTTTGTCTGTTGATTATATTTCACACTAAGCCTCAATAAAGGAGGGTGATTGGAGGGACGGGCTAGTAACATATTATACGTAAAATCATTCATTACTAGAGCCCGGTTGTTCAGACAAATTACCTAAAAACGTCTATTTGGTTACTTTAGTTTCAAAATGCCATTTTTTGTTTATAAATGATTATTGTATTAAATCCGACGTCGATGTGATTGACCAACTGGCCCGGAAATATAGTGTCAAATATTTATAATATAGGTTCCAGAAGATGGCCACTTCAAGGTTTTTTCAATATTCTAGATTTAGCTGGATTAAATGTCCGGATATTGTATAAAAACACGACAGGTGAAAATATATCAAGAAAAGAGTTTTTCTTTCGTTTAGCTGAAGAACTTACTTCTGAATATCAGATCTCAAGAGAAAAACCACAAGAAGCATGTATACTAACAAGTGATATAGCAAATTCAAGTAGAACCCTTCATACACGTAAATGGTGTCAAATAGGTTTCTGATTGTGAATTGAAATTGAAATTTCGAATTGCTATTTATGTCATAGGTTTGCTGTACTTTTTATTATACTGTATACTATTATATATATATATATATATATATATATATATATATATATATATATAATAGTAGAATGCTTGATGTTTGTACATATTTATAGACGTAAGTCGATAATGGAAAACTACTTCTGACAAAAGTTGCACTGATGAGCGGTAAACCGCGAAACGCGTCTGCAAATGGTCGGAGGTGGTTTTCCAAAAACATATTACTTATCACATTTTCCACGGTGGATTAACCGAATAAAGCGTAACAGCAGCTCTGCGTGAGGGTGTACGAAAAATAGTTGTACACTTGTGTAGAGTAGAAACTGCAAAAATACGCACGTTTGATACATATTGAGGAATTCCTTAATTGAATTTCTCATATGTACAAACATCAAGCATTCTACTATTTATAGACGTAAGTCGATAATGGAAAACTACTTCTGACAAAAGTTGCACTGATGAGCGGTAAACCGCGAAACGCGTCTGCAAATGGTCGGAGGTGGTTTTCCAAAAACATATTACTTATCACATTTTCCACGGTGGATTAACCGAATAAAGCGTAACAGCAGCTCTGCGTGAGGGTGTACGAAAAATAGTTGTACACTTGTGTAGAGTAGAAACTGCAAAATACGCACGTTTGATACATATTGAGGAATTCCTTAATTGAATTTCTCATATGTACAAACATCAAGCATTCTACTATTTATAGACGTAAGTCGATAATGGAAAACTACTTCTGACAAAAGTTGCACTGATGAGCGGTAAACCGCGAAACGCGTCTGCAAATGGTCGGAGGTGGTTTTCCAAAAACATATTACTTATCACATTTTCCACGGTGGATTAACCGAATAAAGCGTAACAGCAGCTCTGCGTGAGGGTGTACGAAAAATAGTTGTACACTTGTGTAGAGTAGAAACTGCAAAATACGCACGTTTGATACATATTGAGGAATTCCTTAATTGAATTTCTCATATGTACAAACATCACATTCTACTATTTATAGACGTAAGTCGATAATGGAAAACTACTCTGACAAAGTTGCACTGATGAGCGGTAAACCGCGAAACGCGTCTGCAAATGGTCGGAGGTGGTTTTCCAAAACATATTACTTATCACATTTTCCACGGTGGATTAACCGAATAAAGCGTAACAGCAGCTCTGCGTGAGTACGAAAATAGTTGTACACTTGTGTAGAGTAGAAACTGCAAAATACGCACGTTTGATACATATTGAGGAATTCCTTAATTGAATTTCTCATATGTACAAACATCAAGCATTCTACTATTTATAGACGTAAGTCGATAATGGAAAACTACTTCTGACAAAAGTTGCACTGATGAGCGGTAAACCGCGAAACGCGTCTGCAAATGGTCGGAGGTGGTTTTCCAAAACATATTACTTATATATATATATATATACAGTTGTCCCCGGATTGAGTTTACAATAGCTATGATTGACCAAAAATTTTCGAATTGGAATTTCATATTTTGGGATTCCGCCCTGCTTGGTGTGAAACTTACTTTTAATTTACTTTCGATTTTTTAAAGTCAAGTAGGCCTTTACAGTTGAGCAAACACTATTTTAGTTCTAGGTAAACTATCTTTTTCGTTCACAGTGCGCCAAAGTATTACTAAGAAAAGTTGTTCAGAATGAAAGGCTATGGCGTTACACAAATTTTCAGAATAATCGGCCTACTTTGATCAAATCCAGTATTGGTCAGTTCCCTTTTATGTCAACTTCATTTTCAACTTCGTTTTGTGTCAACTTTGTGTCACCTTGACTTTAAAGAAACAAATCTGCAATTGAAACTGTAATCATACTTTGAGATGGGTTAATGATCACAAAAACAAAAAATGTATAAGAAATTTTCAATCAAATTATGAAAACAAAAAACATTATTCACAAATTATTGTGAATTGGTTCAACCGTAAATTTGGTCACCGTTGGATGGGTAGGAATGGTCCAGTTTTATGGCCCCCAAGAAGCGCAGATTTGACTATTGCCGATTTTTATTTGTGGAGACGTTTAAAACAAGCAGTGTATGCAGAAAATTTACCCAATGATGCCGAGGTATTAAAAAATCGCATAAGAGATGCTGTATCCGCTTTACCAATTCAGGAAATCCGGAATAGCTTTAAGGAACTGCGACGGAGGATTGAATTATGCAGCGACGAAGGTGGAGGGTTAATAGAATAACTTAATACTTGTTTTTTGTTTTCATAATTTAATTGAAAATTTCTTATCCATATGTTTTTGTTTTTGTGATCACTAACCCATCTCAAGGTATGATTGTAGTTTCAATTCCAGATTTGTTTCTTTAAAGTCAAGCTGACACAAAGTTGGCACAAAACGAAGTTGAAAATGAAGTTGACACAAAAGGGAACTAACCAATACTTTTACATTTTATTAAAGTAGGCCGATCATTCTGAATATTTGCATAACGCCATAGCCTTTCATTTTGAACAACTTTTCTTAGTAACACTTTGGCGCACTGTGAACGGAAAAGGTAGTTTACCTAGAACTAAAATAGTATCTGCTCAGCTGTAACGGCCTACTTGACTTTAAAAAATCGAACGTAAACTAAAAATAAGTTTCACACCAAGCAGGGCGGTATCTCAAAATATGAAATTCCAATTCGAAAATTTTTGGTCAATTATACCTATTGTAAACTCAATCCGGGGACATACTGTATATATATACAGCGTGTCCCAGAATTGCTGGAACATAGAACTACCACGTATTGTAGAGGTCAAAATAAGTCGAATGGACGCAATTTATATATATACCAAAATGAATCGTTTGTCCGTGAGAAGAGTTCAAAGTTTACTTCAAAAGTCACGTTTTTGTACGCTATTCAGAAATGCGCGAAACAAACTGAATGAAATTTGGGAAAAGTACATTTTAGAAGGTTACCCTACTTTCAGCAATCAAAGAAACCGAAAGGAAATTGTAGAAGGGTTAAAACCACCCTCGCCCCTGATAATTCTTTAAAATTCTTTCTTAGGAGTGGTAATACGGTTCTAGGCCTTCTTTTAACGGGAGGGCTTATTCATCATTTTCATTTTTGGACTTTTATAGAAACTCCGTATTTCCCATAGTTTCGAAGGAAAAAAATGTTTTCTCAAATACTGATCACCCACATTCTTAGTACAAGTTTAATAAAATTGTAATACAAAATTTACTTGGCGGTGTACACAAAGACAAAACTTTTGTTACAACAGGTGTTCAATGTGACCTCCATCTTCGTTAATGCAGAGGTCAATACGGCGTAAAAATTGAAATGCACCCTTCTTAAAACATCGTCGTTATCTCGTAGTGCGTTTACAGCATTTTGAATTCTGTCCCACAGTTGTTCGGAATTATTAAGTTGAACCTGGTATACTTGTGTTTTTAACGCTCCCCAGATGAAGAAGTCGCAAGGATTTAAATCTGGAGACCGCGTAGGCCATTGAATGGGTACTTCTTGTCCCCTACCAATCCATCTACCAGCAAATTGTTCATTAAGATATTCTCTTACGGCACGTGCAAAATGAGGTGGTGCACCGTCGTTCATGAAGAACGTTTTTCGTCTGCATAAATATGCTCATTGTGTAGGTTCGTTATGCCACGACGTGTAAAACAAGACTCATCAGTAAACAAGATATTAGTGTGGAATCCGGTGTCGACTCTGGGCTCTCGAACAATTTGTGAAAAATTTAAACGTGAATCCTGATCAAGTGGTAATAATTCTTGCACTAGTTGGATGTGGAATGGACGAATTAATTAATCGCTAAGGATCCGTCTTACAGTGCTTTTTGAAATCCCAGTCCCTCGTTGCAATATTCTGGTACTGGTCTCAGGATTGTTATCAATCATTTGAAGAACAGTTTCTTCCGCAATGGGTGTTCGGGCTTGTCGAGATCTTTCAGCGTTAATTCTAACTGGCTTCAACATTCCTGTTTCTCGAAGACGTCTTTGGATTCGGACAAAAGTTTTGCGATTAAAATTTTTCGATATGAATACCTCTCTTGATACACGCGGACATTCTCCCGGCAGTTGCCTTGACAGTATCCAAGAACTAATAGCATGTCTGTCTGCTCATTAAAAGGGGAATCCATATTTGATAGCTGCCAAAGTAATTGCAACAACAACAGAAATAGCAATTAAAGCAATAACGCTGATCGCGATAAAAAACAATACAAAAGCAACTAAAAGTGAACAAATTATTGAAATTATTTACTGTCAACAATAAACTGGGACGATTATGAATTTGTTTCCTCTCAAAATCATGAGTTATGTCTTTGTGTCCACCGCTAACTAAATTTTATAGTATAATTTTATTAAACTTGTACTAACAATGTAGGTGATGAGTATTTGAGCAAACATTTTTTCCTTCGAAACTATACGAAATACGGAGTTTTTATAGGAGTCAAAAAATGAAGATGATGAATGAACCTTTCCGTTAAAAGAACGCTTAGAACGGTATTACCACTTCTAAGAAATAATTTTAGAAAATTATCAGGGGGTGAGGGTGGTTTTAACTCTTGTACAATTTCCTTTCGGTTCTTTGATTACTGAAAGTAGGGTAATCCTCTAAAATGTACTTTTCTTAAATTTCATTAAATTTGTTTCGCGCATTTCTGAACAGCGTACAAATATGTGATTTTTTAAGTAAACTTTGAACTCTTCCCACGGACAAACGATACATTTCGGTATATATATAAATTGCGTCCATTCGACTTATTTTGACCTCTACAATACGTGGTAGCTCTATGTCCCAGCAATTTTGGGACACGCTGTATATGTTATGTTGTGGATCTGGAATCACAGGACAATTAATTTATGTTTATGAATATCAATATGTTCCAATTAACTAATGAATTTATAATTTAAATAATATATTACAATTAAACTCAATTAAGTAATTTATTTTTAAATATAATGTATATATATATATATATATATATATTTCGTGACCTTTTATACTTATCTTATATGATAGATCTCTACCACTAATAGGTCAATAAAACAAGGCTGGTTTGAACGATAGTTATATTTTCAGAACGTTTACAAACGTTTTCGGAACACCTTCGTCAGTGAAAATATAACTATATACAGTAGAAGCCGCTTATTATAATCACGGTTAATGTTATCAAACGGTTATTGTTATCGAAAACCGTTGGTCCCAAATCACTCTATTTAAAACTCATTGAAAGAAAGCCGCATATTGTAATCAAAAGCCGCTTAATGTTATTAGTTATGAATAGTATCCTTTGTCGGAAAGTTTCTTCAGGCGACGGTGCTGCAGCGCAACTCCTTTGAACGAGCCGCTTTTTCTCGCCGATTTCAATTAAAACTCTCATATCGCATATTACAATCTAACGAATTGTTATTTCTATATTATGAAGAGGTCATCTTTTTTGATGTACTTTATGTATAAAAGGCCCGTTCGTTTAAATGATATTCAGTTTCTCCTATACTGTTCTACGAATCTCACGTTCTACAGTCTTGTGTACGGGTAAATTATTGAAATTTCGCATAAACCACCGTGGTCATGGCAGAAGTGAATAAAAAACTTCGCGATCTATCGAACGAAGAAAAACGACAAATTCTCGATAACTTCGATAAACTTCCGAAAATGAGTCAAAGGAATGCTGCGGTACAATTAAAAATTTCGCAACCGCTGTTGTGTAAAATTTTAAAAATCGTACAGAAATAGAAACGTGTGCGCGTTCGAATGAAAACATAAAACGAAAAAGGGAAAGATCTGGAAAGGATAATCAAGTTGAATCAGCTTTAAAAATTTGGTTTACAAATGTTCGCGAAAAAATGCCTCTGTGAATGGTCCTATCATGCGTCAAAAAGCAGAAGATATAGCCAAAACTATGGGGAAAGAAAATTTCATTGCAACAGACGGATGGTTCAATCGGTGGAAAAAGCGAGAAAACATCGTTTATAGACCTCTGCACGGTGAAGAAAAAAGTGCTGATTCGTTAGCAGCCGCTGACTGGATGCGTTCGGAATGGCCAGAAATTATTGCAAAATATCCGCCTCGGGACATCTACAATGCAGATGAAACAGGACTCTACTTTCGCGCGATGCCTAATCATACTTATTTGTTCAAAAACGATAAAGTAAGAGGTTGCTTATCTTCGAAAGAACGAGTAACAGTGTTATGTTCTGTTAATATGGAAGGTGAAAAGGAAGAACTTCTAGTGATAGGAAAAAGTAAGAATCCTCGGTGTTTTAAAGGTGTTAAAACTTTGCCCGTGGAGTATTTTGCTAATGCGAATGCTTGGATGACAAGTGTCTTGTTCAGCGAGTGGTTACTCAGGTGGGACAAAAAATTGAAACGCCAAATCGTCTTATTAGTAGACAATTGTACTGCGCACAAAGTGAATGCAGTTTTGACGAACATCCAACTTATTTTCTTACCTGCGAACACTACGGCATTGATACAACCATGTGATCAAGGAATCATTCGAACATTCAAAGAATACTATCGAGGGCAAATTCGAGCCCAAATTATACAAGAACTTGATGAGAATCGAGATGCACCTACTGCAGATGCGATAGCAAAGAAAATCAGTCTTCTAGATGCGCTGCATTTGCTGGTGAAGTCATGGAGGCAAGTTCAACCAGAAACGATCCGAAACTGTTTTCGAAAAGGAGGTTTTTCCAAAACTGGTGATGAAGAACCTGATCTCCATGAAACGTGCGCTGACATTTTAGAAGGTATGAAAAAGAACTTGTTTTGTACATCTAACTAATATTTTTTAATTTTTTGTAGTTCAAGGTCTGTCCAAAAGCGAATTTTCCGATTGGGTGGATATCGACAATGATGTTCAAACAGCTGCCACAATGACTATATCAGACATTTGTCGGGAAGTTGTGGATCAATCGTCCGAAGGAAGTAATCCTGAATTACCCGAAGTAGGAGAAGAAGAAGAAGAGGAAATGTCTGAAGAGCCGCCAACTAATGGCCAGATGCAAGAAGCGTTAAATATTCTCCGACGTGGTGTACAATTCCGAGAAAGTAATTTTGATAGATATTATGATTTTGAAATATACATACAAAATCTTATTAATAAAAATAAACGTCAAACGACGATCGACCAGTTTTTCGAATGAAATCGTAAAGTGTAAATAAATGTACCTACGTATTGTATCGATGATAAAAAATAAACAAATTTGGTAAAATATTAAAAATTGTTGATTAATCGTTAATGTTTCCCTTGAATTTTATTTGTAAGTCGTTAAATAATTTGATTACATACATACATATTTATTATTGACTACATCAGCATAGAAAAATACATTTATATTTACCTTCCGCTTACTGTTATCATTCGGTTAATGTTATCAAAAAGGGTTTGTTCCAAATTGATCACAATAAGCGGCTTCTACTGTATATATATTTATCTAGTTATATTTTCACTGACGAAGGTGTTCCGAAAACGTTTGTAAACGTTCTGAAAATATAACTATCGTTCAAACCAGCCTTGTTTTATTGACCTATTAGTGGTAGAGATCTATCATATAAGATTTTTAAATATATAAAGACAGGAAACCCCACTAACCATTCCATTGACTGGTGGCGGTAGAAATAGGTATAGACAAATTGTCGGTATATCTAGTGTTAAGAAAGGAATTTAATCAAGTGCATAAACGCGCATGACAGATTAACCTTCCTATACTCACGTCAAAATGAAAGACGTATACTATACTATATAAATCGGTCTCACAGACCGTATGCGTGAGTATAAGAAGGTTAAGCACGCTCCAACATGTTAACTCGTACGTGAGTGCACGTTTAATGGCTTCACGCGGTATCCAACCGCGTATACGGAGTCAGCAGATTGGGGAGTACTACTGTACATAAACGTGCATGAGAGCTACGGCAAGTTACAAGATTTTTGACTCGTACTGCTGTATCCTCCTCCCGTTTGCTAGAAAACATGCTCCATTTAATTTTAAGAGCGTTAGTGACTTCACTATATTTAACAAATAGAAAAAAAAATTGTAAGGTTCGTTTCACCGACACAGTGGCTTCGTCAGCTTCGTCAGCTTCGTCGTTATTACACTACGAGTATTATTCATTATCGGCCCGATCCTAGGTGATTGGCCGCCTTCGTGTTAAATGAAAAGCCGCCCCTACTTTTTCCGGGATATTTTTTATCACTTAAGTAATACATCCCGACGTAATAATATCAACATTTATTATATTATATTTTTAAATATGCAGATACAAAAATAATATTGAACAAATAATGAACAATAATGAATAAAACAAAAAATAATTAAATAATTAATAGTAATATACTATTACTACATACATACATAATATTACAACATATTTTCATAATATGTCTTTTTCTAGCTTTCCTCGATGCAAATTCATCAATAATTTGGGTGAGATCAATTGTTTTCGAAATTCCTGATTCAATAGGAATGATAGTCAAATCTGAAACTCTATCTTGAGATATATGACTTCTTAAATAGATTTTTATAATTTTTAGTTTGCTGAAGCTTTGCTTTCCGGAAGCAACAGAAACAGACAAAACTAAGAAAATTCGCTAGAACAAAATTTGAAACACAAGAAATAAGTCCATTTTTCAAGATGCATTCTAAAATGGCAGTTATGGTGTATTTTTATCTGGAAATATTTCCTTAAACGAAAATATCTCAGTAAATAACTGAAGACAATGAATGTCTTTGAGAAACCTGTCGTTTTCATTAATTTGCAGTTTAACGTGAAAAACCATGCAAGCTTTCATAGGGGCATCTGTAGAGAGATCTTTAAATTCGTATAAAAAACGAAGTAAAGAATGACATTCAGATAATAATTTAAATCTCTCATCAACTGAAGATATAGCGTCATCTAGAATATAAAAATGAAATGCAATTTTATATTTTTGACATGGTTTGGAAACCGTATCATTAAGGATTTCATAGTCAAAATGACGCATTTTTCTTAAACTCCTTAAATGCTTAAATTCGGGTTCAATATTGCCTCAATTTTTCCTGACATTTTAACGAAGAAGCCTCCTTAAATATAGCATCAAATTTTATAAACCCTCAACACTTTCGGCAATATTTATATTGGAATTTTGTAACATTTTGCTTAGAATATCAATTTTTGATAAGAGATCGTATCAAATAAAAATAAATAAAACATATTAAAATTTTCCTATTATTTTTCTTTTATTAAGGATGTTGCCACATCTTTTATTTTGTTGTCCCTAGTGGTATCTTCTGCAAGATAATTCAATGCAGTAAGATCTTATAGCATTCGCCCTGTTTTCCCACCTAGTTTAACTAAGAGGTTTTAAAGTTAAAATTTTAATATGTTTTTTTTTTTTTAAATATCCCATCTGTAAGGTGAAGCAAATAAAAAAATTCAAATTTCACCACTGTTACTGGCAGCATCAATGACGACTAAGTTTAAAGAATGAGCTGCATATATAAAGCTCTGTTTCGAGTTTTAGATTCTCTGGATTTAGAGATATTATTGACATGTTCAGAAATAATAAGGTCAAATTTGACCAAGATTTCAATCGTTTTTTTTTTTAATTCCATTATCCCCTCGCTATAATTCTGCAGATGATCCCCGAAAAGCTAAATTTTGAGAAGCTAAAAATTGTATAACTGCAATCATTCTTTCAATGATTGCATGCCAGCGTTTTTCTTCACGATAAAAATTTGTTCTTGATTAATTGTAGACTTTCGTTGTAAACGAATTTTTACTTCACACCAAGTTTGGACCGCCTTAATATGCTTTAAAGAATTTTCACGTTTAAATAAATGTTCAGAACAATGTTGCCAATCAGAAAAGCCAGAATTTACCATTTAAATATTGACCTCTTTGGTAAAAAACTTTCATCCATCATCCAATGAAACCTCTACTGTGGAGCGAGAAGCACCAGCAGCATCTTCATCACTTCGACTGCTGGGGAGTGTAGAATCTTCCATGATGTGTTGCTCCTTATTTTCTGTTACGGTAGTAAGATAGAGATGGAGTGCAGCCATAAGTACCAGTTGTCGGTGTTTCTTCAACAAGATGCTGTTGCAAATTGCTCCTGGAAGTTTGACTGTTTCTTCTTCTCTCGTTCCTTTTATAGAACGCACCTGACTATCGTTTAGTCCTTCGATCAAACATCTGAAAAAATTAAAAACAATAGAAATTAAATATTAAAGTTGTCACTACTGCATATACTGAAAATTAAATATATTGAATTAAGGTTAATTAAATATATTTTAAGTTTACTTACTTTTATTTTAGATTTAGAGCCAATCACTCACGTCTAACGAATCTCACTTGTAAACTCTCTTCGTTTTAAGCAGTTTAGCCCTTTTATAAGATATCTATCCCACTACTTTAGGGAATACTCCGAAATTTCCCAACTCGGGGATGCCCCGGCCAAAATAAAATCTCATTATTTGAGCCAGATTTAAGAGCAGCAATTCCCCGATTTTTGGGCGTTTTTTGGCTCTATTAAATTATCGACGCCCTTTTAAACCACTGTTCCCGAAAATGTTTATGTTAAAAATCTAATGCCATATATTGATAAAATTGTAGATATACTTAGCTATGTTACAATTTATTTTCTTCTTCTGAGAGTATTTACTAAGTTTGTTTAACAATATTTCTATAATTTTAATTGAAATGTTATTAATAATTACTTAAATATTACGTAAATAAAGAAGTGAATCAGTTTCTGCATCCGCATTTCAAGGAACGTGCTCTTTTGCGGATACAAATAATATATTAATTTTTTGATTAATTTCTTTTTATTTGCGACCGTTTCAACAAAGTTCACCGCCTTCTGCCTAGGATCATCCGATTCATTGTTATTATGGATCTTCACCAAGTAAAAGGCAGTTCTATTTAATGTCTTCTTTTACTCAAGGCAAGAACCATATATATTTTCAAATTTTGAATCAAGAGAAATGAATTGTTGGAAAACTCAAGTGGAATAATTATATTCCGACGATCTTGTAAAGTATAGATGGGGCAACCTCCGGCCCGCGGGTCACATGCGGCCTCGAGTAAGATTTGCCCGGCCCGCTACTGAATTCTTTCGTTGCATATTAGCACGGCCCATCTAAACTTAATTCATAATGAATCATAAGGATGCCACAAAAATGTATATTTTTCAAGATTACTCGCAGCATAAAACTTCTACAGAAAAAGGTTGCCCATGCCTGTTGTAAAGAATGCGTGTGGCAACGCATACCGATAACACACGTCAAAAATGAATTGATACCTAAACACAATAATTATTAGTAAAGGCCGGATAATATGCAGTTTGCATAAATTTGCATATTTGCATAATATATGCATTTTGTATATTATTTGCATATTTTGTAGTAATTCAGCATATTTGAAGTATCCGAGTTTTATTTATTTATTGGATGTAATTTATTATAGGATAGGTATTACTAAAAATATGTCGTGGTTGTAACAAACAAAGAGTTAAACAGCCCTCTTTAAATTAACAATAGCATTCTATGAAGCCTCTTCTCGATACTTTTCCGATAAGCGCTTCCAAAAATTTATTAATGCTGTTCTCATACATCTAGACCGGGACAGAATTCAAGGAAAAGCTAATTCCCTGAAACTTCTAAATAAATACAAAAATACATTTTACCGGAAAATTAGGAGCACAGGTGTTTCTTTGTTATTCGGAGAAATTTATTCCCATATTCGAAAGCAATCTTATTTATTTTAAACGTCATTTTACGTTGGTTTTTCGAAGTGTAAACTTGTGGGTCGTTATTAATTATAATAGCAAAAATACCGAAAATAGCGACTGTGCCTGGATGGATTGCACCTTATTCAGAATTGCATATGGATGGAGAAAAAGTATTTTGCGTAGCATGCAGCAAGATTGTAAGTAAAATTTAAGTTTATTTCCTCTTATTAATCTATAGTTTTTAAACGATGTTTAACAAAATCACCAATACAACGCTTCGACAAATAATTTTATTTTAAAATTTTATTTTAAAATGAGTAAAATGAGATGTATATTTCATGCGTATTTCTCGCATATATCGCAATACGGAATATCTGATATTCCGTATTCTGCTGATGATTTTTAAATAAAAATCATTTTAAAATAAAATTATTTGTCGAAGGGTTGTGTTGGTTATTTTATTAAATGTCGTTTATTCCGATTGCTTCGCAAACTCTTCAAACATTAGTTTTTTTATTACTCCTTTATCTTCTACTAACACTTATTTTATAAGAAAATAACTGATGATGTGATATTTTTTATGCAGGTTACAAGTGAGAGAAAGTTTCAAGTCGACCAGCATATTAAAACTCCATCTCATGCTGCAAAACTACCAAAGATGCAATTGGCGAAGAAGGGTCAGCAAACATTAGCGCAATCTTTGCCATCAACCTCCAAAAAATCGGAAGAAACAAGAACAATTTTATGAAGATTTCCAAAACTAGTGCACGATCAATTAAACGATAAGCCTTTCTACTTTTATATTTTTAATGTTTTCGTTTTGTTCGTAATTAATTTTATCATTATTACTGTTAATATCGATGATCTTAGATTCGCAATAAATAGTAATAACGTATGGTGAATGAAATCTGGGCAAATATGTTGTAGAAGAAACGAATTGTTAAAACAAACTTTCGAAAATCATATGATATTTAAACTAAATTTACGAAAATCGGAACAAGAACAATTTAATGAAGGTTTGTACCTAATGTTTGTGTCGGCAGATATTCCACTACATAAAATAAACAATTTAAATTTCAAGTTATTTTTGTAAAAGTACACCAGCAAATATAATATTTCCGACGAGAGCACCTTAAGAAAAAAAAATTATATTCACCGTATCTATGCAGAAACATTGAGTTGCATTAAAGAAGGCTGTATCAAACAATTACCTTTACATATGCGCAGATGAAACTACTGATAGTGTGGGCCGACATATAGTTCATTTAATGATAGGTATCCTTAACGTATCGGTTCCAGCAAAATATTATTTAATTTCATCCAAACAGTTGGAAAAGGCAAATAATTTGACGATAACAAGGTTTATACAGGAAGAACTGATAACCTTTTTCTTACCCGAATCGATTCCAACAGAAAAAATTCTATTGTTTTTAACATTGATGTTTGTACATGTGAGAGGGATTCGATATGAATTCTCTCACAATGCACGTATTACGCATTTTTTACAGTTATTTTTTCTAGAAGTGGACAACTTGTGCTGCCGCCATAGCCTCCTGCAGTAACTGCAGTGGTGCTCTTCGGCTACCCGCCGTGGGAAAATTGCAAATTACAAAATTTTAATCTTCTCTTGCCATCCGTAGACGTACGTTTCGCGGTTGTACCGCTCGTGGCAAGAGAAGATTAAAATTTTGTAATTTGCAATTTTCCCACGGCGGGTAGCCGAAGAGCGCGACTGCAGTTACTGCAGGAGCCTGTGGTAACGCAAGTTGTCCACTTCTGTGGAAAAATAACTGTAAAAAATGCGTAATACGAGCATTGTGAGAGAATTCATATCGAATCCCTCTCACATGTACAAACATCAATGTTCAGACGATATATACATAAAATTTATATACGAAATTACAGCTCTTGCAAAGCCGTACTGACGAGCGGTATAACCGCGAAACGTACGTCTGCGGATGGCAAGAGAAGATTAAAATTTTGTAAATTGTTTTTAACGGAAGCCGCACCATGCATGGTGAAGGCAGCTTGCAACTTGAAAATCTTTTACCCAAATTTAATTCACACAACTTGCTTGGCGCACGGACCAAATCGTGTTACAGAAGAAGTAAGAAACTATTTTCCCTTGGTAAATACTTTAATTAGTAGTGTTAAGAAAGTGTTTTTAAAGGCTCCATTAAGAGTTCAGTTTTACAAACAACATCTACCCGGTATTCCGCTTCCTCATCAACCAGCTTCCAACCACGATGGGGAACGTGGTCTGGAAGCTGTTGTTTTTCATGCAAATCATTATGAAGAAATAAAGACAATTATTATGAATCTTGATAGCGATACACAATCTGTGCTAGACGCGCAAAAGGTGTATTCGAGTAAAGAAATACCTCAACAGTTGGCGCTTATTAAAGCCAACTACAGTTTTATTTCCACTTCTATAGTGCAATTGGAAAAACAATTTATGTCGCTAATTGAGAGCGTTGAAATAATAAACAAATTCGAAAAGTTATGTTTTGAGGTTAAAGGAAGGGTGGGAAAATCCGTGTACGAAAAATTTTTAGTGTAATAGAGAAAATGAGTGTTTTAGAACATTCCAAAGGTATTCCTAAAATCTTGTGTGGTGAGTCAGTAGAGAATATTGAGTTGACAATAGAGGATATTTCTAATTTGAAATATGTCCCTATAACAAGCGTGGACATAGAACGAACCTTTTCAATATATAAATGTTATCAGACAAGCGCCACAATTTTTCTATTGAAAACTTTGAGAAATATTTAATTGTAAATTGTTTTCATAGTTAATTATGTTGTAAAATGTTATAAATTAATTTGTTGTAAACATAATAGAATATTTTTTTCTATAGTATTATATTTTCTAGCATTACTCCAATTTATTTATCTGCATATTTTTCATAAGAAAGTGCATATTTAGGCCAAAACATCTGCATATTTATGCGCATATTTCCACTTTCTTTGCATATAATCCGGCCTCTAATTATTAGTCTTTATTTATTGTCCTGTCCCAACAGGAATCTAATTATCGAAAGCCTCCTTTTAGCAATACGTATTTCAGGATCTCAACGAACGAAATTTCCTCAATAAAATCCAAGTAACAAAGATCTAAACTCGTATTCCTCCTTTCCAACTCTATACATACTTAATTTCTGATCTTTACTTCTTTTCTAAGCATATGTATGTATGTATGTCATACTCCAACGAATTTTTCGAGAATTCCATTCTTCGAAATCCGAAGGTACAACATCCAGTCAGCGTTTCACAAACGTGTACCTACATCGTTATAGTATCTATACAACATACATACATCTACCTAAATCGAGTGGGGCGCAGTCCGAGCCGCTGGAAAACTGGAACTTACTCCACGCAAACTCGGTAGGTTCAGTTCAGTTTCGTTCACCGTTTGGTGTAGCATAGAGCTAGAGCTTGTTAATCGTGCTTCCTTAGTGTTTTAAGTGTATAAAGAAATGGCAACCAACAGGGCGACAAAGAGCGGATTCGCCGCAGAGGCACAAAGAAAGGTGAGTTCTCGCACTTTCCGATCTCATCCCTTCGAAATCCCCCCGATTTGGCGCGAATCGACGCCTATTTTCGCATATTACCATACGATTATAGAGCAGGTGGTTGCCATACCCAACCTATAAGCCAATACCGCATCGGTTCTGATTGCAAGTTGCATTATTAATATCGGGGGAATTTCGGGGCTTTTTCCTCTCCAAATTTGTGTCGGGGAAAAAGGGAACGAAGCGATGGTAGACAATCTACCGGGAGATATTCGCTTAAATTAAAATTAACGCGTGGCGGAGTCATGAAGGAGGAATGTCTGTGCGGCTATTAACTTCACCTTGCAAAAAGAAAAAGAAGAAAAATCGTTGAAGGGGCGTATGTTCTTTTACATGCATTTACATTCGCGCATTAGCGATGTAGGTGATAAAAGTAAGATGTGTTTGTTCTTCAGTTATCATTTCTTAGAACGATCCTTTCTTGGTTCTTACCTTAATCGTTATCGGCGGAGTGCTTTTACCTGAGAGTCTCGCGGTTTGGGTCATAAAATCGCAGACAGAATGTAGCACAGGCGTATATATACAGAGTGTTTAAATTATCGTTACCGGCATCACTGTTTAACCTTCCTATACTTCACGCATACGGTCTGTGAGACCGATTTATATAGTATAGTATACGTCTTTCAATTTGACGTGAGTATAGGAAGGTTAAGTTACTTTTACCGTTATCAAGAAAATCATTGACTTTTTACGTTTATGAAGGAATTTATTTGCGACTGTTATTCATTTGTTGTTTTGAAGAAAACACATTTTAGTTGAAAAAATACTTGAAAAAGCATTTACCACTTACCACATTGATTTTGGTGAACATCAAATACGTATTTCGACCATCAAGTGGTCATTTTCATATTAATGGACATTTCCAAAATTAGTGCACGATCAATTAAACGATAAGCCTTCCTACTTTTATATTTTTAATGTTTTCTTTTTGTTTGTAATTAATTTTATCATTATTACTGTTAATATCGATGATCTTAGATTCGCAATAAACAGTAATAACGTATGGCGAATGAAATCTGGACAAATATGTTGTAGAAGAAACGAAATGTTAAAGCAAACTTTCGAAAATCATATGATATTTAAACTAAATTTACGAAAAAGTGTTTGCCCCATAGCGGTCTACTTTTCGCATCTTTTGAAGCAGTTTCTTCATTGACTCCGGAATTTCATTTGTGTCAATGTTTTTTAGCTCCTTCTTAATCTTCTTAATTAAACAATGCTCATTTTTAGCGGTATATAGTTTACTGTAGGCATTCCTTTTCAAATTAGCCCCAAAAGATTTCGATCGGTCGTAGCTATGGGACGCTCGGTTGGTTATACTGATTGGGTACCAATTCACCTTTCCAAATCGTACAAAGTTCCCTTGATGTAGTACGATGATGCCAAATCTAGGCTGAAACCGATTTTTATCATGTTCATGATATTCTTCGATAAATTTTCTATATAAGTTTGGGCAGAGACTTCTAAACCATCCTTGAAAGATATCGATTTATTAATATTAAGCTTGCTGATTGCGAATCATAACAAAACATTTCCCGGGAAGTTGGTTTTCTGGATGTACTTGACTTTGTCTGGTGCTTCGCGACTGGCAAACTCCAAATAATGTTTTGGCCGCCATTCGTCACCTTCCACAGTGGAATTGCGCTCGTCATCCATCATCCATCACACAAATATGTGATGACTATTTTCCAGACAGCATTTGCCACGTACATTTGATAATTTTTTCTTGTTTCTCTATAGCAACTGGCTTGATTTCTCTGGTCTTAAGTTGCACATCCACAGATGCCAAATACTTTTTTATAGTATTTTTATCAATTTTATATTTTATTTCCAACTGTATCTGCTTTCAGCCGAGCGCGAATTTTGCTGTCCTGTTGAGCACATTTTTTGCCCGAACCCATTTATTCCTTTTATGCTCTTATTATTTCTAAATAGTTGAATTGTATTATATACACTCCCAGTCACGGTAGTTGGGACATCTCGTTAAATTTAGGATATGGTGCAATAAAAATTCAAAATCTTACACAATACTGAGAATTCTACTGCGTAGTAATTATTACTGGTTAGTGGATCATACAGCATTATTAGAAATGCTGCACTAATGGAATTTACAACAGAACTTAATCTTAATTACAATAATTCCTAATAATCGCAATATAATGATTTCATAGTATTACCCAAAGAAATATTCAAGTAGTATTACAATGCTTTATGTGTCATAAACATTTACAAGGGTATTTCCAAGAACGATTTTATGGTCATCAAGGTATTATCCTATCCCTCTAGTACCTCGGGCCATTCAGTTTACTTCTAAACGTCTCCGTGTACGCGCGAAGTGCAAGTGGGCGAATTTTGAAAGTATTAACAGTGAAAATGCCGCGTGGAAAACCGATCTGTGTTGAAAAGCGATCGTCCGTGATCACACTCGATAAAGAAGGGTATTCTGTTCGACAAATTGGCGAAAAGTGCATCTGGCAAAATCTAGTGTAGCCAATATTATAAAACTGTACCGTACAACGGAAAGTTTAAATGACCGTGATCGACCAGGTCCGTCTCGTATTACGACCAACGTTGATGATCAGCGAATCGTTTTAATTAGTAAACGAAATAGAAGACTGACAGCACCACAAATAGCAGCAGAATTCAATCGCGATCGTCAAAACGCGGTGTCAGTGAGCACTATTCAACGTCGCTTGCGAGAGGCAAACCTATTCGGACTAATTGCTGTACGGAAACCGCTACTAAGGCGAACCAATCGTTTAAAACGATTACAGTGGGCCCAACGACATCGAGATTGGACGGCGGAGGAGTGGAAAAATGTGCTTTGGACCGACGAATCCAAGTTTGAAGTGGTTTGGACAAAATAGAAGAGTTTATGTTCGGAGATCAAAGACAGAAAAAATGCTTCGCGAATGTCTAGCACCAACTGTAAAACATGGTGGTGGCTCAGTTATGGTGTGGGGTTGTTTTTCGTACGCAGGAGTAGGAGATCTCGTTCGGATAGAAGGTATTATGAGAAAAGAACAGTACAGAAATATTGTAGAGCACAATGCTGTACCTTCTGGCCAGCGATTGATAGGGGAGAATTTCACCTTCATGCAAGATAATGATCCCAAACATACGGCGTTAGTATGTAGGGATTATTTGAATACACAACAAACACAAAATACCTTGCAAATAATGTCATGGCCTCCACAGAGTCCCGATCGAACTCTTGTGGGATGAGCTGGATAGACAGGTACGAAAAATGGCTCCAACTTCGAAACAACACCTTTGGGAAGTTTTACAAGAACAATGGAACAGTTTACCACCCAACATACTTACAAAACTTATCGAAAGAATGCCCAGAGTTGTTCGAGCCGTATTGAATGCAAAAGGAGGATTCTTCGACGAGAAGAAAGTTTAACGATTGTATTTGATAATAATATTATTATTTGCTATCGTTTTGTCATAATAAACCAATATTTTGTTATATATAACTGATTTTGTGTTTTATTTTTATTTTTGTGCAAGTTAAATACTTATATTGAAAAAGTATTAACTGCCCCAACTTCCGTGACTGGGAGTGTATATAGGGTTGTCAGATAGGCAGCCGACTTTCGTCATTCATAGTTATGACGTCTCATTCTAACATTGATGCTAAATCACACGTTTAATAATGTTATTGTATCGGTTAAGGTTATGTATACTTGTTTTCATTTCGAAGTATAGGTTATATCTTTATCCGATTTTTTAGTTGAAAATGTAAAACTCCAATGTCTGATTTTAATAATACATTAAAAAGTATTTACCAAAAAAAAATTTTGACCGAATTACTAAGAAATTATGCATCAATGCATTATCGAGTTTATATAAATTTTAATGGTTTAGTAAGTTCATAATTATTTCTTTGACTAGCAATAAATGCCTTTCAAAATTTCAACATAATATGTGTTATAGATGATAGTAATAGTAGTAAACATAGTAGTAGTGCTTTATTTAGCATGGAAATTATGACAAGTTAATGTAAAATATAAATTGGAACAAAAGAAAATAATATATAAATAATAACTAAGATAATGTATAAACGGAATTGTGAGAAACCAAAATACAAATATAGATATAACACAATTAGCATGCAGAAACGGGACACTGAATCACTAGCTAAACTCATGTGTCGAGACACAGGAGAGAAATAGGATATATAGTTTCAAATTTTAGTCCTCAAGGTTTAAAATGTTGAACAGCATTAACACATAAATGCTATGCCAATGTATTCAATACATAGCATCAAATAACATAATCATATAAGTAGACATTAATTATATATCACTTCCACTGAATTCTAATTCGCCTGAGCTGTCATTTAGATTGATAATAAATGATGCTACATCTCTCTGGTCGAATCCAATCTCACGATTCCATGATATATCAATTTCTTTCTTCACATTGTCTATGCTATTAGCCCTTTGGTTTGGTGAAACTTGTTGTAAAGCTTCCTCCCATATATGAAGGCTTGTTGGAATAGATTTTTCATCTCTACCAATATGTTGATAAGAATTTTTACAACTCGATATTCATACATTTGATAAATAGTGGTTCTTATTGCGACCGGTATAACATCATCAACTGCAGCTACTGTTTTCGTGTCTGAGCACTTACGTTTAGGTGACCTAAGTGATTTGTTGTTTTTCATAGATTGGCATATAGTAAAAACAATGCTGAGGTTAACATTATCCATCGCAGCAACAAGCTAAAATTGTAAAATATTAATTAAAATAGTGTATCACTCAAAGTCAGTTATATTACATCTCTTACAGCTGTTAAGAAGAGTGCCTTCAACACGTTCTCGTTCACAAAAGTGTATCATCTAAGCGATACATGCCAGCTCAAGGGTTTAGGCATTTTTAGTCGCAGAATTAAAAACGATGATAACTATTTCTTATAAAAGAACAGATTTCGAAAGCGATTGACAAAATAAATAGCGAAAACCGAAGAAATTTACCAAACTGTCACCAATCAAAACAATAACCCCTAATGCTACTCTTTGTTGAATATTCTATGCCCTAATGTCAAAAGCACTGGACAATGTTGCAACGTAGAGAATTACAAAAACATATGAAAACGAATGTCACTAAATTGTTTGTTATTTTTTGATTCAAATTCTTGTGGTACGAGTTTTACGTCACACATGACGAAAGTCGGCTGCTAGTTTGGATAACGTTTAGTCGATTTTTCATATCCCCTTGTCTTTAAGACGGTGAAAAATTTCATTTTTACTTTTATTGCGATTGCCTTCACAAAATTTGCAAATGACTTTTGACGCTGCAACTCATTTAAAAACATTTTTACAACTCAATGTAAAAATATTGCATAAATCTTGCGTCACGTGAATAACGATATATCCCATTACTTTTCCACGTTAAAAGTTCTTACTGCAAGTTTAGCAGTACTTTTATTTTGCGCTAAACGTATTTGTCCAGATTTCGTTCACCATACGTTAACTAATTGTAAATCATACACCAGTCACGAAATAAAAAGAAATTAAACTAAAACTGGGACGCACGCTTTAGTCTTTCATGGGAAAATAAAGAGAAGATCCTTCAAAGAGCGAATACAAAAGTGATAAAAAAGCTGTAGAAGTTTTCCTTGACTTTAGGAATTCGCATGTTATGTCGAATATTTTAGTATTGTCTTGGTTTATAAATATTTAATTCGTATTATGTGAGTAGTGAACATCAAATTTTACCGGTAGAAATGTGATTTTCGTGAATTTCGCCAGTTTTTCCACATTTATCAGCAGTGTTGGTCATGTTGAACTATTTGAAGTTTTGTATAAATGCCTATTTACTTACACGTGCAGTTGCACTTGTATCGCTGCATTTTTACTATTGCAAGTTGCAGGAAAACGAAATTGATAGTTTTAGAGATTTTCATCCATCATACATCTTTTAGAAATCCATGTTCTTTTACTACTACTACTACTAGTTATTACTATTATTATTATTACTACTATTGCTCAGAATGTCTTCTTCTTACTTCGTTCGTCATCAGAGAACTTCATCTAGACCCTGATCATAATGTACCGAAAATGTCACAGTCTAAAACATTCACAATCCCCCTTTATCATTTCGAGGATTTTCAGTTATTTACACCGTTATTATGGTGCAGGAAAAATTTAAATTGTATATCACGAAGTTCGCCTTTCGTAGATGTATCAAATTGTGGTAAATTTTTCTTCTTCGCCCTTTAACACCATTCCCTGTCTCTAGTCAAAAGGGGGTTGAATAGGGCAATGGGAAAAGGGATGGTAGTTAATGTAGAACTCCGTTTTAATAATTTTCTCTAACTTGAACTCGAATAATTCGAAGTGCCAGATCAAAATTTGAGTTAGAGAAATTCCACTGTAATTATTGTGGTTAGTTAAGGAGGGACGGGAGGCGGGAGGAGGAGAACCTGCTGGTATGACAACATGCTTTATTCTGACAGAAATCACGAACTGGTCAGACCCAATCAAATGTCGTGAAATCAGTTGGAAATTGGTTTATGATTTCTCTTCGCTAATCAAATCATCTCTGTTGAAATAAACTTATTATCTAGTTTTTACTACTATTATCGTTACTACTCTTCAGAATATCTTCTTCTTCTTATTTCGTTCTTCATTCGAGAACTTCAACAGGAGCCTGATCATAATGTATCGAAAATGTTGCCAAAAGCAACGTAAAAAATTTACAATCAACGTTGACTTAGGACGACAAGTTTAAAAGGTTTTGACCAACATTATGATTTAAACCAGACGATTCCAACCGTTTCTGGGTCGGAGCCTATTTTTTCGAGTGGTAATCCAATCGGTGTCTGTCTTACAAAAACAAAATATATTTTTTCAATGTATTTCGTATAGGGCAACACTCAAAGTAGAACAAACATAAAACATCGACAATGTAACTACAATCTAACCTCTCTAAGTCGGTCCTCCCATAATTAGAATTCCTCTATAACAAGGAAACGTTCCTACTACCATTATTATTGTTATCACTACCGTTCAGAATACCTTTTCAAATAGTAAAAATGTGATCAATTTCTCCAGTTCTTTCACATTCATCATCGGCGTTGGTCATCTTGAACTGTTGGAATTTTTGTATAAATGCCTATTTACTTGCACGTGCAGTTGCACTTGTATTATTGCATTTTCACTATTGCAGGTTGCAGAAAATCGAAATTGATAATTTCCACGTTTTCCACGTCGTACATTTTTATAAATCCATTTTTTTTTGTACTACCACTATTAGTATTATTATCATTACTCTCGTTAAGAATATATTCTTCTTATTACTTCGTTCATCATTCGAGAACTTCAACACGAGCCTGATCATAATATACCGAAAGTGTTACCAAAAAGCAGCGTAACACATTAACAATTAAAAAAGGACTTACGACAACGAGGTTAAAAGGTGCTGGCCAACATTACAGCCTACCTTCTCTTAGTCGGTCCTCTCATAATTCGAATTCCTCCATAACGAGAAAACTATCCCGATTATAAACCGCTCCTCCCCTCCCTCTCCCCATGATTTGGATGAAACTCGGTAGGTTTGTAGACCTTCTCAAATGTTGTAAATCATCACCTTCAGTTTTGGCGGGGCCCTATATTTTGGGGATAAAAATCACCCTGGATATTTTCGCGATTTTCAGTTCTTTGCGATTTACACCGTTTTTATGGCGGAAGAGAAATTTAAATTCTATATATTTTACGAAATTCGCCTTTCATAGATCATCAAATTGTACCAAATTTGTTTTTCTTCGCCCCGTTAACAGCGTTCCTTACCCCTAGCCGAAAGGGGGTTGAGTAGAGGAATGACAAAAGAGATCGTAGTTAATCTAGAATGTCGATTTAATAACTTTCTGTAACTTGAACTCGAACAATTTGAAGTGTCAGATCAAAATTTGAGTTAGAGAGGTTCGACTGTAATTATTGTTGCTAGTAAAGCAGGGGAAGGGGGACGGGCGAGGTTGGTCGTGTGATATTTCGGCATCATCTTTTACAAATCTATGTTTTTGTCTAATACTACGACTATCTTCTTGAATGGGAATCCAATCGATGTCTGTCTTACAAAAACGAAAATATTTTTTGCAATGTATTTCGTATAAGGCAATACTCAAAGTAGAACAAACATAAAACATCGACAATGTAACTACAACCTAACCTCTCTAAGTCGATCCTCCCATAATTCGAATTCCCCCATAACAAGGAAACGTTCTCGAGTGTCACCCCCGATTTCCCGATTATTCGCGATTTTCAGATATTTATGATTTGCACCGTTATTATGATATTTAATTTAAATCATATATCACACAATTTTGCTTTCATAGATCTATTAAATTGTTGCAATTTTTCTTCTTTACCCTTTTAACACCACTCCCAAAAGGGGGTTGAGCAGAACAATTGAAAAAGGGGTCGCAGTTAATCTAGAATGTCCTTTTAACAATATTTTCTAACATGAACTTGAATAATTTATAATGTCAGTTCTACATTTAACTTGTTCGACTGTAATTATTGTTGTTAGTGAAGGAGGGAGGGGCGAGGTGAGCTTGGTGGTATGACATTATTTCCACATCATACACCTGTTACAAATCCAGTCCACCTGTGGACAAAAGGCCTTCTAGAGGGTCGACTGTATTTGCACTTCGTTTTTCACTTGTAATGCAGCCTTTAAGACACCCACAAATATGAAGGATTTATAGTTGAACAATTCTGAAATACCTTTTGTACTTGCCGGTTTCTGAATTAACGTGACTATATCACAGCACTTTTGACTGAAACCTAATTCACCATCGTTCTTTTCACACACATGTTTTGGCTGGTATTATTTCGTTAAGATACTTAGGACGTCTTTTAAATTGTTACCAAAAAAATGGTAAGGAAAAATTCTGTTTGGAATGAATTGTTGCTCTTCAAAATATTCACCTTTAAGATTTATATACCTGACGGTGAAAGCGACATCATTAAGAAGAAGACGAAGAAGAGAATTATGCAGTTTGGCATGCGTTCAAACCAATTCTCAAAACATTTCCACAACTCTCAAGTTGATATCTCAAAAACCATGGCTTTTGAAGGTATCAAAAACTTCTTGCGAATTTTTTGTTTGACACTCGGGAACAGAAGGAAAGCATTAGACTGTGAATGGGGCGAACCGGCCAATAAGACACTAATTTGATGTTTTTCTCGTCCAAATAATCAATTGTTGGACGTGATGTGTGACAGCTGGCAGAATGATGCGTTGTTTTCGGTTGTGTTTCCTGATTTGGTCGATGATTTCTGGTAAACAAATTGTTTTATACCATTCACCATTAATTGTTCTTCGATCCTCTAAAGCAGGGGTGTCCAAACTACGGCCCGCGGGCCAAATCCGGCCCGCCAGTGTCATTAATCCGGCCCACGACAGCTAATAGCTTATTGTTGTTGTGATAAGTTGGATAAAAAAACACAGAATGATAATAAGTCGGATTTATTTACTTGCTAGGTAAAGCTTAATGACAAGTATAATACGCAAAAACTCACTGAAGTAATCAGTATGGCCCCAAGGCTGAAAAGTTTGGAGATCCTTACTCTAAAATAACGGTTGGGACACGTCCAATACAACCGAAGAAACAAGCGATAATTTTCCTGGAAGTGCTCGTGATAGAACAACTTTTGTCCGATTCAGTTCATCCTGGAACACCCAAACAGTAGATTGCTGCTTCGTTTCCAGTTCATACGAATATATCCAAGTTTCCTGTTACGAAGTTGTATTACGCATTTTGCAGTACCTCGGTACGAATCTTGAGAGCATTTCCTGACACCTAACTAACATGAACCATTTTCTGAGTTTGGGTCAATTTATGCGAAATCCATCGGAAACAGATCTTTTTCACAGCTAAATTTTTGGTGCTAAATCGAATGTATTGCAGTCATCGATATTCCTCTAGCTCAACGTAAGTCACGTGCCCATCTTCTTCAATCATGTTGCGCACAGCCTCGATGATTTTTCGAATCACAACCGATTTTGGTAGACCTTCACGCAATTCGTCACTAGAGTTTGTTAAAAAGCTGGATGAAATGTTATCGTTAAGTAGTGTAAATCGGACTGAAACTGTCACTCCTTCGAATTTTATTACTCAATGATAACTTATCAATCCATCCACCTTTTATAAAACTCTATTCATCACTGACGGACGCACGGCCAAGGCAAAGTTCTGTAAACCATTTTTTTCGGATGGTGCTTAATTACCAAAAGTTGAACGAAGCGATTCTACGCATTGTTGTTGAGTTAGGCCTTTACTAAATCATCCAACAAAAACTATCACGCGAAATTTCCATTCTTTCACAAAATTTCCTCTTTTAGACGTTCACTGTGAACAAACTACAAGGTCAATTTTTAAGCTACTACTGTTTTCACAAGAACAAATGTCCAATTTTACGGAAATAGTAACAAATCAAAGCCCTCACTTAAAGGTCGTTTATGGAAACATAAAAACACCCCTCGTAGATAGGAGTTTCAAAAGCACCATAACATAATTTCGTCAATATTAATAATAATAATGATTAACCTTCCAGTGGTCGCGCCGGGTCTGATAGACCCGAGCCAGTCTGTTTGTTAGCCCTAAAAAGAATTGCCAACGTTTTTATATCTGTCCGCCAGAGTACCTTCCTAGAATCGTTTGAATTTGTATTTAGCATATTCAGTTATGTTTTAGCAGTTAGTGTGTAAACATTGCTGATGAATTTTGACAGTCAGACCCGGCGCGATCATTCGCATGTGTAAACTATTATCGAAGTGTTTATTTTATTTGTCGTAGATTTATTACCTTCGCTAAGTTTTGATAGTTTTCAAATTATTTGCATATTTGATTGTGTATGAAAACATTTTCAATTTCCTTTACCTTCATTTTACTTGATAAATTCTAATATATTTTAATAATTCTCACAGCAGTATTTAGAATAAAAAAATAGTTGAAACATGAGCTATGAGAAAGAACATGATTACCTTAGAGGACTTCTTGAAGAGGTAGACAGTGGTGAAGAAAGTATCGACGATGAAGAAGACGATCATGAAATTGATAATTTGGAAGAAAGAATTGACGGCTCGGAAACAGCAAGAAAGTGACAGTGAAACAGAAGAATGTGCTGGCGTCTACTTTACTGGCAAGGATGAAGTTACTAAGTGGAACAAGTTTCAATCTTCTCAGAGAGTGCGAACACGTAAAGCTAATTTATTGGTTCGTTTACCTGGTGTACTAGGTACTGCAAAAGAGACAAAAAGCACTATAGACTGTTGGAAACTTTTCTTTACAGACGCAATGCTAAATATTATAGTGAACAGCACAAATAAATATATTGAAACTATGTCTGATAGTTATAGTCGTAAACGTGATTGCAAACGAACAGATTTGGCGGAAATTAAGGCGCTACTGGGTTTACTGTATATGGCAGGTATTCTAAAAGGAAGTCGATTGAGTACTGAAGAATTATGGAATCGACACGGGACTGGTGTCGAACTTTTTGGATGACAATGTCTTTACAACGGTTTCGATTTCTCCTGCGCGTCATACGCACAAATGACCAACAAACCAAAGATCTACGAAGACAGACTGACAAACTGGCACCCATATGAGATATTTTTCATTTATTTGTGCACAATTGTCAAAAACATTATAGCATGTCTGCGTATGCAACCATTGACGAGAAATTGGAAGCATTTAGAGGGCGTTGCTCGTTTCGCCAATATATACCATCAAAGTTTTTGCTTTAGTAGACGCTAAAATGTTTTATACTTTGAATATGGAAGTATATGTGGGTATACAACCTGAGGGTCTCTTCAGAAAAATAATGATCCAGTTAGTATTGTGAAACGACTAGTGACACCGATTTCAAAAACTGGGGTAAATATTACAACAGACAACTGGTTCACAACATATAACTTAGTAGAGAATTTAGCAAAAGATCACAACCTCACACTAGTCGGAACTATGCGAAAAATAAACGGGAACTGCCACCCGAATTTGTGAATACAAAATGTCGAACAGTCTATTCCAGTATGTTCGGTTACCAGAAAAATCAAACAATTGTTTCATACGTTCCACGAAAAGTAAAGAATGTTGTTTTAGTGTCGAGCATGCATTTCTATGATCATCTCGATGCATCTACAAAGGAACAATCAAAACCAGATATAATAACATTATATAATTCAACCAAATCAGGTGTGGATGTAGTCGACAAATTAGGAGCTACCTATAATTGTGCCAGAAATACTAGGCGCTGGCTAATGGTTATTCTATATGCACTTATGAATGTAGCAGGTATCAACTCCCAAATAATATATACAGCGAATAACCCTAGAACAAACCTGCCACCAGATGTCAAAAGACGTCGCCAAGAATTTGCCGGGACTTCTCAAGAACCACCTCAACAGCCAGCAGAAGGTATAAGAAAAAGATGCGAAAATTGCAAAGGGAAAGACAACAAAACACGATATTACTGCCAAAGTTGCTTTAAATTTCAATGTTTAACTCACGCGAATATTTTTGTGACACTTGTAAGTTAAATAAATTGCAACATGATTAGTTTCACGTGTGAGGTATCCATTGCATATATATAATATCTATTACGAATTATGTTTGTTCTTTCTAACCTTTTTTGGTTAAATTTTTGAGTTTGTATATTTTTCTATTGTTTCATATCTTACTAGTTACTTTAATAATAAAATAGCTAAATGCTTTTCTGCGTATTATATCTTGCCAAGTAATATATATGTCAGCAAACACAACAACAACTGAAGATAAAAAGGATAAAGAAAATTTCTTTCTACGGGTCTAGCAGACCCAGCGCGACTAAATTTGTCTAACAGAAGGGCGCAACCACTGAAAGGTTAATTAGATTCATTCCAAAAGCATCAAAAACACTAGCAAATTGGCGAGGGATTGCGAAGAATGTTTTGTATAATCGAAAATGAGGGCACCCAAGGTCAACTATTGCTTAAGCAACAACCGCAAACGCTAACAAAAGTAGGGTATTTTTTACTTATCGCGTTTCATCCAGTTATTCATTCTATTTTTTCCGCTTTAGATTCAATTTAAACATAGTGCGACGAAATAAATCATCTTTAACAGTTTATGTATGTAACTCGACTCTTTTAGGTCGTTTTTTTCCCTCCATTCCAACACATACGGCGTATTCCGACAGAACTCGTTATAAAGAAGCGGCCACAATGAGGTCACGCTCTACGATGATGAATTCAATGTCGCGAAATTATTAACGAGCACCAAGATGTATGACACGTTTACCGCGTTCGAATGAGTCCTTATAAGGTAATGCGCGGTATTTGCTACCGAAATTAGAGGCTGAGAGAAACTGGATTTTCGCTATTTAGATTTTTGTCTGAAATATTTATCGAAGTTACGGGGAAAAGAGGAAATTCTAAGGAAAATTTGTTTAGGAAATGTGGTCAGGATATTTCGAGTAACTGTCGACAGTTGGAATCGTTAAAATTACGAGCACGTAAACGTATTCGCTATCGATGCTTGTGTGACGGATGGTATACGCTACCATCAACCCATAATGAAGGTAATACAAGGTAACCATATAAAGAATAATAGAAAAGGAAATTTGAAACGCTATATACATAATTAACGGATTCGATTCGTGAGGTTGGCGATAAAATTAAGTTCTGTACGATGTTCCATTGTTTCTTTAGGTATGGGTAAATTCCACGAATTTTCCGGAATAAATAAAGAGAAGCAGAAATAAGATAATTTTTAAGACTTAACACTTGTTTTTGCCTAATTCTTATTCGATATAAGACAAATACCCTCGTCCCAACATAAATACGTTCAGGTATACGAGGTATGGGAATTAAATAACCAGTGCTGGTGCTAGAAGTGTTGTTTATTAGAAGTATGTTATACCTCTACACTTGATATTTTCAACGACTCATTGCAAAACCACCTACTAACTGAGGTGCGTTTGTTCGGCAACTTACAAGAAAGCTGTGCAATAGCCTGCAAAGCAGGCACAACTTGGATAAGCCTATATTAAGACAGACGGAATTATGTTTTATCAGCTGCAAACCGCATCTGCAGACTATACTACCTCTAATGTCATTCGTCACAAAAGGGCGATGAATCTGTCTGTGCCAATGTCATCTTAGTTCATCAGACGGAGCCATTCGTTTAGACCAGGCATGGGCAACCTTTTTTGTAGAAGTTTTATGTTGCGAGTAATCTTGAAAAATATACATTTTTGTAGTATTCTTATGATTCATTATGAATTAAGTTTAGACGGGCCGTGCTAATATGCAACGAAAGAATTCAGTAGCGGGCCGGACAAATCTTACTCGAGGACCGCATGTGGCCCGCGGGCCGGAGGTTGCCCATACCTGGTTTAGGCCATTCATTTGTTTCTTTAGCTTGGTCTCCAGCGTAGTACCACGTTGCACTCCTGATTATTAAAGTTACAAGATATATAAAGTACTGCAAATATGGATCCATCTTTGATCCAAAAATAGATGGCAATTTTAAATGTTACATGTGTGTATTATATATAGACTTACCAATGTCGTTTTAAGGAGTTACCATCTCCAACATCCAAATCGCCACGGAGAATTTGGTTTGCTTGTTGCAACAAATATTAATCTATATTTCTTTTTAAAATAGGTATCATTATTACTTATTAATTATCCTATTTTTCCAGGTACTTTCTGAAGTTTTTCCTCAAATTCATTGATTTAATGAAGCAAAGTTCATGGTGCAGTAAATTATTTTCTCAAATTGATTTGCACTTTTAAATAGCACCAATGTTTTCCTCTTCAAAACTTAAAATAAGCACTTTAATAGGGACAAAATTTTCTGCATAAAACTGGCAGCTTTCAACCATGTTTTCCATCTTGTGATTATTGGTTCCGGTGACAGAGGAGTATTAGGTAATTTTTCTGTGTAACACTGAATCCCCAGAAGAGATTTTGAAAGTATTTTCTTTACGTTACTAATTAAACTATTAACTATAGGAAATGAATCTGTTTAAACCGTGTGCTAAACATGTCACGCGAATTAAATTGGAATACAAAACTTTAAATTGTTGACCAGCTTTGACCAGGTATGACATAGCATCGGAAAGCACGAGCACGATTTTATTGGTTGAAACAATCTCGGGAAAGAAAAAATTTATGAAAGTTTCATTAATAAATCTAACCATTGTCATATGGTTATTTTTTTCAAAATATTTTTATTAATGAAAATAATTTTATTCAGCAATCCAAAACAAATTTTTGAACCAATTGTATGGCAGACTAGAATTTGGATAATAAAGATGTAACATGAATTAAATAAATAAAATAAAATTGTTTTGTAAAATTATCAACTTACAATTTTACCAGAATACTTTTTCTTCGTTCAAAAGTAATTATGGAACGGCCTTGGTCCAGGAGGCTACTAAATTGCTTTTCACTTTTGGCATTTTTTGATAACACTCGGTAACATTTTACATTATTCGGTGTTTGTAAATGATGAAAATTTTAAAATGATAAATGCTGAAACGTATACACTCCCTACCTAATTATTTTTAACCAATCAGAACTCACCTTTATTCGTTTAATTTCCGATTTTTATTCTTAGAAACCGTAACAAAATAATCTTTGCTCTTCGGTATTGAAGATGATATTTCTTTGGAAAAAGCATTAATCCTTATTTAAGTAATATTTATTTTACTATATTTAACGAAACATCGGTAATCGTACAATGTAAATTCCCCAGAAAATCGTCTACTATATTTTTTTATAAAAATAACGCGATTCGCAAACGGAAAAATATGTCGAATAATTTCAAATATGTTAAAATATTCGAAATAGGTGGAAAAGAGCCAAAATATTCTAAATATGTAAAATTAAATTAGTGCCAAACCCTTTTATTTACCCTAATTCGTGTAGATCGTAAAGCGTTCAATTGAACCGTTTATACGTAGTTATGGATATGCAAAAAACTTATAATCCGGTCTATGGTCTTATGTTTATCGCAACAAAATTCCACGAATTGCACTTTGAATTGTTTCCCCAGTATCTGTTTCCAAACCTAGACATACTGCTCCGGGAAAGGGAAGGGTATTTTGAAGCCAAAGATAAATCGTTCTACAAAAAAGGTATCGAAATGTTAGAGAAGCGTTGGTAAGAATGTATCACTCTTGAAGGAGACTATGTTAATGAATAATGTCCAATCTTGTCTAAAAGTTGTTGTTTTATTAGCTATCTTACGAACTTATTGAACAGTGTGTTATATCTAATGACCAACCCACAATATCTCTATAACCAAGGCTCAAAAGCAAACCAAAAAAGGAACAAAACAAAACCAAGTGTGGTCGATTACGGAAGTCTTTAGGTGTCCGGTTTCGTTTTTATAGCAACACCTCATATCTACATAAACGATAGCAAGCAAAATATCAGAAATATAATAAGGATAGAAGATTAGATTCCTTCAGTTTGTGACAAAAGGAGATGATAATAATACAGTGGACCCCTCTCTAAATCGAATTCGCATCTGCAACTTCACATTGTTCGACCAAAAAAAAATGGGGTAGTAAACTTGAATTTTCATAGAAAATCTCGTGCTAGCGCTCCAACTAAACGAAGACTTAGGGAAAAGTTCGAATTAGGGACATGTCGACTTAAGAACATCCTTTTTCTTTCCGCCTAATCCTTTAGTTTCGAAAGGTGAAATATTCACGTAAAATCGCTATTAAGAAACTTCGCACTTATTTAATAGTCAAACCAGGATTTTCATGGTAGTATTAGTAAATCGGGATTAATATTATATCGAGATTAAAACAAGTAAACCGAACAATAGCAATTACCCACGTTTCCGTTTTGTAATTAACCTCGTGGTTACTGCTTTATCTTATCAACCGGGTAATGATTTTCAGGGGCAATACGCGCTCAAGCGCACAGTTAGTTAGTGGATACAAGTTCAATGCCATTTATACGTAAGAAAGAACAATTATTGTTCTACGCGCGCTTAACGGTACATTATGTTATAGAACCGAATCTGAACTCGAGTTGTTTCATGGATGACAAAGAAGAATGAACCGTTTTTTTTCTTGAATCTGGAATGATTTGTACTTTGTTGCATTGATAATTAAAAGGAAGCGGGAAGTGCGGTTTGGAATTGTTACGAAATCGCTTGCTATAAATAAACAATTACAATTTCCCTTTTTTTATCTTATGAGATTTAAAATGGTTAACATTGTATTCCAATACTAACGTCTTCTTCTGACATACACTGTCCGGCATATCTGTACAATGGGATAGAAGAAAATGTGGGAAAATCAATATATATGGTATATGATTCGATAATATATTATCATGGGAATGGTTGGTTACAGCAGATTAAAACAAAAATGTATTAGGCTACAGCCAATATTTCCAAACTTTTATGTTTGCGTCAAAATGTCCGCCTTCTGCCTGAATAACATCAGCGGACACTTTTGGTATTCTTCCCACGTAATATTTTAGTAATCCTCGAGATATTGCTCGCCAAGTTTTTTCCAGTCCTCCCCCATAAGACATTTGTATTCACCGGATTCATAAATTTCACTTTATTTTCAAGTTCCTCCCAAATAAACTGTATGGGGGACAAATCCGACGATTGTGGAGGCCAAGTAATTCTTCATATTAATCCATTTGCTTCTTGTTGACTTAAATAATTTCTATTTATTCTGGCCAAGTGTTTGGGATCGCTGTTTTCTTGAAATGTGAACCCGCTTTCATACTGACACCGTCCTTAACATTTTCAAACATTTTTCTCTCACCAGTTTCCCATCTATCTTGACTAAATCGCCAACTTGGTTGTTTTTGAAAACATCCATCCTTTTACACTACCACCGCTGTGTTTCACTGTAGAACTCGTACAACACTTTTCCATGTGGACGTTTTCGAACATAAACGCGCCTCGGCGAGTCGAATATATTCGAACTTCGACTCACCAGCTAACAGAACGCGTTCCCAGTCCTCGATTTTCCAATCTTTGTTTTCATTGGCCAAATCTAACCTTTTTTCTTATTTTCCTTCGGCAACATTTGCTTCTTTACTGCCACACTTCCAACAAGTCCGACTTCCTTTAGTCGACGACGAACGGTAGTAACCGAGAATGGTCTTTGCCTACCTTTATTTACGGAATGCGTTATTTTAGGAGCTGTTAAACGACGATTTCTTTTACTGCTAGCTACAACGTGTTCATCTTCCTCTTAGATGTGATTGATTCTCGTCCTCTACGTTTGCAACTAGTCCAGTGAAGTTGGCAACCAAATTTGTAAAAATATAATAATTTTATTCATCGGAGTTCCTGCTAGATATAAAATAGTTCTAGGGAACTTTCCAGAAAATTTTAATAGTTCTGCAAAATTGCGCGAAAAATGGGAAATACCGAGAATGAACGTAGTAACCATTTTCGAGAAAAATAGTGTGATACGGACATATTTCTGCACCTCGACCATAGTTCTAGAGTTCTTGACCAATCTTGCGACGTTCGACTCGCATTGTTTCATGGGAATGTAATTATTCCACCACAGTTTTCCAACATTAGCCATATTCAATAAGGTACGAAGAAGATGCTAGCCTCGTTCTTGGCGAAGCACGTATCACCGGAAATATAATAATTAAATTGAATAACTGTGTGGTGAGGATTTTGCCGATACTACAACATAATCCATGAAATCACTAGTAATTGATTACAAAGTTACTTGCAATATAAAATAAAGCCTCAATTTGGGAAAAGTTTAGCAAGGGACCCAGTAATTTTTTTAATTTCGCGGCCAGTTAGGTTGGTGGTTCCGGCAATACTTGACAAACTCGCCAATTTTTAAGCAGAATCCATGCGAATATGTTCACTATTGCCGGAACTACCAACTTAAACTATCCGCGAAATTTAAAAATGTTATATTGGGGAATATATTATAATAAAGAGAAACTTAGGCGCACATATTAAGTTTTCGGGAGATTCTCCATTACGTCCTGGTTACTATTTAATAGAACTGTTTACTTTAGAAAATTTAGCGTTCACTAACATCGATGCGGGTAAATTTGTGCGACCGTTTTAAACAATCAACTAATTAAACGACGCTTTTATGTTTCTGCATACATAATACGAACCACTCATGTTGACGATGAATGTATACCAAATAAAATTACAAGGTCGGTAGTTTCAAATCATTTTCAATAATCTTGAAACGTGCTTAGATTAGATATTGTCATTATATTACTTCATCACCTATCACACTAATCAAACGTGGATTTTATTTTCTTTTCTGTCATAACGATTTTTTGCCTTATGAAAATTTTGTGCAAATTGTTAATTTACCCACCCAAATCCTCGAAATTAATGAAGTATTAAATCATAAATTATCAAAACCGGTGTCGATAAACCATATCCATAACACACTTAATGTACGCACATGCATTACTTTATAAAATAAACAATATTGACAGTTTGTTATCGCTCCCGGGGAGTTTATCATTTATTTATTTATAACTGTTTATGTAATACTCCGTACTGTAAATCACACGTCGTCCAACTATGTATGAGTTATTATGTAGGAACTAAAGTCTAAATAGATATGAGTACACACACATACCACAAAAAACCGTTTAATCTGCTCTCATTACATACTTCCCTAGAGACTCGGAGTTTACAAAGGAAAAAAAAAGCAATGCCCGATGCATTCATACGTAATGAGTCAGTCAGGCAAGCTCGACAGTAAGCGGGTTTGTTATGGAAATCGTTAAACTTAGAAAGGATTGAGAGATCTTCGGATGAGATCTATTTTGTACGACTCCTTCACTTTGTCGAGTCTTTCGAATTCCTGACGACGACTACCGAAATGACCGAAAGCCGTATCGCTGTGATAGTGGAATTTCACAATAAAACTAAACTTTATTGTTGAGCCATCAATGCAATAATATACAGTCGAGAATGTATAAATTGGTATAAAAGGAAGGTTAAAGAAGGAAGTTTTAATTTCCCTCGACAACCATCACACTGCACATTTAGCGATGACAAATAAATAAGTTATTTTGCATAAAAAGATGTTGAAGTTGAAGTGAGGTAGGAGGGGTCAAGGCGTTTTCCGCTGATTCTAGAATATGATTGAAGTTCGATGAGTGAGTTTTAATTTCTGGGTTAAATAAAATTTAATTTTTAATATAAATAATTTGTTTCTTTTCCTTCTCATCATCTGGGGACTGTTTGTATAAAGAATTCTAGGATAAAATATTTTTCGTTGAAAGGTGTGCCATTTTTAAAAAAGTATGACGCCATGACTCAAACACAACTGACTATCGACTATCGTGCCAAAATGTGTATTTTTATCCAATAAATCGACCTGTTCAAGGATTTCTTCCAACAAAAGTTTGATTTCGCTTTTACTGAATTTATTCCACACTTTATATATATATATATATATATATATATATATATATATAAACAGTGAGGACTCGCTAATCCGAACCCTCAGAAATCCGAACTCCCTTGTAATCCGAAGAAACTTGAAATATTGCCCTTTAACATTGGGTATCTTGTAATCCGAATCGCAACCATACAATCAGTCGCAGTCGGTGTCGTGGATTCGTTGGTTTGTTCTTGTCGAAGCTACATACTACTAATGCAATAAATAACTGCTGGATAAAATATTTTCTTATTCGCCTGTTAATGCTTCCGCGGCAACATCATCTGAGGATGACTCAGATGATGATCTTCCATTAACTGCAGTGAAGGAAAAGCTACTTTCTGAAGACAATCAGCAAGAACTTACTGAAATCAGAAACATGTTGCAACAAATTTCGTGTGATAATCATCAGCATTACAAAACTGAACTTAACGAATGGATTGATGGAGATGACGACCTTTACCTCTACATAGCAATGATAGTGTTTCAAATGATGAAACAGTTATAGATGAACCAAAACTGAAACATGAAGAAACAATCAACAGTTTTAACACTTGTATAAAATGGGCTGAAGAAAATTGAGCCGAATTAGGAACACTGCACACACTTAGGCTGATGCGAGAACGAGCAATGGAAGCTAAGCAATTGAAATGCCGACAACAAAAAATTACAAACTTTTTTAACTAAATTATTTAATGTTCTACAATCTGTTTTCCTGTTAGTTATGCTTTAAGATGTTATGATACTGAATTACAACTTATACATTATGTAGTAATGTACTTTTTTCTTGAAAATCTATTTATATTTTTATTTTTTTATTTTGACAGGTGCAATAAATGTTTAACAGTCTAAAACGCTATTTTTAAATTATTTTAATAATGACTCAGTAATCCCAATTTTCCAATAATCCGAATCGTCGATGTTTTAATTAATTCGGATTAGCGAGTTCCCACTGTATATATATATATATATATATATCGAAGAGTTTTTGAGATACATATATTCTTATTTATAATAATATCTAAGAGAAGACGTTAATACGTTTATTTACTACTCGGCATTGCCAGCTGTTACATCTTACATATTACAATTATGCCAACTTTACGTATGTATGTACATTGTACTGAGAATTTAGTTAAATTTCTTAAACAAAATTACACGGGCCTAACTCTTAATTAATGATATAAAAAGCATAAATTATAACAAATTATATTTATAAATTTTGAGAAATATTTAACATAAAATCAAGATAATTATCTAGTGTTGTGTGTGTGTGTGAGTGTAATTTCTCTTTCAATGAAGGTTCTTCCTATATCTCCTCTCTTAACTTCTATTCTCGATGCACCTTTAATTTCTATGGATTCTTCCCTTTCTTAGATTCTATCTTCTCCGGTATGGTTAGGTTCTTTTATTCACTGGTACTTCTTCTTAAAACTCTTTTATTCCAAATATATTTATTGACTTCTTTGTTGATTTATCTATCTTGTCAATTTTCTTCGTCGTTAACCAAACAAACTTTTCTTTTGGAAACCAGGACTATACTGCCTTATTTCTAAGTTGTCCACGAAACGAAAACTTCAATTTACCTTGAGTCCAGTTCAGCGAGGTATATGGCTGTTATAGAAACCTGTATTGAATGTCGATGTATCCTTGGTTATTTTCAGTCAAGTTTGTAATGTAAAAGTGTTGTATGTAGGTGTCTGAATGTTAGCAATGTTTTGTGTCTATCAACCGATACTTTTTATATATATAATCTTTTACCCTTTCTACCTTTCGGTGTAAGGGTTCGGAGCCACCGAGCCGTATACGCACGTATACCGTACCGCTCCTGGCCCGCCTAGTGGCATTTCCTTCCTGCAGCGTATTGAAGGTTGCAGATCCATTTTAGGATTTTAAACTACTACGCTTCCGCCGCGGTCGAGTTTCGAACCCAGACCTACTCATTGTGAAACGTGATTTTTACCACTGAGCCACTAGGGGTTGATGTTTTTTATAATAATTAATAATTTTATTTCTAGCGACATTTGTTTCTCCCATTAAACGTCTCTGGCTGTAGTTTAAGTAAGAAGCCAACATCTGTAGGGTAATAAAATGCTCAAAAGGTGGTGGGCGTGCGGTCGAAATGTTATAAATAGAACCCCAAAATAAACCGTATGACAATTGAAGACCATAACCCCAACATTAACTGTAAATTTTCTGTTTTGGTGCCGAGTTTGTATCTTGCGTTTGTGTTTGTCCAGTTTAGCATATCTGTAACTGTATTTATCGGACAATAGAGCATTTGTGCTAATCTCAACATTTTCTTTATAAACGATAGAGATATAAAGATGCAGATAAGAATTTTTAAATGATTCATAATTACTTTTAACCTTCATATACTCACGTCAAAGTATGAAACACGTATACTATACTATATAAGTCGGTCTCACAGACCGTATACGTGAAGTATAGGAAGGTTAAACAAACGATTGTGGGAAGTAAATTTTCACATTTGAAATCGATTTATAATCAAAAATGACGAAAATTGCAAAACTAACTAATGCAAGTTTTCACTGTGCATATATCAAATTTCAACTTAACGTTAGCCAATACTATATACGTATTACGTATCAAACGATTGCATTGCCTTTTAAGATAAGTGAAATTTTTGCGTGATTAATCGACTATACATTAGATGAGCGTAAAAGTAAGCACGTTGCGTAATCTTAATTGGTATTTTCTTGACTTGTACACTTCGGGATGTGACATCATTTCCAGTGAACGTGGTTTATTCAACCTGAATACGGAATGCGTTGTCACACATCAGATTATTTTCACTTGTACCACCTTCCATTAAATCTTTATTCGTGTATACGAAGAACGTCTTTCAATTTATTACAAAAAGTAGGAACGAACAAAAGATATTCGGTTTTGAGATTTATTCACTTTTCCATGCAAACTCACTTTTGAAACATTTTTTCCACTCTGAAATTGCTATCTCAAAACCATGGTTTTAAAGGCTTCGACAGCTTGTTGAGATGCTGAAAGTCGCTGTCCACGTATTTTTCATTTGACATTCGGGAAAAAAAATCGGGGCATTTGTCCGGGTAGTAGTTGCTTTTAGGCAAAAATCTCGCACCACCCAATTACACGCCGCGCCGTAAATTCAATGTTTACATGAATAATACTCCACGCAGGGTTTCTGGCAAAAATATTATAATTTCTTTAATATTTGGTTGTTGATTTCATCTTTAGAGCTGCCTCCTGTATTTAAAATTATTCCTACTTATTTAAAGGCATTCGTTTTAACAATTTTCTTTATCATGTACTGCGATGACACGCTTTGTAATTTCGCGTCAAAATTCCATAAGCGTTTCTGGTTGGTTATTGGATGAAGTAAGAACCAACCTAAATGAATCATTTAGATGTATATTGTTGAAAGTCATGTTTCCCGGAATCCTAGACGGCCGCTTCTTGTGGTGAATAACAGTCCAGAACTGCTTAGGATCAAGACAGAAACAATTTCCAATATTTACTAAGTATGCAGAAAAAGCTTCCATACTCTGCTTTTTAGTAAGAGAGCGGAGGCGCTTAAAATTGGCTAATGAAATAGAACAATTAAACTTTTTATACTTTCTATGATATTTCTCCTTTAATTTGATATCATAAATTAACTGCGGTGTAAACCATTTCGGATAGTGCCCACGCGACTGCCTTGTTAGAGGAATATGTTTGTCAAAAACTTCATAGAGCACCCGATAAAAGGAATCGCAAGCTGCGTTGACATCCACGAAATCGTTCAGAAAGTCCCAATTAATACTCTGTAATGATGCATAAAGCGCTGGAAAATCTGCTTTACGGAAGTTATAAGTTTTGCTATAATTAGGAATGTTAAAAAAGTTAAAATTGGTGGCAGACTTGCAGTCTACTGAAAAATCAAAAGACAGTGCGGGATGGTTAATATCCTCTGGAATCAGTGGAGAGCTATCTCGTTGAACATCACAAGGAATAGCCGAAATAAGTAAGTCTAAAATTCTACCGTTTACATTCAAAACAGTGTTAGATTAATTGAAGTTGGTCAAATCCAAGAACGATTTCAATATACGTGATTTGGAATCTTGAGCATCATGTAGTATTAAGTTCGAACAATTAAAGTCCCCGAGAATTAGAACATTTTGGTAACCTATTACCAATTGCTCAAGCGACTCCATGAAGCTCTCAAAAATATTTATCGAAATATCTGGAGGTATGTAGATAGCAAAACAGTAAATAGTCTTACAATCAATTGTACATTTACATGCAACAATATCGATTAAAGGAAAATCATTTGAAATACTGGTCGTGTCCACTCTATAAGCATGAAAACGGTTATTATACGCGAACAAAACTCCACCACCTCTGACACGGCCAGTTGCATCGAAGTTACGGTCAGTTCGAATCACAGAAAAACATTCAGGAAAAATTCAGCACTATTCACTTCCTCTGATAACCATGTCTCTGTAAGAAAAATTAAGTCATACGATGAAACACTGATAGATGCATAGAATTCCTGAGCTTTGGTTCTTATGCCACGGCAATTTTGATAATAACAATGAAGATTAGTGGACAGAGCGTTGAATTTGTTGGACGTTTCTAGTTTAAAGCGACAATTCCTGGGATACCCCTGACGTATTTAATTTTCAATTCTTCTCCATTACCTCTTCGAGAGTTCAGCTCTTCTTTAACCTCACGAAAATACTTGATCTGACGCGGTGTACGATCTAATGACACGCGAATGCCATTAAAGTCAGTATTGCTTTTAAGAAGCTTAGATCTGGGAATAACATCATGAACCAACTGCTCACAATTAAGCGCAACTCTAACCGGTCTAGGCTTAGGATTGGAACTGTCAAATCTACCCAATCGCACAGGAGAAGCATTAAATTCAATGGAAAGATGTTTTAACAAATTATTAACCACTTCATCGTCATTAGTACGACGATCGGCTTTTGATTTAGACGATCTTTCGTTAATTCCGTAGATAATCAGATTGGATTTCCTTTTGTCTCGTTCACGAATCTCCTGAATAACCTCCTCAAACGCGTCACCATCGAATCCAGTCGATGAAGAAGGAAATTTCTGATTTCTTAACTCCGACAATTCCTCTTTAAGTGCAAAGATAGCAGCCTTCAAATCGTTCAAGTCATTACCCAAACTAGAACAAGTGCTACATGTCCAATTGAGACAGCGTTTGGATTTAATAATGCGTATTTCAGACACAGTAAGCTCCACACAAGAATAGTTAAATAATTTTTTACAGACACAGCAAGCAACGCTTTTGTGCTCCTCCACCACAGTGTTACAACAAACACAGGTTACAGATAATATAGGTGCCATGACTAACAGAAAAGAATAATCAATTATATAAGGAATATCTAACAAGGACACTCTTTCTCACAGTACAGTTTCAATGTACGTACATTTAGAGGAGCCTGTGCAGATTCCGATCATAATATGGTAACCGGAACGTTGCGACAGAAAATAAAGAAGGTAGTGAAGATCCAGAGCATTAAAAAATGGAATATAGAGAACCTAAACAATACAGGCAAAAGAAAAGCATTTGAATCAAATGTCGAAAGACAAATACTAGACAATGTTGAGGAAGACACTGAGATAGAGACAGAGTGGAACAAAATTTAAAATTATATAAATAAGGCAGCAGAAGAAGAAATTGGTAGAACCAAAAAGGGAACCGAAAAAAGTGCTATAATGCAGAATGCCAGGAAATGTCGAAAAAAATCCAAACAAGGATTAAGTGGATAAGAACAGGGAGAGATGCAGATAGGAAAGAATATTAAGAGACGAGGAGAGAGTGCAAGAAACTTATAAGAAAGAACAAAAGAGACCGGATAGATTATGAATTAGGGGAAATTGAGAAAGAAAGAATTAATAGGAACACAAAAAATTTTATAGAAAGATTAATGAGCAAAATAAAGGGTATAAAAGTAAAGCGGGGTAAAGCGGCAAAGAATAAAGAAGAATATAAAGCGATATGGGTAGAACACTTTAAGACACTATTAACTACTTGTGAAGGCAACGTAGAAGAAATAGAAGAGGAAATGGAACATACTTTAGAAGAAACAGCAATACCTGAACCAACTCTAGAAGAAATTAAATTAATTATAACAAATAGCCAGAATGGAAAGGCACCGGGAAAAGACGAAATAAATATGGAACTATTGAAGTATGGAGGCGATGAACTACAAAACCGCTTACATTTACTAATACTAAAAATATGGAGAGAAGAAAAGATACCGGAAGATTGGGAGAATGGACAAATTGTAACGATTTATAAAAAAGGAAACCAACAATTATGTAATAACTACAGCGGAATTATACTACTAAGTACGGCGTATAAAATACTATCCACATTAATACAAAAAAGACTGGTAAATCAGCATAAAACCATTATAGGACAATATCAATGTGTATTTACGAAAGGAAGATCGACTGTAGATGCAATTCATACAATAAAACGAATAATTGAAAAGGCCCATGAATACAAGTTAGAAATTGAGATGCTTTTCATAGATTTTCGACAAGCATTTGACTCAATAAATAGAACACAGCTAATACTGGCATTAAAGGAATTAAAAATTACACAAAAATTGAGAAGATTGATAATGATGACGATGAAAAGAACTGCAGTTAGCATAAAAACACAATTTGGAGAAACAGAAGGATTCATAATTAACAAAGATGTGAGACAATTGGATGCACTGTCGGCCACGCTTTTCAGCTAGCGTTGGAGCACGTGTTAGCAAAGATAGACAAAGAAACGCTTAGAACTAGAGGAGGTCAGATAGTGGCATATGCAGATGATGTGGTAATTATAACAAAAAACAGGGCAATAATGAAAAATATGTTGGAAATCATCATTACAGAAGGAAAAAATATGGGACTACATTTAAATGAAAATAAAACAAAAATAATGAGATTTGGAAAGCAACTGGAAAAGAAATATGTCAAAATAGGTAATAACAATTTCGAAGCAGTTGAGGAATTTAAATATTTAGGTGTGATGATATCTGCTAGTCGAAACAGGGAAACCGAAATCGAAGGAAAAATAATGTCACTAAATAGAGCTTTCTATGCCAACAAAAAATTACTAAAAAGCAAAATCCTAACAAAAAAGACAAAAATGAACCTCTATCAGATAATAATAAGACCAACCGTACTATACGCAGCAGAAATCATGAGCATGTCCAAAAAAGATGAAGAAAAGCTGAGAATAGCTGAAAGAAAAATACTAGGACCAGTGAAGATTAATGAAAACGAGTACAGAGTAAGAATGAATCATGAAATAGCATGGGAAATGGAAGGTATGGATATTGTAAATGGGATCAAAGAGCAAAGGGTAAAATGGATAGGGCATGTATGGAGAGCGGGAGAATCCTCGACGATATTCTCTGTATTACAATGGGAGCCAGGTGGTAGAAAAAGAAGAGGAAGACCAAGATCGAGATGCCTACAGGAAGTGGAAGATGATCTAAAACAGGCTGGGATAAAGAACTGGCAGCGAAAGACAGCGGACAGAAGTCTGTGGCGAAATATTAGCAGGCGTGTCGGAACTCTGAGAAGTGGGGATTGATCCACCCCGGCCAATGGATCTAGGAAGCTTCACAGAAGAAGCCCCCCCTCCCCTCCCCTCCCCGAGGGTGAGAAGCTATTATTATTATTATTGGGTAATTAGTAATTAGCAATCGCCAAATACAAATTACATGTAATTGGTAATTGGATCTGTCCAATTACAAATTACATGTAATTAGTAATTGATGATTGCCAATTACTAATTACATGTAATTGGTAACTGATCCTGTATTAATTACAAAATGTAATCGGTAACGCCCAAGTCTGTTGCATTCTAATATCTGCTTGAACAATTCTTTTCCTGAGCATATCGATTTCGATACCTCCAAATACATATTTCGAAAATTATTAGGTCGTTATTATCACTAATAAAACATGAAAAAAGGATAATACGTAAACTCTTTGTCCATATGATAAAATGATCATAATAGCAAAGCCAAATCCTTGGGGCAATTGTCCCTTTTTGAAATTGGTTTTTACAGAATTTATTTCATCCACTTTTAACCTTCCTATACTCACGCATACGGTCTGTGAGACCGATTTATATAGTATAGTATACGTCTTTCATTTTGACGTGAGTATAGGAAGGTTAAGAACGTTTCTTTTCTACAGCGATTTTATATTTCTATAATTTTCTCCATAGCTCCAAAGAGGTGCCTATACCACAACAATAATAGGCCCAATTAGAGTGAGATATTCTTTTTGTTTACAAAAATCTTATACAAAGCAGTGATGATTTTGGAATCAGCTTTAGGTACAGATTTATGTATGAAATGGTACACCAGAGAAATTCAATGTAATTTAAAATGAAGTCGAAACTTCTAGCAAGAGCAATGTTAAAGCAAAAAGTATGCCATTTCATCATCAATTAATATGGCGAAACCGCAAGCAACGATCCACAAATTCCTTTAATTCCAGCTGCATTACTCAAGGCCAGCTACGGAAATTAACCGGCAACTTTCTCGACGCATATGCAGATTTAACCAAAACAAGTTTACTTTTTCGCCACGCAAATTAATTGATCGAGTGAGATAATTTTTTTAAATCAATTAATATTTTGCGAAATCCACTCGCTATTGAAATTTGCGGTATTACTCCACGTAAAAAGTTTGAAATTACTACATCCGTTCGCGAAGAAGTACACTAAAAATACCAGTAACAGTAAATGAAATTGGCCTACAACTTACAAGGAGAATGGATGATTCATTTATCTGCGAAGCCGTATCGATTTAACAGCCCATATGTTGGCGACGATTACGTCGAAATTGGAGATTGGAAACAGGCTATGTTATTACTAGAGAGAACGGTTGGAAATTGGAAACAAGGTTTGAATCGATTAGGTCTTATATTTTTTGTTTGTTCGCGAAGCAAGACATGTTTAAAATGTGTCACCTGCTGCTGCGTTTTCTTAAGTTATCTACATATTTGCGATTCCAAACGGTTGTGGCTTAAATGAGTTAGTAGGATGGATGGTTGTTTACCTTTAACGTTAACACTTCGAGATTTGCAGATGTTATTGCAAAAAAGGATTGGATTTTAAAGAAGTCTATTTGATATTTGATGCGATAGAAAATTATGGTGTGAAATCTTCCGAGATCTGCGTATCTTTCGTGACCTCATTGATGCTATGATGTTATAGAGTTGCCCGATTTGTGCCAATAGTACTCTACAACTATCTGAAACGGCTGTATTAGAATAGTAAAATTGCGCTATACGAATACAGATGGCTTCAAACTATACATTCAGTTTCAATGTATAGTATGAAGCCATCTGTATTCGTATAGTGCAATTCTATTCTATTCTATTGGGTTGTTCGGAAAATTCATTCGGAAAATGAAAGACGATTTTCTTATAGTGCATAAATATTTTATTGAATTACATATTGTCCATTCTGGTCCAATATCTTTTGCCATCTTTCTAGCTACTGCATGATTCCACGCTCATAGAATTTTTTTCTTTGCTGGCATAAAAGTGATCCAGGAGATTTTTGACCACGTCATTTGAAGTAAAGGTTTTACCGTCCCAAAAATTTTGTAGAGACCGGAACAAGGTACAATCAAAAAGTGCCAGATCTGGAGAATATGGCGGGTATGGCAATACATCCCATCCAAGCTGTAAAAGCTTTTGGCGAGTTACCAAACATGTATGAAGTCTCGCATTATCCTGGTGGAACATTTCACCTTTCCTGTTGATCACTTCTGGCCTTTTCTGTTTAAGTGAATCATTTAATTTGTCCAGATTTGATCCAGACAGTACGCTTCAGAATTGATCGTTATGTTGCCTGTTAGAAGCTCAACAAAAACGATTCCCTTGAAATCCCACCAAACAGACACCTTTTTTTTGATGAATATCGGTTTTCCAAGTGCTTTGAGCCGGTTCATCTTCTTTACTCCATGATCCCTTGGGTTTAACATTCTTGTAGACAACCTTTTTCCCGTCCCCGGCTCAAAAATTTTGACGTTTTTTTTACGTTTAAAAAGCAAATCACAGACGTCGACGCGACTGCACAAATTTATTTCCGTAAGAATATGAGGAACCCATATGTCGAGTATTTGAGATCAAATCTAGGCGTTTCAAATGATCACGAACGGTCAAATTGGATAAATTTCATCTCTCAGCGATCTCACGAGTTGTTATTCGCCGGTTTGATTCAATTAATGATTTTATTGTGTGTTCATCAGCTTCAACTAGCCTTCCAGGATGTGGTACATATACAAGAACAAAATTGCCGGATCGAAATTTTGCAAACCAGTTCTGGCGTTCTGTCAATACATCTTCTCCATACACATCGAATAATTTTTTCTTGCTTGAACGGCATTTTCACTTTTTTTTTACTTTCCATATTTGATAGGGTACCAACCAAAAACTACTGTGTAGAATCAATCGAACTTTGCTATATCAGCTGTTAAAATGTATAATGATAATGCGGCTTAAGTGTGAATTTGGCTGAGAAAGAATACAATTAAGTTCTCTGTTGGGAAAAAACGAAAGTACTTTACGGGCAACCCAATAGTACAGTCGTTTCAGATAGTTACAATACTATACTTTAAAATTGATCAGACTTTTGCGTCTCGTCGAAGGAACGAATTATAACAATTAGCAAAACGTCGTACGAAACCAAAGGCGAAAAGGCGAGAAAAACGAATCCTTAACTCTTCATCCGTCCAGTATTGTGGCCTGTGAATCCACGGCAAAATGAACATTTTAAATAGTTTTCTTATTTTGCTCAAACTTTTTGCTGTCACAGTACCTTTCAAGAACACTGAGCACTCACCCAACAGACATATCTCTTGAGTGGACGATTTTCCAAAACCAATTTCTCATGCGCTGTTTGGAACAAATTAACCGAGTGGTTGGGGGTTGGGGTTGAGGTTGAGGTTGGACGCACTTCATCAGACAGTAAATTTTTGGAACAAAAATCTCTCATGAGTGGACGCGAACCGCACGTGCCGAAATGAAATTCGCGTTTTCCGCATAAAATGTTTTCATTATTCGTTTTTCCTCGATTGCCTTATTCATTGTTGGCTCGTTGAAGTGGAAATATATCAAAATGTCAGAAAATAAAACTCTTAAGCAGGCAATACACGTTCAAATTTTTACATGTAAGATACATTAAATATTGTTGACATTGTTGTACATGTGCAATGCTTCGATTTATTTAGAAGTTAACATAGTGGTTCCCGAGTGGTATGTGTAATGAACAAGTTTCCATTTAATTTTATTTTATTACATGCAAATTTTGAAAATGCTATGAGTTTTAACTTAAGAAAAAAATTTACTTTGAATTTTAATTTGAAATATATTACAATGGGGTCTTTTGACACCCTTCCTGTTCAGTTGCTGACAAGCTGTTTTCTCTGCTCTTCGAAAGCTTAGAGTTACTAAAAGAGAGACTTTTATTTCTACTCATCCTTGGCTGCTATCCCCAATAGTTTTTCCATCTCTACTTTGAGTATTAAATATTACATCTGGAAATTTACGACAATGAAATCAAAAATAGAACATCCTGTAAATCTGAAATTGATGTAGAAATACACGGTGACAATACACGATCAAATTCAAACTTTCTCAATAAATTCATGAAAAATACATGTAATTTGTGATCGTGTATTACGGGCCTTAGATTCTTGATTGAGGGAAAAATGGAAATCCTGAAGATCAGCTTTCAGTGTGTGTGCGTTAGCCAAAAGGTAACACTTCAACAAAGAATAAAAATTTATAATAACATTGGTATCCCTACACCTTAGGTATATCCCTACACCTTAGGGTAGAAGGGGAAACTGCTTATATATATATATATATATATATATATATATATATATATATATATATATAATAACATTGGTTAACAAATACGTCTTTTCGTCATTAGATTCAATATTAGAAAAACACAAGCTGCTTTGATTATTCGGGACAAAGAGAACGTTCGGTCAAATTGCTCGTCCAATAATAACATTATGCTTTATGAAAGCAAGCAGCATTAAAATCTATTCTTTGTGGTTTGACTGGTTTTGCAAGCTAAGAAACAAACCGCAGTATCTGAACCAAATATTCAAGCTAAAGCAAAAGAAATCGCCCAAATACTACAACTACAACAATGAATTTAAGGGATCAAATGGTTGGCTGCAAAGATGGTGCATTAGACGCAATATCACTTTTCGGTGCGTATCCGCAGAAGCTACGGAAGAGCATTTGACAGACGGTTAATCACAAAGAAAAGTAAAAAAGATGTCTCTAAATATGCTTATATGTGACAAAAAAATGGTAAAAGTTATATTTTTAAGCCAGATTTGGTACAGATGTTCATAGTGTCAGTAAGAAGAAATGATAAAAAATAGCGCTGAAAGAATAAATCTTTCTCGTTTTTTTGCCTAACTCCATCGAAAATGATCGTTTTTCGTTTCTTGATTTTGGAGCAACTTACTTCGGCTATTTTCTTTATAAAGAATACGAATTTTACAATGAAAATTTTATCATTTATTATTCTCAATACAGTAAAAATTTGTATAAAATTTGATTTAAAAATATGTATATACTGTACATACTGGGTGATTCGTTTCTTTTTCTGCCGCATACCGTGTTTCCTCGAAAATAAGACCCGGGCTTATATTAATTTGTTGGTAAAGAACGCGCTGGGGCTTTCTTTCTTTTCTCATGACAATAATTAACATTTGATCAAGTTCAAGAAATATATTTATTTATTATTTATAAAGCGACATACAAAAGAATAGCAAAAATCAACAAAATTATTTAGTTGAAACATATAGTCTGGAATATCGTCATGAATGTCGAGACCTCGAATTCCAGTCTGAATTTGTTCCGTCTTCATTTCCTCCAAGACCATTGGCCCTAACCTCTCATGTTGAGCAATAGCGCTCTCCTCAAATGAGCTCTTCTTGTTCAGATAGCCTGCCCGTAGGGCGTTGGCAACACAGCGGTCGGTTATTTTATTCCGTGCATTCTTCATCGAAGTAACGACTTCTTGTAGCTTAGGCTTCACAAAGTTTCCGCGTTGATTTCTTTCCTTTCCAATGTAGTCATTGATTTCCGAACGCAAATGATCCTTAAACGGCAATTATATTTATTGCAATATCAAGAGTTTGTAGATACGCAGTGATTTCTGCGGGCATCATTATTTGATCAATGTTTCTGTCTGCAAAGCAGTTCATGGTATCAGCGCGGGCAGTGCTAGCAGAATCCCACACTAGCATACCTCTTTTGTCACCGCGCCACCGCTTTTTCAGTTTCAAGAATATAAATACGTGAAACACGTTCGATATCATCTTTCTTGCCCTTAGAGATGATTAGAGAAGGGACTTTCTTTCCACCGAGACGAATTGCCAAAATACATATAATGGGTGCACTTTCGTAACCAGTGGTGGGAATGCAGATCGCAGAACTACCCTTGTGCTCAATGGTAGTTTGAGACGCTTGCCCCATATACACTGCAGTTTCATCCACAGCAATCGTGTTCAAGAATAGGTACATTGAGAAGTCAGTGCCATCAACAGAATTCTTGAAAGCAAGTGCACGTTTAATCACTTCTCTATCTTCCAACTTGAACAGTGTTGTCGATTTTCTTAGCAGCACAGTTCATGTCACTGGAGGAAGTTATCCACCCAGTGTTTGTGATGCTTTAAATTCGTCTGGCGGTATGTCAAGGTGCGGTGCTATTTTGCATAATTGCTTTTTTGTATTCGATCGAATCTAAATAAAGAAAGCAACGAGACTTGAAATGAAACTAATGATTTAAACTGTTTTTTCTACCTGAGTTTTGGAAGTTGCAAATACAAATTAAATTTTAAAAAATTTCAACAAAAAACTCAACATTCGTTGCTAATATGGAGTCTAAATGTGAACTAACTGAAATTGTGCATAACAAGCCCATGATATACTCAATGTCTGCATCACCATTCACCACCGACCGACACGCAGGCTGAGAAAGAGGATTCCCCGAGTTGCCCGGTTGACGAATTTAACTAGGGCTTATTTTAGGGGTAGGACTTTTTCAGAAATACTTTGAAAAATCATGTTAGGGCTTATTTCTTGGTTGGGTCTTATGTTCGGGGAAACGCGGTAGTATATAGAGCTGGTAACATCTCATCTTTCATTATCAGCATTAAACATTTTACATATTTACGTTTATATTAGTAGATGACGTATGCAGTTAAAAGTGTAAAGTGTCGTAAATGCATAACAAACACGAAATTTGTAGTTATCTATGCGTGCGTAATACATTCTATAATATACTATGAAAAACGGTTTTGAAAACATATTTGCCTTACCTTGCAGTCGGGTGTATATTGCAACATTATACTGGACGATATCAAATACTGTTAGCACGCAATACGGATATTATGCACTGTTTTATCGCAACATACATATTTATCTAGTTAAATAGTTTTCAACGCTTGTATGTAGTTTGTAATATCAAAATTGTTTAAGAATTTTAACATTCATATGTATGTATGTCAAAGTTTGTACTCGTTCTGATAATGATTGCACCAACTCTGACGTCGTATAAATAATGTTTAACGTCAAAGGATATTTTTTAAGAATTTGTTAAAAGGTATATTAAAATGTAAAGCATACAAGAAAAGTTTTGTCGGCCTTTTAAAATCATATACATAGTGAGAAAGCGGAAGTGTCCACCACGTGACCTGAACTTGACTTGACTTTAGTTGGCAAGACTGAGATATTGGTACTAATCAAATTTGACAGCAAATGTAAACAATACAGGCAACCTAGCTACCAATAACATTTGCAAGATTTTCGATTCCATTCATTTGAATAATATAAGCGATTTAAGATATAAAAAAATAATAAATGTCCAGGTATATCACTGAAATGCTCTTTATTAATACCGTGATTGGATAATGGATTTCGGAAGAAACGGGATTGCTATTCATCTTTACCATATCATAACTTCAGATTAATTTTGTAATGTAATCGTTTAATAGGATTTCACTGAGATGGTTGAACATTTACATCTTGCCTATAAAGCATTCGTCCAACATCGTATCAGGTTAATTCAAAGATTTATGAAAACCGGCAGTTTTTGTTTTGACAGAAATAAACAAGTTTGGAGGTTATGTTCATCAACTGGTCTTAATCTACTACCAACTTTTCAGTGTTCCCAACCACTTTAATGTGCTCTCTCTGTATTAATCCTTGTTTCAAGAATAGAGAGACGAATTTCTGAACGAACCTCAAGCCCAAATTACACACTGTAAAATCTGGAATAAAATTTACGCGGCAAACTAAAGCTATATTCAGCAAAGGAAAACAGAAAAATATAATAAACACACAATAACTATAATAGCGGTAATAAACAAATGTCAATACATTTGACAGAATTACGTACACGATACGATGATAGTAACATTGGTGCAGTGTCATTTGGTGTTGTTTTCGACCAATCAGAATTTACTATAAAAGTGATGTGTTCAGAAATTCGTTTCTCTATTTTTGAAACAAGGTCAAACAAGGTATAGTCGACTAAAACGCAAAATTATTACTCTACAAACTTTAACCCATTTTTGGGCAACGTTAGTGCTTTCGTGGGGTAAATTTTTACCCCATTTCAATTGTTTATATTTGGAAAAATAACGCATAGTAAAAACAGTGATTTCTTTCTTAATGAAACAAGAAACAAATCTCTCCCCAAAATATGCTTTATTCAATAATTTTTTTAAACAAGAATGGAATATATTCAAAGTAGACCCAGAACAAGAACGGTGAAACAGTTATAAAGTTATTGACGAAAATGTGAGATGTGGGGTAAAAATTACTCCGCGGATGTAGTTAAGGGTTAATAAACCGGTAGCTATAGCAAATTTGCACTTTCGAGTACGATACCACCACGGTACAACAAACCAACGATATAAGTTAAACGTAATTGAATAGAAAAATTAAATTTACTGCAAAAATTGCATACCTTCAAAGCAGACGGAATTTATTTTAGATTGTCCAACAAGTATTTTCAATTATGTAACAGGGATTTATGGCACTTCAAAGCAATAGATCGGATCACACGATAAGATTCAAAGATTTTATCGCAAACCCTTGAAGATTATTTATCGCCGGTGTCTGCTATCTAACACGGAATCTTTAAGTGTTTTTCCTGTCGTGCATTGTCGGTTTTTGTATTCAAAAAGGGAATATTTGTATCGATTGGCGACAAGCTCGATTTAAAATGATGGACGGTGCACGTGCATATGTCAGTAAATTTATATAATTTAAGGACAAATATCCTTAATTACCAGCGAAGATAAGTATTCTAAAGAATATCGTATCTTACTAATTATTTCAGCCAGCCTGGAGATAAAAGAAGAGGCAATAAAATGTAATGTGAACAATTATCTTATTTTGGAGTAGCTCACGTTGGTTTTGGTGTGGGCACGTCTTTGGAACTATGACGAAAATTATAGACCTATAAAATCGTAGTAGAAAAAATTGTTGAAAGTGGATAAACGTCGAGAAGGAAAGCATGTAGCTTTGCTGTTATGATCATTTTAACATTTGGACATAGAATGTACATGTGATCCTTATTCTTTCATGTTCTACTACTGACGATAACAACAACCTAATCATTGTCGAAATACGTATTTGGAGGTATCGAAATCGATTGATCAGAAAAACACTGCGGGGTGTTCGCGAGATGTGGTTCCTAGTGATTTGCATCTGTTCCAAAATTCGAAGGAACTGGTACGGGGTGTACGATTTGCGACCGTAAATGAGGTAAAAACTTGCTATAAATAAGTGGATTGTCGGGGCTCCGAAAAAGTTCTTTGAGAACGGTTTAAAAAAATGAGTTCCGCATTGAGACAAGTGTATTTAATTAATAGGAAATTATATTGAAAAACTACATTACAATTTTGATGAAAATTGATGAAATAAAAAAGTTATACCCAACTTCCTGGAACTTATCTCGTAGATAATTTATTTTGAAACAATTTTAAGTTTCCTATGCAATACTTGGACGGTCGATGACTTTATTTTTATTTACTATTTAAATTTGCGAGCCTTTTTGGGAATGAGGTCGAAAAAGGAAAGTGTCACGAACGACTTCTTTGCACAGCATTTCTACTAATTGTGGCGGATAACGAGTTTACAATTGATCTTTATGTACCCTTTCCGGTGGAGTTGGGCAAAGAAATAAAGTATTAACAATTTCAGTCCGCTTTGAATTAATTACCTGAGAATGTAACTTATTATATACAGATGTTGGTCTTAAAAGAAAATCCTTTAATCATGTGTAAAATAGTAAGAATAAAGATTTTTTCATTTTGTAGAAAATGTTATTAGGAATCGAACAGTAACAGCTCAAAATGTTATGCAAACGGGGTTTCCAAAGAATAACAATTTGATCACGCCATCCATAATTTCTTCATTCCTTGTACGAAAACCTTACACATCGCTAGAGTTTATTAAGAAGGTGGATTACGTGTTATCATTAAGTAGTGTAAATCAGACTGATGCTGTATTCCTCCGAATTTTATTATTCAATAATTTGTGATTGATTAATTATCATTAAGGAGGAGTGACAGTGTCAGTCCGATTTACACTACTTAATGATAACACGTAATCCACCTTTTTAACAAATTGTACACATCACTCAATAATTTCGTAAGATGACGTATAGATGGCGCAACTATTGACAAATTCATATGATTTTTACGAAGTACCAATCTCCAAACGATACGTGTCGATAAATTTTAACTGACGTTCAGCACCGGCTCAAGCTAAAATTTTCACCCGGGCGAGAGGGTAATTTGCCCTCCCTTCTTTCCCCCTCTTGCAACCAAAAATCACCACGATGGAAAATAGATTAGAAAAAAACTATCCATGAAATCAGAATATTCTATTATTACATACATAATTATCAAAACCAACTAACAATAAACAAAAAACATATCTACAAAAAACATTTGCCGATGGTAAATAAGTTGAAATTCGAGTCCGAATAATAAGAGCGCCATCTGACGGGAAGAGACCCAAATACGGCGCATTTCATAGTTGCTCCTGCGATGAGTACGTGTGTATGTGTGTGAGAGAAAGAACTAATGGAAGAAGAAAGAAAGAAAGAATTACGCATGTGAGTTCTATAATTGAATAAACAATGTATAAAGAAAAAGTATTTCATTTCGAAACGGATGGTAAATAAATAGAATTTGAAGTAAATTCGAGTCCGAACAATAAGAGCGCCATCTGATACAAGGAGACGCAAAAACGGCACATTTCATAATTGCTCGTGCGATGAGTATGTGTGTATGTGTGTGAGAGAAAGAACTAATGAAAGAAGAGAGAAAGAAAAGCGTCTATCTGACGATTTCAAGCGTCTCACTTTTTCCCAGTTAACTCTCGCCGTAGAACCCCGCTAAAAGAGGTTCGTTTTAAAAGACATCTAAATGTCAGGGAATCGTCGGAACGAATGTATCACTCTTGAAGAAGACTATGTTAATAAGTAAACTAGAATTTACCCTAAAGTTGTTGTTTTGTTAGTCATCTTACCAACTTATTGAGTGATGTATTTAAAAAAACGAAACTATAGTCTACGGTTACCGTCTGCGTTTAATAAAGGATCTATTAATTAGGTGGTTTTTCTAGAGAGCCATCTAGATTCTGAATTGAATGAAGAACTCTTTCAACCTTCCTATATTCACGCATACGGTCTGTGAGACCGACTTATATAGTATAGTATACGTGTTTCATATTTTGACGTGAGTATAGGAAGGTTAATGTCCTTCTCCTGATGAATTATACATCACTGAAAAAATTACGTTCTTCTAACATTTTTGCCCCGTACTGTATATACTCGTTTTAACGAATTCATTCCTCGGGAGACGCTCTAGTGCAACCGATATCGGTCGATTCGACGGTTTTCTTTTCAAATAAGGCGGGGCAGAGTTTCGAAAACCGGCTGTGTCAACAGTCAGTCGGAGTCTTGACGACGATTACGTCATTCTGACTCACCCACAGGTAAAAAAGTGCGCAAAGAGACGGATGGATCACGGAGAGTATCGTGACTTTTACTCCGAACTTCGATCGGGGAACCGGTTTTTTTAATTTTTCGAAGCCCTCAAATAAACCCGAAGAAATGTATGAATGCATACGTACGTATGTAATAATAATTAAAACATCTGCCGGTTTAAAACGTCGTTATTTCTTATGTAATCGATATTTTAAGCTGGATCTCTCTGTTAAATTTCCATGAATACTCGGTAATAGGCGAAGAATGTTATGAATTACGATAATTGTGTAGCTTATCGTTAGAATTTTAATACTTTTTCTGACCCAAATTGAACCTTGGAACTCCGATAAATCTAATTGAATATACTATCTATGTAAATAATTGTACTCCGCGGTTTATGAACTTCTTCTTTCTGTTGAGGCGCTTCTCTTCCCAACTCTTTTGAATTCCACCTCATCCCTCCAACTGTGGGGAAAAACGGATCATCCCCCAATTCCACCATATCAACAATAATTTGATTCGAGGAGAGTTCGACTTAGGGAAAAATTGGAGTTATGGGAGTTGTCGACTTGGGGAGGTTCGAGTGTAATAATAAATAATATTTGTTATTATTATTATTTTCGTGGTTATTTTATTCACCGTTATATTATTACCGTTTTCTGTTATCATGTCCAATCTTCTCTATTGTTCATTTCAAAGTGTAGTTTTACATAATTACCATAATGGCGTAATTTTAATTAATTAAATTTTTAATGCGTACACCAGTCTATGAACATAATTGTACACTACCGTCCATAGTAGTTCGGACACTTGATAAAATTTGGTCAAGTATTCTTAATGACTTTACTATTACTTTTAAATGTAAATTAAATTATAATATTAAACTATATATGAAGTTTCTAGTTCACAAAGGACAAATACCTTCAGAATTTCTGTGTAATACGTGTCATAACATCATCAAATAAGAATTAACCTTTACGACATTTAAACGAATGCTCTTTTTATTGATCATATCGCATCAGATGCAATTTATGTTTATTATGTATGTTTTATAGAGACCGGTATAAACCGTTACATCGTGTTGTACATTATCGATTTACCGTAAAAATTGCACGTTTTGTAATTTCACCGCTTTAATCCCGCGCTAATTGAGTAACATATACATCGTCTCGCCTGGCACCTAATATTTTAGCCGGATTATACCGTAATATAAAGCACCTCGTCGCTTCGGCGATTAAAACTCCATTATACAACTCTACCACCGGTTGAAAGGAGTGTATTTAAGTAACGCGGGAAAAAATCGAACTCGAATGTGTTTGCGAAGATAATTCGATACGCCTAATCCGCAAATAAGCGAGTGCCCTTTTCCTTATACGTACGTATTTGCATGCGCAATCGGGTGTGCTCGCAAATTATGAAGAAATTTTCGTAATTTCGACATAGCGGATACGGTAATGTTTATCAATTACCGTTAGTCAACTTTATGATTACGCGGTGTATCGGTATGATAAAACGACGACAGTTGCTTAATGTTTTTACCAGCGATTGGACACGTAATGTAGTTTTATCTATTCGTATGGAATCCGTTCGACACAGTTGTACACTACCGTCCATATTAGTTTGGGCACTTAAAAATTTACAAAATTGTAGAATATTGATAATAAATTCAACTACAAAATGAAATTTATATATTAATATTAATGTTATACATATTTATAACATACCACAAAAAAAAGAATAATTCTCAACATATAATATTGAATTTATTATTAAACATTCTTTTCGTCGAAAAAACCTCCTTTTGCACGAAGGATGGCACTAACAATTCTAGGCATCCGTTCTACCATTTCTTTAAGTACTGTATTAAAGTGAAGGGACACCGCACCAGCTCGGACGTAAGCGTAAGCGTAAACGTAAGCGTAAGAGCATTAAATTTGGGCGGAGCTTCGCTTCGTGTGAAAGACAAAGAAAACAGTATGACGTGCAAGCGAGAGGCGATGAGCTAGAGAAAGGATACGTGCGTGCTTGCTTCGTCTGAAACAGAGAGAGTATGATGTACGAGCGGAAGTATTCACTTTAGACGTTGGTAAACCACACACATATTTTTTTGGCTTATTGGTCCACTGGGCCTCAATAATGTTCCATAAAGGCATCATGAACCTAGAACGCATCTTTCGAATTCCTATGTCGAGTTCACCCGACAACAGCGCAATCGGATTGATGCCAGGACTTTGCGGTGCCCACGTCATTATTTCGAGCATATTCTTTTGTTGTTGGTTATTTAAGTAATTTCTACATATCAATGCGGTGTGTTTGGGGTCATTGTCATGCATGAATATAAAATTCTTACCAATCAAACGCAACCCTGAGGGTATTGGAACGATACAATCCCGCAACATTCTTTCACCTTTGGATCTTTTTACGAAAACACGTCACGCTTATCCAAAGTCTTGAAACTTCGATTCATCACTCCATCACTCGTTTAACCCTTAACTACAGGCGTCAAATTATAGGAACGTTATTAGAGACAACCGGTAATTTTTACCGGCTATACTAAATTTATAAAATTTTTGTATAGCAATTGGAAAATTAATTTAATATATATTTTTTATATTTCTTTAGGGTATCTAGATCTAGTAAAAGCTGTAAAACTCTTGAGTTTAATAAAACAACACAATTTTTATAAGAGAAATATATTCAATGACCTTTTTTAATAATGTTTTTAATGTTGTGAAAAACGGTTATAAAAAGCATTTAAAAAAATGACATGAATTTAAAAATACTTACATCAACACATACTTCCCGCAATTTTTACCAGTTACGAATTATAAATAGTGATGTATCAAAATTATACTGAGCGCCGAAAAGGTACAAATACGTATGAATGCGTAGGTAAAGAGGATCCCCCGAAATCGAAAAATTCATACTGCCTACCGGTAAAAAAGACCGGTCGTTGTAATTAAGGGTTAAAGTTTTTGACTGTTCAGTTTCTATGCGTTTCATCCCACTGCAACCGTTTTTATCTGTTAACTTCGCGTAGTAAAGGTTTGCTTCAATACATACTTACAATCGATACACGCACAAGCGTATTCCTCGAGCAACAAAAAAATTGCTTATAATATTCAGCACTGTTGGGACAGAGTAATGTAAACTTCTTAAGCTTATTTATTAGTCATACTCACACCACTATGTGGAAAATAAACATAATGAAGGAATCGTAAATTTGTTCTACAAGCGCCATTAGAATGTCGTAAATTTTAATTAGTATTTGATGATATATTATATATTAATGTTATTTTTATTGCGAACATAGTAACTTCATATATACCGTGTGTCCCCGGATTGACTTCACTGTAGGTATAATTAATCCAAAATTTTGGAATCTCGTTTTGATGTTTTGGGATCCCAGCCTGCTTGGTCTGAAAAGAATTTCATGCACATTTTTTACTTTTTAAAATCCAATATGGCCGTGACAACTGAGAAAGAATCATTTTATGTTGAAGTAAAGCGCCATTTCGGTCAATAATACGGCAAATTGTTATTAAGAAAAGTTGTTCAGAATAGGAAATTGTGTCCACATGCAAAATTTCACAGATATAGGAACACTTTGATTACATCAGTATTTGATTTGTGGTCTTGCACAGCAACCACACAAACAAGTATTCTGTGTAAATAAAAGAAATGCATTATTATTAACTGTCATTAAGATTACAGTGATATCTAAAATAATCTGTTTGAAATCAATTATTTATCTTTTATTGTTTGCGAATAACTTGTTAGTTTCCTACTTTAAAATGTTGACCTTAGAACAGCGTGTTTATCTAACCAAGTGTTATGGGTTGGGAGAAGCATCTTATTCGCATGCTATTGATAAGTTTCATGAGAAATTTCCAATAGTGACACTTTCTGTTAATGGATTAAAAAACCTTGTAAAAAAGTTTACGGAAACTGGAAGCGTGGTTAATGTAAAGAAAAAGAAAATGGTTCATGATCATGACGATGCTGCTACACTGTTGGTGAGAGATTCCGTAAATATTAATCACCGGCTATCATTGAGAAAACGGTGTGCTGAATTATCAATAAGTAAATCGCACGTACACAGAATTCTCCAAGAAAATAAAATTCGACCATTTAAACCCATTTCCAATCATAAATTAGAAGCTGGGGACGATGGTCATCGACTGCTGTTTTGTTTTTGGATTGGAGAAAAAATTTGGAAGATAGATATTTTTATAAAAAAATAATCTTTACGGATGAATCTACCTTCACAACAAATGGCGTCGTCTCTTCGCAAAATTGTAGATACTGGTCTCATGAAAATCCACATTTTCGTACAATAACTAACAGTCAACATTATAAGAAAGTCAATGTATGGTGTGCAATAAGATACGATAAAATTATTGGTCCTTTCTTTTTCGATACTACTTTAAACCAACATCGTTATTTGGACATGCTCGAAAATTTCTTCTTACCTGCTATGGAAGACGTCAATTTAGAAAATTTTTATTTTCAACAAGACGGATGCCCAGCACATTCAACTCGCCTTGTAACACATTTTTTGAACCAGCACTTTCACGAAAGGTGGATTGGACGATATGGTCCAATGCATTGCCCAGCCAGATCGCCTGATTTGATCCCTTTAGATTTTTATTTATGGGGATACTTGAAACAAAAGGTTTATTCATGCGATCTTCATGATGACCTTCAATTATTAAAACAGAAAATCAGTGATGCTATAGATGAAGTTAACGCAACAAGCATAACAAAAGTATTTGAGGAGTTTCGGGTTAGAGTGGAACGATGTGCCGATCGTGGAGGAACTCACATTGAATAATTGTCATGTATTTTCTTTTTTAATAAAATACTTTATTAGAAACACATGTTTTTGACAACTTATTACAGAATACATAGTTGACACATCAAATACTGATTTAATCAAAGTGTTCCGATATTTGTGGAATTTTGCATGTGGACACAATTTCCTATTGTGAACAACTTTTCTTAATAACAATTTGCCGTATTATTCACCGAAATGGCGCTTTACTTCAACATAAAATGATTTTTTCTCAGTTGTCACGGCCATATTGGATTTTAAAAAGTAAAAAATGTGCATGAAATTCTTTTCAGACCAAGCAGGCCGGAATCCCAAAACATCAAAACGAGATTCCAAAATTTTGGATTAATTATACCTATAGTGAAGTCAATCCGGGGACACACGGTATATATGTATATAGTTTCATATCATTACATAATTTATATTTTAAAATAATAGTAAAGTCATTAAGAATACTTTAGGAAATTTTACTAAGTGTCCGAACTAATATGGACGGCAGTGTACATTATGTTCGTAGGCTGATGTACGGATAAAAAGTTAATTAATTAAAATTACGCCATTGTGGTAATTATTTAGAACTGCACTTTAAAATGAACGTTAAAAATTGCACATGATAACAGAAAACGGTATTAATTATAACAGCAATAATAAGTGTTGGTCTAATATTTATCTTTTTTGGTCTTTTTTTTTTTGGCAAAATTCGAATTTATAATAAAATAGTAATAAAAACTATTGTTTATTATTACACTCGAACCACCCCAAGTCGGTGACTCCCACAACTCCAATTTTTCCCCAAACCCCTCTCTTTTCTTTGCCAAAATCTACTCTATTTTTGGTTTGGAAAAACTACCTAACAAATAAAAGGGGAAACAAGAGATGTTCGACAATATTGAAGAAATTGTGCACTAAAAACCAACATTTAATAACCGCTGTCTTGTACGTGGACATTTTCCCACTTATTGTTCTTTCTTTGTTAACGTCTAGTATGTCTTGGCCGGAAAATGTAAACAATAAACAAACAGGGAAACAGAAACCTTTGAACAAAATTGAAGAAATTTTGCATATCAAACTGTGATGACAATCTTGTGGTTCCAGCTTCCCCAGATCTGAAAATGTATTCTTTTGTTTGGAAAATCCACGCAGCAAGCAAAAAAGGGAACGGGAAATTTCCCGAACAAAACTGAAGAAATTTTTTGTTACAAACCGTAATTTTCCTTTTCTAATTAGCGCTTTCTCGAATGTAGGCATTCACTCATTTACTGTTCTTGCTTTGTCAAATTCTAGTATGCCTTAGCTGGAAAATGCAAAGAATAAACAAAAAGGAAACCAGAAACCTTTGAAGAAAATCGAAGAAATTTTTCATACCAAACTGTGATGCTCTTTCTGTGGTGCAGCTTTTGCAGACCTGGACAATTACTCATTTATTGTCCTTTTCTGCCATCTACTCTCTTTTGTTAGGAAATTTTCGACAAAATTAAGGAAATTTTGAGTTAAAAACCATGATTTTTCTTTTACCATTAACATCTATTTAGATGTGGACATGCACCGGCTTGTTGTTATCCCTTTTTAAAATTCAAGTATGCCTTAGCTGGAAACTCCAAACAATAGACAAAAATGGGAACAGAAATCTTTGAAGAAAATCGAAGAAGTTTTTCATAGCAAACTGTGATAGTCGTATTGTAGTTGCAGCTTCCGCAGGCCTGGACAATCACTCATTCATTGCCTTTTCTCTGCCAAAATCCACTCCCATTTGTTAGGAAATTCTCCATCTTAAGCAAAGAAAAGAGAAACGGCAAGTTTTCGACAAAATTAAAGAAATTTTGCACTACAAACCTTGATTTTTCTTTTATCAGTAACACCATCTTAAATGTGGGCATTAACTGGTTTATTGTTTTTATTTTTGTCAAATTCAAGTATGCCTTAGCTGGAAAATCCGAAGAATAAATAAAGATGCAGCCTCCATAGACTTGGACAATCACTTATTTATTGTCTTTTTCTGCCAAAATCTACTCTTTTGTTAGAAAATTACACATATTAAGCAAAGAAAACGGAAACTAGAAGTTTTCGATATAATTAAAAAAAAATTGCGTTGCAAATCATAATTTTCCTTTTATAATTACTGCTTTTTCGAATGTGGACCTTCACTCAGTTATTGTTTTTCTCTGTCAGGAAGTTTTCGACAAAACCGAAGAAATTTTGCGTTACAAACCATGACTTTTTTTTATAATTATCGCGTCCTTGAATGCGGACATTCACTTCTATCAAATTCGAGTATTTTTTAGGCTGCTTGGCCTCTTTTAAATTAAATAATTTATAGCAATTCGTTCTCAATGTTATTACGTTATCTCCCGGTGGTACAAGAATTTACTTTATTGTTAAACGTCACCCACAAATATACACTTTCTTATCCTATACTTCTTCCTTTATTGGAAGAGTGTCTCCATTCCAAATCGAATAATCAGCACAGCTTAAGTGAATGAATACATTTCAGATATGTTAAACTTTACAAACCGCATAAAAATAACTTTTCTATTTTTTATTACAGATAAATGCAAAATACAACGAAGAACTCGCTCAAGAAACTTTAGAATGGATCCGGGAGATCACGGGAGAAAACATCAATGTAGCGGGCGATATGGACAATTTTTACGAAACCTTAAATAACGGCACCTTACTGTGCAGGTATGTATCTCATTTATAGGATAGGATAGCGATTTACATTTAGATCTTCTTCAAATTGACCAAACGAGTCCTGTTTTGAAATACTTTGTAAGAGCTTAAAAAGTTTAAAATTCCCTTCAATTTAAAAAAGAAAAATGTAAAGTAAATATCTAAACTATATGTAGGGCAAAACTAGAATGGTAGGAAGCTACACGGAAAATGTACGAATTCATATTTTGTAGGTTGGTCAACTGCATCCAACCGGGAATGGTCAAGAAAATAAACGAATCGAAAATGGCTTTCAAATGTATGGAAAATATTAACGCCTTCCTCGACGCTGCCAAAAATTTAGGCGTTCCCACGCAAGAAACATTCCAAACGGTCGATCTGTGGGAACGACAGAATCTAAATTCTGTAGTTATCTGTTTACAGTCGTTGGGTCGAAAGGTAGGTGTAGTAGGCGTTAGATTCCATTCACCCAATAACATAGAGTAGTTATCGAATTAGAAACTTCTTTTAGATAGTCATTTGCTTCATTTTGAATAAATAGAATATTTATATTTCGTGACGTGGCATTTAACTCGACCACTTTAGGGGGCCAATGAAAACCACAAATTCATTCTACCGAATTTATTACAGTACACTGTGTCTCAAAAATAAGTATCGGTTAGGGAGGTAGATTGACAAGCTTCCGGAATCGTTGCTAGGGGGTTGCTATTTTGAAAAGGGCAAAAATGTTACTGGCCAATATTACACAACACTTTTGGACAGATTGAAAGCAGTAATTCTTATTTCTGGTTTTTGTGTAGAGTTAATTTCTAGTTTTCATCGACCGATACTCAATAATTTGAGTAATTGATATTTCTCCTGGGAAACATTCTAAAATAAAGGCTATCTTCAAAATTTCAATTGTTCAAAATTTTACATAATTTTAAAAAATTGTGGTTATTAAAAACTCCGGTTTTCTTCCTCGTGTTAGACGTCAATAGGGGTTAGGACTCTGAGGGTCAGTTTTTTGACGTTGAAAAATTTGTCTAGGTCGTCAAGTTTTGGAGTAACTTTAGGTCAAATGGTCCAAAAAATCGTCATTTTAGCCAAATCTCTGAATACGCGCAAACACATGTACTATTGTGACAACAACAAAAAAACGGACACTTAAGTTAATATAGTTTAAATCTGGCTTCTGTTTTATCAAATGTTTCATTTTTAAATCATCATTGACATATCTCATTATATGTACTGCATTTAAGCGCTGCTAAAAAATGCAAGTAATTACATTACTTGAGGAAGGATGATCCATAAGAAGACTAGGTAGTAGATTTGGTTTCTCCAAAGGCACTATTCACAACATTAAAAAGGAATGTTTACAACAAAATTGACATGAACATAACAAACGATTCGTTTATACTGCTAAAAAGCAGTCAAAATAGTCTGTAAAACATTTGTTGCCGCAATATACATGCACACGACATGTCTTCAGTCTAGAAAACGCAAAAATGACAGTTTAGTTGTCGGAATACGTATTCCAAAAGAAGACTTTTACATTCTCTTTGGATTCGAGAAAGATTAACTATCTATACCTTGTATCAAAAATATAGAGACGAATTTCTGGACACACCAGTTTTGTAATAAATTCTGATTGGTCGGAAGCAGCACCAAATTACATTGCACCAATCTTGCTATAATTGTATCGTGTACGTAATTCTGTCGAATGTATTTACATTTGTTTATTACCGCTAGCTATTATAGTGTTTATTATATTTTTCTGTTTTCTCCTTTGCTGATCTGAATATCGCTTTAATTTGCTGCGTACATTTTATTCTAAATTTCATAATGTGTAATTTGGGCTTAGGGTTCGTTCAGAAATTCGTTTCTCTATTTTTGAAACAAGGTATAATCCATCTTAAAATAATGATTTGCGTATTTTTAACAGAGACATTAATTCCATATGAATTCTTCCTCTTTTAGGCTGGTAACTACGGCAAACCAAGTATCGGACCGAAAGAAGCCGAAAAGAACGAACGACACTTCACCGAAGAGAAACTGCGTGCTGGTCAATCGATCATCGGGCTGCAGATGGGTAGTAACAAGGGTGCCAATCAATCCGGAATAAATTTCGGAAATACTCGTCACATGTAAACGAAAAGACGGTTTCCATCGTCGATCTTCTTGATATAAGAAAAAGAAAAAATTAATAGGGTTTCGAACTTACCTCGGTTGTATGACGGACATCGCCAGATCGTTTACTGCCTGAACAACGTAAAATCGACCTGACCGCCATCGGTTATACAACCAATTTTTTTCTTTTGGATTAAGGAAAAACGATATGATGAGGAATTAAATAATTTCGTTCGTTTCGCGTTAATTATTATTAGTGGCGTATATAGTTTTACAAAAAGGAGAGGTCCAACAAAAAATATGAAAATACGGTGACAATTTTTATAATATATCAGTTTTAGATTTCTGAAGTAGCCTTAATACTAATTATTAATTATTGAAATATTATACGAAAAGAATATTTTTTATTATGTATTAATTTTATAGTATTTATCTTCTACCATTTCGCTGTGGAAATAAAAATAAATTAAATTAGATTTTGTATTATATTTATCTTCGAAGAACACTTAAATAATATAAACTATTTTTCTTTGATTAGTAAAATATGGATTTAATCCAAATGAAATTTCTTAATTCCTGCTACCCAGTAAACATTTTTCTAATTTTGCGGACAGGTTAAGTTGGTAGTTCCGGCAAAAGTGGACATACTCCCCAATTTCTAAGCACAATGCATACGAATATGTTCACTATTGCCGGACATACCAACTTAAACTATCCGCGAAATTTAAGAAATGCTTACTGGGTACATACACTGCCGCTCATAAGTATTTGGGCACCCTCGGATTTTAGTTGTTTTTATACAGTATAACTTCGCTCAACCGGACATGCATTAATTCGGAAATTTCAGTAATCCGAACTTTACTATAATTCGGACAGCTCTGTGTCACTTACCTCTATCATCCAGAGACATTTAAAATCATGTAAATTGGTACATACATACATATAATAAATGCATACGTGCTTCAACTGTCAATGAATTTCAGGGAATTCCCCCATTTTCTACCTCAACTACTTTGCGTTTACGCTTTCTGCGTGACCCCATTTTCAGTTTGTGGACTTTTTAGTTAAAATACACACAAAATTCTTAAAGAGAAGTGCAAAATTTGAGATGTTCTAGAGTGTGAGAAAAGTATTCGTTTTGTCGCAGAAAAATTTAAACTGCCGAAATCAACAATATATGCCATTAAACAAAAGAAAAATCAAATTAGACAGTCTGTTTCAACCATATTTCAAGGACCTTATACGTGTGTACAGTTTTATGAGTTATAAATTTAAAAAAATTAAGACAAGGCTTGTATGTAGATTCCAAAAAAAAAGTTGTTGGTCAAGGTAGGAAAGCTTTTTATAAATGGTTCTTACAGCAGAGAAACCTTGTACCAATTTCATAGAAAATTTTACGTGAAAATCCAGAGTTCTTTTTATAGAGAAATAACTGGGAAAGATAACTTGCATAACCCGAGCTTGCTATGTTGGTTGGATAAACTTAAATAGACGTATGGAATTCGATTTTTAAAAATTTGTGGGGAAAAAGTATCTAATGACTTATATGCTCTGACACTATTCCAAGAGAAAATCCTACAGTTATTTAACAAAATTGATCAGAAAGTCAGGTGTATAACGCCGACGAAAGTGCTGCATTTTGGAAAACTTTACCAACTACCATTCAGTTTCATGAAAGGGAAAAGTCAGCTTCCGGTAGGAAAATTTAGGATAGATGCACATTCATGCCTTGTTCAAATGCGGCAAGCACCCGCAAGTTACCGCTACTTATTATGCGCGCAATCGCTCCGCCCCAGATGCTTTAAAAACATTCATCTTCCCATCGAGTGTAGATCCAGAAAGAAAGGGGTGGATGATCCAAGCAATCATATTTCCAGACATTTTGATTTTCTTTGGGAAATCACCAAAAATTGAAGATGTTTTAAATTAGACGAAACTTGGTGCGTATACGTTTTCGAAGGCGTAGAGTACGATTCCGACGTCTAAATCGGCGTGATTTGCTTCGTTTGGATCTTGGAGCGCTCAGAGACGTTTTGATCAGAACCACGTTTCAGGTTCCCATCGAATATTTTCTTAATAACACGTCTCTCGTTCTGAAAATTGTTTTAACCGCAATTTGCACGCAAGAAGCTTTAATTTGATGTGTAATAAGTCACACTTCCAAGCATTTCGATTTTCTTCGAAATCTCCAAGGGGTACCCCTTTGGAAATTCACCAAAAATTGAAGATGTTTTAAATTAGACGAAACTTGGTGCATAAACGTTTTCGAAGGCGTAGAGTACGATTCCGACGTCGAAATCGGCGGGATTTGCTTTGTTTGGATCTTGGAGCCCACAGAGGCGTTTTGATCTGAACCAAGTTTCAGGTTCCCATCGAATATTTTCTTAATAACACGTCTCTCGCCCTGGAGATGGTTTTATCCGCAATTTTCACGCAAAATGCTTTAAGTTGATGTGTAATAAGTCACACTTCCAAGCATTTCGATTTTCTTCGAAATCTCCAAGGGGTACCCCTTTGGAAATTCACCAAAAATTGAAGATGTTTTAAATTAGACGAAACTTGGTGCATAAACGTTTTCGAAGGTGTAGAGTACGATTCCGACGTCGAAATCGGCGGGATTTGCATTGTTTGGATCTTGGAGCCCACAGAGGCCTTTTGATCTGAACCACGCTTCAGGTTCCCATCGAATATTTTCTTAATAATACGTCTCTCGTCCTGGAGATGGTTTTATCCGCAATTTTCACGCAAAATGCTTTAAGTTGATGTGTAATAAGTCACACTTCCAAGCATTTCGATTTTCTTCGAAATCTCCAAGGTACCCCTTTGAAAATTCACCAAAAATTGAAGATGTTTTAAATTAGACGAAACTTGGTGCATAAACGTTTTCGAAGGCGTAGAGTACGATTCCGACGTCGAAATCGGCGGGATTTGCTTTGTTTGGATCTTGGAGCCCACAGAGGCCTTTTGATCTGAACCACGCTTCAGGTTCCCATCGAATATTTTCTTAATAATACGTCTCTCGCCCTGGAGATTGTTTTAGCCGCAATTTTCACGCAAAAAGCTTTAATTTGATGTGTAATAAGTCGTACTTCCAAGCATTTCGATTTTCTTCGAAATCTTCAAGGGGTACCCTTTGAAAATTCACCAAAAATTGAAGATGTTTTAAATTAGACGAAACTTGGTGCATAAACGTTTTCGAAGGCGTAGAGTACGATTCCGACGTCGAAATCGGCGGGATTTGCATTGTTTGGATCTTGGAGCCCACAGAGGCCTTCTGATCTGAACCACGTTTCAGGTTCCCATCGAATATTTTCTTAATAATACGTCTCTCGTCCTGGAGATTGTTTTAGCCGCAATTTTCACGGAAAAAGCTTTAATTTGATGTGTAATAAGTCGAACTTCCAAACATTTCGATTTTCTTCGAAATCTCCAATCTCCCTTGGAAATTCGCCAAAAATTGAAGATGTTTTAAATTAGACGAAACTTGGTGCATAAACGTTTTCGAAGGTGTAGAGTACGATTCCGACGTCGAAATCGGCGGGATTTGCATTGTTTGGATCTTGGAGCCCACAGAGGCCTTTTGATCTGAACCACGCTTCAGGTTCCCATCGAATATTTTCTTAATAATACGTCTCTCGTCCTGGAGATTGTTTTAGCCGCAATTTTCACGCAAAAGCTTTAATTTGATGTGTAATAAGTCGAACTTCCAAGCATTTCGATTTTCTTCGAAATCTCCAAGGGGTACCCCTTGGAAATTCACCAAAAATTGAAGATGTTTTAAATTAGACGAAACTTGGTCCATATACGTTTTCGAAGGCGTAGAGTACGATTCCGACGTCGAAATCGGCGGGATTTGCATTGTTTGGATCTTGGAGCCCACAGAGGCGTTCTGATCTGAACCACGTTTCAGGTTCCCATCGAATATTTTCTTAATAACACGTCTCTCGTACTGGAGATGGTTTTAACCGCAATCTGCACGGAAAAAGCTTTAATTTGATGTGTAATAAGTCATACTTCCAAACATTTCGATTTTCTTCGAAATCTCCAATCTCCCTTTGGAAATTCGCCAAAAATTGAAGATGTTTTAAATTAGACGAAACTTGGTGCATAAACGTTTTCGAAGGTGTAGAGTACGATTCCGACGTCGAAATCGGCGGGATTTGCTTTGTTTGGATCTTGGAGCCCACAGAGGCGTTCTGATCTGAACCACGTTTCAGGTTCCCATCGAATATTTTCTTAATAACACGTCTCTCGTCCTGGAGATTGTTTTAGCCGCAATTTTCACGCAAAAAGCTTTAATTTGATGTGTAATACGTAGTACTTCCAAGCATTTAGATTTTCTACGAAATCTCCAATCTCCCTTTGGAAATTCGCCAAAAATTGAAGATGCTTTAAATTAGACGAAACTTGGTCCATATACGTTTTCGAAGGCGTAGAGTACGATTCCGACGTCGAAATCGGCGGGATTTGCATTGTTTGGATCTTGGAGCCCACAGAGGCCTTTTGATCTGAACCACGCTTCAGGTACCCATCGAATATTTTCTTAATAATACGTCTCTCGTCCTGGAGATGGTTATAGCCGCAATTTTCACGCAAAAGCTTTAAGTTGATGTTTAATAAGTCACACTTCCAAGCATTTCGATTTTCTTCGAAATCTCCAATCTCCCTTTGGAAATTCACCAAAAATTGAAGATGTTTTAAATTAGACGAAACTTGGTGCATAAACGTTTTCGAAGGCGTAGAGTACGATTCCGACGTCGAAATCGGCGGGATTTGCATTGTTTGGATCTTGGAGCCCACAGAGGCGTTTTGATCTGAACCACGTTTCAGGTACCCATCGAATATTTTCTTAATAACACGTCTCTCGTACTGGAGATGATTTTAACCGTAATTTGCACGCAAAGAGCTTGAATTTGATGTGTGCAGAACAACACCAACGGACCACCCTATTTGTCAGACTTCGAAACTAGAATTAGGATTTATAACGTACATTTGTATACTTAATAATCAGTTTCTATAATACAGTCGTGTAAAAAGCATGTTCTAAAAGAATTTATACAAGAGCATACGTACATATAATGATATAAAAGCACAATTGAAGTCATAGAAATAAAACCCATAAGTAAAATTGCCTTCAAAAAGCGCTTCTTGTAATAAGTAACGTTCCCTCACATCCAGCAGAAGATGTATTAAATTTTGATCCAAATTTCAAAGTCATGTGTTTACTCCCCAATTCCACAGCCATAATACAGCCAATGGATCAAAATTTAATTCAAAATATTAAAGTGGCTTACAGAAAAAATATTGACGCAGTTAATATCGCAAGACGATGATTTAACAAGAGCTTGGAGAGATACAATTTGAAGGAAGCTGTCATGAACTTGCATGAATCATGGAAAGCTATAACTGGAAAAATATCAGCAAGTCTCTGGACAAAAGGACAATGGGATGAAGAGGATGAAATTCCTTTGGGTCAGATGAAACGATAGTAGAAATCTAAATCTGCGAATACACATTTAAAAACCATTGTGGAAATATTGAGTTCTATTGATTCACATGTTAGTCCTGAGGAAGTCTTTGATCGGGAAACTGGGCAAAATGAAGAGATAGAAAATTTAACGGATCGAGATTTAATTGTAGAGGTCTCGAAAGCTGACGACGATTGTGAATGTCAATTTGTAGAAGATTCTTATAATATAATCAAGCACAGCTGTTCCATCATTTTTCTAAAGCATTCAATGGATAAAAGAAAATAACATTCCAATGCAAGAGGTTCTTTTGTTCAGAAGATTGAAAGAAAATGCCAGTAAGCAATTTTTAGAAAACGTGAAGCAGCAATAGATTAGTGTTTATTGTAAGAAAAATGATTCTGTTGGAATTCATTAAACAATGCACAGTCTCAACCGTCAAATACGCCAGTGGTTTGGTAAGGACTTGGCGTTGTTTTGCTGCTACATCCGCAGGTGATATCTAAAAATTCAAGGCGTAATGTGGAAAGAGCGATACAAACGCATCTTAGAAGAAAATGACCCTCTGGTGTAAGAATTTTATATTCCAACAAGACAAAGACCCAAAACACACTTCAAAATTATGCAAGCAATATTTAGAACAGTTGGAAGAGGAATGGAAACTATAAATAATCATGAAATGACCACCCCAAAGCCGGGATTTGAATCTTATCGAGTTATTACGGAAAGAAATCGTTCGGGAAGTAAGAAAACTTCTCGCTACTTCAGCAGATAACGTGTGGAATAAACTACAGGCAACATGGTCTCGAATAACTTCGGAAATATTGTTAAAATTAATTTAAAAGTAAAGGAGGTCACATAAACAAACCTAAAATTGAGGTCAAATAAATAATTTTAATTCCCAATATTGCATATTTGTGTATACTTAGACATCTAATATATATTTTAATATTTCTATTCAATATTTAATGATTTAGCCTGAAATTTGAATTGCCCGAATACTTATGAGCGGTGGTGTACATATATTCGATTTAAAACCACGAAAGCCGGTTAAGATTCTATTTTAAACAATTACACTTAAAAATACAATTCGTAATCAACCGAGATTTCTCGAGAAGTTTACATTTATGGATTCCAAATATTTATTCCACTACACCTTATCTGATAAGGCGACTTCCTAGATTCAACGTGTCTATAACTTTCTAACAAAATCGCCAAACTTCAAAGACTTTCCGTTTCCTATAGTTGCAACTTACATTTAAAATAAACAAGTTAAGAATAAATACTGATAAAGGTAACGACGTGAATCACGATTAAATTACGACTACGAATATAGTAAATAATGACGTGTATTTTCCAAATTATTGTTAATGAGATGTCGTAATTATAAAATTACTTTTCGTAGAAATTTTCTTAGACGAAGCGGGCGAAAAGTGTTGTAACATAGAAGTTCAGTCAAACTTCTTTTTTAAGGTGCTTCCGTTTTGGGTAATTTCTCTTATTCAAGGATTTTTTCGGCGTGATCTTGATGCTGAAGCAAATTTTTACTATGAGATTGTTGCCCTATTTTGTGAAATAAAATTCTTGACAGCAAATTAAAAGACAAAAAAGTTGTTGGTGTGTGTTATAGAACTGAAACTGAAGTCAAACTTCGAATGTGTTCAGCACTGCAGAAATTAAACAAAAACGACAACAAATACAATCAAATATTGACACGATTATTAAATAAATAAGTACCTAGTGGACCGAGCCTTGCTCGGAGTTCCCAAAATTTTTTGAATAATTTTGGACCAAATAAAAATTATTTTAGTTTTGATATTTAATTAATATTGTATATTTCAAGTATATATAGGAGCACATATATATTAAAAAAGTAGTATTAAAATTAATATTTACAGTTATATTTAAATACTTAAAAATAAATAAATTCAAGCTCAAAATCTTTCTTCTGAAATATACATTTTAAGTAAACATTTACATACCTTCTTTTTGCAACTCCAACTAATTCTGTATAGGTTTTTTATTTTGATTAAAAAATTCAGCTCCGATTACTTTTGTAACTGTAAACAAAGTACAGTACAGCCCCGGTTAACCGAAATAAAGGGGGACAGCCGTTTCGGATAACCAATTTTTCGGTTAACCCATGAAAATCTAAAAATAGCCTACTAAAATGGGTGTGTGGTGGAAATGAATTACAAACAATTTCTTTAGGTTATAATATGGTTTTATTTATTAAACAACATGTATTTCAATTTAATTTTTCAGTACATAATTACAAAATACCTAAGATTATTTAATTTAAAAAAGAAACTTGTGACTTTTTTGTTTTTTTTTGTGTGCCCTTCGCACCGTTTTCGAGCAGCGACGTTCCTTCATCTTTTAATCAAAAGTACGTCAGCGGGTGTGGAGTCACTATATTGTTCGACAAATTTGAGGGCAACCTAAAATAATAATAATTTATGTACTTTCTTTAATTATGTACATCCTGTCTGACTTACCTCTAATGCATTAAATCCCTCGTCAGCTGTGACTTTACAGATTCCGTCATCGACGCCGTCTGTTTCGTAGTTTTCCGTTGTCTCAGCTGGCTGCAACACTGCCTCTACGATATCATGGTCTGTGAGTTCTTTACAGTCATCTGCGACGACCCATTCGTCCACATCACTTTCGTTTATGTCCTCACATCCAGGAATTCTGTGAACCATATCTGAAAATTTTTCAAAACTTTCTGTTTCTTTTTCACTTCTTCTTTCCCCATCATAAAGTTTTCTCCAGCATCTTTAAAGCGTTTCATTTTTAACTTTACCCCAAGCCTGCGCACACCAATAAATCACGTGTTTCATGTTAACTGACTTCAGCGCTTCATTAATCTCTTTATTTTGCACTTCGCAATCTTGTAGGAGGGTTCGCAACAACATCCCTCGATAGTGTCGTTTAAATGTTTCTATTACACCTTGATCGAGAGGCTGACTGAGGCTGGTAACATTTGGGGGAAGAAAGCGAACAACAATATCGCGGCTTTTTAATCCACTGGAATGTGTGGGCGCATTATCAATTAATAAGATAGCTTTTCTTGGCAAACCTTTACCGGCTAAAAACTTCTTAACATTTGGCACAAAGGGGACGTGTCATTCATCTCGTCGCCACACCGATGAGTCACACAAGCACGCTCTGCTCAATGACAAGAGGGGTGGCGCGGTGTCTCGCTGTTTATAATAATTTCGCTAGTATACATAATTATTCATGAAACCGTTTCGGTTGACCCGGGTTTCGGTTAACCCGAGTTCGGATAACCGGGGCTCTACTGTATGTGAATTTGCATGTTGTTTTCGTAGATATTTTTCTTTTATTAACATACTACTTTCAGCGCCATCTATGGTTTAGTAGTAAAGTTTTAATTACTTATAAATTGGCTGCATGATGTTAAAAAAGTTGCTAACCCACGTTTAGGCCAAAATTGGTGAAAACCTGGACGAAAAGGATTGAATCGAGACGTCGGGAATCGGGACCTTGCTAAATCGGTTTTTCGTTCCCAAAAACTCGCAGATACTAAATTGTAACAAAACCTTGAGAGTAATTTTCGATAACACATTTTATGTACCGCAGAAATAGGTAAAAGCGGAACAAAAAAATTTCCTGGGACCGGGACCATGCTAGATCAATTTTGTGTTCTCAAAAATCCCCAGATACTAAATTGCATAAATATTGTTAAAGTCATTTTCAATAACCAATTTCATATACCGCAATACCAGAAATGTGTGTAAACCGGGTCAAAATGTATTTTCCCAGGACCGGTACCATGCTAGATCGATTTCTCGTTCCCGAAAACCCCCAGGTACTAAATTTCATCAAAATCTAAAAGCGGGCAAAAAAAATGTCCTGGGATCGGGACCATGCTAGATCAATTTTGTGTTCTCAAAAATCCCCAGATACTAAAATGCATAAATATTGCTAAAGTCATTTTCGATAACCAATTTCATATACCGCAATACCAGAAATGTGTGTAAACCGAGTCAAAATGGATTTTCGTGGGACTGGGACCATGCTAGATCGATTTCTTTTCCCCGAAAACCCGCTGATATAAAACATACGGATTTCTAACTATTTATCGGTCGATAAATACCCTCCATTCCTATATATATACATACAACATTGCTCGTTTAAATATATTAGATAAAAAGGACCCTCAATACAATCAAATAAAACAAGACGACTCTGAGTAATTCGACTATACACCTTTCTTTTACCCTCTTACAACCAACAGCAACACCAGTTACTACGTCAGCGTTTACCCCCCACTCTAGCTTTTGCCGTCATTCTTCTCGCGTGTAATTCTGGATTTATTTTAATGGGAATAAGTTTCACTTTAAAAATTTCTTCGAAAAAATGTTAATTTTTTTTTTTCTTTAAATAGAGTTCTTAGAACTTCGTCTGGGGCGTATCCAAAAGGGTCTTCTTCCCCGCTAGTTTTTCAAGTCGGTACCCTCTAGATCTAAAAAGCTTGATTTTGCAACAAGATTGCATAGCACAAGTCGACAAAGGATGGAAACATAATATTACCTCGGTCACTATGCAGAATTGTCTTAGGAAAGCTGGCCTTCAAACTGACACCGATGATTGAGATGATGAAGACTTTGACGGATTTAGAACAAACATGGGATGAATTACGTAAACGTAATCAAATAACATACAAACTTTCAATTTGCCGACGGAAGAAGACATATTGGACAGTGTTTTACGCATAGAAAGTGAAGACGAGGAGGTAAAGAAAGTATTCGCTACGTTTGAAACAATAATTAGGCGCCCCATACATTTACGGCGGGGTCAATGAACAACAGTTGAATAAGATATACACAATTTTGAGGTTTACATATAAATATAATATATTGAAACAATTATATAATTAGGTGTCTATTTGCTATATCATAACATTTAGTCAAAAAATATTCTATATCTCTTAATTAAAATTCAAATTACTCGAATGTTTCCGACCAACTTCCGAGTCCTTGCGAGTATGTTCGGCGAGTCCGGTGACGTCACTAAATTTATTTACAAGCATAGTTCATTGTCAGTTGTATTAAAAACATAAGTTTTCGTAAAGAAATATTGATTTCGAATAGTTTAACACTAGATTCTTTAGAATGGCTGAAATTAACGAAAACACATTTTTAAAGGCGCAAAGTAATAATTTACTGAATATTAACCTATTTATGTTGATGGAATTCATTCGCTCAAACGATTATTTCAACGCCGCCGAAATTAGAGGAGTTAAAGCTGAATCGTAAGTAAAATTACTTAAATATGCAAGAATTTGTTAGAAATACTGTTATTTTATATTAATTCCCATATTCTGAACATGTAATTGGAATATGGAATTTAAAGGTTAGTGTTATATGTCAAAAAATCGTTTCTAACTGTCAAACTAACTGTACGTAGCCATGGACACTTATATTGCCGGGAATTCAAAATAATATTTTTCAATAATTATGTTATATCAGAAATAATACATTTAACACCGAATTAATAATGTTATTAGTAATTATTAATGTTAAAATATCTAACTAAATTATAAATAAAAAATAAAAATGATGTTTAAATGCAATATAAAAACGAAAATATCAAATTTTAATTAATAAATTAATATCACTTGTTATAAGTGCAAGTATAAAGTACGTATAAGTAGGTGTAAGTGCTGGTTACGTAAATATAGAGAATAAAAATGCTAATTAGTAATAATTGAAAGTGTGTTTGACAAAACATCTCAGTGATTTTGAAACAGTCATGTTAACTCTTGGACGCTGAAAACCGTTTTTTTAACTTCATTTGAATGTTCATAATAAAGACATTTCTACATTCTTCCTCGCGTACCGTGTGTTTCACAGATCAGAATACCTAGAAACAAATGAAACGAATACTCCTGAAGATGGTGCTAAAAGAGAAACACGGCGTTCAGGAAACAGGGTGACTCAGAATATCTGAGGGAGATCTGATGAAAATGGTTAGTTGCAGCATAAGGTCGCGATGGGTTAAGGTTTACTTCAGCAATAAAACGGTGTTAAAAACGCTAGCTGATGGTACAAACGTTTTAAAAAGGGCGCCAGTGCTTCGTAAAGGTTATTTTAACGTTTCTACTCCGTCGCGTAGAAGCACCGACTAAATCGCAGCAGTGCGTCAAACAGACAGACCCTAATTCCGAATGAAAAGAATACTTACCAAGGGCGTCGCCGAGGAGGGACAAGGGGACCAGTCGTTCCCTCTCCGCTATAAATTCAATAAAATTTTAAACTTTTATAAATTGTATTTATTGTACCAACAATTCATATTTCACCCAGTTTCTATCTATTATCTTGCCCCCATCCTTTCCTCCCCGACTTATATTTGGATAAACTGGTAGTTTATTAAATAAAAAAGAATATTTGTATTAGAAATTGAATAAAATTTGAAAACAAAAAATTTGAAGACAAGAAATTTGAAAAACGAAAGAAAAATTTCGTGCTAAACTTCAACAAGTCTGTGCGCCATATGTCAAGCGCATTGAAATCTTGAAAAGGTGTTTTGTTTACACGTTCATGGCCGAATCTTACGCGGAGTTCGACGACCCTACGTCTTTTTCAACAACAAACGAGGCTAAAACAACACTTTTGTCCCCAATTTCTTTTCCTTCTCCAGTCATGGACTTACATAATCTTGTGAATAAATTAGACGCATTAGTAATAACAAACCCTGTATACGTTGAAGTCTCGATCTGTTCGGATACTTATCAGTGATTGTGTACATAATGTAGGTAATTATTCAAAAAATAATAGACAATTCTATTTACAAAACTTGACACAGTTCTTACTTTATTTCTTAAGTATCTCGAACACGTAAATAACTATTACTAATAAGAAGATTTGTTACGTAATTAACGTGTAAACTTTAATCATATTTCTATACTATAGAAACGAAATTAGGTATACAACAAATGATAGAAAACTGAATGATTTTAAAACAATATATATATATATATAATAAATTAATGACTACATTAGTAAATATGTAGTGTTTAGGTGCTATGTACACACACGGTATGTAAAATACACAAAGTATATAAGAACAAAAAATTTAACATTCTTTACAAAATACTCTGTGACGAACTGTTCCACCAATATTGTTCTTGGACATCCATAACACCACTTTCCTCATTCGGAGCTAATCCCATCTATAAAGTTTTTTAATATTATTTTACATATGTACCAAGAAGCATATATGTAGTAAAAGTGGCCCATTTGCCGGTTTCTTTTTAAATTACATGTTATTTTCAGACTCACAGCTTTGACGCTCTCTAAAAAATTGACAGAAACACACTATCATATTTCCGGGCTACGAAATGAAAAGATGTACGTCTGAACTACAACTATACGACATCGCCCGTTAAAAGTGATATGCGTGAAAATTGCCTGCAATTATGCGAGTCTGCGTTTCATTTACGTGCACTAACGTACGGGTCAACGGTATCAGATACGTGTCCCCAGATGGACGGGCATAAATAGGTTACAAATTCCTTGAATTTTTGAGTTGAAATCTCATCTTGTTCAGCCCTGCTTGGATAGAAGCTAATTTCTGTCATATTTTATATTATAAGAAAAATTAAGTATGTCTTAGTAATTTAAAAAAGTAAAGTGCACCTTTGTAGAAGATGCCACAAAATATTATTAAGAAAAGTTGTTTGTAATGGAAAACTGAATGAGATTATAAAATTTAACAAAAGATATTGAAAATCTTGTTGATATTTTGCACACTTGTATAATTTATTATTCTGAACAATCTTTATTAACAAAATGTTCAACATCTTCAACATTGAAGATATTTACGTTATTAAAAATTCAGAAATTAAATATCAAAGCGGGCAAATGTGAAATTTTATATTATTACCCAGTTTTCCGGTAAATGTACTCTTTTGGCACCTACAACTTTTTACTTTAATTTCTACGATGTACTTGCTTATTATTGTTTTTTAAATAAAACATGGCACAAATTAGTTTCAAGGCAAGCAGGGCTCCACAACCTGAAATTTCAGGTCGGATTTTAAAAGAACTTTTTACTTATTCATGCTTTAATCGGAGGACAGGCTGTACATATGATAAATGCACTGACAGTTCGAACATGGTACCCGATGGCGAGGGAGGAGAAGGAGCAGGGCTTCTTTATATTTACGAGTGTCTACTATAATCCTGTTTTAGTTTCAAAATGAGACGCTTACGGAAAGTATGAACTATTGCTTGGTTGCATAGAAATATCCAATTGATTACCGAAATTGTCTGATTTGCAAGGAAAATTTCTTCAGCGCACCGGAAACATGCGATTAAGTTATAAAATAACTGCTAAGGATGAACAGCAACAAAACAGTTTACTCCAAAAAAAAAGCCTAGTTTTTGTAACAATTTAAAAGGCGCCCTTCGGGGCGATTGCAATGGTTATGCCACCTCAAGGAATGCAGAACACTAAAGTGGTAAAACGATACAAAGTGTAAACAACCGAACGGAAAACGAACGAGTGGCAAACCCAGAAGGAATGAAGAGATTATATTGGAGGATGTAGAGATGAAAAAATCAAAAACTGAAGGGTGATTGCAAGAGACAAGGAGAAATGGAGAGAGATTACCCAGCAATGGACCTAAACGTTTCCTAAAAGCGGCTACATATATACAAACCATATCTTAAGCAACTTACATCAATTTCCTGTACTTTTTTCACTTTTCTCCTCTTGTTTTTATTTTCGATTTCCTTCATATATGCGTGAAAATTAAGATAATTCTGTGGCCTTTCGGCTGAATATGATCCGTGAACAGGTATTTTCAATTTTTCCGGTATCATATAAGGTTTAAGCCAGCTCACCATTGGTGATACTTTATTACAGTCATATATGAACTCTTTATGATAGAAAAGAATACCATCAACAGCAACTTCCACATCATTTATGACGTGGGGCTTTTCCAAATGGGTTTCGATGATTGGTAACAATGCTTCATGGCAATCTACATGAACAAATTTACAGCCATCCGATGTAAACAATTCCGGAAAATCCAGAAATTTATTTTTAAGAAAGAAGAATCGCAATTCGGCCTGAAATGAGATTAGAATTAATTGAGATATTATAGAAATAACGAAGTACGTACCGACCACTCTGTACATAGGGTTGAATTCCAATGTATTATATCTAACACATAGTATGTTTTTTCCTTGCGGTTGTAAATACAATCGAGTAAGGTAAGTGCCGCATATTTACCATGTCGACTGCCTCCTGGTAAATTAGACTGAAAAGTTGCTTTCCTTTGACTCCTTTTATTAAACACTTTTGTTACACCCTAACAAACAAAAAAAGGATAAGCATTAGGTTACCTTCTAATGATATTTTCTTATATACAACGTATACTAACCTTATGTGCCACTATGATATTGCGAACACCAGTAGGACAAATCTTAAATAGCCAGTCCTCCTCAAAATCCATCGGCACTTGGAACATCCATTCAGAAAGCATAAGATCTTTACCATAGTGTTTTGTCTGAGGTTTGCGATATTCTATAGCATCAACAGGTTCTTCTTTCTCTGTAGGTTCATTGGACTGGAAATTGAACGCTTCTTCGATTCCTCTATATTGATCTATTTGAAAATTTCTTCTTCTGAAAAGGGGTATATAAGACATTCTTTACGTATACTTGAGAGAATATCACCTTTTCAACTCGATTAATAATTGTTTTCGACGATGATTCTGATTCTCGAAAATACTATTGTATTTGTACAAGTCTTGATGTGCAGATATCGACTCGGAACTACTACTGAAAGAAAAATGAGTTTCAGTACATTATAATTACAGGAATGTATAGATTGAGATATAAACACTGTAAGAAGCTTTGAAAGTTTCAAACAAAACCTTACAATTTCGGACATATATTAAGTAACACAAGGACGTAACTTTCATAAAATCTCTGTACCGGTTTATTTTGGGAAAAGTGAACCCCAAACTACACGTTGTAATTTTGAAATCAATGCTATGGAAGCCGAACACCGGAAAAGGGGGAGGAAGACCAAAAGGTAGATAGAGGGACCAAGTTCAAATGGCCATACGGAGATTAAGAAGCCACAATTGAAATGGGAAAATTCAGTTTCGAAAGGCATGAAAGGAAATGATAGAAAAAATCAAAGACAAACACGTGATTAGGGTAGAAAATCGAAAAAACGTGAAGAACATATTCTTTTTAAATGTGATATTAACTTAAAATCTACAAAGCTGTATCACAACTTAATTAAGATAAATCCTTTTCCGCCGCTAAGCATGAGAAACCCGTTTAGGTCATTTGCATCAAGAAGGAATTGTATTAACTGTAAAATTCCTCAAGGATGTGAATATAAAATTATAATTATAACTTAAGTAAAATTATTCTAGTGGCTGGCTGAAACGGTTTTTACCAGAAGCCAATAAAACTAAAGGAAAACATTAAGCAGAAACAGGGAATTGTGAGACTTGCTCTAACTTATGCTATCGAAACACATAAAGATACGAATAAAATTCAACACATATTGAGAACGGCAGAAATGAGAATAATAACGAGGAAAATGTTAAAAGATACAATACAAAACAACAAAATGGATGAAATGTAGCTAGGTTTAGATATGATACAGTTCTGAAAAGAATGCTAAAGAGTGTGGAATAAACATGTAAAAACAATACAAGCCAATGACCTATCCAAAATCGTTGGAGACAAGAACCCACAAGAAATGAGGAGAATAAGGTTATCCAAGTGCAAGGCACAAAACTGGATGACATCTTCTACATCCTAGTTATCCATTTATGAAATGCAGACTAAGGGCTGGTCTTTTCACCTCCTTGTAAATTTTGGTGTAAGTGTAAGAGACTTAAATTTTAACGTTACAAGTTAAATAAACTTATAAAGAAGTCTACAAGGAGGTGAAAAGACTAGCTCAAAGACTATTATAAATGGGAAATATCCTTAAATTACATCACGTTAAAACTACCAATACTTCACACCTTTTAATTCTTTGCAATGAATATACAGAATACAATTTAGCTTCACTATATTACAGATACTTCTTTCCTTTATCAATTTACATTTTAGCCATGATGTGTGTACGAACAAATTACTTGCCTAACATTAATTGGGTGAGGTACATGTTGTATCCAGAGGACTCAATAGTTGTTATTGTTGCAATATTTTTCTTAGCATTTAAGGCTTCTTTATTGGCTCATTGGTCAAAAATACAAATTTGGAACCTGTTCAAATTATATTTATTTCGTATTACTCTTAATTTTCTTTTAAAAACCACTTTAAGAGAGCTAGGAAGTGCAAATGGAGTAATAAAAATATTGCATTATTAGTAGGTAATAGCAATAACTTACATTTCCTTTTCTTGTTCCATTTTTACAATTTACACGTGGTGTTCTATACTGAAATGTAGACTCTGATTATGCACGTCTGAACACAGCGCACCGCAATTACTAAATGATTTCTAAATTTCTAAATGAAGCTCTCAAAGAAGCAATTAATATGATAATAATTAATGATTTGTTTACTTGTCATAACCTCAAATTTGAGAGTCGACTAGAGTGACATCTGGGAGTACGAAGAAATTTGATGGTAAGATACAAATTTCCTAATTTTACTTTGATTTCAAATTTTGTTTATGATTTCTTACATAATAAGAATAATTTAATAATAGTAATAGTAATTTTAAAATTTCTCGAAAAAAGTAAGTGAAAACGGGGATAATTCGGTTTTCTGCAAATTCCGATATTACCCACAGAATAATGGATAACTCCCAATTACGCAGTTTGAATTGTTAAATCAATATAATTTAATGCATGCATCGCTGATTTTAGAACAACAGTTTAATTAAACATAATTTATATATCTAATCCCAGCAAGTTTGTGGTTATCAAGTTGGTAATGACAATCTTAGTAATTCATTCAATTCGTCCCCAATTCAGTCGTGCCAACAATTAGGAATTTGTGACATACAAGGCTAAGAAGGTTATAATTTTTGCCTTTTTTACACAATTTTTACTATCGTTTAATGTTCAAAGAAAATAGGGAAAATTGTGATTTATAAGAAACTCAAACGAAATACTTTGTACCCTTACCACATCAATTTGAATAGTTCCAACAACAATTAGATTGTTCCTGACAAAAATCAAAACTTTTTGGCTAATATTTGCTGTATAAAGTATCCTTCATCATTTCGCGGTTAATACAAATATATTATTTATTATTAAATAATTTAATTGTCAAGATTTATACCCCATCTTTACCTCTCGTATTAAATTCTTCTATATATTTGCTCAAATCCACTAACTATAATATGCATGTTTTTTTGAACGTCTAATTTGTTGTTGCAGCCAATGTGGATCTTTGTTCTTCACCGATTTATAGTTCAGAACGTACTGGAAAACTATTGCTCAAAGTCAAGGAATTTAACTTGAAAAGTAGGGCCTCGATGGATAAAAAAGTGTATGTATAAGATTTAAGGATGCGAATGTTATTGTGTTTTAGAACCTGTTTTTGAAATAAATAAATTAATCTGAGAAATATGTACCTTTCTTTTGTGTCATGTGTTTTATTTATGTAGTCTATTGTTATACTTCAATTTGTTATTGTATATTGTAGAAGTGTAAGTGGTATTCTTTTGTTGATATAATATGTTTTAGAGAACCTTTTTCTTTCTATGTTGAATTTTCTTTAATTTAAGCATATGAAAAATGCCAGAATCAGTATTTATAGATGTGCGAGTGAATAAACAGATGAAATATGTTTCAATAATTTAAAATTTTCAATGTAACTGGGGCTGAAAGCAAATTATTTATTGAATTCTTTCAAACTACTGGTGGATACCTTCTTCAAAAAGAATATGTATAAATTTGTTGTGATTTGCATGTATGTATATAATTTGAAGTAGATGAAATATGAAGTGTTATTATTATGATCAGTTAGGTAGATTTTGTAATTGGAGATGAGTGTGTTATCTCTGTTAATTATAAAATAAGGCAAAGATGTAGCTCTATAAGTTATAAGGATTAAACTGAACATTCCAAATTACTGCTTTGAAAAGTTACATATTAAATACATTTAGCCATTGGGATTTCTGTTAATCCTGCCAAAATGATAAATACTTAATGGCAATAGTAACAAGTATTTATTTAAGATGATTTTTGCAAATATTTTTATGTTTCAATCGCAACTTTTGCGAATAAAAGCGTTATAGCGTTTTAATTTGATCACGTAATTTTTAACGCAATTAGCGATAACATAAATGATTGCTTCATTAGTTTATATATATAGTCACAATTTTTTATTTAAAAATGCAATTAAGAATATCATTACTTACGTGAATTAAAGGTTTGAGATACCATCGATAAGTCGTAAAGTCAATGCACGCAGACAAATTGCTTAGTGCTTTCAAACAGGGCCAAAGTATACTTTTCTGCCTTCGAAATCACGTTCGGGAAACACAGAACAACGCTACGTATGTCTGGAAATTGCATATATTATAATAGACAAGGATGAATCCGATGGCATTAATAATACCAATTTTATGTTACTGGTATCCAAGGTTTGATAAAGAGTGGATGACGTGTCATCATTAAGTAGTATAAACCGGTCCTTGTCTCCCTTTTACGTGCAAGGCGCAACATTAAAATTCGAAGAAGTAAGGACGTCAGTCCTGTTTACGCTAGTTAATAATAACACGTCATCCACTCTTTTACCAAACCTTACTGATATGTAGATATCGGCAGAATCGTTTTGTAGGAAGTTTATTGGTATTACAACAAAAAGAAGATAAATCGTTTCCTTGAAGTGGGATTACATTTCCACAGCCCAACACCTTTATTCATATAGATTTTTCTTGCCTCCACCCCTTTCAGAATGAAAGCAGCATTTCAAGATAATAAAAGGAAAGAACAATGATTATAGGGCCAGGTAACATGCTACACCAACACCATATAAAGATAGATGGCCAAAGAATTGAGCAAATAGTCAGATTTACATGCCTGGGAGCCGCCATAAATAGTAAAGTCGCCTTAGATGACGAAATAAATGAAAGAGTAGCTAAATCAAGTCGATTATTCAATGCCAGAAAATCTAAGTTCTTAAATAAGAAAGAAATTCCATCAGGAGTCAAGGCAGAAGTAGTCAACAAAATAGTAAAACCAATCCTAACCTTTAACTGCGAATACAACGGATAGACAAAGAAGTAAATTAGAACGGAGATAAGATTTCTGCGAAAAATACAAGGAAAAATCAGAAGAGACAGGATCAGAAATAAAATATATAGAGAACAACTAAATATCATGTCAATAGAGACAACTATAGAACAGGGACAACTCAGATACTCGGGACATCGAATAGAGCAAGGCAGGCTAGTAAAGAAAATATATGAAGGTAGAGAAATAGGGAAAAAGAGGTAGACCGAAGAAAATTGCAGGCAGGAAGTTAAAAGAGCAGTAGAAAGAAAAAGAGGACTGAAAGGGAACGATATCCCAAAATTCGCTGAAGATAGAAGACTATGGAAAGAAATTTGGAAAAAAATTGAATAAAAGGAAACATGAAAGAAAGAGCAAAACGTCCGATCCTCAATTCCCAAGCCCTTACACCGGAAGGTAGATAGGCTCTTGAATGTAGTGAGTAAGTAAAAGTACAGATTTTTTCGTATTGTGGACTTCATTCCTGCTCTGAGATCGGTCGTTCTCTCAACCCCCCAGCCTGGTTTCACACGGCGATGCATCGCCCGTTTCTTGTAGAATAAACCTTATCGAATAGCTATAAAAAGTAATCGGAGAAATATGAACTAAAGGGTAAACATTTGCCATTTAATAATAAAAAAATGGGTAATAATTTCGTGTGTGTATGCGGTTTATTTTTTCTTCCAGTATCGTCAATTGAGAATGATAAATACGAATACTTCGGTTGACGTCAACGAAGTTAAAAATCTTCTCAAAGTTTCAAGTTAAAACGTTTCTGTTTTCTAGGATTTGAAAAAGTTGAATGAAAGTCTGGGAAATATTTTTTACAATCTTATTAAATCACAAAGAAGAAAATAACCTTGAATGTTTAGTAGTGTCTGTACTATTACACCATACTTCTTATGATCACTACCACGTAGGAAAATCGATTCAAGGGTTGATCTACAGAGTCTCCCAAAGTGAAACTCATACAACGCATATAAATTTTAATTAAATGCGTATATATCATGACCTATAAATAATAAATACTTATCTTTCGGATTATTTCCTTCAGATTTTTTAAGTCAATCAAAGACAAAATTGAAATTTAGCTTATATTCCGTAAATGTTTGACAGCCCGAATTGATCCAAAAAGTGGTGGAGAAAATCCGAAAGATAAGTACTCCAAACAAACAAACATTTATTGTCCCAGTTTATATTATCTCTGGTCTTAGAATTATTTAACATTCACTTCAATTTCTTTTCAATAGAAGCATAAAATCGTTTATATTTCACATAGAAATGATAAAAGAATAATACTTAACGTAGATTTTTATAAAAAGAAAAATATTAATAGCATACACATATCAGAACGGAATCAACGTGAAACTTAGATTTATGTTCGATTCAATCTAATTAAATGTATATATATATATATATATATATATATATATATATATATATATATACATATATATTTCGTGACCTTTTTATACTTATCTTATATGATAGATCTCTACCACTAATAGGTCACTAATATTGACCTATTAGTGGTAGAGATCTATCATGTAAGATATTCAATCTAATGACGGCGAAATAGAATAAATTTCAGCAAACGTACACTAAAGTCTATTACGTTATTGGTCACCTTTATTTCTTGAACGCACCAGCGTTTTACAATAATCGGGGGTTATACTTTGCTAAATATTCAATAAAACTTCTTTCAGAGAGTTTTTACGCATGATTTTGCTAGTCGGCGCACACATTAAAGTCCTGTTGTTTGAAGATTCATTTAGCGATGGATCCGCTTGGATCACTCCCTTAACGGTCCGCGGCGTGAATGGAGGCCGCTTATATGATAACGAAGTCGCTTATGGATCCTCAAATCCAGCCTTGGCACATGGGCAACAGATCTATGTAGAAGGCCTTTTGCCTATATTGCAAAGCTTTCTCTTTGTGCGAAAGGCGCATTTAATCCCCCTTAATAGAAGTGTTTTCAATTTATTCCAGACGATTTCAGGGAGGTATACGCTGCGATATTCAGGAACGTTAACAACGTATTTTTTTCTAAATGGACGATGATGAATAACACAAAGAAACGACGTTGGAACGATTTTGACTTTTGATAAAGAAAATAATTAAGGCTAAAACCACCCAATGATAGTGATTGCAACACACACTTTTTGTTCTTTTTTCGACTAGAAACTTCCCCTTTTTGTCTCTTCTTGTTATCCTGCGGACGAAGATAATCAAATTTAGGACCATCTACAAAAATTATGCCATAAATATACGTTATTTTTCTACATAGTCTCTTTTCACCGCTTGAGCTATTGTTGTTTCAGTGCCCGGATGCATTTTTGTAAGCGCTTTGGCCCAAGTCTGCAAAATAAGCGTTCATCACTGCGATGACTTCGGAATCGAAATCGTCCTCTTTCCCAGCACGACATTTATTTGAGATTCAGGACCAACACGGTGAATATACCCTATTTACCTATGTACTGAAGTATCTCTTCAGTACCACAACTTTAAACTTCAGTTCACGAATTTCGGCCATCACCATGATAACCTAAATGTGGCTGAAAGCACTGTCCTGATGAATGAGGACTTCCTTTCTTCGCCAGATCTGACCTTTTTGCTTTGAATCTTTTGTTTCAACGGATGCCGAAGGTTAGATTAATATTCGGCACTAATCGACGTGCCCAGTTGCTAGATAAAATATCAACAAAACTCCTCTAGCGCCTCAAAAATAAACGAACGCTATGATCTTTTTCGCAGATGCGTTGCTCTCCAAAATTTTCGCGGGTGTTTAGTAGGTGCCCAGGATTCATTCAAAATAAGAAATCAGCAAACATTAAAAATTTGAGGACTAAACACAACACTAAACACTGTGGTTATAATCAGAAAAAGCAAAAACATTTAATGTAAATTTTATTTGAGAAAATCGAAAGACTACAAAATAGTTTATCGCTTCTTTTACGATTCCAACGATAAGAAAGCCACAAGGTATCTAGTTACAATCGAAATTCTTTAAATATTTGTGGATTCGAATACTACATTTCACAAAATTTGATTTCAAAATTTTTTGAAGAAATTTTGTTTATGCAACTGCAGTTCCACTGCTGCCATTACTGTTTTATCAAATTACTATTAGGTACACTAAAAGTGTATTTTCTTTACTTGTGAATTCCCGCAATCTATAACGAGAATATAACATAACTAAATACTGGGTGAAATTATTTTAGGCATTTCAAAATAGCAGAAACAGTGGAAACTATTTTAGCTTGACATGAGATATTTTATAAAAATAAAACTATATAGTGATTACAATCCAATATGCAACCAACTTTACACAGATCACGTAGTTGCAAACATCCTCGTATTCACTGCATTTGATTCTTGTATAGAATCGCAAAAACTAAGGATTTTAGTAAGCAATATATTTAAAACCACACACAAATATTTTATACTAAAAAGTAAGCATCTATTCTACATACTCCAGCTAATATTGCAGATAAGTCATACAGATAGCCCATCCAATGGATTTACTTAAAATCATTAGGGTTGCCTACATTTTCCTGTCTTTTAACACATAACTAATTAGCATAGGAATTACTTCCGTTTGAAGCCGATTGTCGTTGTCAACTCCCCCACAAAGATGGGTTATCTGTATGACTTATATCTGCTAACACGCATACCCCTGCTGTAAATTCATGTTGATACTAAAACTCAGATGCCGTTCCATCTTTTCGAAAGCGCCTTTGGACAGTTTCTAATGATTTCTTCCATGCAATTTAAACGACCTGATCCAGTCGTTGATACACCGATGTGCAGTTTGGGAAGGAGAACATCAACCTAACATTTTTAATTGAATGCTATTGAATGGGGAGCCGGTAAAATTTTCCTCCTTTGCTTCCCTATTGTATAGATGAAATGCGTTAGCTATTTATTAAGCTAAACTATAACTCGAATTAACCGCCACCGCCATCACCTTCATCCCACCAGCTTTCAACAATCTCGGTATTATAATGATATACTCTGTTCATTCAATAGAAATAGTTAAGCCACTCCCCATAACTTTGTACCAATGAGCGCAACAGACAGTATAACATGCTACAAATTAGCAAACGCGTGGTAAATTTGAAATAAGAATATGAAATTTGAAATTTTTCATTATTTATTAACTAGACGCTGCAACTGTCAACACCTCGAAGGATACCTGTTGGTCTGATGCGGGTTTTTAGACATACGACCAATAGAAACATTTTATTCAAATATTGGGCGCTTTTATTGGGAGTGGCTTAACTATTTCTGTTGAATGAACAGAGTATATCGTTATAATACCGAGATCGTGAAAAGCTGGTGGGATAGAGGTGGTGGCGGTTAATTTGAGTGATAGTTTCGTCTAGATTGATATTTTGCTATCCCAGTTGAGAGGGATGGGGTACCCCACCAAAACTTATACGAAGAACAGAACCTGAGATTCGTCGGAACTCCGCGGCGTGGTAAATGCGTGGTTTACTTTTTCAGAGGGTCAAGCTCGGCACATTCATGGGTTACTTAGCTCGTTAGTCTAAGATATCAAGTTCGAAATCAACTCCCGACATTAAACGCACCGATCCCAAAGATTCAAAGAAAGAAGATATCAGCGACGGTTCGAAATTATCAAATATTCAGCATCAAAACTCAGTATTGCAGTATTACAAGCAAACGAAACCGTACAGAAAACGTGGGTGGGTGTCATTTATCCTTTTTTCTCCAACAACAGATCAGCTGCACACTAGGCAATCAAGCAGCTCACATAATTGATCATGTGCCTCGCAAACAAATTTGATACACGGTATTTGTGCGCCATTATAACGGGAATGCCATGCGGGAAATTCAACTCTCCTTCAATCTATTTGAATGACTTGGTTTTGAGGAAAAATACCGTTTTGTGATATGTAGCGAAAAATGGGCACAGATTTTTCCCCTCGAATTATTTCGGCGATTCTAGGATTAAATGAAAAAACCAACGATGTTTGAATCGATTCGTATATCATAAATAGCACAGTACACATGTATTTTAGTTTTTTTTTTTGTAGTGAGAGTCTATTCTAAAATCGGAAATATTTATTTTCAAAAATCTATTACGGTTGCAAAGTTCAGATGCTCATCGAATACTGAATATTTCTAAGACATTTTGGAAAACGAATATTTTTTTTTTACCAATTGAAAGATGCATGAATGAAAAGCGCTCGGAGATTCGAATTTTCGAAGACTTTTCGGGATTCGCCCGATCGGAGGAATGTTGTATCCCTGGTGAAAACAATTGCAATCGTCGATTATAAAATTCGCTCGCCAGTTAATAATTAATTGGTTCATAAGAAATTTTAATTGAGGAAAGGACAAAGTGTGCAAAAACACGGGACTTTCCTTTCGATATGCATCTCGCCCGTTCACCATCGTACAGTTTAAAATTATCGCGTTAATTTAAACGCATTGTATTTTTTATATTTTGACAGACAATACAAATCGGCAACTCTACAGGTTCGCCAACTGCGTTCAATCAATTCCGATCGTTCCCTTAGATTTTTAATACATTTTGTGATTTCAAAATAATATCTGATTCTATTCTAAAATCGCAAATGTTAATTTTAAAAATCAATTACGGTTTAAAAGTTCATATAAGCATCGAGTACTGAATATTTTTAGGAAGTTTAGGGAAACGAATATTTTGTTTTAGAAATCAAGAAATGCATATAATGAAAAGCGCTGGGAGATTCGAATTTTCGGAGCTTTTCCAAGATTCACGCAATCGGAGGATTCGAATGTTGCATTCCTGATGGAAACAATAGCTATCGTCGATTATAAAATTCGGTCGACTGTGTATAATTAATTGGTTTATAAGAAATCTTAATGTAGGAAAGGTCTCGATAAGCATCTCGCCCGTTCGCCATTGTCCAGTTTAAAATTACTGTGTTAATTCGAACGCATTGTATTTTGATACATTTTGACATACATTTTGACAACAAAAATCGGCAGTCTCGTTAACTGCATTCAATTAATTCCGGTCGCTCTGTAGATTTGAATATATTTTTATTTGAAAATACTATCTTATTTTATTCTAAAATCGCAAATATTTATTTTAAAAAATCAATTAGGGTTTAAAGGGTCATTTGAGCATCGAATACTGAACATTTTTAGGACATTTTGGAAAACTAATATGTATGTATTCTTTCGAAAAATGTATAGATAGATAGGTAGATAGATAGATAGATAGATAGATAGATAGATAGATAGATAGATAGATAGATAGATAGATAGATAGACAGACAGATAGATAGATAGATAGATAGATAGATATCTTTATTCCATTGTGCAGGGCGTGGAACGTGTCAATTACAAATTTAAAATGTATCAATAAAAACGTTATGTACATATGCATATATACAACAATAAGAAATGGTATGTATAGACCATTACAATGTATATAATAGATATAACGGACAGCATTAACCAGTCAATGCAATAAAATTTTTGAAAAAAATCGTCAACACTGTATACTAGTGCTTCTTTTATTAAGAATTTTTTAATATTAATTTATATTTGTCAAAATTAAGATTCTTATTGCAGGGGGTATGTGATTATATAATGACAAGCGCTCGTAGATTCGAATTTTCGGAGCTTTTCCAAGATTCGCGCGATCGGGCGATTCAAATGTTGCATCTCTGGCGGAAACAGTTGCTATCGACGATTATAAAATTCGCTCGTCAGTTAATAATCATAGGAAAACAAATTTTAATTCAGAGAAGGTAAAGCGGTGCAAGAAAACGCGATTTGTCATGATTCCGATAAGCATATCGTCCGTTCGCCATCGTACAGTTTCAAATTACCGCGTTAATTTGAACGTATTGTATTTTGTTACGTTTAAATCGGCAACTCCAGGCTAGCCAACTGCATTCAATCACTCCCGATCGCTCCGTAAATTTTTAAGGGTGCTCGATACTTTTTCAAGGTCGGTTAAACTTACATTTTTTATTAGTTCCAAAACTATTTTGAAAATTGGATATCTGACCTTTAAAAGTAGTGTGTGTAACGCTAAAATACTAGGTTTTTTACAATGTTAAGAGCTTCTACAGCTTTAATTTTTTTCAATGATAAGTGAAGAACTAGTAAGTTTACGGACTCGAAATTTTGCATACCGTGTATTGGTTGCGATAGCTACGTGTTATCGGCGAGCGTTTTTGTAAATTCCTTCTTTGTTATTGAATTTAATTTCAATTAAGGAATAGAAAAATGACCATGGGCTTACCATAATTTGTGGACTTCGAGAAAGCAGCGATAACAATAGAATTTCCAAAAAAGTTCGCCGATAAGAGGCAGCTATCGTAACAAATACGCGGATGCAATATTTCGAGCGTGTAAACTTACTTGTTCTTCACTTATGATTCCAAAAAAAAAAAAAAAGTTAAAGCTGTAGAAGCTCTTAACATTCTAAAAAACTAGTATTTTAGCGTTACACAAGCTACTTTTAAAGGTCAGACATACAATTTTCAAAATAGTTTTGGAACCAATAAAAAGAAAGTTACGTTTAACAACTATTTATTTAAAAAAATAATTACGATTGAAAAGATCACATGAGCATTGGATACTGAATACTTTCAGAACATTTAGTGGAAACAACATTCTTTTTAAATCGGAAAATGCATATAATGAAAACTGCTCCGAGATTCGCATTCGTTGCATCCCTGATGAAAACAATTGCTATCGACGATTATGAAATTCGCTGGTCGGCGAAGAATTAATTGGTTCATAAGAAAACGCGACTTGCCACGGTTCCGATCAGCAGACTTGGGCGTTACCAATTACATTTAGTAATTATTACACGGCCAATTACCAATTACCTGTAATTAGTAATTGGCAATCATCAATTACTAACTACATATGTACCATATGTAATTGGTAGAATCCAATTACCAATTACATGTAATTTGTAATTGGTGACTGCTAATTACCAATTACGCGTAATTTGTAATTGATAAACTACAATTACCAATTACATGTAATTTGTATCTGGCGACTGCCAACTACTAATTACATGTAATGGGTAAAATGTAATTAAAATAGAGAGAAATTCATGAAAATAATGTAATGATTACTTTTAAAGTATTTATTAAAAGAAATACAATGATTACAAAAATCTTTCATTACACAATTTATAACAAAAGAAAATAGAAAAAATGCCAACTGAAACTAAATATCTTATTTTCACAAAATAACAACGTTTCAATCCATTTCAAAGTTCTCTGATTTCAAGTTCACGCCTCTTTTTATACCCTTCCTATTTCACCATCACATAATGCATGCGGCTAATGACAAAAGAGCCGAAAACATCATTTTGTTTTTTTCGATATATTCAATGTTTTTGTGAATGAACCACTTTTAAAAATTTCTTTATGTGAAGGAAAAAAAATTAAAATGTAATTACCATTTGTGTAATTAGAATTACTTTTTTTCCAATTACCACCAATTATTTTGCCAATTACCAATTACATGTAATTGGTAATTGATATTTGCCAATTACTAATTACAGTAATTGGTAATTGGTAAAAGCCAATTACCAATTACTTGTAATTGTAATTGGTAATTGGTAATTTTTAATTACCCATTACAACTAATGTAATTGGTAATTGAAACGTAATTGGTAACGCCCAAGTCTGCCAATCAGCATCTCGTCAGTTCGCCATCGTACAGTTTTAAATTACCCCGTTAATTTGAACGCATTGTATTTTGATACATTTTGATATGATTTTGACGGACCATACAAATCAGCAACTTCAGGCTTGCCAACTGCATTCAATCAATCCCATTCGCTTCGTAAATTTTTAATATATTTTTATTTCAAAATCATATCTGATGATGATGAATTAGGGTTAGGGTTAAAAAGTTCATATAAGCAATATAAATATTTTTGGGAGATTGAGGGAAACAGATGTGTATGTATTTTTGTTTTAGAAATCGAAAAATACGCTTGGAGATTCGTATTTTCAAACCTTTTTCGAAATTCGCGCGATTGGAGGATCGGAATGTCGCACCCCTAATGAAAACAATTGCTATCAACGATTATAAAACTCGCTCGTCGGTGAATAATTAATTCGTTTATAAAAACGATAATTTAGAAAAGGTAAAAGTGTGGAAGAAAATGCGACTTGCCAGTGTCCCGATAAGTATCTCGTCCATTCGCCATCGCAGAGTTTCAAATTGCCACGTTAATTCGAACGCATTGTATTTTGATACGTTTTGATATGATTTTGACAGACCATACAAATCGGCAACTTCAGGCTTGCCAACTGCATTCAATCAATCCCGTTTGCTTCGTAAATTTTTAATATATTTTTATTACAAAATAATATCTGATTCTATTCTAAAATCGCAAATGTTTATTTTAAAAAATCCATTAGGGTTAAAAAGTTCATATAAGCAGTATGAAAATTGTTAGGAAATTGAGGGAAACAAATATGTATGTATTTTTGTTTTAGAAATCGAAAAATGCGCTTGGGGATTCGTATTTTCAAACCTTTTTCGAAATTCGCGCGATTGGAGGATAGCAATGTCGCATCCCTAATGAAAACAATTGCTATCGACGATTATAAAACTCGCTCGTCGGTGAATAATTAATTCGTTTATAAGAAAACGAATTTTAATTTAGAAAAGGTAAAAGTGTGGAAGAAAATGCGACTTGCTAGTGTCCCGATAAGCATCTCGTCCGTTCGCCATCGCACAGTTTCAAATTACCGCGTTAATTCGAACGCATTGTATAATAATATAGCGCTTGCGTCAGACCGTAGTCAACATAATTCCCATATAAATTTAATTTTCGGTGGGTTTTAATGAGGCAATAACAACAAAAACGGTATTGTTTAATAAACGCACGTCTAATTGTAGTCTCGTTTTAGCGTTACGTAAGTGTTAAGACAATAATCAAAATAAGTTGGCTTTGACCTACTTAGCAAGCGAATGTTAGCACGAAGGTAAGAAAAGTTTTACAACGCGAACAGGGCAGAGTCGGACGCCTAATAAATATTCTACGTCCCATTTAAGACGAATCGCAGGGAAATTTGGCGAAAATCCCTTAGAATTTACACGTTAAGAACCTGCACCGCTCCGATATGAATGAAGTTGCTGATTTGATTCAATCGTCATGTCTGTCCCAATGCAAGCAAAGTGTAAGCGAAGTGGCCTACAGACCTACATTTATATAACGTTCGATTTTTTTTTTGTTACTTAAAGAAAGAGATATTTGTGAAACCTTGACGCGTAGTTGAAGGTCAGAGCTTCGTAAAGCTCCGGGACGTTGTAAAATCGCGTATCATTCCGGGAACGGTGTGTAAAAAGATAAACAATGCACGAAGAAGCGACAAGTATGAGCGTTCCTTGCTCTGTTGCCGTATCTACTAGCCATAATCAGAACGGTACGACGACTCCTCTGGTTTCTGTTGTGACCGCCGACGTAGATTTGGAAGTTTCGCAGGATCATGAGAATGTCGAGCTGGAAGTGCCTTTTTCAACGAGTTCTGGAGGTAAATTTCGTTCGTAACGCTCTGCGTGACAGGCGATTTTATAGGTTATAAAAGCGACGACGTACGTTCGAATCGGTGTGTGTGTGTGTGTGTGGCTGTGTATGCGTGTGTTCTCGCCCGACAAACCTGCTTCTTACGTACTTACGGAACGTTTTATCGGCGGTCAGATGTGAGACGGGCCGATACGTTCGACCGTCCGCCGTGTTCCGATTTGTTATTAAATAATACGCGAAAGTGATATCGAAAGGGAAATTGCGAGTGAAATCATCGCAAACAAGTTCTTGTTTGTCTAGGTGACGTCCGGTCGGTCGCGTGCTGCGTCTCAGAACTAAATTGATGTTAGTGGGACGCGGCAACAAAGCGACTTTGCTAGGCGACCAAGTTGATGTAGGTTACGCCCGTTCCCGCGGTGTAACATAACCCAACCTGTCAAAGAGCAGAACAACCTCAAAAGCGCCGGCCGAGACTCGCCTCGCCGCTTCAAGTTCCCCCGTTTCTCCGAAGTTCGCGGGGCTACGAAAACGCCAAAAACCTTTCGATAATCCATCCGGAGAAACGACAAAGAATCCCTCCCCCAACGCGCCCTAAACCGGGACCTTACAGTCCCTCTATTATAGGTCAGGTTCAAGTGCATATGCAACAAGGCTCTTATTGTCGGATGGGGTCGTTTGTGCGCATGCGCCCGTACCGTACCATGTCCTACGGTCAGGGAATTCGCGTTATTTTACCGGGAATGAGAAAAAGCTCGTGAATTCAGTCGCGTTGAGGGTAGGAGGCGACCTGCCCTAGATCTATTATTGCATCTATTCGGAAATAGTTGCGGCGTGAGTAAGTCGAAGAAACGTTCCGAGGAGGAAATTTAGATTGGTTAATTTAAAAATAGATTCCTTTGTTTTTATGGGCTTAGCTGGGAATCGAGTCGCGCTCTAATTGATTTTAATGCGCGGTATTTTCGATAAACGATGATTGGATAATGTTTTAACTAAAAATTCATTATCAAGCTTTAATCTGTATATGATCTTATCGCAGATTTCAAGTAGCTCGCAATTTAATTAAGTACTGTGACCTAAAATGATCTTTCTCTAATAACTCGTACTGTCTTATAAAGAGAAGAGTTGAAGGTAACATTGACTTCAACTATTTGTCTCTTTATAAGACGGAGTACGAGTTATTACAAAAGATCATCAAGATTTTCTCCATCAGCTCATCGTCAAAAGATGTGGGCACGATTTTGTATCTAGCTGGTCTTATTCCTGCATACAAATATTGGTCAACACATATTTTGCTATCGGACTTTTTAACTGTTCTTAACTAATTTTGGTGCGCTGAATCCAAAAATACCATCAGATTTTCTCTATCAGCTCATCTTCAAAAAATGTGAGCACGTATTTGTATCTAGTTGGTCTTATTCCTGCATACAAATATTGGTCAACACATATTTTGCTATCGGACTTTTTAACTGTTCTTAACTAATTTTTGGTGCGCTGAATCCAAAAATACCATCAGATTTTCTGTATCAGCTCGTCTTCAAAAGATGTGAGCACATATATTATTTGTATTTAGCTTGTCTTATTTCTGCATATAAATATTGGTCAACACATATTTTGCTGTCGGACTTTTTAACTGTTCTTAACTAATTTTGGTGCGCTGAATCCAAAAATACCATCAGATTTTCTTTATCAGCTCGTCTTCCAAAAATGTGAGCACATACATATTTGTATCTAGTTGGTCTTATTTCTGCATATAAATATTGGTCAACACATATTTTGCTGTCGGACTTTTTAACTGTTCTTAACTAATTTTGGTGCGCTGAATCCAAAAATACCATCAGATTTTCTTTATCAGCTCGTCTTCCAAAGATGTGAGCACATACATATTTGTATCTAGCTGGCCTTATTCCTGCCTATAAATATTGGTCAACACATATTTTGCCGTCGGACTTTTTTAACTGTTCTTAACTAATTTTGGTGCGCTGAATCCAAAAATACCATCAGATTTTCTCTATCAGCTCGTCTTCAAAAGATGTGAGCACATATATTATTTGTATTTAGCTTGTCTTATTTCTGCATATAAATATTGGTCAACACATATTTTGCTGTCGGACTTTTTAACTGTTCTTAACTAATTTTGGTGCGCTGAATCCAAAAATACCATCAGATTTTCTTTATCAGCTCGTCTTCCAAAAATGTGAGCACATACATATTTGTATCTAGTTGGTCTTATTTCTGCATATAAATATTGGTCAACACATATTTTGCTGTCGGACTTTTTTAACTGTTCTTAACTAATTTTGGTGCGCTGAATCCAAAAATACCATCAGATTTTCTTTATCAGCTCGTCTTCCAAAGATGTGAGCACATACATATTTGTATCTAGCTGGTCTTATTCCTGCCTATAAATATTGGTCAACACATATTTTGCCGTCGGACTTTTTTAACTGTTCTTAACTAATTTTGGTGCGCTGAATCCAAAAATACCATCAGATTTTCTCTATCAGCTCGTCTTCAAAAGATGTGAGCACGTATTTGTATTTAGCTGGTCTTATTCCTGCATATAAATATTGGTTCCAATACAACCTAATAAAAACAAAAGAAGTTTATTCCATAAAACAAATATTTACAAATGTTATTACCCAAAATAAATATTTATAGTAGTTGGTAACTAATTTAAAAACTTTCTTTTAATACTCCAGCAGTAATCAGCCATCATGTGTGTGTGTGTCATCTGCCCTGGTACATTTCTTTCATTATTCTTCTTATCCTGGTGGAATCGTTCGCTCTGCTCCTCACTAAAGTCACCAAGATTTGCAGGAAATCTCTCTAAATGGCTGTGTAGGTAGTGTGCCTTAATGGTCATATGGCAATCCAAAATTTCAAAGTTATTACGCATAACATAATTAGCAAGAACATTTTGCACAACTTTAACAAAGAGAGACCATGCATTGGACTCAATTTCAGTCATTGATTCTGTGAAGTGCGGGTCTTACGTTGCCTTATGTGAGACCCATCAAATATTCCTGCTTTTAATTTTTGATTGCTGATTGCAAGGAATTGATTTGTCAAGTATTCACAACAAAGACCATTTTTATATAAAGCTTTCACAAATTGTTTCATTAGCCCTAGTTTAATGTGCAAGAGAGGTAAAATAATTTTTCTCCAATGCATCATTAACCTTCCTATACTCACGCATACGGTCTGTGAGACCGACTTATATAGTATAATATACGTGTTTCATTTTTGACGTGAGTATAGGAAGGTTAATAACATTGGCTTTTCCTTCTACTAAAGCGTCTCTGTTGGGCCAGTTTCTTTTTATCCAATGCTGATCTTTCGCTCTGCTGTACCAAAGACACAAAAACAAAGATATTTTGTATATCCACATTGCTGTCCTAAAAAGAAATTTACCATTTTTAGATCAACGCATACCATCCACCCATTTGTGTAATAGTTAATTTTCTTTTCAGAAGTAAATATGTTGGTTTATAATCCTCTTTCACTTTTGTGGAATGTCCAATTGGAATGTTTCCATATTTATTTGCATTGTGTAGGACACACTTCAGTCTTCTTTTGGAACTATCTATAAAAAGTCGCCAATCAGTTAATGTGTACCCTGATGTGCCCATTTTTTGTAATAGTCCTTTTATGTCGTTGCAAAATACCAAATTATTTTCCTGATAATAAAATGACAGAAGATCTTTTCCTCCGTTACGGTAATACGTAATTTTTGTTTCCGGAAAAAGAAGATTTTTTCATTAAGTCTAGAAACGAGCAACTCCTAAGACTCCTTTCAAAGGTTTAGATCTCTAATAAGGTCATTTAATTCTTTCTGGGTAAATTTTTCTGGATATTGTGAGTTTCCTTCATAGTCAGTATTGTCATGTTCACAACAAGACATTTCATCATCATCCTCTGGTAATATATATAAGTTACTAAATATTGGAACTGGTATTTCTTCTAAATGTGGAATAGGTCTGCTCGCTGAATCCAAATTAGGGTATGTCTACTTATGTCGATTATTCCGATTAATACCCTTTATATTCACTAGACAAAGGTAACAATCGCCAAAATGGTTTCTTGGTTTCCTCCATACCATTGGAATCCCAAATTTCACACTTTCTTTGTCCTCATGTGCACTGGCGCTGGTTCTCAACACATGATTTGCAGGCAACATGTGGCGCCCAAGTTTGGTCTTGATCTCCTAGATGAACACCAAAATAAGCCATGTATGCCTTTTTCACAAACTCACAAATTGGTTTTCTACTCTCATATAGCAAAAAACGTCTGGATGATTAACACAACTACATCTGCTTGTAGAAGCACACAACCGTCTAGGTCGCACATTTCCAGCTCTTCGTTAATAATACGGTCTCAATACATCGTCTGCATTTGGCCGGAGTAACGTTTACAATACCTTTTAATAAATATTCCCTAACCTCATCTAATTTAAAAGTTTAATTTTTTATTGCCACTTCGCCTTTAATGTGAACTCCAATCGGATTTAGTTGGCAATGATTAGGAGGTGAGCGCAAACAATTTTGTTGTAGTATTTAGCCATTTCGTTTGTTGCATATTAATGGTACTTATCCTTATTGATCAGAATTAAATGAAGGAACCATATTATCATAAGTAATATTTTTAGATTCTAACCAAGTAACCAAAGAGATAGCTGTCTCCTCCTCCATTCTCGCCACATATACTAGCAATTTCCTTTGAGCTCTCCATTCCAGTTATGGATGGTTCTCCATATACTTCCATCAGTTCTTCGTTTCTCCTCATCCCCTACAGGGCCTCCTCTTCTTTTACATAAACATACATTCTTTTCAGGACTTTCTATTCAAAAATTCTCAACGGAGCTCTCTATCTTCTTGATTCATTTTCAATGTTTCGCATCCATATGTAACCACTACTCTTATTATTGTTCTGTAAATTCTCTTTTTCGTATTCTTTGAAATGTTCCTTGACCCTATTAGTATGCATTAAGGTCGCCATAAAAGCTATTTCACAGTTCAGCTTGAAATTTCATGCGTTCATCAGAAGGATGGAACATTCCAGCACCTATTTTTTCGGATATCAACGTCGTCTATAGGTGTGCCAGTCTAGAAACTTTTCAAATCACCTTAGTACTAAGTTACTTAATTACTAACAATAAGTAAAAAATATTAATGCGACGTATGCGCCTGTTTCTAAAAACACTAACTTTTCGAATCGGGGTTCTGATCGGATTGATATCATTTTCTAGTGTCAGGCGATTTCTCCCTTTTGTTTTAATAACTGTCGTCCACGAGAAACTTAATTCGCATAAATATAATGTAGCAAACGGAACTAAATATTTAAGAGCTTCGTTGGCCAGTTCGGGGTGTTCTTTTGGCACGTTGAAGAGAATCGTCCGAAAAAGGAGTCAGTATGCATTTGTAATTGTCATAACGGGTTTGAATTACGAGCGGAAAATATTCACAAAGCTGTTTAAATCTTGTCTTAATTTATTTTTGGATATCTCTTATAGTTTCTACGTTGGTGCTACATTGCAACGATTCCTTGTGGAATTAACCGTCAGCTTTTTAGTCATATCCTCAAAATTTAGTGTTTGATAAATTCAAAGTTGGTGAATTTTGTCTTTTACGTTGGTAAATTGCAACAATTCCTTGTGGAATTTACAGTTACTTCAGTAGTGGTTTGCTCAAAGTTTTGTGTTTTTTTTGTACTCTCGTTGGCACCACTGACGATCTAACGGTAACAATTAGCTGTGACTGTTTTGAGAAATGTCGTACATTCAAGTTTAGTGAATTTAATTTTTGTAAGGTGGTGGTAAATCGAAGCGACTCGTTACGAATTTTTGGAGAAATCACGAAACAGGTATTGTGATTTTTCATTGACACAATTCAAAGCAAGGTTGTCAATAGTCTACACAAAATTTGGAAATAAAAATTTAGTGCATTTTCTTTTTCTATACATTGATCGTAAATTGAAGCGATTCTTCTAATGTAATTGAACGCCATGAATCACAACTCTTTTTCTCGATTTAAGTTTTCCATAAGTCAATCTTTTTCATAAATCCATTAATTTTGTCCGTTGCTCTTATTATATTAACATCGCGGTCTTGCAAACCACTATTCAAGATATATTCGTGTTCGAAAGTATCAGCAAGAAGATCCAGCCCAAGAAACCAAAGAGAATTGGAAAAAAGCTTTTATTTTATTATTTCTGATTTCCTCATCATGTAAGTACATCTAAAGTTCTGCCTTTATTTGAAGAACCCTTTTCAAAACGTTACCCCTACGTGGAAAGAGCCCATGTCTTTACAAATTTTTCTAAAAATACGAGTCTGTGATGCTTTTCCTGTGATAGAATTTAAAACTCTAATGGCGCTTTTCATAACGCAATCCATTTCGAAGGGCAAAGACTGGTGTAAGAGCTTTTCCATATAAAAGACAGTGCTGCCATTTTTCATTTGGCATTCCTTTTTCTAATCTGACACTAACAAGGAGAAGGCAAGGTAATCGGATTTTTGTAATTTTTGATATTTTTGGTACGTGTAGTTTGGACCTTAAATAAGAATATTTTGGAGTAGTTCGACGCAACGTTCATAAATTACCGAGATAATCGATGTTGAAGTTTCGCCCACCATTTAAATCCAGTAGATATAATACGATTGTCAATTGGACTCGTGGCCTAGTCGATAGCGTTTTGGTGCGATACTCACGAGATTGCTGGTTCGGGTCTCGTCACGGGACATTTCTTTTTCTTCCATTCAAAACGCACCATATGCTTTTTTCATTCTTCTTCTCATATCAAAATTACGAACAAACGAAATATATGAACTATATGCAGGAACATTCTTCAAGTACATCATTAAAATGCGCAATCGGTTGATAAACAATATTCATTTTGAATTAACAATAAGGTTTCTTCAAAAAAAAAAAAAGAAACGAACGGAGTCAGGTAGGGAATGAAAATTTCTATTATTTTATATCTAGTATGCGATATTTTACGCAGTGTGGCACGAGCCAGAATGGTAGTTATCATAGAAACATGGGAAGCAACATTTTTTTATTATTACCTTCTTGTTAAGTTAATTCAAAATGAATATTGTTTATCAACCGATTGTGCATTTTAATGATGTACTTGAAGAATGTTCCTGCATATAGTTCATATATTTCGTTTGTTCATAATTTTTTATATGAGAAGAAGAATGGAAAAGACATATGGTGCGTTTTGAATGGTAGAAAAAGAAATGTCCCGTGACGTGACCCGAACCTCGTGACTATCGCACCTGATCGCACCAAAACGCTATCGACTAGACCACGAGTCCAATTGACAACCGTGTTATATCTAGTGGATTTAAATGGTGGGTGAAACTTCAACATCGATTATCTCGGTAATTTATGAACGTTGCGTCGAACTACTCCAAAATATTCTTATTTAAGGTCCAAACTGCACGTACCATAAATATCAAAAATTACAAAAATCCGATTACGTTACCTTCTCCTTATAAGACAAGATGGAAGTCCTGTCATAGCCTTGCCGCCGTCGTCGGTGCATATAGCAACGCATTTCGCCTGGTCAATATCGTATTTAGATGTACATTGCATAAAAGTATCGAAATAAATTTTACCAAAATAGTAATGACACGTCTCACTAGCTCCAATTAGTGGTTGTTTGTAGAATCGTAAAAGGCGCCCCTCGTATATTCTTCGTATCAATCATCGCGGAATATAACAGAAAGTTAAAACCATAAGCACTCTTTAATAATTCGGGAAACATCGAACACGACATTTCTGAAGTGAAATCGAACTATCGATAACGTCTTACAAAATTATATTGGGACAAATACGTGAAGATATCGATGACGCGAAAACGCGTCGTTGGTATCAACTAGGCTGATGTGTCTACATCCGTTGCCAATGTGTTTAGATGGAACTGACATCTCTTATGGAAAGTTTTTTTGGTCGACTGTTCGTATTTTGCTTCGGAAGGAATCAGTCTCGTAATTTTTTGTGATCGTTTGGACTGGTGCTCGATTTAAATTCACAATTTTAGCAATGTCACCATAAGATTTGTCTTCTTTTCTATGTTTTGCTATCAATTTCGTAATATCGCCAGAAGCCTCCCTCCTCAATAACATTTTTGTAACTAAATGGAAGTACGTAGTCCCTACATCAATGCAAAATTGAATTAGTTTAAATGCCCGTATTTTGCTCGTATTTCTTACAGCGCTTGCTTTATTTAATACTACGTGCACTGTACAGTGTAGACGTGTAGGTTGCCACAAAATCAATAAAATCTGCAAATAGTGAAAAAGAAAAATGATCGGACATGTCAACCTTAATTTTTAAATGCGCAAACTTTTATAAAGAACGTATTTTGTAGGGCCATTTGGAAGAGAACGTTTTTCTGTATACAGAACGATGATTTCTGAGATACGAAATTACATAACAAGATTTTTGAGAAAAACATATTTTTGAGTATTCTTAACATTCTTATTAACGTTCAGTTTTAATTTTTTGTTTAAAATGCAGAGAAGTTTATTTCGAATAGGGTCCAAGAAATGCTCTTTAAAAATTCAGGTTTGTCTGTTTTTTTTTTTGTGTTTTTGTTAAAAATTTAGAATCCAATCGTATTTGTTTATTTAAATTGTTTCTGTTTTAAAACGAAAAGGTAACAAATTTCATCGTAGAATATGTACTTTGTTGATTCTGTGCTGTCAGGTTTGATAAATAAAGAAGTTATTTGTCTTTTGATTGATTAACAATAAACTGGAAATAGAATGGAAATTTTAATGATGATTGGTTTTGGAGACAAGTCCCCGACTCAAGAAGAAATTAGTGAATTGTTCAATAATAAATACCCTGATCGGCTTATTACGCGAACAACAGTAAGTGAGATAAAACGCAAATTTAGGAACTTGGGTCGCGTAAAAGAGGACTTTAGAAAAGGTCTTCCCGAAATTTCAGATGAAAAACAATTGAATGTTTTAAGTACTAACGTTTCAAGAAAAGTCTCACGAATCAAGCCGTGAAGTTTTATTGCAGCGATCTAATAGTCTGGAATTTTTAAGACGCATAATTCTAGAAGCTAGCTTCTGCCTAAACGGGTCTGTCAATACACAAAACTATAGATACAGGCACCTGAAAATCCACGCTGGATGATGGAAGGACACACATAATTCCGAGAAAGAAAACACGTATGGGCAGGAATTGTCGGTAATTCAGTCATGTAGGCCCTTTTTTACGCAGGTGTATGAAATGTTGAAAATACGTTGCTATTACTGCGGCAAAGCATAATACCCGCAATTGTTGCTCTCCATCTAAATGCAGAACATCCCTTCTTGCCGGATGGGGCTCTATGGTTCGAGCAGGATGGTGCCCCGTCACATTATTCTCTAACTGTTCGTAATTATTTTAGTACAATTTTTCCAAACAAAGGGATTGGTAGGCGAGAAGCAATTGAATAGCCAGCAAGATCTCCCGATCTAACTCCATTCGATTTCTTCGTGTGGGGTTATGTCAAATTCAAAGAGTATCTAAAGCGACCTACTAATATTGGAGATTGAAGATTAGAATAACCCAGGAAATCAGGCTAATAATTCCTCAAATATTAAACAGTGTCATAAACGAACTTGAACATCGCCTTGCTCCTCGTCAAGACGTATGTGGTATGCTGTTTAAACATTTAATTTGAATAATTTTAAATTTGTTTGTAACTTTTGATTTTTTAGTGAAATTTTGATTGTTAAATTGAATGATACACAAAATATTTTGTTTCTCAAAAATTTTGCTATGTACCCAATTTCAGAAATCATTGTTTTGTATACAGAAAAATGTTCTGCTCCAAGTGGCGCTATCAGAAATTGGGGTTACCATTTAAAATGAAACAAGGTGACGTCATAGCTGCTACAATAATACCGTCACAAAATACGATTTTATCGAATTATCTAGACTGCTGTTTGTTTTAAAATATAGTTCAATTCTTTCAATACGGGGCTAGATACAAAAGTAATTTTTTTTGTATCGTTTTATGAAGGAATAACGGTGATTACCAAAATGGCATTATTAGTTTTTCAGTTACGTGTTGAAGTTGTTCGTATTTTATATTTCTTCTTTAACGGTATCCATAAAAAGCCGAAAATAGGAAATGGTTCAGGAAGTGACAACATAACAACAGAAATGATCAAATATATATGAGCGAAAAAGGAATGAGACGAATATCCAAACTAATAAATGTGATTATACAAGAAGTTAAAGCACCGAATGAGTGGAGTTCGGAAATAATATTGCCCATTTATAAGAAGGGGAGAAGAGGGATTGTGACAACTACAGGCGAATTACACTAAAAGGCGTCCCAGGAACAGTATTAGCTAGTACCATACAAAAAAAAAACAAAAAATTCCCTTTCTCCATCCCCATTTAGCATTTCTTCCTAACAAATTGGGCGCTGTCAGCGATCAACAGGGTGAAAAATTCCATCAAGATATAAAGACAATGGAAATTGGGTAGCTACCAAGGACGATAGGGTCCAGCCATGATGGGTGATTACTGTTGGTTATTGAAGAGTGAAGATGTGACCCCACCTAAAAGAAAAAAATAGAATGAGTGCGTTCCAAAGAAATATCTTTGATGTTTGCTCTTTTCTTAGATGTCAACTTATTATAAATTATAAATATAGTAGATACACAGGATTAGAAAATTTGATAAATCTTTTTTAATAAATATTATACATGGTACAGTTGTACATGTGATTTGTCTAATGTAACAAGGGAACCTTATTATGTGTTACAACTTTTTGTTGGTCATTTTTGTATTTTGATAGATTCAGTCTACTACAATATCCTATTCAGGTTTGTGCTACAAATTTTTTTTTGTCGGCCAATGTAATTTGTACAAGTATTTTATGCAAAGCTTTGAAGGATGCCTCGCGTCATTGTACGTGCTGGAACGTGATTGCATGTCGAAAAGTACGGAGTCCAGATAGCAACATTTTCGTGGATATTCCGGTACTGCTCTTTTCTCATTATTCCTTGGATTCTGCAAATATTGTCGATTCAGTCTCCACCAAAACAGCCCCAAAGAATGGACGCCATATTTGCCGGTAGGCACTAATCATTGATCGGATGTCCGTTTCCCTGGTGACTAACGCACAAAGGCTCTTTACCTCGATTCAAAAACTTCGAATTTAGTCACTCTACAAAACTTTGCTCCATTCTTCAAGTGTCTAGTTTTTTTTTTAGTTTTAGTGTTGTTTAGCCCATTACAATCGCTTCCTGTTTTTAATGGTACGTAACAACGATTTTCTTACAGCTACACGGCCGTGAAGGCCCGCCTCTTGTAGTCTGCGTTTGACGGTTAACATATTGAGGGAATTGAACACTTCACATTCACTTGCGCTGCTATTTCTGATGCAGTAAGGCGGCTATTACGTTTACTAGAAATCATGATCTTCCTATCTTCAGCCGAGGTCGTGGTTCTGAGCCTTCCACTACGTGTTTTCTTTCTAACATTTTCATCGATCCTAAATTTTTGCATGTCATAGTCAACTGATGTTCTTGGCCCTTCTTTCTTCATTCTCGGCACATTTGCGATTCACACCTGTAAATTCTTATACAAGGTCACGTCGCAGACAGCGTAAATTTTTAAATAATGTGTTCTCCACAAAAGCTAAACTAAAAATTCAACGCATTCCCAACTTTGACTTTAGTCGTATGCGGGATCTGTTCCTTGTAAATACTGTTCTTGTTGGGCTCTTTTTCTGGCATGTTTTCGGCAACATTTACCATAAAAACAAGTTCTAAAGAAGAAAGCTATCGATTGAATGTATTGTGGTTGTTTTCTAAATTATAATTTCTTTGTTTTAAGTCAGTATCTAAGAAATTCTTTACCCGAAGTCGAAAGGATTAAATTTAACAAAACGTGCAAATTATTGATTTAATTATACACGATTACATCTTCATAATATTCGTTTTGGTTCTATTAAAAATTCATGATACATTCGAATTCTTTAACGCGTTCTTATTTTAATTACGCATTATTACATTACAAACATCCTCTTTTACATAAAAAATTGGCTAAATGAAATATCTCTCAAAAAATAATATTTTGTTATATCCCCTTGAATTTTCTCCACGCTCAACGTGTACAAAATCAGTTTCTCTTAATCCACCCATCTCAAATAAACACTCTCCCCGCATAAATCTTGATTTTAATTACACCTCAGCATCGTTTGCAACGTAATGCTGTTTAATGCTGCGCTTTGTCGGTATCCAAATAGCTTTTATGCAACCCAACTAACGCGCCGTAGTCTGAAAGGATAACGAAAACGGCTCGCAGGCTGAATTATCCACTTTCAGTTCCGTTCGTGTCGGTTAAAATAAGAGCTTGGATATGATACATTGTATGTCGCAACGCTTGTCGAAATTAAAAAATTATGGTTTTGTATTCTATTATCTTAATAAACTAAATTCCCGAGTGCAATAGAAAATAGATTGTGGAGAGCTACTGATTAGAAACTGTGTTATTTTTTACTTGATCTCGTTAAGTACATTTGACTAATGTAGATAGAAATCGAAAATGATTAGAGGATTTGTTATTTGATTGAATATCATGAACATCGGTTTTGAATATCGCGCGGAGAATTTACATACATTGCCCCAATACAATCCTGCACTTGTGTCTCTGTATTGGTTAATGTTAATAATCAATATGTCCAAAATTTCTTAGTCGATGTATGTTAATAGATAATTTTGATTTGTTGTGCCATGGAACCAAGGAAATAGTTGGGAATTTCTTGTAACTTAATAGGAGAGTCAAATTTTATCTTCAGCTAATAGAAAAAGCCTCCACATAAAATAATAACGCCTATGTGTACATGTATTTTATTGGTGACCCTCTACCTTTTGGATGGAGTCAATATGTTTCATTTGAAAGTTGATTCCGATTACACTTACTGAGGAGTGAATGCAGTTACAAGAAATGAAAAAGTTAAAAGGAATGCAAAATACGAGAGTGATTCGTAAAGTAAGTTCGGTTTGGTTATTGAAAAAAACTCCAATACAAGAAGAGCTTTTCATTATACACAATTTAAAGCTACTGCATTGAGCTATTTTTCTACATAGTTGCCATTAAGATTGAGACATTTATCAGGGCGATGAATCAGCTTTTAATGCCCTCTTCATAGAACTCTGCCTCCTCTTCACAACGATACATAAAATTTGAGGGAAAAAGGTACTCAGTTCTGTGATTGTGGATTTCCACGACTCCATTCTTCATCATGAACATTGGTTCGTCGTTCTCGAGGCATACGGCAGCATCTTTTAACCTGATTGTCACTCATGACATTGTCACCGCAAACAATAAAGCTTACGATGAATCTCGGCAGCCTTCATATTCTTTGCACACAGAAGTCGGATAACAGCTCGCTGTTCATTGTCGACGGGATTTTCAATTGCAACAGCCATTTTAAACGACCAATATAACACGAAAGAGTGTCCGAACGATTCTCGCAGTAGCACTGCCAGACTCACATTGAACTAGACTATACCGCAGCGCTGTGATTGCGCCGATATTCCCATCCTTTTCTAACTAAGCGGAAACGGAACTTAATTTACGAATCGCCCTCGTAATCTTTGTTTTAATAGTAATAATCAAGAGAATTTGGCGTAATACTAGGTACGTCCAGAAAGTAAGTTCCGTTTGCTAATAAAATTAAATTGTGTACAGATACAGAAAAATTATTTATTGCACAAAACTCTGCAACTCTTAAACTACTTTTCCACATAACTGCCGAAATTTTGCAGGCATTTGTCATACCGTGGCACAAGTGTTTGTATACCTTCTTCATAGAAGTTTGCCGCCTGTGTCTTCAACCAGTTGGAAACATTTTCTTTCAGCTCTTCGTCATTGTTGAAGTGTTGACCGCCAAGGAAAGACTTGAGATGTAAGAACAGATGAAAGTCGCTAAGAGCGAGGTCAGGGCTGTACGGAGGATGGTCAAACACGTCCCAGCCAAATCCCTGTAGGAGGTTTTTCGTCACATTCGCAGTGTGTTGTCGTGCATTGAATCACTCATCGCATTTTGTCCGTAAACTTCGCAAATTTACCGATAAATTTCAATTGGTTTCACTTTCCTAGCATTGAGAAAACGAATCACAGATCTGATTTCACAAGCGCCGGGATTTTCAATCAACACCGACATTGTAAACAAGCACAACAAAGCGTACGTGGCTGACAGCGATCTCAAAATGGCGTACGTTTCTTCTCCTTGATACAGCGCGTCTACCGCGCATGTGCGGAACTGCGATCGCAGCGCTGCAGCGGAGTTAAACGGAACTTACTTTCTGGACGTACCTCGTATAAATAATAGATAATATAATTGCAGGTTATTTCTCTGAAAACACTTATATTTTATATTTAATTCAATTCTTTTCTTACAATTTCTTTTTCGCTTGATAGCTACTGTAATTGCAAATGTTTTAAATTTACATCAAAATACATTCTACTCTTTCGAAGAAGTTTTGGAGGAGTCACTCCTTGGATAATGTTAAAAATAGTGAAAATCATCGTTTTCTGCAAAAACATAGATTTTGTCATTATTCGAGGTACCTTTGACAAAATCTCCCTCTAGTTTATCATTTCCAATTATTTATCCGATGAAAAGCATAGGGACTTTCTTTCCAGATCTCACTGTAGCCAACATGTCCACATCCTTCGCTGAAGAAATGCTTACATTTTCATTTAAATCAAACACCCCCTCCTCTCCTTCTTTTTTTTGGTAACACGTTGAACGCTTTTTCTCGATCTACTGGGAAAGTACATACTCTTCTAAAGACAGATCTTATGGCATCTGCTTTTTAATCAGATGATTTTTATATTTTCGCAAGGAGAAGCTTTGGAAACGTTTGTCAACTGCTGGCTTATTTTTTCCAAGCTTTTTTTTATCTAATGAGGTTTGGTTTATTCTTATTACAATATATTATTGTAATAAATGGTTCGGCTATTTTTAATATCTTATAAAGCTTATGTCAACACATCTTCATACTTTTTGTGAGTTTTTCGATATTAATCTATACAGTGTGTAAAGCGATGGGGTATACAAGAGGGAATTTTTTAAATATTGATTTATGAAAAAAATTTATTCTTCATGATATTTTTTGCTTGCTTTGAAAGTACCAATAACGTTTCGATAATCTAAAATTTATTTCTAGAAATCTGGAAAAATAATAAAATTAATTTTTTTATTGGAAGTTATCATTCTACATTATAATCAAGATAGCGTATTGCTATCAAACCACAAACAAAATACTCCATGTGTCAAACTGACTTGCAAAAATGCTAACGTTACAGCAAAGAATTTATTTAGTTAAATGTTACGATATTGGTGATGTTTCATATCAGTACGCAATTAATTTGTTTCATCAAAAGTATCCAGATGTAGCTGTAACAAAAATGACTCTTAAAAAATGAATTGCAAAATTCGACGAAGCAGGATCGGTGGTCGACAAAAAGAAGATAAGAAAGGTGTACAATGAGAATGATGCGGTAACTATTATGGCACTGCAGTCCGTTGAAGACAATCCACGCTTATCATTAAGACAGAGGGCAGCGGAGCTTAATGTCAGTCACACTTTATTACAAACAATTTTTAAAAGAAATAAAATTTATTCGTTTAAGCCAAAATTTAGACATACCCTTGAGATTCCAGATCATGCTTTGAGACTGGACTTCTGCTTATGGATTGGTGAGAAGCTCATGGAAAACAGAAACTTTCATAAACGCATATTGTTTTCCGATGAATGTACCTTTTCTACAAACGGTGTTGTGTCTTCACAGAATTGCAGATTTTGGTCACGAGACAATCCCAATTTTAAAATCAACACGAGAAATCAGCGTTATCGAAAAGTTAATGTATGGTGCGGAATGTTAATTAATAAAATTATTGGGCCCTACTTTTTTGACAAAAATTTGAATCAACAGTTATTTAAGTATGCTACGAAATTTTTTGATTCCATCACTATAAGACGTGAATTTGGAGAACATTTATTATCAACAAGATGGATGTCCATGGTTAGACCAGCAATTTCCTGAGAGGTGGATTGGCCGTTATGGTTCAATGCATTGGCCTGCCATATCGCCAGATTTGTCTCCCATGGACTTCTTTTTCTGGGGACACCTTAAACAAAAAGTATATGAAGAACCTGTAGGAAATAATGCAGAAATTTTAAAACAACGAATAACTGCAGCGGTTAGAGAAGTTAACTTGGAAACTTTGGGGAAGGTTTATATGGAATTCAGGAATCGAGCGGAATGGTGTGCAGAAAACGGAGGAGATTATGTAGAATGACAGTTTATAATAAATAAAATTTATTTATTTATTTCGTATTGATACTTGATTAGAATGTAGATTAGTTACAATAAAAAAAAATAATTTTATTATTTTTCCAGATTTCTAGAAATAAATTTTAGATTATCGAAACGTTATTGGTACTTTCAAAGCAAGCAAAAAATATCATGAAGAATAAATTTTTTCATGAATCAATATTTTAAAAAATTCCCTCTTGTATACCCCATTGCTTTACACACTGTATATATGATATATTTGCATGGTATTTAAACGTTTGAAATGAAATGAAATTTATCGCATAAAATTACATTCGAAAAAAAAATGTATGGGGACTTTTTTGTTTCAGCTCAATTTCAAACAAAGACTTTCGAAAAGTATATTAAATTTCATCGTTCAAGGATGATAGCCTTTTGCAAGTTGATTTGCTGGGATTCTATCTGGATATTTATTTATATCTTCTGCACAATTTTTATGAGCCTATTGAAAAATTGCTTTATTCCTAACAAAATTAATAAGAAATCTTTATTTGTGATATTTCATTGGTTTTGCATTGCATCACATTCATTTTTTCGGTCCATTTAAAAACTGAATGTGATGAAGATTAAACGTCGTGAAATTTTTCTTCGCGCCACGTTGTAGTCTATTAAAAGTGGCAATGGCAAAGTGTTTTTTTAAATCGCTTATGGCTACCGTCGGGAAAAGATAAAATTCAAAATGGTAAAATTCTATTTTCCTTTGAATATTTCCGAGTCCGACATTTGAGATTCGTTTGCATTATTATTGTACTCTCTGCAACTCTCGTCCAATTTAGCAGACTTCGTAACTCTCATATTTCGGCCACAAAACGACAGTTTTTCATACGATTTTCCATCCACAGACGTGCTTTTAGGTTAACCAAATTATGCCAAATTTCGGAAAAATAAACTTGGGGAGGAAAGTACGCGTATGTTTTATAAACATGGTGAAGTTTTTGACAGAATTAGAAGAACAGACATATATTGAATTTTGCAGCAAAGAAATATGATTCTCCCGACCTGTCGATGTTGTTTCTATATACGAACAAGATGTGATTCACGTCCCCATACTCTGCACCGCAACAATCTTCAGGAATCTTCATTGTATAATGATGAACCGCGTAAAATGAAGAGTATTGGTTGAATCTGACCTTTAATGGTTGTAATTGTGCAAGTCTCTTGACCAAAAAGAAAAACAAATTAAGCTGCTTTATTTGCTTTAAAATCCTATCCAATCCACTGTGGTTTCTTCCTAACTTCTTCATCTGTCGCGTCTATTTGAGTTATCATTGGTAGTCAGTTAACTTAACTCAATTCAGCTTCTTGTTCTTTACTTCACCCTTCAGTGATCGTACTATTGGCTTAGCGTTCTAAACTGGGGGTTAGCCGGCAAATTAATTTCTTTTTTAAATCTTTTCTCTAATTTTCATCTATGACACCTGTTTTCCTTTTGATTTAAAATGAATAGTCATCGTTTCTAATTCGATGGTTTGTTAATGACGTAACCGGTATTGAAACTTTTCTGATTTAGGTTGTAAATTGAAGTGGGTTATTAATTATTTCGACTTACCACATCATTTTTAACGTAGTCTTAATCTAAAGTCAGCCCCAAATTCTTAAATCAAAAGGTTATAAATTTTCGGAAAGGGACACAACCCACATTTTCGCAGTTTTCTGTAACTTGTTCTTCTTTCGGGATAGGCTTTGTAGTCTTGATTCTCAAGATCTTGCACATACCCTCGAGGCGTTCGTTCGAACTCCATGTTTAAAGAGTATTAGGACATATTTTCCCCTAAAATCCCAAATTTCTAGACCTTTGATAAAGGCTGTAAATTTTCTGGGAGGATCACTGCCGAAATCGCCACAGTTTTCTTAAAGACTGTTTTTCCTTCTAACTGGGCTCCTTAGTCTTGTGTCTTGAAGGACTTAACACGACATTTGACCTCCATGCTTAACACATCTCCCCGTAAACCCCCGAATTCCAAGACTTGAGGCTTTCAATTATTCCGACCTATCATAAAACATTTTTAACGTAATTCTAATCTACGGTCAGTCCAGAATTTTTAAATCTAAAGGTTATAAATTTTCTGAAATGGATACTACCCACATTTTCGCAGTTTTCTGGAGCTTGTTTTTCTTTCGGGCTAGGCTTCGTAGTCTTGATTCTCAAGACCTTCCAAATACCCGCGAGGCCAACGTTCGACTTCCATGTTTAAGAGTATTAGGACATATTTTCCCCTAAAATCCCAAATTTCTAGATCTTTGATAAAGGCTGTAAATTTTCGGGGAGGATCACTGCCTAAATCACCATTGTTTCCTTCAAGCCTGTTTCTCCTTTTAACTGGGCTCCTTGGTCTTGTGTCTTCGAGGATTTAACACGACATTCGACTTCATGCTTAACACATCTCCCCGTAAACCCCCGAATTCCAAGACTTGGGAGTTTCAATTATTCCGACCTATCATAAAACATTTTTAACGTAATTCTAATCTACGGTCAGTCCAGAATTTTTAAATCTAAAGGTTATAAATTTTCGGAAAGGGACATTACCCACATTTTCGCAGTTTTCTGGAGCTTGTTCTTCTTTCGGGCTAGGCTTCGTAGTCTTGATTCTCAAGACCTTCCACATACCCTCGAGGCCAACGTTCGAGTTCCATGTTTAAGAGTATTAGGACATATTTTCCCCTAAAATCCCAAATTTCTAGATCTTTGATAAAGGCTGTAAATTTTCGGGGAGGATCACTGCCTAAATCGCCATTGTTTCCTTAAAGCCTGTTTCTCGTTTTAACTGGGCTCCTTAGTCTTGTGTCTTCGAGAACTTAACACAACATTCGACCTCCATGCTTAACACATCTTCCCGTAAACCCCCGAATTCCAAGACTTGGGAGTTTCAATTATTCCGACCTATCATAAAACATTTTTAACGTAATTCTAATCTACGGTCAGTCCAGAATTTTTAAATCTAAAGGTTATAAATTTTCGGAAAGGGACATTACCCACATTTTCGCAGTTTTCTGGAGCTTGTTCTTCTTTCGGGCTAGGCTTCGTAGTCTTGATTCTCAAGACCTTCCACATACCCTCGAGGCCAACGTTCGAGTTCCATGTTTAAGAGTATTAGGACATATTTTCCCCTAAAATCCCAAATTTCTAGATCTTTGATAAAGGCTGTAAATTTTCGGGGAGGATCACTGCCTAAATCACCATTGTTTCCTTCAAGCCTGTTTCTCCTTTTAACTGGGCTCCTTAGTCTTGTGTCTTCGAGAACTTAACACAACATTCGACCTCCATGCTTAACACATCTTCCCGTAAACCCCCGAATTCCAAGACTTGGGAGTTTCAATTATTCCGACCTAACATAAATCATTTTTAACGTAATTCTAATCTACGGTCAGTCCAGAATTTTTAAATCTAAAGGTTATAAATTTTCGGAAAGGGACACTACCCACAATTTCGCAGTTTTCTGGAGCTTGTTCTTCTTTCGGGCTAGGTTTTGTAGTCTTGATTCTCAAGACCTTGCATATACCCTCGAGGCCTACGTTCGAGTTCATGTTTAACAATGTTAGGACATATTTTCCACTAAAATCCTAATTTTCCCAACCTTTTGTAAATGCTATTAATTTTCGGGGAAGATGACTACCCAAATCACCATTGTTTTCTTGAAGCGTGTTTGTCCTTCTGGCTAGGCTCCTTAGTCTTGTATCTTCGAGGACTTAACATGGCTTTCGACCATCATGCTTAACATATCTTTCCGTAAAGTCCCGAATTCCAAAGCTATAAATATTCGGGGAGGCTCACAGCCCAAATTGCCACTGTTTTCTTGAACCTTATTTCTCCTTCTGACTAGGCTCCGCGATATTTGACCTCCCCGCTTAACACATTTCCCTCTAAAACTCCGAACTCCAATAGCTATATAGCAAGGAGTACAAATCTTCGCCAATAGACATTGCCCACATTACCACTACTTCCTTCAACCTGTTCCTTCCTCTAGCTAGGCACCTTAGCCTTTGTGCTTATCGGCTTGGACGTACGAAGGATGTGCCCATTAGATTTTCATGCTTAACAATTTTAAGGCATATCGGTTCTTAAAACCGCGAACTCTTTTAGTAAACGCTATTGGCCTTCGGGAAGAAACACTGTCCACATTTTCACAGCTTTTATGCTGAATACTATTGCGACAGGTGTTCCCTTAAAACAACAACTTCATGAATATGAGTACGCTTGTTCCATAATCAAGGAGGGTCAGATCGGATTATGAGGGTCTGTATCAAACGCTACGCCTGCTCGAGCTGCCTTGTTGCGTTTCTGATTTACATCTGTTAAGGTGTAATCTTTATGCTCGAGTTAGTACTTGGTTTAGAATTTAGTTTATTCGAGTTAGTACTTGGTAGTCTGATCCCAATCTTGTTTGAAAAATTAGTGTGGATGTGGATGTCGATAAGATTCGTTTCCTAGATTTTGAAAACCATTCAGACAAACTTTTGGCATTGCAAGTTGCAACTAATATTTTGTAAACTGTAACTAAGTTACGTTAACTTTGGACTGAGAAATTTTTGTCTTCGACATTGTCCTAAATAGAAAAGTTGATGAAGAGAACGAGGTCTTAAACATTATTATTTCCCTGACGTCCAATTTAATGGGATGTGAAAATTAGTAGTCGCCTGTGTAGTCATCCAAGGTTTCCAGAGTTTAGATATTGTTAATAAACTACAAATCTGTAGAATTCATCACATAAACTAAAACGTTAACGAATGACGTCGTTTAAAAAGGAAATTCCTAATCGAATGTCTCGATGACAATAAATCCCTCGCAAAATTATCTATCATACGCACAACTAACTTTACTTTGTATGATAACGACGACGTTCCCATCAAACGTAAACATATTTGCCCGCTGCACATCAAATGTGGTAAAACTAATAAATAACCGACACCAACGGGTTAATAATAATAATATGATAATACCATTGAAACACGCGTCCATTTCAAAAATAAACGCATTAAAATTCTATATTTGTGTGCGTGTGTAAGCGTGTGCGTCTCCGTGCGTGTGTGTATGAGTAAATAGATTGTATATTTACATTTATCGTTGGCACACTGACCTACTGACACAAATGTGCCGAGTCCGATTTTATTCCCGTGAAACGCTGGGGCCGCTCTAACTTCGTCAGAGCTGCTTCGATATTGATTTTGGATCCGTTGGCCGGTTCGACGTAAAGGAATTTTACGCCGTTGGTCGCAAAGATCGTGGTGAAGTTTAATTGGGGGTTTTATCACCTTGTAAGTTAGTTTTATTTTTCTGGCATTTAATCGAACGTGTATTTGCAATTTATTTTGGTAAATATAGGTCAAAATTAAGCGAAGATCAACGTGTCATTTACAGAATTGTTCTTATCGTACATTCCTAGCGATTAATTTGGGAGAAAATTGGGCTTTGCTGGATGTTTTCCAGAACATATTTGGGAGCAGATAAATTAGTTATTATTACATGTTTTTCAAAACTTTCGATAAGTTTACAATGCTAAACCGAATACAAAGACCTTCAAATATTTGAAGAAATACACCTACATGTACAGTTGCTTTCATAAGTATTTGGACAGGGTAAAAAGACATTGGTATTACATATTTTATTTAAGTGTATTTCGATATTTTTTCCTGAAATAACGTAGATATGATATACTATTAGACTAATCTTCAAAAAATATAAATTAAAAGCTGAAATATTTATAAACTACATAAAAAAAAAATCAAAACATAAATTGCACATTTTGATATACGCAAAAGTATTTGGACAAAATACAGGAACACAAAGAATAAGAAGGATTTCTTGAATTTAGTGTTTATTTATTAGTAACCGATACAGTTGGTTATAACCATGGAGATCCAGGCCGTGTCAACCCAGTGAAAACGGCGTAGGTTAAGGTTCGAGAAATAGCAACAAGGCGCCACTCTCCAATTATAAAACTGGATCACCTCTAAATGACTAGAGTTGGAGAGACCTTTCGTAGTTGGAGGTACGAGGTTATCCGAACTGTATGTAAAAAGTACTTGAAAAGTATTTAAACATAACCTAAACGAAAAAAAAAAAAAAATTATAATAAAATAAAATTAATTGAGACGTTTAACAGCGCTTTATTGTCACTTGAAGTATATCAAAAAAACAAAAATCAATCAAGCCAGTTCGTCATCTGGTTTACACGCTTTCGGTAACCGGTGGAATCCCAGCGGCCTTACAGCTTTAGCTGAACGTAAATAAGCATATATTTAAGCGACAAGTACTTGTAATTACTAAAATTATTGAATGTTTACAAAAGTAATGTGCGAGTATGTTGCTCTGATGGTGTCATAAGCGTTTTTGGGAAGATCGCCGTCTGGTTCTGGGCGAATCTTTTCGAATATTGTAATAAAATCCCAAAAGACGTCGATACTCTGAACAATTTTTCTGCTTCCTGTTCAAATTTGAAATTGTCATCTTTGAAATCGAGCTAATTACACCTTTTTGGATATCGTTCTGTTGACGTTCCGAACATTTTGTCTATCCCAAATTGCAAATCGCCATCTTTAGAATCGAGTTAGTTGTAGGCCGTTGACGTTCCGAACATTTTAGACGGTTTGCGGTCTGATTCTGGCCGAATTATTTGGGCCATTGAAAAATCCCAAAAAACGTCAAGGAGCTTCATAATGTTTCTGCTCCTTGCCCAAATTTGAAGTTGTTATCTTTAAAATCGAGTTAGTTACTGGCCTTTGGATGTCGCTCCGTTAACGTTCCGAAGATTTTAGGTAGTTCGCGGTCTGATTTTGGCCGAATCGGTTCAAATATCGTAAAATCCTAAAAGGGGTCAAGAAATTTAACAATTTGTCTGTTTCCCATCCCAAATATCAAATCGTCATCTTTAAAATCGAATTAGTTGCACACCTTTGGGTGTCCCTCCGAGCATTTCGGGTGGTTAGTCGTCCGTCCAAGTGTTAAATATGTACACCATTTTTTACAACCTACACATCAAATTAAAACTGAAGGAAAAGTTGAAACAGTATGAAACAAAATATTTATGTAAGAGAAAATATGTTCCTATTACTACAAGGATACTGTATACTCGCACACAAATCCCCAAATTCCTAACTCTAAATTAACTACAAGATTCTAGGGAATTTTTCCCACAACTCAACGCGTCAAAAAGAAAGAAAATCAAATAAAAGCGGGACTGTGCGAAAAGTTTTGTTTCCTATTGTCGACGTTCGTACGGTATAGTATTCGATATCGGACGGAAGTTGTCCAAGATGGCGGGTGTTCTCGCACTTATCGAAAAGATGTCGGGGAAACTAGCTTCTAGCTCCTACGATAGTTCTATAGCCTACACTAGTTATACCACCCTATACTAATTATACCAGCCTCTACTAGTTATGCTAGCCTATACTAGTTCCCTACAACAACGTGAAAGATACGATAACGACATTGCAATTAATAAAAACGAAAGGCTCTCCTCCAATTGAGGGAAAGGCAACGTGGGGAAACTTGGGGAAACGATACTGCTAACGATACTATACACTTCCCAGCGTCGACTTTCCGTGTATATCCTCGAAAACGAGATTTTATTAATAAAACAAATCAAAATTAAGAAAAGCGAACACGGAATAATTAGTCACGGAAACCGATCTGTTCTAACTCAACGTCAGAAGTTGAATGGGTAACACGTGCGTATCCAACCGGCGCAAGCGGTATCACAAACTTACGAAAGCGGGGCGCCATCTGCGGCAAAAGTTGGAGCAAGAGACCAAAAGTAATGATACAGAAAACTAACAATTGGCCGTAACAAAACTATTACAGAACCACCCCCATGCTTCATTGTAGCACGAAAATTTTTCTTTCTTTAGCGTTGTGCACGGTTGCCGCCATACTTTTACTTGACCATTGCTCCCAAAAAGATTTATTTTTGTTTCGTCCGAGAAAATGATACAGTTCCAGAAGTTAGGAGGGTACCTTACATATTCTTATGCGAACTTTAAGCACTTTTGACGATTTAGTTTCTTCCTAACAACTCGTCAAAATGGAAATTGTGCCTTCTTAAGACCTTTCGTAGCGTTACACAACCTACAAATTTGATCTACCACTATTTAAGGAACTCTCATAAACGGATACTTCTTTGTTATCCGCACAATTTGCGCTTCGTCCAGTACACATAGCTTACGTGGATGTCCTGATCTCGGTTTATTTATTTCTCGATTTTGAACTTTTTTTATTATATAACCCACAGTTGAATGGCTCCTGTTCACTAATTCGGCTATATCGCGGCAGGTTTTCCCCTTCCTATGCAGGTTTATTATTATTTCGGGCTCTGAAACAGTAGTTTCTTTTGGAACACTATCGTTGTTCCAGAGACTGCATAAGTAGTGATATGAGCAGAGATTTTTGCAGAAAACGTAGGAATACCCACCTAATGCGAATGTGGGGGATTTACCGCACATTCTATTATGAACTTTGTCCAAATACTTATGAGTAGAGTTTGTTAAAAAGGTGAATGCCGTGTTAATCGACGATGCCACTTTTACGAATTTTATTATTCAATGATAACTTATCAATGATAATTATCATTGAATAATAAAATTCATAAAAAATAATAGAAATAGTAACGGCGAACGCTCATAGGTAGAGTAATTATCATTGATAAGTTATCATTGAATAATAAAATTCGCAAAAGTGGCATCGTCAGTTAACACGGTATCCACCTTTTTAACAAACTCTACTTATGAACGTTGGCCGTTGCTATTTCTATTATTTTTTTCAGGGCATATGCAATTATTTCTAAAATATTTGATACACTTTCCCTAAATAGGAAAATATGATCTAAAAATTATTATAATTCAAGATCATTTTGTGAAACCTTATAATTTTTATATGAGCAATTCAGTGCCTATAGAGTCTGTCCAAATACTTATGGGAGTAACTGTAATTACAAACGGACGTACTCGATTACTCAATGGTAATGAGAATTATTTTTTCGTGTATCACTGTACTACATACTTGAAATTTATTATCATTTTTTATTATTCCTTACGATACCTTAAACATATTACACTAATATCACCGCTTTGCATTCTAATTTAAAGTCGATTTCTTAAATCCTCGTCGTGTAGAAATAACTTACCACATCATATGCATGTATATATGTATAATTCTAAAGTTTCACAATACAAAAACAGATTTCAAATAAGACAAAAAATATTTTTCAAGGTAAAAGAATAATATACGACTACACGTATAACGCGTGCGTATTTTTGTATATTTCTGTCTAAATGTTAATATTCGCTTTTTTTTTGTGGTGTATTAAGTAATTTTCGTTTATTTCGACGTGTAGACATGCGCAACGCGAAATCTTTCGTTTCTATCGTCGAAATCGTTTTTATTCCGAAGTCCTAGATTGTTAATTAGTAGGTAGATGCGTTGTGAAATCGGCTTTATCTTTTTTTCTTTTTTTAATCTACCTAATTGCTTTGTTTTCATTCGTGTCGTTTTCTATCTCTTTAATAAAACTCCGCATCTCATTTTGAAGAAAAAAAAACAATATAGAACGGGTGAATTGCTTAATCCTTTTTGCGCAATTCTCTTTCCCACTACTTTATCTAATGTTTAGAGAAATATTTCAAAATAATATGTGTTATCATTATCTGTAATTTTTCTCTTACAACTAGAAAAATCCGGGGATTCGTATTTGATTAGTTGTACATTGTACGAGGGGCATCTTTTATGTTTTTACAAACGACCACTAGATGGCGCTATTGAGATGTGTCTCAAGAAATCACTCGTGTTAATTGGTGGAACGAAATGCTCAACAAATTCGATCAGGGGACTATAAAATCCTTACATACAACATCGTAAAAGGTGAAGAAACTTGGAATACATTCATATGAACCAGAAACTAAACAACTATCCACTGTTTGGGTATTCCAAGATGAACTGAATGCCACAAAAGTGTTGTTCGTTCACGAGGCACTTTCAAGAAAATGTTCGCTAGTTTCTCCGGGTGTACCGGACATAATTCCGGCAATAATTCCCATAAAGGATCGAAGAACAGTTAACGCTGAATCGTATACCAGTACTTGTTTGCGAGAAGTCGTGGACGAAATCAGGAAAAACAACCGAAAACGTGTATTAGGACAATAGCATGTCAAACAATTGATTATTTGGGAGTAGAAAACCATCAAATCAAGGTCTCATTGCCCGTATTTACCTGATTTATCGCCCATGTTTCTGTTCCTGAATGTGAAAAATGCGTGGACAGTGATTTTCAGCACCTCAAGGAGCCGTCGAAGGCTGCATGTGTTTGAGATACCAACTTCAGACTGGAAATAATGTTTCTAGAATTGATTTTAATCATGAAAAAGTGTATAAATCTTGAAGGCGAATATTTTTAAAAGCAAAAAGAAAACAGTTTATTTGAAAGAAATGTTTTTTTTTCCTTTTTTTGAAAGGCGCCCCTCGTATTAGTAGACAACTCTCTAGAGTTAGATTTTAGGGAAAAACTGTGTTGTTGCGAAAATTCGCGAGTATTTCCCTTCCCATTGAGCACTTTAACACCGTATTTATTCGATTTAGGGAATAATTCAAGTTGAAAAAATTCTAGTTAGGTAAGTTCCAGTGTGTCACGTTTTCACCATTTTTCGTTTGTAGCCGTTTTCTTTCCCTTCTTTTCCTGGTCTTTTTTTCTTCTTCTATCTGTAAATCTTTCCGATTCCTTTCGTTTCCTCGCTTTTCTTTTAACCATTTATCTATAATTTTTCTTTTTTATGTCTTTCACTGTCCATGGTATCTTTCATTTTTCCCTAGTGTCTAGATTTTTAGATTTTTCTTCTTTCGTTCTGTAGTTCCTCATTTTTACCTCTCAGAGGTTTTCCAATTCGTTGTTCATTTCCTTACTCTCTCTATTATTTTGCTTCGTACTTTGTACTTCTTTCTTCGTTTTTCTACATTTTGTTCTACCTTTCTTATTTGGTAAGGCGTTTTGTTTTCGCTCTTTATTGTTGCTCTTTTATTTGCTCTGCATATATATTTTTTGGTTCTTTCTTTGTTCCCTTAATCCTATTTATTATGGTCTTCCCCTTTTCCAAAGTTCTTCCTTTTTTCTTAGAGCTTCGTAAACTACATGCGCAAGTGCAATTTTGTTAATCGGTATATTTATATCTTTCGGGGCCGGTTTTACAAACCTAGTATAAAAGAGAGGTATAACTAGTGTTTTGCAGGTTAGTTTTTGTTCATTCCCAACTTTTTGTAGTATTTTCCTTCTTACATTTCTTCTTTTTCCACATTCTGTCCTACCTTTTTATTTCGTAAGCCATACACGCAGATGCAGCAGAATTTTTTGCTCTTTGTCGATCTTAATCTTTCTTCTCTCTCCATTATTAGTCCTTTTCTGTACATTTCCTGAGTTTCTTCACTTTTATTCTCTTTTTCCTTTAGTCCTTTCTATTTGGTGTTTCTCTTTTTCCAAAGTTCACTGTTGCACTTCGCAAGCTTCATACACACCTTTACCACTATCCGTTCTTTTCTTGGTTTCTTCCATTGTTAAAATTTAATAATATTTTTCTGTATTTCCATCTTTCAGTGGTTTTCCGATTCATTTTTGTTTACCCTCGTCAATTTTTATGTAATTTTTCTTTTTACCGTGTACTTCTTTCTTTGTTTTTCCGCATTTTGCCTTACCTTTTTTATTTAGTAAACTATACACCCTAGTGCTGCTTCAGTTTTCGCTCTTTCTTGATCCTTCTTTTTTCCCTTTACTCTATTTTCCCTAATTGTTCCAATGTTATTCTCTTGTCTCATTCAATCATATCTGGTTTATTGTGCTCCTTGTCTAAAGTGTTTCCTTTCTTGTTAGTATTTCGCAGACGATATGCAGTCGTAATTATTTTTCCTTTCCGTGTTTCCCGTCATAACAGACTGCAGTGGTATCAAAATTCCTCGATGAAATTCGTAAAATTGGCGATTTCGCCCTTCTCCTAATTTCAGAGAAACTTGTTTTGTTTTATTGATTTTTTCTTTTTATACTTTGTACTTCTTTATTTGTTTTTCCACGTTTTGTTGTATCTGATTTTCTCATTTCGAAAGCCACACATGAAAGTCCTACTTCAGTTTTCGTTTTTCTTGATCCTACTTTCTATTTTTCCCCTTTACTCTATATTTTCCCAAATCTTTCAGTATTATTCTCTTTTCTTATTCAGCCATTTTTGTCTTTCTCTTTGACCAGAATATATTCTTTTTAACATTTCGAAGGCCAATTCAAAAGTGCGTTCTATCTTTTTCCTTTTATAATTATTGTTTTCCCGTCCGTCCTTCGTTAATGACATGATTTGTGTAGTTTTTCTTTCTAATTCTGTACTTTTTCATTTCTATTTTTCAGTACTTTCTCTTTCGTTTTTGTTCATCCCTTCACTCTCCTTTTCTCTTCTTTTCCTTCACACCTTGTCTTATCTCCTAGTCTTATGGTACTAATTTTAATTTCACAAATTACACAAGTGCGGTTGTTTTTCGTGCTTCATTCTTCGCTATCGTAAATTTGTTTTTTGGCAAAAATTTTGACCGGAACAGAAGATCTCAACATTTTCTCTTATCTCTTTCGGTAAAACTTTTGGCTGCCCCAAATTTGTTTATGGAATAATCACTCCACCTGTTATAGATGTAACGTAATAGTTTTTCGAAGATTATCCTTTTTCTGTAAGCGGTAGTGTAGGAGGCAGATACTTCTGTGGGTGGTATTTATGAGCTAGATTATCTATTTATTTCTATTTAAATAGATAAATGAAAATTTTACTTTCTAGTTTCTAACTATTTTAGGGAAACCTAATACGTACTTTTTCTGCATTTTTATTTTAATGTTAAATACACGCATCGATTATATCTCTTAAGGTACTAGAAAGGCCGCATAGTTTTGTGACAAACTGTATCGACTTCAGGATAATGTGACTAATATCTAGAGCAGAAAATTCGCATTCGTAAAATACATAATCAATGCTTTCTCAGCTTATAGATACATATATAAATCATAAGACAGATAAATAGATGAAAATCAACTACCATAAACCACCTTCACTTTCAGCAGAGACGCGAGCAAGTTTCACTTGTTCGTCGGGTAATTACGCAACAATTAATCATAGTAAAAGTGATATCAATGTCAGTGGGTTAGTAGGCCACCTATGCAGGTACGGCCACCACCAAATCGGGTAGCGGGCAGGCCCGCGAGCACTTTATACTCGATTTTCTGCGCATTGACCTTTTTAGACGCTCCACTTCGTTCTTATTGACAAATTCTAAATGAAAGTGAAGAATGATCGACCTCATTCGCTGGATCTTATTAAATAGGTATTAAATACCATAAGAGCGAGGCACGGCGCGCCGTCGATAATATTTAATAATAAAAATTCTATTAGAACGTGCTTACACCATGCTTACGTAATTTTCGAATCCTTCTTTTTTTACGTTAACGTTAGGAATGAAGACCAACCTAAAAGAAAATAGGACAATCGATACCATTTCTTTTTCATTTACGTCAAGGTTACTGCGTTTTTTCAGTCCGTTTCTCGTCTGTTTTTAATTCGCAACGCTATTCTTATTATCCATTTTACGTCGATATAAAGGTAAATTCAAGGGAACTCGAAGTCATCGAAGGTAATACGGGTACCTTTCTGATGTGCAATTTATTTTAAAAACAAAAGCTGCGATGTGTTGCGAAATTATATATGTATGCATACGTTCATAGTAGGCCATGGGAAAATATTGCTTATTGTTTTAATTGTTTTATGCTGTTTATCTTAATCGGTTTGTTTTTAAGTTAGAATGTTATGAAAACAAAAGCGCTGCCACTGCATGAAGTCTTTAAAGTTATGCATTATAGAGAGTTTTTAAGAACTTTTGAGGGTGAACTGTACATATCTACATCTCAAATATTTTTCTTCAGCATTTGTTTAAAAAAGTTTTAGAACATTGAAACGGCTAGTTTTTCATGGAATTTGAAGAGTGCCATCACTAAAGAATATGAAGTGCGAACAAAATTGAATTATTAAATTGAAATAGCATTACATATTTAGTAGATTTCACAATCAATAGGAAAAATAGTAAAAATACCATTTCTTATGATCCAGTAATTTCGTAAACCAATAACTTGGAAAAACGTTGTGCAGATTGCAAAACTAGCCTGCTCTAAGGGTGGAACCATGTATAATTTCTCCCATGGTTTGCTGAATTTAATTATTTAATCTCTGTTGTTCATAAAGGAACATGCCATATTTTAATGGTTTCCCAAAATTTGAAATAGGGTCTAAATGGATGTCAGAGATTTCTGGTTATAGTAGATTTAGAATGTATGTTCTCAACCCAGAACTATATGAATGCTTGTAATTTCAAGAGGAATTTAAATAAAATAGTCATTCTCAGTGGAGAAAGCAGATACACATATGAACGAAATCGCCATTCGTAAACTTTGATTAACCCATTATAAGCCACCGTAAAACTGCTAAAGACACGATCCGGGGTCTTCTTTGGGACATTGCATTGAGACATAGCCAAAAAGAGTAGCATTTGCACTCAAAATTCAAAATGGCAGACCAATATAACGGTTCAAAAATTGGAAAGGTTTTGGAAATTACTTAAAAATCAGTATTCGGCGGTTTCTTGACTCGCTGACTCGCTTGACGAATCTGACGCTAGTTATGCATTTTACAAAACGACCAACTGAAGATGAGGCTTCAAAAGCGACCTTAATTCAAGAATGTCCTATCGTAATTCTATAATTTTGTCGTATTTATTGTGACAGATACAAAACCGCCTTCATATTTTCCAGACTCCCCAAAATAATGAACGTATATTTTAAAAAAGGACTCCTAAATGATTCTTTGATTTGTTATACGACTGCAAAATATTTATTTGGTATTTTAGCGTGCCATGGAGTAACCACGTCTAATATTATTAAACTCTCTGTTTTTCATGTTTTTGTTTGTATTATTGTATCTCAAATTGGAGTAATCCTTAAGACGTTTATTTGCAATTTATACGAGGGCGATTCGTAAAGTAAGTTCCGTTTCCGTCTAGTGAGCAGAGGAGTGGAGATATCGGCGCGATCGCAGCATCACGGTGTAGTCTGGTTCAATGTGAGTCTGGCAGTGCTAGTGAAGGAATCGCTCGTGCATGTTTTCGTGCTATTTTGGTCGTTTAATGTACGTGCTGTTATCCAATTTCTGTGTGCAAAGAAGAAGTCTACTGAGATTCATCGCAAACTTTCTTCTGTTTATGGTGAAAATGTCAAGAGTGACAGTGTGGTTAGAAGATGGTGCCGTATGTTTCGAGAAGGACAAACTAATGTCCATGATGAAGGACAGAGTGGAAGACCAACTGTTGTGACGGACGAACTTTTGGGTAATGTAGAAGAGAAAATTCGTGAAAATTGGCGAATCATAATCACAGAACTGAGATGCCTTTTTCCCTCAAATTTCACGTACAGTAGTATAGCATGGCTTAATTCACAGGGGTAGACGTTCTATGAAGAGGACATTTAAGGTGCTGGTTCATCGCCATAACAAATGTCTCAATCATAGTGTCAACCGTGTAGGAAAATAGCTGAAAGTAGTAATCTTCTAAGTTGTATATAATAAAAACGTCTTGTGTTGGTGTTGTTTTTTAATAACCAAATGGAACTTACTTTACGAGTCGCCCTCCTACACTAAATTGTAGTATCTATGATTCAAATAAATAACAAAATTTACACATTTTTTTATGATTCGAAAACAATCACTCATATTTTGTTGCTACTTTAGTAAATTGGTAACAAAAACGTATATTATTAGTTTTGAGAAGTGTAAAATGATCATACCTCTTCTAAGCATTTGAATCTGAGGTCTTTGAAATAAAAGAATAAATATTATTTGCGATGATTAACAAAAAATTTTGACCTGTTAAATATACAAACGCCTTTTTTTAATCTTACGCCGGAACACGTTCTCTCTGCGCCTCTTCATCTCTAATGTATCGCTAAGTTTACGTCGCACGATGATTCTTGGAGATCTACGCGATCTTGTTTTAGTTACAGTGATGTTAATAAATTTCTTGATGTTCCTTCTCTGTTACAACGACCACCGACAGGAGTGGATGTCTCAGCAAATTGTGCAGGAATTTTTACTGTTATGACTAAATGTGGTTTGAAGATGTCTAGTAACATATTATTTCACGATAATGATAAGACATCTTCGAACTAGAATGGTACATAATTTACTTTTCACCACAAAGTTCTAGAATTGATTTTCAAAACCAACTTTCTGATGGCTAGCAACAGTAACCTGGTTTTGAGCATACAATTCCATCCTGTGCTTGATTTTAATATTTTTCCCATCAGATGTAAGAACATTATTATTTACACTTAAAATTGTGGTGAATTGATGGTAAGTCAATTGTTGTCGTAAAATCATCCTAATCAGCAGAATTTGTTTTAGACAAGAGGATGTGTCCTCAAGAGTTTCGAAGCAATTTTTTATATTTATTTTGCACAAGATTACATGTATCAACTATCTGCGTTAATTTCAAAGTCGTTTGTTTTTAAATTTTGCATGCACATACAGTTCATATTAACCACTTTATTAGTAATGGTTTACAATTTTTCTTGCACTTGTTTTTTCAGGAAATTACTTTAATTTCCTTTTAAAAACTTTTTTAAGAGAAACACCATATAAAGGTGATTGCAAGGACGGTGGTGTAATTTACTGACACATATATCATATCGAAGTTTGGGTTTATACGGTTGTTGAAGATGCTTGCCTCGAGCTAGCGAAACACGTGTCACCGATTTTATTATAAACAATTGTGTAGTGAGGAGTTTACCGATATGATATTTGTGTCAGAAACATCCTGTATATGTTTCCTTTTTCTGATGCAAAATTGGAAACTACGTTGAGATATATGACCATAATGATTTGTCTTTCAATATAAAGTACGTAAATAAATAAATTAAAAACTCCATACATCATCAAAATACATTTAAACACAAGGATCGCTCCAATTTGGGATATAACAATTGTTCGGATTGCTTTTCCTTAGAAAATTAAAATAAGAAATATTCATCACTATCCATTCAAGCGGCGAAATTAGTTAATCTATGGTATGTAGTGCTATGGGAATCGAAATATTTTGACTTTGTATGAATTTTTTTTTTTAATTCTCTTCCTAACTTCCTAACGAAAAACATTCTAAATCGTTGTAATAGCACAAATTGAGACCCTCCGTGTTCAAAGGTATTTTGATGATGCATTAAAACTCTTTAATTAAATTGTTTACGAAGTTTATGTTGAAAGAAAAATCTTTATGGGCAACGCAGTTTCCAATTTTGCATCAGAAAATAAAGATGCAAAAAGAAAATTGAAAGCATCACCGATACATTGTTTGTTTAATGTTAATGCCAATTTGTAAAATTACTTTAAAGCTAAAGAAGACAATTGACCATTCCGAGACTTTGTACTCATCTGTATAGTTTTTAACGAATAGAAATTAACACATTCAATTGCATCGATCAATATGCATTTACCAGACATTGTTTTACTATTACATACTTAATTCATTTATAATACGTGGAAATAGTAGATGGAATTAAATATAAAAAAGGGGAAGAAGAAATCCTGTTAAAAAAGATACCTGCAATTTATTGCTTCGTTACCCGTTGAATCATTACTCCCAGTTATTTACGAAACGGTTTCGATCAGACTGTAATATACACGTTTTTATTAGTTATGTTTGTTTTTGGAATCGTAAAAGCTTCCAAATAAATATTTGCAGCACGTATTGTTTACCGAGTTATACATCACGAACACGCTTCCATAATTATATTTACCAACAGATATAATTTTACATTAAAAAATAACCGGTAACTTTCCGGCATTTCCAACGACAAATGTTTACAAATAATTTTATATTGTTTGAAGATACGCTGTTAATTTTTTTTTTTTTTTTTTGATGTGAACACGACTGATCCATACAAAATTTGGTCTTGTTCTCGTACCTCAGTAGGGGTATGGGATGATTTTGATTATGCAAGTGACTCAATAAAAGGTGTTTATTTGAATAAAATTAAGTAAGTAAGTAATTACAGAATGTTTACTATATGTACAAGAAAGATCGGAACAGATACGTTACATGATAGTCATACTTAATTTTGACTAAATTTTTCCACTGAGGATGAAGTGATTTCAAGAACGTATCCCAAGTTTCGTTACCTGCAAAAGCATTCTTTCACAGAATTGCTTCTTTGAAACGTTCACCGCAAACAACTCTGCAAATTTCTAAGCTGCTGCTGTTTTCACAATAACAAATGTCAAATTTTACGAAACTTGAAATGATAGATCTCAATAACGCCACGAAATGCTTGTTTGTAAAAACAAAAGTCTCTTCTCGTATCATAATTTGAGAGAACTAAAACTATAACTGTTCAGTAGGTACTTACATTCATGCAATTTCGCTAAAAGAGGTTCCAAATGAAGAAAAGTGTTTAGTCTCTCTGCTGATGATCAGAACTTATTTATACCACTTGGGCTGTTCGGTGTATTTGCATTGTAAATTCTGAATATGAAAACCGTTTGTGAAATGAGTAGTCCGTACATCAAGCGATTCGAAGTTTTCTTGTGTACACACCAGAAAAGCCCGCGTATGTCTTTCAAACCAGCGGTAAGGTATATAGACGGGTGAGAGTCATTTGTTAAGAAGTGGGTTATAAGATATCAACCGTAAAATAGTGTGGACCAAGCCGTGATATGAAGGGTCGTTGAAAATAAAGTTTTTGTAAACTTGTGTAAACGAAATTCCTGCTTAACGCCCAATGAGGCTCAAAAACGACTAGCTAATCGCAACATCAACAATAGTATAACTATACCTTGTCAATTGTGCGAAAACAATACTCAGTGGAGAGTGTGAAATGCAAACTGGGCATAAGAAAATCAAAACAATCAAGGAATACTTCAAAATCGTGATTAAAAGGGCAACCAAAAACCAAACCTCAGAATATTATCGTTAATAATTGTTAACGCTTCAGTGCGCATTTCTTTTTAAACAATATTTGTGATGTGTTTTAAAACTTTAAAAATGATGGACATTTTTTAAATTGTTTTTCTTATATCTATTTTTAAGGAAAAAACTGGTTGATGCATATATGAATCACTGTGTATTTGTGAGTGAACTTTGTATATTTATTATTAGAGGAAAATATTCATACTTATACTTATTTTATAGAAAGAATATATCATTATTTAGTATGAAACACTAAAAAGCAATTTTTCTATCTTTGTTAAAATATAGAGCAGTGTTGCATTTTTGACAAATAGTAAAAGCTTGGGATTGGCAATTTGGATATTTACATCTTATTCGAGTATCATTCCATTTGGGAAAATGATTGGCATTATCCTGTCGAACATCTAGAGGAGGAATCGGAGCAGTATACGTTTTCATTTTTCTTCATTTCAATATTGCTTTGGTATTCTGAAGGTCTGCCGTGCTTAGGATTAAATTTGAATTGATTTGACACAGTAGTCTGCTAACTAACTCTAGTCGAAAATCTATAAGTGTCATGGTTTGTCTTCTTTAGTTGCATCTTTTATATAACACCCACGAATATGGTTATAATATAAATGGTTATGTCCATTAGATGATAAAAAAGTTGCATGTACCACTTGCGAGATCTCATTTTTATACGATATCTTCCAACAAAACTATCAAATAATTCGACCCCTCCCATATGTACTGCTTCACAGCAGCTGGACAATGAATTTGAATGACTTCCTTTTCCTTTCTGTTGTATTTTTGTACCATGTGTGTTGGCTCTATCCCACGACGACAGCATTAAAACTATTTTGTTGTCCTTCCATAAAGTATTTGAAATTGTGGTTCCTTCAAAAGCGGCAAGGTATTCAATGCATTCTCCTCGTACTATTCTTTTAAATTTTAGATCGTTGCATTTTACATGATTAGATTGGATTACTTGAGGTGGCACTGATGCCTGTTCCACTGCGACCTTTCCAGGTCTATCGTGGTCCTCATGCCTCCTTAGAGTACGTTCTCTAGCTTTATTCCTTTAATTAGACTTGACAGCTTTGAGAGCGGTTCTTCCGCATATACATATACTTTTAAAAGCGGACTTGAGGCCCTTGCTCCGTCATGCTGTTATATGCCTCCATAATAGAGTCCTGCTCTGCCTTAAGCTTTGCCGGCTTCATCTGGGCGGCTGGATAGTCGTTGCATACTACCACGATCCTCTCCAAAGCAGCCTCCTTGAAGGTTAAACCTTGTGGCCCCTTGCTTTTCGGAAGACCTGCGGAAGTACTGCCCTCCGACCCCGTTTTTGGACTTCCGCCCTTTCTTTACGTTTAGTAGCCTCCGCCGCCTGTTGAGGGCTAACTTCCTTATCTAGACTAATCTGGCCCTTTGTGCATGCCTAGTGAAGTTGGCCTTGATTATGGCTGTTTTAGCCTGTATGAAATCTTGGCCCTGTTTCACAAGCTTTTGCACTTTAGCCTTGGAAATTCTAGATAGCGCAGCTGTACGAAGAGTAGCTAGGGAAGTATCTGTCGGCCCGATCAGAGCCCCGCTTGATCGGGTAAGGCTAATTACAAGGGGGTTTCGCCTGGTGCCCCCAGGGGAACGTTAAATACCGCACACCCCTGCGGCCACGCAACTCTCGACACGTTACCTTACACCTTAGTTTGCGTTTTAGCTCGGGTACCTCGGGAGCGCTAAATTCCCGAACTTACTTGTTAAACTTGTTAACAGTGAGCCCCTGAGGAGATTTTACATGATGGAATTCTATTTCTTCGTACAGTTCCTAACGAATGGATGCCCTTTTTTGCTAAGTATCAATGGAAAAGACGTGTAGTAGTTATCAAAGTATATTTTAAAAAATTATCCTTAGGAACTTCTCTTGAAAATCGTACTACCACATTTGAACTGGCACCGAAATCTGGCCCACCTTGTAATCGTTTAGTAGGATCATTTTCCGTTCCAGTACAAATTTCAAATTTGTAACAAAACCCAGAACTTCCAGATAATACAAGGAGTTTTTATCCTCATTTATGTGGCTTCATAAGCATATATTGCTTCAAGTGACGATGTGCTTTTGTTGAACAGATTTGTTCATCGGTTGAAAGCATAGCTTCCATTGGCACTGATCCAAATTTGAATAAAAGGGAATCAGTAATGGGTCTTAGTTTTTGTAGTTTATCATTTGTTTGTGAAGTATTATCGCCAAGGTGCAAAAAGAACGAGTCTTTCCAAATCGTTTCATACTCATGGCCAAATTGGCCTAATTTTCTACGAAATAACTTCTCATCTTCAGCAACTTCTCCTACATCATTATTTTTTAGTTCATTTTTATCAACATCATCTAATTCACCATCACTATCACAAGGAATGTTGTCAATAAAGTGGAAAAGTACGTTCACTTTCAGGGATTCTAGATCAACTTTTTCTGATCCATGTTTGTAAATAAGTGGCGTCTAAAATAGCACCCAAATCACAAAAATTGAAACATTTTCGCAAATACTGATTTTTTCACAAGCTCAATATTTTTATTTTAGATTCACATTTGGATTAACCGATTTTTCATACATAGAAATCCCAGTTACATGTATACATATTATATATAATATATATATATATATTTTATCTATATATGTATATTATTTTTAAAACTTACCTTGGTACTTATAAATTAATTATTTTAGCTCTCAATTGTAAGTCAATCAGAAACTGCAACAAAATTTGCATCTAGCAAAGAAAACTTCAAAAATTGCCATCAAAATCTACCGCTCTAATACAACGAACTTTATGACAAAAGAAGATCAAAAAGTGTTTACAAAAACTGAGGTTTCTTGAATTTGCATTACAATTAAAGAAATTATTGAAGATACAAGTGGTTGATTCAAATATGCATCATTGCGGACTGAAGGGTTAAGAACCAGTGAGCTTTGTTCTCTAGAGAATTGGACCAAAATGCATTATTTTCAAAAAATTAAGAAATCATAAAAACAAATTATACCTTGAAACTGATTGTATTCATGTTTCTAAAGAATTTTGTCTAGTCATTTATAGTCACGTCTCAGAAGATAATGGATGAACCACGTAAGCGGGATTTGTCCAAACAGAATCACCAAGCGGGTCAAAGATCAAAAAGAGTAAGGCGCGTTGATACTTTCGTGTACATCACTTGCTACATATTTACATAGTCAAGATGCGCGTTCCGTAGGCAACGTGGTCACCGTCTCTCAGCATATTTAACCTAATAAAATATAAATTAATGTAGAATGAATATATAATAAAAGAAAACCAGAAACCATGCAAAACATCAAAGGAATATTCGATAAAAACCGTTATTGAAAGCAAAACAAAACGAACGACCAAAAAGTAGAACATGACTTATTACAAAATTACACCATAATAATTTCGCTTTCAATGGAATTTCTTGCGGTAGATTCGCTTTTCAGTCGACCACGACGTCACGTCGAAATCGAATCTGGCGAGTTCTAAGAGGTGGGCCGAACATTCATACATACATACATACGTACGCTACGCACACACGTATACACACCCAGGCACGCCATGCCATCATCGAAATCCGTGACCCACTGACACACTGGCATTGACACCACTTTTGCATCTATCGCAGTTTTATTAGTTTTGTACGCCTCGTTCTCTACAATGTTAACTTATAAAAACAAGTATGTGCATGCGTGCACGAGGGGATACGCCCATCTCGGTTGACACACTTACCTACTGATTAAAATGTATGATGTATGGCCGTGTGTTTGTGAGTGCAATATGCCGTAATAATAATTTTACTTTTATCTTCGCTACGAGCATACATACACTACTACTGTGGTACTATTAGGAATGATGTCATTTCGGAATGGCCTGTTTAGATTTCGCTGTCGAGTTCGAGTTGAAAAAGCAAAATTTCGCAGCAGATGTTTAATGAAATAATATGCGATGTGGGTAGATTATTTTTTGCGATGCATCGGCTGTCCTAGATTCGGATTCTTTATGAGAGGTCTCTGGAGATTTGTGGTTAGTCATAAAGACTTGAAATTTACGAAGTGAAAATAACAATAATTCGAATACGATGAGTTGTATCGGAAGATTTGAAGCGGAAAATGTTAACTTTAATCATTGTTTCAAAATTTGTTTTAGTATCTGTTGGGATATGGCAATAAATAAACACTAATAATTATCATAAAGAAAGCTCTTTTATTTTGTATCATTTCTTCACAAGAAAGAACACGACAGCCACCCTTACTCCAGGTCAGTCCCTTTCAATTACAGAATTAACGACGATGTTTAGGTATCAATTCATTTTTGACGTTTGTTATCGGTATGCGTCGTTCGACTCGCATTTAAGATCGTGAGAATATAGTTATTCCACCACAGTTTTCCAACAGTGTCTAATATGTAGTAACGAAATTAAAGTACAAATTTCCATTATTTCTAAGAAAGTGTCGAATTGTTAAACCATTAAGGGTCGAAAATTAGGAGAACGAGTGAAAAATAAGCAAAGAGGTAATAAAGTAAAGTAAGCTGGAGGAAACAAATAAGAAACAAGGAAAGCAGTGAGAAAAGTGAGATAAACGAGCAAAATAGCGCGACAAGTGATAACCTCCAAATATATGAAAAATAAACGAGAAACAAACAAGGAAGCGAAAAAGCGAGTAAGCAAGTGATGAACCACGGTAATAAATGGAAAACAGGTCAACAAATGAAGAAATAAACGATTAAATGAGCCCGTAGAAAGAAAGAAATGATACAAGGACATAAACAAAACACAAGCGAAAAGAAAACCAAAAAATAATTGGAGAAACGAACAATTAAAGAAATAAATAAGTGAACAAGTAAGTAGGCAGAGAAACGGAATAAAACAAAACAAAAGAGAAACAAAGTGGAGGAAACACCGACTAATTGTTCTTTTATCCGGTTAGGTCTTTTAAATGTCCTCTATCGCCTTTAAGGTCAATTAATTGACAATTTGGGAAGTAACTGTTATGTTTTGAGAATTTTAATAAATGACGTTTTCATTAAATTGACCTAAACGTGGTAGAGGACATTTAAAAGATAAATGAACATTAGGTTACGATACATATATCCATTTAGTTGGGTCGAAATATTCGATTAGGGTGGAATTTTGCACGAGATCCTGGGACTCCTTTGAGAAGTATGTTTTTAAAGATTTTAGGTGTTACTAGCTAGCATTCGACAAGAACTCTCTGTTGTAATTTTTCCACGATTTCGCACTGAATGACGAACATTTTCAATTCAAGATATCTCCAGTGACTTATACCTTTGTCTGGATAATTTTCATTAAAAATTGTTGTCCAGAGGTCGGCAAAGTTTTCCGCCTACGGGCCAGATACAAAATTATAAAAACTTAACGGTCTAGATTAATAACTACCGAAGGTTTGGTGGGCCGCGGCCGGAGAAACAAGTGAATGAATAGAAGCAGATAAAATGTTTAGTACGAGGAATGTTTCGAACATCGTACATTTTGTTTCTGATCTCCGATCTTTCGTTGTTTTATCCCGTCGTTTTCTCAGAACAATTCCATTTGTATATTTTAGTTGGCTATTCTAGATTTTGGTCGTGCTCCTATTCCTTTTACTACTCTATTAAGCACTGTCACCATAAGTTTTTATGCAAGTATTATTCGAAATGATTTCTTCTTTGGAAAAAACTGATTCCATTTAAAATCTTCAGGTGATTGGCCCTCTCTGCGTTGGTTGCAGTCGCAAGACCAGTTTTATATACACAAATTAGTTCCCCTTCGTGCCAAATTATTCTTGCATATTTCTCAATTTTTTTTTTTTTAGTATTTTGTGGGTACGGCGAGGCTATTTATTATTGCGGCAACAAAAATCCGGAGCAGTCTTAGATGTTAGTGGAACTGTTTTTGAGCAGTATAAGCCAGTCGTTTGTCAGATTCTTGTCAATTTTGATGTGGCCGTTTATTTTTCATGTCATGAATAGGATACTCGAAATCTATTATCTAGTCTTCTTCTGGACTTTCTCAAGTTATGAAATTATTTACATTTTTTTCAGCGTCACATAAATACGTCAATAATTTCAATAATCATTTTTTTTGGAGAAAGCAAAAACCAGGTTTAAGCGAAATAAACTTACTCGAACCTCGCAAAGTGTCGCGGCTCGGGTTTTGTTTGGACACTTTTCGAGGTCGTGAAATCCTAGGACTAGAGCTGATGGACGCGCAGTGCCGTATGGGAATAGAAACATGAGAATATTTTTTTGGAATGAAGTGTCAGAAATTGTCTATAGGCCAATTAAGCTTGGAAAATTACTACATTTTTTCGAAGACATTCTGATGGAAATAAAAATTGTTGTGAAATTGTAGTTTCAAAATGAGAATTCGATAAATATGTCTTTATTAAAAAGTATTTAAGCTGTTTTAATTGAATTTTTAAATTAAATAGTATCAGAAATTGAATCTAAAAAATCACGATTTAAAAACGTTTGGATCTATGATACATAATTTAATTTCATAGTATTAAGTGAAATTGTCGTCAGTATGTACATTGTACATATTTATAAACTCGCTAAGATAAGTAGTAGTGTAGATCAGGCATGGGCAACCTTTTTTGTAGAAGTTTTATGCTGCGAGTAATCTTGAAAAATATACATTTTTATAGTATCCTTATGATTCATTATGAATTAAGTTTAGACGGGCCGTGCTAATATGCAACGAAAGAATTCAGTAGCGGGCCGGACAAATCTTACTCGAGGGCCGCATGAGGCCCGCGGGCCGGAGGTTGCCCATACCTGGTGTAGATTAACCCTACGAAAGATGAAATGAAAGTCAATAGTCAGTGTGACTTCCAATTTGAAACTATGTACGATACGGTCCTGCCTTGTCGAGCACGTGGCAGGAAATACGAGTCTTGAAACGATTAAGGATCTGATAAAGCGATACTTTACGAGGTTCGAATGTAAGTGTCCAAGTTTTTGTGTTCGCAATAGGGCATCCTTGTCGTAGTCTACATGATACTAGGCCCCCTAAACCCCGATAGTGTGGTCATGTAAACTACATGGAAACAATTAAAACTAATTGTGAAATCTTCAAAAAACCGAGATCAGGATATATATCCAACAGTACACAGGTACAGAATGAAAAAAATTTGCTGAAAGCCTCGCGACCAAAAAATTTAGGTTGGTATTACCGATGTATTCGTAGTAATGGGTTATTAATTTTCTAAACGTAACCACGAAGGACGTGAAAGTTTTTCTATCCAGGGATATTTTACCAGCAATGAGCATTAGTTTCTTTCACTCTGTATATGTAGAAGATGGTGGATCTCATGTTGAACATGACTTCGACAACTTGATTTTAACATTCTTATTTCGTTTTTCATTTGCAAGAAAAAGTTTCTTGACAAGAAATCGATTATTTTACAAAAATCACAGTTGTGTAACAAATGAAACGCGCATTTAAGTGAAAGATCACCGTTGTATTTATTTATTATTTATGTTGAGGAAAATGCATTCGCTATGTAACAGCTTTGAAATCAATAAAAGAATTTTCGATGGAACATCGACAGTTAATTGGTAGATGAAGTGACCATAAAGTCTTGCTTTTACAGAAATTGTTGCAATCCATTTGGTAAATATAATCATGTCCGGACTAGAGGTTACTGCGTTTTCCTCAGTATCCATCATCAAATAAAAGCTCTAAATAAAATAGGAATGGTAACAAAAAGTGAATAGATTAAATAATCAGCAAAATATGGAATAAACAAAAACAGCAAGGTTAATAAAAAATTATTAATGCGCAAATAATATTAATTAGAACATAAGGAGCAACAGAAATTAAAAATTAATGGAAAAAATGGTGATTAAATTAATTCTAATGATATGCACATGTCAAAAAAATCATTGGGCATTAAAGCTAGTCATAAGAAGTCCACCACAAACATTGAATGCATTGTTTAATATACACAAAATAGTGAGAAAATAAAAATTGAGTATATTAACAGAGTACATAAATCAAAAGAGCGATTCTTATTAGTATACGTTGAACTAAATTCGAACCACTTTGAATCCATGTAGAAAACTGACATTCGTTCATTACACATTATCTTATATGATAGATCTCTACCACTAATAGGTCAATAAAACAAGGCTGGTTTGAACGATAGTTATATTTTCAGAACGTTTACAAACGTTTTCGGAACACCTTCGTCAGTTATATTTTCACTGACAAAGGTGTTCCGAAAACGTTTGTAAACGTTCTGAAAATATAACTATCGTTCAAACCAGCCTTGTTTTATTGACCTATTAGTGGTAGAGATCTATCATATAAGATAAGTATAAAAAGGTCACGAAATATATATATATATATATATACATTTAATACACATTATACATATAAATGAAATTATAATATATCGCAGGCAAAATCAATACATTTTATGAACCAAGAAAGAAATTGCTCTAACTTCAAATTAAACGATTAACAGATAAAAATCAGTTCTTTCCAATGGTGGAAACCGCAAGGATATTGGAGACATCAAATTTTTAAAAAGGGGTAAAATCTGACGTTTTACATGTTTCGTACAACTAATTGAGCAAACAAACAAGCAAATAAGAAGTTACTGGGGGCAACCTTTTAACAAGTACATTGTCTATTAACTGGGAAAATTTTAGCTTCTTAACGCTGACGGTTTTATAATTTATGCCTGCTAAAGTATTGGACAAATTTGTTGCGATAAAATTTATGAACTACTTTGAGACCATTTTGCAACAAATATATTACTTTCTAAGACTCACTTACAGGGATTTTATGTTCTCTATAAATAGTTGACCCGGTTAATACCAATTTTTTAACATGTTGGCTTTCCTTGACCTGAGGCAGTAACATGACAAAGTTGGCCAGTTGTTTGAAACTTCACAAAACTTCATGGTGCTTTTGGGATAACCTATAGAAATTCACCAACATTGGAGTTGCTCGATTGGGGATCAAAGTAACTAAATTAGGCCACTTGACATGCAATGACCCTTATTTAATATGCAATCATAAAATTGATCATATATGTCACCGACGAGGACATATTTGGAAACTGAAAAGTTGCAAGAATCAACTATATGTCATGTGCCCTCATGGCTTTATAATTTAGGAATTTGGTTTTAAACCGTATGACATCGATGAATATGGATAGTAATTCGAAGATGCCGCAATTTAGTTCGTTGGGTCGTTTCTTCAATTGCACTTCGAAAGCTAACATATCAGAATTCGTCACTTTCTCCATTCATTTCAGTTCGATGTATTTCTTAATCCTATACCAGCCATAGGACCTTCTCCAGTCGTTAATCTGGCTGTGTATCAGATCAGCCCGTCAGAGGGAAACTTGGGGCTTCGTCCATTACAGAGAATCCAATGCATGATCATCTCGAACCTCTGAAATTTTGTAAACTAAATTCATACGGTTGCAATTTCTCATCTCTGAGGTCTAAGACGGGGTCTTTCACATGTCTTCATATTTTCTCGTACTTCGAGTCAGATATTGGTGCAGTTAAGTCTATAATGGGTCCTTCTTGTCACCCCTTGAGACAAAATAAAAAAGAGGAAGGTCTTGTAATGTCCATGCTCCATGCTTGTAGTCGGGGTTGACTTCATTCTCTCCGTTCTAAGCATGGTGGTGGTACTTGCTTCCTCTTCGTTCCTGAAGAAGTAGCGATTGAAGCAGATCCACTTGTCTCTTTAATTATTTTTCCCATCTTTGCTCTGATGGTTCCACGAGGAATTATACATGTTGGTTTAAGTCTTAGGGGTCGAATTTGTTGGTTTTTTTTTGCAATTTACGCTATAAATGAATTGTGATGTAAGAATACCAGTGCGTATTTGCATTTTTTGATAGTTTTAGATCAAACTCTTCTGGTCTGTAGGAGTCCAGCTCTTACAGATTTTTTTCTCTATGTTTGTTCTTTATATCTGTTCTATCGGCCTACATATATTTAAATTGTTTTCAAAACTACGTACATTATTCCAGCAGCGTCCTTTAAGTAAACATTTTAATAACATTGCGCCTTGCATTTTATGAAAATAAATGCAAATCGTACCAATTAGAATAAGTAGGCCATGGAAATCGAGAACTTGATTGTGTAAAGAAGCGTTATCAATTAAATATTGTGTTTTGGATACCGCCTTGTCTATTACGTAAAAAAGAAACGTTTGAAAAATCCTAATTATTCGTAGTTCTCGTTCTTTTCTAAGCTAAAATAATTTTTGGTAATGCGTATGTACAATTTGTTAGTAAGTTCGCTAATTTTAACGTGTCAATTGTAAAACTTTAAATAAAACACAAAGAGTATTCGCAGCATGTATGTCGTATGTTACGCCCATTGCGTAGCTTTGTTCCTTTTTCTTTGCCATCTTTTAACGTACAAAAAAAGGAGAGGAACGCGCGAATTGCACATAGACAATTCGCGACACACAACATACACACGTACGCGTAAATGAGCCTCAACACCGTAATGTAATAATTAGGTCACATATACGCACGCACACGAACGCGTACAACGCCGGCGATAAGATAATAATTTAAATAATACGTGTAACAACCTTGGCACAATTGTTTACCAGTTTTGTTAGATTCACTCTCGTTGACACACTAACCCAGTGACAGTGACATACTCTCACTTTTTCACGATACTAAATCTTAATTATGTGTGGCATTACATTCGATTTTTATTATCGATTATGGGCCGGTAAACGAGGTTACATTAATTTTTATGTATGTGAGACGATTTGCACACTACTTAGTTTATATCTATTTACGGGGAGATGTATTAATTAGTTAATTATCGAGGCACGGGTGGGTTGGATGCATGATGGAAAAAAGAGATAATTGCGAGTGTGGAAGTGTAGAATCTTATTACTTCGAAATAAATTATTTTAGTAATTTTGTACTTCTTTGTTTCAGGTAACGACAGTGCTTGCGGAGGTAACTAGCTTCCTATTTTGTATATACAAGTTGCGGTATCCCCAAACCCCTCTTTGTTTCGAAGTTTTTTGTTCTTGGTTTTAAGAAGTTGTTTTTGTTTTTTTAATTAGATTTGCCAATAATAACCAATAATTAATAATTTTCCAAAATCACATGGGAACGGTATTTAGAAGTTATTTTTAATTTGGCCAGTTAATCTAAAATTGTACTGAATGGACCTCAGAGTTTATTTTATAGATGGACTTGGTGGTTAGCTAATTTTGGAATATAAAATTACGAGGGGTGTTTCCAAAGTTCTAGGAATTTGGTTATATTTTTTTATTCCGCCAATTTTCACCAAAATTATAATGCAGGTTTTTCAATATAATCTCCATTTACTTGAATACGCTTATCCCAACGGGAAACTCGTTTTTCTTTTAAACCGTCCCTCCCCTAGAAAGAAATTGTATTTATTGTACCTATAATTCATATTTCACCCTACCTTTATCTATTATCTCCCCCTTGCATGTGATGGATGTTTTATGCAAGACTGTCAAACGAATTGAGCACCAGATCTAGTTCGAGCTGCCAACTATAAAGAATTTGAACCATTTTGCGTTTGCGTTGGTGAATCTTGGGAGAGTTGGTGGAGCTAGAGGGGTGTCGCTTCGGGTTCTTGAATTGTGATGCGAACCGGATGGTTGAAGCATTGACGCTATTGCATGCAAGACTGTCAACTGCATTGACTATCAATCGAAAATCTAATTGGACCTACCAATTGCGAGAAGCGAAATAAGAAAAAGTTGTCCTTTTTTCACGGGAGTTGGTGTAGATCGAGCGAGTTGAAAGAATCGGAGAGGATTGGTTCGAGTTCTTAGTTTGTGATGCGGCCCGGTGGGGACGGGCTTTTTTCTTTTTTTTTTTTAAGTGGCTGCAGAACTAATTCTCACGTACTCGGCTGGAAATGTGCGATTTGGGTTGCGATTTCTTTATGATTAATTTTTTACGGCTCGTTAGCTCGATTGCATTTCTTTGATAATATACCAAGACTTGTCTCTGACCAATAGGATTTACGCAATTGAATTAGAACCAAATTCCTAAAACATTCGAAACATCATTGGTACAATGAAAATTTTTACGGAAATAATTAAGATATTGATATACGTCCTTGTGGAATTCCAGGTTATGTTTCGACTATTATTTATATATATATATATATATATATATATATTTCTTAACCTTTTTATACTTATCTTATATGATAGATCTCTACCACTAATAGGTCAATAAAACAAGGCTGGTTTGAACGATAGTTATATTTTCAGAACGTTTACAAACGTTTTCGGAACACCTTCGTCAGTGAAAATATAACTGGATAAATATATAAACAAACTTTTGTTTTTTATTTGGGAACTATCAACAAAATAACTAATGACTAGGATTTCTTGATATAGAGGATGTGTAACCAACTTTTATATATATATAAATTATAAAAACTAAATTAATGTGTAAACATACATGCAAATTAAGTAAAACCTTATATCAAAAAATCTTTGTCGAAACCTTAACAATTCTCTTCAAGGACTAGGGAAAACCAAATTTAAAACCCTAGCCAAAGGTTTCCTTCTTAAGAAATGCAAATGTCGTTTTAACAAATTGCTATATACATTACTTAAATTTTGAATATCGGTCCTGAAATTAATAGTTTTAGTGTCTCTGTATATTTATCATTTCATATATTAGTCATTTTTTATAATTATTCTCTGTTTTTAATATAATTGTGTTTTCAAAATCAAAGTAATGCCCAAGATCTTTGTAATGCTTTCTTACAGCGGTCATTGCACCAAAATCATTATTTAAAGAATACTTATGGCTATACAACCTTTTCTTTAAATATTGTTTCGTCTGACCGATGTAACAACCATCACAGTCTTTACAGTTTATTTTATAAACTACATTATTCTGATTTTGTTTAATTATTTTAGATTTAGTATTAGTAAAAAGAGATCTGTTACTATAATTTGGAATGAAAGTAATGTTTATGTTGTTTTTATTAAATCCTTTTTTTTTCGCTTAAACCTTTTTTATAAGGAATAGCATTATAACATTTATTGTTATTATTTTTAATTCCTCTATTATATAATTTGTTAATTCTATTTTTTATTATTTTTTCATAAAAACTATTTGGATAATTATTTTTATCTAAGATTTCTTTAACTTTGTTTAAATTCTTTTCCCTAAATTCAAGATTAGCTAATCTATCCGCTTGATCAACTAAACCGGTAACTACATTAATTTTATGTAATTTTGATGTTTCTGAAAAATAATTTAAATGTCTTCCTGTATTGGTAGACTTTATATGCCAATTTGTTTTTACAATGCCGTTATTATGCATGACTGTCACGTTCAGGAAATTCAATGAGTTATTAGATTCTCTCTCATATGTAAATTTTAATCTATTATGATAACTATTAAATGAATATAATATCTCATCAACACTATCCTTTCTTACGGATTTTATTGACCTATTAGTGGTAGAGATCTATCATATAAGACTATTATTTATGAGGTTCTTCAATTGTAGGTATTTCACGTTATTCATTCTTCGTTTTATTAATATCATTTTTAGAATCATAGCTTGCTATTCGCAGTAAAATGGAAAGAGCATCACAATCACAAGCAAGTGGTCGCGCAAATATTTATGTGCACCAGTTTCCATTGTTTGCTGGTGGTTGGAATATCGCATATTTCGACAGTTTGCTGTAGCTCCTATTTAGTCAGGGCTCTTCTTATTTCTAAATTCGTGCCAATTTTGGAAATACTTGTAACTCCTAAAGTAGATAAATAGACCTAGGTCACTGTGGACGAGGTGGTTATTTCGTTCACACAAACCCTAAAGGCGCGAAGTACGTCAACACATGCGCACGGTATGGCGTTCAAAGTTTCTGTTGCAGGATTGCAAACCCTAGAGTTGTCAAGATAGTAAACTATTTTCGAGAGCCGAATACTTAATAAAGTAAAATCCTAATTAAATGAGGTACGGTAATGGGCAGCTACCAAGTAACAAAAGTTTTTGGGCAAATCCATCTCGACCAGTTATCGACATATCATTTGGGGGATTACAATTAGGCAATTGGGTACCGATATACCGTACTAACGTGTCCCAATAATGACGAAACTAATTAGTCTGCGGTTGCGGTCCGCGATTGAAAAAGCATAATTTGTCTCACGGATTATTGGCATATGCAAATTCTGCTTACCTAGTAAGCCTTTGCGCAATTACTTGGTAAGTACCCATTAACGTACCTAATTTAATTAGGTCCTTATATGGAGAATCATCCAGATTTTATTTTATCCTCAAGTTATCGTCTATGGTCCCTGTTGTGTTTTCTTTTTCTTCTTTGTTTAAATTTGCCTCCTAAGGCGCGTCTGGGGATATAGAGATATACCGGATCAATGCTGAACATTATACCCTTCAATCCATTTCCTTTCACGATCCCTGCACAGCTCCATGCGAATTTTGCATCGGTCAAAACAGTGCTTGAAGTCACTTTTAGACAACATGTTCATGGTCTCCGTCAGCTTAAACGGTCTCAAATCTTGTCCCTTTTAGTGTTGACTTCATCTTAGGAAATAGAAAAAATGTCACACGGGACCTGGTCTGGCAAGTAGCGTGGATGTTCCAACACGGATCTCATGCTTGGTGAAAAACCTTTTGACATATAGTGCACTATGGGATAGGTCACTGTCTTCGTGCAAAATCCATAACTTGTTTTTCCACAATTCAGGTCGATTTCTTCGTACCCGTTCACAGAGAATTATTAGGCCCTCAGTGTAGTAATGCTAATTAACCGTTTGACCTTCAGGTACCCAATTTGTGTACACAATCCCGCAATGGCCAAAAAACTAATCATTGCCTTGAATTTTGATTTCGTCATTCGAGCTTTCTTCTGCCTTGGTGAACCAGGGCTCCTCCCATGCATTGACTTTCGCTTAATTTCCGGTTCATTAGTAAAAGACCAGATTCATCACACGTTATGACTCTTTCCAAGAAATTAGAGTCTTCTTAAATTGTGTCGATTTTCTGTGCAGTATCTACCTTTGGACTTAAAATATCTACTTGGTTGAACAATTGTTAGAAATACACGATGTTTATACATTAGGATAAAAATTCATGAGGTGGTCAAACGTTGTTCCGCTCAATATCAATAGGCGATGGCCAAACGTGGTCTGTACAGTATCGACCTTAAATCCTTGAATATCTACATTAAATAACCTGTTTCAATAAATAAATAATTTATGTTACTCTTAACTAAAAATTTATGAGGTGGTTAAACATGGTCAAATGATTATCTAAATCGTTTTGACCACCAGTCTGAAAATATGCATTATGCCAAATAATTTTTATGAATAAATATTGCTTATTGAACTTCATTCAAATTCTAAGTAGTGGTCAAATGTGGTCAAACGGTTTGTTACGCGCGAGGGATACTTTGTCATCGGTTATTGATGTTTGAAAAAAGATTTTCCGAAAGAATTTTATCTCGATAATGTGGTGATTTTGTGGTCAAACATGATCAAAAATGGTCAAACGAACATGTCATTTCCAAGGATTTTTCTATTTTGCGTTGCCAACTTCACAGATCTCGAACACTTGAGTACGTCATAAGCATTTATTACCGTAAACGTCTTTTAACAAAGAAGAAAATTTATGTGGCGGATTTACCAAGTTTTACAAGAAATTTTACATTTACACGTGGATCTTTTGAAAAGTTCAAAATTTTTCCGATGTGCGACTGATGTAGAATCCAACATAGACAACGGTTACGGCCTAGCTAAGACATCCGCAGTTGCCTTGATGGCATGAATGGGGACGGGAAATGTGAGTTGATTCGCCTGCGTGTAGATTAACTCAAAAGCGCGCGTCGTTTGACTGTAAAACGATCAGTCCAGTTACATTTCAGCTGCACCTCGTATACATATAAGGGGAGTAGTTCGAAGCAATCGTCTCTAAACAAAATACATAGTTTTTTTTTTATTCTCTTTAAATTACGATTATGTAGAAGTTAAATAGACAAAGTGGTTGAGTTGGTGCACCTTTTTATCATTCTCTCTCTTCACCAAGTACGAACCACAACAGTTCCAGACAGTAACCGGTGGGAAGACCCGTAGTCAGTCTGTAACTAAAGGAATTTCTTGGCCTTTTCGACAAAGGGTTACGAACTTTCGTGTATGCCCAAATCCTGGAACCTACGTCCAATAGGAGGTCTTCTTCCCATTCCCCCTGCTCTCTATAATAGAGCCGTTTGCAATGCCATTAAATGATCCTCATCCAAAGAACGAGGCCGCACATTGTTTTGTAGTAAAGCTATTGCTGCTTTCGATCGCTTAATATTCTGGCACTCACATCAATGCTACCCTGTTGTCGTTGGCCAACGGACCAAGGGCTTTTTTGCATTTGCAGACAGTTTTTGACTTACAAGGAGAAGGCAAGGTAATCGGATTTTTGTAATTTTTGATATTTATGGTAAGTTTAGTTTGGACCTTAAATAAGAATATTTTGGAGTAGTTCGACACAACGTTCATAAATTACCGAGATAATCGATGTTGAAGTTTGATCCACCATTTAAATCCGCTAGATATAATACGATTGTCAATTGGACTCGTGGCCTAGTCGATAGCGTTTTGGTGCGGTACTCACGAGATCGCTGGTTCGGGTCTCGTCACCGGGGCCCATTCAAAACGCACCATATGTTTTTTTCATTCTTCTCATATCAAAAATTATGAACAAACGAAATATATGAACTATATGCAGGAACATTCTTCAAGTACATCATTAAAATGCACAATCGGTTGATAAACAATATTCATTTTGAATTAACAATAAGGTTTCTTCAAAAAAAAAAACGAACGGAGTCAGGTGGGAAATGAAAATTTCTATTATTTTATATCTAGTATGCGACATTTTACGCAGTGTGACACGAGCCAGAATGGTAGTTATCATAGAAACATGGGAAGCAACATTTTTTTATTATTACCTTATTGTTAAGTTAATTTAAAATGAATATTGTTTATCAACCGATTGTGCATTTTAATGATGTACTTGAAGAATGTTCCTGCATATAGTTCATATATTTCGTTTGTTCATAATTTTTGATATGAGAAGAAGAATGAAAAAAACATATAGTGCGTTTTGAATGGAAGAAAAAGATATGTCCCGTAACGAGACCCGAACCAGCGATCTCGTGACTATCGCACCTGATCGCACCAAAACGCTATCGACTAGACCACGAGTCCAATTGACAACCGTATTATATCTAGTGGATTTAAATGGCGGGTGAAACTTCACCATCGATTATCTCGGTAATTTATGAACGTTGCATCGAACTACTCCAAAATATTCTTATTTGAGATCCAAACTACACGTACCATAAATATCAAAAATTACAAAAATCCGATTACCTTACCTTCTCCTTGTTAGACGTAAATGAAATATAACAAGTCCTCTTAGGGCTACTATTTTATTTTTAGTATTGACCTTGGAAGGTGGTTGGTGCGATGCCAATAAATTGCGATAACGGAAATGTGGGTACTAATATTCCTACTCCAACTCCTTCCTTTGTGTTGGAACAATCAGTAAAATATTTTGAGGCGCTAATACTTGTACATTCGGTGATCATACATTGGTAGTTCAAACGAATCAAAGGTGTAACTTGGCAATGGACAGAGCTATCATGAAGATGGTACCATACCAGTTGTCTATTGGGTTAATTGTGTGTGAAAGTTGATAATCTACAAACAGATTGAGAAATTGGAAAATGATGAAAGCCAATCGTCTGAAGAAAATACCTCAGCAAAGGGTTTCCTGTAGAAAAGGGATTATGTATTACGTTATTCTAATTTCCAACCACTTTGTATACATAGAAACATATATTCGTTCCCACCGCTTACGTGTTTATTTACGTAACGATTCTATTCAAAATTCGCGTCTTTATTCCCCTCGTCGTTTACAAATGTGTACGTCTATGTAGGTAAATATTTTGTGGACGAGATATCCGAAAACAGTAGGTATATACATATATATATAAATTTAAATTTAAAATGTCGTGTGGATCGGATGCCGTCCAATTTAATAACACTAAAGGCTTTCTGGTACACGGGTTACGCATAATGAATTTGTATAATTATCTCGAGATTTACTATTTGTCTATCCTTGACACACTTGGACGCAATATAGGTAATGCATGAGCGTTGTTGTAGATGGAGATACGTTCGTGCGTCTTTCATGATAATTCGCGCGCGGAGAGATCTTTTAAAATATTACGCTTTAATGACGATCGAGTGTGTATGTATGCTTTTTCGTCGTTTCGTCGTTTCGTCGTTTTTATCGACCGCCTTAATTTACTTTCGCCGAAATATGTATTTTTCTACGGGTGGTAACTTCGACTTGTTTGGAAATTTTCGCGGGATTATAAAAATTGTTTTGAGTAGAATATTTTTTATTGAGAATTGATGTGATAGGCGTCGTTTGTTGGATTTATTTATGTATTCAGTGTAGATACAGTGATTCACAGCATTTAAATGACGGAGGCTATTTAGGTTACTGGAAAGGAAGGAGAAATAACAAAAATAGAACAAAATAGTTAAACTATAAGTTCATAATTTGATTAACCATTGTAGGTTAAAATTAGAAATAGAATATGGAGATCGAAACAGTGGAGGAGATTAGTAATGACGAATTACAAATATTGGGACTATGCAAAACAAATAAGAACTTTCTATTACTACTCAGGAGTGAATACATATAATATATTATACTCAAAAAGGAAATAGGGAAAAATGTATGACAAGTCCCAGCAATGAACTCAAGAATAAAAGCTATAAGACTACAACTCGAAGAAAAAGTAAATATTATTCAAATATATGTTCCAGTAGAAGGAACTCCAGAAGACGAAATACTTGAATTCCATATACCCAAGCCTCGAAAAAATATTAGACGGGGCGGGAGAAGAAACAGAGGATTCGATAATCAATGGAGATTGAAGTGCAAGAGTAGGAGGAAACATTAATAGAGGAATCGAATGCACGGAAATCCATGGAGAAGAAACTTTGAATAGTAATGGAATCAGAATGATCGTTTTTGTCATAGAAATGATCTAATAATGGGGAGCACATTCTGGGACCAGAATGTAAAAAAGTATACTTTTGAACTTGAAAGAAATGCTAAAAGCCTGATAGGATATTAAGTAATTTGAAGCGACCTAGCACAGGCGCTAAGACGAATTGAAACAAGAAAGAGAGCGGAAATAGAATCAAACCATAGATTAGTGACAGCCAAATACCAGAAAAAAATTATCAGAAGAAACAAAGAATAGGAATATAGTAAAATAGCGATATACAAGTTAGGAAACGAAGAACTGCAAGAGAAATACAACCATGAGATCGAAAAGGAACTTACATCATTGGAAAATAAGAAACATATATGGAACATGGAGGAAAGATGGGAGAAACGTAGTGAAACATTATTGAAAAAGCGAGATATGCCAAAGAAGAAAGTACAATAAGCAATTAAGGAGGACGCGATAAGTGGACAAGTGGAACAATGAAGTTAAATACCTAGTAAAATAAAAGAAAATAGCCTGGAAAAGCTTCTAACAGGCAAATACGCAAAGACCCAGGGAGTAATACAACGCAAAGAGACGAGAAGCAAAACAAGCAGTAAAGAGGGCAAAGAGACAATCCTGGATAGAATTCGGGAGCGAAATTAATGAAGAACATAGAGTAAGCAATAGAATATTCTGGATAAGAATCAAAAGTTTGAAGTGGAATAAGAGAAAAGAAATTAGAACGATACAAGGAAAATCGAACCAAATAAAGACGGGAAAAAGGACATGCTAAAAGTCTGGAATCAATTCTACGAAGAAAAATTTAAGGGAACACAGAGCTCGGAACAAACAAGAGGGGAAGAAATATCAGAGGAAGGCAGAAAATAGATAAGGAAGAGATAGAGGAAGCCTTACATAGTATGAGAATAGGAAAGTTTCAGGGAAGGGAGGGGAGGGTATGGAATATTAGCAGAAATGATCAAATGGTGGTTGTAAATCATAATTAAGGAGGCTTGTGAGTCTCAGAGGATCTTTCACATCTCCAAAAAGAATCCGATAATACCCATATACGAGCTATATACAAAGATACTAGAAGAAACATTGAGTGAATACGTACAAGAAGAACTTGAAGACACAGAAACGGACGAAAAACTTAAAGACACAGAAACGGACGAAAAGCTACGATAAGAAAAAAGAAACAAGAGACAAAGATCAATGCATTGGAGATAAAACATATTAGAAAGATAGCAGTAGTAACCAAACTGAACAGAATTAGAAGCGATAAACTTACGAAAACAGTAAATCAGAAACCAATACTAGAAAAGATCAAAACAAAGCAATTAAATTGGTACGGGTATGTGGTGAGGATGAATCCTGAAGATTGGCAAAGAAGATATTTGATATGGGAGGACCTAGAAAAACAAAAGAAAAGGGATGATCTAGAAGGAAATGGATGTACCAGATTGAAAACTATATGGATATGAAAAGGAAAAAAATTGAGAGGGCCTAAAACGACGAGCAGGATTTTGTCTCCTGGTGGAAGAAATGGATAAGAGACGAACCGGGACTCCAATCCGAATGCCTGAAAGGGCACTAACCGATTTGATGATGAAGAAGAAGATTAAAATTAAAATAAAATTTGAATAAAAATAGTATATAGTAAACAACAATGAAAAGGACGTTCAAAAGGTAGCCCACAGCTTAAAAGATGCAAGGTCTAAATGTCTAAATTACATACATACTTAAAATTACGGTAAATCGCCAGTTTGTCTCTCGCGGAATTTTCTTGTTTTCTATTTCGAAGCTGTAACACTATTTTCTATCGATTCAATAACGTACGTTCAAATTGACGGATGTATGGCAATTGAAGAACGTGAGTTGATTAATTTTCAGTTTAAGAACTCGAAGAAAAAATCCCGAAATAGTGAATACAAATACTTGTAAGGTACAATACATCGGCTAACACGCACCCGAAAGTTTCAGAAATGACCTCAAAACAATAAGAAAAATATTGAGAAAATCGGGGTGCAGAGACAGACAGTTTATAATTCAATGTACTTGTGAACAAACAATACTATAAATTTCTAGATTTTTGGAAAATTATTTGATGATGGGAGTAAATTAACTCCTTCGGCTAAGGTAGCAATGCTCCTATATGGAAATCCTCCAATAAAATGCTGTAGCCACTAAATTTGGGTCCAACGGTTTAATGGTGGGCATATCATTGTCTGGGCATGCATGGCCACCACTGAATTTGACAATTTGTGTTTTATTGAAGGCAATGTGGATAGCACTTTGTGTTTATTTGAATACTTTAACAAGTTAACTGCGTTCGACGTGCATATACATCAATCCAAATCTGTATTTTGGTGCGGTTGACGGGTATACACCTCGTGTAAGACAGAAAATTACTATAAAAATTCAAACTTTGTTTTTTTTTGTACGACAGATTTTTTAATGGTATGTTATCTTTGTATTTACTAGTAAACCTGATATAAATTTAAAAAAAAAAGGTTTAATCCTTTGGTGTAGAAATTACGCTGTATTGGTTTTTACAAAAGGAGTTGATCATTTTCTTTCTCATGAATTTTATAATTTTTTGCCAATTTTTAAATTTTCAATAATGATGAATTTTTTATCTAATAAAAATTTAATCCTTATCGTCATTTTGCTTTTTCGTAAAATTTATTATGAAACTGTTAAAAACACTGGAAATCGAAAAATCATCGAAAATTATTTTAGTTGTCTTCAATATTTTCAAATTCTTTATTAAGAAAAAAACAATAAATTGTTAAAACCCAATAACTTCTAGTTCAAATTCTAAGAATTTTTGTTTGGAATTATCTTACCCATCATCTTTCATTTATTCACAACTCACTAATTAATGAACAGAAAATAGCATTAATGAATTAAGTAGGCTGACTCAGCTTAACAGGTAACTTGACCTAATTGGAAAGGTTTGGACAACAACAACGCGTATGTTGAAGGAAAGAAGTCTATCGAATATATGTTTGACTCGTGTTTGGCAAAAGTTCACCAAACTATTCGTTTATTTTAAGATCTAACTTTGATTTGTGTTTAATTTTTTGTCATTGCCGACGTCATACTACCTGTTAAGAAACACACCACGTTTCTATACCATTTCTAACATATTCAGAATCTCTGAATTATGTGTGTATGTGGTATGATTATAAGGTAAATTAGGAAATCCGTAGTTTAGAACAAACTTATATAAAATGCTTCTTATTCTCAGCTGCAGTAAAAGAAAAATTAAATATAAATACACCATTACTTGTATAAAATACATTAGCATATTATAGTTAGATTTAACACATAATCGATATAAAAATGCAAGAAGTTGAAGTAAAGTGCAGTAACTACAGTTGTGTTGTAAAATAGCCGTGTTTAAAGGAAACATAGAATTCTCAAGCATTTTAAATGAACTGAAGATAAAAATTTAATATTTTGACCGTATCCTTTATTACGAAGGACTACACGCAATCGATATTTGATAGAATTAACTAAACATTGACAAACTCCGAGTGGAATTGACGTCCACGTTTGCTGAACTGTTTCCCATCTTTCTCTATTTTTGACTTCATCACTGCAGAAATACCGTTCTTGATTGGGATCATGTGATTGAACTGGCCATGTCATTACGGTCATTTTATTATTTGGAAATCATTCCTTAATTCTCCTTGTAGTGTATTTGGAGTCGTTATCGTGCTGATAGGTCTATGTTACCGGTATTTGTTTATCTACCATACGGTAACATTAAATTTCCCAATGTGTTTAAGTAAATCTTTTGAGTCATGATACCGTCAATCTTGAATATTGGTTCAAGTCCTCTCCAAGAGGCAATCCTAAACCGTGATACTCAAATGCCCTTGCTTCATCGTATCTTTTGTGTATTTGGGCAGGAACGCGAAGCCTAGTGGACGTCGGACAAGGTGGTTATCACAAAGAATTACACTAGTAAACAATGTTCTTGTTTCTTTGACTTTGAGTACTGTCATTGTATTTTTCGACGCTGATTTTCAATCTGTTGTCAGAAATCGGTCGTCAGGCACTAGTTTTCTGCAATTGCATTTTCCATTGTTATGGATTAGCCTTTGCTCCTCGGTCATTACGGATGGTTCAGTATGGAAGACATGCCTGGCACTTTTAGGGAGATTTGAAAGTCATCGCCCTCGTACTCTGCCTTCAACTAGGATATACTCAATTCTGCTGTTTCTTGTGTAAATGGGACAGTAGATAGACAAAATCATTAGGTATAAAAAAAATGGTCGCTAAGAAGATAGCTCGTTTCGGGAACAATGTACTCAGTTGTGGATCTCTATACATTAAACTCGGAATGATAAATAATGTTGTTAAAAGAATGGATAGAAACGGCGATGGTTACAGCTTTCTAAAAAAACAACTTGCCACGGGTTTGTGACGGAAGAATCAAGCAAGGCATATTCGTTGGCCAACTTCACCAGGCATGCACAAAGGGGCCAGGTTTAGTCTAGATAAGGAAGTTAGGCCTCAACAGACAGCGGAGGCTCTAAACGTAAAGAAAGGACGGAAGTCCAAAAAGGCGAGGTCGGAGGGCACTACTCCCCAGGTCTTCCGAAAGGCAAGGGGCCAGAAGGTTTAACCTTCAAAGAGGCCGCTTTACAGAGGATCCCGGTAGTATGCAACGACTATCCAGCCACCCAAATGGAGCCGGCAAAGGTTAAGGCAGGCTAGGACTCTATTATGGAGGCATATAACAGCATTACGGAACAAGGGACTTCAAGTCCGCTTTAAAAATACACGTATATGCGGAAGAACCGCTCTCAAAGCTGTTAAGTCTAATTAAAGGAATAAAGCTGGAGAACGTACTCTAAGGAGGCTTGAGGACCACAATAGATCTGGAAAGGTGGCAGTGGAACAGGCATCAGTGCCACCTTAAGTAATCTTATCTTATCTTATCTTCGTTGGCCCTCAAATTCAAAAATTAATGAACGATGCTGAGTTCAATGCCACATTAAATTAGCAAAAAGCACCAGCCTGGGAGTCATTCAAGAAAGTAGTCCAGCACTTTCTTGGAAATAACAAGGTGGACAACTATAGGTAAGGACCTGGACGAATATTTCAGAACTATAAAGCTCTCGGATGCAATATATCACTGAAGACACATTTGCTTCATTCGCATTTACACTTTTCCCCGGTAAACTTAGGTTACGTCAGCGACGAGCACGGTCATCATAGAATCGCGTTATCAAAGCAAGGTGGGCCCAAACATACTGGACATTAAAATGAGATATTCCTGCTGCAAAATACAGAAGAAAACCATGTACCGCGGTACATGGTATACCGTTTGACCTTTCTTTAATTAAGTTGTAAGCAAATGCGAAAAATATACGTTTCTTCAAAATTTTAAATGCGTGTTACTCAAAATCTATATCTGACACACAAATTTGGAAAGCAGATTCAGAATCAGTGGGGAAAATACTAATTGAATCGTCCACGCAAGAAGTGGAATTTTGTTTACCAGCGTATTATTAAAAGATCTCAATAACTAGAGTTAAAACATGTTTAAGCACTGCTATTTTATTGCACAGGCGGTTTTCCGTATTCTTAAAAAAATAAGTAATTCTTCGACCTACTACTTTTGCATTGCTTTTCTCAGAATGACACCTGGAAAGTATTTGCGAACGCAATAAATGTGATTTAATGTGTAAGTCTGTTGGTTCAGGGGTCACTGATATTATTTTGCACAAAATCGCATGTTGTCCAGCAGAATTACTTATCGGATGACAGCAATTGGTGCGACAATACAACCTGACATATCACAACTTTCGACTTGAAGGAATTTTTTAAGCTCGGTGTTAGAACACCGACGTTTAGTACACGTGTTTGCCCTAATTCACACGATAGCGTGGCAAGGAATTATCCTGAAGAGGATCTAACAAAATGCTTTGAACCAGAGGTGATATCTAATTTTCAATGAACAGTAAGAAACTTCATAATTATATGAAGCGAACAAATGGGAGCAAACATATTTTCGAGCTTGGTTAAACGTAATTCTGTACAATTTCGGAGATGTGAGGAAGAGAAAGTTAGAAGGAAAGCGGTAATAGTACATACGTTCGAAGTTCTGAACGCCTCGTCTATGATCGGAAAGGGTCTTTTTAATTAAAATACAAATATTTAGAATATTGGGCTGCTGGAAGAGAATATTAATCCTTCTTGACTGGTAGGCAAAGTTCTATTCAAGTAAACGCCTATTAGAATTATAAATGATACAATAGTTTAGAATATCACGATGTTAAGCCCGTTTTACATTATAATATTAAATTGTACCAAACAATTGAATACTATTTTATAAAATATAATACAATACAATATAATATAATATGATATATTAAATGTAGAAGACTCTCTATAAACGACCTAATAATAAAAAATTAGGTTCGTTAATGGGCAGTTAACAAGTAACCGTGCAAAAGCCTACAAAGTAAGCACAATTTGCATATGCCAATAATCCTGTAGGAAATATACAGTATATCGTTATTTTATTAAATTTTGGCTCTCGAAAACACGATCGCTATTTTCATTCGTCGCTGAACGCGATGTTACCGGGTATGCCAATACATCTCCTGCTCGGAAGATGGGGTCATTATTTTGACCGTATCCATCTCGCCGAGATTTCGACGTATCACTTGGAAATGTTCACTGTGTCACTCACAGAACGATATACTGTACTGACGAGTCCTAATGAGGACGAAACTAATTAGTCTGCAGTTGCGCTTTGCGATTGACATAGTCAACATTTCCTACAGGATTATTGGCATATGCAAATTGTGCTTACATTGTAGGCTTTTGCACGGTTACTTGTTAACTGCCCATTAACGAACCTAATTTTATTATTAGGTCGTTTATAGAGAGTCTTCTACATTTAATATATCATATTATATTGTATTGTATTATGTTTTATTAAATTTTGGCTCTCGAAAACACGATCACTATTTTATAGTATAATCTAAAACGCTTTACCAGTCTTTTGTACAAGATTATTGTATGAATTTAAACTCCATCATTCTTCAGGGCTATTACATACATATGTATTATCAACTTGTAGAAAAATTCTGTTTATGATTCTGTACCATGCTACATCCTCGTTTCAAATTGTTCACCAGTATCACAACGTATTTACAAATACTTCTCATAACCTCCAAAAAGATTAATTTTATGCTTAGCTAATAACACTAATACTTTTAGTAAAACGCTCAATAAAAACATTTGCTGACACTACGACAGTATAATGTATAAACCCACGTTTATTTTAAACTGTAACAGGACTGGACAGGACGTAAGCATAAGAAAATGAGGTTAGATTGGAATACGTACAATGCAGACTGGTGAGCAGGCGCAAGTCAAAACATTTAGTATGAAAATAGGACAGGTTATAATTTCATACAATGGTTTTGCACAGAAAAATAGTACAGTGTTTTGTATTGTACTATACAATAGGATTCAATTTTTACGTACGATTTAATATGATAATGTAAAACGGGCTTTAATAACAATATATTTTCGTTTCTATCTTTGCTGTTTGTCTTAACAAATGGAGAGAAGTGTTTTACTGTTGTTAAATTCTCTTATATCATTAACTGCTGAGGGGCTATTCTTAAATGGCATTTTAAAAAATTGTCTCATCATACAGCATTGGTGAAAAACTCTAGTTATTGGAATAGAATGCAAATATTTTGTCCACGATAGACTTAGCCTCTTGAAGTTCTAGTGCAATCGAATGAATTTACAAAATTTCAGTAACATGAAGTATAGATTTCAGTTAAATTCGCAGTGCTACTTTAATGCTTTAAACTCGTTAACAGAAATAAATATTAAATAAAATAAATAAAACTACCCTTACCACACCTCCCAATTCAGAATTCCGAAAGGTATGATAATGGTATTTTTATTTATTTTATGTATTATTTTAGCCACAGTCCCCTTATTTCTATTTAGAAATAAATGTGATTGTTTCTGGTAGTTAGTAGTTACCACCGTGTACAGTGTAGCACAACAAATGTCACCAGAAATAAAATTAATTATTTTTAAAAAGCATATATTAATTGAAAATAGGACTTTGTTAACATTTAAACACATTACACAATATTTATACATTACAAGAATTTATATAAATTTACTGCGAATAACCAAGGATACATCGACGTACAGTACAGGTTTCTATAACAGCAATATACTTGGATGAACTGAAGTCAAGGGGAATTAAAGTTTTCGTTTCGGGGACAACGGAGAAAGACAGCAGTGTAGTCCTGGTTTCAAGAAGAAGTAAAAGTTTGTTTGGTTAACGACGATTGAATTGACAATATAGAAAAGTCAATAAATAAGTCTAAAAATATATTTCAAAAAAAGAATTTTAAGAAGAAGTATTAGTAAGAAAACGAACCTCACCATACAGAAGAAGAAAGAATTGATAAAAGGGAAGAATCCATAAAGCTGCGTCGAGAAAATCAGTGAAGAGGGGAGATGCAGGAAGAACCGTCAACGGAAAAGAAATTACACTTATACATTCACACACACTAAATAGGTAAATATTTCGATTTTATGTTCAATATTTCCAAAAATTTATAAACATAATTTGTTATAATTTATGCTTTTTATATCATTATTTACGAGCTAGACCGGTGCAATTTTCTTAAAGAAATTTAACTAAATTCTCAGTACAATGGACACGAACCACACATTTCCCCAGTGATATGAAGCTATTCAATTTTCTGGCATTTTACTTATTTCACGAAATTTGAATCGAGAATTAAGATATATTTCGCGAAAATGTCATGGAATGTCCTAATGAGATATTTTATTACACAACGTGGGATAGGGGCGACTACCATGCGGTAAAACATTGGTTAGATCCCTCAAAAGGTTATGGAGTATCGCAACCAGCAAAATCTAAACAATATCAAGAGGTCACCATCCATTTTTTCTGACTGCAAAATTCCGCTTAAGAAACGATACTTGCAAATATTTTGAATGAGATTAGACATGAGATTAGACAATCAGTAGGATACAAGCAATACAAAAAGCAAATGACCATCACCTCGATGCCAATGATGGAATAGGTTTGGGATAAGTAACAATTTTTGCCTTTAGAATATTTTAGGCCATTACGTTCGAAGTAAAGTGTGTCATTTATTAATTCATCTTTAATTCTCTTATAGCGCTAAATGTCGAGGGTAGTGAGTACATGAAGCCGTAATAAGTTTTGGTCCGATTAGCGCTTTCCAAATTTGTGTTACGTTGAACAATTGTCAAGAATTGGAACTAATATAATAGGTGCTAATAATGATTACGTACAAGAGGGATTTGTTTTTAAATCAAACAAAGAACTTTAGAAAATTTATACGCCGACATAAAGGAAAGTGAATAACCGATCATAACAAAAACAAATCTGATCTAATTCCACCGCAAGACTCGCTGAAGAATTTAGAGCAACTGTGGCGGTGGAGAGCTTTAGCGCAAAAACCTTATTCGTATTGCACAATTCATACAAGGATCAACGCAAAGGCGGCAGTTATCTATAGCAGCGGTAGTAAAAGGCGAGCTAAAAGAAACCACAATTAAGAAAGTCTCTCGGTGTGGTGTCGTACGCGGTGTTCTATTTGCCATTTTTCATCCGTACGTAAATTGTGTCATGTTTGTAATCAGTCACGGTGTGCGATTGTCCTTGTCGCGAAATACAACAAAAATGGAACATTTTCCATACTAATTTATGCTAACTAGAACCAACCTATGTGCATGTAGTGCTGCTGTTCGTATATGCAAGAGAGAACGTCGTGCTGGCTCGCGATATAGGAAGGCCGGGCTTGCATCGTTCTCAGAACGTTGTAAATACACCCACGCTCGTTTCGCATGAACCTTATCCTTATTTGTATTTTTAGTCCAGTTTCGTTAAGAAAACTTGGGTTGTGCCATTGGAGTGAAGTAACTACTTTTGAGTCTCTCACGAACTCACTTAAAAAGTACTTAGGCAGCTGCATCAGACGCTTATCAGCTTACTTAAAGAATGTCGTGCACGCAGCATTAAAATATATCAGGATTGAAAGATATGTTTTTAGGTGGACTTCCCGGACAATTTTTAACGCGCTTTTAACGCAACAAAATATTTTTGAAAAGTTTGTTTAAGAAGAAAGTCAATTATGGATAATAAGTGTTAGGACTCTTTTCTTCCTGAACACGAAAGTCTTAGTTTGGAAGTTACTTATAGTATTCCTTTCCATTTTTGCCTCTCCATTGTTGTCCTTCGCCAGTTACTTATCCCAATCTCTCTCAAATCCTTCTCCACCGCCTGCAGTCATCTAATTCGCCCTTCTCCCGGATACTCCCCTTGTCAACACCTGCTTCGCTATCTTCTCCTCCTCTATCCTCGCCGCATGGTCCAGCCATCTCACTCTCTGAGCTCTCTCCATACCAGTTATGGATGGTTCTCCGTGTAGTTCCATCAGTTCTTCCTTTGTCCTTCTCCCCGAGGCCCTCAACTTTCTTCCCCACCATATATTCTTCGAAGGACGTTCCTTTCAAAGGTTTCCAACGCAGCTCTGTCTTTTTGATTCATTTATCTTGTTTTGCATCCATTTGTAACCAGTGGTCTTATTATTGTTCTGTATTTTTTTGTATTCTTTGAAATATTCCTTTGCCTTATTAAGCTCGCCATACATCCATTTCCCTTATTAATTCTGCACTGAATTTCATTCTACTCGCCTGTGTTTGCTATTTCTATTTATCTATATATAATATACATAATATATCTGATAGATATATTTTGTTAACTCTTCCAATGCGTAGACTGCATTTTCCATTCTAAGTCTTATTTTACTGTTTTGTTGAGCTCCCGTTATCTTCCCTATTCTCATTACCTTTGTTGTACTGTCGTTAATCAACAATCGCTTGCCCTTGGCCGACTGCTCCAATTCCTTAAACGTATTTCTTAAAATTTCTTCTGTTCGGGCCATTATCACCATATGTCGTCTGCATAAGCCATGACCTGACTTCTCTGATTATATATCGTACCCTTAGTTTGTATCTCGCTCACTCTTACTGCTGCATCCAAAACTATATTGAACAAAGTTGTTGATAGTCGGTCACCCTGTCCCAAACCATTCCTGAAACTAAATTTATGTGACGTCCGATCATTTACCATGATTTTGTATTCAGTGTTTGTAAATGACATTCTGATCGATCTTACGAGCTTATCGTTTATATCCATGTCCTTCATGGCTTCAAATACTTTCCCTCTTTCTACCTTATCGTAGGCCTGCTTAAAATCAATAAAGGTAACATATAAGGGCAAGTTTTGCTCGATGCTTTTGTTCCGTTACTAATTTATTTCTCCGGAATCCACATTGGTACTGGCCTATTTTCTTTTCTGCCACTTCATTTAGTTTATTTTTTATTGCCGTGTGCTATTATTTTGTAGAAAACGTTCATTAGGGCTACGCCCCTGTAATTTTCACGGTCTTATCTTCTTTTCTGTGAATTGGGTAGATCAGTGATTCTCTCCATCTCCTTGGCAATGATTCATAATATGGAATTATGGATATACTCTTTCAGGTTTTCTCCCCTGCTTTAATGTTACCGCACTTATCCCATTTCCTCCGGACGATGTATTATTCTTGAACGATCTTATTATTTCCGCAATCTCTTCTCTTCTCTGTGGTTCTTCATCTACTGTCATTCTTGAGTTGATTTGTTCCATCGGATGTATCGTTTCTTCTTCTTCTTCCTCTGCCCCATACACATCTTGGAAATACTCTGCTCATCTATTTAAACTTCCTTCTATGCCTCCCACCAGGTTCCTTTTTTGTTTTTACACGAGACCGTTTTATTTTGTTGATTTTTCTTTTTACCCCTTCCTATTTCTTGGTAGAATTCTAGGGCTTGTTTTTCTATACAGTTATTCTCTAAATTTTGCACTTGACATTTGATATATTTTCTCTTTTTATTTCTGCACATTCTTTTGCAATCTTGCGGATTCTTCCTAGTTTTTACGGTTTTCGGTATTCTTGTTATTCATCATAACTCGTTGATGTTAGGCTTTCCCCCTGTCAGCCAAATCACACATTATTTCTTCAAATTTACTCCAGCACTCCTACACATTCCCATATGCACCTACTTGTAAAGTCATATCTATTTTTCTTTGAAATTCATTTTTATTATTAATACAAGTCTTAATACAAAGAAACAAGAAAGATTGGCTAAACGGAAGACGGAGTTCTTGGAGGATAGATGGGCTTAAGAAATTTTACAAGAAAAGATAAAGTCATATAAACCAAAATACAATACAGTAAAGAAGAGAAGACGGAAGAATAAACAGCAAAATTTAAGAAAAGTCCAAAATAGAGACGAAAAACAAACTAGAAAGGAAGACAAAAAGGTGGAAGAGCGGATCTCAACTAGTGGCCTAAAGAAAAAGAAATTTAAAAAATCAACGGAGTAAACAATTGAAGTATGGAGGAAAACAGTTCCGATAAAAGAAAAATGTTTTGTCGAAGATGCTTTATAGGTATATAAGTAGAAAAGTCAAGTAACTGACTGAAAAATAAAACGTTTTCAAGACAATTCTAACTTTCGTATAGTTCTCCCCAAGCGCCGTCCGGACTAAAGACGCAACAATTTATGCTGAAATCCGTCGAGAAAAGGGGAGAACAGGTCAAACGAATAGCTCTATAGAGGTAGGTACGTAAACGAGCGTCGCGGACTGCACAGGCGTGCTTTGCTCCGCTTCCACAATCATCGCTATCGCGACCCGTAGCAACCGCCCGTTAGGAAATCAGCTCAAGTGCACTGGGTTTCTGGGTCAACAGGGCGAATATAGAACCGACGAGCGACGCGAACCGTCGCGTCGCTCCGATATATCTTTCCTTCGTTCCGACGCCGCGACGCGGCGCGTCGATCTAATTAGTTTTTCTACGGGCGATAATTCAGCCCATCGACCGGCACCTATTTGTGCATATACGAGGGCGTCTTTTGTGTTTTAACAAACGACCAATTAGTGGCGTTATTGATATGTGTCCCTTTACTAAGGAGTTACGATAAGTTGTGTAAACCGGACTGACGCTGCCACTCCTCCGTATTTTAATGTCGCGGCTTGCACGTAAGTTGGGATAAGCGTGCAGTGAATCGAATAATAGGGACTAGAGGGACCAAATTCTGATTTAGGTTTTTTATCTTTCCAAGGTTATCACTAATTGATATAAATGGCACAAGAAATGTTCAAGTGACTGAGGGGGGGATTAAGTGTGTATTAAAGTGTGAGAAATAGATTATACAGGATATGTGAAATAATGAAAACTTAAAGATTGTCTATAATAACTCTAAAGTTTTGTACTTAACTTTGCAATGTTGCCAAATAGTATGAGAGGTAATATCTTCATGAACAATAACGAATAAAACGCCAAATTAAAAATAAAAACTGTGGTGTATTAAACAAAATAATATTCAATATTTATATTTATTTTCTCAGTCGGGTGAATCCGAAGTGTTACTGTCATATTCTGTGGAGTTACTGATAATATGGTACAATCTGCATGCTCACCTTGTTCTTCAAAATTCAAAATTGTTGATGTTGGTAAATGAATGTATCGAGGTTCATTTGATGCTGATGGAGATGGAAACCCTAACAAATTTAATACAGCTACAGAAGACTATTTATGACTGGATCAGATGTAATAAGCAACATATTTAATAAATCTATATTACTTCCTTGGTTTTTTTGAGTGTGCGGCAATCTCACGCGCTTCATCGGATAATTGTCCTATAGGAAGTAAATTATGTTTTATAATATTGGTACTATGCCTTTAAATTTTTGTGTAGAGTAACGGGCGTGTAACAGCATGGTTAAACATGTAGGTAGAGCTTCCTGGTTTCTTATGTAAATTGCTGGAATTTTGTACAATTTATGTCATAACCTAATGCCAAAGTTTGTAATATAACGCAGATTTTTTTATTAATGTTACATCTGTTCCAGTTATATTGGCACTAGTTTTATTTTTGTTTGAAAAATCCTTTAGCTGTAGTGGCATCATGTTGAAGAGCCAAAGCCAAAGGAAGGTTTTGGTCCATCTATAGTTAGCCCCATATCTCCTTTAAAACGAGCTTGAATTTCCAATTTTCGCTTTGTTCATTCTTTATCACTATCCGTCTCAACTGTTCATTTTTTAATATTTAACCGGTAGCTGATGTGTAGAAAACTGCAGTTGTAACGTACTTTAGGACTTCCGAAGAATGGAATATTTATAGTTCTTGAAAGCAAATGTGAGTGTGTTCCACTGTTTTTTTTTGTACGAGCCTCTTTGTACATGTACAAAGACCGGAAAAATCTTTTTACGGGAAATTTTTAGTTTGTACAACATAATAATGGTAACTGAACTACCCAAAAATCTTTCTCTCGTACAAAAAAACAGTAGTGTGTGTTATTGTTTTTCAAGACCAATAGTATTGCAACACTGCGACATTAACACTTTAATCACCGCTGGTAGAATAGTTGTATTATGGTATCAACTAATAGATTGTAGCCTTTTCAGTGGTCTTTCTTTATTCGATCCTTTTTTGACAAAGTTTTCTCTATCATCTTACTTTCATTTCTGACATTTCATCTTCCATACCATTCATCCACTGTTTTCTTCGTCTTTCTCTACGCCTTCTGCCTACATGGCTTCAACCTACGGTCAATCCGGGCGTTCTTATTTCGTGCTTTCTCCTTGTGTGTCCCTTCCACCCTATTCTTTTGGTTCTGATAAATCTAACTACATCTACAGTATCGATCATACTATTCAGTCCATGGTTCATGCTGGTCTTTCATATTCCATCACTTTTGGCGCTGACCTAGCGTTATTCCGGAATATTTCTGTTTGAAGTAATCGACCACCACCAAAATCCTCAGACATTGTTGGACAGGTTTTGAACAAGCATAATAGTTGTGTCTGATCTGTTATGCCCTTGCTACTATTGAGGTCTGTTCTTTTATGAGTTTGAGCACTATTATAAAATTGAATTTTCTTTCACCTGACGCCTTAAATGAGCAAAAGCACATAGGAAGAAGAAAAATTTTTCTTCCTTGTTTCACTCTTTTCTTTATTTTGTTTTCATCTGATATTGGTCTCCAAATGCTTACTTTCGCCTTAGCACTTTTGAACTTTCCTGCGTTTATAGTTTTTCCAATATTCTCGGGTAATCTGATCACTATATTAAGCACTAAAATCTGAATAAAAAAATCGGTTTGGAGTGTTTGGTGTGTAGTATAGATTATCCAGCAAAATTTATATCTTGATATTTAAAATTGTGTTTAAATATTAGCATACTTTCTTGGAATATATTCGTTTATATAGATCGATTCCAAACTATATTCATGTTTATTAGAAAAGAACCCTTTTCCTAATTATACTCTAACATCAACGAGTCAGTGGAACCGGCGTATTATGCCATCGTCACGGTGGGTTGGTTGTTTGGTCGAGGGACGCGACAAAGAGTGAAGTCGGTACGAGTGGATGGTGGGAGAACTCTTTGGGAATGGTGTCAGACCGCCTTATAATGTGGTTACGCAAACCGTTACAAAGTACGCACGAGCTTCACCTCCTCGCAGCAGCAGCAGCAGCAGTCGGCCAGCAGGCGAGAAGCAAGCAACGGCCAAGTCGTCGGTTGTGACATCACAGCCGCGCTAACAGGTTGCACGCCACACCACGTATTTAGACTCACTACGGCCTGCGTGGCCTCCTTCTACGCGTACGAATTACTTTTGCTTTTTTCGGGTAGAAAGTGCAGATTCTCGTAACACCAATCCATTTCACTAGCTCGGCGATATCTTGCTTTCTTACCAGTTGTATAACGCTTATGAATGAATGAATTCACGTCATACCATTTCACTTTCTATTTACACGTCGTTTATAGTCCTGTCATAATGTAAGCATCGTGTGTTATATAAGCTGTACCCACATCGTTCTTCTCAACACGAGTATGCTCGTTTTTTTGTTTTTCTTTTTCGGGGGAATTGTGGTAAATCCCATAGGTCGGATTTCGTAAACGATAGGGGGCAGCACCGTGCGTCCCGAACGTCGATTGTTCGAAATATAGATGGCGCCGAGTTACCGCCAACTTTTAACGAGTGGCGATTTTGGGATGGCCCACGTCATTACGACTTGTATAATATAATTTATGTCGTCGATTTGGCAATATGCACTTTTGTGTGTGTGTGTATGTATAGGCTTTCCGTAGATCGAAATGTAATGTTGAAATTCGACGCCTGACCTTGTCCTAATAGTGGTTGTGTTGCTGCTGTACTAACGTTGCTGCCGCTGCTAATGCAGATGGCTGGTGGATATGTGCGAATCTGCGCGATAAAAAATATTTTGTAAGATGATCGTGGTACATAAATAAAAATTTATGTTGTAGGATTTATTCCAGAATGTTAATCATATGTGTACATAATAATATAATTCTTTTTGCTTCCGCCTAATAGTAAGAACTATTTCAAAAACGCGGGCATTACAAAGACGGCCGCGGTTGAAGGAACTCTTTCCGATCTGTGGTATCGTTGATACATTACGGTATGACTTACTTAGGCAATTTGTGCCTTTTGACCCCAGACACACCTCACGATGCGAATATTTTCAGTCCGTTCACAGAAGAAGTAGAAGTTCACGTAGAAAAGGTACGGTGTTGAAACATTTAATTCCGTATCGAAAACGATGGAATTGGATGCATAAATTTTGAAAAAATTGTATATTAAACCATTGAATTTTCGAAAATTAAATCTCTTCAGCTGCAGTAGATCCTTGCCGAAATATTTCCTCCCAAGTCCCTTCAGTTCCTCACAGGCCCAGATATTATGCATACTGGTTATCTCTTGTACGGTCACATCTACACCACGGTTCGTTTACCATTCCCATGTTGCATTGATGTTTTTTTAAAGGGCAGTATCTGGTTATTAGAGCGGTAATAATCTTAATGTCTGTTTTGTTTCTTCTTCGTCTCTATTAAGTTGAGAATTTAGCATGTAACATACCTGACAGTGCCTTACACCCCTATTCTATAATTTCATTCGATATGGCAACGAAGATCGTTATCAACGATTCCTTATCGAAGATCTTAACGACATTCGTAGAACGTGGTATTCTGCACCAGCTTTTGTTACGTTAAGGTATTAATATTACGAAGAGGCAAATGTTTTGCGTGTGATGTCAATATCAGAGGAGTACATGACAGTGGAGTGCAGTGGATGACAGATAAGAACCATAAATTGTGTACATTTGATTGGAATTTATTTATTTGAGTTACGGTTTTAGATACTTGTATCATAAATGTGAATGATATAAATGTAATCAAAAGAGCATTTTTTAATGCAGCCCTCGAACTAACAAGATAACACCAGCAAATGCAAATGCAGTAGAAGAAGGCTAGGACGAACTAGTAATTTTGTAGTCTAGGAATATTATCTCTAGATAGTTCTTCATTTTCAAAAATTTATGGCTTTGGATCATTATTGTTTATTGCTATGTTATGCAAAATTTCACATGCATAAATTATTCTTCCACATGACGTTGGGTCATAATATAATGTCCTATAAAAGGCATCGAAATCGTGCTGACTCCATAACATTTCTTGTTTTTGTATGCCTTCTTGTGTACCTTGCCTCGGGTGTTTCTGGAGGATGACCGTGTCGCTCGCTGACCTCAAATATATTGGTGTAAATAGGAAATAAGTATACTTTCATGACTACTTTACCTTGCTCATATTGTTATCGAAGGTGTTGTTCTATTGATGATACTGACCAAATAGCAGCATCATGAACTGATCCTGGATACTTTGCATTCATAGCAATAATTTTTAATTTGCATCACATACAATCTGAACATTTAAGCTGTGATACCCTTTCCGGTTTATATATGCTAAACCGGGAAAGTTTGGATCATCAGCAAGTGGTGGTATAATAGCTACATGTGTACAGTCTATACAACCAATTACCCCTCTAAAATTAAATCGTTGATAAAATTAAATTTTCTTCGTTTGTTTTTCATCTTCGGAAATGGGAAATTATATCCATTGAAAAAACATGTGATCATACATTGCGCTGGACACACTTTATAGCTCGACTCACAGATGATTGGTTTTGACCAAATAGTGAACATGAACCAACACTTCTGGTATGATCCATCTGCAAAAATACAAGGATGTAAGAATTTTTATGGTGCTTGGTATAGCCGAAATTCTATAACTTTGCAGGTGGATTGATAGTACTTGACACAAGTTCCAAGCACTTTCGCGATATAACCGAAATAAACTTATAAAATTTTCTTCAGGCAACTCAAATGGATTGTTAGCAGTCCTCAAGTTTCGATTATTAATGCGAACATTTCTCCTGAAAATATTTACAATTACGAAACAAATTACTTTTCACATATATAACATAGAAATTTTACCTGTCTTCTGCATTTTCACCTTCATCTGCTATAGCAAACAACATTAGATGATTATCCATTTCACTACAATTTACATGGGAAATATGAACTAACGATCATCAACGATTGATGTTTTCGATAGGTCGATGTCATCCGTTAACTTAACGAACGCCGGTTTACGAATTCGTAACGATTCGAACTAACAGAATACCATGTTCTTACTTTTATGATTTCTAGGTCAAATGCGTAGGCGAAAATTTAACGAAAGAGTTACATAATAGGCCAATTAGTGTGGAATTCAGTCAATTTCCATTTCTTTCTTTTGAAAGCATAGCCAGATTTCCGGTTTGGCGGAATCCTGTGTTATCAACCATACAAATTCTGGTTCAATTAGGTTACTTTCAATGTCTTCATGTCCTGGCCATAAATCAATGACACGAGGTTGTCCCATGCCATTTCATTGAGGACTTCCCGACAATGTTTTACCAGTTTTAAGCTGCACGGAATTATCTCGATTGATATCGATGTCATGGACATACCAAAGGGGGAAGCGAGTGAGATGATACCGGAGAATATGAAATTTGAAAGCCATGACAGGAAAAAAATCATCTATTGATCTCCCCAATTACATAAAGAACGCAGAGATGTTATTATTATTCTTATTATTATATACTATTATATAACGTTTAAAATAATGATCAGATGTGCATCTCATGATGTATTTAAACCTTCTTTCATCTTGCACGTGGAGATATGTGGCCAGTAGTATTCGACAAACTTGCAAGGAGTCGGGTTTTTGATAAAAGTACGGACTCGAGTTCAATACCGGAACGAAAACCCACGAAGTTGTGTGGATCACGTATTTAATAAGGGCGGAAAAGAAATATCTACATCAAACGAAGACTTCATAACGGCTTTTATAGTCGCTTGAGTTACAGTCATTATGTTCATCCTTGTATTGGTCCCCCGCTTTCCTGAATATTTTCTAATAAGGGCTTATAGTAGGCTTCCCTGTTTGATCAAGAATGTTGGTACTCACAGTCGTTTTAAATCTGTGACAAAGAATTCCCTCTTAAAAACTGTTTCTATGGCATAAATGAATTTTTCTGTTCAAATAAATTTTAGTGATTTGTAATTGTACTGTATCTTATTTATTTTATTTTATATTATTTCATTTTGTTTTATTTTTTATTTATTATTGTTGACCATGTCTTTGTACAGGCAATAAAGAGTATTATTATTATTATTATTGATCTAAGCTCACTATGCCGTCCATAGTGGCGGTTTCCGTGTTGTTCATGGTTGCAGTGATTCCAACACACCCTAACTTCGCAGGTAATCGGTGGCCTTACTATCACTTTTGGTTTTACTACTCAGGTCTTGCCAAAATCACTTCTGCATCGCCATAACAGCTGTTTACCTTTGATCGGCACTTTGACAAGATGTTTGTTCCAATTTAGTTGCCCATATACTTTCCTTCATTGGCCAATTCTAAGTTCTGGTCGAACAGTCGTATGCTGTCGTAGCATTGTGTATCATCCATTCATTAATTCACGTGAATCAGGGCCGAAGTACTCGACTTTTTTTCCAAAAGTGCAGTTACGGCTGGATGCTGTTAACTACATAATGATTTGATCTAAAAGAGAAAAAATGACTATTTAGTCAAATCGTTTTCTTTAGAAAGTTTAAGAAGTTAGACAAAAAGAGGACTCGGTTGAAAAATAAGTAAAAATGATAACTTACTAAAAAGAATAAGGAGACCATGGCTAAAATAATATATAAAATAAATAAAATTACCCTTACCACGCCTTTCGAAAAAATCCAGATACGTATTTCAGCAACTAAGTTGCCATCCTCATTTTCGATTCAACAGGTCTGACAAATCGAGTGTGGCCCGAAATATTTTGGACAAAAACACGCTATGCCAAGTTTAAAATTAATTAAGGCGGTAGAAAGCAATAGGGAACTAGATAGCAACGAAAGCATATATATTTATACAAATAGAGAGAGAGAAAATTATGAATGCAGATGGAGGACCTATTCCAAATTCCGAATTGTACGAGCTATTGAATGAAATTTTAGATTCATGTAGGATCATTCAACCTTATTGACACGCTTCATAGAGCATGAAATTTAGGTTAGAATTAGTATAAATACACGCTCCCCTTAATGGGAGTTCAGTGTCAACAATGTTTTGGTGTCTTTTGAGCGTTCATTGTGTGATGTTCATTGTTCAGTGCTTTATGTTTGTACAGTGTTCGTTGTGTGATGCTCGTCTTGGGCATTGGCCGTATTCGCTAGTGATACTGAATTCCCTAGTTTTCCACTGAGGATGGCAACTTAGTTGCCGAAATACGTATTTTATTGGATTTTTCCGAAAGGTGTGGTAAGGGTAATTTTATTTAGTTTATATATATATGATAATTTCCTTCCGAAACATGGGTATTTAACGATTTACCCTCGCAGAAAAAGGAGAAGAATCGGTTTCAAACGGTAAATCCTTTTAGTTAGCCGACGTATCAGTATCTTGAACTTTTTTACCACAAGAAATGTTCAGAAATTTTCAATTACAGAATGCTCTAGAATACTTTAACATTATCCTATCCATCTTTCAATTAAGTACACGTTCTGACATTCTACGGTAGTTAACAAATTAATTATACAAAGATTAATATGTAAAAATCTAAACTGTAAAGCATTAGGAAACACAAAATTTCCTTTCCGACTTCACACAGGTATTACGGTAACAATCTCTGGTTTTAGATTTTAGATACAGTTGACATTTGCAGTTCCTTGTCGCGGAATTTGCATTAATATATACATGCATTCTTATATATACGTGTACATACATATATAATGCAGCACTCCTTGAAAATCCTATTATTACAGTTATTACCTTACGCGTAGTAAAATTGAGCGTTCCTTCGAAATTTCTAATTCGAATTGCGCCATATATATGTCTGCAAGAAATTAGATTATATTCAGCTGTCAACGTGAATTGAAACGGAATATAAGTATTGTAAGTGTACGAGGATCAAACTAAATTTAAAATAGTTTTCTATCGGCGTTCGGATTATGCATTATAAATATGCGCAAATATTTAAAGTAATTTTTTCTAACAATGGATTTAGGATCCTCAAGTTTGGTGCTGCAAACTTTTAGTTAGTCTAATATAAGAATAGTCATAAAAAAAAATTTATTCATTTATTTATTTGTCTGAATATGTCTGAACGGCTAGGACCAGGTACTCGTGGTCCTAGCCATTTTACCAATAATAATGAAATATCTGGAGGCAAAACTTATTGAACAACCCTCGTATGAACTGCTTCGTATAGAATATATTTATTGGAATGAATAAGTTTCTTCGGTCTTTCTGATCGTAAAACCTGATAATATAAAAAAGCTCAATTAACGAATGATTTAATCGATACCGAAGTATCCTGATTGGAATAAATGGCTTCAACGATTATAATTCGGGTGCGTTTTATATTCCATTAAAAGTTAGGTTTGTTTTGAAACAAAGAATTAATCTTCAACAGTAAAATATAGATCACTTAATTCAATAATAAATTTGGAACTTCGTAGTAATTCTATTTCTTAAATTGCTATGTTAAACAATTTCGCACTCTACGCTATCGCGAATGTTAAATTTTTAATTTATTCTTGCATTCCAACTCTCTGAAGTAATTTGTCGGTGTCTAAGAATTCCGATGAAATTTATCGTAAGGCATCTAGAACAAAAAAAAAAGGAAAGAAATACTTAATTCCTCGAATTTCAGAATTGCTCTTGAAAACTCTTTAGTTGTATTACATACTATCCTTTACGGTTAGCTCGGTAGGATTTCGAAAAAGAACTCCAAATATTGACGTTATATGGTTACACATCATATATAGTATGGGACTAAAGTATGGAATATTAAAAAAGCGATCTGTCTAGTAAAACAGAGTGCATAAAATTACTAACAGGAAGCCTATAATGTGGCGGTGCACCATCGCGTTGATACCAAACAGTATCATTTGAGATGTCAGGATCGCCGTCGTTTGGGTAAAGTACAGCCGATGCCCGAACCTCCATACTAAAAATTATGTTGTTATTTTTTGTGATGACGTCATAATTAAAAAACAAATGAAGGTCGGAAGGTGAATCGCACATATTAATTTGTATTCTTAAAAAAATAAAACCGACTTGTTGCAGCGTTTAAAAAAATCCGGCTGAGTTCACTTTTCTTTTAATATTCCGTACTTTAATTCCACACTGTATATATACAGTGAATCTTTAGGGAATATATACTTTATATCATCATTTACTGTAATAAATTACTATAAGTGTTATATAAAAATAAATATAAAGAAGCATAACTTCCTATGATCCAAAATTTTTTAGAAAATAAATAGTACGTTTATGTAATAAAAATACGGTACATTAAGACACAGAAACACAACAAGAACTAACTAAAATGAAGCTACTTTATAAAATAGTCCGAAATGTAACTCTCTTTTTGTTTATTTTTGACTAATTGACTTTAATAAATACATTGCCAAGTCGTTACGCATGTTGAGTGCTTTAAAGTCATCCTTTTACACCAAATCTTTTAAATTCTTAATTTTTCTCAAACCCTTACAATATGAAGTTGTAATCTGTTCGTGACTGGAATTGCTTGCTAAATCCTGTCCTCTTCTGCATTCATTGGTACATCATCTAGAGTACCGTGTTCCATGTGTAAATTATTATCGATATTGACAAAGTCCTCATTCACATCATTTTTAGTTCCTATTCGTGTCATTAAATTACACATTTCTACTATTATAGACAAGGGAATTTGATCTTCAGATTCAAACTGATCACTTTCATATTCTTCAGTTAGATTATATTTGAACCCAGCCTTTTCTCAATTATTCTTAATTGTTTTTAAAGAAACGTCAGTCCAAGCCTTTTTAATAAAGGGAATAGCGTTTAGAATAATAATAGATTTAACAAGATTATGGGCTGATTCCGAATTCATAATTTGCGACAAAATATGTTATTATATGCCGGTACCATGTTTTGAACATTTTTATGATGCCTTGATCCAATGGTATTTGGTCGCAAGAGAACGAGTTAGACGTTGTTTAAAGTTATATCTTTTGGATAGGAAGCTGCGTTAGCTAAGAACAATAAAATCTTTCGATTTTCAAGTCCCATTACATGATCGAAGTTATATTTATTGAATGGGAAGCTGCGTTATCTAAGAATAATAAATTCTTTCGATTTTCAAACCCCATTCCATGATTAAATTGATACAGCTATTCGGACTTCCATCTTTATTCTATCTACTTCCTCTGCCCATATGTTCATCATCGTTTGAAGAATTTGAAATATCACTGGATTTCATTGAAAATTATTATACAGGGGTTTGTGGGGTCGCTAATTACGAATCTGACTTCAGATTTTGGAAACTCAAGATGGCGGATCCAAGATGGCGGGCAGAAATTTGAAATATCACTGGATTTCATTGAAAATTATTATACAGGGGTTTTTTGGATCGCTAATTACGAATCTGACTTCATATTTCGGAATTTCCGAACGGTGGATCCAATATAATGACTACAGATTTGAAATCTCACGGATGGTTTTAGTAATCTTGATATAATTTATCAAAATTCATTGCTGAAATTTATGTGAGTACAGCCATTTGGTAACTTCATTCTTCTAATCTATTGATTTTGTCTTAACATCTAGAGTTCAAAAAATATTTTTATTGTCTATCTCTTGAAATGGAAATTACTGATAATGCTAGTGATACGGAGTCTATAGATGGACTTGCTGATTCAGATAGTGACGATAATGAGTCGAATCTTATTTATGTAGAAAATGATTGTGAGGATGTTTGTACAGATGATTCAGACGAAGATGAAGAGGAATGTTCTGGTAATGAAATATGGACCAACAAAGGGAAAGGGAGAACAGACAGACCATTTACTGCTGATTTTGGACCAAACATCCCAGATAATGTGAAATCCCCTTCAGAAATTTTTTTCATGTCCTTTCCCACAAGATATTTTAGATGTAATAGTTCAGCAGACAAATATTTATATAGAAAGCAAATCACTTAATGCGACATTGATAACGAGAGATGAATTACGTACTTTTTAGGAATCAATATTCTGATGGGGATAAAAATACCTTCATATCGTGATTATTGGTCATGTGATTCAAAATTGAATGATTCATTTATAAGTTCGTTGATGCCTGTTGTTCGTTTTGGATTCATTTTAGGTAATGTACACATTTCTGATAATCGGACAGAACCTAAGAAAGGTCAACCGAACTATGATAAATTATATAAGATGAGGCCACTACTGGATAGACTTGAAGAAACTTTCAAAACATATTGGAAACCAAGTAAATATCAATCAATTCATGAGTCTATGATAAAATTCAAAGGTCGTAGTAGTCTCAAGCAATATTTGCCAGCGAAGCCGATAAAACGTGGGTATAAATGTTGGGTTCGAGCAGATGAATCTAGTTTTGTTTGTGAGTTTCAAATTTACACTGGTAAAACGGAAAGTTCTGAAAAACAGTTAGGAGCACGTGTTGTGAAGGATCTGACCCGTGAACTTGTTGGCAAGAATCATCACGTGTATTTTGACAATTTCTTTACTGGCATTGACTTATTGATTTCACTGAAAGAAGAAAAATATTCGCTTGTGGTACTGTACGATCTAATCGAACTGGATTACCAAAATCTGTAATGCCTGACAAACAAATGGAACATGGACAATATGATTTTCGAACGTCCAAGACTGGTATTTGTTGGATAAAATGGATGGATAAAAAAGGTGTATATTTTCTACCAAATTACCATGATCCATCTGAAATTACAACTGCAAATCGGAGGCAAAAAGATGGCACTTCAGTAAAAGTAGATTGTCCTGTTATGTGCTCTGATTACAATAAATACATGGGTTTTGTTGATAACGCAGATCGCTTGATATCCACGTATAAAATTGATCGAAAATCTAACAAATGGTGGCACAGAATATTTTGGCACTTTATTGAAGTGGCGGTTGTAAATTCTTTTTATCATATATACGAAAATGAACACCGGTAACTCTGTGACATTGAAAAAGTTTAGACTGCTAGTAGTAAATGAATTGATTTCTCGTACAAGTCCAACGAAAAAAGGGAGGAAGCGTCAGTCTTCAATTAACGGTTCTCATAAACCACAAGTATCTATTGAAAAAAGGCACTTACAATCAGGTCATATGCCAATACACATTGAAAATAAAAGACGATGTGTGCTTTGCAGTACAAAAACGAATAATAAACGAACTCAGTGGATGTGTAATACATGCAACGTACCATTATGTTTACAATTTGAGAGAAACTGCCTCTCAAATTATCATACTTGAAAAGGTAAAATAAATAATGAAAAATTAACTAGAAACTAAGAAGAATAAAATGATAGAATGAGTAAGAATTGAACCATCAAGTCCGAATACTTCCATTCCGCAAATTTTTTGAGCACCCGGTGAAATTTACAATCTTATGTCGCCATCTTGGATCCGCCATCTTGAATTTCCAAAATCTAAAGTCAGATTCGCGATGAGCGATCCAAAAAACCCCTGTATAATAATTTTCAATGAAATCCAGTGATATTTCAATTTTTTCCCGCCATCTTGGATCCGCCATCTTGAATTTCCAAAATCTAAAGTCAGCTTCGTAATTAGCGACCCCACAAACCCCTGTATAATAATTTTCAATGAAATCCAGTGATATTTCAAATTTTCGTCGGCCATCTTGAATTTTCTAAAGTCAGATTCGTAATCAGCGACCCCGAAAACCCTTGTATGAACTTTTCTGTGAGGAAACGCGTAGAAATTTCTTCAATAATGAATTTTTTCAAAAAAGAGCTGCTTTTACGAATTTGTTTATTATTATAAATAAATAAATAAACAAATTCCTACCTTTGTGCATGAATTCTGATTCTGTAACATCCCATCATCATAAGATATCAAAAAATATTGATTGAATCGAATTAAGACTACTTCAAAATCTCAAAAAACTGTTCTAAAAAAGGTGGCACCTCAGAGTGCCACTGTGCCGCAAAGGGTTAAAACTAGAGATGGGACGAATCCAAATTTTCTCGAATCCGAATCCGAATCCGAATCCTAAAGGATTCTCGAATCTCTCGAATCCTTCGAATCTCGAATCTCTCGAATCCATCATATAATTACAATAATTAGAAAGGACAGAGAGGAAAAACAATTTTACAGGAAAATTTTAAAGCTACTTTAATTAAAAACGATACAGTTTTTAAAAATATTTATTAAAAAGATTTTTTTTTTTGAACATATTTATATTACAAATGAAATTAAAAAAAAACAAATTACACAATATTAAAAGATAAATTATGTTAAAATCTTGATGATTATGCAACAAGTTTTTATTTATATTTAATTTCCTTAGCATATGGAAATTAATATATCAATAACAGTACCGATATCTTTTCAGAAACTTTTGTGAATGAGAATAAGGGAGAGCTAACATAGATAAACAGCAAATATTGCACATGAAAATCTAAACACATATTTTAGTATATAAAAGAAAGCACTCAACCTAAAAGAAATAAGTGAGAATTTTAATTCAGATTTTTATTTAAGAAAACCAGCTTTCGAACTCGCTCTGGATCCAACCGACTACGTTTTTTATCCACTATGATGCCTGATGTGCTGAATAGTCTTTCTGAAATCACTGTTGATGGTGGTGTAATTAAGAATTTTTTGCTAGTTTCATCAAATTTTGGTATTTTGTGTTGCCCTTCCAGTATTTAAAGATGTCTGCAGTTGGTGGGAGCAGTGGTTCTGCTAAATAGGCATTTATTTCTTCTTCAGGAGATGAACTGTAATCCACATCACTGCAGGTAGCTGGGGGTCATCAACTGAGAATAGTAACTCCACATACTATGACCTTGTTCAGTTAAAGATATATCTGTGGCATTTGCTTGAGTTTTCTCTGATGACTGCAGATCACCATTTGTTTGCATATAGATGGATGAAATTTCATTAGCCAGTGTCAATTTAGCTTGCTCAACGTTTTCTTTATTCAAAAATACATTCCCTTTGAATCGGGGATCCAGTAAAGTACCAATAGTATACAATTTCTCTGTCTCAACAGAATGGTAGCGCCTTTTAGTGACGCAAGCAAATCATTTCGGAAACCCTGTACTGAACCTAATTTTGGTTTGAAATTTTCTAGAGCACGAATGGTGCTATTCACTAAAGGAATTATTTCTGAAATTGTCACTTTACTTGAGCTGGCCACAAATGTAGCTTTATCAAACACTTCTAATATTCGTATAATATCTTCAATAAGTTTCCACTGTCGAGGACAAAGGTCTATCTGAATATTCAAGTCAGAAGCAGACAATAAAATGGCTTGCTTTTGTTCCACAAGTCGATTGAGCATGTGAAGCTGAGAGTTCCATCTAGTCGGCTCGTCTTGTATTAAACGACGACCTTTAAGACCTAACTTAGCTTGAGCAGTTTTTAACATTTTTGTCGCTTTAGAAGAGTGTTTGTAATGTCCCACAATATTCCGACAGGATATCATTATTTCCTTAATTTCATTCTTATTCAGTAAACCATCTTTTATAACTAACTGAAACGTATGGGCTAGGCAAGGCAAGTGGGTGAAGATGCTACGCTCTAAAGCTGCAACCATATTAGGACCATTGTCTCTCATGAAGCATACAACTTTTTCTGTAAGATGCCATTCTTTTATTATGTTGCTAATGAAAGTTTCTATAGCAGTTGCTGTATGTGAAACCTCTAAAAAAGGAATACATTCTAAGCACAAATGATGGTACTCAAAGTTTTCATCTACAAAGTGCACTGTCAGGCTTAGGTAGTCATCAAATGATGTTGATGTCCACATATCTGTTGTGACTCCAATGTATTCAGTATTTTTTAAAAGTTCCTCGACTTTCATTTTTTCTTCTTCATACATATCTGGAATTACCTTTTCAGAAAAATGTTTCCTACATGGGATGACATATCTTGGTTCAAGATGGTTAATCAATTTTTTAAACCCCTTATCTTCCACTATGGACAGTGGTTGATTATCTGTACATATCATTTCAGCAACCAATCTGGTAATTGTTTTGCCTCTTTTGTCCCCAGGCTTAAAACTTTGCATTTTATCAAAAAAATTTTTCAGAGTAGGTTGGTTGAAAGGTTCTGCTTTGCGTTTCACTGCGCATTGTTTCAAAGACCTTTGTTCGCCATAAGAACAAATTTTTGAACCTGGACTAGGAGTTGAACTAATTGACACAGGACTCCCAAAAGTAGTTATATCATCTGGATTATTTTCTTCAAATGAAGAATCAACATTGACACTCAAAGGGCTTAAGGGTGAAGTTGGAATTAGTAATGAGTTTGATGAACTTGTACCTTTCAGTTCTTGATATTTGGATAAATGCCTGGTTTTCAAATGTTTCCACATAGCTGAAGTAGTGTGCGACTTTTTCCCTCTAGATATTTTTCAGAGCACAGATTGCAATTTGCATAGTTTTTCATTTTCTGAAATTTGGAAATATGTAGTTCCAAATATCAGAAGTTGCCTGAGGACACAGAGTCAGTGATTCATATGTGTCGTGATTACATGAGTCATCATTATTTTTAATATTTTTTTTTTTTTTTTTTGGATTCGAAAGATTCGAATTACGAAAATCGTGCGAAGATTCGAGTTTTCGAATCTCGAATCTTTTCAGGATTCGATGGATTCGAGGATTCGCGGATTCGAATGTCCCATCTCTAGTTAAAACACTTCTAAATTATATTCCTATCTACTGAATCGGAAACCGCTCTCATCAACAACGGTTAGAGAGTAGAGTTCCTCTCTTTCTTTCTATTATGTCTCGTAATATAAATATATTATCTGTTGTTTGCCTTCCTTGTCAATATCAATCTTTGTTCAATTACCCTCGTATGTAATTTGTGAATTGGGATTATCAAGTTTTGTTCCCGTTCTTTAGGTATTCTTGTTAGTCATTTCCTTCCCTCTTGTCCTATGCATTTCACCATCTCTGGATCTATATTATCACTACCGCCTGCCCTCCTTGTTTTAGTGTTTGCTAATGCTTCCTCTAGTTCTCTTATATCTATATGATTTATATGATTTTCAGGATATTCCTTTTCTGTTTTATTTAGTTTCCCAGTTCCAGTTCTGAATCTTCTTGATTTCCCGATTCGTTCTTAAACTATTACTTATGACAGTTCTGCCATATTTCCATTATTTCTTCTGTTGTAGTTTCTAGATGTTTTGCTTCATTTTTTAAGTTTCGAATGCGATTTCTCTTTTTCCTTATTTTTTGAAACTAAAAATAAAAAATATCAATGATGCTCCATCAACGATTGTTAAATTGCCGTTTTTATATGTAACATACGAGAAATGCAAGAGATTTAGATATGGTGAAGAAAAGTACTTGCAACCGCACCCCAAGCTAAGGGCGACAGTTACATTCAAAAATGGACCAAATGTCTGTCCGCGTGTTGTTGTTGGAAGCTCCGCCTAATGGAGATGATTTTATTCAGAATTTTCCATTCAAAATTTTGGGACCGGCTGAAACGTCCATTTAAGAGAAGATATCATTAATGGAAATTTCTTTTCTCGTAGTAAAGATTGAGTAGGTGAATCAAAACAATTCGTCCTTACATTCCAAGGTAGTTGTATTTCATAAACTAGTCGCATGTATATATAAACCGCGGGATGCTAAAAGTTCCAAGGATATCTATTTATTTCATTAGACTACCCTTATATGCGCGATTGATCGACCCCGCTGGTTGCCGTCCACGTGGCGGCATGGACGGACGTTTAAGGGTTGCTTGTGGCAGGTAAAGGCGCGACGCCACTCCGGGATCCTTACCCTTACACACTCGCCCAGTCCGTGAGGAGCAGGCACGTCCGAAGTACGCCGCGTTGATGCGCCGAGTGTATCTGGGTCAGTAGGACATCGCTGCTAGACCCTCCAGCATGGAACGGTCCCCTCCGCTACTCTTTTATTACACAGCCTGCTCAGATTGTGTGTGCGATGTTGTGTAAGTGTGTACGGCACTGTGTGTGTGCGCGCGCGCGTGTGTGTGGACGTATGACTTCACAACACAGCACTAACATAGACCTGGTTATTGGGAAAGTGGGTCACCAGTCCCGAGTCACTTTCACTTATTACATGGGCTCCTAATCATTTTCCTTTGTAGACTCGTGGCGTTCGCACATCGAACGGCTTCGGAAGGGATCACCACTCTCGCATCGCATCGACGACCGGACTTGGACGGACTATCTTGTTGTCTGTTGTTCGCATATCCATGCACACGGGCTCCGTGTTTCGCCGTTCGCTTTTTCTCAAATAAACGCGATCCGTACCGACTTGTCAGTTGTTTTTATCGCTGCCAACAAGCACACGGGACTGAAACTCAGTCATCGGCGTACATTCTTTGTCGCAAGAGGTGTTTTTACATCTGGATTTGGACCAGCGGGATTCGGTTCGCGCCATCAAAGACATTCAGTAGAATTTCGAAGTGTGTTGTGAATTGTGATGTGATTTCGATCATTTGGATTTACTCGTTCGCTGCATATTTGGATTATGTGTTTCTGTGCTTCCGTTGACTCTCATTCATCTTTTTATCCTGAACGATCGGGAAGATGCGAATACACCCCGAGACAAACGCGCGCGGTTTTTTTACAACGGTTGAATGAAAACCGAAAGATGCTATCTATACTTTATATCGAGATAAACATTGCGCTTAATTTGCAAGATGCTATTCTTCTATCAGTAAAATAATTATTATTATCACTTTACTTCTCCTTTAACTTAATTATAAACAACTTCGAAACAAATCTTCCCTTTTCCGCGATAATTTTGTATGAAATGTTACTTGACATGGAGAACCATTCGACGCTATTATCGCTAAACATGCCCCCTTTACGCAAAACTCATCAGGGGACTCTCCTGTGAGTAGCGTCCCTAACATCCAGTCCTCGAGCTCTATACCGCCGCAATACTGTTCGCCCCCTTTGGGGCCGTACAATAGCTGTCAGCAGGGCAGTATGGGCATACCGCAACAAAACATGATGATCACTCACAATATGAATAGCGTGGATACCTCGTATCTGTTTTCGCCAGGGGTCGGGAGCCTGCAGGGCGTCGACATGGGCGCCAGTTACCAAATTTCGGGTCCGACCACGTCGATCAATTCGGGCGACATGCCCGACACCAAGGAGGGCATCGAGGAACTGTGTCCGGTGTGCGGCGATAAGGTGTCCGGTTATCACTACGGCCTGCTCACCTGCGAATCGTGCAAGGGTTTCTTCAAGAGGACCGTTCAAAATAAAAGGTATATACGTGCGTCGCCGAAAGAAGCTGTCATATCGACAAGACCCAGAGGAAGAGGTGCCCGTTTTGTCGATTTCAGAAATGTCTCGAGGTCGGGATGAAGTTAGAAGGTGAGTCTTTTCTTATTTGACCTATTTTCTTAATGTGGTACCCACGATGGCGCAAGCCTTCCGTTGACAATTTATAGACGTGACAAGAAGAATCCAATTAATGTAATTGACTTAAATGTTGTTATTGCCTTTGGGGAAATCAAGACTTAAAAGTAGGTGGATTGGATTCAATTTATAGATCCCGAATCGTTCCTGCCTACAGTTTAGACTAATTTTCTTTTGTTGCCTGTGGAAGGTCAAGACTAAAAGAAGTACTTGAATTCGATGTCACTACTTTTAAGAACATAACGTGTTCCGATTTCAAACATGTCAAGCGTGTTATTGCAAACATGTGCAAAACTCCATAATGATACAACTAACGTAGTTCTATGATTTGCTTTCGTTATTACATTTGAAAATTTGAGAAGACCTACAGTAAAAACTAATTTTGATGTGTTACCTTTGGAAGGGCAAGACTTAAAGAATACCTGGATTCGAGGCGTTTAAGAGCTTAATGTGTTCCAATTTAACCCTAGGTTCAGAAACATTCGTCTCATAGACCACCCAAAACATGTAAACGCTTGCAGCTTTTAGAATGGAAGAATCCTAAGTATCTTCTTAGATCGTTTATTAATTAGTATTATTGTTTATTGCACCTCATACTCTAAAAACTCAAAAATCATCAATATAATAATGTACATCTGAAAGGAGAATGTTTATGAACAACGTATCCCCCAAGTATGTTTATGAATCTAGGGTTAAAACGACGCACGAATGTTACTGCAAAAAGGCACACAATTCCATGGGGATTCAACTAACGTAGTTCTTTTAATTGATTCCGATCAAAGTAGGTTCCAGTATGGTATAGCTGCCGTTTATATCTAAAAACGCAAGCCTTCCAATAGAAAGAAAGATTCAAGTAATTATAATGGATTTCCACTTTGTTATTGCTTTTGAAAGCCCATACTTGAAAAAGTAGGTCGATTCAATGCTACTATTTTTAACTACACAGTGTCCTCCAATTTAAAATCCGACGAGAAATTTCGTTGCCTTCGTTTCAAAAGATCTTTGAATTTTACTTTTAAGCTCTTGATGTTATGACTTTGATTTTAATATTCTTAAAGTTACAAGCTTATTAGTACTAATCTATAGATTTTGCAACAAGACTACAACTAAATGCGATTTACTTGAACTTTGTTATTGGTTTTTGGGAAATCAAGACTTAAAAAGTAGAAGTATTCGATTCAATTTATAAATCCTGAAATAAGAGGCTCGTTACTGCCTACAGTTAACACTAATTTTGATGTATTACCTTTGCAAGGACAAGACCTAAAAAGGACCTGGATTCGATGCCTTTAAGAGATTAAAATTGGGTACATAATTTCAAACGACGCACAAATCTTATGGCAATAATGCCCAAAACTCCATAAGGGTGCAACTAACGTAGTTCTTTTCATTAATTCCTTTATTGCATTTGAAAATTTTGGGAAGACCGAAGTATGCAGTAAATTTCAGTATTTTCACCTTTTATATCAAAGCTTTTGAAAACCCATACTTGAAAAAGTAGGTCGATTCAATGCTACTATTTTTAAAGACACAGTGTCCTCCAATTTAAAGTCTGACGAGATTTTTTTTTTTTTTTGAAAATTCGCCAACGAATTCTTTGTAATTATTTTCGTTGTTGTCTTCGTTTCAAAAAGTCGTTGGATTTAACTTTTAAGCTCCTGATTTGGGGGAAATCAAGACTTAAAACGTAGGTGGATTCTATTCTATTTATAGATCCCGAAATAAGGGCCTCTTTACTGCCTACAGTTAATACTAATTTTGATGTGTACCCTTTGGAAGGGCCAAAAGATCAAAAAGTAACTGGATTTAATGCCTTTAGGAGCTTAATGTTTTCAAACGTCCCCTGCATGTTATTACAAATATGTACAAAACTCCATAAAATGCAACTAACGCAGTTCTTTTAATTGATACTGTTATTGCATTTGAAAATCTAAGAAGATCAAAGTATACAGTGAATTTCAGTATAGTCGCTGTTTATATCTAAATTCCCGAAAACGCCAACATTCCAATGTTAATTCATTGATCTAAACAAGAAAGATTCAAGTAATTATAATCGATTTCAACCATTGGTATGGCTTTTGAAAACCCATACTTGAAAAAGTAGCTCGATTTAATGCTACTCTTGCTGACACTGCTACTATGGAAGACACAGTCCTCCAATTTAAAGTATGACTAGAACTTTTAGAAAATACGTCAATGTATTCTTTGTAATTAACTTCGTTCTTGCCTTCGTTTCCAAACGTCATTGGATTTGACTTTTAAGCTCTTAATGTCATTGGCTTTAATTTTAATATTCTTAAAAATGCAAGTCTGCTAGTGTTAATCTATAGATTTTGGAAGAAGGGTGCAGTTAGATGTAATATATTTAAACTTCGTTATTGCATTTGAAAGAAAATGAAGTAACTGTTAAAAGGCGTATGGTCGTCCATTTCAAAGCCTGGAAAACAACACGGTTTCCATAAAATGCTCTACTTGACGTGATCCTTAATTAATTTCGTTATTGTTTTCTAAATAATTGAAAGGTCTACAAGAATTGACGGATTTAATGGTTTTACTTCTAATACCACCTTTATATTAATGTTAATTATCCCTGTTATGTTAATTTGTAGAAAAATCCATCTAATAGAATAACATTTAATTTTAACACTTTTAAGATCTTTAGACAGTTGACATATGATCACTTTCAAGGGCGCAGTATCATCCCCCAATTCAAAACCTCTCAGGGTTGCTTTTGCATATATGCCAAACGTCCCCAAAAGAAGAATATAGTTGATGCACCTAATCCTGTTAAATCATTTCGTCATTGTCTTAGAAAAATTTTAAGACTCAAAATGTAAATAGGCGTGTTGTTGATGCTTCAAATATAATTGAGAAGTTGAATAAATGAAGGATGTTTTTAGTTTACATTTTTCCAAAAATGAAGTTTTTGTGTTTATGATGGTGATCTGTGCTGATCTTACTTTATCACCAATTTGTTTTGATAGCATCACAAACTATAAAGTTCCTGATGTCTATAGGAAGTGTGTACAAGACGGTTGTAAAGGAATATTTTCACTTATCATAGTTATAAGTACAAAAAACCTTTTTTTTTTTTGCAAAAGGTTAGTTACCTCCTTCATCGACTCGACTCTCCAATTAAACATCATATTAACAAAGTGGCATCATCCCTAAATGATATTATTTGGAAAATTATCATAAAATGGGCTTCCAATACAAACAACGTTATATATTAGTAAATAGAAAAAATGAAATTAAGCGTCAATGAGTACATTCCAAGATTTACTTCGTAGTCTTTGGATACCTTGACCCAAATAGATTTAAAATTCTTAAATTTTCTTGATTAGGTGCTAAGTTTTCGTTTGCACTTTTACTACCGTCGGGTCCACATTCAGGGTTTTATCACGATATTGATGTTTCTTTCATACTCTTTGGCCCTTTTAATATTCGAGGTTTTGGAAATCAGAAATGACATATCAAATCGTTCCAACCACATTCTTACTAATTAAATGTATGTATATAATATGGTGACCTATTTAGGTACTTATCTTTGGGGTTTCTTCCATCACTTTTTAGGTCAAATAAAAGACACAATTGCAATGTAGCAGATTTATGTTTCTCACTCGAATAATTTTTACGTGGAAACGCCTACAGTAACGATCAATTTTACCGACTTATGGCCGGTTTTTCCTTGTAAACTCCTTTATAAATTTATCTAGCTTGTAACTCTAAAATCCGTTTTTTTTTTTCAGTTACTTTTAGATTATATCTCAATTCTACTTTTTAATTTTTGGTCTCTTTTAGTTAAAAGGTAGTTTACAAGGGGATCGAAGGATATATAGCCCTTATCTGCTTCGATGCAGCACCTGTGGATTTCTTCAAGAAATTATTTTCCTTTGCATCATCGGTTTTCACATTTTTTACGCTTAAGAGATCGTTAATATTAATTCTGTGGATATCAAAAGAAGGATCTAATCGATCTAATTAATGAAATTCAATTGATTTTTAACCGAACGTTTTCGAACAAATCCTCGACTGAATTCGACTTGCAAATGTCAACATCCTTGTATCAAAAAATTTACATCATTTAACTCGAAAAACGGAAAAAAACTGCAACAGAAAATTATCGCCGCATGTCAACTTTAACAGCTGAATTATTTAAAAATATAATATCTAGACTTATATCCAGCTTCAATAGTTTCAACTTTCTTGTCATTTTATCTATTTTTTCACTTTTCAATTCCATGAAAAAAATTCACCATAACAAATCGATTGACCTTCGGTATAGGAAATGCAAATGGAAAGTGTATGAGGATGAGAAATCATTCCACCGCTGTATTATTTTGAATCATTGCAGGATGTTCTTCTCAGCAAAAGGCTGCGGTCTTACAGGGGATTTTTTGTTTTTTCAAAATTTAATTTACAAAATCCTATCAAATTAAAAGTATTAAAAATCCCTACAAATTTCATGTAAAACTGTATTCCTCAATCTCAGGGCACAAGGAAAGACGTAACTTTAAGTTGAGGTAAAAATTGGCAGGTTTTAACTTCTCTGAAATTGCCTCGCTCGGGTTATGATGTTTTTAATAGTTTAAAACATTCAAAGGGTTTTAACGCGGTGGGAAAGCCCGTTTTCTACATTGATAGATATTTTACAGTCGCATCCAGTGAAACTAAGGTTTCGATGCGAACAAATTCCGTAAAATAAATATTTTGATCTCCACAAACCGTTTGCTCCTAACACGATATCTTTAACTCGCAGAACAACATGGCGTATATATTGCTTAAATTAATTTCATATTATACACAGGTTGGTTAAAAAAATGTGCCAATTTTATATTCGGAAAAATGTATGCTTCTTTTGTCCTTTATGTCTAATGCCGAGGGTATCCTTCTGGCCTTCTTCAACAATTATTGATTTATGTTATTCCTCAAATAATTATTGGTGAAATCAGCTTAACTAACAATATTCCATCCCGAAATAGCTATACCCAAAAAAATATATTTTATACTTCCGTTTTCCTATGTATTAGGTACCTAATATAAAGGGAAAATACACGTAACAAAAATATATGAGGTTGGAGCAAGTTCCTACTATTTTCGCTAGTTTTTGCGACTTACTGACGAATACGTAGCTGTATTTACATTCCTTCCATCAGAATAACATCTGGAAAATATTTTCCTAAGCAGTAAAGACCATTTGATTTGCGACTTTGCAGCTTCGGGAGCCATTGCTCTTATTTTGCACAGGATTGTATGTGTATCACATTAGAATGATTTAATTTCCTTTATGCGATTTTGAGGATTCAAAAAAATCTCGTACGGTAGACATATGACCTAACAACGTTATTTTTTCAAATATTAACATATAATAAAAACCGGGATCCTTCAACACATTTAGGATTCCGATTGTTCTACTTAATAGATGCCTATTGTTCCAATTTTGGGCTAACGAATTCATCTCTGAATATTTCGCCTTGCGTTTAAATTTATTTTTATGTAAGTGTATACATATGCGAGTTATTTTCGATATTTCAAATATTTACGCGAATCCTGTACATGGATTTTAAGTTTCTGGTGAAAAGATGAAATATATTTGTGTATACATGAGATATAAGAAATTTCGAAATAAAATTGAAGCAGGAACACCGATTCTTTTTGATGATTTATTCTGTCTTGCTGTTGATAAAAGTTGATAAATATACGAATACTCCATTTATATTGTTTCTGGCACTGTATCCCATGGGTAAACCCTTCACCATGCCATTATTTGATTAAATCCGGTAACACGTGTTTCGGTAGCAACGAGGCCAGCGTCTTTAATCAAATAATTTTGTGATGCGAAGTTTACCGATGTGACATATTGTCAATAATACAAAACTGCAGTCCTCGTAATCACCATCAATTTACATCGTGTGATTGTAGATTTTTATCCAAATTCGCAAATTCCTTAATTTTATCCAAATGTTTTTTTTTTCACCAGTAACTCCCTTTGTTGTCGTCAGTAGTGATAAATTTTCATGAGTCTTATGGCATCTTCCTGGCACTTAATAGTGCGTAAAGTTCTTGCAACAACGAAGATCATATTTAGACCGTATCATCATCGTTGTTGCAGGAAGTGCTAGAAAGATGCCATAATTTATGTTTCGCAATTGACTAGTGGCGACGGTTATTGGCTTCTTTATGACGTTCGTCACAAAATGAACGCAAATCGTTTATTTCTCACTTCAAGGTTTGCGTTGAGTCATTTGTGATACAAAGTTTAACGAGTACTACCGCTAAAGAAATGCCGTAGTCAAAGGAGGCAGGTTCGAAGTTCCTCGAGGTAAAATTAGTGCAAACTATGGAATTGACTGTAACAGTTACTAAATCTGAAGAAATCTTATTTTGTTACATATTTCTTTTTTCTTACCAATTATCTTTGAGATATTTTCATGGGATTTTCAGAAATACAATAATGCAGGTATTAAAGCTCTAGGAAGTTGTAATGTGTATGTACGAGGGCTTCTCACTTACTACTGAGCTCAGTAAAGTAATACGCACTATATTGATCAAGCCAAATTGATGTATAATTTTTCAAAGTATTTCACTTTACAGTCGATGCATTTTTGCATTCGTGAAAACTAATCTACAAAACATTTTTTTCAATCTTCCCGCGTTAGGTTGTTTATCTAATTTTTAGAACCTTCCATCGCTTCTTCGACACACCCAAGACATAAATCGCGAGACTTGTGCTTTACCCTTGGAAACTAAGAGGAATGATTAGGTGCCAGATTTGACTTACATGGCAAATAATCCGTTACTTTAGTATTTTGGGCATTCAAATATTCGATCGTTCGACCAATTAGTGAGTCTTGTTAGTGTTATCAAAATGATCGTACTTTTACGTGAACATTTTAGAGAACTCGAGCCAAACAAACAGTAGTGAACCATTCAGCATTAACTTCTTCTAGGTCTTCTAGTGTTACAGTGGAAACATGCCCAGTAATTCAAAAAATATGGCGACTTTTTTTTTTGTTTTTGAGGCCGACTGATTCTCAAAGACCCAAAGTGCCATAACAGTTGCCATACAGTCCATAGCAGAATGTACATTCTTCTTTCATCACCTGTAGTCAAGTTGTGCACCAGACGAAGCGACCTATTGTCAATGCGATCTACTGTAGATTTCCAATTTTTTCAATTTCAATTCAACTTTTGTTTTGGCTTGAAGGAGATTGTGCGGCAGGCACAGGATGGGAAAACACGGAAGAGAATCCCGATTTAGAAACTCAACGCCAACATACCTGACACCCAACAGGGTATAAGTATAGGGTTTTGTTTTGAACTGGGGGAACGCGCTGCACCTTCAAATACTTGTGTCAAATGGTGTCAATATCTTTCACGCCAATGTGTACAGTTGCTTGAATACTGCTTACTATAACGTGTCCGTTCTTTTCAATCACGTTCCAAATAAGACCTATGTTTTTTCGATAATGTTTTTGGATTGGGAGCTCGAAAACTGTAATTTGAGGAAAATCGACCACGTTGAAATTTATTGTACTACAGCGTTATGGTAGGTCAGGAACACGACTTGTCAGTAAACATTTGATGGATTTCTTCAAAACATCATTTAGGGCTTAAGGGGAGCAAATCCTTTAGACGTCCGAAAATGAGCCATTTTTGTTGAATTCTTTTGAGGGTGATGAAGTAATTGCATCATTTTCAAATTTTAATATGATTTTAGTATAGGTTTAAAGAGTTAAAAAATATATTATTTTTTTTTACAATAGAAAATGGGGTCGTGATGGCTTTTCACCCAGGCGTCTTTCGTGTGTCATCAAAAACTGCTGCCATCACCACATTTTTACTGTTAATCTGAAACAGAAAACATTTTTTTTTCGATGACTGACACATGTAGGGGTAGGATAAACCTATAAAATTATTAAAAACTATGAAATTGGAGGTTACGCAGGCTTTGTAACCAAAAGTTCAAATCTTCGACCATTTTTCGACAGTTCTTACCAAAAAAAAATAATTGTGTATCCACGCGATATCCTTCAAACTTGAGGTTTATCCTACCATTAATATCATACGCAGAAACCTCTCAAAATTTCATTGAGATCGATCGATTATTTTTCGAGCTACAGTGTGAGCAGTTTTTCAAAATCTAGTTTGGCGATAGTCGCGTTTAATGTTTCAATACGATAAAGCCTTAAATTTTAGTAACTTACCCATCAATCAGCGATTCCAGGTCCATACAATAACCCTTCAGCTTTCTCGAAGAGCTGATTGTCTTCTATTTGTTGTTGTTTTTCGAGCTGGACGAGTTGCTTTCGTCGAGGAAAGGCTCATTCGGTTCCTCCCCTCTATCCTTGCTTCGTCGGAGTTCTCGGCGAAAATTCTGGCATACGTGCCAACAATTATACCCAACGCAGTCATCATTTTTTGATTGGAGGAACAGCCTCCATTGAACGCCCCAGCAGCAATATAAGCTGCGATTTCAACGATGTTGAGCGCAAAATGGAGATGTTTTGGAGCAAATCGTCAAACTGTTTTGTTTAAACTCTCCCAAGCATCTTTCGGCCAAACCTTCTCTCGACAAATGTTTGTAGATTGGTAAGAGATGCTCCTTCATCGCTTCACCAAGTACCGGAGGCCCTAGATTTTTTCTAGACCGATAGCTTTCTGCTAATTGCACCAGCTTTCGGCTCCAGTGGGGCAGTTTCCGTGACTCGACTTTTCTTTTGTTGAAGAAATATGGTAGTAAGTAGGCATAATTTCTCTTTTCATGTCTTCAATACTATTTATGTTTCTTAGAATACTCAAACCATAATATGTTCCGAGTTTTTTCACAATTTTATCGGGCAACTTGCCTCTTCCGAAAAGTTTTTATCTTACATTTCGGAGTCTGTTGCCCGTTCTCTTCTCTACGACAAACAAGCTCCGATGTATAAAAACGTTGCTCCACCCCTAGCGTCCCGGGTACCTAAAATCGCTAGTTTGCAGTATGCGGTCTTGGTGCTTCCTACTATGAGCTATAAATCAGTAAATATTTCTTATTTCGATTTCCCCTTTTAACAGTATCGTCTTCATATATTGTAGTTTCGAAATATATATAAAAAGAAAAATCCATTTTTCGAAAATTCTTATATCAAAGGATTTGCTCCCCTTAACCTTCCTATACTCACGCATACGGTCTGTGAGACCGACTCATATAGTATAGTATGTCTGTCATTTTGACGTGAGTATAGGAAGGTTAAGTCACGCTTGAAATGGAAAAAATTCAATTTCGATAATGTTCTTTGTTCAATTTCATACGTTCTTATGCAAGTCATCACTTTACATTCGTGTATTTTAAAAAATAATCAAGTATATTTGTCAATTGTCACGCGCATTAAACATGTAAACACCTGGCTTACAATGTGAAACAAAATTTGTTGAAAAATATTATGATCGGACAGAGAGGCTTAGCGGAAAAGGAATATCCCTGGTATATTTGTTATTAGACCGCAGATGCGTGAAGGACTTTTCTTATAAGTTGCTAGAAAATTTAAAACTTAACAATTTCGTCTGCAAGCTTAAGAGTTACAACGACCAGTTCATGTTGCTTTAGCAAAGACCTGGAAGTAAATTGATGCGAACGTCATAATATCGTTTCGTTAGAGAACTATGCAGCCTTAAAAAAATTCCCATCAAAAACACTTAACTGAATAAAACTGTTTCCCCCAAATTAAAAAAAATGTTAAGTTCTAGTTTAGGCACTTTTATGAACGTTGTCCAACCTTTTTGTTTTTCTAAATCGAGCATCTGTAATACAAGGCTAAACAACCTAACTTTTTCGCACCTTCAACGACACTCGAAAAAATCTTTCAGAAAAATTTCACAATCGTCAACATTCCGCAAACACACTGACAAAGTCAATGCACAAATTTCCACTATCACCAAACAAATATTGCATATCTCTCGACGCGCGTTTCGCTAACCAAGTTAGCATCATCAGGAGATGATCAAATGTGAATTATAAATCTAAGCAACGTACTTTATATAAGTTCGGGTGAATAATACAACGAATAAGGAGTAATGAGCTCCTTGTTAATTGTTTACAATAGTCGAACTCCCCGTAAATGTCATTAAGATGAGGAAACCGTAATGATAATTTTTTGGATTCGAAAGATTCGAATTACGAAAATCGTGCGAAGATTCGAGTTTTCGAATCTCGAATCTTTTTCAGGATTCGATGGATTCGAGGATTCGCGGATTCGAATGTCCCATCTCTATTGTAAAGATTGTTCGTCGAAGTATATTGGCCAAACCAAAAGATCTATCTTAACTAGATTTAAAGAACATATGGCACATTTAAAATTTGGTAGAATTGAAAAATCGAGTGTTGCCCAACATGCTTTCGACAATGATCATTGGATAAGCGTAGATAATTTGGAATTATTAAGAAATGTGCATAATTGTTATAAGCTGGATGCATTTGAAAGCATAGAAATATTTAAATGTGGCCGCCTCACTATGAATGCCGATAAAGGGCCTATCCCAGATAGCTGTTTATTTAATTTAATTAATTCTAAATAATTCCAGGCCTTTGTTTACATATTTCTTAAGTATTTTCAAATTGCTGCCTTTGCATTGTAATCGGTTATTACTGCGAATCATTACGGTTTCCTCATCTTAATGACATTTACGGGGAGTTCGACTATTGTAAACAATTAACAAGGAGCTCATTACTCCTTATTCGTTGTATTACTCACCCGAACTTATATAAAGTACGTTGCTTAGATTTATAATTCACATTTGATCATCTCCTGATGATGCTAACTTGGTTAGCGAAACGCGCGTCGAGAGACATGCAATATTTGTTTGGTGATAGTGGAAATTTGTGCATTGACTTTGTCAGTGTGTTCGCTTTGTTACACCAAAGGTTCCAAACCAATTTTCTGGACAACATTCCGAACAAAAGTCCCATTTTACACACAAATATATACACACGTACATATATTTGTGTGCATCTTACATTGAATTTCCCATCTGTGTCAAGGTTCGCCGAAAAATAAACACACATAGGTATTCCTATTTCGCCTGAAAAAATCACCACCAGGGACGTTCGCGGTATGGTGTAAATTGTAAATATTGAAGTAGAAGACCGTATTTTAGAAAGTTTTCGCGTCGTGGCTTCGCTCGTTGTACGCAATCTTCACGAAACGGCACGCTGTATAGGTCGAAATCAGTTGCGCAAATTAAATAAAAATGGAATGTATCAAAATGTTACTTGATTCGCCCGGTGGTCGGGATGGTTTATAAGACGTCTGTAACTCGCGTTAATACAATATATATACTGTGTGCTCGATCGTGAACGAACATTTCGTTGTGAGATCTATATATCCAGTCTAATGCGTTAAAAGTTGAATATCAACATTCAACTACGTGGAATACCATCCATTTGTTACTATTGTTACCAATTTGCTTGCATACGTTTTATTGTATTCTACTGCTATCAAGCAATCTTTCATGAAATGTAAAGTTAAGAACTGAGAGAGAATATGGAAAACCCGTTTGCAAAATTTTATCTGGAAATGGTTTTGTGTTCTTCCTTAAGTAACGTCTTAGGTTGCAAAGTGTTTTAGAACTTATTTCGCAAAAACTGAGAGCATATGAGAAACTGGTTTGCATAATTTTATCTGGTAACAGTTTTGGGTCCTTTCTTAAGGAACTTCTTAAGCTGCAAAGTTTTTTAGAACCTATTTCATAAAAAGGAAATTAATTAAATTAGGAAGTAACGTCGTAACATCACTCCTAATTATACTGGACATTTGCTTTCCTGCTTCCGTATATTTTGGCCAGAGAAGAATACAAACGAGAACCTGTGGAGAGGGGAGTGGAGGAAAAGAACGAATAGTATAAACTACACGTAAGCGCAAATGCCAATGGATTGGACATACTTTCAGAAAATCAACTACAAACAAAGCACGCCAGGCCTTAGATTTCAATACCACAGATAGGAGAACAGAAGCACATGAAAGACAGGCATATTAAAAGAATTGGAACGCCGGAAGAAACATCTTTTGGTATCCTATGCTCCATTTGAGAATGACGAGAAAGAAATAAGAATAAAATGAAACCAGTAATAACGTACGTAGTAGAAGTGACGACAGTGGTCATAAGAAAGATGAGAGAAATTGAGGAGTAAGAAAAAGCGAAGCAGCAAGAGCAATTTGGAGGGCAGAAACAATGGCTGAAACAAATACAGATTACGAAGGAACTAAGAGATAGAAGGAGCAATAAACGAAAACGAGAAAATGCTTGCTTGCGATGGTATCATGGCTTAGACTTCCAATTGTATTTGACCAAATTCTGTGATAATGAAATGATTTCTTTGGTGCAGGTTGTACCGAAGTATTTGGACACCAAATCGATCTGTAATAATCAAACAGGGTCATTCCATGTCAAGTGGATCAGTTTTGAAAATCGTCTCCACTCGACCATCTCCAATTTGGCTGAAAATTTATACGGATGTACATACATGTTTGAAACGAAGTTCTGCAAAGTTTTAGCTCTAGGTATCATTTACCTGAAGCACCACAGCCCTTTTTTTGGAGGTCCCACCAACCCCGCGGCGTCAACCACGAAGATTTTGGAAAGTTTGGCATGTGGCCATTGCAGAACTATGGTAGCTGTGATGCTGAAATTCAACATACTAGCTCAATTTGTGCCAGTTTACTGTCAACACTCGCAGAACAACCTGTGAATCACAATTTAAGCTCAAACTGGCTTCAAAATAACATCGCGTGATGCACAAGCCATACTTTGACAATGTAAAACTAAAAACGAAAAACAGTTGGTAGGTAGTGCTTTCACCAGTTCACTGACCAGCTGCACGACATTATACTACTGTAATGTCAGAACAAAGGCTCACATACTTGTGGAGAGATATATATTTACACGCAAATTGTTATTAGAATTTATCAAAATTTACAGTACATGCAGGCATGTAGCTGGATTAGTTCCCCCAAATCAAAAGAAATTGGCTTGGTCCCTCCAAATTGGCGGATCCAGCTACGTGCCTGTAGGTTGAATATTAGTTGGCGCATTACGCGATGTAATTTTGAGGCCACTTTGAGCTCAAATTATGATTCACATATTGTTCTGCGAGTGTTGACAGTAAAATTTTCTTGTTCACTTGCACAAATTGAGCTAGTATGTTAAATTTCAACATCACTGTGGTACCTTAATAGCGACATGACGAACTTCCCAAAATCTCCATGTCTAAAAATGCTGTAATTAATGTTGATTCCGCGAAAGAAGTAGCACCATGTTCAAAGGGATTTTTCTTCCTTAAACCAAAAAACACTAAAATAGAAAAATATGGTTCTGGTAGAAAAATTCGGCTCTTTCCAGTGGTATAAAAATAAATGAATTTGGAGTGGTCCCACATTGAGATATTTGACTTTGGAAGTAGGTTAGATTTGGCTTTTAGGTGTTTTGTACCATATTTCTGTGTTAATATCTCCACAAGTATGCGAGCCTTTGGCCTAATATTACAGCTATATATTGTCTTGCCAGTGGGTAGTGTACTGGTAAAAGCAGAACCTACCAACTGTTTTTGTTTTTGAGTTGCACAGTGTCAAAATTTAGCTTGTACATTACGCGACGTAATTTTTAAGCCACTTTGAGCTTGAATTGCGATATATATATATTGTTTTTTGGATGTTGATACTAAATTTTTCATGTTTACAGGCACAAGTTGAGCTAGTATTTTGAATTTCAGCATCACAGCTACCTTAGTTCTGCAACGGCCACATGTCAAACTTTGCAAAATCTTCGTGGTTGACGCCGCGGGTTTGGTGGGACCTCCAAAGAAAGGACTGTGGTGCTCCAGATATATGATACCTAGAGCTAAAACTTTGCAGAACCTCGCTTCAAACACGTATGTACATCCGTATAAATTTTCAGCCAAATTAGAGATGGTCGAGTGGGGACCCCTGGTCCAGTTGACATGGAGTGACCCAACAATGTTATTTAATCGTTTCTTATTTGTCATTCCAAATTAATAATTACCACATCTCTCACTTTTTCTTTTTATTCTTACTGTGACATTAAAAAAAGCAAACAATGCGATACATCCGAACGATCCTAAAAGATCGATTTCACTAGTTTTATAACGTCGACGACAACGATGACGATCATCGTCATTCGTTCTTACATAATTCCAACGTGGTAACGTCGAGGCCCGACCGACATACGAGCAAAAACTGATGTCAAACGCAAGCAATTGCAGCAAGAAGAGAACTCACACGAACTTTCTTTGTCATCTCGATGTTACAAAATGTTTCGGCGCGGACATATACGGGCGAAACGATTGTATAACGCCGCTTAATTTACATATAATTAAGTTTTAAAACCGATTTAACGCGCGCCGAAAGTCGTTTTCTAATTTTCGACGACTAAACGCCAGCTTCGAACCTATAACTTCGAAGAATAATAACAAATCGAGCGTATAAACATCGTATAAAATGCAAAACGAAATCGCAAGTTTAGTAGAGTTTTACTCGGGACAATATCCGAAATGCAGTTTTGCTTGTCGCGTTTTAGGGAAAGTACTTTTCACTGATTCTACGTTTAGAATGCTTTACTTTTACTACTGCGAACGCAACGTTGAAATGAACGAACCTAGGTTATGTTGAATTATTCATTACCGTTCTAGCATAATTACACGATTTCCCAATTAAAGGTTAAAGTAGTTTCCTTATTAGTCATGTTTTTAATATTTCGCGGAAATTTCCGTTAGATAACGATGTCCAACTTGTTTTTAACGCTGTTGAATGTTTAGTAAAAAAAGGGGAAATTGCAAATTACATATAGATACTTGGCTTCTAACAGTATAAACAAGAATAAGTTATTTAAAATAGATTGAGTTTGGAAAAGTAGAATTGTTCTGAGGTAGAGAATTAGCTCTAATAGCTCCCAGTTGTATATTTCGACAACTAATGCGCCATCTTCAGTGCAGAAAATACAAAAAAAGGACAGTGTTATTAATGCGGAATATACAGGGTGAGACCTTTCCCATGCTTACTATAAAGATCTAGCACGCTACTGATATTAGAAGAACGGTAAAATGGGAAAATCTGTAATTTTTAAGAAATACGGATTCAAGCCTGTTTTATTTTGTTATAAGAAGGTTCACGGACTTCTGGATATTAAAAAGAAGACTGACAAGGAGAAGGTAAGGTAATCGGATTTTTGTAATTTTTGATATTTATAGTACGTGCAGTTTGGACTTTAAATAAGAATATCTTGGAGTAGTTCGACGCAACGTTCATAAATTGCCGAGATAATCGATGTTGAAGCTTCACCCACCAGTTAAATCTACTAAATATGTGGGAAGGAATATTCCTGAATGCGCGCATGCGCGTCATCTTTGCATTATGGATAGTAGATAATAAGACGTCAAGACGTGAAGACGTGTGTATGCTAACCTTGTAATGTTCTATTCATACTATTAGTTTAATAAACTGTAAAATTTGGGTGTTCGTGTATTTTGCTAAACCCATCCCTACAGATATAATACGATTCTCAATTGGATTCGTGGCCTAATCGATAGCGTTTTGGTGCGATACTCACGAGCTCGCTGGATCGAGTCTCGTCACGGAACATTTCTTTTTCTTCCATTCAAAACGCACCATATGTCTTTTTCATTCTTCTTCTCATATCAAAAATTATGAACAAACGAAATATATGAACTATATGTACGAACATTCTTCAAGTACTTCATTAAAATGCACAATCGATTGATAACCAATATTCATTTTGAATTTATGAACGTTGCGTTGAACTACTCCAAGATATTCTTATTTAAGGTCCAAACTACGCGTACCATAAATATCAAAAATTACAAAAATCCGATTACCTTGCCCTTCTCCTTGTGAGTGAGATTGCTGTAAATGCTTCTATACTTCTGTAAATAAAAAATCCAAATGTGTACAATCATTTTAAATAAAATTGAAGAATATAGTTATGCACCAAAATTTTTTCCCTTACATGTGGTTGTTTAGTTCCTGAAAATGGTGGGCAATGTAAGAAAAAACAGCGAAAATCGCTCTAAAATTGAAAAAAAATGGAAAAAGAGCTTGCGCATATAAAAATCGTACCATCTTATATGTGTATAATGTTTAAGGTTTGATAAAATAGTGGATGATCTGTTATCTTTAAGTAGTGTAAAACAGTTATTGCCCCTACTTACGTGCAAGCCGCGAGATTAAAATTCGGAGAAGTAAGGACGTCAGTTCGGTTTACACTACTTAATAATAGCACGTCATCCACTTTTTCTCAAACATTAATAATGGTGTATATCCGCTTTTGACCCAGAAATTTAATTTTCTGCGTATATCTGATTGTTTAGTCCCTGTAAATGCTAGAGGAAGAAAGAAAAAAGTGCAAATCCCACTCTAAAATAGAAAAAATTAAAACAAAGCTTACAGTTATGCATGCAAAAATTGTACGATTTGATATGCGTGCGTGCACGATCAATGGAGAAATTGACAAATCTGTGGGAAAGACAACTAAGCAATGAGAAAGGTGGTAAAAACATGATAAATCTGTAAAATAATTATGGAAATAATCAAAACCAAAAGTATTAATGGGGGGTGGTTTGTGTGGTGTGGAGCGGGCTGAGAGGGTTTGACAACGCTGCATTTATAGGAAAAGATATGTAGACAATGAGTAGATAGAAAGGTTGTAAAAATACGTAATAAGTGTGTAAAATAATCATGGAGATTATCACGAGAAAAGTATGAATTTGTAGGGTTGGTTTGTGGTGGAAGAGTGGACAGGAAGGGTTTGGAAACGTAGGATTTATAGGAGAAACAAGTAGACAATGACTAGATAGAAAAGTGGGAAAAGTACGTAATAAATTTGTAAAATAATGAAGGAAATTATCAAGACAAAAGTATGAATAGGAGATAATTTGTGGGGTGGAGGAGCCGGCTGGGAGGATTTGGCAACGTTGTATTTATAGGATAATCAAGTGGACAATGAGTAGATGTTGTGAAAATACGGCAAGCCTGTAAAATAATTCTGGGAATAATTATAAAAGGGTATGAATGAGGGGTAGTTTGTGGTGGAGGAGCGGGCTGGGAGAGTTTGACAACGATGGATGCGGATAAAACTGGGTATACAGGCCGTGTATGAGTGGGACCAAGTGGCGAGAAGAGGCAACAGTTATGTATTTATATATTTAACTTTCTTCTGCAGTTGGTAGCATTACCGAAATTTCGGTGAGCGTTACGTAAAGTAAGTCTTGTTTTTATATATAAATTTTTCTGTTAACATACATATACAAACACTTATTTTGGGGGAAGAGATTTTTCACTCCTGCAGTCTAGTGCTGTTTCATAATTTTTTTGTCTATTTTGGGGTAGTTTCCGCGCTTTAATTGTGCTTATTCTAGCAAGTATAGGGATGAAGGCCTCAATAGAATTTAACAAACTACATCTTTGAGGCATTACCATATTTCTAAATAAATTCATTATTTTCTTAATTAACTAGTTGCATCCAATTTTTCAAATAATCTGGCATTTGTGAATTAAGGCATGTATTCCTGCTCTTTTGAGGGGGAACCGCAAACCTAAAAATAGAGAAAACACAATAAACATTAAAAACATCGACATCAGACATAATAGGGTGTGATTCCTTTTACCAATACTTCTCGAATTAGAGCTGATGTAAAAATTCAGGGAGGTTTTGCCAATTTGGAGGCAATGGGCTTAGGCACGGGGAGATGAAAAATGTTTCAGAAATTAGAAACAATTGTTAAACAAATCGGAGACGTAGCACTCATAAAATAATTCGAGGTGGTAATGCAAGGATTTGCGTCTTCTATTAGATCTTGTATAAAAATATAGAAAAACGTAAAATTTTGTATAAAAATTAAAAATGTTTAACTGTATTTGCACTGCGAGAGCGCCTCGTTATGAGGAGAGTGGACTTTATGTTGGGAATTAATAGGAATTACTAAATAAATTTGGTCTTATCCGTACCGCACTAATTTTTTGCAATGCACAATTCCCAATACGTATTTCAACCATCAAGTGGTCATCTTCGATGGGTGCGTTGTGCTCTATATTGACGATGACCATTTGGTGGTCGAAATGTTTATTGGGAGTTTCCCAAATAATCTTTGTAGTTAGGGTAGGTGCTAAAGTTATTTTAGTTCTGAACCACGGACAATGCAAATTCGATCTTTTTTATTATTCATTATAATAAATAAAGCAGGTATACTATTACTACAGAATATAACCAAAATATAGCAAACTTTAGGTCACGCCAAGCAGGAGAAGATTATCCAGTTTTTTTAATTTGGTACATAGTAAAATTATGATTTGATCATGATTATAACGTCTCTTGACTTGTATGAATGATACAATCAGGGCGTACACTGTTGTAGTATATTAAAAGTAACTAGAAATATAATTATTAATTTTATAAAAAGCATATATTAATGGATAATAAAACAATTGTTAACATTCAAAACACATTACATACAACATTTTACATTACAAGAATTCATATAAATTTACTGGAAATAACCAAGGATACATCGACAAAAAAATGAAAAGTTTGTTTTGTTAACGACGATTGAATTGACAAGATAGAAAAGTCAATAAATAAGTCTAAAAATATATTAAAAAAAAAGAGTTAAGAAGAAGTATTAGTAAGAAAAAGAACCTCACCATACAGAAGAAGAAAAAATTGATAAAAGGGAAGAATCCATAAAACTGCGTCGGGAAAAGAAGTGAAGAGAGGAGATATAGGAAGAATCGTCAACGGAAAAGAAATTACACTTATACATTCACACACAGTAAACAGGTAAATATTTCGATTTTATGTTCAATATTTCCAAAAATTTATAAATATAATTTGTTATAATTTATGCTTTTTATATCATTAATTAAGAGCTAGGCCGGTGCAGTTTATTCATTCTAGATATTTTGATGATAAAAACGTCAATCTCACAAATACACCTTTTTCATCTCCTTTGCTGTGTGAAGTATGAATTTTTTGTTTTTTTTTTTTTGATTTATGTCAGCTTCATATTTACGTAATTATAAATGTTTGGATCTGCGACGTACCTGAATTAATACAAACAAAATCAGAGAAGGCATGAAACTACAATAAAATCTGAAGAAGTCCATTCTGGGGTTGTAATTCTACGGAGGGAGAGGAATTGACCTACATTTTGAATTTTCTAAGGTTAAAATAACGTTAAAATGTGCAAAACTTCTTCTTGATCTCATCTATTCAACTCCACAACAGAAACATTGAGAAAAAATGATTCTGGGAAGCAACATCTATGCCCGATTTCAATTGCTCCGAAAGCAACGAAACTATCACAATAAATTCATCATAATTAGCTAAGAATTTGTAAAGCTCTTTGTATTCTAAGATTCGACACATCTTTCAGTCAAGTTTATTGCACGTCTTCCATTTATTGTTGCAATGCAGGTGCAAACAGGTACATTTTTTTTTCTAATAAAGCAGTACAAAGCTCGAACCTATAAAGGAAATATGTTCCGCCAATTCGACCTGTCAATACAAAAGTAAATAAGCAATATATATTCTGCATAGTCTCTAAATTGGTCTTACTTACCTTTCCATTCTCTTTTATTGCGCTATTTACGAATAATACCTACTACGCGTTCCCGACACACACCGCCGTCCTAGGTGCGTTCCAGATTGTTTAGGGCAGGACAATACGACGAGACAGATTTTGAAATGATTAGGGTAAATATTTACACTACCTGAACGCGCTTCCTTAACCGAATTTCCACGGATGGCCCTCTATTTACGGTAAATAAAACGTTAAAAACGGAAATCTTTTCGAAGTTATTGGGGTAGAACGATCGCGGGGAGTTTAAAAGGGATTCGTCGGTTTTTACGGCGACGTGCCGTAACGAGTCGTAAACTTCAGGTAACAATTATCTATGTATGTAAGTGTGTTTCGGAAATTGGTATCAATTTTGTCGTAAAAGTGAAAAGGTATGTACTACCTAAGTCTTTATGAAAGGAAATAGAAAACTTTCTCTTGTATTCGCCAGTATTCTAAGTTAGGTTAAAGAAATTGGGACGAGAAAGGCGTAATTGATTAGTTCAATTAATGTTTAAAACGAATTATGAAATCGCGTTGGTATTACTTCCACTTCATCCAGATTTCTCCGTTAATCAATAACCGGTGTTTCTTTGTTAAGATGCTGTGCATCATCAACATTGAACACTACCATCTGGAACCAGCTCAGAATGCGTTATTACTGTTATCACTTAAAAATGTTGCCATATGCAGTTTTCCAAAGTGATCTTGTTGCATCGCTGGATCAGACTGTTACTGCATAATAGCAACCGATTGCTTTTTCCTATCGGTATTAACCAAAGAAAGCAGTTTTCTGATGGAATCAAAGTTTTATACCAAAAATGATTCTTCTCTCCTTGTTAATTCATATCGATCACGATGAAGTCGTTTATTACGTTCATTAATATAGCATTTTGGAGACAAATGTCCTGCATGTGGTAAAATTTGACTGTTCATGTACTTATTTTGGTTCTTTCCTACTGAATTCTTTGCGCATTATTAAGTCATCACAACAATAAACGCCATAGAGAACTAAATCATTAACATCAGATAGTAATTCGAATTCTGCAGTTCTTTAACATTTCAATGCTATAAGATACTTTCGTTCAAAATCGCTTAAACTTAATATTTTTTATTAGATCCAACTGTATATTGTACTGAGAATTTAGTTAATTTCTTAAAACAAAACAGCACCGGTCTAGCTCTTAATTAATGATATAAAAAGCATAAATTATAACAAATTATATTTATAAATTCTGAGAAATATTTAACATGAAATAAAGATAATTACCTAGTGTTGTGTGTGTGTGTGTGTAATTTCCTTTATTCGATGATGGTTCTTCCTATGTCTCCTCTCTTGAATTCCTTCTTCGATGCAGCTATATTTTCTATGGATTCTTCCCTTTTTTAAATCCTTCTTCCCCGGTGTGGTGAGCTTCTTTTATTCACTGGCACTTCCTTTTAAAACCCTTTAGGTCCAAAATATGTTTTAAACTTTTTTGTTGACTTATCTATCTTGTCAATTTTCTTCGTCATCAACCAAACAAACTTTTTATTTTTTTCCGGAAACCAGGACAACACTACATTATTTCTCCATTGTTCGCGAAACGAAAACTTTAATTCACCATGACTTCAGTTCATCCAAGGCATAACGTTGTTATAGAAACCTGTACTGAATGTCGATGTATCGTTGGGTATTTATCCAGTGGTCATTAGAAATTCTTGCGATGTGAAAGTGTTGAATGTATGTGTTTGAATGGTTGTAATGCTTTTTTATCTTTTAATCGATGCTTTTTATAATAATTAATAATTTTATTTCTAGTTACATTTTTTTTCTCCCATTAAACGTCTCTGTCTGGAGGTAAAAGAAGAATCTAACACCCGTAGGGTAATAAATGCTTAAAAGGTGGTGTGCGTGGTATCGAAAAAGTATAAATAGAACCCAAAAATAAATCATTTGACAATAGGTCATTTGACAAAACATCCATAACCCCAACATTTACTGCGAATGTTGATATATTGAATTGTAATAAATGATAAATTTTTCAATGGTAATTAACCAATTGAATATTACTATACTACAATATCCTAGTTTTAAAAGTAGTATATAGTACGAAAGTGTGGGAAACAATTCAAAAGCAATTTCTCAAAATATTTCATAAAATTTGTAATATTTAGAGGTTTATAGCCGTATAGACGTAAGATATATTCCTTTTTAAATTTTTAGCTTCACAATCACTTTAGAAAATACATTTCAACCTGTTTCTATATCGCAAGGTGTTGGATGTGATTTTAATGATTATTTGACGAAGTAGAAACATTCCGAGATAAAATCATAAAGCTAGCAAACGATCTGGGTTGTCCTTTGTCTGTCTCCGTATTTATAGGGGATATGTATAAACTGGCGGAATATCTATAAATATCATCTTTCCGTACACAGATCTATTCTGAATTTTATTACCAAAGCTGCGATGGAAAGATAATTAATTAGCTTTCAACAAGCCATCAGAATTTAAAATCGTGCAGAAGTACACGACTTGTAATACTTTTAGTCTGACCACAAACAATACTGAATGCGTTGTACGAAATCGTTTTTTGTTTTGATAATTCTCAAATTAACAATAACTATGTACATTCTTTTATATGGGGTGTTTATACGATATCGCTAAATCGTAATTTTTTATTCGTACGTCTGTCAAATTATTTAAGTCACATCAGCTTAAAGCCCTTTTTACATTGTCATATTAAATGGTACCAAACAATTGAATACTATTTTATAGTACAATGTGAAACGCTTTACCAGTCTTTTGTACATGATTATTGTATAAATTTAGACTCCATCTTTCGTCAGTGCTATTACATTTGTATTATGAACTTGTACAAAAATTCTGTTTATGATTCTGTGCCATGTTACATCATCATTTCAAATTGTACACCAGTATCACACAATATTTACAAATATTTCTCATAACCTCCAAAAAGATTAATTTTATGCTTAGCTAATAACACTAATACTTTTAGTAAAATGCTGAATAAAAACATTTGCTGACACGACTACAATATAATGCATAAACCCACGTTTGTTTTATACTGTACCAGGACTGGACAAGACGTAAACATTAGAAAATGAAGTTAAAATTAGAATACATGCAATGCAGACTAGTGAGCAGGCGTAAGTCAAAACATTTAGTATGAAAATAGGACAGGGTCTAATTTCATACAATGATTTTGCACAGAAAAATAGTACAGTGTTTTATATTGTACTATAAAATAGCATTCATTTTTTACGTACAATTTAATATGATGATTATTATTATATTTTGCATTTCAATTTTCCGCTGATGTTCTGTACTGAATGATACGTAAGTTTAGTTCGTTCCCATTTTCTAAAAACCCAACATTTTAAGAATAAAATTTAAAATGAAAATTGCTGCTTACATAGGGCCCACTCTTATATGATAGAGATCTACCACTAATAGGTCAATAAAACAAGGCTGGTTTGAGCGATAGTTATATTTTCAGAACGTTTACAAACGTTTTCGGAACACCTTCGTTTGTAAACGTTCTGAAAATATAACTATCGCTCAAACCAGCCTTGTTTTATTGACCTATTAGTGGTAGATCTCTATCATATAAGATAAGTATAAAAGGTCACGAAATATATATATATATATATATACATTTTATAGGGCCCACTGGAAAAATCGACGTTAAATGAAATTCGACATAGGACGTGAAAGAATTAAATTATTAATTTCGTTTTTATTTAATAAATGTGAAAGTTCTGAAAATATAGCTTACTTTAAAGTCGTGGGAGAGATTTTTTATTTCGTTAATTTTTAAATTTAATTTTTCTCTATTTTCTTATATTTTGTTTTACAACATTTCTAACTTGTAGTCTTTCCAAATTTGCTCAAATTATTTTGATATTTTTTATTTAGGGCTGGCAGTTTAGAAAGCAATTATTTTGCTGTGTTGAACACAATGGTACATCACACGTACTACAAGTCAACCGGGTTCGTTTGATAAAGAGTCGATGACGTGTTATCATTAAGTAGTGTAAACCGTTCTCACGCTGTCACTTCTACGAACTTCATCAATGATAAGTTATCATTGAATAATAAAATTTGGAGAAGTAGGGGCGTCAGTCCGGTTTACACTACCTAAGGATAACACGTCATCCACCCTTTTAACAAACTTTAGTAATTACCGAGCCTAAAACTTACGTATATCAACTTTCGTAATTTTTCTTTCTTTTCAAATTTTGGACCTAATGCGTTGAATTTTGAGAACCTGACAGCAGATTCGTAATCAGAGACGCCACCAAACCCAACATAATAATTTCTATCAAAATTAACATATTTTTCGAATTTTGGGTCGCCATATTGGATCCGCTATTTTGAATTTTGAAAATCTGATCATAGATTCGTAACCAATGCACGAATCGAAAACCCGTAGATATGAATTTTCATATAGATATAATTTATTTTAACCTCAAAAATGAATTTTCCTTGAAAATCCTGCTTTTACTACAGGGTTTTCCAATCATACTTGTGTGAGTTGTGTGCAGAATTTAAATCAAATCAAACACGATTTGTTTTTTTTTTTCTGAAGAACTGATTGTATTTTCATTTCAATATAAAGTCAAAACCGTACCATTAAATATGAAACACAGTATTTGTTAAATCTCCGCCTTGGCTTTACTTACAAATAGTCATTCTTTTGAGGAAAATTTTCATTACAATTTCACACATTTCTGGACATACTTCACAATATCTGCTCTGATGTTGTCTTTTAGCTGTTAAATTCCTCTTGTATAGACCTTATCCTTCACGTAGCTCCAAAGAAGGTAGTCTCAGGGACTCACGTCGCAGGATCTTGGTGGCCAGTTGAAGTTTCCATTTCGAGAAATCACACGTGCGGCAAATTTTGAATGGAACAACGATATTGTTTCACGATTTGTGTAGCATGTAGCAGCGTCCTATTAAAAGTAAAGCTCATACTTGTCCAAAGCATCATCTTCAGGCCAAAAGAAATCGGTCAACATAGTTCGATAACGGATTCCAAAAATTGAAACGGTCGTTCCAGCCACCAGCTCGAAAACCGCACCAAATTGTCAGTCGTTTTGAATACAGTGGTCTTTTCACTATTTCTTTAGGGTTTTCGGCGCCCCAAATGCGAGAATTTTGTTTGTTAACATACCCCCGTCGCACAGAATTTTTCATTTGAAAAAATTTGGGTGGTTTTCTTGCATTTCTAACACCCAATTAATGAACGTATAGCGTCGTTCATGGTCCGCTGGGTTTAATTTTTGTGTTAGCTGCACTTGATCAGTCTTTAGACCAAAATCTTTGTGTAAAATATGATGCAAACAAGTTTTGTAATATGCCCCATTCCTAGGGCTTCCATGTGTCCTTTTTTAAGAGGGCAGTCCTTTTATTTGCATCAGCGTCCTTTTTGAAAACCAGTCCTTTTTGTCCTTTTTTCGCTACTTAGCTAAAGTGGTTCAGAATTACTTCTACTAAGTGGCTAATGCTGAAATCCGTCGAAACAATATCGTATGAAGATATTCGAAAATGCCAGAAATTTCTGTGAAAGATTCTTTATTTACTGAAATTAGCCTTTTAATTTCAATGCTGAACTCAAAAGAAAGCTTTCATGATTTACCGGTTGATAAAAAATGGGCTATTCTGTTTCAAAACGAATCGTTTTTGGATTTGAAGAAATTGGTATACACAATCTTTGCCATCCCAACGTCGAATGCTGGTGTTGAGCAAATTTTTTCATTGTGCAAAAAGCAATGGACTGATGACAGAAATTGTCTCAAAATTGAAACTGTTAAAAGTTTAGTACAGGTCAAGTTCAATTATTCGTTAACGTTCTCTGAAATATAGGATTCAATCGAGCAATAAGTTTGTTCATTGATCTGATTGTATTGGTCTTGTATTAATTTAGTTGTAGAAAGTATGTGGGAGCCCTACTCATTCCTGTCAACGTCTTGGAATGGATAAACCAAAGTTTTCTGCCTCACTTGCAACTACAGCGGTTATGTTTTCAATTGACCTTGCTAAACAAGCACGCGTTGGAGTATTCACATCGCTAACTTGTCCAAGGCGTTCGAATTTGTTGATTAAATCCACGATGGTTGGGAGAGCGGGTGCCTTATTACTAAGCTGGGCAAACATGCGGTATGATGAGTCGTCTGACATACAATATTACATTATGAAACGGACAGATGACTCATCATACCGCATATTTTCCCAGTTTACTTATTACGTCGGAAAGCTGTGAGAACTTTACGCATTGTTCCTTGCAAATTTTCTCCGTGTTTACAGTAAATTTTCACTATTTCAATGTGTGTATATAGTTCCATGTTTGCTAACCGTATCGTTTTTACTACTAGAATGTCAAAGAATTACTGCTGCTAATTTCACACCTGAAAAGTGGCACCAAATTTAAAATGATCGGTGTTAATGGAAAACCCTGTACTTGTTTGGTAATATAAAAGAATTAATAAACAATTGAAGAAGATTACACAATTTTATATATTCAGAAAGATGTTATTAGGATAATATGATAAGAAAAGAGGTGATAAAATCGAATTACAACAGTTTAAGAAATTTGGAAAATCACTTGAAAAAAGGTGGTACACTGAGTCACAGAATAGACAGAAGCGACAAAGTATGCGCATGGCCGGGAACCATGTTCTAAATACGACGGCACTGTTATATGTGGCTAACGTCATTGATGTTATTATTCTGGGATGGTGTGTGCATATTAAAATTAAAATATACGGTTATTGTTGTGTATCACTGATTTAACTTTTTATCAAATACTATTCTTTTAACAAATCCAAAACTCTAATATTTTTCAATTAATACGAACAAATGTGCACCTTTCGTATTTCCAAAATGGCGTGAGCTCACTTCTGAGCTATTGCGAGTACATTCAAATCGACCACTTGAACATCAAAGCTGCCGACACGCCCTGTCGCTTCTGTCTATTCTGTGACTGAGTGTCTCATTGTGCTTCAAAGAGCTAATTGTTATGCGCTTTCGTTCTCAGTTCTTCTCTTTGATAGTTGATTCTTTTAATTCTACGGAGAGGTGCCTGGAAAAGGAAAAAGCACCTGCATATCTCCCAAGTAACGTAAATTTTATTGTACTTTAATCGTTTCGGTAACAATCTCCTTTTCCGCGACTTCTATTTAATCCCTGCGTTTAGTAGGAACAGATTATATTTACTCGAAATAAAGAAAACCCACAACACACAATTTGATAACCGGTAATTTCAACGCTGCTTATTCGTACGTACTTACGTACATACGTACACATGTGTACCTACATGGCGGTCGTAGTTTCGTGCCGGAGAAAAATCCCGGGCGATTACAAAACGACTAGAAATACCATGTTACGGACTGAATACTGCAGTCGTTGCATATCTTGATAAATGCACGGGACTAATATTTTATTATGCGAAATGTGCAAAAATATGGTCCCACCTTAAAGTTGAGTCGTTCTCGGGACTGATGCAGCTACGTAGTTGTCGTCCATATAAAGATCAAACTAATGGCGCGCGGCCGAGAAGCAGAAACGCAGCAATAGCAACAGCAGCAGCAATAACAACAACAGCAACGCTGCTCAGCATAATAGTGAAAGGAGGTTGGTTATAGTTGGTTGGCGGAGATTTGAATGGTTGCGATTTTAAACGGACACACACGCGCTACATGTGCCTTTACATGTGTGAATCTACTTTCGATTTCGGTTGTCGAATTGTATGTGCGGAATAATAAAATTGACCTGTTTAGCTGGTGCGTATGCACGCAAAAATGAGCGGTAATTTGGACGCGAGAAATTTCTGTAAGAATAGTGTCGAAATGTTTCGGCTTTTCATCATACCGTTATTTGAATAGGTGTGAAGCATATGATAAGGGGTCTCAACACCTGCTTTAATGAAAATTTTTGAAACCTAGTCGGACGGAAGAATTTTACAACGTTAAAAGACGGTGTAGGTACAATTGTACCTTTGTATTGTATTATCAATGTAGATAAGATTTTTCGTAGTAAAAGGATTACATTATTTCACATTAACCCTCCGTTTGACACAGGTTCGGATTGTCACATTCGTACCTCATAGGGCCTGGCCAGACCCCTAGGTATTTTCACGTATTGGTATGGAAATATTCAGTTATTAGAATTGCATCATATTTATATCCATGCAGATATATATTTGTGGACTTTTAAGAGCTCACCTGTTCAGGTGAGCTCTTCTTCAGTTCTTTTACGTTCTATGTCTTTCGCTAAACCCGCTGCCAATCGTGTATGAAAATTAATATCCGCACTCTGTTTTCGTGATCGCGTATTATAAACGATTTCCACTTCATCACTCATTTTGAAAAGAACGAACAATTAGAAAAAATTCGCGTGGAATGTATCTCATTAGCACCAATGTTATGCGTTCGATAGAATATGCAAAGAACAATGCGATAAAATGCGAATTCAATAGAAAACATATATGGGTCTGACCACACCACATGTGTTACATATGTGATGTGTGTAGTAAAATATTCAAATAAGTTTCCTTCTGTATCCTTTCTAGGATTTCTTTTTTAATGTATATAGCCAACTCAATTGTAGAAGGGAACCTGAAAATTCAAGTCTCTAACCAAGTTTTAAATGTATTAAACATTTCAAATTGAAAAAGGTCTGGCCAGACTCATGAGTAAGACGGAGGGTTAAAATTATTTAATACTAAAATAATAAATATGTATCTAAAAGAAACTCATTGTTCATTTACTATTTATAAGAAACTATTATTTTTACATTTCAATATGTATGTAAGTATGTGCAAAACTTCAAATTCAAGACGCAAAGAATATAGTATGTTTTCGGTTAATACTACTCTTCATAATATATACATATACGAAGGTACAATCGTACCTACACAGTTTCTTAAGGGTGATAGATCTTAAATGACCTAAATAATAGGGAAGGAATCGAGATATGTTTCTGAAATTACTCATATTTAAACACTTAATGTCACAAAATTTCAGTCTCTATTGCTTGTAAAAAAGTTATTGCAATTTAAAAACGAAAAAGTTACAATCAGGGACCAAATATAATTGTTATTTTTTTATTTCATATAAAAAGGTTACAAAAAATTCATTTTCTTTAATATTGGGAATTTTTAACCATTATCGTTGCAAATATATTATTTTGGTTATCGTAACCAATTAAAGTGAGAAATATTTTTTTGGTTATAAGTAGCAATTATATCAACCAAAATAATTTTTTGGTTTCAGATAACCATTATATCAACCAAAAGATTTTTGGTTAGAAATAACCATTACACAAAAAAACTTTTTGGTTATCAGGGATGAAAAAAAAACAAAAAAATTAAGTGAATGAACATAAAAGAAGCTATGAAAAAACAAAATATATCAAACAATATCAAAAATCCTCACAAAATAAAAAAACAAAAATTTTAACAAACAGAACAACAAATGAGCAATAAATTTCATGCAACAACAACACATGAACAAGATAACACAACAAATCTGTGGCGGTAGTAGCAAAACTAAGCACAGCTGAAAGCGGTGTATGTTTTTTTATATTTTAAAATCATTACATAAAACCTAATAAAAGTTACATACAGTCAATTGCAATTTTAATAACGATTTTAATGGATTTAGAAATCCCTATTCAACATTTTAAATGAGGGAAATATTCCCACTAAAACTTCATGAATTAATTTTTCATTATCATAATCTTATCCCTGATAACAAAAAAAGAATTTTTTTTTTTGTAATGGTTATTTCTAACCAAAAAATCTTTTGGTTGATATAATGGTTATCTGAAACCAAAAATTTTTTTGGTTGATATAATTGTTACTTATAACCAAAAAAAAAAAAAAAAATTTTTACATTTTAATTGGTTACGATAACCAAAATAATATATATCTTATAAAAATGGTTAATTATAACGATTCTATAAATTCATCAATATAAATGGTTAAAAATGACTTTTTGTCGTTTATCTTATAATTGTTACGTCCCTGGTTACAATTGTACCTGTTCCGTCCAATTAGGGTTAATAAAACACATATTTCCAGTTCAATTTTGCAAATGTTTTGGTTTAAATATAAAATACATTTACGGAGGTTATCTGTGGAATATGACATCCGACAAATGCCTGCGAATTAAATATAGCTTTCAAATCTTAATTCGATTAGTCGAACTGTCGTTCGTTGCCAAATGTCACCCTTCATTTTGCTCTTGTAATATTTCAAATTCTCATTTATCCTTTACCTAAATTCTTGTCAACAGTTTTATCCAATTTTCCAAACTCGTTTATATTAATAATAATTTATTTGTTTTATTCGAATCACGTCTTATTGTTAGTTTAATTCTTTTTATCGATTGTGTGAGTTTAATCCCCTTCCTTACAGACTGGACAACTCGAGGCAAAGTTACTCAATGTGTTTTCGTTCAGAATTTCGGTGGAATACCCTGTCTGTTTGACGCACCATTGCAATATCAATTTGGTTCTTGTACGTGACGGAACGCTCAAATAACACTCTTATATCATCAGCGAGCGTTTTTATGAGCAAAGTAAACTTTAACGATCCATGCGACCCTACGCTGCAGCTAGCCATTATCGTTTCTGCGTGTTTCCGAGACAGCCGCTTACTTCCAAGACGCCTTGTTTCTTGCTTTCTGTCATCTTCAGGACTCTTAAGAACTCGGTTTGTTTGTTTCTAGGTGTTCTGATCTGTGGAACACACGGTACGTGAGGAAGCACGTAGCAAAATTAAGCTTACGTATATTCAAATGGGTGTGTAAAATGGTGTTAATTGCGTTGACACCAATCGTTAAAGTTACTTGAATACTTACTGGAAAAATGTAGAATGTCGGTCCTCTTCAATCATGTACCGAGTAAGACCATTATTTACTTGGTATCGGCCGTTTTTCTGGTGTTTGGTTTTTGCACCTCATAAACATCTAAGGCAAGTCGACCACATTGAAATTTATTGTACCACTACCTAATGGTAGGTGAGGAGCACGACTTGTTACTGAGCACTCTATTGATTTTCTTGAAAAATTGTTTATGGCTTAATCCATGTTTGAAGTTGTAAAAAAATCACGTGTCCGATAATGTTCTTTGTTCAATCGAAAGGGATGAAGAAACTGAATATGAATGATTTGGAAAGAAGTAAGCGAAGAAAAGTAACATATACTATGAAATTTGAGTGTGATTGTTTTCTGAGGAACCACGGACCTCTGGAGGTGGAATATCCTGTCCGTTTGACGCACCATTGCAATATCAATTTGGTTCTTGTACGTGACGGAACGCTCAAATCACACTTTTATATCATCACCTCCGTGGTTCCTCAGAAAACAATCATACTCAATGTATCTGGCTCGAAGATATGGAAAAATGCATACACGCAATAATACTATGAAATTTGCGAAGATAAAGGAGTGGAAATACGAGAAGAAGGAGTATAAATCAAAGAAGAAGAAGGAACAGAAGTTTATGAAAAGAAGGGACAAAGGACACCAGATATTAGTGTGGAAGGAGAATTAAATATGTGTATCGTTTTTCTTTTCTTCGTTTACTGTAGTAATTTTACATCTCTTGACACGATTTCAATTTTTATGTTTATGTCCTACCAATACATACTCGTAGGAAGGAAATACAGTATTGTCCGCATATAACGAACCTCAAGGGACCGATACTGACATTAAGAATTGTTTTTAAGAATCCTCCAAATAAGAATAAGGAGACTGTGACTAAAATACTATATAAAATAAATAAAATTACCCTTACTTGGGGAATTCAATATCACTAGCGAATCCGGTTAATGCCCAAGACGAACACCACACAACACCAATACATGCACAATGAACATCACATATTGAACGCGCAAAACACTAAAACACTGTTGACACTGAGTGTTTTGGTGTGTTTCGCGCGTTCATTGTGCATTGTTTTGGTGTTGTACAGTTTTTCACTGAGAATGGCAACTTAGTTGCCGAAATACGTATCTGGATTTTTCAGAAAGGTGTGGTAAGGGTATTTATTTTATGTATTTTAAGAATTTTATTTGAAAAATCACTTATGTTAGATTATTTTATTTTTGTAACATGAATATCATTAACATGTAATTCCACTTCGACTAGTCGATCGAGTACAGGTTGTTGAGTATTTCGCAACTGAAGGAAATGGCAAATGCTGTCAAAATATCGAAGTGCTTCTGATGTGGTTGGAACTGCTATCAATTCCCTACCCACAGATTCTCTACCTTGATCTTCCTCCTCTTCAGCATTATCAATGTGAACTGCAGTAGACGTGGAAGCGACAATAGCATCATCATCCAGATATTCTACAGCCACAAAATTGTCATCGGTATTGATGGAAGAATGCCTAGAAGAGCGTTATCATTATCTTCCTGTGGAATTTCCTTCAGTCGTTCGACTAATGGTAGACTATCGCCTGAATCAGAATTATTCTCAAGCTCCAAAAAACCACCGTAAGATTCGCATAAGATTTCTGGGAATCCCCTCGTTACTCGCTCTTGCGAACTTAAAGTACCGTTTTAAGTTCTTTATAACCCAAAACTTAAAAAATTAAGGTTGGTTGTATGCGAAAAGAACATACTCATAATGATAGTTTAGTTTGTACACAGTGATCCAGAATGATTGACTGTCACGTGACAACTGTATTGTCGTTTTATTATCAAAACTACTTCCCAAGGGAAAATTGATAGTGCAATTAAGATTGGTGTTTAATTCGTTTCGATGATGAGCGCCCTCATCATAGGTGGGCAGATAAAATTCTCACTTGTCATTTTAGTGGTCATTTTACTAGCATTTTCGTGCTAGTTTTAGAGATTATTGCGATTGTTTTTCACTTATTTTTTCACAAACATTCTTCTTCAAGACGAAAACGGCGATATATTTTGGTAGGTTTACTAACTGAAAATGTTAATCAGTATTAACTCTCAACTTTTAGGTTACGATGGTTTTGACCACCGATTATTTGAAGTTCAGCTTAATTCTATATTTGGGAAAATAAAGTAATAATCTTCGTTACTTTTTCTTTCTTTCATCGTTTTAATTCGCAGTTTTTAAGAATTTGGTATAAATTTTGTTGTAAAATCCAATAATGTAATACAAACGGAATTGATTGTCGGGACGCCTATGGAATTTATGGTTCTGAACGAAAGTTCGCAATAAGCGAGTTCGTTATTAGCGGACATTACTGTATTCCTTTATACGAGTGTTTGGGGAGCGAAAATCAATTTTCTGGGTGATACAGTAAAACATCATATTGAGAATAATTAGATATTTTATTCGTTATATCCTACAATACGTAAACAAATTACATTGTACTGGTCACCATGGCGAATTTTTTAAGTGAAAGGGGGAGGGGGATGCTACGTAAAGGTTTCATTGAATGGGGCAATGATTCGTTAGAGGTTAAGAAACACTGGCTTACACAATACCCAGTTTTCTATTTGCATTTTGCACAATCTTATAATTACCCAACAGAATACCAAATTTTCCCTAATTGTTTCCAGAAACTATTATACTTGATAGTATGTACGTTACTATTATTTTTTCATCTTTTCGGAGAAAACACTTATTGTTAGTTCTCAAAACACCGGCTCATTACATAACTCAAAAACATACGCGTACTACGCGTCAAACTCAAAGTCGATATCGCTTCGAAATTGCTTAGAATTGGCTTCCTCTCGCGGATCGCTCCTCCGCATACGTTAGAACCCTTCAATTATTTGACAAAGCGGTCAAGATTAAAGTGTGGGATGATGAAGCCGGACAGCGCGCCGCGCGTTGTAGGCGATATTTCCACACCGTTATATGAAACGTTTACGACATCAAAACTAGATACTACTCTAAATATCACAACGACTGCATAAACAATGAAGCAATTAAAGCCGTAGCACACCGCACCGCACGGAGGGAAGAGAATGTGCCTCGCGTGATACGTAAGAATTCGATTCCTACACGGAATTCGAGACGTCCGTGGCGGCAGTTTAAATTCTAGCCTCTCCGATGCTCTCGGATGTACGCAATATTTCTGGATGACGAAGCTGTTTCCTTTTTTAATAATATTAAATGTGAATGTGTACTGGACTGGTATAGGAATTTTCAGTGGGGAAATGTAATTGTGAGCTTGTATCGGAAGGAGATGAATTTGTATGATTCGCTAGTATTCATATTTTTCTGTTTGCGGTTTGAATCGATTTTTCGTTCGGACCTAGATTCCACAATCGATTTTTTCACTAATTTCGTTTTTTTTTGCTGTTGTTGACGGTGGGATAATTAATTTGTTTGAACACTCTTAGAGCAAGAGGAAGTTCGTGGATGTTGTAACCATGTAACTTACCATCCGTTTTCTAAAGAAGCTCCCTTGATGTGCTTACTTATAAACTTGTGAAATAAATGTACAGCTTTTAATTTTTTGTTTTTAGCTTAATATCTCCGACGTCCTAAAAAAGGACATACACAGATATGTACAGTAAACTTCCGCTAACTCAGATCAATTAAAATTGGTTCATCCGGATTACTGGACTAATATTAAAATAATTGGGGAAAAGCCTTATAAACGCTTATACATTTATTATAATAAATACTATACATATATTGAAGAAAAACTAAGCAAATAAACTTTTCAAGATAAACGTTACAAAATTTACTTAAAAAAATCGGATAATTTTGTTCGGTGAATACACCCTTGTTTAGCCTCCATTGCGCGTTGCAGTACGCATCCTAAGACTCTCGTAAAGTTGGCAACCGAATTTGTAAAAATATAATAATTTATCGGAGTTCCTGGTGGATATGAAATAGTTCTAGAGTACTTTGCGGAAAACTTCAAGAGTTCTGCAAAATTGCGCGAAAAAATGAAAAATGCCGAAAATGAACGTCGCAACCATTTTTGGATATATTTATGCACCTCGACCACAGTTCTAGAATTCTTGACCATTCTTGCCAAAGTTTCTGCAAAAATTGAAATTTTGCAAAAAATTGTCCATTTTGAACATCGCAAAAACAGTTCTATTCGCGGATCTCAATCCCTAAGAGTTCTGTCGAAGACCCTTATAACAATTGTTTATCAAAACTTTAGTTTGGAAGATATTCGCAATAGTATGGGACCCATAGTTCTGGATGAAAAAATAAAAGAAAAATGGCGCAACAGTTCTAAGAGTTTTATCGAAAATCCTGATAAATTTTTTTATAAAGTTGAAAATTAAAAAGATATTCAATGAAATAAAATAATAAATAAAGTAGTAAGACTTAACGCTGCAAATTATCACATAATATCCTACTATTTAAATTTTTAAGTCACTTCGCTCTCAGTTGAATTTGTTCACTCTGTATAATACACCGATCGATTCAAAAAGATTGAGCACTGAATTTTCCGCAAAAAGAATTCTAAGTTTGGTAGTACTGACATTTTCTACGCATGGGATTGCGCTGAGTCGTGCATAAGTTTTATAAAAATACAAAAATATGTTTATTAAAATAAGAACACAAGAATATCTTTATTTAGATCTATGCGCATTATGACGCTATACGTCCCAAATAAGGACGACGAACGGACAGAAGGAATTCGAAAACTTTCGTAATATATATATATATATATAATATCAAAAGCCCTTTTATACCCATTGGGTGTAAGGCAGGTAACTTTCATCTATTTATATACAAAATCTGCCCATTCCTTCTTATTCCTTGCCGTAGTCCAGTCGGATCCCTTCTTCCGCAGTATCTCAGCTACTTGGTCATTCCAGGCTCTTCTATAGCGCGTCAATCATAAATTGACCTCGATCATTTAAAATCAATTGATGTATTATACAGAGTGAGCAAAATCAATTGAAAGCCAAGTAACTTAAAAATTAAGTTGGTAAGACTGATGTATTGGTGGTAGTGGTTATTAATGTTATAAATATATATAACCACAACTTCTCAAATTTATTCAAGCAAAGGCAATACTAAATTGAAAAAATGACCCAACAGATGACAAATGTAAACAAAACTAAAATATCGCCAACTGAGGAACGTGGCAGTTTTTCTATCTAGGGATATTTTACTACCAACCGTGTTCAATTGAATTTGCTCGTTTCTAGGTTATGTAATATTTCAACTTAAATCGTTCTTTCGTGGGACAGGAAATATTCTGCAATAGAGGGCTAACAATAGTGCGGTTATTGGTTGCAAAGGTACTGATTACGTTGTTTCAATCATTTCGAGGATACCCGTTTGTAGAATACAGTGACGAGCACTGCACTAGTACGGGAAATAGATGCTTTCCAAACGACAATTGTCTCATAATATCTACGTACTTACATAAATTAAGAATTTACTTAAAGCATGCCTAAACCGATATGTAGGTACACCGTTTTTCATAAGTTCTGCATCAAATTAAATGAGGAGAAAGTTCAAACAAAATAAGATAAAGTTTGTAGGAGAAAATATTTTCCTACTAACACAGAAAAGTCGTAATTAAGTTTTTAATAATAAAGTTTTGCATGGACGATTTTGAGAACCTCTGACCTCGTATGAGGTCAAATATGACATTTACTTTTTAAACGTAGAAACGTAAACGCTGGAAAAGTTCGCGTCATATCAGGAGCAAGGTTAAATCGTTTGTGTTTGTTTTACCGTACGAACAGGTAATTTCAAGAATAAAAGCGAATGTTTACAATTTAGATAAAGAAATACAAACGTTAGTAAAGTGCAGGCCACATGTCAAGCACGGCGAAGTTGTTCTTTTGATAGGAGGTGTTTTGTTTACTTTCATACCTGTATCTAACGCCGAGATCGAGCACCGCCACATTTTTGAAATGTCATCCGACGATCCATAGTTCGGTGTTAATAAAACAACGCTTTTTTGCCCAATTTTTTTATTCAATCTTTTTGTTATTTTACACTCATTACTTTTACCTCATATAGTCTTGTAAATAAATTTGACTCATCAGTTATGAGAAACCCTGTATATTTAATGTGATCGTCGTTCAGGCCAAGAATCTTTAGTAATAAATCCGAAAGTTTGATAATTATTTTCACTTCATTGTTTCATCTAGAGAATATTTAGCAAATGGGTTAAAATTCTATTTTTGCCTTTTAAAAGTTCTGAAACACGATAGATTTTGCGAACTAGCTTTTTGAGACTTCAGTACCTGTACATTTACATACCAATACCAAAAAGTAAATCTAAATCTCGTATCAAACACATGTGAGAATCGGAATTTAAATCTCCATGAACCACAATGAAAATTTGTTTCTTTTTCTTTTTCTAAGAATTTCAATCTTCAAATATGATAATCGTCCAACCATCACGTGTTTTTTAATAAAGACGTCTTCTGTTTAAAAGTAACTTTCCCATAATTCCAATTAAATTCCCAATTGAAAAAATCATTTGTACTATAAAGAAATTTTTAGAAGAGAATTAACACCAGAAAACGTAACGCTAAAAATACTTTTGTTGTTTTGAAGTTGAGTAATTTCAAATAACGGATTGAATCGATCTCGGAACTGAGCTTTATTAAATTTGATATCGTATTAGCATACGAATAGAGCAGAACCACTGTTACGTAGCTACGATACGTATACAGAGTACGATGTAGTGCAGGTTTAATGTGGTTTCAGTAAAATCCACAAGTATTTCCTTTATTTAATGCGGTAGGCGCGAATTACTAACAGAAGTTGTTACGTGCAAGAAATGTCCTTGAAAATGCTTCGCTAAATGGATAATTACCTATCGAATATAATTAGTTCGCTTATTTTTTATCCCAGGAATATCGTTGCTTGTGATATATACAGGTGGTCGTAGTTATTATTGGATTACCAACGAAGAGATATAAAGTATCCAGAATTTGCAATAGTAGCCAGTTAGAATGCCTACATTTTCTACGCATGTTTTATTTCGCCAAATACGAGTTAACACTCCTTTTTGTTTCACAATGATTGGAAAGACTGTAGTGCAATAAAACTGGCACTAAAAAGTCCCGGGTAATTTAATAATTGTGTGGTGCGGACTTACCGATACAGCTTATTGTTAGTATCACTCCCTATTATTAATATCCATTAATGTAAAGTAGATATAAATTTTATTACAAGTTTTGAGCTGGTACGGGAAATTAGTCTGGGATGGGCAGTGAAAAGAGGTAGATACGAGGGCTATTCTCTTTCCACCAAACCTAGTAAAATAATATACAATATATATTGACGAAGCAAATTTATTTAAAATTTTTCAAAGCTTTGCCCTTTACAGCTAATCTTTTAAATATACGGTGTGTTCATTAGAAAACTTTCCAGGCGGCCTACATCCGAAACTAATAAAATTATTAAAGAAAATATAAATACAGGTCAACTTTTTCGAGGGGGAACCATTTTGATTAATATATCATGATACTAAACTTACCTCCTTAAGCCCCCTCACACCCAACATAAAAATTCTAAATGGGATGATACCATTTGTGACACATCGTTGGAAAGATATTTTGTTTCCGAAATTAGTAGTATATTTTACTTTAAAATTTTGTTTCGGGGATTATACGGGAAAAAACTTCCAAAACGCAACTCGCCATAGGTTTGTGCACAAAAGTCTGAAATTACACAAATTCTATCCGTTTAAAATGCATATTGTTCAGCAACTGTAACTATTTTGATAGCGATTGCACATCGGTAAACTTCTGAGCAGACAATTATTTAAGTAAATCCGGTGACACGTGTTTCGCTGGCAACAGGGCAAGCATCTTCAGACCGTTTCTTACCGAATGAAGTTTCTTAAAGTCTATTCATGCAAACTAAATATTCCTTCTACAACTCATCCGTTTTTACCTACAAGAACTACAAATATTATCCTTAGAATGGACACTCATGTCATCTCAAAACTCGTAAATAAAGTCCTCTTAAGGCTGACGTACGTATGTCTTCTCTGAGCAAACTTTTGATTTACTAAATACACATGCAAAAGGTAAACTACCTTCTTACAATAGATCGAAAAGTGCCGAGTCACTCATAGGACCGATATCTCTATTTAGAAAAAAACGTATTTTTACGTGTGTGCTTCGCTTTGCACCCATGTAGTCCTCGCGACGAATTTATACATTTTCGCAATTGATAATTGTGTGGCGAGGAGGAGTTTACCAATGTGATATAGTAACCCTTTTGTTTTATTTGCTTCCTGTACTTCGAGGTTCGCAGGAATTGTCTACCAGAAAACTTAACATTTTCTAAGCGTATTTCGTTGCGTATTTTCAATACACGCTCTTGAGTATTCCTATTTTGAAATTGTTGTTTTATTCCCTCGTGGACTTACATTTTTTATTTTATCCTTTCAATCGCGTGGGTATCATTTCCAAACTCCTTTATTAACATATTTTCTATATGTATTTCGTCGAAGTTTAGTTTAAAATTGTCTATATACAGCGCTTTTCACAACTTATGCATCAAATTAAAACAGATGAAAGTTCAAACAAAATTAAACAAAATTTGCCGGAGAGAATATTTTCCTACTATCCCAGGAAGACCGTCATTTAGTTTTCTTAAGATTTAAGTTTCCTATGCTAAAGTTCAGAACCGCTGAATTAAACATAAACGCTAGCAGCGTCTCGATCGATATCTGTAACAACCGCAAGCGGGATAAACACCGAACGCAAGGTTTATTAAAATTCGATTACTTAAAGTCATTTCACTCGAGTTCGAGGGCCCCCACTGTGAAAACGAAGTGATAACATTGTATAAAAAGTGTATTCTTAAAACATCCCATTCACATTAATAACAAGTAATTTGTCAGGTATAATGTTAACGTTTAAGTAGAATAGGCAACGTGAATTTATAATTTCATCTCCATTTATTGACTTAGTTTTACATCATATAATCTCTTAAATGAATTTGACGCATATCTTGTGAAAAATCCTGGCTTATTTCACAACTTATGCATTAAATTGTAACAGAAGAAAGTTCATAACAAATGTAACAGAATTTGTAAAAGAAAATATTTTCCTACTATAACCGGAAAGCCGTAACTAATTTTTTAAGTTTCGTACGTTTGATAAGCAACACTTAAGAGTTACTCGTTGTGTGCGATGTTTATTTTCTTGACGTGGAAACGTAAATGGTACTAAGAGTTGGGTGATATCTGGAGCAAAGTTAAGCAGTTCATATCTTCATATCATCTTTATATCAGTCTTTATATCGAACATGTAATTGGAAAATAAATGTTTACAATTCAGAGAAAGCAATATAAACCGTTGTAAAATCTTGGCCACATATCAAGCGCATTGAGGTGTTGAAGAGGATGTTTTGTTTAGACATTCATAACCGAATCTTTCGTGGAGTTCCATGATCCCGCATCTTTTCGACAATACATATTGCAGGGATCCTTAAATAACACTTTCTGTGACCACATTTTTGTAAGCAATTCGTCAGGTACAATGTTAACGTTTAAGTAGAATAGGCGATGTCAATTTTTGTTTCTTTTACACTCATTGACTCACCTTCTATAATACGGCAAATAAATTTGACGCATTAGTTACGACAAACCCTGTATACTCAATGGTCGTTATTGGACTGGACTTTTTCCGTTGTTATGCCGGTCTTCAACAGAATTGTGTTTGCTTACCTCGATATTTATGGGTTAAGTTGTCACACTTATAGAATTCCCAAAATTTGACTTAGGAATTGAAGAAATGTCTATCACCTTGAAACTCATCGTACCGCGGCCTTATGGTTGCTGGGAAACACGATTTGTCACCAAGAACTCGATTGATTTCCTCAAAACATTGTTTATGGCTTAATCCACGTCCGAAATTGTAAAATCACAGTTTGACCATGCTCTTTGTCCAATTCCATGATTTCCTAAGCGAAAGATAACTTTTGGCTTATGTATTTAAAAAAGCTCTTAATGCATTTGATGCTTCTATTATTGAATAAACAATGCATAAGGAAAAAATATTTTATTTCGAAAGCGATGGTAAATAAGTTGAAGTCGAATTTGAAGTAAATTCGAGTCCGAATAATAAGAGCGCCATCTGATGAGGGAGACGCAATTGTGTGTGTGTGTGCCAGCGAGAAGGAAGTAATGAAAGAAGGAAGATAGAACAAAAGCGTCGATCTGACGATTTGAAGCGTCTCATTTTTTCCCAGTTAACGCTCGCCGCAGAACCTCCCTAAAAGAGCTTCGCTCTAAAAATATTCAAGTAAATTTGCAAAACGTCAACCTCCTCATAACATAGATTCAGCGGAAATAGAACATCCTTCGTATAACGATAAAACATTGTCGATCTTCGATTTTGAATACATCTTCTACTTCCCATACGCTTATAAATAAAAAAATCAAATCGAATTGATAAGTACCCGGCACCGATAAACAACCGATCTATCGCAACTTTACATTTTTTCCTTCTCGCCGTTCAAGTCCCAACGAAACGAAATCGTTACTTCACACATGCATGCGGCAATAGAAAACGAAAGCTGGCAATATTTCGGTTTGTACGAAATTGGTATACAAATAATGAATTTCACTCAATCGCGTGCGTGTACGAAATATTAAGGTATTAAATAATACCTGCTAGCAGCTATCGGTCCAACGTTGAAGTCGAAGCGAGCGCCAATTTTCTCTTTCCTTCCTACCTATTGGGTTAGCCACGAATCGACTTTTTGTATCCGCGCGCGCTTTAAACGTCGTTAAAAACGCCAGTGGACGCCTTTAATGGCCTATTAATCGATCCCATTTTTGGGTATTTAGAATCATTTCCGTACTATTTCTATTCTTATTATAATAGCCGAGGCTAACGAGAAGTGTCGAATTTAAATGGAAGAATCAAATACACGCACCGAAATATGTACATGTTTAGAGATCGGAAGTGTTTTCGATCGTACAGAAATATCTCCCTGATTCAAATGTATGTGACTTCCTTTATCAGATAGAATTCGTCGAATTTTGACCTACCTCCTAAACCTTAAACATAAACAGAAGTATGCTTCGGATATCGGACTTGACAAGAATTTTCTGAGCGAAAAAGAACGTTATATAACATCTGTATAAATCATAAAGTTCTAACACGCTCTACTTCCCCACAAAACCGCCATTTAACATAAGAATACCAACGATCAATTATGGTAGATATATAGCCAAGCGCGATGAAATTTTATCATAATTTTATATCTGTCGATTTAGACTTTCGAGTATATACTATTATCGTGTGCTTTCAATGTTTTTGCTAAGTAGATACGAAATTCGATTTTAATCAAAGAACTTAGAAATTAGGGTGAGTAATGCAATGATAAAGAAATTGAGTTTTGCATCGACTTTAGAAAACTGAAATTTTCGAATACTTTCCTATTTTGTATAAATGAAAATCACACGAATTCGTCGATTAGACCTCGTATACGTTCGTACGTCCGGAACCTTTTTGCAACAGTGCCTAAGGACATGCCTAAATAGGGTGAGTCAACGGAAATTACATACCCACAGCGATTGTAGTAAAAGACAAATAACGAGGCTGTTATGTAAAATGTTACGCTAAATCTGAATTCAAGTGACTTTTAAAATTTAAAGGCGTTTCCTGCGATATTCTTCGATACGTATTAGATTTTAATCGATCTAATTGTTTAACCCTTCGTATACACACCTCCGGAAAATTCCGGGCCATACACACGGGGTCCAGGGGACCCCATCGATTTTTTAATGCTTATTATAAGAAAACTATTCATCCGATTTGAATGAAACAGGCGCGAAAACGTAGCTCAAACTATCTAGAATGCGATAGGATTACAATAAAAATTTGAAGAGAAATTAAGGTTCTCAAAAATATATGGAAATGAGAGAAGTTGTGTTGATTGAGACAGTTGGCGTTGGGATCCACTAGATCCGTAGTGTATACGAAGGGTTAAACAATAATTTGCGCTTGTGTGTAAAATGCACTGTCCGCAATTGAAATGGCACCACCTTTTAAATTTTAAATAAAATGTGTAACTTATTGATATAAGTGTTAGAAATTTATCTATTACTTAAAGTAAATAAAACTCCAAATAGTAAAAACAAATTTCTATCGATATTTAATTAATAATGGGCGAATTTCGCACAATATTCACTTGGTGGTGCGATTTCAATTACGAATAGTATATATCATTTATAATAGTTTATATGAATAGATCCTTCAGAATAGAAGAGTACTGTATCACAGTTTAAACAATCAGAACCACTTGATAAAATTACTATATTACTAATAATTTATTGGTAAACATAGTTTAAGCCGTTTATTGTTTGATGTCCACAGCGAGATTATTTCGGTGCTAGTGTGATAGCTCGTTTTATTATTCTCGATCTGATATTATTCAACTTACAAAGAATTCCAAATTGGACAGAAAGCAATCCGTGGTTACTTTCTAAATACGATTCAAGTTTTTGAACTTGCTTCGCTGACATATTTGGTAGTTTCTGCCCAATGGATACAGAATGCAGTAGAATCTCGCTTATGTGAATTAATAGAAACCAGGCGTGTTCATAAAATCGTATTGTTCATATAAACGAACACTTTGTACTTAAAAATGTCAGTTATTTGCTTTTGTTCAATCTTTGCTGCCAAGCGTTTTCTGCAATGCCTTATCTCCACATTTGCGTAAAACTATTGAGTCATCAATGTTAAGAATATTCTTTCTCGCTCCAAATGATAGCTCTGTTAAATACCAAAATGTTCACTGCAATGCCTTATCTCCACATTTACGCCATAAGATTGAGTCATCAATGTCAAAAATATTCTTTCTCGCTCTAAAGGAGAGCTTTATTAAATACCAAAACGTTTTCTGCCATGTCTTATTTCTATACTTTCGCAACACGATTGAGTCATCAATGTCAAAAGAATTCTTTTCGCTCCAAAAGATAGCTTTATTAAATGCCAAAGTATTTTCTGCAATACCTTACCTCTACACTTTCGCAACACGATTAAATCATCAATGTCAGAAATATTCTTTTTCGCTCCCAAGAATAGCTTTAGTAAATGCCAAAATGTTTTCTGCAATGCCTTATGCTTACATCTTCGCAACACGATTGAATCATAAACGTCAAAAATATTCTTTCTCGCTCCAAAGAACAGCTTTATTAAAAGCCAAAATGGTTTCTACGATGCCTTATTTCTACACTTTCGCAACACGATTGAGTCATCAATGTTAAAAATATTCTTTCTCGCTGCAAAGAAAGGTATTCTTTGCAGCGAGAAAGAATATTTTTAACATTGATGACTCAATCGTGTTGCTAAAGCTATTCTTCCTCAAATGCCAAAATGTTTTCTGCAATACACTATTTCTACACTTTCGCAACACGATTCAGTCATCGATATCAAAGATATTCTTTTGCAACAAAAAGTAGCTATTTTCCTCGTCTCCCTCTTGTATATAACTTCGTCGTTACTTTCTTCTTCATATTCATTATCTCCATTTCATTTTTGCATATTCTTTAGAAAATTCACAATCAGTCTAAAAAGCAAAATGGAAATAATTAAATTGTATCGTTAAGCACCCAAAAAAGTTACCTGATTAATTTTCTTAATAAATTTGAGACCGACTTCACTGATTATATCTCTTTTGGCTCACTTTCATATTTTTTTCTTAAAACGTTAAGAATGTCTTCTTCCAGGTGAGAATCTTCCCCATTGACATTGAAATTTAAAATATATTTTCAGTATTTGTTCATTATTTCAATTTCTAACCTGCTCTATGCGCTAGAGAAAAGTTTATTACTACATCTTTTATAGTTAACTCCTTTAAGACTTTTAAGAAGTCTTCAGATCTTGAAGATATAATAAATGACAAGCTGGATCTACGATATAGTTTCCTGTTTCAAATAACGTGATCCATTGGCCTGGCTCAAGACAGTCCGATTCGGAGGCATGTAACTACCAAAAATTGCTTTCATCGTTTTAGTGTAAATTTTTGACAGATAGATGACTTGAACCATTACCCAGAATTGCTTTCATGAGGAACTTTTTGTGTATTTTTTTAATTACAAAATTATATTACATCTTTGTACAGGCTTTTCAGGCTCAGAGCACACTTACAAAATTACAAACATTACACTAATGTAAACATTAAAAGTAGTAGATTTATCGACTTACCCAAAAACGAAAGAACTGTGGGACTAGTTTTAAAAAGTCATCGATGTGATCCAAGATTTTTGTAATATTCGTAATCCAATGACAGATGAAAAAATTGAAGGAGTTCTCATTTCTTGCTAGTTAGTCCTCTTTTCTTCCCAGCATCTGTTCCATTATGCCTTATTGAAGTTTACTCAAGAAGTGGCTGCCAAAGTAAGCCAGTCTCATCCGCGTTATAAATGTTGTTATTTGTTAGATTATGTCTTGGTAGAACTGAACGGAGATTTCGCTGGCAAGGTGCTTCACGGGTTCAGGATTTGCTGATAGCTTTTTACTCGATATTTTTAAAAACCTGATACTAAATCGTATTATTTTTTCACCTAACCATCGCTTGGACAAAAACTCTTCTTTTCTTCAAGCACTTAACGATTAAATTTGGCTTTGATTTGAGTTCACTGGTTACTGGATGGTTCGTTGATTTTTGTTGACAGAACCATTCGTACAGTTTCGATTCCATTGTCGTTCTTTGGGTAGAATTAAAATTCCTACTAAGTCGCGCGCCGGAACCACTGCATTTTTTAAAAATTGTATTGAATTCAACGATATTTAAATCGGGCTTATTAAGTAATTGCATGCAGTTCAAGAGGTTTCGAATTTCGTAATGCTCTTTTCTGCTAACCCAACGATTTGCTTGACATCTGATTTGGCAGAAATGTTCAGTAATGTTTGACAATTCATTATGTAATCGGGAAATACATATCTGTAGACTACTCAAGAACGCATCGAAACAGTTCAGCGATATTAACCATATCCGTGTTCTGTAGTTTTCACTTAATGTGCATTACATGAAAGTTCTGGTTCCCACAAACGAACGTTATATTCATCGCGTCTTTTAAAAATTTGAAGAAAAACTGGCTCAGTGCTCGCCCCAGCAACACGTGTGCATTGTCATATCGCACGGTCAAATGAAAATATCACCGCAGTACTTGAAACTGTGTGTTCAAGTCTTTGGATTCCTCGCCATGGAAAAAGAATAGTGCCTTTCGACCATCACATCCCGGTGAATTTTGTGGAGATACTTGGACCTACACTCCGACTAGTTTCATTTCGCTTTGTGAGCTTAAGCCAGATAACCATCACCGTCGCCGTACGTTTTCAGATTGGGTGTTACAACATCTCGAAGTTGACGTCTTCAACGACGAAGCAAAATTTTGGCTAAATGTAAAATGAATGAACAAACAAAATTGTCGCATATAGGCTGAAAAATATCCACAAGTACACTTCGGGACTGCACTGGATCCGTATTAAATCACGGTTCGGTTCGGATTGTGATTTGATGGTGCCCCATTGGACCTTACTTTGTCAAGGACGATGATGGCCGAGTCAATGGAGAAACGTATAAAGCGATGATTACGCGCTTTTGGAACCCTGTTTGGATGATACTGACATTGACGGTACGTTCTTTCGACAAGACGACGCAATGAGCCAAACAGTTGGCGAAATGACCGCTTTTTCGCTCGAAAAACTTCCTGAACGAGCAATTTCTCGAAGAAACATTGGTCATTGAGATCACGCTAGCGCCTTCATTCTCTGTTTGAAGGTACCTCCAATCACGTATCTACGCCAACCCAGAGTTGAAGGACAACATACGACGTGAAATAGCAGGTATTGTATATCAGGTGAGCCAAAGCGTTAATAATTAAAAAAATTAGCGTTCTCGTATGACGGGGGCACCCAACAAAGCTGCGGCGAGAATCGAGACGAAATTCAAACTAACTTAGCACAAATTGGTCATATAGAACAAAATCTGTGCATTTCTCGTATACAAACGTCCATTCCGTGAATTACGTAAAGTTCCAAGTTGTAAATCAAACTGGTACAGCAAACAGGATCTTAAATTTTATCGATAGACATTCTACAACTTAAAAGATAATAATCGTTATTGTAAAGTTTGCGTTCGAGTGTGGAGCAGGTAATTTCAATCGCATGTTCCCGAACGAAGCAGAAATACAACAGTACTTTCCGATAGAAGCATGGGCTAGAAGCGTAAATTGCATTTTTATGCGTATCTAAAAAGTGATTTTATTATATTAACCTGAAGCAACGGTTTCGAAAACGAACCTAATTGCTAATCTCCATGCAATGCAGGCATGTATAGTTACAAGGAACTACATAAACATTATACATGTACGGTGATGAAAATGCAATAAAAAAACAATAACAGTTTGTAGTAAAGTGTGCTGTGTTTATTATTAAATTACTTTATAATTTTTATTTCGAAACATCAACTATACCTAACAGCTTAGCCGTAGTAGCCAATATAGATAACCTTGACATACTTAATTTCTATTATTACGACAATGAGCGCTTGGAACATTAAAGTTTACGAGACCTTTGTTTATTTACTGTAAAGCGCGTTATCCGCGGGAAATCTAGGGTGTAACGAATTGAACGATATCGATCTCTACTGTATTTCTTAGGTAATTTGAAGATACGGGTTGTACAAGTTCCATTTTACTATCTACACGTTGCGTTAGAAAATTAATTTGTTCGGAATTCGAATAGATATAGCGCGACGATTTCAGCCTGTAATACTAGGCTATTTGCCGTTAGAAACGTGGTGCATATTATTATTACATAAATTATGAGTACGCATACATATTGCTATTGTTCCCGTCTAGTTACTCCATCCAATTAAATTTTGTATAGTGTTCTCTCTCTTCCTCTATTTCTCTGGGTAGGGTTTGAAAAGCATGCAAAGTAAATAAGCGCGATGTAACCTCTTAGGATGAAAGAAAAAAGTTACAATCTACGGAATAGGGTCTTAAAATTTCGAAGTAAATCACGGTTCATTGAGGAAATATTCAATGAGAAAGTGGAAAGCGGTTTTGGACGAATCGTTCTAGTAGGCTCTAACACGCAAACGAAGCAAATTTCACGAGGTTTGACGTCAAAATCGTATTCTACAACTTCGAAAACATCTGTACACAGAATTTGGTCTAATTTGGAACATATTAACTTTTTTCTGAAATTTCGAAGGAAATCGAAATGGTCGGAAGTACGACTTATTACACATCAAATTAAAGCTCTTCCAGTGCAGATTAGAGATAAAATAATTTCGGGTACGAAAGACGGTTCATTGAGCAAATATTCAATGAGAAAGTGGAAAGTGGTGCTGGACGAATCGTTCTGGTAGGCTCTAACACTCAGACGAAGCAAATTTCACGAACTTTGACGTCAATATCGTATTCTACTCCTTCGGAAACATCTGTACACAGAATTTCGTCTAATTTAGGACATATTAATTTTTCTGAAATTTCAAAGGGGTATCTCTTCAAATTTTTAAGAAAATCGAAATGGTTGGAAGTACGACTTATTACACGTCAAATTAAATCTCTGCTCGTGCAGATTAGAGATAAAATAATTTCGGGTACGGGAGGCGGTTAATTGAGGAAATATTCAATGAATGAAATGAATGAAAGTGAAAAGTGGTTCTAGACGAATCGCTCTGGTACGCTCTAACACCCAAACGAAGCAAATTTCACGAGTTTTGACGTCAAAATCGTATTCTATTCCTTCGAAAACATCTGTACACAGAATTTCGTCTAATTTAGAACATAATAATGTTTTAAGTGAATGCTTTTAAGGGACCCGGACCAGCTCGAGCGTTTCAATAAACAATTGCAAAAAGACTATCCGTCCGATATTAATGTAAAAATTCTGGAACATACTATTTTTAATTAAAGGACGAATAGTTTATTTACAAACAAATGGCAAGATGAATGAATCATTAAGGAAATGTTGCAAAAGTTGCGATTTTTATTCAAAAAATCATAATCATGTCAATTTTTAATATTTTTAATTAAAACTGAGAAATATGAAAAATTTGCGCTCAAAGTGAAAAGCGGGGTCTGATAAACCCCACGTGACCACGGACGGTTAAGGATACTCTACAGAATTCTCTATGGGGTTTAAGTCAGGTGACTGTGCCGGTCAATCAAGTACTGCAATTTTGTTATCATTGAGCCACAGCTTTACACACTTAGAAGTGACCGCACTTCTTCTGGGTTCGTTGTCATGTTGAAGACAGAGGCAATTCTACGTCGGCATACGGCAACGTTCTGGTCTCCAAAATGTCTTTGTATTTGAATCGATCGACAATTCCTTTAATTTGGTACAGAGAACCCCAACCGTCTCCAGAAAAAGAGCATAATTGAACTACCACCATACTTTAAGGTGATCAGGACATTTTGCTTGTACAACATGAGTTATCCCATCCGACCCCAAGATATTAAAATTGCTCTCAGCACTAAACAAAACCGTGTTCCATTTCGCAACAGACCAATTTCCATATCTACGGGAAAAGTTTAACCTTAAAATTGGATTTGAGCATGAAAATTTTACAAATAATTCAGCAGTATAATTTTCTTACCTTTTTGGCGATGCTCCAAAAATGCTCTTTTAAAGCTCTGTAAGCTCCTAAATTTGCTTCTGCCGACCATTGACGGTTAATTACTATATAAGTCTTTTCATTTGTTTTACGTGAACGACTTCCAGAATGTATATTTTCAATAGGTAATTTTTGTGATGTTTTGAAATGACTCGGGAAAAGCTTGAATAATTTCGCGCTTTAGAATATGTCGAACCTCTTGTTTAATTCGACGTTATTCTCCCTAATCTCCATGAGTTAAATTTCGTTCGCTGAACTCGAATTTATTTCCTGTTCCTTGGGGATCCGACTGATAGAAATTCCACTGTAGATGTGAAAAACTGGAAGACTGAGTTACCACTAAGTTTGAAATTTTTTTTTTTCGAAAACAAAAACCCCATTCTTACAGAAGAAGGGGTTTGTATTACCAGGCAACGACAACAAAAGCTTTCGCGTTAGGAAGTGAAAAATGTATTGATAAAAATTTACTCTTTTTACCTCGCACAAATTTGGAAGGTGAAGGAAGAAATCTATCGATAACACAGTAGAACTTCCCTAACCCAAATATCCGAAGGACAGACAAAAAAATTGGATTATAGAGGGATTTCAGCAGTTTTTCCTTTCGCCTTCGGCACTTGAATTGATCTCGATTGGTGTTAGATCGTAAAGAAGAAAGCTTTCCAAAGGATATAACCAACATAGAAACATAGTTTTCGAGAAGCTGCTGTCGTATTATTCATTTATTACGTCGTTTTAGGCTATTGTACACCTCAAATGCAATAAACGTTGAAATTGAGTTTAAGCCTAAATTTTAAATACATTTCTTGAACAAGTATTTCAGCGTTGGTGCATACTTATTAGAAAAAAAATATATTTAAGTTTATCCTCACTTGTCAAAATACATTTAAACGTAAAATTACTTCCGAAACAAGTAAATAAAAAAGCATTAAGGAAAATTACGTACCTACCTTAAGAAGTATTCTGAGGATTGTGACTAATTACCAACAAAAACAACTTGTTCCAAAATTTATAAATTAGTGTGGTCAAGTCTATGTACTAACCTACCTTATTGTGACTAAACCATACCGTAAAATTACTAATTAAATGGAACGAATTACCGAGGAAAATATATTTTAATAATGATATTTGACAGCGTTAAAGAATTCTTGTTGCTAACTAAAATGTGCCTGATAAGATCCGGGTGGATAACGGAATGTTCAAGAAGTGTTTCTTAAATAAATTTGTGTTCTTATTAGGAAAGATTTGAATATTTTCAAGTACATATGTATTTCCGTGACCAATTTGACGTCCACTGAGCAAAATTACGAAGGAAAAAGGTGCTACGCGAGAATTTTGGCTAACATTTTATGCACTCCTATCCAAATTCAGTTGTTCTTATTGATATCCTCTTGAATATTTACATATTTTGTTTCTCAGCTGTATGAGATAATTCACATTTAGTGAAAAATAGCAACGTTTCGACCTAACCTAGACAAAGATAAATGTGTTGATGTGATTATGACTATTTATTTAACAAGTTTGAAGAGATCTGAGTTTTATATGAAATAGTTATTATTAGATTGATAGCTTCGTGGTAAAAAAATAATGAGGAAGGAGTTTTCAAAATTTTCAAATGGAAATAATTGGAGTATGTTACGTTACTTTACGTCCTGTAAAAGAGATGACGATATGAGCAGAAAAATGTGTTTCAATAGATCGTCAGACAAGTCATAACAATTGGAGCATGTATTAGCAATTATGTGATACTTTGATAAATGCTCGAAACTACGTGGCATTGCAGATGTGAATGTAAAAAAAGGAATTTCCTACAAGTTGCTGTTCAAGACATTCTCCGACAGCCCAGATTGCAAAATTTCGTGCGATGACCAGCTCATTAATACTCATTACAGGTTTATAATATTACAGATACCGCTTCTGTGGCCTGCGAGCCTACTAAGGGCTTGAAAATGATCATTAGATCAGAAATATAGGACTTTGCCACTGTCTGTTAGAAAATGTTATAGTGTTCATCTTTTATCCTCTGATACTGTTAACTGACTAGGGAAATGAGCATACCGAGCATACTGGGGCTTGTTATCCATCCAACTACTGAATTGGGCAACTACTATTTAGTGTTAGGTCAGAAAATTCCGTCAGAAAATTTGTTATTCCAAATTTCATTATGAAAAGTCTTTCCTTCACCACCACGGGACTGTTTTATCGCAGAGATAGTATTTTTTCATTCAAAAAACGTGTACAACTGTTGATAGAGTACAAAATTTGAACTGAGCTTCACCAACAAGCATGGGAGGGAGTTAAAGATAATCGAAAGAAAAGTATTTTCTTTGATACTAGGACCCAATAAAAATGGGGAAGAACAAATATAGGAGAAGAAGAAATCATGAGTTGATGCGGGAAATAGAGGAAGACATCGTTAGACAAATAAAACAGCAAAGAGCAAGACAACTAGGACATGTTGGAAAATCAGGACAAGGCACGATAATCCACTTGATGTTGGAGTGGGAACCGGAAAGCAAGACCAATGTCTAAGTGTGCGAAAAAGATATTAACAGGGCCGGAATTAAAGACCGAAACAAACGGGAGAAAAGTGGAAAGAATATGTGAGAAGATGTAGAGTAGAAGTGGGGGTTGATACACACCCTTCCCTAGCGTTGAAGCTCCACATGGGGCTTATTGGCCTGCGCATTGTTGGTCTCCCCTTTTCTAGTCAAAATCTATGATTTTATCAGATACTTGAATACTTCCCAAGCACATGTTTTTTCCTGCTAGATGAGCATTGGTATACAGTACTGGGAATTTTAAATCTTAATAATTAAATAGGAAACAAATGAACAGGTATTTGGCCTGCGAGGTGATCAGTTTTTATTTATTTTCTTTTTCTTTTTACGGGACTATGTTTCCGAAATCATGGAAGAATTACTTTGAACATTTGAAAAAGCAATAAATGGCAATCTCTTACAAATTTGACCACTTCTTTTGATTTAGACGAACTATCCAGTCTCCAATATTACATTTGATTAATATTATTACTCTCACGGCTTTATCGGTGTTTTTCTATTTCTGGAAATTTTAGAACTTGGTCGTCATGTCATAATCTTCTTTGTCCATCTACCAAATCTATATTCTGGCGACATGAATCGGCTCAGTTCCATTTCAAACCGGAAGTGTCCTGCGTTAGCAGTACTAAAAACCCTAGATATTAACATTGCTGTTTTCTGAAATTTTCGACCCTGTTTTCGCCTTTGATTGTCAGTTTCGTCATTTATGATTTATCTATTGCCCTTATTTGAGAAGATGCTAATTTACTGAACAAGACGTTTTTATTGTTGTAATCCATTTTCGAAGTTATACAACTCAGTCTTGCAACAAATATATGTTTAAAGGAACAACCCTTCACGACCTTATTGCAAACAAAAAATTACACCATCGTTAAGAGCATGTAAAACAGTTGAAATATTGTCTTAACTTTTTGATATGTCTTATAGTTTCTAAGTTATTGAGTTAAACAGAGAGAATGGTAGTGTTCGGTCTGTAAACTCACAAAGTTTCATTTAAATCGGTGAGACGCGGTGAGACGAGGTGAGACGAGGTGAGACGAGGTGAGACGAGGTGAAACCAGTTTTTCCTTGTACCGTTTGCTACAGTTCGCTGAGGGAAATGGTCTTTATCCCTGATCTTTAATGAATAAACTTTTGACTTCAAGTAGCCCTATACGTGATACTTGTGCCTTTCCAAGACGCGCTGAATTGTTCTCCGACAAAGCCCCAGTGCCGTGATTGTTCGTCGAGTTGATTTCTTCGCCAAAATCGCTTCTTCCACCTTCTGAATGATGTCTTTCCACGTCCAGATCGAGGATTATTTGCCACTTCCCAGTAGTTTTCAATTTTTCAAGAAGTCTTCTAACTGTGCTGTACGCCACTGCCTATCGTTCACTACCCCCTCCCCCTTCCCGATTAAATTCAGTTGGAACATATTTATGGGAGTATCCTTATTTTCCACACAGAAGAATTAGTTCTATATACTTTTCAGTAGTCAATAGGTTTTGTCTGAAACAATAAAAGAAGTTGCAATAATTCAAAACCCTATCGTGCGGGAGCTTTTGGCCAGCTTGTAGTAACTCGTTTAATGAAGTGTATAAAATTAATAAAAATACTCTTACCACATCATTCGGAAAAAATCCAGATACATATTTCGGCAACTAAATTTCCACCCTCAGTGGAAAATTGGGGAAATTCATATCGCTAGCGATATCCGGTTAATGCCCAAGACGAACACTATACAACACTAAAGCACTGCACAATGAATATCACACATTGAACTCCCATTATAGTGAGCGTGATTCTAAACCTAATATTCATGCTGTATGGAGTGTGTCGAAACGGTTGAATGATCTGAAACTAAATCTAAATGTAATTCAATAGCTGATACAATTTGGAATAGGTCCTCCATCTGCATTCTTCTCTTTCTATTTTTAACAACTGATTTTGTAGATACCGGATTTTGATTTTTATTTCACCCATATTCTTGCCGTTTTCCAAAAGATTACCTAATGAATCAGCCGATTTATATGCGACCTGTAAATTAAATTGTTTGAAAACTTTGGGAAGGGTCTCAGTCCAATGATGGAATGGCAATTTAACACATTTCTTGGCCGGTTTATCCACAGTTAGGCCCGTGGATTCCCTAATGAAGATTTTGAAATTTTGTTTCCTAATTAAGTTATCAATCAATTTTGCTTCGAAACCATTGTATTCGTCTATGTTTCTTATGTATTTGGGTTCTCTTTGATATCTTTCGGTTGTGAGGGGAAAAATTAATAGCCGATGTACCAGAAAATTGAAAGATGCAATTTTGTGTTGGAAACTTTGGTTAGAATCTTCAGCTATACACCTGTTGACAATGGTTTCTTTACGATATATGTATGTCTATCGCCAAATTAATGTTACTCCTGATTACTAAGGTATCTAGAAATGGAAGTTCATTATTTTTCTGTTTTTTCATTGTAAATTTTACATTGTTGAATTCAGAATTTAACTCTTCCAAAAGTCCTGTAATTTATACTTTTTAATGTCAACAATTGCAACTATGTTGTCTATATATCTAATCTAAACACTCGTTTTCAAATTGAGTCTCATAATTACGCGTATTATAAACAAATCGGTCGTAAATGATGACAAACTATAGCCCATCGAAGTTCCGTGCTTTTGTTCAAAATATTTGCCCTCCATTTGGAAACGGTTGTGCGACATTCAGAGTGTTGTTAATTTGATACATTCTTTTATTTTTTGCCGTGCTCATATCATTTCTATGGAGTAAGTTTTCCAAATATTTTAAAGAGTCAGGAATAGTTACTGATGGAAATAACGAAGTTGCATCGAAAGATACTAAAGTCTCGCCTTCTTTTAATTTACAATTTTTAAGTTTCTCCATGAATTATGAAGAATTATTTATTGCCAAATTGTCGGATTTGACGCGTAAATTTCTAAACTCCTCTACAAGCCACACAAGTTAATTCCTGATACAATGGGTCTCATCGACTTACGACTTGTATTTTTGGCAAGCTATATATTCCTTTCATAAAAATTTGATGAAGATATCGACAGAAAGTACGAGTTTTAAGTTTAAGTTTTTTGTTGATGTACCAGCATAGTTATTTGATAAATGAGGCTTGGGATGTTCTCACCCATGATCAACTCAACTTTTTCTTTGCCTAACCAATGAAAGATTCTGTACGTCTCATTTTGTTGTCTTGAGAATCGTTTGTTTCTTGATCTTAACGTTGAGCTTTGTGGATCTCTTAAATGCTTAATATTATACCAACGAAAAATTATTATTATTTATTGTTTGTTCGCTTTCTTTTACAATAATTCTACCATCGATTTTATGCGTGACTTTTTAAACAGCCTTCTAAAATTCGTCAAATATTTAGTTCCGAGTCATTGAACCTATTGAATCAAAAAAAAGAAAAAACTCGTAAGACTTCGAAAGACAATTCCAACCATCGTACACGACAAACGACTCGTAGCCCCAAAAGAGGCTCCCGATCCACTCAGTCTCGAATTCGTAGACACCGGCGTGTCGTCGAATACATTCAAACATCGACGGCGCGTTACGCACACGGATACGCCGTCATTATTCTCCGCACAGGTGATTGCGACACGGGCGGTTATCCAGAGACCGTGGTAGTGGAGCTGGAATATTACATGAATATACGTATAGTTATTGGACGACCTTGTCCCACTTCATGGAACTTGCGGCAGCCTCACTCAAACGATAATCGAACGCCGCTAGAGGCGCTCGAATAGATCCGATGAAGATTTACCTCGTCACGATGTGCATAACGGACGAAGAAATCTTAATGTAGAGGGAAAAACGTAAATTTTCTCTCGTCTTATCGCCGTAGCGTTGCGTGTAATCGCGGGATCTATCTCCCATCTACAGCCTGTTGAAGTCTTCAATTCAAATTTCCATCGGTAACGCGTTTCACTCAAAGAAACACGTAAATTCGACGGCTGTGAGTCAGACTCCTATTTGGAACGTCAACCAAGCGCAACTAGTGAGACCGAAACATGCAATTGACTCTGTGTTTGTGTGTGTGTGCTTGTGCGTGTAGCTGGTCGTTTCGTTTGTATGCTTGTGTGTGTTTGGGTTTTGTTTGTGTGTAGTGTTGCGATATAATATAGAATCGAGCCTAACCCGACATTCCAATTATGTACACTGTAATTCGTTACAAAATTAGTTTCCCGTATTCCTCATTTTGTTGTCATTTCAGTCGCTGGCTCTCTATTATGCATGTATTGCGTATAGATACGAAAAAGTTGAATAGAAATAAATCAATGTTGTTAAAAAAATGAATGAAAATCATTGTTTTGACTGTCTTCCTACCCTTGACTCAGTTTGCCGAAAATGTTTAGGCTGGTGAAGTTAAGGAATGTGTGTCAGGTTAATCTTTCGACAACGAGTAAGTTTATGTAGAAATTTATCTGCTTGTCCACCTAATTTGGCTGTTTATATTTTTATACAGCCTTGGTCATAAGTATTTGCCGCCCCTGGGAAAACCCGATATTATTATTTCTATTGAATTTCTCGGAACAATATTTGACGATTATAACAATAAAACTTTATCTATGAGGTTTTATTGCTATTCAGGTACTTTAAGAAGGGTCTTCAACTATAAAATGGTGTTTCTTAAATTTAGAAGTTATTGTACTTTCTGTATTCAGTGAGTAAAGTGCGTTTGTGATTGACTATACTTTTTGAATTTTTATTAATTGTTAAAAATAGTTAACAATATCAAAGAATGCCCAAATTGCGAGAACTAACAGAAGCTGAACGTGATCAGATAGTTATGTTAAGCTCGCAAAAGAAGAGCGTTTCTAACATCGCGAAAATAATGAAATGTTCGCGAGGGACGGTGCGAAATACAGTGCAACGTTATCGAGACTCTAGAACCTACAGAACCAAACGAAGAAGTGGACGAAAACGTGCAACATCCGCAAGAAAAGATCGAATATTGGAAAGGTCAGCGTTGCGAAGTCGGACAAAATCGTCTAAAGATCTCTCTAGTGAATTGTTAGAGAGCCATGGAGTCGCAGTATCAGCACCTACAGTACGAAGGCGACTCGTATCAGCAGGGCTACGTGCCCGTAAAGCCCGGCATAAACCCCTTTTAACCGAGCTACACAAACAAAAGCGGTTATCGTAGGCGAAAAATACGCACATTGCATTGGTCGGTTGACGACTGGAGTAAAATTCTTTGGTCTGATGAATCTAACATAGAGGTAGGGTAGAAATAATATTTATCATAAATTGTAAACACAAAATATTTGATGTACTTTAGTGTACAGTGTTTTTTTATTTTGAAATATTGGTGCCAATTATTGATTTTTGATGCAGCTTTTCGCTCAACCTGGTGCAGCATTTGTAAGGCGTAGACCAGGAGAAGCTTATCACCCCGATTGCATAATACCCACAGTAAAGCACGGTGGTGGTAGCATAATGGTTTGGGGATGCATGTCCTCCTCCGGGGTCGGTGAACTGTACGTATGCGGCGGGCGTATGAATACTCACCGATACATTGAAATGTTAGAAGAGGTTCTGGAGGCTTCTACGTTCAAATTATTTGAAGGTGATATTCCAGATTATTTATTTCAATAGGACAATGCACCTTGCCACAAATCACGTGATGCAACACGTTGGTTTGATACCAACCGCGTTAAGGTGTTGGAATGGCCACCACAATCACCGGACAATCACCTATCACCAATTGGACACTTGTGGCGCATATTAAAGTTACGAGTTGCGAATTGTAAATATGTTAACAAACGCGTTTTGAAAACAAAAATTTTTGAAGAATGGGAGAAGATTTCCTCCGACGTTTGCTACAATCTTGTGGCTAGTATGCCAAGAAGGCTACAAGCTGTAATAAAAGCTAAAGGTGGTGCAACAAAATATTAAATTTGATTAATAAATTACATTTAAAAATGATCTTTCATTTGTATTTTTATTTTGTTTCTCTGTTTTTTATGAAACCAAGCGGTGGCAAATACTTTTGGCCAAGGCTGTATATACATCTTATCAAAAAAAACCTTTTACCTTAAAGTGTAGGGCTACAGTGATTCAAATAATTACAGTTCAGACACAAACTTATTCCAGAGTTTTTTGTTCCCCGCCGTTTGTCTTGCTTCGTTCCAAGTACTACCTTTGTTGATCAGTATTGATCCAATTTTTTTGTCTTAGATTGTAGGTGGTCTGCCTCTGGCTCTCTTCGTTAGTGATCCTTGCTCACCATATTTGTTTGACTTGTCTATCGCAACTCATCCTTTGCAAATGTCCGCACCTTGTCAGTTGGCTTTGCTTTACGAATTCTTGTATTGAATCTACAAAATTAGAGAAGACTTGGCTCTAATTTTGTTGCTTCTTATTCTATCCATCAGCGTGACACCTCTTACTTGTCTTAGGAATTTCATTTCCATCGCTTGTATTTTGTTAGTGGTTCTTGTTGAGGGAATCCTTGATTCACAACAGTAGATTAATATGGGTCTGTATATTGTCGTATATACATTCCTTTTAGTTTTTTTTGTGATACCTCTTTCTTGTTTAAGAAGTTCTGGCTCAGCGAGTAGAATATCTTGTTGGTTTTTTCACTCCGTTAGTTTATTTCGACTTCCTCGGACCCATTGTTTTGAATTAGTACTCCCAGATAATTAAAGTTGTTTACTTGTTCTAGTCTTGTGTCATTTATTTTGACGTTAATATTTTCTTCCTGTTTTGCAAAAACCATTACTCTTGTTTTCATTAGGTTTAATTTCATTTCGTATTTTTTTAGGATGTATTTTCATATTATTTGATCCTTTTCTAGTACTTTCTCGCTGTTAGCTATGATAGCGACATCGTCCGCAAAAGCGCATATTGATATTCTTATGGTATTCAGGTTCCTCTATGCTATGTTGTTGTTCATGAATATTGTAAACAAAAGTGGGCTGATAACTCCACCTTGTCTCAATCCATCCCCAATCCCAAACATGTATGACTTCATGTCGTTCGTTCGCACATTGCTATAGTTGTTTCTGTATAAATTTTTTATTACTCTTATTAACAAACTTCATTGGCAACAACATGTTAGTTTGCAGTTTCGTTGTACTCGTTACTTCTGCCTGACTTATTAACTTTTCCGGGATTCTTCTTTCTTTTCGTATTATCCAGATTTGAACATTTGGGACTCTATCGAAAGCTTTCTCAAGGTCCAGGAATGCGAGATAGGCTTTCCTATTTGATGCCCGTATCTTTTGTTCAATTTCTTTAAGGGAGAATATGTGTTTTTTTGCTGTTTATGACATACACTATTCGCAGTTTCTTACAAAAGGTCCTTTCTTCTTTGAGAGTATCGGTTCCATATTTTCTTCGCTTAAACCTAGTGGCGTGTTGTATTTCTTAGACCGGGCATGGGAAACCTCCGGCCCGCGGGCTACATATAGCCCTCGAATAAGATTTGTCCGACCCGCCATTGATTTTTTCCATTGCATATTAGCACGAGCCGTCAAACTTGTTTCATAGGGATACTACAAAAATTTATATTTTTAAGATTACTCGCAGCGTAAAACTTCTAGCGGCTGCCTATGAATGTCTGAGACCTGTCATCACCTGAGTATTTCCAAAAAAACTTACCACCTTCTTCTGCTATATCTTATCGTCTTGATGGGATGGGATTTCTTCAAATAATTGTGGAATTATTTCTTAAATAACTACATAGTTCAGTGAATCGCGATTTTGGTGTCATTAAAAGATTATAATTTTCTCTTGCATTCATTCTACTAATAAATAATTTATCTTCGGTTTTCATCGCTTCTTCGACAGTTCCTGTGTACAATTCTTACACTAAGCGGTATTGTTATAGGAAATTGCAAGAAAGACAAAAATAACGCTTTGACATAGTGTCAAAATACTGACCGCAAAAATATGTACTTATTTTTTAATGTTATCGTGCTTAAAAATAAATTTAGGTAGTTTTAATATACAGAATGGACGTATAAGTTGGAACAAAATCAGTCAAATTTGTCAATTTTTAAATGCGCAATTTTTTACAAAAAACGTATTTTGTGACGTCATTATTGTCGCTGATACGCCGTCACCGCCTTTCCTTTTAAATGGTAACCCAAATTTTTGATAGCGCTATTTTTTTAATACAGAACGATAATATCTGAGATTGGTTACATAACAAGATTTTGTGGGGAAAAAAATTTGAATGTTCTTAACATTTTCAATTACCCTCAGTTTTAATTTAAAAAAGTTTATTTCGAATATGGTTCAAGAAATATGTGTTAAAAATTCAGTTTTTGCTCTTGTCTTTCTTTTGTTACAATCCGATCGCGTTTTTGATTTAAAACAAAGAGGTAACAAATAGAATGTATTGTTGATTCTGAGCTGTTGTCAGGTTTGACAAACGTTATTTGTCTTTTGTCGATATACAAAATTGCGCGTTTAAGTGAAACCCAAAGAATAGAAATTTTAATCATGATTGGTTTTGGAAACAAGTCCCGAATACAAGAAGAAGTTCAATAACAGGTGTATTGTGCCATCAACAGTAAGATAGAACGCAGATTTGGGGTCTTAGGTGATATAAAAGATAACTTTACAAAAGGTCTTCTAGCAATTTCAGAAGAAAATCAATTGGATGATGTATTAACGTCCTCAGTATTAATCCTCACAAATCAAGCCTTGAAGTCTCATTGTCAGTGACTTAGTCACTCTATCGTTTTAAAATGTTTAAAAAGAACGAATGATATCCGTACAAAATAGAAAATGGTTCAACAACTTCACGAGGATGATTTGACAAGAGAGTTGAATTTTGTGTGCTAATGATGCACCGATGCAATAAAAATCTGGAATTTTCAAGACGCATATTTTTCTCCGACGAAGGTACTTTCTGCCTAAACGGGTCTGTCAATAGGCAAAATTGTAGATACTGGGCACCTGAATATCTACACTGGCTACTGGAAGGACACACACAATTTCGATAAAAAGTCAACGTATTGGTAGGTATTGTCGGTAATTCAATCATATTGCCGATTTCTTTTTAAATTGAAGGTGTATTAAATAGTGAAAATTATTTGCTATTATTCATCTAAAGGCAAAACATCCGTTCTTGCCGGCTAGCGTCTATGGTTCCAGCAGGATGGTGCACCACCACATTATTCTCTAATTGTTCGTAATTATATTAGTACCATTTTCGCAAACAACCTAATTGGTAGGCGAAGAGCAATTGAGCCAGATCTCCCGATATAACTCCACTGGATTTCTTCTTGTGGGGTTATCTCAGATCCAAAGTGTATCTAAACTGACCTACGACTATTGATGATTGGAAGATAAGAATAACCGAGGAAATCAGGTTAATAACCTCCCAAGTATTAAATAATATCATAAAAACAAATTTGAACATCGCCTTCCTCATTGTCAACACGTAAATGGTATGCAGTTTGTACATTTAATTTGAATTTTAAATTTGTTTATAGCTTTTGACTTAGTTAACTTTGGTTGTCAAATTGAATAATACACAACTTTTTCCCAGAAATCTTGTTATGTAAGAAATGTAAGAAATCGTCGTTGTGTATGGAGAAAAACGTTCGCCTCTAAATGGCGCTATAAAACGTTGGGGTCACCATTGAAAAGAAAATTTGGTGATGTTATATCTGCGGCATAAATGACGTTACAAAATAGGTTTTTGGAAAAAATGTACATATTCATAAATTAAGGTTGACGTGTCCTATCGCTTCTTCTTTTTCACTATTTACAGATTTTATTGATTTTGTTCCAACCTATGCGTCCATACTGTATACATATATGAAATAACAACTGACCAGTGTTGTAAATCTATCGTAATTTATCATTTTAGTAAATTATCGCGGTAAATTACTCTTATATTTTATCAAGATAGATGTTCACTCTAAATCCAGATCTGAACACCAACCTACTGTTCACTTTTACGATTTGATCATCATCAAAGGCACTGGAGGAATCTTTACCACAAGCACTTTCCACCTTTTTTAGGTCGTTGAAGGAATTCTTTGGCAGAAGAAAACACAGTTTTGGTATTAACGACGGAAAGCTGATTGAGCGTATATCTCTGATACACTCGGGAATTTGATGCCTACTCTATCTTACTGCTATCCGAATATTAGGGAAATGCTGCACATACGATTATATCTGGAGATTCTGGTAAAACCCGTTGTAAAGCAGGCACGTACGCTCGACTTTTACAATACGAAAATGGACACATCCGCGTCGGGGGTCGAATTTTACGTGTGTAAAGATTTTTCTTGTTTCGTCACAATTGCGTTATGTGGAAAAAATGAAATAATTTTTGAAAGAAATAATATTCTTTAAGCAGATTTTGGGGAACGTGCAAAGTTCCTACTTCATAAAATCATAATGTATACTTCTCAAAATGGAGGTTTTCAACTGTTTTTTTTAACTCTTTGGTTTTTCCAGTGATATCTCATAGTTCATATTTTTTTTTGTATGCCAGGCTTGAAGGCAATTCTTAAGATGTAGGAGAATTTCGAAACATGTACTTAGACATACATACGTACATATTAGCAATCCCTCGGCGTAGGTATGTATATATGTATACACGGTTTTTCGTAACATGTGCGACCAATTGAAACAGGAAGATTCAAACAAAATAAAACAAAATTTGTGAAAGAAAATATTTTCCTGTCACAGGAAAGTCACAATCAATTTTGGAAGTTCGCTAGTGTCTTAGGGAAAATTTGGAAAGTCACTACTAGTATACGATGAAGTAGGGTGTTTATTTTTTAGACGATGAAACGTAAATGCGAGTAAAAATCGGGTCATATATGGAGCAAGGTCTAGTGGTTCGTGTAAGTTTTAACATGCTAATAATAAATAATACGTGTGGAAGAACTTCGAACATGTGATAAAAAAATAAAAATAAAGGCCAATGTTTACAATTTAGTGATGAAAATATAAACGCTAGTGCTAGCGATATATGTCGCAAGATAAAGCGTTTCTTTTGATAGGACGTGTTTTCTTTATTTTAATATTTATCGTATGCTAGCATCTAACGGAGATCGAAGACCCCCGCGTCTTTTAAGCACCATTCTAAAACTATACTTTTATTCGTCCATTTTTCTAAATAATTTTGTTTTTCTGACGGAAGTGAGAGTGGATTATGGATAGGTAAGAAGAGCATAACGCTCAAGTATTGGTAACCAACAATAAAAAAGATGACTGAATGAAATTTATCAATTGCTTTAACACATTAACACGCTGTCAAGATTGACTTGCTTCCGTAAGAAATCCTGTTACATAAACAAGTGCATTAATTGATAAAATTTTTATGTTCCAAACGAATGCATATATGTTTTTTTTTTTTACAACCGATTCACATTCCAATATTTCTATAAACATTTTTCAAGAACGTTTGTTCGATCTTATTACTTTACATTCGTTTTTATCCGACACAGATTACTTCTTCGGCATGCACTGGAATACGTTAATAGCGCACTAAGCGATGCAATGGATTATCCATGGCGTAGGTTAACTGCTTGTTTAATTGGACAAAATATTTTTATTACCGCAGATTCTAAAACATCCGATACGTATGCTTGTTTATGTCTTCAAATTAATATGAACGATCCTAACTACAACTTTTATGTATTTATGTATATTATGTATTTCTTGTCAATTATCATTGCTTGAGAGAACTTAGTTGCCTTAATTGAGTTTTGAAGTGATTAATTTTTGAAATTATACATATCCATATCTTCATTTGTCTAGGTCTAAACATAGCCTAATTAATTACAATGCCTTTTATTATTTACTAGCTGTTAAGCCTGTCCCTACCAGGCAGGAAGAAAATGAAAATCTGCTTGACAGAAAAAAGCAAGAAATTTATTTACAAAATCAAGAAGTTCTCTAAACGGTAAAAAAATAATTATCGATGATGAATTCAAGTGTACTATGCAATAATGTTCCACATTAGTTTTTGAAAGTGGTTTGATTTCGAGAATGTTTTCTAAAATTTTCCAAAAATCTTAGATCCGACTACTTCAGGCTATGCTCCATTGTCAGGACTATATGCATGCCAATTTTTCAGCTTTCTAGCCCATCAGTGGGCTTCAAAAAGCTCTGGATAGACAAAAAGGAGGAACACACAAATAAGGAAATTATATTATGTATACATAAATACGAGGGCGTTCGTAAAGTAAGTTCCGTTTTAGCCTAGTGAGCAGAGAGGTGGGGATATCGGCGCGATCGTAGCGCTGCGGTGTAGTCTGGTTCAATGTGAGTCTGGCAGTGCTAGTGAGCGAATTGTTCGAACATGTTTCCGTGCTATTCTGGTCGTTTAAAATGGGTGCTGCAATTGAAAATCCCGCCGACTATGAACTACGTGCTGTTATCCGATTTCTGTGTGCAAACAGCATAAAGGCTGCTGACAATGAGATTCATCGTGGACTTTGTTCTGTTTGTGGTGAAAATGTCATGAGTGACAGTGTGGTTAGAAGATTGTGCCGTATGTTTCGAGGGGGACGAATTAATGTCGATGCTGAAGAACGGAGTGCAATACCAACTGTTGTGACCGACGAACTTTTGGGTAATGTCAAAGAGAAAGTTCGTGAAAATCACACCACGGTTTGAGAGCGATGAAGATCTGCAGGACATTGTTACGGCATGATTTAATTCACATGCGGCAGAGTTCTATGAAGAGGGCATTAAAAACCGGTTCATCGCTATGACAAATGTTTCAATCTTAATGGCAACTATGTAGAAAAATAGCTGAATGTAATGGGTTAAATTGTATATAATAAAAACCTTACGAATCGTCCTTGTATGTACATATAACCGTATAACTGGATTCGCATTTCGAGTTAGTAAATATTAACATTATTAGGAATTCAAGTTTGATTGATATATGTATCATATAACCGCGACGCAACACGTAAAAGCAATAATAGCAATTTATTTCGAAAATAAACCCATTACTCCTACCGACACACACACACACACACACACAAGTGCGATTACAGGATCTCAATTTCCAACGCCAACGCATTTCCATTTTCAATAAATACACCTTTACTAACTACTACTACTACTACTGGACTTGTGCAATTGTGCAGGCACGTTTCGCAAGGTTCCCTCACTGAAATGCAAAATTGTGACGAAAATCGTCTTAGCGGTAATAACGTGGCAACTCTTTCCATTATTCTAAACAACAATAGCTCGAGCCGCCGCTGACGTCCAGAATTCACAAATCGGTGATTCATAATTCTTACGAAAACGCAATACATTTTCGCGCGCTAATAGATTTCGAATACACGGATTTCGGTAGTAATCACTTAAAGACATTAGCGTAGTAAAATTCTGGAAGGATACGTAAGTCAACGTCATCGGACGTGACGATTAAGAATTAAGAGAAGTTGGAAAAACTGTGACTCACGACAAATGACAATGAGCATCTTATTTTTACCGTACCAAATACTTGTTTCGACAACTAGTCAGTTGTCATCGTCAACAAAAAGTTCGTAAAGGAATAGAATAGAATATTTATTAAATTATGTGACACGCACAAGTGTATATAAATCGCCAAGAAAAGAAGAAACCGGCTGCCAAAAAACAATACCCAACAATTAAAAGGAAAACCAAGAAGAGCTAACTAAAACTAGTGTAAAGAAAATATATTATTATAGACAGTATGGACGTATAGGTTGAAACAAGATCAATAATCTGTAAATAGTGAAAGAAAGAAAAACGATCGCACACATCAACCTTCATTTCTAAATGCCCACACTTCTACAGAAAACGTATTTTGCGACGTCATTATTGTCGCAGATCTAACGTCACCTTTTCTATTAAATGATAATTTTTTATTGCGCCATTTGGAGGAGAACGTTTTTTCTGCATACTGAACGATGATCTCTAAGATAACACCGGCACACAAAAAGAATTGGTCTGTACTTTTGACCAGACCCACCTACCGATATGTATTTCGATGCCCCGAATCCGAATTTGGGGCCAGTTTGGCCCGTATACCAGTAAATTATATATATATATACAGTAAATTGCAAGAAACCGTCAAAATGGCTAAAAATCGCCAAAAACGCAGTTAGGGAAATGAAAGAAATTTTATAGAGCTGGACACTGAGAAAGCAGCTTGGCTAAATTTTTAAAATATTTCACAAAACTTTTGGGAAATAGGAAGAGTGAGAATTACAAGACTTTTGGTTGAAGAGTTGCTGGAAAATTTCAAAAATTTGGGTTGCTTGATGAATCTTGAACTGCATTTTCTATATTCTCAGGTCGACTACTTCCCTGAAAATCTTGGAGATTACAGTGAAGAAGAAGGAGAACGATTCCATCAAGACATCAACGAAATGGAGAGTAGGTATCGAGGAAATTGGAATGTTAATATGATGGCAGATTTTTGCTGGACGCTAAAAAGAGAAATACCGAAAGAAAATGAAAAACGGAAAAGGAACCCGCTGCGTAGATTGTTAGAGGATAAAAGAGTCCGATACAAACGAAGAACAGTTTGAAATCGATAAATTTCGTTTACTTCGATTATTCTTTATATGCTAGTTTTTACGATTTTTTGATAATTTTTTCTCGGCTTTTTGCGCCTTACTCAAAATTTTAATGGGTTTTCGGACAAATGAACATCAGATTTCGATCCAGCGCGCGGGTCGATATACGTAAAAAACATACTTGCTCCAGGTCTATAGAATTTCTATCATTTCCATAAACGCGCGATTTTTAGCCATTTTTAACGGTTTTTTGCAATTTACTCGAAAAAATAGTCTCTACATTTGACCAGACCCACCTATCAAGGTGTATCTCGATGCGCTGAATCCGAATTTGGGGTCAGTTTGGCCCGTACACCCTCAAAATTTCGTAAATTGCAATTTTTACGCGATTCTTTGCCATTTTTGACGATTTTTTGCAATTTCCTCGAAATTTTGAGGGTGTGCGGGCCAAACTGACACCAACTTCGGATTCAGCGCATCGAAATACATAGCGGTAGGTGGGTCTGGTCAAAAGTACGGACCACTTTTTTGTGTGCCGGTGTAATTTACATAACAAGATTTTTGAGAAAAAATATTTTGTGTATTCCTAACATTTTTATTTACTTTCTGTTGTTATTTTTTGCTTAAAATCTACACTTAGAAAAAAAGTTCATTTCGACTAAGGGCCAAGAAATATTCCTTCAAAATTCAGTTTTTTTCTCGTCTTTTGTCACTATCCGATCGTATTTTTCGTATTTAAATTTATATTTTGTAAAACGAAAAGGTAATAAATTTCAACGTAAAATTGATTTTGTGCTGTCAACTTTGAGGAACGTTATTTGTCTTTTGATTAATTAGCATAAAACTAAAAATGGCACGTTTAAGTGAAACCCAAAGAATAGAAATTTTAGTGATGACTGTTAATGATAAAAGAGTGGATGACGTGTTATCATTAAGTAGTGTAAAGCGGTCTTTCCGAGATAATTTGGATAATTTAAAATTTGTTTGTAACTTTTCACTTTTTAGTTAAAGTTTGAGTGTTAAATTGAATAATACACAAAATATTTTTCTCAAAAATCTTGTTATGTAACCGTTCTCAGAAATCATCGTTCTGTAAGGTATGCGCTATCAAAAATTGAGGTTGCCATTTAAAAGAAAAGGAGATGACGTCATATCTGCGACGATAGTGACCTCACAAAATACGTTTTTTCTTCTTAAATTTACTAATTTCGTCGTTTACCTCTTTTTTATTATTGATTTTGTTTCAATCAATACGTTCCACCTGTACGCAGATGGATACATATGAAAAGTGCAAGAAGGAAGCCTGTGTATGTTGCTTTATACATAGAAACCAATTATGTACTTCTATCTATTTTTATATTTTCTATTTAACTTTAGATGGAAATAGTTAACACGTATTTGACTTATTTATTATTATTACCGTCCTCATCACTGTTTATTGTTATTGTTATTATTATTCGCCTCAATTGCCTTTTGCTATGTTTAAAGTACAATAGAAACTCCCGAGTTCGTATCGGTAAATTAACAGTCGTTGTGTAGTTATTTTGAAACGTATTTCACACTTACTATTGCCAAATAAGTTAGCAATACGCTTTGTATATTTTCTCTAATTATGTGGGCACCAATTAGCAGCACGTAAAAATAATATGTGGAGTGAAATTACCGATAAAACTGTCTTTGTTATCGGTTTCACCTTCGTCGAAATTTTAACCCAAATTGATGGCCCCTTTTCTTTTAAGAAAAGTGGGCGGTTTGTATATTAAATTTTGCTTTTCTCTATCGACGAGTAACATAAAAATTGGAAATATAATGGTTTCAAGCTTCATGGAAGATTGTTTATGATCCAAACATCTCCACAGATTGCATTCGAACTAAGAATTTTCGAAATTTAACCATAAATAACCACAAGTTCCCTCCTTTTTTTTAGGCAAAATACAGGCTGCGACAGAATTGACTACACGATTAAAATTGGCATTAAAATGAATGCAGATAAGACAAAAGTGATGGCAATATCGGTGCAAGAAGTGAAAATGCATATTTAGATGGACAACAATGAAATAGAGCAAGTCAAACTACATAAATACTTGGAAGTACCCATACAAGCTTTAGGACAACACGAAGAAGAGGCAAGAAACAGAAACTTGCAATACCAACAAACTAACCTATTCGCTCAATAAATACATTGCAGGAAAAAGAAACGAAACAAAGTGCAAAGATGAAAGTAAACAAGGCGATCTACAGACCACCACTAATGTTCGGAAGTGAAACGTAGAAAGTGAATGAGAGACATAAAAGCAGAAATAAGAGCTGTAGAAATGGGGAGTGACCCTGCGGGACACAGTCAGAAGCGAAAACATAAGAGGAAAGTTGGAAATTGGCAGCAATGGAAGAACACATAGGAGAGACAATTAGGATTGTGGGGCCGCGTTCAAAGAATGGATAAAACAGCGCAATTGAAAGAAGTATACGAAGGCAAATGGGAAGTGAATAGAGGAAGAGGCAGACCAAAGAAGACGTTCGACGACACTATCAGTGCAATCCTGGAAAAGAGATGCATCATAAGGGAAGAGGCAATTAGATTGACAAAGGATAGGAAGACTTGGAAAGGATAGACAAAATCAACGTGCCTACACCCGAAAGGGTAGGAAGGTTTACTGAATATCTACATATATAAAAAGACAAGTCCTGACTCATTCCTTCACTCACTGACCCATCAACGCGCAGCCCAAACGCCTGAAGCTAGAGACTTGAAATTCGGTAGGCAGGTACATACCTCTTCCAATGACTAGGTCAAATAAGAAGGGATTTTTTGAAATTCCAACGCTAAGGGGGTAATAACGGGTAAACTCGGTAACCTAATATCACAGAAACTAAGACAGATGGAATCAAAATTCAAAAAGCATATGAATGCTGTCAAAAAATTAGCGGACACGTGTTTAATATTTTTTGGTATTTTTTTGTATTTGTACTTTAAAAAGGTAAGAAGGGGTAAAAATCGAATTTTGATGCTTTTTGTACGCAATTTATCTTCTAAAATATTAAAGGTAGGAATAAAATTGAAATGGAATTTTTCTCTTCTTTAAAACATCTGGAATGCGTTTTGGTACTTTTTTGAAATTCGGACTAATAAGGGTAAAAAATTTAACTGATTTTTTTCTAAACCAATATTTTTTGAAGTATATTGACACGGTATCAAATTCAGTACGTAGGCTCTTCTCTCAATGTTTAGGTCTAGCAAAAAGCATTTCAGGGTAGTTCGAGTGTTGAAGGAATGAGAAGCCGTAAAAACGGGTGAAATTGGTAACCTAAAATCTTCGCAACTATTATAGATAGAACTAAAATTCAAAGTACTTCTGAACCTTATCAAAAAATAAGCGAACATGTGTTTGCTACTTTTTCTAATATCTTTTGTTTTTAGCGGTAAAAGCGAGTCAACGCTAAATCTTGGTACTTTTATGCACCCTTTTCTCAAAAGACAAAAGCGGAAAATTGGTATTTTTATGAAATTTGGTGTTACGTTTAGTTTTTTTTTGTAACTAAAAAAAAACAAGAAATATCAACGCCCAGTCCAAACCCTTGAACCTAGAAAGTTGGAATTTTGCTTAGAGGTTCCTTTTATGTAAGCAAACACTTATTTCGTGATGACAGACTGACAGGCAGACAGACAAATCCTATAAGGGTCATAATGACTTTCCTTGAATTTTCTTTCTTCTGACGTCCCAGCAACGCGGCACAGGTAAGCTACTTATATACACTCTTTCTGAGAAGGCATTCAAAAAGATTTTGTTTGGAAGCTTTTGGAATCAGAAATGGGGACTAAAATTTAGAACAGGAGCTGTTCAGTTTGCTTAAGCTTAGACTCTGTTAAAAGTGTTTCCCAATATCCACACTCAAATAAAATCATTGTCACCTTTATCACACCAATTGGGATATTTCTAAATTTCCTAGTTAAAGAATTGAGCAGATGGTAGTAGGAAGCGCTTTGAATTTATTGCATACCACTTCTATATTTATTGGTGCAAAGTTCGTAGCAATAGAAATTAAAATCCTTCTTGGAAGGATTTAAGGACAACCAGAAAACTTATAGTATTGACAAAAGGATTTTTCCAACATGTTCCTCTAAGTAGAGTCATTAAAAGTAATCCTGGTCTTTAACATTTATGTTACATTACATGTATTTACACCTCCCTTGTTGTTACCATCTTAGCAAAGCTATTTACAAAGTCATCTAAAACTATCGCCCATTTCCTATACGTACATTCCGACAGTTCACGATGATAATACACGACATTTCGCTAATATAAGTTTTTGTAAATTCCGACGATCATTTCTATGACATTACCATTAGCGAAGGCACGAACGAAACGTAGCGAAAAAAGCGACGAAACATTCGAAGTAACTGACGCGAGAACGACAAATGCTTCGCAATGTTATCCGATACCCGACCACCCAACCAACTATGCTAGATTCTATTGCCTATCCGCTGCCGCTACTACTACAACGGCCTACAAACCCACATTCCCATAATTGTTATTGCATCACACGGTTTGTCTCTGTTCGCGCCGATGTTCGAATCGTTCCTCCGTCTCTATCCGTCGTCCGGAGGTGATACGGATTTCGCTCTCGCTCGTTCGCGGTACACCTAGAATTGCGCCTGTTTTCGCCTCAGACATACTTTCAATTTCGCTTTACATTTTCACTTTTGTTTTCGTTACCGTCTCATTATGCAAAAGACGTTTATACAAGTCGGTTACTATCAAAGGGACATCCACAATTTTTTTGCACACACTCGAGGATCATGGCCACAAAATATTTTAATATAATAAATTTTTAGTTTCTTTAACGTTTGTACTTTTTGTGGTATTCATATCTTTATGTTTTCACACTAGATATATCACTAGCGTTTGTTAAAAAACTGGTACCGGGCAAGGACGTATGTCGGTTAACTCCGATTTGTTAACCGGCCCTCCTTCCTATTCTCCAATTAACTGACTCCAGTATGCTCCGTTCACCGACATACGCCCTTGCTCAGTACCACCTTTTTAACAGACTTTATTTATCATACCAGTCAAAATCACTGGTTTTAAAATTTTATTTTCAAATTCTCGTTTTACTTTTCACGTCCCATGTTCAAATGACATCTTGTTTGATTTTAGGTTCTATTTATACTTTTCCAATACCACGCACGGCACCTTTTAAGGACTTAGTTGCCCTGGCGGGCGGTAGATTCTTTTCCAGCCAATGACGGTTGATGGGAGAAAAATATGTAACTAGAAAAAATATCCATCATTATAAAAAGCATTGATTAAAAGATAGAAAGCAATGTAAACATTCAAACACATACATTCAACACTCTCACGTTACAAGAAGTCCTAACCTCCACTGGATATAGAAAGAAAGTCAACGTTACGTCAGTAATGAATTGCGCTATCTATGGAAAAATAGTAAACATCTAGTTACCTGGACGACAGAAAAAATGTAGTAACCCTTAGATGAAGGAAACATCCTGGTTTGGAAAATGAATGTTTGGTTGACGACCATAAATGTAAACAACGCGAAAAGCGACGAGAAGATTTCTAATGAAATTAAAATAAAATTTCAATCTAAATTTTAATTATAATTAAAACTAAATGTTTTAAAAGGGAATTATGAAATCAAATACAGCGTACCCAAGACGAAATTTAAGAGGGCAAGAAGAAATTCATCGAACAGAAGAAGATACACAGCGCACATCTCACACATTGGGTAAATCCTTTGAATTTATGTAAAATATTCCGAAAATCTTGTAAATACATTTGGTACAATTGATGCCTTATATGATTTTAGTAGTTAAGAGCTAAGCCGGTGCAATCTAGTTAAGAGGTGTAATGTCATCTAAATTCTCAGTACAATAGTTTTGTTCGTTTTTCAACTTTGCCTTGTGAACCAAACGAATTTACACTTACTATTTACAAGAGTAAACCGCAGAAGTTCTAAGGAAGTACAAACGCGTCAAAATTGATGAAACTAACAAGAAATAATCTGAAACTGTGTCCTTTTATAACAATACTAAATTTGGCGTCGATGTGACTCACCAAATGGCACAGAAATGTAGTGTCAAATCAGATTTCAGAAGAAGGCCACTTCAAGTTTTTTTCAATATGCTAGATTTATTTGGAGTAAATGCCTGTATATTGTATAAAAACACGACAGGTGAAAATATATCAAGAAAATAGTTTTTGTTTCATCTAGCTGAAGAACTTGCTTCTGAATATCACATTTCCAGAGAAAAACTACAAGAAGCTCATATACCAAATTCAAGTAACACCCTTCATACACGTGAATGGTGTCAAACAGGACATTGCAATCATAATAAGACCAGGACTATGTGTAATATGTGCAAAAAATATGTATGCGGCAAACGTACAGAAAGCAAACTTACATCTAAGTATGTAAAAATTGTGGCAAATTCAATACTATCAATTAGGTTTCTGATTCAGAATTGAAATGAAACTTCGGATTGCTATTTATATATATTATAGATTTACTGTACTCTTTACTATACTGTAGAGTGTAAAATATATACATATATATTATGTTGTTGTTCTGGAATCACAGGACAATTACTTTTGCTATGTTGTGTATTAGCGACACCGTGCTCAATTACTAAAGACTGAATTGAATGTTAATATTCATTGTAAAACCGCAACAGAAAGCTTACCGATTTCGCCCCAGGAAGGAAGTTTGCTATCGCTCAGGGTGCCAGCCAGCTAGTCGGCGAGAGAGTGGGTTAAATAAACCCAAAGTATATAAAAGGAGGTGGCGCCTTCTACACTTACCCTGACAAGTCCTGAATAAACAGGAATCCACGAAGTTATTAAAATAACCCGGGTGGGAAATGATTTGCGAAAACAACCACAAAAAAGAAACAAGCTAACCATGAGAGTTAACGAGTCTTTAATAATTATTGAATAGACAACGGAAAGCAATATTCTCAGGCTAAAATTCGACAAGATATTCAAATCGCTAAAGATCTACGTCAATCGGAAAACGTATAGTAATTTCGCTCCAAAACAGGCATGAAGGCTCTCTCTATCCGTGAGAATGGAAATCGATTACGTAGGGATGTCGACCGCATAGAATGGACCACGAACAAAGATTAACTAATAGCAACAAGTGTAACTAGAGAAATGGAGGTACGCGCGATGAAAAGAGACGAATTTAAATATTGTTATGTTCCAATTAATGAATGAATTTATACTCAATATAATATATTACAATTAACCTCAATAAAGTAATATTTTTTTCAAAATAAATAAACACAAGGAACCCCACTAACCATTTTCTCTAAGACCAGTCATTTTGACTAGAGTCAGTAGAAATAGGTATGTACAAACTTGTTCTTCCGATGTATCGGTGGGATGGTGTAAACGCAATGTCTTGAGTGAGACAGAGGACAATTCCATCAATTAACTTAATGATGAATAATTTCGAACCGCAAAGTTTGTGTCATGTCCCTCATCCACGTATTTTCCATTTTAGGCTGGTTCCAGACTAAAGTCAGTTACAGACTGTAATTCCTCAACATCGCTAGATTTTTTTAATTTGTACAAATGGTGTTAAGGTTGGTAGCAAAATGTCCCTAGATTGAAGAAATTTTCATGTTCTACTGTTTGCACACTTTATGTTTATATCTGTCACAGAAATAAACAAAATTTATAGTTGCAGTTATCAAATGGTTACAATTTGCTACCCACCCTACAGTGCTTTCAACATAACATTCCTGGTCACGTGGTTACCACTTGAATTTGATCTCTCTGTCTAAACGATCTAATTCAATTGTTTTAGTTTTCTTCTATCCTATCATAATCGTCGCTTCTGCAAATACACTGTGTTTTGGTGCCATACCTGAAAAAAGTGAAAATTTGTTACTTACTGATTAGTAGTCTGGACAAACAGCAATAACACAAAGTTACGACATCCCCTTATCTACTCAGTACTGAATCGATGCGGTGTGCGAGTAGTTTTGTGTATATCTAAGCCGTCAAAAAAACAAATATAGAAACAAAAAGATACACCAAAGTTACACAATATATTAATCTAATAAAGAGATGAGATCGGCACCCGTTACCTTTTATCAGCGTACTCCCGAAACGAACAAAAAGTTTTTTTCCCTTTTTTTCCTTTTTAAAATGTGTGATTAATAAATATAGTAAAAATTTACGAACGATACTATCGCGTTTCAACATTCATCCCATTGTTTTCCTCCTCAATTGTATGTACAAAATTTCAATGACTTCCTAGGAAACAACAATTAGATTCGTATGCGCGCTTCCGTTATCATTCAAACTCGTTTCAAAGGAATCCCCTTTGATAATACATATATGTATAATATACACATATCTTCACACAAATGTAGTACGTAATTATGAATGTATGAATTTTTCCAGTTCCAAGAAATATACTGACTATATTTAGGGAAAAACCTGCGAGGTGGACGAGTCAATAAATAAACGCACAAAACGTTTGCCGCATCGTTTTCTTCAATTAAAAACCAATTATCACCTAGATTATGTTATTTTACAATTTCCAATTAGCCATAATTTTTCTACTAATTCTTATTTCGTGCCGTTATGGAAATCCACAAACTTATTATAAAACGTTCTTTCGTCTCCCGGATGGTCGATTAAAATAGTAGAAACTGCACTAAAACGACTACATACATATGCATGTAGTCGTTACATGCATATGTAGTAGTGAAATGAGAAAAAGGGGACACCGTTACGTGTCGGATATCAACGACAGGAAATCAATAATTGATTTTGTGTCGTTAATCATTCGAAATTACACGAGAAATGCCTACTAATTCCCTGTGCAATTACAAGTATGTTTCCTTTAGTAGCAGCATAGATAAGTCAGGTTCGACAAACGAATGCATGATAAGTTGTATAAATCGGACTGACGCTGTCACTCCAGCGAATTTTAATTTTGCGCCTTGCACGTAAATGGGGACTAGCGGTGGAATGACAGCGTCAGTCCGGTGTACACTACTTAATGATGACTTATCATGCGCTCGTTTGTCGAACTTTATACGTAAGTCATACAGATAGCCAATCCAATGAATTTGCGTAAAATCACCAGGGTTGCCTATATTATAGCCATTTTTCTTCTTCTAACGGATGATCTAACGTAACAATCGTTTTCAAATCGTTTCAATTTGAAGCCGATTGCTATTGTCAATTCCCTCAGAAGTATGTACTATCTGTATGACTTATCTCTAATAGTCCTGGAATGATTTCTACGAAAGGACCTCACTGATAATTAAGGGTTCATAAAAGAGTGGGAAACGACAGACAAAATGGAGAAACTAATGAACATATGGGTGAAGGAGATAGAAAGGCTAAAGATGGAAATTAACATAGATAAAACAGAATATTTGATAATACATCAAAGAAAGAAGAAGGAGAAAGATAGAGCAGGTGTCTTCTTTTGAATAAAATGAAGAAAGCGACTAAGGTCTACTACGCACTGAATGAAACCATATTCGGGGCAAAGAAAATCAGTCAGCAGACGAAAATCAGGGTATATAACAGAATTACAAGTGCGTGTGGGGCGGGAACGTGGGCGATACAAGTGAAACCCAAATCTAGGATAAATGCAGCAGAAATGAGATATTTAAGGAGGATAGCTGGGGTAACTTAAATCTACAGGGGTAGAAATGAAGACATTAGGGTAAAACTCAAACAGAAGCCAGTATTGAGGAGAATTTAGAATAAACAGCTAAGCTGATACGGACACATAGCGAGACTGGACCAAGACAGAATGTTAAAGAAGATTTACGACGCGGGATTAGGAAGAAATAGAAGAAGGGGAAGACCGAGAAAGACATTGATGGAGCATATCAGCAGGATAGGGGAGGAAAGAGGCAAAAGAATGAGAAGTATGCAGAAACTCACGCATAATAGGAAAGAACGAAAACAGTGAGTAAAGGAGAGCGGTACTTTAAATCCGACGCCCTAGATGGGCAGAAAGATAATGTGAAAGAGGAGGAAGAAGAGAAAAGAGTGGATGATGTGTTATCATTAGGTAGTGTGAACTTTAATGTTGCGCCTTGCAAGTGGAAACAATCAGTTACACTACTTAATGATAACATGTCATCCACTCTTTTATCAAACCTTATTGATAATATAAAGTTAATAAATTGGGCATTCTCGTTAGCTTTCGTGGTCGGTATCAATCACTATTCCTGAGGATGTTAGGAGTCACGAGATCGAAACGGTCAACGGTAACCCGCAGCGCAACCTGAAATTCAAATTCCAATATTCTCTGTTAACCGAAACCATGCTATCTACAGTCATTAACACAAGAGCGTTGGGTTAGTTTTGGATACATTGATAAAGATATTAAAGAACAAAGTTTTAATATGGGTAATACATCTACAATATTGTGCAAAACAAAAGCAACAAATTTTATCAAAGTGAAATCGTTGTTATATTTATTACAAATATTAAATACTTGTAAGCACTCTAATTAGAATGCTTTTCATTTATTAGCTCTTAGTCAATTACATTGAGGAAAATAACAAAAGCAAGTCTATAGTCTATGGTGAAGTGTGCAAAACAAAAGCAACAAATCAGTATTTCGTATAGGAACCTTTATTTTTATAACTTCCACACATCTATTATTATTATTATTATCTGCGAGACATTGATGCTACTAAATTATTAACAATAAATTCAAAGATATTGTTCCATTCCTCCATATCTTTAGGGTTTGGAACAGATCTTTTTTGTTAGAATTCCAAACAGGTTCTTGATAGGATTCAAGTCTGGTGATTGGGTAGGCCAATCAAGAACTTGAATTCCACTGTCCTTGAGATAGTCTTTAACCATCTTCGATGTGTGTTTCGGATAGTTGTCATGCTGAAACATCCAACGAAGTGACATACTTCACTCAGTGTATGGCACCATTTTTTGCTCTAATACGTCTTTATATACAAATCGGTCCATTTTGGCATCTATTTTATGAAAAGGACCGACCCAACCGCCAGAAAAACAGGTTCATGCCATAATGCCACCTCCTCCATGCTTGAAACTCATCTTGCAATTCCGTGGAGCTAGACGTTTAGCTTTTCTGGAACTCATCAAATTGAATTTTGGATTCGTCGGGGAACAGGACCGTTTTTCACTTTTCTACTGTTCAATTCAAATGTGTTCTGGCGAAAGTTAGTCTAAAAGATAGTGGTAAACAAAGTTTTCTCAAAATTATAACCATTAAATGAATGGTGGAGTAATACCTTCTTTATGTAAGTGCTTTTTCGTTAGTAGTGGCTTATTCGCTGATCTGTATCTTCTTAAATCGTATTCAGTAGCTCGTCTGCAAGTTGTGGTGTCACGAACATTTAAGTCAAGAGTTCTCACAACCTCAGTAGAAGTAGCAAAAGATTTTTATTTGAGAAGTCCCCCAATTCTTTTATACATTTGCTTGAAAGCATTTTTTCATTTCGCGGACTTCCAACTGAATGCACTGAAATAACGCTATTAGTTGAGTTGTACTTTTAAATAAGTCTGCAGATGTTAGATTTATTAATGAAATATTTCTAGAGCGAAGCTCTTTTAGCGTGGTTCACACACACATACCCACGCGCGCGCATCGAAGAAACAAAATGTGCGGTATTTTCGTAAACAAATTTTAATCTTCAAAACCGAGAAAACTGAAACTACCCTAAACTTGAATCTTTATGGCGGTTTAACAGTTCGTTAACTGGTGGGCGAACGGACAATGACCAGGTACCTTTCCTGGGTACTCATCCCCAAAAAGACGCTTCATCGGAAAAGATAATATTAGCCCAATCACGACCGTCCTGGGTCCAACGCAATCATTTTTCATGTGGTTTTCGGACAGCGACGGCTTTAGTACACTGGACCCGCATTTATATCCGCCTTCATTTGTATCCTCCCGCACTTATATCTCGCTGTAGCTTTCACTTATATCCGCTCGGCAGCCATTGTGTTTCTGTTCACATAAGCCAATCCGCGCGTAGCGGGCCAATTTCCCTTCCGCTGAGTTGCAGTGGTGGGATCCCCTCCCGGGAGGATATAGGTGAATCTTTACATTCCCGAACGGCGGATATAAATGAGGGTCTAGTGTGTAGTGCTACGATATTCAATGTTATTTTCTTGCAACCGACATTTAATAGTCGTTAGACAAATGTCTATGCCTTTTGCTCTAACATTCGGCAGGCCTGATGCAGGGTTAACTCCGGTCTCTCTTCGAAAAGCTTGACAATAACTCGATAACCACGATCTTCAAAATCGTCGACGTTTTTTGTGTCTTGGTAACGTATCACCCTCTGGCATAGCTACGCAGTAAGACAGCCTCACATCGTTTAACATAAGGAGCACTCATCATATACATATACGGTCTCGATTGAAAGTTTCAACTGAACTGATAAATTACGCCCATTAGATACTACGTAAAACCATTGTTTTTTCCGGAAAGGAGGGTTCACCTGCGCGTGTTTCCAAGAATTTAAGCCAACGCTCTTGTGTTAGTGACCGTACATATACCACCAGTATCCATAAGAATCTTGGAAATTTCGCCTCAACTTGCTAAGTTAACATTGCAACAATACGCGCCTGCGTTTCGTATCACTTTTACGCAGCAAGAGATATGTCGAGCGCCTATGTTAATATGTACTCTCACATATTTGCCTCCTATCTTTTTTAACGAATAGGACACGTACAGGTTTACCTTGCGATTTCTCTGTACCACTAATAATACAAGAGAGCCGTCTTATTTAAATGATTATTTATCCGAATTCTCGGAAATTTCCTCTGTTCGACCCTGGACGCTGCGTCGAAATCGTTAGCAATGACGAAGGCATTTCGTTTATGGATGAATTTAAACGATTTCCTACTTCACTACGTGCATCAGAGGTAAAATTATTTCGCGTTTATCCAATTATAACCAAATAAGACATGCGCGTCCCTGGGGATGATTTTCAAGAATTCCTTTGAGTAAGATATGCTTAAAACTAACTGAACTGAAAAATATCTACCGTAAGGTCAACGTTTGTAGGTATATGATCTCTGATGACGGTTTTGTCAGTTCAGTAATAATAGAGGAAAATGTTCGACGAAGGTTGTTTGATGGAAGAGTAACTTTTCAGTTTTACTGTAAGAAATATATTTTATTTTTTAGCATGATCCCCTTTTAACTCTACACATTTAGCCCAGCGAGTTTCCAAGTTTTTCAAACCGTCCAAAAAGTAATCTTTCGGAAACTCTTCAAAATATGTATTTGTCTCGGAGGTGATACCTAAAATCTCTTTGGGCCGAGCCATTTTTTTTTAAATTTGTAAACAAGAAGAAATCACTGGGAGCCAGATTTGGTCAATATGGCGGATGAGGCAGCAAATCGTAGTTGTTGCAAAAGTGGACAACTGAGACGACAACGGCACTTTCTTCTTCAACAAGTGCGTGTCATTTTTCTTAAGTTGGGGATCAAAGCATATTAGCAAATTAGCATAATATTTGGGAGATATCATTTTTCCTTTTTGTAAATAATCAATAAAGATAACACCTTTGGAATCCCAATAAAACTGGGGCCATGTCCTTATTGGCCTAGAAAACGGTTTCTGCTTCTTTGGGAGTACACTCCTCGGAAAAAGTTGTTTCGACTGTGTTTTTGTTTGTGAAGTATAGTGGTGTGTTCAAGTTTCATCTACTGTGACATATCGACGGAGACATTCCCTTGTATTAGGCTTGAGAATAGCCAAGCATTCTTCTCAGTTTTTAATGCAAGCGCGCATTTGATTAGCGTTAAGCAAACGCGGCACCCATCATACTTCTAATCGACGATGGCTAATTACAAGGACATGGATTTTATTAACGATTTCTAGAGTGCTTACAGTATATGACGGTCCGGATGTTCTTTTGAGTCATCTGTGCTTATATGGTCAGTTTTAAAATCCCAAAACCAGTTTCAAATCATTCTATGATACGAAACACATTCACGATAATATTTACGTAACATTTCCTTCGTTTCTTTAATTGTTTTTCCACGTAAAAAGCAACGTTTAATTAACACTCGAAATTCCTTTTTCGTTTCATATTTACACAACAATGAAAACAGTCTTCTTTAAACGAGTATCAGCTATAAAATCGATCTGTTAGATTTGTGTGAAAGTTTGGCAGTAGACATCAGAAACAGGGTGGAAGCCAACAACATAATCACCGTAGCGAAAGTGTTGCCAACGTTTGAAAAGTCATTCTTCCGTCAAACCGTCCTCATTTGCCAACAGTATTAAGCTGAACTGGAAGGGAATTTATTCTCAACGTTACCACACCGATTTGGATACGTCGTTATCACTTGTGAAAAGTTGAAGTTATCTCTTTTTTATACATAGTAAGTACGTGCTAAGATTAGCACTTTTACTCGCTGCGTATATTTTTATTTAGACACTTTTCGAACGCGATTGGACGAACGCGACGGTACCTACATATCTGTAAGAGATATAGCGTTGAGGACACAAAATTTGGAATCTGCTGGCCAAAGTTTATTGGATAGACATATTTTCAACGCGATTTGATGCAAAAATTCTTTGAGAACATTTCTACCTCTAAGCATAGAAATTTTTCCAAAATTCGAGATCGCATAATTTCGATAGTCCTAGCGAGCTCGTACTCAGTTAACTTGAAGTACTCAAGGAACTGATTAAAATGAAACAAACTGCGGCTTTCTGTGACTTACCATTCCGGAGATATAGTATTCGTTGAAAAATTTTGAAATTACCATAATTTCGCGCTGATTAGAATCCTATTTTAGATAGTGCGTTCGTTCTTATTCCATTCGATTCAAAATCTGCTTCTAGAAGGATCTACTGGATCATGATCTAACAATACATAAAAGGCGCCTGAGCAATTTGAAATTTCGTCCGAAATGGAAATCGCGATTTTGAATGAAATTTTCGCCAGCCGACGGAAAATTCGTATCTGAATTTTGAAGTTATTTGCGCATCAGAATTTTTCTTGGGCGGCCTGCAATTATACATACGTACCCCAGAAATCGGTTCAAACGTGAAACGTATAGGTAACGAGAAGACGTCCTCCGATAGTCGGCTGAAAACGCGTAAAATAGTGTTTCTTGCTTCGATCCAGACGAAGAACTTGTAATTGGAATTTCGATATTGCGCCATATTTTTTCTTAGCAATTACGTAGGACACATCGGTTTGAACGCATTAGCTTCGGGAAAATACCCTCTGAAGATCGGGGTGAAAACGGGCAAAATATATTTCTTGCATGTTTTGTATTTAATTTTTGGGTAAAATTTTGCGTTATTTCGGCCCAGAGGTTTTCGGATGGATCCAATCAGCTCGTAACGTTAATTTCTTCATACGTGGAACGCCTACTCTTCGAGAAAGCGCGTGTAGGCCTAGTTTATATAATTCTTCAAGCGCTCGAAGCGCTTAAAGTAAAAGTTAAACTTAAGTTAAAAAGTGGATCGCCTTTTTGAATTATTATGGCGGCAGAACATCTCGGTAAACTCCTCCCCCATCGTGCAGTTGTTTTTTCAATTCCAACAAACGTTTCGTTAACACTGTCAGCTTCTTCAAGGCGCATCTTATAATTCATTAGTGGAAAATTGCTATTCAACAGTCATTAAAAGGGGGAACATGTTTAAAATCACCAGCAATGTGCGAAAACGAGCATCCTGCCGTTGGAATTTTTAATTATTGTAAAATTTACGTAGATAAACCCGATTCACATTGATTCTGTAACGGTTGTTCAATTGCGGTATAATTCCGCGAATTGCTATTACTTTTTGCTCGGCGCCGAATTTTTGCCCATTTTTGCGGACTATATCACACTTTCAAATTTCGACAAAAGTCTAAATCCGACGCTTGATTACGTTAAAGTTAGATAAAACAACCAAAAACTTTCACGGTTGTTATTTTTCTTTTTTTTTCTTATCGAAAAAAGGATCCGAAAATTTAGGTTATTTATCGAAACTAAATTTAAAGCATTCAACCAAAGATATTATTTTTCTCCTGGAAGCCTGTTTAAAGTTTTTAAAATTTTGTACAAGAGTGTTGGGAAAAGTACCCAAGATATTCTGAAATATATCACCCTAAATTGTTAGGTGTATGTGAGGAAACACAGCTCCGTATAAATAACTGTTTATATACGTAGTTGTTTAGACGACTTCTTAACACCTTAACAAAAATAAAAACGTATATTTTTCGCATTTGCTTACAACTTAAAATAGCATTAGTTCTTATGTTAATGCAGTTCAAAAAATATTTTTGCATGATTTTCTTGTATATTTTGCGGCAGAAAAATTTTCTTTTAATGTCCAGCATGTTTGGGCCCAACTTACCTTGATAACGCGATTTCATGATGACCGTGCTCGTCGCTGACGTCACGTACATTTTCCGGGAAAAGAATCTTAATATGAATGAAGACAATGTATCTTCAGTGACATTGCAACCAAAGAGCTTTGTGGTCCTCCACAAGGTATCCGCCTTGTTATTTCCAAGAAACTGCTGGAAGACTTTCTTGAATGACTCGCATGCTAGTGTTTCGTGCTCATTTAGGGTGGCATCGAACTCAGGGTCGTTCATCAGTTCTCGAATTTCAGTACCTTCGTTGATTTTTCTGTCACTAACCCGTGGAAATTTGCTTTTTAAAAAGCTAAAACCGTCACCATTTCTATCCGTTCTTTTAACAAAATCTTTTACCAATCCCAGTTTAATATGTGGAGGTGGCACATAGACTTTCTAAGGAACCACCACGGACTGACTGACGATATTTATTGTTTCCGAAACGAGCTGTCTTCTTGGTGGCCGTTGTTGTTTTACATAGTGGTTTTATCCTCTCTCTGCCGTCCCATTCGCACAAGAAACAGCAAAATTTGGTTTATCCTAGTTGAAGACCAAGTACAAGGGCAATGACTTTCAAATCTCCGCAAAGGTTCTTAGACGAGGAAGGGCCACTCGCGGTTGAAAATGCCCCCTTCTTGGCTGCAGCCTTCGGAGTTATCTTCGATTGGGAGTTTCCACAGTCGAAAGGCTTAAACCAGTATGACCCTAATTTCCGGAAATGCTCATGTAGCCAAAGATGACGCGATCATTGGACCTTTTGACCTCTTAATACACTCGCCCGAGCTAAGTTGTGAGACCTACAGTTTTGGTTTTTGATATGAATATAATCAAATATACTCGTTAGACAGTGTTGGGCTTACTTCCTCTCATCCGATAGAAGTTGCCACCGGTGATTCCCAAGTAGGTGCAATTACCTTGTATTGTAATCAGGTTGGGGTCTGGCCCAAAGTGGCCCTTTGCACTGCGACCACGTTGATCTATTGTGCTTCTTAGCCGCAATTACCTTAGTCTTTTTGATATAAAACAACGTTTCTTGTGTTTCTTTTTTTCAAGATTTGTTAATGTTCTTTCGTATTTCAAGAAAATAGCGAATAAAAAGATTGGTGGAAAAATGACCGCTTTTCAAATTCAAAATTGGAGTTGGTACTTTAAGCGGTTAAAGATGAAGTATAAAATAAATCACGGAGAAAATCTTTAAATACATGTCCTTATGTCATTTGAAGTTCCTACAAGAAAATATTTTGCGCACTGGTGGAATGAATTGTTACAACTCCTCTTAATTAACTTCGTGAGAAAAATTGCTTTTTTGCTCACTTACTTGTTGTTGCAATATAAAAATTACATACGAATAAACAAAAATATTTTTAATAATGATCTCAAACGGACAACCATTGTTATGTTAACAAAATGCAATGTCATTTCGAAAATTAAAGGTAGGGGAACCGAGAATCTAATGGTGGTCTGAAAAAGAAAAGAAAAAAGTAAACGTTTGGCTATTGTGAGAGATTTATAACGAGTTACTCCCAACTTCTTCGACATACTTACATACTTCTTCGAATATCCGGCTTCAAAATTTTCCCTAACGTACAGACAACGATTATCTATAAAATTAATTCGATCGTACACTTATGAATGTTTACGACCGATTTAAACAAAGAATAAAATCCCACATCCATAGTTTATTTAAACTGCTACGATAAATATTTCAATAAACAATAGGAGAAGCTATTCACTTCTGTTATTTTTAGAGTCTGTGCAAAACTGAGAGTGACACACTCGCCTGTACATGCACACGTTGCTGCAGAAAGTGCTCCTCGCGAGTTGAACGTTTATATCTTCGCTAAAGGAACAATGGCCAGCGTATCCATAAGTATAAAGTCGTGTTATTTTTTAGTATCCACACTTCGTATACGTATTGTATTTACGTATATACATACGTTGAGAATTACGAGTTCTTTTATACCGTAGCTTTCAAGAGTTGTATGAAATTTGTAGAGATATTTTCGTCCAAGGTCACAATTACACAAGTTATTTATACCGGTTGTGGGACTCGCTTTCATGTATTATAAAGTTCAATATTTTTTTATTGCATACTACAGGCGATATTCAGTTTTATGATTCCATAGGTGTTGAATCGCTTTATGAAGTTTAACGTTTTCTGTCTAATACAAGTGCGAAGTAAAATTACCTAATTCGCTTCAACTTCTTACTCACGACTAGCTTACTGTAGAAATATCAAAAATGAATTTTTTAAAATTTGTTGCAAACAATGTTATAATATTAGGATGCTTGAAGAAATATCGTTATTAGAGAATGTGTGGGCGATGTTAAATGTAAAACGAAATCATAAAAAAACTAATTCCGATATATCTTTTGGTGGAACTATTTTTATATTATAACTTGAAGTATTAACTATACGATACACAAACAAAAACTAAGAGTAACAATTTCCGAGTCCAAGCTTTCAATCAACCACCAACTTCTATGTTGTATCTGGAATAACTGGATCCGCAAAATTTTAAACAAAATTTTTCTAGTATGGAAATAAGAAAAATTATGAATTTTCTAATAAATTAATAATTTTACTATATACGTATACACTACGGCTCAAAAGTATTCGCTCACCAGGAAAATTGAGTATTTTCGAGGTTAGAAACTAGGTTTAAAAACTTCTGATGGAGAGTGTTTATAGTATATTTAAAGTAAATAAAACATTTGGAAAGAAAGATTACAACCACCCATCCTTTGTAACTCTCCGTGGTCACGTGGGGTCTATCGGACCCCATTTTTCACTTTAAACGCAGACTTTAATAATTTTCAAATTTTAATTAGAAATATTAAAAATTGACAACCCCTCAGTGGCTGAGTGGTAAAACTCGCGCTTCACAGTGCGAAGGGCCGGCGTTCGAGACCCGGTAGCGGCAGAGCGTAGCAGTTTAAAATCCTAAAAAGGGATCTGGACCTCTAATAAGCTGCGAAAATGAAGGAAATGCCACTGGGTGGGCCAGGAGCGGTACGGTATATGCGTGTACATATACGGCTCGGTGGCTCCGAACCCTTACACCGAAAAGGTAGAAAGGGTAAAAAGATTAAGAAGAAGATTAAAAATTGACATGATTACGATTTTTTCAATAAAAATTTTAACTTTGGCAAAATTTCTTTAATGATTTTTTCATCATCTTGCCATTTGTTTTCTTGCAAATAAACTATTCGTCAAATAAAATATAATACAATACAATATAATATAATATAATATATTAAATGTAGAAGACTCTCTATAAACGACCTAATACTAAAATTAGGTTCGTTAATGGGCAGTTAACAAGTAACCGTGCAAAAGCCTACAAAGTAAGCACAATTTGCATATGCCAATAATCCTGTAGGAAATGTTGACTATGTCAATCGCAAAACGCAACTGCAGACTAATTAGTTTCGTCCTCATTAGGACTCGTCAGTACAGTATATCGTTCTGCGAGTGACACAGTGAACAATTCCAGGTGATACGTCGAAATCTCGGCGAGATGGATACGGTCAAAATAATGACCCCATCTTCCGAGCAGGAGATGTATTGGCATACCCGGTAACATCGCGTTCAGCGACGAATGAAGAAAATAGCGATCGTGTTTTCGAGAGCCAAAATTTAATAAAATATAATACAATACAATATAATATAATATGATATATTAAATGTAGAAGACTCTCTATAAACGACCTAATAATAAAATTAGGTTCGTTAATGGGCAGTTAACAAGTAACCGTGCAAAAGCCTACAAAATAAGCACAATTTGCATATGCCAATAATCTTGTAGGAAATGTTGACTATGTCAATCGCAAAACGCAACAGCAGACTAATTAGTTTCGTCCTCATTAGGACTCGTCAGTACAGTATATCGTTATTTTATTAAATTTTGGCTCTCGAAAACACGATCGCTATTTTCATTCGTCGCTGAACGCGATGTTACCGGGTATGCCAATACATCTCCTGCTCGGAAGATGGGGTCATTATTTTGACCGTATCCATCTCGCCGAGATTTCGACGTATCACCTGGAATTGTTCACTGTGTCACTCGCAGAACGATATACTGTACTGACGAGTCCTAATGAGGACGAAACTAATTAGTCTGCAGTTGCGTTTTGCGATTGACATAGTCAACATTTCCTACAGGATTATTGGCATATGCAAATTGTGCTTACTTTGTATGCTTTTGCACGGTTACTTGTTAACTGCCCATTAACGAACCTAATTTTAGTATTAGGTCGTTTATAGAGAGTCTTCTACATTTAATATATTATATTATATTGTATTGTATTATATTTTATTAAATTTTGGCTCTCGAAAACACGATCGCTATTTTAAACTATTCGTCCTTAATCTAAAATGTTTATAGTATGTTCCAGAATTTTTACATCAATATCGGACGGATAGTTTTTTTACAATTGTTTATTGAAATGGCTGGGGTCCAATGGACCCCGGTATAACCATCTAGATTCTATATTGTAGTGTGACCACGGAGGGTTAATAACCATCTACATCCTATTAAGCAATTTTATTAAAGTTTCTGGTGAAACTTTGATCCATTCTGCCTGCAAAATATTCCACAAGTGTTCAGTAGAAGTAGGACAAACTTTTCTCACGTTTCTATCCAGCTGGTTCCACAAGAGCTCAATGGGATTGAGTCCAGAGCCAAACCATAACATTAGCGGTCACTCAGCTGACAATTTCTCCAAGTAAAAAAGTACGCAGTACAGATGGCATTGGTGGATGATCGATGAATCATTTTTGATCCCAATATTGTTCTTTTCCCATTATTCTACGAATTCTGCAAATATTGCCACATCGGTCTCCACAAAAGCAGCCCCATATCATAACAGAACGACCATCATGGTACAGGATAGGCACTAAACATTGGTGAAATGCACGTTCTCCTGCTGACCTACGTACAAAAACTCCTTGCCTGGATCCATGAACCTCGAATTTAGACTGGTTACCCCACCAAACATTTGTCCATTATTTAAGTGTCCAGTTTTTGTGTTGTTTAGCCCATTGCAATCGCTTCTTCTTATTGACGGCGCGTAACAACGGTTTTCTTACAGCTACTGCATGAAGGTCTGGTTCTTGAAGTCTGTGTTTAACACACTGGGAGGATTAAACCTTTCCACATTCACTGAAGGCGTCTATTAGGTTTTCTAGAAATCATAATCTTCCTATCTTCAGCCGAGGTGGTTATACGTCTTTCACTACGTGTTTTCTTATATAATACATATGTATGATATTTAGAATATTTAAGAATATATAGAATTTTGATTGAAATTTGATTGGATATTCTTTTCGGGAAATTACAGCTGCACAGAGTATACCAGATTCGCGCCCACGTTCTTCGGGATTTCCCGCCATCCCTGCTGAATAATGTCCCATAATTCCTATACCGGCTTTGCTTTCAGCGCCATAACGCGTCTTTTAATAATTGTCCATAAATGTTCAATGCAATTGGAGATAGGCGCATAATACTGCACAACAAGTGGCACATGTTGGGATTTGGGAATTTCAAACTGTTCTTAAATTGTTTTGGACCCGTTCGTATCTTGGAGTTTTCAAGTTGAAACTACTCACTTTGTTGAAATGCGTGCTCTAGTGGTACCAAAATTCCTGGACACAACTTGTAAAGGTTCCGGATTTACTTAGGAGGCTTTAGAAGAACTTTTTGTGTTTTATCGATTAATGCGTCAATTACATCTAGCGGTTTCGGAAATAGGAGTTTTAAATAGTTCTTAATCTTGCCATATCAATTTTGGACGGCTTTTCAAATCTGTACTTCCAAAGTTAAATTTCAACCATCAACTTGTCCAAATTGGCTTGGTAAAGGTAAACAGCTAACAGCGACTTTAAGAGAAAAGAATGTACTGGTTGATAGAAACTTATATTATGGCAAAACATCAAAAATGCAATATCCTCATCATTTTCTTCTTCTCTTTGTTTTACTTCCGCTTAGGTTTATAAATCTTTCTTTTCCACATTTTCACGCAGAATAATTTGATGTAATCCAATTTTCCGTTCATTTTTCTAAGTTTGTCTGGGTATCTTCTTCCTAGCGGCTAGCCTAGTGTCCCTTGTAATGAGGTGGGGTCTGGCCCAAAATGGCCCTTTGCACTGCGACCACGTTGATCTATTGTGCTTTAGTGTCCCTTAATATTTTTATCAATCTCTTAGTCCTTTCTTCCTCATTAATAAACATAACTCCTGTCGTTTTACTTTTTTACTCTACCTCTTTTAGTTTTCCCAGTCGTTTCCCAAATGATAATAATATAATTTTTTATTATGATCTTACAGGATCTTAAGATACATTCATATAGAAATTATTTAAATTAAATATATCCCGATGTTGTTTTCTATACCCAGAACAGCTCCATATTAGGTTTATACAACATAAAACAAAGAAAAGAACGTTCGATCAAATTATGTGGTTTAAATAACTTCGCTTGAGGCGATAGATTATCAAATACCTGCTCCTATTTTTAACCACATTAGAAAGCACTTACTTGACCGCCAAAGTTTGCGCAATAGACTAGTAGGTCTTTTACGTAAATTCCTTTGTCGTTGTTAATAACTAGAGACCGGATTATATGTTCGAGATTTGACTAAAATATGTACATATATATGTCTTAAATAAGAGCAAAATATGTTGAAAATATGTAAAATATGTTTCAAAAATATTTTTAGAATTTCGAATATATTTTGAATTAACAAGGAAAAAACAAGCAGTAAGAAAATTTAAACAGGTTTTTATTAAACAGATACCTATCACTTACATTTCTACATTACATTCCGTACTGTAAAAACAATTCACAATCAAATGTTTTTCAATATTTTATAATAATAGTTAAATTATGTTTCCTGTCCGTTGGTAGCGATTTATACGTTAAAATACTTCGTTCAACGTCAACTGATGTGATTGGTACATATTTTAAAACATTAACAACTTCCGGATTTAAATCGGTTTCAACATCAAAATCGCCACGGAGAATTTGATTTGCTTGTTGCAACAAACTTAAATCGCTATTTCTTTTTAGAATGTCATTAAATTTTTTATTTATTAATTGTCCTATTATTCCAGAAACTTTCTCAAGTTCTTCCTTAAATTCATCAATCAAATGAAGAGACTCTTGTAACGGGAGTGATTCAGTTTTAAGAATAACAATAGTTTTATGCACAAATTCATAATTCGATTTAATGAAGCAAAGTTTATGGTGCGATGAATTATTTTCTAAAACTGATTTGCACTTTGAAATTGCACCAGTATTTTCCTCTTCCGAACTTAACACTCGGTAACACTTCACTTTATTCGTTGTTTGTAAATGATGAAAATTTTTAAATGATAAATGCTGAAACGTATACACTCCCTACCTAATTATTTTTAACCAATCAGATCTCACCTTTATTCGTTTGATTTCCGATTTTTATTCTTAAAAGCCGTAACAAAATAATCTTTGCTCTTCGGTATTGAACATGATATTTCGTTTGGAAGTTTAGAAGCAATTAACCGTTTCTTAGAAAAATATAGAAACATAAATTTCTTGGGAAAAGCATTAATGCCTATTTAAGTAATATTTATTTTATTCTATTTAACGAAATATCGGTAATCGTACGATGTAAATTTCCCAGAAAATCGTCTACTATATTTGTCTTTAAAACAACGCGATTTTCAAAGGGAAAAATATCTCGAATAATTTTAAATATGTTAAAATATTCGAAATATGTCGAAGAAACAAAATATTCGAAATATTCAATTAACGTTAAGCGTATGTAGTTCCATTGTCTGCATCTATGTATCTATGTACGTACACATATAAATCAACTGTTGACAAGAAAAACTAATTTCCTAGTGTTCGTATTACACACAGCTTCACGCACACCTCGAAATAAAAGGTCGTTCCTCAGATGTGGCCTCGCTAGCAGATGGTCTTAAAGGAATAGAAAGATAATTAAACGTAAATTAGACGCAATTCCCGCATACCTTATCTTATTCTAACGGAAAGTGACATAATACGACTCTATCTCCACGCGTTGCCACACTTGACCACTCCACCGTGCAGCCAAGTAGTTCCTTGCCTTTATCCCAGGCCCGAACAGATACATGTGTATGCAGTACGTAGAATCGTGTCGAGAGTAGACAAACAGACAACAGACTTTACTACTTCGGTTAGTGTGCTACTAACGACTAAGAATAGAATCGTATGAATAATAAATTATTCCCGTATTGGGCAACGAACACGCGACTGGCACGGCCATAATAATACCATTACGGCCATATACGAATAACTTCAATTAAGTCTTTTGCTCCGATCGATAGGTGGATAATAATTTAGCTGGCGACAATTGGGAAAGAAATTATGCTTCTACATTGTAACGATGAGTGGTATTTCACTCCAAAAGAAAAGAAGCCAAAGAAACATTCCAAGATTTAGCTTCAAAGAACAGAAACTGGCAAACAAATATTAAGAATACACATAGATATAAGTAGATGAATTCCATGTTTGCAGATAATTAATAGCTACATTGCACTATTTGACAGGAAACAAGAAACAATGTGACTTTTCTTTTCAAGTTTTAGCAAAAGTTCGTAGTGCAACTCCCCAGATGTAATAGACATACGAGGGTAGATTGACAAGTTTCCGGAATCGCTGCTAGAAGGTTGCTATCTTTCCAAATAGTTTATGTCGTTCTGTTGGCAACTCTTTCATATCAATTAATTGCAAATGTTAAAAATCGATCTGTCAAATAGTCTGGTTTTGACAAGCATCTAAGTCAAGTACCTTTTTGTGTTTTCAATTATGGATAAAAGCGAAGTTCGAGCGGTCATCAAATTTTCCTATTTGGAAGGAGAAACCGCGACGGAAATCAAACCCAAGGTTAGAGGATGCATCATCTTCATTTTCCACCTTGAGTTGTTGGGCTTTCGGAATTGAAGCGTGGCCGCACGCATACAAATGCAGATCGTCCGAAAACGACCACAACGCCAGAAATTGAGGAGAAAATCCATGGCATGGTGTTGGCAGGTCGCCGAATAAAGGTGCGAGAAAATGAAGTAAAAATGACCATCTCTTCTAAACGAGTAGTTCGTATTTTGCATAATGAATTGGGTTTAAACGGGCTTTCTGCAAGATGGGTGCCGCATTTGCTCAATTCGGACCAAAAACACATTCAAACTCAAACCGCAGGCGATTATTTGGAAGTGCCTACGAAGAATCCAAAGGATTTCAAAAGACGATTCTTGACCGTGGATGAGAGCTGGATTCATCACTACACACCAGAACCAAAAATGCAATGAAAACAGTGGATTGCATGCGGTGAATCTGTTCTGAAGAGGGCAAAGACCATTCCCTCGGATGTAAAGATGATGGCATCATTTGTATTCAGAATCTAGCGATATTTAGTTATCGACAGTTAAAGCTGACAATATCTTTTATTAACCTTGCGAGGTCAACATACGAAGATAGAATAGAATATCTATTCTAAAGGTTACTAAAAGGAAATTCCGTCACTTTCCAATATTATTTATTTCAAACCTAGTAACATGTTAACATTAATCAATTACAGTGCAGATTGCTTTTTATTATGCTTGTCTAACGTGTCGAAATTTATAGATTCGAATATTTATTTTAAAAGTTGGGAACATTTAACAGTCAATTTCACCAAAATTATCAAATTTAACCTGGGGATATTCAGTCAATCAATAGCTAAAGTTGGTATTGTATTTTATTGAACTTGTCAAAAGTGCCAACATTTAGAGGTTAGAATATTTTTATTAACTTTAAACGAATTTATTCCAAATGTAGGGATATTTAACAGGTAACGTTGAAATGTTTTTTTTTTGTTTTCTTATGAAGCTTCTCTTTATAGGTTACATTTTCTTTAAGCTAGAAATTTTACAGGCACCTTCGCCAACATTACCAAATTTATTTAAGATCTAGAAACATTTTAGTGCCAGTCATCTAAAGTTGGCATCATTTCTTATTGAATTTGTAACATCTAGGGTTAGAATATCGTTTATAAAGACGTGCTCAGCCAAAATTGATACTGCCAACTTCATTTTTTGGGTTTTAAAATTTAAGTAGCACTAACTCATTTGACGGACAACTCCGCCAAAATTACCAAATACATGTAGAATTTAGGGAAATTTTACTACCTAGTATAATTAGAATTACATATTTCGTAATAATATTGTATTTATCAAACGTTTTTTTTTGGAACGCAACAAAAATTTGCTAATTGGTTATCTTCTAAAAGGCAAAACTGTTACCGGTCAATATTGAACAACGCTTTTGACAAATTGAAAGCACCAATTCGGGAGAAACACCCGTGAATGTCATGTGTATTTTTGTATATTGACTATTACCTTAATCAATAGTTATTTTAAAGGAAATCGCGAGGCCTCGCATATTTTCAGACATTTGTTCCTCCTCATAGTGTAAAAACGAAGCGTTAGTCAGAATAATGAATGTGACTCGACTAGTAACAGTTTCTCACCATTCATTGAAATCACCGCGCGTTGTAATGTAAATTGGTATTAAAGCGACGTGTAGTAAGTTAGTACGCGTTCGAAGATGTTAAATTTAACATTGTCTACTAATATCTATTCTATTAATCTTATTTTTTCATTTATACTAATTTTTGTTTTAAACTTAAGGTACATAAGTTTTCTGTTTCCTAATTAAATTTCCACGCAAGTATAATTATTACAATTAAAATTATGGAGACCATTTTTTCATGTGGTAAAGCATATATTAACTGGTCGACAACCTTTTCGTTTCGGACGGAAATATTGTTTTCATTACCTTTGTGGGGGTATGAGTTTATGGTTAATACTAATTAAGATTGTATCACAAAATCTTAATTGAGCATTCGTTTATACTTAAAATATATATTTTTTAAAAATGTGTTTATTATTAGAAGCTAAACAAGTTAGGAGACTACAGATCAGTGACTACTTGAGTTGAAAAGAAATTACTGTTTTTATTTCTTCTTTATTATAAAACGAATCGGAATGAATCAGCGTATCTATCTCGCATTATTCCCCAAGATGAGTATTTTCACATTCGATGAAAATATTGAAGATGACTTCCGTAGTTTCTATATACGTAAGTTTCGTATATATGAAATTAAATTAGTTAAAAACATCAGTAATTTTTTGACCATTGTTTAGAGAATCTTTGACGTCAGATATTTATAAAATCTAACGCCCACGTATCCCATTTAAAAAAATTGTTTGTGAACTTCTTTTCTTATTTCTATACATTATGTCAATATTTGTGATGTTCATTGTTTATTTGCGTATATATTCACTTTTGTTTATATTTCGCTAAGTATTAACTGCAGCTTGTTGTAAAAACAATTTCTACTAGTATATTATGTTTCAAAATAATTATGAATCAGAAATAGGTACAAAGATGTCCAATGTATTCTCGGAATCAGAATGAAGAGAAAGGAATAATTATATTTGAAATATTTTTTGTTTTTCCATGCAATCTTCCTAATGTAATGGAAGACTGCCTTGAAAGAACATTAATTACATTGAGAAATAAGCTTTTCAATTCCCTGTAAAAAAACGCTTTTTCCTTGCTTAAGGAAGTGATGCCTGAAGATGTGCAATTTCTTTTTGTTTTTTTTTTTTAAACTTTGGCGTCTAGGCCATTAGCCACGTCAATAGATGTGTATGTGTTACTGCCTTAAATTCTTCACAATCGAAAAATCGTTTTCCACGAGGTTTTTTTAAATTTGGGTAATAGTTCTGGGGGTCCGACGCTGAAAGGCATAAGGATTAACGAGTAGAAGAAGAAGAAGAAGTTCTGGGGGTCAGGTCCGGAAAATAGGCTGGGTGGTTAATTTTTTCGAAGCCACAATCTCTCACAGCAGCCTTCGAAGCACGCGTATCGTAAACAAGCAACACGCCAATATCCGTTCTTTTTCTTTTCTTTTGCTTTTTAATTGCTTAACACGTTGAGTGCGCATGACGCGTAAACACGTCATTGTGCTACCGTTAGCTGTGCGCATGGCGCGCTAACGCATCAAAGAAGAAAATTGACGCGCAATTAATAAATTATTGCATATTATTTGTTTACTATCTAGAAACTATGCTACTAACTACTATACTACTAACTAGAGTTTTATTTTAAAAAATTCTTTCAGTTCTGCTGAAAGTTCCGATGGGTTTAGTTAGCATTGAACATGTTAAATTATGCAGAATGGTTGCGTATGGTACTGCGTTTATTGTTTTACTTTTCTCGTGTGCTAAATCAAGCATTAGAGTCCCAAAACATTGCGGCCATGTTTTTTCCGACCGATTGAGTGACTATAAATTTCTTCGAAGGGGCATCACTTCTTTTATGCCACTGCATGTCATCTCAAGTAATGATCCGATAGAAGATTCTCGATGGATCCTCCCACAGAACTGTAAAAGCTCCCTGCAGCACTCGACTCGCACCTGTTTCTTAGGGGCCGTGAGCAATCGCAACGCCCATCTTGCACTGACTTTTGAAACGTTAAGATGGTAATGAAGAATGGTAATAATCATACCAATGGATTAGTTGGTCATAACTGCTAACAGTTTGATTGCTGTGTGATAGCACCTATGTATTGTTGAAATACATATATATATATATATATATATATATATATATATATATATATGTATTTCAACAATGGATTAGTTGGTCATAACTGCTAACAGTTTGATTGCTGTGTGATAGCACCTATGTATTGTTGAAATACATATATATATATATATATATATATATACATATGTTGTGAAGTAATTGTCCTGTAATTGGATTATAATCTGTTGGGCAAAATATATTATTATTATTATTATTATTATTTTTACAAAATTTTCAATTTCTTTCACATTTGCTTCCATAGGGAGTGGAGGGGGGGTTATTGCCAACCCGAACGAGGATCATCTTCAATGCTTTCTTTGCGCCTTTTGAATTCACGTGATCACTTGTGTCCTAAAATCTATTCTGATCGAAAAAAAGCAAGTTAATTTTTTTGTAACATCTTGTTCTTCAAAAAAAAAAAATTGAAAAATTGTAGTGTATCTACTTCAATGTTAAAGTCTTGTCTGAAGCATATTGACAATATTCCAATTGGATTGAGTCACTTTCTGTTCGTTCATTCTGAGCTACACGTTTCCCCGACAAAAAGTTTTGTTATCTATTACTCTAAAAAAAAAATTTAACGCTCTATCCAGAAGGAAATACCTCCTCCAACCATGCCTGGAAAATGTTAATTAGCAGTATCGATATTTTCGAAGCATTAAAATTGATGTTATGAAAGTAGGAGTTGTTTAATTAATTTTATTCTAAGCTACAAGATTCTTTATTTTTTGAGACGAGCATGTTTGCTATCTCTTCTTCAGCAGTTGCCAAATTCGTGCCTGAAGAACTACTATTGCGAAGAGGAATATATGTGTAATGTCTGATACTAGCTTTGTACTGTCTTATACTGTTTTTATTGTGTAGTGGGATGTCTGACATACTTGAGTCTTATACTGTTTTCTGTTTTTAATATGTAAATCTGACAATGTCAATATCCTCGGATTTATGACAATAAAATATTATTATTATTATTATTATTACTGATTAGGGTTCAGTATTTCTTAAATATAATTTTCATTCTATTGAGATTGACTACGAGCTTTAGAATATTCTTTTCTTAACAAAAACATTCATCATCTATCCTCCTCATAAGAAATTGAAACACCACATACAGAGAAGACTGTAGATATAACAAAGCAGTAAAGGTCTTCAAAAACCTGAAGCTTTTATTCTTACTTCCACCAGTTTTCTTCTTCTTGGACCCGCCTCAAACTTCCATGCCCAATTTCTGTTTGGTCGTTTTATCTCCCTCCCTTTCTTCAACTCCGTACTACTTGTCTTAATATTTCTTTTTTCCACATCAATCTTCCAATATGTATCAACCATCTTAAACCTCGTTATTTAATATATAAAATAAATAAAATGACCCTTACCGCACCTTTCTGAAAAATCCAGACAAGCATTTCGGCAACTAAGTTGCCATCCTAAGTGGAAAACTGGGGAATTCAGTATCACTAGCGAATTCGGTTAATGCTCAAGACGAACACCACACAACGAACACTGTACAACACCAAAACATGCACAATGAACGTGCGAAGCACACCAAAACACTGTTGACACTGAGTGGTGTGTTTTGCACGTTCATTGTGTGATGTTCATTGTGCAGTGTTTTGGTGTTGTACAGTGTTCGTTGTGTGGTGTTCATCTCGGGCATTAGCCGAATTCGCTAGTGATTCTGAATTCCCCAGTTTTCCACTGAGGATGGCAACGTAGTTGCCGAAATACGTATCTGAATTTTTCAGAAAGGTGCGGTAAGGGTAATTTTATTTATGTTATATATTACTTTAGCCACAGTCTCCTTATTCTTATTTGCTCGACATTTATCCTTCCTAGGTGTTCCTCCGTCTGTTGTATCAGTTTCCCATTTGGTGTTTCGGTCTTCTTTTTTCCTTTCCAACGTATCCCAATGATCTTAAACCTGGTGAGCTAATCATCTGTAGTATGCGATTTCTTACTGTTTCCATTTTATCACACGCATCCTTCCCATGTCTCCTTCAACTCTTCCTGTTCATTTCCTGTTTGATCTTTTACCCCCTCCCTTTCCTCTTTCTTTCCTTCTTTATTACTTGTTTTGATTTTTGTGTCAATCGTCCAGTGTATCCTGACGATCTCCAACCTCGTGAGTTAACCATCTGTGGTATTCGATTTATTACTCTTTCCATTTTGTTACATTCACCATTCCTAGGTCCTCTTCAATTCCACGCCTGCGTCTCCTATTTTGGTATTTTTTTCTTTTGATTCTTTTTCGTGTGGATCTTCCAATATATCCTAATCATGACATCCGCAATATTTTCAGCTATGTGTACCTTTCTTCATTTGGCATCCGTTGGTTATTAACAATAATGCGGCTCTCTTCATAAGAAAATATACGCGAGGAAAAGCAGGAGCGAGAACCAGGACTAGTGAAATATTTTAAAAGTGCAAACGAAATCATCGCCCCAAGGGCCGCCAAATTACCGCCCCAGGAGACTGCCCCCGGGCCTTTACCCTGTTTAGGGTAGCTCTGGGCACAATGCAATAAAGATTGTCATTAAGATATATGAAATTTCTATTTCTTGCTTCCTTCTTTCTTCTCTCCTAACTTCTGCGGCAATCATCGATAGGATTGGTTAAATTTTAGGCACTTATAATTATGTTTGTCTGCTTAGTTTGTCTACTTTTTGTTTTTTTTATTGTTGCTTTCTCATTACCATTTCTTTGACTCCTGTATGCCAAGGTTAAATTGTAAAACAGTATTTGCAGCAGTACCTTGTGATTGTAGCTTTATTTTGGTCATTATGTCACTATGTTACTTTAATGTTGCATTTATATGTAGGTATGTATGTATGTATATTACAATAAAGTCTTTATTATTATTATTATTATTATTATTTCTTGTCCTGTGTGGAATTAATTAAAAAGAACTATTATTGTGACGGTTCTTTGTTTGTTTAATTTCAGTCTCATGCTATGCAATAAATAGCAAAACATCACTTCATGTCTTATTGCGTTTGATTAATCAGATCTCTACTGTCCGATACCGCGAAAAATAATTTTAATTAAAGATTGTCATCTACGCTTTTCCAAAATAATTGAAGTGCTCCACCAGTTCACCTCCAGTTTTCAAACTATACCTGAAGGAGTTTTGAGCAACATTGTTTCCTAATGTACGAAAAAGAAAATTTATTGCTCAAAACAGCACATTTTTAGATTCGAACTCTTCGTGTTTACGTCAGAATGAAGAAAATGAGTTTTTGTAAACTTTCTACAATTTCTAGGATAGCTACCCACGATATATTCTGTATACTATTAATACAAAAAGAAACTATTTCTTTTTATTTATTTTAATAATATAAACCGAAGAAACTTGTTCTGTTTCTTCTAGTTTTTAAGAAATTTCTAGCTCTAGTATAAAGCTTGGCGACGCTTAATGCCTACTACTTTCAATGAAATTCTTTTTCCGGTCGTTTCCGACCAGAACATACACAACGTGATATGTGCATGTATACATATAAACAGACTAGATAAGTGGGAGGTGGGAGAATTTATTGGGCCCGCCTGTTCCTGTGATCTAAATTTCATATATCAAGGACATAGGTTGTAAGTACTCCATTTACATTGGCGTGTACCGTCGACGCCAACAGCAACTCTGGCAGATAAACACTACATACATACGACGATATGGAAGTGTATATAAATCTAACATTTACGCATACATATGCAATACATACACGTCTGCCTCCGTATTCGATTGAATAATTATTATTTATTTATTTCATATTATTAATGTTATCTTTAAATGCAAGGCATATGGTTGGAGAGATGGAAATTCTCATGGGATTTCATAGAAACGTTTGCCGCAGTGGGATATTTATTGTAGCAGATATTGTTGCAAACAATTTTTCTTTTAATTAGATGGAAATTGTTGAAAATTTTGTTATAAAGCAACGATTATGAATTTATGAAATAATTCTGCATTAAATACATATTTTAATTTTGTTATTGTTCTTGTCGTTATTTCTGAAGCGAAGTAAGCTTAGTAAGAGTGGAAGTGAACATGAAATTATTAAAGGTAATCTTAGGCTTAGGCAATAAATAAGCACTAATAATTATAAACGAAAATTCTTTTATTCAACTTGTACAAGAAAGGCACGAACGTTTATTTAAGCGATATACGAGAGACTTTTCGTTGAACGCTACGAAAATCCGCGATACATGTCATCCTTAGTTCCAGGTCAGTTTATGTTTTCCTTTTAAGTACATAATTTATGACTGGCCTATGTGTTTAGGTATCAATTCATTTTTGACGTGAGTTATTGGTACGCAACATTTAGACTCGCATGCTTTTTCTTGTTAATTGTTATAATAATCACGTGATAATGATTGTGATGGTAGTATTACAGCGGGAAATTAAAAGAAACGGCTGAAATGACGTAATCTGTTCCCGAAACGGGAAGAAAACTAATAATAACAATGATAATGATTTATGACCCTACAGCTCTAAGAGCCAATATAAGCTGGCTACATTGTGTTTTTAATGCAATTAACTTCCAGTGTAAGGCATTCAGAGACACAATTTGCAAAAGAAAAACGACGAAAAAATGACATTGTATGGCGGAGAATACGTAATATTTTCGTGATGCTTTGATTTGCTACACAATTCCCCTAAAGGAAGTGACGATGGATGATTAGTAGTAACACGTATTTGTCAGAAAAAGAAATTAGGATACTCCCAAATGCGCATTTCAACAAATAAGTTATATCCGCAGGAGAAAAAAAGGAAGGAAATAGAAATGTGTGAGTTAAAGTCCGAATGCCGATCTTGGATCTAGAAATACGATTACTCGAGCGAGAACGAATGAGGAGTTTTACTGAGAGACTGAGATAGAGCGTGAGGCGTGTTGTATACCACGTTAAATCGAATATGGAGTGCATACTCGTTCTTTGTTGTGCAGTAATTTCCTGTCAAAATTAAGCGATGCTTGAAAATTGAATAGGTGGGGCAGATAGCGAAGGACAGATGAGTATTTAGATAGAAAGAATGATTCTTCCTCGCTCGGACTAGCATATTTTTTCGATCTAAGGTTAACGAAACCTTTCACTTGAAATTTGCATTATTTCACCAAATTGCTTTTCTTAACATTCCTATACTCACGTCAAAATGAAAGACGTATACTATACTATATAAATCGGTCTCACAGACCGTATGCGTGAGTATAGGAAGGTTAAACGTTCAGTATAAATAAACTACTCCATCAATTTCTAAGCTGCCACTGTTTTTACAATAACAAATATCAAATTTTTCCAAACTAGTAATCTGATGTGTGTCTTACCAATATTTTATTTACTATATTGTGATCTATTTATTATTATTATTATTATTATTACTATTATTATTACTCAACTCTAGCTAGAATTGTACACGATCACCCAGACATCAGACTCAGCATTCTGCAGATACTCAATGATTGATACACTCACTTATTAGCTGAAGATTTTATACATCATCCAATTCGTTTATCTTCTATTGAGGATGACGGGCATGTTAATAATATTCTCAGGTTGTTTATGAACTTTCTTAAATAACAATCTTATATATAGTTGTTGTTTTGCAAATTGTTAATATGCGTCGGAATCGTATTATTGTTGACGCGATAAAATCCATAAAACAAGATAGTAACAATGGGAAACTATAATGGGGAAACAGAAATAAGAATATTTGTTACTAAAAACTCCAACTCTCTGTATCACTGTAATTTTTAATCGCTTTTAATAGCTGAAACTATATTCTATCGATAAAACTCCTTATCACTCCTTATCGCTAGCAAACCACGCTAATATTTTCAAACCCTACTTTACCATGAGTGTGATGTAGTATAGGAAATACTGCACAACAGTCCTTGCAAGCACTGTCGTGCTTTCAATAACTTCAGGCCGTTTATATGTATCTCTTGTCCGTAACATGTCAGGCAACACTTGATGTTCGAATCTATTAAATTGCCGAACGAATAGAATGCCCTAAAACGGAGCGTGAACTACTTTCTTGGTTTCCAAATCAACGTCATAAACCGGTAATCTGGATATCGTCCGATATTTTAGCAGTGAAGGCAAAATGAATTTTTGTGAGACATTGCTAAGATGGCAATAGATTTATGGTCGGTAAGAATTGGATAATGACAATAGAACAGGTGAATAACTACAAATATTTAGGAACAATAATTCAATGGGACGGAAAAATGGAACAAGAAATTAATGAAAGAATGAAAAAAGCGGCAAGAATGTTTTATATGATGAGAACTACGTTTCTGGGGAAAAGGAAGTGCCAAAATGGATTAAAGCGGAAATTGTGAGAAAAGTGATAAGACCAACAATAACATATAGTAGTGAGTCCTGGACAAGGTCAGAAAAGGTAAAATCGCGGGTGAACGCCATGGATATGAGATTCCTAAGACGAATAGAAAACAAGACCAAGAAAGACAAGATAAGAAACGAGAATTACTGGCAAAACCTAGGAATAAAACCCATATGGAGAATAGTGGAGGAGAGTCAGCTGAGATGGTTCGGCCATGTGTGTCGTATGAGTGATGATAGACTGACAAAGAGAGTGTATGAGACACGAGTGATAGGAAAAAACAAGAGAGGAAGGCCAAGAAGAAGATGGAATGACGATATCAGGGAGCAGCGGCAGAGAGGGGAATTGAGTGTGAGGGAATAAAGGATCAGACCGGAGACAGAAAACGGTGGAGAGAATTATATGGAAAATAAAAAATTTGACCCCATCCAAGCCTTACACCGAAAGGTAGATAGGAATATGATTAAGAAGAAGAAGAAGAAGAATTGGATAATAAGTCAATTCTACCAAGTCTCTGTAACTCCAACAACTCCCTGCTATTACACCAGCTCCCTGAAACTCCACTAACTCCCTCCAGGTTCACCAGCATCTTCTCCAACATCACTAAATCCGTCCAATTTAGTTCAAAAAGGCACATGAATCGGATTACATTCATTTTAATTATAGATTTTTGATTGTCAATGCTATAAGGTAATTATTGTCATGATCGTTTAAAGTTAAATTTTGGTGTAACAATATTTTTTTTTTTTTTTTTGATAATTTTAGGAGCTTGGAGAGGTTTAATCTTTTGTCAAAAATAAGCCAAGAACCTGCAAGTTTGCAGGCTTGAAATTTTGAATATCATATATTCGATATGCGATAGTTTCGACTTGTCGAAGAGCATTTTTGTAAATTTCTTTGTTATCATTGAATCTTTTAAGTTAAAAAATGATGGTCAGCAAATGGTCTCTTTTCTATTCCTTTTTTAGGTTAAATTTTACAGCAAGCAAGGGATTTACGGAAAAGCTTTTCGATAAGTTGCAACTATCGTATCGAATACACAGTATTGAACATTTCGAGCCTGTAATGCCACCGGTTCTTCAGTTATTAATGACAAAGGCTTAAAGCTGTAGAAGCTCTTGCTATCATTGTAAAAAGCTACTGTTTTATCATTATACGTGCTATTTTTAAAACTAAGATATACGAGGGTAGATTGACAAGTTTCCGGAATCCCAGCTAGGGGTTTGCTATTTTCCCCTATACTTTATGTCATAGTGTTGGTAACTGTTTCATACGCATTGACCGCAAAAGTTAAATCGATCTGTCAAATAGTCCTGTTTTAACAAGCATTTAAATCAAGTACCAGTGTTGTTTGTTCAATTATGGATAAAAACGAAGTTGGAACGGTCGTCAAATTTTCCTATTTGGAAGGGAAAACCGCAACGAAAATCAAATCAAGGTTAGATCTCCGAATGAAAGTGCGTGAAATTGTATAGTTCGTTTTTGCATAATAAATTAGATTTAAAAAATCTTTTTGCAAGATGGGTGCCGCATTTGCTCAATTCGGAGCCAAACCGAATTCGAGCTCGAACCTCGGCCGTTTGTTTGGAAGTGTTTACGAGGAAGAAGGCAAAGACCATTCACTCGGCTGGAAAGGTGGAAATGTTGCCAATTGGTTATCTTGATTATGTTCACTTAGTAATGGCAAAAGATTAAAGTTGTAAAAACACTTCACATTGTAAAAATAAGATACACAAATTTTTCATAGTTTCATAGTTTTGGAATCAATAAAAATATTTTAAATTTAAGCGATCTTGAGAAAAAGTATTTTATAGCCTTCATTAAAGGAGCCACTGAAACTATGAGTATGAAATCTGAAAATAATTCCTTAATTCTTTTTTGTCCCAGACAGAATAACTTTCGGCTGAAAAATATTTTCCCAATTCTATAATTCTGCAAAATTTTAATTATTTCGACTTGTAGAATTTATAAGCTGATTTTGACCTACTGCCCGGTACTTCGACCCCTCGCGAAATACTTAGACTGCCTACCTACCTACCTAAATTCGATTTAGGCCCCCAATCATCGACTAAACAAGAACACGCGCTCGCACATAAGTACGCATGCCAGCACGTGTAGCGGCGGTATGTTTTTGTTTTTCGCTCCCGTCCACCCATTTACAATAATAAATTTCGAATGGATTTCGCTCATAGTACAATCTAAATATACAACGTCCACATCTACGCGGACGAACGTATATCTATCTGTGTATACATACATTTAGATGAGACGGCCGAGGAAGTGAAACTCACACACACAGATATACATACACACATACGAAAGGACGCATACAGACACGCAGAAAGCACGCACAAGGACACGAACGTAACAACAGCAGCGACCGGGCTGGCCCGGTAACTCACCACGCCAACCATCTCGTTCTCTTTTTCTCTTGTATGCCGACCGAACATAAATATACATACACATACGCATGAAGATACAGAGCTGTGTAAAAGAAAATAACTCCCTTCTTGTCGCTGGGCAGCACAAAATGATGAATCATTCGTGTCACTTTATTTTCCGTTTGCGTTAACTGATTGATCGCCCACCGCACTGAAACTCGTTGACTTCAAATAATCTATTCAATCAGGTCGGGGTTCTCAATGAAATCCACCACCATGCTAATAGGAAGATTTATAGAGCGACGAAAATTAACTGGGAAAAAGTGAGACGCTTGAAATCGTCATTAGACGCTTTTATCTTACCTTCTTTTCTTTCATTAGTTCTTCCAGACACATACACACATACTCATCGCAGAAGCAACTATGAAATGCGCCGTATTTACGTCTCCCCCATCAGATGGCGCTCTTATTATTCGGACTCTAATTTACTTCAAATTCAACTTCAACTAATCGGTTTCGAAATGAAATACTTTTTCTTTATACATTGTTTATTCAAGTATACAATTTTACCTTTTCAAAATAAGCATCAAATGCGTAAAAAGCTTTGCCCTTGTCGGGTGTCCCACCACACCTCTCCTCCATTTTTTATTTCGTTTAGCTGCGAGTTGTCCGCAATTTTGTTCTTATTGATCTCATCATGCTTTGGCACGAACATCAAGGTCTTTTGTTTCCTCTTGGGATGGGATCCTTAGCCCACTGCAATGAAGCTCCCTGACTTATGGTCCCCGTCAGTTAGTATACTCCGTTAAGTTAAAGTCTTCAATGTCACCCACCACCTTGCTAATGGGAAGCTTTTTTATTTCTTTTATCTACGGACTGGCCGCAATTTTGTTCTTCTTGATCCCATTATACCCTGGCACAACCATCAAGGTTTTTGTTTCCTCTTAGGATGGGATCCTTAGCCCCCTGCAATGAAGCTCCCTGCCTTATAGTCCCCGCCAAATAAGTATACTCCATTTGGGCAAGGTTCTCGATAACACCCACCACTTTCCTAGGGTATTTACGCTTTTAAGGTCCTCGTGTAGTGTGATTTATCGCAAATCAGCAAAAAAATAGAAATTTGGGAAAGTGAATAGACTTTTCGAAACTTTTATTTTTATTTGTAGAAGTCTATCTACCACGTTTCCAATTTTTTATTTTGTTTGCTGATTTGCGATGGATCACACTACGCGAGGACCTAGCAAGCACAAAAACCCTAGGTTGACATTTAGAAATCTACAAAAATTCACAGATTTACTGATGAAATATATAAAATAAATAAAATTATCCTTACCACACCTTTCGGAAAAATTCCAGGTACATATTTCGGCAACTAAGTTTCTATCCTCAGTGGAATGCTGAGGAAATCAGTATCAGTAGCGAATCCGGCTTATGGCCAAGACGAACACTGCACAACGAACCCTGTACAACACTAGAGCATAGCACAATGAACATCACACACTGAACGCGCGAACCACACCAGAAAATTGTTGTTGCTCAGCGCTTTAATGTTGAACAGTGTGTTCGTTGTGTAGTGTTCGTCTTGGGCATTATTCCACTGAGGATGGCAACTTAATTGCCGAAATACGTAGGCGGATTTTTTCCGAAAGGTGTGGTAAGGGTAATTTTATTTATTTTCTATATTATTTTAGCCACAGTCTCCTTATTCTTATCTACTGATGAAGGCGATGATTCTTGGGGTGATTGATTATTTGAAGGACGTGAACTTTCCCCAGTTATTGTCTCATGATTTTTGTTCATATATTGTGAATTATTGATTTGTGTATCCCGAAAGTTGTCCTTTTGCTATGTATGTTCTGTTCTCACAATTCGGCAAAATTTGCACACAAGCTTTTAAACCAGGTGCGCATGATGCCGATAGGAGTCACGCGTCTACATTGATATACACACTTAGGTATTATAAACAACCATCAACTCCTGACACCGAAAGCAGTATTGGTTTCGCCAAACACGTTACAGCTGCTGGTCCCCCTCCCCTTTCCTCATCCCCTTCAAAATCGTAATGATCGTGGTAGGTCTCACACTGCTCAGTTCTTGCTATTCACAGAGAACATGCTGCGAAGTTCATTTTTCCTCAGAGTACGCACTACAGATAGGGTTTTCCACTATTCCTATGGTATGGACATGTTTGTTAAGCCGGCAGTAGCCTGGCAACAGGGCCACTGTCGTCCCAATTTGGTTCCTGCTCATTCAAAACAATTCTTGTATTATTCACTGAAAGTTGCGCAATGAACCAGCTTTAATCCTGATGCGAACCCTTAGTATTTACTTGACCGTTTCTTGAGAAAGTTCCTCATCTCCATCCTTACGGTTTGATACGGGTTTCAACACGTCGATTCAGACTCTACCAACTCCTTCTTTGCGCCCCCTCCCTCCTTGCCAATAGGTCCTCCTCTTGGTTCCCTTGTATGCCCTAGTGTCCCGACACCCACTATTGTATTCTGCTGAAGGAACCAGTGCATCCACGTATTCCTAGACTATCCTTGATAGTATGTAAACATTATGAATCGCTTTAAAATCTACTTGGTTATATTGCAGAGGTTACTGTCCTTGTCGCATTATCCTATTGCTAAGCCGGCAGTGTCCCAATTTGGTTCCTGCTTATTCGCAGCAATTCTTGTATCTTATTAAGTGAAAATCTCGCAACGAACCTGTGAGACTGCTTTATTCCTGATGTGATCCTCCAATGTTTAGTCGGCTGTTCCTTCAGCAAGTTCCTCGTCTCCGTCCTTACAGTTTTATATGTTGGTTGAGGCCCTATAAACTCCTTCTCTACACCCTTCCTTAGCAGGAGATTTGTTTCTTCGTTTCCGTGTATGCTGCAGTAACCCCCATGGTTTTACTGTATTTTATTCTAGTAGGAATACCAGTCCATCCCTATATTCCCGAACAACCTGTGAATATGTGTAAGCATTCTGAATCACTCAGAGATCTGATTAGCTACATTATAAAGTTTCCTTTTTGGTCCTATCGTTCTAATGTTAAGGCCGCGGTATCCTATCAACAGGGCCACTGTCATCCCTATTGATTCCTGCTCATTCAAAGCAATTGTTGTATCTTATCAACCAAAAAATTCCGTAATAAATCTGCCAAACTGCTTTGGTCCTAATGCGATCCTCTAATGTTTAGTTTGCTGTTCCTTTACCAAGTCCCCCATCCCCATCATCGCCCCCTTTCTTGCCAGGACATTCGCCCTTTCGTGTTCTTGAATGTCCCAGTGACTCGACACCCACCACGGTTTTACCGTATGGTATTCTGGTAAGGATACCAGTACACCCTTGCATTCCTGGACACTCCTTAATTGTCTGTAAAAATATTCTAAATCGCTCGGAGCTGTGCTTGGCTATATAGTATAGTAGCGCTTCTTGTTGCATCCAGTTGTATTACTGTATATATAATTAGGACAATAATTTCGCCCTGGAGCCCAGTCCCATAAACTCCCAAGTTCATGCTAACCCTTTCTGCTATCCCCGCCTCATATAAACCTACTCCAGTTCTGATATCCATTCATGTCATTTACTCCCCCAACACCATGATTCACTATGGTTTATGCAATAATTCTAAAATTTACCACATTAATTTGAATAAGCGCCTATATAGATTACAACAATTATGGTATCTCCCTCAATTGAAAAATGTGAAGGCATAAGGCGTCACTATAAACGTTTACATTTTGATACTGACGATGGCAACGCAACTACCAAAATACGTATTTGAAAATGACCAAATTTTTAGCAGTGGTGTAAAATTAATCGACATACAGGCAAAACCACCACTGCAAAATTCATCGTGGGATTCAAAACTATTTAATTCTTAAGTTTCTCCCGCTCATCTTCTTCTTGACCTGTTCTTTTCGCATAAACTTCACCTTTTGCTCTTCCTCACTCAAGTATCTCCTCCAAATCCTCGTTTCCATTCTTTCGTCATTACTCAAGTTAATTTCTAAATCATTCGTCCAATGCTCCCATATATTCTCCAAAACTTCCTCATTTTATTCGAATTCATTCTAAAACCACAAATTCTCCCAGTTTTAACCGATTATCCTGAAAAATCGTATTGAATAACACCCAAAATACTCAATACAATATTATTTTCTTTTACAAAGGACTGTATACCATCGTGCAGATATCGTTCGCTACGCGCCTATTCAAAGAGTTGACTGAAAGAGTCTGGTTAATTATAAACGAAACGACTTTGTTTCAAGGACATATCGAGAATCTCTCGCTTTTGCTATCCGATGCATGCTTGAATTCGCGTGTCCGTGTGTGTAACGGGTAACAGAGCTGTGTCGCCGCTTTATATTTTGCCACCAAGGTCAATGCGACAACAATATGCGCGAACTGTTATTAAAGGTATCTGCCTCCTAATAATGGTAAAGTTTCCGTTCCGAACCCCGTAGACTTATTATTATTATTATTATTATTATTAATGAGCGTCTTGCGACGTGAATGGGTTGGGTGGTTAGTCGGTCGGTATTGGAATGAATCGTGGAAATCGGTGTGAGTGTTTTTGTTCATGATTTTAGATTATATAGTTCCGAAAAGATTCAAGGACAAGTTGTGATTCTCTAGAGAAATCTAGTCCGGGTTTTAGTTGATGAAGACTAAATCTTAACTGTATCGATGCATTTTTCAAATATAAATTAGAAATCACAATTCATCCACATAGTTTACCGCTTTCCTTCATTAAAACAAAAATAAAAATTTGCATACGATTAAGTTTTTATTTTAGGAAAATGTATATTGTACTGAGAATTTAGTTAAATTTCTTAAGCAAAATTGCACTGGCCTAGCTCTTAAAAGCATAAATTATAACAAATTATATTTATAAATGTTGAGAAATATTTAACATAAAATCAAGATAATTACCTAGTGTTGTGTGTGTGTGAGTGTAATTTCTCTTTCGATGATGGTTCTTCCTATATCTCCTCTCTTAACATCTATTCTCGATGTACCTTTAAATTCTATGGATTCTTCCCCTTCTTAGATTCTATCTTCTCCGGTATGGTGAGGTTCTTCTAATTCACTGGTACTTCTTCTTAAAACCCTTTTGTTCCAAATATATTTATTGACTTATTTGTTGACTTATCTATCTTGGTCATTTTCTTCGTCGTTAATCAAACAAACTTTTATTTCTTTTTGGAAACCAGGACTACATTGCTTTATTTCTCAGTTGTCCACGAAACGAAAACTTTAATTTACCCTGACTTCAGTTCATTCAGGTAATATCGCTGTTATAGAAACCTGTATTAAATGTCGATGTATCCTTGGTTATTTTCAGTGATTAATATGAATTCTTGTAATGTAAAAGTGTTGTATGTGTGTGTCTGAATGTTTACAATGCTTTTATATCTACTAATCGATGCTTTTTATAATAATTATTAGTTTTATTTCTAGTGACATTTGTTTCTCCCATTAAACGTCTCTGGCTGAAGTTAAAATAAGAAGCTAACACCCGTAGGGTAATAAAATGCTCAAAAGGTGGCGGGCGTGGTGTTGAAAGATATAAATAGAACCCCAAAATAAACCATATGACAATTGAAGACCATAACCCCAACATTAACTGTGAATTTTGATATATTGAATTGTAATAAATAAATGATGAATTTCCTAATGGTAATTAATCATTCGAGTATTACTATACTACAATATTCTCCAGATATTACACATGCTTGTAGCAATTCATCTTGGGACATTTAGAAAATGCTTCGCAAAGGAATCTAACAGAAAAACTTAGAATTTTCTGTAAAGAGAATGATGGATTTCTATAGTAACTGGAAGTGAAATCGTTTTGGCCACAAACAACATCTTCTGTTCTACCACCTACCTGTGATATAGCATACACTTTGTCTGCTCAGAATATGTACGAGGAATGTGGCCATAATTTCTTTTTATTTCGCCAATTTACCTTAACCTTCCTATACTCACGTCAAAATGAAAGACGTATACTATACTATATAAATCGGTCTCAAAGACCGTATGCGTGAGTATAGGAAGGTTAAAATTACTGTATAGTTTTTCAATATCATCTCCAATGCATGGAATACACTTATCCCAACGTGAAACTATTTTTTCTGAACCGCCCTCAAAGAACTTTTTCACTGTTTCCACAATCCACCTATCTATACCAAATTTTTCTCGTTTAAAGTCTGGAATCGAACACCCCCGAGTGGTTCTTTCAAATTTGGGAAGAGATGAATATCACTATGAACCAGATTTGGCGCGTAGGATGGACGTGGAAGTAATTCCCAGCGTAATTCGTTTGAAACATGCTTCATTCTTCGTACAGCATTGTACTGTGACAATAATGAGCGTTTATGCAACTTTCCAAGCCGTTTCTTGCAATGACCAAATAAAAAATTACAATAATATTCTCCATTAATTGTGGTACCTTTCGATATACAATCCACAAAAATAATCCCCTCACTATTCCATAGTACAATGAGCACCGACGAAACTGCACGTGCTTTAAGCGGACGCTATTCTTCTGGTTTGCGCCGTTCTTTCCCACCTAATTTTCGGTCTCAGGATTGAAATAAAATATTCAAGTGATGTTTTTTTTTACATAAATCGATTTTTTTCTTGTTTTATCTCAACGTACCTTTAGCTTGCAATCCTTACACCTTAAAGATGTCCTTCAAACTTGGCATTATCGTCATCTTCTTCCTTTCTTGCCGTCTTTAAAAACTGCCGAGCCTCTCTGGTACCGATACTGATTCTGCGGTCTGCCAGTTTCATGCGGTTTTCGTCAGCTCCAATGCAAAAGTATTCAGGGGTTCTACAATTATTTCTAGGATCTGCATGATTCTCATAGCATTAGTAATTTCGTCATTAAAAATACATACTGCAAGATCGGTCGAATATTTAGGATTTTCTTGCCGCTGGATGTAGATTTCGGAGCAATCGTCCAAACTGTTGCGTCAAAGGATTCGTTACTGTTCTGTGTACATACACCTAAACAGCGATTGAGTAAATAAATTGGTTGAATGTGTCAAAAAACGTCTGAAAGAGATATTGCTACCACGTGCACCAAGAAAGAATGTAGTACTGCTGGGCAACGGTTATGTTGTGACTGCTCGTTCGTTGAAATCTTGTGGTACAATATTGCATCTTTTGAATGGAGTCAGGGTTTCTTCTGATTCCTAAACCATAATATACAGGGTGCAACTGTGAAAATGGTTAATTTATTAATATGGTAAAGTTAACGTAATCAGCATGGCATGGCAAATCACGCATACGTTTTTGCTTAATTTTAATAAAAAATGCTGTTTCTCGTAGACGTTTATTTGAAAGGTGAGAGATTTTTAAAAGTCGAAATAAATAGTCGGGCATTCAGTCAGTATTTGGGTATTCTACAATGTAAGCAAATGGTTTCATTGAAATAGCGCCGCCAGTAAATAGCAGGGAATAATGCTTCTCTGTCTCTGTCACTATTACAGGAAAAATAAACGGATGTTTTATTTCACTATCGTTGCATGAACTTGACCTATATTTAAAAAGTTCGACGATCTTTTATTGATAATGATACAAACATTTTCTTTCAAAAAGATTTATTTATTGGTAAACAATGTAAAGTCTAGAAAACAAAGAAAGTTTCACAAGAAATGCCTAACATTAGACCTGTTTGACAATAATATGTTTATGTGATTACTGTGTAAAAATATTTAAAGTAAAATGAGTAATAAACCGTAGATAACATGTATGTATTGTGCAAGCAGTGCGAGAAATTCGCAAATTTGAAGTAGACTGCTTATTCATAAATTATTTATGCTTATTCGATCAATGATCCGATAGTTAACCGTATTGGAAACTCGCTATAATTGTATAACAGGACCGGACTCAAAACTGTAGTAATAAATATTTTGTGAACGGTACGTTTGGAGCCCTACTTTTATTAAGTAAATATCGAATATATTTTAATTGTCTACCTTTGGACAACCTTTTAACGATTTACACAGCTACACCCTGTATACTTAGTTCGACAATAAGTTTACCAGTCAACTTCTGTTTTGTTTTTTAAATTTCGAAGTCGAGTGCCCATGCGTTGCACATGATGCACATGATTAACGCCTTCTATTTTGTGAACGATTATATCATCGTATTCAAATCAGAAATACTTTGGAAATAATTGACTTAAATTAAAGATGGAAAAACTATTGGGGATTGCAGCCAAGGATGAGTTGAAATAAAAGTCTCTCTCTCAGTAACTCTAAGCTTTCGAATTCATTTAATGCTTCATCGGAGAGTTAAGCATGAGAGCTGAGAAAACAGCTTGTCAGCAACTGAACAGAATGATGTCAAAAACACACTCCATCGCAATATATTTAAAATTGAAATAAGTTAAAATTTAAAGTAAAAATTTAAGTTAAAATTCAAAGTATTTTCGAAATTTACATGTAATTAAATAAAAATTGAATAAAAACTTGTTCATTACACACACTACTCGGGAACCACTAACAATAAGTTAACTTCTACGTCAATCGAAGCTTTGCACATGTTGACCATGTGGACGTCGAGGAACATGTTCCATGATTTCTTCAATTTTTATTTAATTACATGTAAATTTCGAAAATACGTTGAATTTTAACTTAAATTCTTACTTTAAATTTTAACTTATTTCAATTTTAAATATGTTGCGATAGAATGTATTTTTGACATCATTCTGTTCAACTGACAAGCTGTTTTCTCAGCTCTCCTGGTTAACTCTCCGATGAAGGATTAACCTTCCTATACTCACGCATACGGTCTGTGAGATCGATTTATATAGTATAGTATACGTCTTTCATTTTACGTGAGTATAGGAAGGTTAAATGAATTCGAAAGATTACTGAAGGAGAAACTTTTATTTCAACTCATCCTTGGCTGCAATCCCCAATAGTTTTCCCATTGTACAGCCAGTACTTCTGGCAAGAATTTGGGAATAATTTTCTAATCGGTTTAAAACCAATTGTACATTAATCTTAATTAATCTTAACACTGTGGAGTACAGTTCAAGCAAAAAGAAATTTTTGGCCAAGAAGCAATTCTAGGCTGTCATAAACCCTCAACAAAAGTTTTCACCATTGTATTGCTTGCCAAAAGGATTGCATTCTTTCCCCTCTAAGAATAACGGAACAATACTTTAAAAGTGGTCAATTTCCAAAGAATTTGACAATGTAATCAGCGACATTTGTCTTTCTATAACCGTACCAACACTCGAGATATTCGTACATGAAACAGTGTTCATGAAAGCTTACAGTCGATGGAGATTTTCATTGAAGTCCAGATTGTGCAGTGTTTAAATACGTACTAAAGGGGTTAGGAGTGTGAAATATTAAATGTACGACTACAGCGATCCCCTCACTAGCATAACATTTTCCCATTAAAATCTTTTCTCATTTACAAAACTCGTTACTATTCAATGTGATTTTCTATTGCAGCTGTCCGAGCGGATAGGATGCGTGGCGGAAGAAATAAATTCGGACCGATGTATAAAAGGGACCGCGCGAGAAAACTTCAAATAATGCGCCAGAGACAGTTAGCCGCCCAGTCTCTGCGCGGACAACTCTCCGACGGCGGCATCTACGGCAACCAACCGGGCACGTCTCCCTTCGCCAGCATCCACATCAAGCAAGAAATCCAGATACCGCAGGTGTCCTCGTTGACGTCCTCGCCGGATTCTTCGCCCAGTCCGGTGGCGGTGGCGCTCGGTCAACTCAATCCGTCTTCGCTGGCGCAACAGCCCGCCTCCAGCCAGCAACCGGCCCTCCAAATAGTGAACGTGCAAAGTACGCCGAACATCATGATGGCCGATACGAAGATCTGGGGTTCGGCGAACTCGACGACCACCTCGCCGCACTCCCTCAGTCCCAAGACGTTCCAATTCGAGACGATAGTGCAAGGGAGCGGAGGAGGTGGCGGCGGTGGCGGTGGGGGCGGTAGTGCCGCTCCCGAGATGAAGGTGTCGCCGCTGATTAGGGACTTCGTGCAGGCAATCGACGATCGCGAGTGGCAGAACAGTTTATACAATTTACTGCAGAGCCAGACGTACAATCAATGTGAAGTGGACTTATTCGAACTGATGTGTAAAGTGTTGGACCAGAATCTATTTTCGCAGGTTGATTGGGCGCGTAACTCGATATTTTTCAAGGATCTCAAGGTATGATTGATAGAAATGCTGAAAAAGTAAACCGTAATATATCACTTCCTATTTATCAAAAAAAAGTCGAAAAATAATAATGAATGTATGTATAATATTGGCAAAAAATACTAACAAGGAAAGGTTCCCAAACTTGGTAATTATGTAGAGCTGGCAGAACTATGTAAAAGGTCGATTTTTGTTTCTGCGATTAAAGCCTTTGAAGGGGTGAACCGCCCCCTCTGAAAATTGGCCTGCTTTTCGTTTTTTGCCAATTGCTTTGGATTTGTTTCAAGAAAAAAATACCGAAACATATGAGCATATAACGCTTCAACTTTTCGTTGGAACTCGGTAATTATGTAGGGCTGGTTAAACGATGTGAACCGTCGATTCCTCTTTCTGTCAGTAACAGAAAAGCGCCCTCAGAAATGGGCGGGTTTTTCGCCAATTAGTCTGCAATTGTTGCAAGGAGAAAATATTCAAACATATGAGCATATAGTGCTTCAAGAGAGCTGTTAAAACATGTACGAAGCGGAAACCTTCGTAAAAAATTACTCCCTCTCACCACCACCGATTTCGATGAAATTCGAAAGTTATGTAGAGCTGGATAGCACTGTACTAAAGTCCTGGAAAATATACTTTATTATTATTATTATTATAAAAGCTGACTTCTGAATCTGATCTAGATGCATCCGAAAGCTGAAAATAGGGCTATGTTTCGTTTTTTGCCAATTACAATTATTGTAAGAAAAAGAAATTTACTGACCTACAATGGATTTAAGTGAAAGTTATAACCTATGCCTTTATACTATCAATGGACGCAAGGCTGACGCCGGTGGTCATAAGCAACTTCATAGCAGAAAGTCATACTTGTTTATTATACGTTCTATACACATGCTTGTTGTTTCAACTGGTTAACTTCTTATGGGAATAACATAATTACACTTCAAACCCATTTACAGCCTTTATTATTTACTATTTAAGTTTATAAAATTTGAAGAATAAATGTTATCTATTCACGCATGTTGAGATGGCCCTCTTGCAACTCTTACTTTTGGAGCAGTAACAGAAACAGGCTCTTTACATGGCGTAGTTCCACATAACTAAGTTTCAGCGAAATCAGTGTTTCCGCAAAAAATGAGGATGAGAGAGGGTAATTTCTTTAAGAATAAGGATTACTAATTCAAATATGTTTCAACAGCCCTCTTAATGCGCTATATACACATATTTCGAATATTTTCTTGTTGTAACAATTGTAGAGTAATTGGCAAAAACGGTACCATCCTCAGGAGTCTTTCTCATCTCTCCAAAAGCGTTAATGGCTGATTGGAATTTTATATAGTCCGACCAGCCCCACCAAAATTACCAAATTGCATCGAAATTGGTGTTTCCACAAGTCAGGTGGGAGTGGGAGGAGCGATTTTTTTAAGAATAAAGATTACAGGTCCAAACATGCTTTAATGGCCCGCTATATGCGCAAATTTCGAATATTTTCTTCTTGCAACAATTGTAGAGTAATTTGCAAAAAACGCTGCCATCTTTGGGGGAGCTTTTCACTCCTTCCTATGCGTTACTGACAGAAACAGAAACTGGCCTTTCACATAGTTCAACCAGCTCTACATAATTACCAAGTTTCGTCGAAATCGGCGTGTGCGGGTTGGGAATCTTTGCGTATGTATCTCCATAAGGTGGGAAGATAACTGAAAGATTTAAAAGTAAAATACGTAGTAACAGTCACAATGTAGAATCTGTGAATTATTTGAGATCGACCATTAACCCATTAACGCCCAATTCCAATTTATGAGCAGGTATTAATCTGGTATGAGATCACTAGGCATTAATGGGTTAATAGTTGAAAGTAGAACCATTGGCAGCGATTGAGATATGACATGGGTTCAAAGGAGGCGTTGCAGTTTAGTGGTTGGTCAGAGCTTCCCAACAACACTCAAAGGATACGAATGTTGGTGGAGGCGCCAAAAAATCGTATCCCATAGGTGAATACATACCTCATGTACAGCGGTACGCCAGTTTGGAGGCATCTTCTGAAACTACTTCTGTACATTGTTACAAACTTCGTCAAATTTGAGCTACATAACTGGCGCCTGCTCTGTTTTGATGAAGCTTCTCATTGAAATTCGTTTAACTGACGTGCCAAGAGTTTACGGATTTGCAAGTTTATCATTCACAGTCTCAACTCGCATATGACTCTCAGTTACATCCGCGAAACCGACATGTATAGACGTGAGATGGCGCTTTCTAACTATACGCTGCCTTCTTTCCTTAACGTACAATATTGGAAGTAAGTATTTTGAAAATAAACAGGCAATTCAATATTTTTGCAGTTTATTCAAATAATCTGGTCTACACCAAAGTACAGAGAATGAAAGATTGAATTCTTTTCGTATGTACCTGTAATAGGTAGTAAGTTGTTTTATGCTGCTAGCATGTATTCTTATAGATCATTTTTTACCAAATCTTCAACTGGTCTGTGTCTTACCATACATTTAGGGTAAGACTGATATACTTTGCAATCCTCTAGTTTGTGTAGGTGAAATTTTCTATAGTGGTTTGCATTCGTATAATGACTTAATCGATCGTGCATTCCTGACGTTCCTCAAGGACTACTCCTAGGATTGCAATTTTTCTAAATTTTATGTCAAACTTTCTCCTGAAATTTCTCAACCTAACTACACCCACTTAATATTTCCAAAGTTGTCTTAATCTTAAAACCGCGGTAATAGTTTCTGGACACGCTCAAACGGCCTGTCCGGTTGGCCTAAACAGCTGACTGGATTGAATTTCGGCAAATATACGAAGGCATTCCAGAAAATAGTGCCCGTTTATTCATATAGATGAGGCTATTGATCCAATTAAAAGCAAAGTGGCGCAGATTTCGACTGTAGCATCGTAGCTTTGCGGGAAAAAAAGGGTTGAGGTTCTTTCGGTGTGTGATCATTTTTTAAGGTTTGAATGTTCGAAACGAATTTTGTCGGTCTAAATATGACAGAAGTTCCCAAAAACATTGTGGGAATCTTTCACAACTCTTGATTTCGGCATTCTCACTTAATGGCCTCAACAACTATCGACAATTATCTATCGACTCCACTTACAATATCTCTCTGATTTTTCACTTTTCATTCTGTCCATTTTGTATCCTCCGGTATTCCTTTCAAGAACTCCATTTCACCCCCTTCCCCTCTTCTCAACATACCTTTCTAGCCCTCTGTTAAGATTCCACGACTCTGCTCCGTTTAATGAAGTTGACACAAACACTATTTCTACATACTCTCATTTTTGTTTTTCTCCTCGCACTTCCCTGTTGTTCAAAAACGGCTTCAGCAAAGCATAATAAAACTTACTTTCCGTATTATTTATTCTATTACGAGTATTAACTTTTGCATTTAGATCTCCTCCACAAGTTATCAATGATTCCGGATAATCTTCTCTACATCGTCCTATTCCTTCAACATATAATTATTTACTATATAAATCTTTTCTAATAAACATTACTTCTGCGTTTTTTACATTTATTTTCCATTCCGTATTTTCTCAATTCCATTTCGCACCTTGACATACTTTTCTCCGCCGGTTATCCATCTGTAATAACCTGATAATTTCGGTTCGTCGCTTCTTGTTTATGATATTCTCGACTCTGGAGGTGAGAGTATTTTTACGCTTGGCATTATCAAATCGTTTTCCAGTAACAATGTTAGGTAAAAAAGTCAGTAATAGTCGAAAGAGGTAATATCCGGGGAGTCCAATTTGTCTGCCTTTTGCCTTAAGCTTTACTCAAGAGCTAAAAATCAGTTATTTATAAGTTTAAGTCGAATTTGAAGTAAATTCGAGTCCTAATAATAAGAGCGCCATCTGATGGGGAAGCGCAATCGTGTGTGTGTGCCAGCGAGAAAGAAGTAAGAAAAGAAGAAAAATAGAAGAAAAGCGTCTCACTTTTTTCCAGTTAACTCTCGCCGCAGAAATTCCCTATAAGCGCTTGGCTCTAGTAACAATTCCCTGATCTAGATTATATACAGGATGTCTCAGACTTCACTCCCCAGGCTTGTAACTTCGTTATTGTTAACAATACATAAAACAAAGTATATATATTCTTAAATGGGAGGAAATTCTCTATACGATAGGAAAAACCAATTTACAAAAAGTGCGTTAGTGTAATGACAGCTATATTCAACTTTTTTTTTTTTTCAAATAGCACAGTATACTTTTTTTTTTAAATATTCAGATGGTACCTTTTATTTTCTTTACAGCCATATAAATTAATATGGGCCGTACATGGGAAAATTTTCGAAAAAAACTTGACCTAAAGTTTGCCATGCAAAAAATTGTGGTTTATAGTGTTTATCTAGTAGGCGATGAAATCAACAGCTTTCTACAAACAAAAATGTGTTTTTATTCAAATAGCAATTAATTAACTAATAATTACAAAACTAATGAGCAATAATTACAAATTATTATAAAAATTGTTCGAAATTGCTTCGATTATTATTAGAGCATATCTCTAGACGATGCAGAAAATGTTTGTTTGTCGCTTCTAATAAAGTGTGCATGGAAATGTTTGCACACTCCTCTCTTATTCTGCCTTTTAGGTCATCCACATTTATGACGGCTACCTTATAAACACGTTCCTTCAAGTAACCCCACAGAAAATAGTCCAACGGCGTGAGGTCGGGAGAGCGAGCTGGCCATGCCACCGGGCCATGTGTTCCCATCCATCGTTGAGGAAAATTAGTGTCCAAATAATTTCGTACGATCGCACTGTTGTGTGCTGGAGCACCATCTTGTTGGTAGAACATATTTTGTCTTATATGAAGAGGTACATTTGCCATAAGTTCTGGCAATATCTCTTCTAGAAAATGTAAATAGCGATTGCCAGTTAGTGTCCCATCGTAAAAATGTGGCCCTATTAAACGCCCATCAAGAATTCCACACCAAACATTTATTGAAAAAACGCATTGATTATTCGTTTCTCTCAGCCAGTGTGGCTGTTCTGTGGACCAGTATCTGCAATTTGGTGTTGAAGCCAATCCATTGTTATGGAATCTACTTTCGTCAGACCACATTATTTGTCTCAAAAATCAGGTTGGTCATCATACTGCACTAGAACCCATGCAATAAATTCAAGTCTCCTCTCTGAATCTCCGAGGTGAAGCTTATGTATGGGCTTAAATTTGTATGCTTTATAATGATTTCGTTTTAAAATGCGTTGCACTAACGGTTTTGAAATATGGTCACTTTGCGGCTATTTCTCTTAAGGAAGATGTAGGATTGACCTCCGTATAAGCAAGAACAGCTAGCGTATGTCCTTCATCAGCAGCATGTATGTTCCTAGGAAGCGGTATACTTTTATTTATTACAAAAGATCCATGTCCCCTAAGATTGTTTTCCAAATTTTTAAACGTTTTATGATCAGGATGTCTTCTCTCAGGATATTGCTCGCAATACCTTCTAGCTGCGTCCCTCGAATTACTTCCACACAAACCATACACTAACATCATATCGCACTTTTCGGAATTCGAATAATTCATATTCTATCAAAATACGAGGAATAATAATAACTTCAATGAATTTAACAACATGACAAGTGACAGAATTTTGTTTAGAAAACAATTGAAAATCAGCATGCTATTCGTCCGAATAGCACATGTAGCTACCTACTTAATATTTTCTTTGTTAACGACAGTTGATAAAATATTTAATAGCTTTTATCTCGATAATTTTATAAGTGAACTGAATAAACTTCAAGTGAAAATTTATTCAAAGATGTATTTTTTAATAAATGCCTTTTATAAATGTGGATACATTAAAAATAAACCTTTGTATTTATTAGATGTAGTTGATAGCATACATTTAATTGCTATTCGAATAAAAACACATTTTTGTTTGTAGAAAGCTGTTGATTCCATCGCCTACTAGATAAACACTATAAACCACAATTTTTTGCATGGCAAACTTTAGGTCAAGTTTTTTCGAAAATTTTCCCATGTAAGGCCCATATTAATTTATATGGCTGTAAAGGGAATAAAAGGTACCATCTGAATATTAAAAAAAAGTATACTGTGCTATTTGAAAAAAAAAAAGTTGAATATAGCTGTCATTACACTAACGCACTTTTTGTAAATTGGTTTTTCCTATCGTATAGAGAATTTCCTCCCATTTAAGAATATATATACTTTGTTTTATGTATTGTTAACAATAACGAAGTTACAAGCCTGGGGAGTGAAGTCTGGGACACCTGTATATGGTTAATTGGTGCACCGAAACTTTTCGAAGTTTTGAACTTTTCCTAGCAATCGAAATGATTTACAAATGACTTAATTTGAAAACTTTTATGATATAAAAAGTTGTTATTGTGTTGTGCAGAGCTTTTTAGGCGGAAATTTGGTGGATATCCACGACCACATTCGTCTTCTAATAAAAACTCTTCGCGAATTTCTTTTAAACCAATGATGACGTGTTCGTCAGTATTTTGATCGAACGTAGTCCAAATGCTTTTTTACATCATATCCGCTTCATTTCTCATTTATTAAAAATAAAAAATATGGTTTCATTATGGCCAAACCACAACTCAAAAGTAATCTGATTTGGGACCCTACAGATTGGAATCATTAATTTCTAGTATGTTTGAAACAGTTATATTGCTGCGTTTTTAGATCGTATGCGAGTCGCAACGTCGCAGCTAAACATAGCGGAAACACGTGGTGTAAAAAATGAATCGACAAATACATAAGCCCGCGGTAAATCATGTACAAAGGAAAAAATTTAAATAAAAGCTGAACTGTTTTTTGAAATAAGTCTTTGGGTGTCAGGACTCACAAACGGACGTATCTTCCTTGTGCAGAACTTACTTTTATAAAAATTATTTATGTATGTTATATCATTTTTATGATCCTATCCCAATATAGCTTCATACAGATTTTGGTTATATTCTGCTGATGTCGTCACTGCACTACGAGATGTATTTATCTCCAAAATCCCAGAAAACTTCGCTGATAATTTACTGGAAACTACACATTCTTAAAATTCAGTTCAGTTGTAACCAACTCTTTTCTTTTTCTGCACCGTATTATCGAAATAAATGACAAAAAGGAAAGCATTCTTACGATACTTATAATCCACACTACTCTCGTGTCGTCGAGTCGTTGTAGTGGATAATGTCGAAAGTAATGTAACTGTTGACACAGATAGCAATCCAAGTTAAACATTGAGTTGTGTGCATTGTGCAACCATCCCTACTGTTGTTGTCTTGAGTACAACACACAAGAAATTAAGCAGCGGCAGCAACAACGGCTTACGATCTACATGCATATATGTAGTACGTGTGTACACGACTATGTACTCGAATAATTTAAAACAAGAGAGCGTTGTTGCGTGCAAAGGGATACATTAACCATTTCGACACGTCTTATTGTGACACAATACCCATTCATATTATTTACGTCGTTCTGCGAAACTGTTTTACGATGCCGTAAGGGTCAAATGTGTCGCTGTCCTACATTCAGTACATTCTCGTCGTAGGCCCGAAGGGGGAACTATTGTTTGAGCATTGTTTTCCGTATGGATATGAATTAATTCGATGACGAAAAGTCCCGATTAGAATTTCTAAATTCTACGGTCATCTTTATCAAACGCAGCAAAACTTTGTTTTGTATCAAATTTGACGCCCTCTTTTATTTAAGCAATGACTACTTAAAAAAAAAAGATAGTAAAAACAACACAACATAGAAGAACAAAAAAAAGGAAGTAGCCAGCAACTATGGAGAGGCAATCGACAAAGAAATAAACCAAGGCGGTCATGATATGTAGATTGAAGATGATTGAAAACAGGCAATGATAGGAAGTAGCCAATTGATAGTACCACCCAAGAATGCGGAAAGTAGGAATAAAGATTGGTTTGACGAGGAATGTGTCAAAATACCGAAAACTAAAAGGAAGTTAAGAAACCAAATGTTAATAGATAGCGGTGAAGAAGTGCTTCCGAAAAACAAAGCAACCAAAAATGGAATGAGAAGAATATGTAGAACGAAAAACGACAATACAATGAAAACCGGGTACAAACAATTGAAATTAAATTTGAAAACAATGAAATAAGCTCGTTTTACCAAGAAACAAAGAAAGCGGGGAGAAGATACATGGCCAACAGCAGTTTCATCAGAACCGAAGAAGGAGAACTGATATGGGACCCTGGAGAAAGCATGCACAGATGGAAAAAATATTTTAAAGAACTGTTAAACGAGCAGCATGAACGAAAAGTGGAAAACCAAGGCCTTGAAGAGGATGGAGTAGCCACCACGCAAAGAAGAAATTATAAAGATAATCAAAGGTTTAAGAAATAATAAAAGATCGGGCGAAAGTAGCATTGTAGCCGAAATGTTAAAAGCAGCACGGGAAATACTGCAGGTAGGAATATGCGAGTTAATTAAGAAAATATGGGAGGAAGAAGACTGGTCGAGAGCAGTATTTAATTTCCTGCCTCCTTCCTTTACCAGCCTTGAACTAATAGCCCACGAATTGAACGCTTGTATGGTTGCTTGACTATCGCTGAAGATAGCAATGTCCTGGATCCTATAGTTTCCTCTGAAGTTTATATCTGCAAATAAACTTCTTCGAGGAAATACGTGACACATAGTGGATGTTACAACAGAATTCGCCTTCCTACTTCCACAAATGTTATTGAGAACTTTTGCCATATATAGCGGGCATTGTCCTGCAAAAACTGCTTTGAACATTCAAACCTTAGAGAATGTTTCGAAGACTAGTCGATCACTCCCAACACATCTTCTTCTCCGGCTGCATCCCGCTTTTGAGGTTGCAGTTGTTTCCACACACAGGTTTCTTTCGTTCCAGTCTGCATCATGTGGATTCCTATCTTCTGGTGCTCATATTTTTCTGCTCCCCATTAGTTGCCATTCCAATCTTCTGGATCATGCTTTATTTTCTAGGGTTCTTGTGATAGAGTACGTTATGTTCGTCCATTGCCAAGTCCAAAGTTCTTTGACGTGTTAAATGTGCCCTGAAAATTTGTGGTATATGTATTTAGCGAGGATTGTCCTGCAAAATCTAAACATTAAAATCTTAGACAATGTTGCTAATATTAGTTCATCAACCCTAATACCTCTTCTTCTTTAGTTATATATTATAGCTATATTTTTTGGGGGTTTCAGTTCTTTCCTTCCACAGCTCTCTCTCTCTTGATCTAGTGTCCATCATGTGGAGGGCTATCTTGCATCGCTTTATTTATATATTTCCTCCAGGTGAAAAGTGGTGGTCATCTTTTTCTCCTCTCCATTGGTTACCATTCCAATCTTCTTCTGGACAATCTTGTTGCGTCCATCGGATTTATATATGCATACCACCTGAGTGCTATATTTTCTGGGGTTTTTGTGATGGAATGCATTATTCTCATCTGCTGCCAATTCCCAACTCATTTAATCCTCTTAGAGCTAGTAACGCCCTATTTTTCTTCAGTTTTTCGTTCGTAGATTAGCCATTTCAAACTCAACATCCTAGATACTTATGGTACAAATTTCTAAACTTAAGGAGTTGAGCATCGGATTATATAATTATTATCAGATAAAATTTGGTCACAGAGTCACTTTCAGAAGAATTTGACTGAAAGCACGTATATAGAGGTTTTTGATGTGACTGATTAGGAATCTGGCATCAGATTTTCTAAATTCAATATGGTGGATGGGAACCCTAAAATATCCATAAACTCGGTATTTCTAACTCAAATGACGTACATGAGGCATTTAGGAGTCGATGATTATATATCCGGTCTCAAACTTTCGAAATTCAAGATGGCGGATCGAAACCCCAGAAATAGGACCTACCAACCTATGCAGGGGTAGTATTTTGAGTTATGCCTTCTTCACAGAAGTGGTACAGAGAAACATGTATTTTACTCATAACTAAGATTATAAATTTTCCTTCGAATAACATTTACGTTTATAACTATACGATGTCAATGATAGTTATGAGTAAGGTTTAACAAAGGAGTGCATGGTAAGTTATCATTAAAGTTCGACAAACGAGTGCATGATAAGTGGTGTAAAGCGAACTAACGCTGTCACTCCTCCGAATTTTAATGTCGCGCCTTGCACGTAAATGGGGACAATCGGTGGAGTGACAACGTCGGTCCGGTTTACACTACTTAATGATAACTTTTCCTGTACTCGTTTGTCGAACCTTACTCGTAACCATCATTGACATCGTATATTTATAAACGTAAATGTTATTTGAAGCCAAATTCAATCTAGAACAAGTTCCCAAAACACGTCTCCGTAATCAGCCAACCTACAGAACCATCATTTTTTGCTGGTTTTCTACGTCCCTTGAAAGGGTTAATAGCGAAACTTCATGCAGTACCCACAGTCGCGCCCTTCGGAGGAAAATTGCTATTACTAAACTTTTTCTACTCTCACCATCCGTATACGCGCGTTTCACGGTTGTACCGATCATCAGTACGGTTTTGCGAGAGATGTAACTTTCGTATACAAATTTTATGTAAATATGTATACTAGGAATATGTTTGCACCTATGAGAAGCATTCGATTAAGAATTCTTCCATTATGTACGTATTACGCATTTTTACAGATATTTGTTTCTTCAGATTAGAGAAGAACCTTCTCAGGGTGTTGGACGAATGATAGGAGATAACCAAATTCTGCTGTTGATTGAATAACGATTTCAACTTGCTGGACAATGACGGAATAAATTCTAGACTTCTGTAAATTTTAGCTACCGGTTCTTGAGGGGTAGAGGTATTGAGGTTTCCATTGTTCCGATTGCTGTTGTGGTGTATGTGTTGAAAAATTTTGTTTATAGTTAATTTCGGATAAGAATGCATAGCTAGAAGATCTCTCAATTTGTTTAGGTTCCTTCTGTGAAAGTCTGGATGAACAATATTGATGATTCTGTGTTTTAAAGCTGGTACCAAGTTAATTTTACATTTATTTAAATTTATGTGCAATCTTGTTTTTCCCCGAATCGACACTCTGCACTTATTGTTAATCGCACTCTGTGATTTTTAAATTTATAATTTTTCTTATTTTGGTACGCCCGTAGTTAGGGAGATTGTGCCTCTTCGCTCTTTTGGTTGGCATTGATCGGGTTGATATGATTGACTGTGTCTTGTCATGTTCCTTTGCCTCGCATTTTATCTCACGAGCACGTGTGACTTATCACTTTAGGTCTGTCAACCACGGTGACGTTAGAGTTTCCTTTAATTTTTAAATTGAAGGGTTTTAAAATTGATTGCTTTTCTTGTTTTCACTATGGATTTTCCAAGTAGTCTGTGGGGATCTTAATACGGTTATCCTAAGTTTATTACAATTTTAAAATAATTCTTTCCTCTTCAGTACACTGAATCCAGTACCTTAATCTGAGGGCGAAAATTCTGTAGCAGCAATAAGGAAAAAATAGGTCTTTTCACCTTGACCTCCCCGAGAGTCTAACATGTTGTTACTCCAGAAGTTTGAGAATATTAATGGACAAAACTATCGCAATTAATTATTGCTACCATTTATTGATCAATTGCGTACCAACGAAGTGCAAAGAGGCTATTTTCAACAAGACGGGGCAACTGCACACACAAGTTATAACAGAAAATGCAATGTATGGTGGGCGGCGCATTTTCTATATTCTGTGATTCAAACGCGAAAAGTCCCCAAACATGCGACGTTGCCGGCTCTAATAATTACATTTATCCGCTCCAATCAATCACACTAGTAGTCGGCGGTAATTATTACATCGCACGTAGATAGAAAATGAATCGGGCAATGTGTAGCTTTCGCTAGCGTCGCTGGTATTTGGAATACTTTCTATTTTGCTACGGAATCCGCCGTGCCATGTCATAACACCTAGCCAATCGTCCATCGGTTGGTACTACGGCAACGGTAGCAGCGACAGCACCAGCACTACCACCATCCGTAGCGTACTTGACCCACTGACAATGGCCTACTTGGATTCACTCACTATTGGAGAGAGCAAATGATACGCACGTAGACAAGACAATCATTAATTTACATGTACTCGTTACGCCGATATCGTAATTATCATGCAACCGGCGACGGTGCTGCTTCCTTCGATACGAGCGTCCATTCTGAGTACCTCGTCAGACGACAGGTTGCGTTTTAATATTATTGTATTTGTAAATATCACATATGCATGTAATGCGTGTAAACGTGTCCGTTTAGTTTGTACAGTCTGGGTACGTTAATTACTTAGTAGATGGATACGTTTCGAAATCTCATACATATTTGGAATGTCGTAAGGATTTATATTGTTCAGAAAGTAAATTTGGCTAATATCAGTGACCGAGACGATTTTTGTAACAGTTCAGCCCATTATTTTCACAATGCTATTAACTTTCTAATAATAGAAAAAATATTCTTAAAGCCCTAATACGTCCAGTTTTGAATGGGCTCATTAGATCCTTATATTTGAGGGATGGGAGGGGGGAATAGTAAATTTTATGAGCGGTCATTTAAAAGCGATGCATTTTAAACCAGGAAGATAACCTAAAATTGAGTGTATATAACATTAAACTTATTCTCTTACTCGGTCCTCGTATGATTTTCGAAGTGAGTGGTTGTGTGTAGTTAAGAAAGTCTTTTTAACGACCAAAAAGTCGAGTAAAATGCGCCGCGGTTGCAAAGTATTTTTGTGTTTGTGAAGAGTTTCTGATGAAATCATAAGCCAGACCATTTTCTGAAAACGTAAAAAAAAAAACTATTTTATTCATGTAATTTGGCATTTCAATTGGAGATCAAAACAAGCATTGGGCTCCCCATATGTGCTATGTCAGCTGTAGGATGTCATTGGTGCAATGAATGGGATGAAAGGGAAGAGAAGAAGTACGGCTTTTGTAGTTCCAATGGTATGGCGGGAACCCACGAATCATTTTGACGATTGCTATTTTTGCAAGACAAAGACCAAAGGTTATTCCAAAAGGAAAGCGCAAGATCCAATATCCGAATTTGCCTTCTACCATAAGACCTAGTCCCTCACAATGTAGACTAGAATAGACCAGTACTGACTGCGCCTCTAAATTGGCAAGATATGGTTTTGGGAGATAATGGAGGTAGTCCATCATCCTCAGGCAGCTCCAAAGAACAGTCTACTGACCCCAATTTTACTCCAGGTACCAGTTCCGGCGAGCCACAGTTGATTGTTCAAAGTGAGTCAAATAATTTTAAACGTGATTTGGGGATGTCAAAGTAGCAGTCATAAATTCTTGCTTCCCGTCTTAACGAGTGGAACTAGCCAAAAAAAAACAAAAATTACGACTTTTAGGAAAAAAATGCTACATTCTCTGCATTTTACAATATGGAAAATTCGTTATGGTCGCGTACTGATATAAATGGTTTAATCAGGAACTCGATATGGAGCATTCTCATTGTGAGTGGCGCTTGTTCATAGACTCATGGAAATACAGTTTAAAAGCTGTGTCATTAAATAATGGAAATTTAAAATCATCTATACCACTTGTCCAATGAAGGAAACCTATGAAAATATGAGCATCCTTTTAGATGCGATAGACTACAACTGGTAGAAATGACAGATATGTGGGGATTTAAAAGTTATAACAATTTTACTGGAACTTCAGGGGGATATACAAAATATTGCTATTTTCTTTGTTTGTGGGACAGTCGTGCAGCAAATGAACATTTTGTAATTAAAACCAGCTTTTCTATACTCTCCCCGTACCATGTTGTTGCCGGAATCCTCAGCCAATCTGTCACATTGGTTTTCAACTCCTCGTTTGTGTTAAACCGCTGCGTCCCCAACCATACCTTTGTCTTGGTGAATAAATGTAAAGTCGCTTGGTGCCCAATTCAGGATGTAGGGGGAGGGTGAACAACTCCCGTCCAAATTTCTCTTGCTCTTGTTGTATAGGGACGTGCATTGTCATGACGAAAGACAATTCCTGATTGCGTTCAAGGGTGTTACAGTACGTTGCTGCAATAATTGTTGTTCCAAGCAACTCCACAAGCAAAAGTGCTCTACAGTCCCAAAACACAATAGCCATAAGCTTCCTGTTGGACAAAGTTTGTTTAAACTTCTTTGGTTTGTTAGGCGAGCTTATTTAGATTCATTGCTCTTTTGTCTCGAAGTTCACAAATTGAACTCACGTCTCGTCTACCGTTACTATTATATAAAATAAATAAAGTTACCTTTACGACATCTTTCTAAAAATCCAGATATGTATTTCGGCAACTAAGTTGCCATCCTCAGTGGAAAACTGGGAAATTTAGTATCACTAGCGAATCCGGCTAATGCCCAAGACGAACATCACACAACGAACACATGGTTCATTGAGTGATGTTCATTGTGCAGTGTTTTGGTGTTGTACAGTGTTGGTTGTGTGTTGTTAGTCTTGGCCATTCGCCGGATTCGCTAGTGATACCGAATTCCCCAGTTTTCCACTGAGGATGGCAACTTGATTGCCGAAATATTTTTCGAAAGGTGTGATAAGGATAATTTTATTTATTTTATATATTATTTTACCCACAGTCTCTTTATTCTTATTGCCGTTACTATTGTTTCGAAAGAAATCCTTCTCCATCACTATGTTTCAAACCATTTTCATTTCTTTTTAAATATTTCATTGCGAATGACTTTTTGTCAAAATTAAAGTATCTTTTATCTTTAACTGTTCCCGAAAACAATTTTACAGCGCATGTGACCGTAGTTACAACAGCCTCGTAAGTCGATGTACGGTTCTCGTCCTGAATGTAATCAATAATTGATGCTCGCGGCGGTTCTTTCTAACTAACTAACTTAACTGTTCGATTTGCATTTCCGATGCGAAATTCCTGTAAAATTCTTTTTATTTGAAATAAATTCCTTGATATTTACAGTATTGTCTTTCCATTTTCCACTTCGTATTAAAATATGTTTTTTATTAACAATGGAGAATGTATAGTAATTGCTATATCTTAAATCTTATGCCTTTTATCATCTGTAGGTTACAGTTTTGTGTACACAACTAATGATGTTGTACTGTGTTTACATGAGAGAAATAGAGGCATATATGTAATAATACATATTTGCCCAACAGATATAAATAATTCAATTGCAGGACAAAAACATTGGTAGTAAACATACCTATGCAGCATAGCCAAACTTACAACTAAAAAAAAACTTATGTTCTGTACTTCATACTAATAATATATACGCCGTAATCTCTATCTGTTCGGATACTTCTCCACGGTAGTGTACATACAGATCTAACAATTATTGGCAGTCTAGCTATTGCATATTTCATGACCTATTTATTCAAAATACGCAACTACGTTTGTAAGCGATTCATAACTATCATCATTATCATCATCATCATCATCTATAGTAAAAAATTTGACCTGACGTTCGTTCGCATTTCAGGTAGATGATCAAATGAAACTGCTGCAACATTCGTGGTCGGATATGCTGGTCTTGGACCACATCCATCAGCGTATGCACAACAGTCTACCGGACGAAACCACCTTACACAACGGACAGAAATTCGACCTTCTGAATTTAGGTCTCCTAGGTGTTCCCACTTTGGCCGATACTTTCAATGACATCACGAACAAGCTGCAGGAACTAAAATTCGACGTCAGCGACTATATCTGCGTAAAATTCATGTTGCTTTTAAATCCAGGTGAGTTTCCAGACATATCGACCGTTTTCTTTAATTCTGATAATCTATAGCGCGATTGAATGGGGAAAAATGTAAAAGGTTGAACGGCTTTGCGAGCGGGACGCGCGCGTACACCTCTAACGTAATACGTCTCGATGAGTCCAAGATCGTTTACTAATTATATCCTTTTTGTTTGTATTGTTGCTTGCAGATGTCCGAGGTATTACGAATAAGAAACACGTGGAGGAGGGATATCAACAGGTTCAGAGGGCTCTCCTTGAATATACGTTGACAGGATATCCTCAGATTCAGGTCAGATAAAAGAATGTATCTACCATTTTTTAGTACACTGAAATAGGAAAAAACAAACGTTAATTAAATTATGACGTTAAAGCATTGTATTAGATTTAATCTTGTAGAGCAAGCATATGTTTGGTCTCTTCCCTTTTTGGGATATTGACTTTTTCATATTTAAAATTAATTTGTTGGTGTGTTCCTTCTTAACACTAAAGTGGTTGCACCAGCACATTTGTAAACCTCAATAAAACACATCAAAATACCTCCGGGGAGAAAGAGGAGAATTTATTAAAGTGAACAATTCCTTTCTTCGTTTTGGTCACCTAAAACTATGTTGTGCTTAGTTCACATTAAGAATGCAGTAGATGGCGCTCTGAACCGAGGCACAATTAAAATATGACAAGCTCTTCGAATAAGTAAGGTTATGTTAGACCATGTTAGACAAAGTGACAACTATCAAATGCCGCGTTAGATGAGCTGCGCTTTGTGTAAGTTGGGCGTCGTTATTAGCCAATCAGATCCAATAATTTTATAGTCCAATCTTTCCCCACACTGTATTCTTAACGTAAACGAAGCATAGAAACCTTATTGTGCGCGTATTTGACTCTTGATTCCATAAATTGGATATAATAAGCACCGAGGTAGTTATACCAGGGGTGTTTCCAAAATTTTTAGAATTTCTAAATAACGCCGGATTCGGTGACGTGACGACCAGTGATTTTTAATTGCAAAAATCACAAACATGACCTCGGTTAGGAAGTAAATCCGTAGCTCCTGCGTTAATATGAGAGTTGAAATTCCCCCAGCTTCGAACAAATTCCCTAGCAAACAAACAATTTTTTGCTTGCGATCGCAACATACGAACATCTCAAAGATGCGTTATTTTGCTTTTGTGGAAAAACGACGCAAGAAAGACAAGGTGCACCGAGTAAGAGATGAGAAAAATGGCAAAATTGTAGACCACAAAATTATAATAATAAAAAAGAAATGGTAAACCATAACAACATAAGATAACATAAGATCGAAATCAACTTCGATGATATGGACATGTTGTGAGAATGAAAGATAACAACCCCATAAACAGAGTGGTAGAAGCAGAGAGAATTGGCAGGACTTAAAGAGGAAGATCAGTGAAAAGCTGGTAGGGCAGAATTAGAAAACTAGTTGGAAAATAGGAAAGAAAAGGTGATATAGAGAAACATAGGGTTGAATTATGGAAAAGCAAAATTAAGTTACGGAACCTTAAGAAGAGAAAGATGGACTAGAAGGAATAGAGGAAATTGATGAAGGAATGATAGGAGTATATCCGACATCTGTTGAAGGGTAACAGACTAAGTGAACAAGAAGAAGTGGACAGCGGGCGTAAAATCTTCACAAATTATTAGATGTTTATGTGCAATTTCTAGGGACTCTTTAGAATCCACAAGGAGTAAGACTGCAATAAGTTACACAAACATATTGCTGTAAAGAGACTGCATCAGCAATAACACTTATGTTAACAGTAACTAAATATTACCTTCATAAACATGTGGGCCATTTAGAAAGTGGTTTATCAAATAATGTAATGAAACACTAATACACAAATACGTATGTGTGGCTTGATATATATTCGTGCAACCATTCCCACATGTCACATAAAGTCAATCGAATTTCAGCCTCAAAAGATGCGTAGGAAGTGTCCACCACGTGACCTAAATGTTTTAGTTAAAAGTAGTGAGATGTTGGTATTAGAGATTAAGCGGTTACCTGAATATGCTAAGGTACCATTTTCAATTTGTATACAACTTCGAAAATGTATTGTAACGATAAAAGCGTCTTGTTGATTGGTAAACGGCATCTTTCTAAACGGAGGCGATAGATAACTAACGAATAACAAAACTGACAAAACAGGGTCGAAAGCCTTAGAAAAGGAAATATTCATACCCAGGGGTTTCAAATACTGCCAACCTAGGGCACTTCCAGTTGCTCACTCTGTATTTTACGATGTACTATTGATACACCGCATCGGGACACGAAACTGCAGGTTGACTGCAAATGCAAGTAAGTGTTTATGAGTGGGGTGAATATAGATCGAACTGCGTGCGTTCTCAACGCCTGTTGTTACACCACTTTTGGGCGACTTTCGGTCGTTGAGTGTGCATTTTACGCGGGATAATCAATCCACCTCATTGAAATACAAAACTGCAAATAGACTGCGAATGAGTGAGGTGAATATCGACAAAACTGCGGGTGTTCTCAACGTCTATTGTTACAACACTTATGAGCGACTTCCGGTTGGTCTCTCTGTTTTTTACATAGCATCATCAATACACCACATCAAAACACAAACTTGCAAACTGCCAGCGAATGCGAATGCAAGTAAGCATTTACGAGTAAGGTGAATATTAATCGAACTGCGTGAGTTTTCAACGATTGTTGTTACAGCACTTTTGGGCGACTTCTGGTTGCGCACTCCATATTTTACACGGCATCGTTATATTTTACCCAGCATCATTAATACACCACACCAAAATACAAAACTGCAAACTGACGACGAATACGAATGCAAGTAAGAATTTACGAGTGAGGTGAATATTGACCAAACTGCGCGAGTTGTCCAACACCTGTTATTACAGTGGATTTTGGAAACTTTCAATTATTATCTAAAGACAATTTCCTCCACAAATTCCCAGTTTAATATCTGCTTATTTATAACATTGGGGCATTTGCAATAAAAATGTAGGAATGCCTTCAATCGTATAAGATCGTCGGGTATTTTATCTACAACGTCTTTGACTATAACTCCTTTTCGACTTGGATGAATTTAGTACGGAAATCCACTCCTAAATTATAGTCGTACAACTTGCCTTAACCCAAAAGGGTTCACTTCAGCATTTGAACTAGCCCCAAAAAATCATTACAACTAATTACCACTCTTTATTTATTGATACTTTAAGATTGAAAAGCAGGCGCCTATAAAAAGCTAGAGATAATATTTTATTCATTACAAAATCTTCATAATTACAGTGAATTCAAGATCGCTTGCAAGTCACGTGACTTCTGTAAAGTTGGCTGTGTAATCCATCGGGTTGGTATCACTTTAAAACTTCCTAGAAAATGATACTATATCACATCGGTAAACTCCCCACCACACAATTGTTAACATAATAAATTTGGTGACACGTGTTTCGCTGGCACGAGGCGGGCATTATCAAAACCGATATGAACAAATAAATTTCTTTTAAGTTCTAAACATGCATATTTACCCCACTGCCTTACTGCAATCGTATATGGGGCGGAAAAATCATTTTCGAAAACCGCCTGCAACAATGCCCGTCCGTCGTAAAAGACCCTTAATATTTAAATAACATGTCAAGTGACCAGCTTGTCTAATCTGTAGATATTATTTCTAAAAACATACGAATGAAGGGAAAGGTTAAGAATGAAGGTTAAAGGTTGCATTCCGGTTTCACTAAGTTTTAAATGTTAAACATTTACATGTGTTGTTATGTAACTAATGTAGGTAACTTCCCGAAAAAATTTAAAAAATTAAAAAGATAAATACACCTTACAAAAACTGATATTACTTAATTACTTCATTATAATAGAGTGAACAAGGTGGAATATTGAATTGGGCCGCCATCACGATTTAGAAAATTCATATTTTTATCGCTTACTATTATTGCTGTTATTATTTAAAGGTTAAATTATATTGAGAGGTATCCTATTTCCCACTCCAAAAATTGCCAGGACGATTATTTTAGATTGATATGTAAATTGGGCAAACATGCGGTATGATGAGTCATCTGTCCTTTTCATAATGTAATATTACAGAGGAAAAAGGACAGATAACTCATCGTACCGCATATTTGCCCAGTTTATTGATATACACTATTTATTTGTGTTCAGACCGCCGTGTCCATGCCGTGATTGGTACCTTCGTGCTACTCGTCTATCTTTTGTTTTCGCATGGCTGGTAACTTGAAGGGATAATACTTCAACAAACTTCAAGCTACCAACCTAGGCACCACAGAGGTTATAAACGAAATTGAAATGAACTGATTAATTTTTTTTTACTAAAATAGTATAGGCAATCTTAGTTACACATGTGTTTTCTTGGCCAGTGACTTGCGGACATATTTCAAGATGCCGTATAAAAATCTGGACCTTCTGTTCAAGTTGATATGCTTTTAACGTCAAGTTTGTTAATTTAGGGAATTATTATTTAATATGTACGTACTGTCCGGATCATTTGCCACGGCGCTGAATCCACGCATCTAGTACTAATTTATGTAACTCGTACCAGGATATCAATTAGCCTGAGTACGTCTTTTACCATACAAGGCGTGGTCAGTCCATCTCTATTCAGCGCTACGGCAAATGATCCGAAGAATATCTAGTTACACTCTACATAACTTGTTTTAACACTTACAGGATAAGTTCAACAAGATGGTACAGTTACTGCCGGAGATACACACACTAGCGACGCGAGGCGAGGAACACCTATATCACAAACACTGCAACGGCAGCGCCCCCACCCAGACGCTACTGATGGAAATGCTGCATGCCAAACGGAAATAACGGCCACCAGCCTTCAACAATTGTTACCATATCTGTGTGCAATACAGGCTTAAACTGTACATAAGTTATTTGGAAATCTCTTAGTTGTTGACATTGATGCCTTCATGAAGTACAAAGAGCCAGAGTCGTGAGCTAGTGCCACCATTTATTTTTGTATCGATTCGAAAGCTGGCGCTCTGGCATGTGCTGGGCCACGGAACCTTGCTTTCATTGTTTTTTTCTTCTCTTCTTTTTTACCAATGTTATATAATATATCGTCGTCAACACCATCATCGATGATCGTATCGAGATTTTTTTTTTGATTTTTATCGGTTTCTAATGAAGGAAGAGAGACACGTACATACACACACATAAATACACATTCCAGAAATGCTCTGGAGGGATTCAAGGGCATCCTAGCGTGTAGGGTAGCGTAGATTTTCCGTGATGAGAGAAGTCATATTTAGAGTGTGTGTTGAACACATATTTAATAACTACGTTTCGCGAGAAAGAGAGAAAAAGGGAGAATGCTCTGGCGTAACATATGCCGTTGTTGTCGTCATTTTGGAATTTTTAAGATTGAGAAACTCGTTTGAATAAATAATCAAATGCATACATACGATGATAAGTATCTAAATGCTACGAAAAAAAGTAAAAATAATGCACTGCACCTCAACCTTAATCATGTTATTAAGAGTAGTAGTATAATAATGATATGATGACCTCTCCTTTGAGCTTTCGATACGAAAAAGGAGGGATCCGGTTTTAGCTTAGTGGTGACGGACTAACAAACTGTAATATTACTGTAATTATAGCGATACACTTTATTATTAGATATGTAAGTTGAATTATTTATATTTTTAAATGTATGTATGTATGCTCGTACGTACGATAGTGTACTGGATGCTTTCCGCTCATAATTGACACTTTAAGCACGTACGTATGTGCAAAACCTTCATAACTACAGTGAATTCAAGATTAATTGCAAGTCACGTGACTTCTGTAAAGTTGGTTGTATAATCCATCGGTTGGTAGCACTTGTCTTACTTAGAGGTTAAATCATATTCAGAGGCGTCTCAAGTTACTCTGATCCTCCCCTCCCCCAGATTGCTAGGAAGATTGTTTTAAATTTACAAGCGTTTGGACGATTACAAATACTATTTATTTGTGTTTACACTGCCGTGATCATGCAGTGATTGGTTACCTTCATGCTACTCGTCTTTTGTTTTCGCATGGTTGGTAACTTGAAGGTATGATACTTCACTGAACTTCAAGTAACCAAGCGGCGTACCACAGCGGTCATTAACGAAATTGAAATAAAATGATTCGAAGTTGTCTCAATTGAGTATTAAAGTATACATTTTAACATTACAATTTCTAGAGACTAATTATTGTGCCTGTATCCCGCGATTTAATTATTCTTGAATAGTGTTTAACAACACATCATCCAGTAGTACTGTAACTGATGTTAATAATTAAGAAAAAAACACTATTATTCCCCCGGAAATTATAATACAGTGAATTTAAGATTGTTTGCAAGACACTCGACTTGGGTAAAATTGGTTGCGTCCAACTCATCGGTTGGCATCGCTTCAAATAGTTACTAGAAAATGTTTTATTCAATCATATTTAAAAGTGAGCAATCGGAAGTGCTGACGAAAATGCGACCTAAATATTTTCTAAAATTAAGCTGTCAGCTGAGTATGATGAGGTACCATTTTCAGTTTTAACTTCGAAAATGTATTTTAACAATAACAGCGTTTTGTTCTTTGGTAAATCTTTGCAAACGAAGAGGACAGATAATAAGGGACCTTCATTAAGTAGTGGACACGATTTACACTACTTAATGATAACACGTCATCCATCTTTTAACAAACTCTAATTATCACGTTCAGCGTGGTAAACAGTAACGTCAACGGGGTGAACTAAACATATTTCAGCTTGTTTTATAGGCATGTATTATATTTGTGTCAAGGACTGAACCACTATTTCAACATTTTTGTTTGAGTTGCCAACCTGTCTTTTTCTCAAATGCGCCTGTGCAACTTCCAACTTGTATAAATTCTTGTAATGAAAATACCACATGCACCAGTTTTCCTGGCAAAGTTTCACCTTAAAAGACAGAAAGAGAACTTAAACAAGTATTTCTTGTTAGTATCCACCGGCCTTAAAACTGACTGTACATGCAAAAACTATGTCTATTTCTCTCGTTTCGGACCCACTTCTCTTTTTATGTAAGATAATTCGTCTCTGCGCAACTATACTCCGTTCATCCAACCGAAATAGTTAAGCTACTCCCCATAAATTTGTACCAATGAGCGCAACAGAGCTTTTAACTTGCTACAAATTAGTAAAAGTGTGGCAGATTGGAAATAATGATACGAAACTGAAATTCTACCTTATTTATTAACCAAACGTTGCAATCATTCAAATAAGCATAAAAAATATAAAATATTATTTATTTGTAACAATAAAAATTGCTACATATAAAGAATATAAAAATTGTCGCAGTAAAAATTATTTCACTAATTAGTACATATTTGATTCAATTACTGAAACTGTTTTAATCAGGAAAGTAAAATAATTATGCAGCTATTTTCATTTATCATTGATCAATTAGAATAATAGCAAAACGAATCAACGGTGAAGCAGTCAAAACCTCGAAACGAAATGGCTTTTGACCTTGGACAGCTTGTCGCTGCAGAAGTGTATACGTTGGCCTGATACGGGATTTTATACATACGACCAATAGAAACATTTTATTCAAATATTGCGTGCTTTTGTAGGGAGTCGCTTAACTATTTCTGTTGAATGAACAGAATATATCATCCGAGAACGATACTACTATACCCACAATACAAATATATTAGGTATGCTCATTAGTTTACCAAAACAAGGCGCATTTACCAAAGCGCATCATCACTAAAGTTTGTTAAAAGGTGGATGACGTTTTATCATTAAATAGTGTAAATCGGACTAACTCTGTCACTCCTACGAATTTTATTATTCAATCAAAACTTATGAAAAAATAAAATTCGGGGGAGTTACAGCATCAGTCCGATTTACACTTCTTAATGCTATAACGTCATCCACCTTTTTAACAAACTCTAGTCATCACTTGCTATTAGTTCTGGATGTTGTAGTGTTGATTGCCTATTTCGCTACTATATTGAGTGGTGTAACAATATTAGAATCTTTCAATGCACGCCATCGCTAGATGCTCACGGGCATACCTAATATACTAGTATCATGACTAAGGTTTGATAAAAGAGTGGATGACGTGTTATCATTAAGTTGTGTAAACCCGTTTTTGTTTCCACTTACGTGTAGAACGCGACATTAAAATTCGGAGAAATAAGGGCGTCAGTCCGGTTTACACTACTTACTCATAACACGTCATCCACCTTTTTTCAAACCTTAATCATGACTATACCTATTTTGTAATAATGAGAACCCCTGGCGTACGCAAGGGAGGGGATTAAGCGGATAAATCTGTTCCAAAATTTTCGAAGACAACTAAAATTATATATCAGAATAAACGATAGACTCTCCCAACTCTTTCTTACAACTCACTTTGCGTGTGTAGTTTCCATAGATCATTTTCTAATTACACCTTTACCATGTCCCGATTGAATGAGTATTATTTTTGCAAATTATAACACCCGCCCCCTCCATCATTTGAACATTTTTCTGGGTACGCCACTGGTACGAACCATCTTATTTGAGTTCATTCTAAATCATAAACTTTCCTACTTGCTTCAGTTGCAACGGGATCGGGACAACAACAATAATAAAGCCAACTTAATACTAATAATAATGACGGGAAAGGATCAGCGGTTCCCAACCTATTTATTTTTTGTTCTTGTTCGCCATATTTTTATAACAGTAGACCGTTAAACATGTCTGCGACGTCACAGTATCAGATTTTTTTCATTATCAGGTATTTGTAACAAAACTGTCCCTCCAAAAATCTAGCACCAAAAATTTTCTACTGCAATTGGCTCTTTCCAGATACTCCTCCGAATTAAAAAAAAAAGCAGATTATAAATACTATGGAGAGATATCGTCAGTGCTCTCGATGTTGAGGCGGCGCTTTCCCGCGTTAATTTAAAACTTTATTTCCAGCCAATTTACTTTTTAATATTTTATTAACTATTCTTGAACTCATCATTTTTTTTGTTCCTATTTGTTTTGATACAATCCGCCCACAATTCTGAATTCTGAATAGGACTGTACAAGTGTTAAAATTGAGGATGAGCGGAGTGTGCGTCAAAGAGACTGCAAATTAGTTGACATATTTTCAGTGTGCCAATTTGACATGATTTTACTGTAATCTCTTTTTTTTAATTCAAAGGAGCGATTTAAAATTTAAGCGTAAAAACGTATTTTTGCCAAATTGTTTGTTTTTCGATTATTCTTTATCAGGTTTTTATAACAAAACGGTCCCTAATTTTCTACTGTAATTGGCTCTTTCCAGTTTACTCCTCCGAATTACAAAACAGTACTATAAATACTATCGAGAGATATCGTCAGTGCTATCAACGTTGAGGCGGTTCTTTCGCGCGTTAATTTAAAACTGTTTCTTTCCAACCAATTTATTTTCAATATTTTATTAACTATTTTTGAACTTATCATTAATTTTTTCATGATTCTAAAAACGAGCTCGTGGACGTTTCGGGGTAGACCAGGCCTCACCAATAGATAGTCCGTGCCGGAATAAAAGCACGTATGACCCATAAAGTTTGAATTGTGACGACGAGAGCTATTCAGTACAATTTCTTCTTTTTTTCTTTATTATTATTATTATTATTGTATATTAAAATCGTACGTACGCGTATACATGCGGCGTATATATATGTATGTATTATGTATACATTATGTTTATATATGAATGTTATATAATGATGTTTGTGAGAGCAAGGTGCTGTGGTCTAACCTTTGTGTTGTTAAATCGTCAAAGTGGTAAATTTATTTGATTGTTGTGTTGTGTCGTGTGCAGGCTACCTCTTAAAAAAAAAAAGAAGTCTCTCGTCGGCTTGCCGCTGTGCGCGCAGCCGGACGCTGGTTCTCGAGACCCCCGACTCCCCACCTACCCCGCCACCCCGAACCCAGAAAAGCAAATATGTTAAATATATTTATCGGAATTAGGAAACAGTGTTTTTCAAGCTCCCAACAGTCCGATGCGCCTACTACTACTACTAGAATACATGTATATATACATACAACGCGAAATGGAATCAAATAATGTATTCATAATGTATATAGATATATATATATATTAATTTTTTCACCCCCGCCCCCTCCTGTTTTTCTTTTATACGGAAGATTACGCCATGATAACTGTTATTAAAAAAAAAGAAATCACGTACTATGATTATTGCTTTGATAGACGTATATTAATATTTGATTGATTTGTACGCAATACCGTCTAAACATCTTATACATAAGGCGCTCCTGTGTATATTTTGATTAACCGATTAATTTTCGAGGGCAGTTTGTACAAAACTATGTAAAAGCATGAAAACCTGCGAACATATTCTATTTGAAAACGATAAAATCGATTTTGAAATGATACATAAATATATATATAGATACATATATTTTTGGTACACTCACGAATAGCTCTACATATATGCGATACATTATAGTTTATATGGATATTTTTTTAAACATATATTTTAAATGCGTATTCTCTTATTGCTTGGAAAACGATAAGAAACTGAATGTTCTACTTCTACTTCTTATTGATGTTAATTCTTTGCAAATATGTGATCTGTTGTGGCTGAAAAATACTGTATAAAGAGAAAACAAAATAGTATCTTGCCGTATAACGCGCATAGCCCAGAGCTTACATCAAAAAAAAATGAATAAAACGAAGATGTTTATACATATACGTATATATATATGTATGTAATTATATATGTGTAATACCACTACGAAGGTCTCGAAATCTTTCACCGTACATGACCCGCAAAATACATACTCAATCGTTTTAAAGTATTTTATTATTATTATTTTTTTAATAATGATAGGCTATGAAAATCACAACTACCGTCTCTTTTCTCCAATTGTTTTCAAATTACTTCCTCCCTTATATTTATTCTATTACTTTGTTTTTTGAACGCAGATGATCGCTATCGGATGTATGTGATATTTTTACGAGATGTCTTTATTAAGTAGATTATACACAACTAATAAAATTGTTTTCGCTAAATCCATTTTAAATTACAGACCGACGGAGTGATATGTTTGTATATATTTTATATGTATGTATACGTGCATGTACCTATACGTACATATTAATTTTAATTAAGCAGTGTGATTGAAAGGTTGTACATAATAATTTATGTGGTAATAAAATGACTTGTTTGTAGAAATAAAAATCACCGTCAACTAAACGTACCGTTTGTGTTTTTCTTTCCCCCGTTTAATTGATCGACTACGATTTGGGTGATGTGCCCACGAATAATTCTGAGTAGTCTGAGCAAACAGTGGTAACAATTACGAAACAAGTTACGAGAGCATCGCCGACTTCTCACGTTGGTCAGTACGCTGTATGCGAGTAGTTCTGTGTATATGTAGGCTGTCGTAACCTATTTCGTAATTACATACCACTGTTTGCCCAGACTAATTCTCGGTGTTAATTTTTCCTGTAGATCCTTGTAATATACGAGGATAAATTGAAAAGTTTCCGGAATGACAATGAAAACAAAATAAAACGGATTCAAGTTGTATTTGCTCAACACACTTGCTCCAACGTTTCTCTAGCTTCGCGATTCCCTCCCGGAGGTGACTTTCTTCGAGATTCTCAACATAATCGTTTACAGCCTCTATGAGTTCATCATTCAACCAAAAACATAAATTATCGCTTGGCCCCCGTTTCTTCTGGAATTACATTAGATCGAAGAAATGTTCGAGTAGAATTTCTAGCAAACTGTGATTCTAACCAGGAATATAATACACCGGAAAGCATTGTAGATGCTTTTGCGTCTGTTTTCTCGGATGCCTTTTTTGCAGAGTGACACAATTAATGGTTTATCTGACGTGCCATCTAACCATCTATTGGTGCACATCCGCTCCATCACCACTGACGATGTAGTACGGCATATTAAGAGACTGAAAAATAAATTCTCTGCTGGTCATGACAACATACCTTGTTTTGTGGTGAAAGATTGTGCCTCGATTTTTGCTGAACCGTTATGCGTGATTTTCAACAAAGCTTTGCACATGTGCGTCTTTCCAGATGCCTGGAAGATAGCAAGAATTTGTCCGGTGTTTAAGAGAGGTGATGCCAGCAATCCTAAAACTACCGTCCCATCACAATTATTTCTGCATTTGCGAAGGTATTCGAGTCGTTGATTTATGCACAAGTCGCATTTCTCAGTAAATCCTCTATGTCCTTCTGTCAGCATGGATTTACCTCACGTAGATCAACCGTCACCAATTTGTGCACTATATCGCAGGTTATAGCTGAGACATTGGATTTGGGTGGGCAACTGGACGTAATATATACTGACTTCTATAGAGCTTTTGACAGTATTGACCACAAAATATTACTTCACAAACAAAGCTCGTTTAACTTCGATAACGCATTGTTAGCCTTGTTTGAATCATACCTAACAAACCGCCAGAATTACGTTTATTACAATGGATTCAAACCTAAATATTACGTATCAGCCTCAGGAGTCCCTCAGGGTTCGAACCTTGGTCCACTTTTGTTTAACCTGTTCATAAATGATCTCATTATATCGATTCAATGACCTGTCTTGGCTTACGCCGACGATCTCAAAATCTATCATAACATACTTTCTTATTCGGATGTTGATCTTCTACAGCAAAATTTAAACTTAATTTTTTCTTGGTGTTCTGATAACAAGCTCACTCTAAATATCGAAAAATGTTGCTTCGTTAGATATACTAGGAAATTAAGCATAATAAACTCAGCTTACCATATCGACAATATACCTATCTCTTGCTTGTCATCCGTCAGAGATTTGGGTGTCACTTTTGATTCGGCGTTGACATTTTCTGAGCATATATCTGCCGTTACTGTTTCTGCCTATAAAACACTGGGTTTCATTATTCGAACATGTAAAGATTTTACCAATTTGAATACAATATGTTCACTGTTCTACGCTCTGGTTATCAGCAGATTGGAATATGCGTCTACGGTTTGGTTTCCGATATAGAGTGTTCATTCCAAAGCAATAGAACGAATACAGAGACGATTTTTGAAGTATCTGTCGTACAAGCAGGACGGTTTTACCCGATTCAAAATACTAATTATAATGATCTATTAGAAAGACACGGTTTTCAATCACTGGCTCAGCGTAGAATCCACATCAGTGCCTCCTTTATGGTGAATTTGATTTATGGTAAGCTGGATGCCCCGGAATTACTGTCAAAGGTCAACTTTCTGGTTCCACACCTTAAATCAAGATCGGGTGACTTAATCATGGTTCCTACGCCAAGAACAAATATTCTTCTTAAAGCTCCTTTATTTCATTCCGCTAAGAACTTCAATATTCAATATACATAATCCTGTAATCTTTGTTTTGAGATTTATTTTTCATTGTATTCTATTTTTGATATTGATTTGTAATTGATACTATCACCACCTTATTATGCCTTATATTTTTGCACTGTATTAATTTTCCGTATTATCCATATTTCTTTTTTGTATTGCCCCTTGTTGGATTTATTCTGTTGGGTAATAAATAAATATTATTATTATTATTATTAAAATTTCTTTCAACTCGTAAATGTTTTGAGTTTCAGGAACAGGAAATCTGACCGAGCCAAATCAGATGAATACGGCGGACACGGACGGATTTCGACCAATTCTGTCAATTTCATTGTCGTGGTGAAACAACATTTTTTCTTAATCGTTCGCAAACGTTTTTTCTGAATTGCTGCTTTCGATTTGTCCAAAAATGTTGCACAATATTGGGTCAATAACAGTTTTGCCATTTTCAAGATAACCGACTAGCAAAATTCCTTTTGTGTCCCAAAAAAACCGATGCCACCACCTTTCCATCCGAGTGAATGGTCTTTGCCTTCTTCAGAACACTATTTTGATTGCATTTTTGTTTCTGGTGTGTAGTGATGAATTCAGATCTCATCCATGGTCACGAATAATCTCTTGAAATCCGTTGGATTCCTCGTAAAGACTTCCAAATATTCGGCTGAGGTTCGAGCTCGAATATGTTTTTGCTTCGAATTGAGCAAATGCGTCACCCATCTTGCCGAAAACTTTTTTAAACCTGAATTCTTTATGTAAAATACGAACTACTGGTTCATAAGAGATGTCCACGGCTACCTCAATTCCACGCGCTTTTATTCGGCGATGTGCCAAAACATGTCTTGGTTTTCATCCACAATTTCAGGTGTGGTAACCGTTTTCGGAGGTCTTGAACGTGATTCATCACTTGTATGCGTAGGACGACGCTTAAATTCTGAAACCTAAAAACTCGCGGTAGAAAATGAAGCTGATGAATCCTCAAAAACAGTATCTAATCTTAATTTGATTTCCGTTGCGGTTTTCCCTTCCAAATAGAACAATTTGATGACCGCCCGAACTTCGTTGTTATCCATAATAGAAAACACAAAAAGGTACTAGACTTAAATGCTTGGTATATGCATGTGTTAAACAACGGAAGCAAATCGATTTAAAACGAAGCAAATGTGCTGGTAAATTGAAAGCGAATCCAAGCTTTCATTAGAAAGAAAACTTCTCCTGCGTAAATCCATCATCAAATCAATTTGGGTGTACAGAATTGAGATATGAGTATGCGCAAGAAAATCAAGTCTAAACATAATCTAGAGAAATCCAAATTACTTCAGATGATAGCAGATGCACCCTGGTACGTGACCAACCAAACATTGCATAATGACGCGAGCTCAATCAATGCTCTACTCCATCCACTTACCGAGAGAAGATTAAAGAGACGGTGGGCAGCTGACCTAAGGGATTAAAAGGATCTTAATCGACCCTATCACGCCAGTGAAGAGTTAGTTATTAGCTCTCGAGTCTTCATATTAGTCCATAGAATTTTTAATTGTGATTGCTAATTCCTCCGGGAACGTATCTTTGTAATCCTCCATTTTCATTTGATTATAGGGTATTTTTACGCTCGCGAGGATTAAGAGTAAACTGTCTGGTAAACAAGCAAACGCTGCTTCATTAAAACAATCGCTACGGACAAATTACGTAATTGTAGCGAGTTCCAACTCACACTGATGGCGTATCAAAGTTACGTACAAAAACGCGGAAAATAAATTATTTGAACTTTGAACGTGACAGGTTCCAATTTGGAATCATAGAATGATAGGATGATAGTTGTTATAATTTACTTGAATTAAATAATCGAAAATATAAGATATGTGTGTTACAGACTGTAAATATGTAAAATACAATAATACGTACATAAAAAACACCTATAAAAATTATACGTATGCGATATACTTCATATAGTAACAAAAATTATTGTTTCGATAGGTTCTACATATCAAAGAAAAGGAACTAACTTATCTTCTTAGAAGTCACTTCGGTTTCGTAATTTTCCTCCTAGATATATCCAAGAAATTCCTAAAATATAAACGATTTATAACGTGCGCATTTACGAGAAATATTTATCGAACATACACAATATCTTGAGGGAAATCTGGATACAAATAAAGTGCGAAATGATCACAGCCATATTCTGCTGGTATTTGATGGTAGACAACTCTACCTAAAGATTGGTTTCTGCTCATTGCTATCTCGCCGAGCTAAAACATTTACGGTAGTTTTAGTCGGTATTCTCAAAATAATTCTAGCACCTTTCTTCCTAATTTAAGCGGTATTACAGAATCATCTTCCGCGTGGAACATCATCACAGGACAGGGAACTTGTACGATATGCTTAGAATTGTTAAAATAGAATCCATTTGCTTCTAATGGATTCAGAATTGTGGCATCTAACCAAGGAAGCCACTTATACAGCTAGAAAAATCTGAATATAAATAAGTGATTTAATCGAAATTATTTTACTTGTACCTGCCCATATGGATGTACGGGAATTTCTTCACGCATCGTAGTAAATGCCGATTCCACCACCATGGCGTCAGCAATGATCTTCTCGTTACCTAATTCGGCAACGGTGCGTAAAGCTAAACTTGCTCCTAAGGAACGACCCCAAACATATATTTTAGCACTAGTCCTTCTCCGCAACCACTTGTAAATTTGCTTACAATCTTCGACGACAGCTACTTCGGTCATTTTACCATTAGTGGAATCTGCATATCCTACATGAATTTATTAAAAAATTATGAAATATGCTTGCCCCCATAAATAAATGAGCACTAACGGTATACTGGGGTAAGTTTGGATATCACTCAAAATAAACCTTTTGACATGACAACAATTAGTTGTAGCAATGTGCTTAAAATAAAAAGGAAATTCCAATACAATCATACTCCTATACGTATAGACATCGTTATGCCATAAAACTTGCGGTACAGTCCAAAATGGCACTACCACTTCCCGATTGTAACTTGGGTTCATTATATCACGCTAAAATATTTATCACCTCTAAATAGACAAATATAGTGCATCGCTATTCCAGTACACCGACAGTTCATATATTCATTACATATAACATATGAAATTACCTCTATAGTCAAATGCTATCACTTGGAAAAACATTCTGAGCACAATAAACATATTAAAACCATCACGTCGACTTTCACCCGTTCCATGGAAATGTAATATGACATTATAACTTCCATTTGCTAAAAATCCATCGTAATCAAAATGTTCAGTGTCATTTCCCATATTTCTCTACAATATCCCAAGGCAATAAATGCCAAACTCCCAAACTTAAAGGCTTGTTCGAGTAGATATCAACTACATCGACATAAAAATTTCTTACTCCTACTAAATCCAATTCATAGTCTTCCGTTTTTCTTGGCAAGCCGACTGTAATACATTTAGCAGGATTAAAAACACACAAATTTCTAATTAGGACACTTACATCTGGTAAACATTAGATTGTCTTGTACTGTAAAGGATAGCATAAATACGATCGGTATTACAAGGTACACTACAATTACGAACAATAAAAATAAGACTATCCTAGAATAAGAAGTAGGCAACTGAAAATGTACTGTCTATTTGGTATATCGTACTTACAAACATATAGTTGCTATGAATACTGCTTTACGGACCCTGCGTTTGGAATGGGGATTGAGATCAAACATTTTGAGGTTAGGTTACTTCATATTGGCAATCAAAAAATTAGATTATTAGATTATTAGAATTTATTAGAAGATAATCTATGGACGCCTAATGCTAATCTTATTAATAATCTCAGGTACTGACGGTATTGTCTTCTCAAGAATGATTGATGTATTACTTATAACCTAATAAAATGTTCCCTAAAAATAAAAATTATGAAGTAAATTAGCGAATACTGAATATCTTAAAAATAGATCTCTAGAATTATTTCCTCAATATAAATCACAAACTTAGAGAAATGAACAAAAAATCGATGAACATTGTATATAAAATATAAACAAATACAAACACACCTGTCAACAATGACTAACTTGGGAACTGCCAACCACTCACCTGCCAACATAATTATAGTTATAGATTTCTCTATACCTTGTGACACTGCACCAATCCTACTATAAACATCAAAGTTACAAACTTGGAAATAATACATATTGTACTAATAATTAGCGTTTTTTTTAAGTGGATAACGTGTTATCATTAAACTGTGTAAAATAGACTTACGCCCTTGCTTCTCCGAATTTTAATGTTCCGTCTTGCATATAAGTGGAGACGAAGACCGATTTACATTACTTAATGATAACACGTGATCCACCTTTTAACAAACTCGACTATACGGTATAGTCTATACCTTGCTTCAGAAATAGAGAGACGCATTTCTGAACGAACCTTAAGCCACACACTATAAAATCTGGAATAAAATTTACGCGGCAAATTAAAGCAATACTTCGAAACAGGCAGAAAAAACAGAAAAATATAATAAACACCACAATAAATAGCGATAATAAACAAATGCGTATGACAGAATTACGTACACGATACGATTATAGCAGGATTGGTACAGTGTAATGTGGTGCTGCCTTCGACCAACCAGAATTTACTATAGTGGTATAGTGGTATAGTGGTATGTTCAGAAATGCGTCTCTCTATTCTGAAACAAGTTATAATAATAAATATATATCACTCTGTATATAACTGCATTCCATATGATTCCATAGTTGTCAATCCTTTCGAGTATTCGGTTGGCCGTATTGCCAATTTATCTGTTGACAACTGAGGTGTTTATGCTATACATAACCTCAATTTAGTGCAACCTTTTCAAAATTAATTTTTCTATTTTAGAGTGATTTCTGCTCTGTTTCTTGCTTGTGTCAGCATCCATAAATATCAAAGAATTAAGTAAACGAAGAGAAATTACACCACTTGCCAGGAGCATATTCTTAAAATTTTCCGTAAGTGTGTTACTCGAATAACTTTTACATAGTTATTAATCATAATTTGTTAAGGCTGGTAATTTTTTCCATATTTACTCCTTCTATTATGTTTAATCTTTTGTTCTAAATTAGTCGTTATCATGACTTTCATTTTGTTCTTGTTCATGATGTGGAAATTTGATTCTTACCTAGGCCCAGACTGATAGCGTTAAATCCTTTTATCTCCTTGGGAAACTGCTGTTTTCGCGCAGTTCTAGGGGTGAAGAGTAGATTAAATACAGGGAATAAAGACATCTTTTGAGAACTTTCTTTAGGAAGCAGTAATTCTATATTTGGGAGATTGATGGTGGTTGGGGAATATGCTAGGCGGCAGAACTTCACTCAAACTAGGAATTTTTGGAAAGCAATCTATTTGTAAGATACTACTCCCCATCAGGGAGATTGGCCTACAGAACGGTACGTCAGCGATCTCTGGTTTCACATTCGTTTGCCTCATAACAATCTATTCAGGAATGGTATGTGTTCAGTATCACACATTGGCAGAGACTGTTGAACACAACATGAAGTCCCAATATCATTTTCGCGCAGATATAGAGAACAGATAAGGTAACCCGCTTGGGTGATCGAAACCAGCAATTCCCAAATTTATTTTGACGTGTACTAAATAAAAGGCGAGTTTGATGCATAAAGAATAGATTCTCTACACATGATATAAAATGGGAATTTAATATGAATGGTGAAACCGCGTTTCTGTTATTAGTTCTTTAAAATTTGATTGTAAATTTTTATTCTAAGATGGAGGGTGCGCCGCTAGTAAAATGATCTGGACCCTGGGGTATCGAGGCACCACCAATCAAATAATGCTGATCCAAGCGAACCAGGTACATATTGTGCCTGCGAAGTTTTAACTATGAAATTTAGGCGAAAAGGGAGCTCTCTACTCGTTCCAGAATATGAGTCTATAGCGCATCGCACCGTGCGACCCCAATTTCCATTTGACGACCTGTAACCGCCATTATTACCTCCTTGTTCATAATAAACGCAAGCAGTTTAGTTTTTAGTGACTGAGTAAGTCACAAACGGTGCCAGAATGCCTCGAATTTGAACTGGTTGCTGGCATTGTACTTCCCTAACCGCTGAGCCACACTGAATATAGACTACAATTTAACATCTTTTGGTAATCTACAAATTATGTTGTATTGTTACAGTTGCCCCAATCATAACTAGTCCCTGGAACACATCCTACCTCATTAAGTACAATGGCAAATTTTGATTTAGACGATCCTCTGGGTGATTTATTATCAGATGGTAGCAACGACAGTTTCTTTGAAGAACCAAAAACGACTCTAGCGAAAAGATCAAGCTTGACGAAGACACCAGAAATGAAATCGGTATCCGAATTATTCGGTATCGAGAAATCTGAAACAAAACCGTCAGATCCGAAAAACGATTGGCTAGGTTTAGGCGACGAACAAAGAAAGCCATTGGAAAAACCGCAAATACGTCCGTCGCCTAAGAAAATCGAAAAGAAAATCAGCTTTGAGAACGATAATATTCTAGATGATCTGGGATTGGACGCTAAAAATGAGCCGAAAAAGGACGTTAAAGTAGATGCACCCAAGAAATCATTAATAGACTCGATTTTAAAACCTACCCCTACAACCGATGATAAAAGTTTTTCCTTCGATGATATCTTAAAAGGCAGTAAAGTCGCTAAGAAAGATCCACCTACTCCTGTTAAGGTAGTGAAAAATCCACGAGAAATTGAAGCAATATCTACAGGTGCTAGCCAACGTGAAGGAAGGCGGCCACATCAGTCACAATCAGGGTTTACCGATTACCTAGGGTTATTTTCCAATGAATCTTCGAAAGATGTTGAGAAGGAGCCTCGAAAATCGACACCTTCGTCCCCAATGAAAAAATCCGAGATGAAAACCGGTGATATCAAGCAAAGTTCGGAAAGTGTAAAAACTGAGGTGTTATTTCCGGCTCCTGCTAATCGAGAGATGAAAACGAAAAGTGCCCCGAACATAGGCACACTTCCGGATTGGTTAGATGGAAGGAGTACTACGACTGAGGTTGGTAAATCTGAGGTTACCATCTCGGATCAAGTTGAAACAAAAACTGTAGTTGAAAATGTAGAATCTAAAAGTTCAAAAGAAATTTTACTGCGGGAGAATTACCCTGTTCAAGTTCAAACTAATGAACCCCCCATGGATAATTATTTCCTCCAATCGATGATAACTCAACAGAAGCTTGCAACGCAAGATATGGAATATCAAAACACTTCGATCGCGATGCAACAACAAAATTCCCAACTAATAATGGCGGTGCAATTGAAGAAATACGAAGAGAATTTGGCTAACATGCAGCGCAAGCAGCAGGAGCTGCTCGCGAAACAAGAGAAGCAATTTAATTGCTTGTTGGAGAGGCAATTTGCGAAGCAGCAAATTATGGAGAATAACATGCGTTTGCAACAGGAACAGATAAATAGCCACATGCAAATGTTGTTATCCCAACCGTCGGCCAGCGATGTATCTTTGGAAAACTTCGAGAAAATCGAAGATTTGAAGAAATCCAATTCGGATGAAAATATCCGTTTATTCGAAGAATTGTTGAAATCTTACAAACAAAGATCGCACGAGGAAAAGTTTTTATTGGAGGAATCGTACAAGTAAGTTTTATATTTTCAAATGTTTCTTTAAAAAAATTTAGTTTTTTTGTAGTAGATATTCCGAAATTTCGTGAGGAAATCTAGGTTTCATTTGACACTATCTAGTTGATAAAGCACTTCCACTTACCACATTAGTAACGCAAGCACCATAGAAAACTAGCAATCACCGACAACAGTTAGTCTCTTCACCGTTTCTTTCTAAATCTATTTTATTATTGAGACTACTAACAAGGGAACACCGGCAACTGAGAAATTATGATTTCGATTTATAAAAATGCAAAAATCGTGCAAAATTAGGTGATTCGGCCGCTAAAAAAATTGCGTTGTTCTTGTAACAAGGTAGTCTTTCAGTTTGTACAGTTTTATCAAAATCAGAATTTCTCAGTTGCAGGTGTTCCCTTGTAACAGCACAAAAATTTTCTCCAATCAATATTTTTAGAAAACAAATTTCAACACTGGAACAAACTATGGAATCGATCGAAAATAGGTTAAAAACCGAAATAGATTACCTTCATACAAGCTATTCGGAGAAGTTCGAACAATTAAAAGAAAATTACGACCGGGAATTACGAAAGTATAAAGATAAGACCGAAGATATGGCCGCACTTCAAGCGAACGAAATCAAATCGATCAGGGAGAATCACGATAAAATTATCGAAGAAATCAAATACGAATATTCGACGCTTATCGAGAATATAAAGCAGACCAAACAATCGGAGAGTCAATTATTTCAAAACAGCATCGAATATTCAGAGAAATTGGATACGAACATTAAAATGCTCGACGTTAATACGAAACTACTTGTCGGTGTAAGGGAGAAAGTAGACACCGATTATGGCGTTTTGAGCATTGCCAGGGAGGAATCATTGAAAACCAAAGAGGATGAAATTAGATGTAAGAATCTTATTTATTTATGAGTATTAGGAGGGATGTTTCCAAAATTCTAGGGAATGTGGCTATAATTTTTTTATTTCGCCATTTTCATAAAAATTAGTTTTTCGATATAATCTCAATTTAATCGAATACACTTATCCCAACGTGAAATTAATTTTTTAAACCATCTTCAAAAATGATACCTCATTTAAAGTCTCAAATCGAACACGCCGTAGTGGTTCTTTCAAATTTTGGAACAGATGAAAATCACCAAAGCAAGATCTGGCGAATAGGGTGGATACGTGAGAAGTTTCCTAGTTAGAGAAGTTTCGGAACATCCTTCGTTCCCAAAATAGTACATCACATTACCTGTGGCTCATTTGTAGACCAGAAAATAAACGATTTTTTCACAACTTATCCATCAAATTAAAATCGAAGAACAAAATTTGTTCTATCACAGGAAAGCAGCAATTAATTTTTGAAGTTTCGCAAGTTTCATAAGGAATATTTGAGAGTCTCTGGCAGTATGCGATGAAGCAGGGTGTTTATTTTTTAAACGTAGAAACACAAATAGTTGTAAAATTTGGGTAATATCTGAAGCATGGTCAAATAATTCGTGTTAGTTACTCTTTTGGAAGGTGCTTTCTATTAACTCCCAGAGTCCCACTGCCATACCAATTATGTTCATGCAGCTTTTGTAAAAGTAACACCGAAAAACCAAAAATTGTCAAAAAATAAACAGGAACATTTCGTTCGCCCAGAGTACCTACTGTCTCAGTGCTTGGTTTACCCCCTGCCAAACTTGAAGAAATATCCAGTGATTTCCCAAACTTTGAATCTCAATTTCATGAGCTTATTCGTTGTCTACTGTTTTAGGCTTATCTGACCTTTGAAAGCAACCATGCTTTCGTCAATTGCTATATTCCAGCCCGATATAAATTTTTTTATCCCAATGTTCAATAAGCGGAATTGCTCATTCCCTCCATTAGGAGGTTATGATTTCGCACATAAGTATTATTGTTATTATATTAATATATACTAAACAAAATTCCTAAAACATTGGAAACATCCCTCATATTTCCTTTTTATTAACTGGTTGTTAAAATTACATATTTTTTAGTAATGAAAGCATCCTTGGAGAAAGTTCGTGCATCAGCGGAAAGCGAGAGATCTCAATTGTTGGCTTTGGTCAGGGCGCTAGAAGTTAAGCTTTCCGAACAGACTCAAAATGCCAGAGAGGAAAGATGGGCCTTACAGCAGGCCGCTGCTACTCTAGCTGCGAGGTCCGCGGCTTTGGATCGTGAAAGCGAATTTAATAGAGCCTCTATTGAAAGGGAGAGGGACCAATTAAAAGTAATAACGAAATTTATTGCTTGTTTAAAATACTATAGGTAGCAAGTAAGATACAGAATTTTGTTTCATCTTGTTTGAAAATTGCTACTTGTGAATGAAGGTATCATTAGGATACTCGATGTGGTATTACAAAGATTTCTAATAAATAGAGATGAGCCGGTCTGTACCAATGACTCCCGTTCTGAACACGGTTGGGCTTTTGACAATGCAATATAGGGACAATGAATTGCAATGAGACTGATGAGAGAGCAAGGCTGGGCAGTACTTATTCAGTCATGATTTATTTCTGGTAGTGGTTAGATGAGAATAAATGATACAAGCTCGTGTAATATTTCATTTTGTCTTCTACCAATTTATTGCATATTTATTTTGTTGCTGCCATGTGGCGTATAAGAAACGCATAAGGAATTCGAAATAAGAAAATAGAAAGATAATTTTGATAAAACTACAAAAATAAATAAATGTAATAACAATTATTATTAAAATAAAGAAAAATTCTAAATTGCAACATCGCTTTATGAAGCCATCCTACTTGGCTAAACAATACCAAGTCTGTTCCTTATAAAATTCTAAGGGTTATTGTTGCGAAAACTCTTAAGAGATTCTCCCGCAAGTGTTGCAAGTCGCCAACTGTTTCAAATCTGTAAAGATATTTCATGACAACCTTTTTATATTTATATCAGTAGGAACTCATACATTTCAGTTTTCCACATTCCTTTCCATTTTTTGTTGTTGTTTGTGATCATCATTACATCTTCCCACCTTGTTCTTCGTTTTTCTGCCGCTGTCCTCACATCTTTCTTGGTCTTCCTATTTTGTATTTGGTTTTAGTTTTTCTAACCTCAAATATCTGTTTTACTAGTTTATTCTCATCTCTTTTTATGACTTGTCCGAGCCATCTGAGCTGTCCTTGTTCTATAGTTGTCTCAGTAGGATCTATTGCCACTTTTTATCTGAATTCTTTATTTCTTATTTTATCTTTACTCGTTTTTCCTTCTACTCTGCTTGGAAATCTCATTTCAGTACTCGTTAATCTACTTTTCTGTGTTTGTGTCAGAGTCCATGATTCGAATGCATATGTTAGAATCAGTTTGTGCTATCCTTTCGATTCCCGCTTATTATTACTTCCAAATATTTGACCTTACCTACTCGTTCTAGTCGAACTTCTATTTTTATGTTGTTTTCCTGCTTTTTCTTTTGGACTTTTCTTTGTTTATTTTCATGTTTATAGTTTTTAGCTCTTTATGAAAGATATTTATATTTTCTTGTAGTTGTTTCTCCGTTTCTTCAATTACTACTACACCATAGACGTAACACAATTCTGTCATTTCTATACATCTTAGTTTCGAATAGCCTATATTGAAAAGTAGGGGACGCATACTTCCTTTAAATCTGTTTTACTGCTAAACGTACCTGACCTATTGTTTCTTACTCCTACATAGTTTTCATTTTTTTTTCATATACTTTGTTTTGCTGTAATATTCTCCATATGTCTGCTCTTCTTACTCCCATGTCTCTATAACATACGTGTATTTGACTCCCCGTTTAAGCGTTTAAAGCTTTCTGTGATATTAGTAATATCTGGTTGTTTCTTCCTTTTTCTCTTCTAAATCCACTTTGACTCTCTTGGAGTGTTATTTCCAGTTTGTCCTTTTTTCCTGTATTCTGGTGTATATCGTTCCTATCGTACTCCCCAAAGTTACTTCTCTGTAGTTTGAGCAGATTTTACTGTCTTTTTTTAAATAGATTGACGTGATAATTCCTATTTTTCAATCTAATACTTTTTGTTTCTTCTTTTATCTGATTCACAATATCGGGAAGTTCTTATTGTCTCTCCTCACTTATGTTGTTGCACATTTCTGCAGTTAAGTTCATCATGACCTCCGCGCTTTTCCTGTCGTCATTTTATTTATTAGTTCCATTAATTCTTCCTCTGTTATCTCTTCATATTCCTCTTGTCTTTCTTGTATTTTTTGATATTCGATCTTCTGTTGTATCGCGTCTGATGCTGCTTCGTCTTGCTCCAAAAATTCTTTTAAATATTCCCTCTACCTTTCCACTATTATTACTTTTTCCGAGGATACTGTTCCGTCTTGGCCTTTTACGTTTGTGTGTGTGTGTTTATTTTTGATTTTCTCATGTACTTAATGACATAACCCTTCAGAAAAAAAAACACAAAGGACAGATTAGGTGATCTAGGTGACGATTCCACCCTTTCTGGCAATAACACGACCAGGAAAGGTGTTTGGTAAAAATTAATTACTAATCTGGTGTGACAACCGTCTTGTCGATACCAAATTCCATCAAAATCGGCGTTGATACTACCAAACGCAGGAATAATTTGAGTTCGTTGCAAATCCAAATATTTCCCGCTCCATTCAAATAACCATGAATAACTAGTTTGGGCGCGCAGCGGTAACAGCGCACAATTACGAAACAAGTTACGACAGCCTACAGATACACAGAACTAGTCGCTTACCGCATCGATTCAGTACTGACTAGATAAGGGGATGTCGTAACTTAGTACGCTGTAACCGTTGTTTGCCCAGGCTATTAATTACGAATGGCCCTATAATCCCGTCACCTAACGTACCCAGCCAAACGTTAAGCTTTTGGAGTAGTGAGTGGACTGGGCAAGTATGCGGTATGTAGTTGTAAGGACAAACGACTCGTCGTACCGCATATTTGCCCAGTTTAGACTAGAGTTCTTGTATTACGTGCAGCATTGTGTTTGTCGTAACGTTGAAAAGGTGACCCCTAAAACAATGTTATTAATAACCTATTCGTCCCTCTGGGCCTTCTCCAACACAGATTTAGAAATGTGGATTCTTGCAAAATAGTTATGTGAAGAAATCCCGTGACAACTTTGTAACATTTGTCCTGGTGGCGTTACAAAATTTTCCTAACAGTGTTGTCATTAATACCGGTTTCGCCTGCGACTAGAGCAAGGTTAACTTATTTCAACGTACGAACAAACCTTCACTTCTTTCTCCTACCGCTCGGGATTCATTCGAAGGATTTAAGACTATTCGTCCAGTTTTTGGCATTTTGTACAATTTCCGATCACGTAGCCAAATTTCTTATACTGGGAATCGAACAGGGCGATCTACATACTGTGTAGAAAATACATCTACCGCGCTTTGGAGGGAGTTTCAAGTGAAATACCACTTGATGATTTGAATCCCCTCTTTAGTTGTATAAACTAACATCTTGTTTTAGTTAATTGCGGCTTCGTTATCGAAACAAATCACTTCTCTCGATAACCATGCAGCGACAGATGATCCGAACGTGATCTAATGGCGGTTGGCGAATAACCTTTAGTATCTAGTGTTCTTTTGACAGTAAATTGTTTCAGTAGACAATTACTAAGTGACAATTAAGTGTTAACCATGTGTTTAAGTAAGGAGACAATTAATATTTAATGGGAAATTAACAAGTCCCAACTTAAAAACCGACAATATTCTAACGATGGTCTTCATCACAGTAGATGAAATGTTACATTTATTTCTAAGCGCTAGATGCGATAAAACCACTTATTATTGTTTTTTTAGACTCTAAAAGAAACGCTTTTAGCCGAACAAGAAGCTAAAACCCTGCAATTAACAGAGGAAAAATTAGCGATATCGGCCGAACGATCCCGTTTGGAAACCTCGGCGAAACTCTTCCAAAATTACGATTCCCAACGCACTAGGGCCGAAATCGACGCCGCCATTGAGGTAGCTCAAAAAGCGGCCGAACTAACCGACATAGAACGGAAGAATTTACAACGCGTTCAATGCGAAGTGGAAACGTTAAAACGCACCCTCGTCGATCGCGAGCACAAGCTCTCTATCAAGGAAAAGGAACTGGAAACGCTGATGGAGATCGCCGAGAAGAAAAGTAAAGACGGCGAACAGGCTATCGTCCGAGCGAACGCCACGCAAAGGGATTATAACGAGAGATTGAAGGATATACAAAATCAGTTGATGTCTTTGACTATTAGGGAGAAAAAGTTAGCGGAGGAAAAGATTTCGTTATCCAGGGAGCGAATATCGTTGCAAGGACAGATGAGGCAATTGAAACATCCCGGTTTGCATGTATTCGATAGGAGTTCTCATTTGGATGATGATTTTCCGGAATCGATATAGCATTTAATTTTCTTTACGATTGTCTTTTTTGGAATATGATGATGATGATATAATGATAGTGTGAGTGAGTTTAAGAAGAAACTTTCTTAGCAGTGTGTACACACCGTCAAATGTAAATTGGGGTGCTACAGTGCGCGTGTAGACTCGCACCCTAGAATGAGCGGGAAGCTTAGCTCTTCCCTGAATTGCATGGTGCTCCAGCACAATACGTACCTGGTTTCCTCGGATTACCCTATCTTTTCTCTTTGTGCGTCAATAACCGTGGCACCTCAACTTACGTTTGGCGGACTGTAAATTTGTAGTTTTGTTCGCAATGTAATCGCAACCTAATCAGACGTTATTTGATTGATTAAGGCAAATCTGAAACTGTCCGCAGGATGTCGGTTCCTTAATCGGGTTGAAATAACAAATGTAAAAACGAAAAGATAAAAAAGGAAATTGTCCGAAAGCTTCTGAACCAGAACTACCACAAGTCCTCAACTTTCTCCTCCCACGGCCTTACAAAATCCAAAACATCAATCAAACTAAAATGGCAAATATAATAGCAAAAGAAGGAGAAGAAGAACAAAAAGCTAGCAAATCGATAGAGTTTCAGATGCCAAGCTTAAGCTGAGTACATATTAGAACGATTTTCGTAAAATCTTTGCGAATAAAAATGGCCGTCACGAAATTCGGGACGAAGTTCAAATATTTCAACTTTTTTGCGATTTTCGCAGAAATTTAATACGTGAATTAGGTTATGTATGTACATCTTTATTTACTTGTGGTGTGCTTATTTTCATTTATTTTTGTATACACCGTGGTAGTTATAGGAAAATAGAGGCTAAACAATTATGAAACATTACAGCATTCTTATAAATCTAATTAATTTGGGAAAGCTATACAAATTGTATAAATTACATACCAAAAGACGATATAATAGGCGGTGTAGTGTTCGGTAAATTTTTCAAAAAAAAGTCAAGGAGATTATTTAAATCTTGTAAGGGAAATGAAATTTAAAGATCCTTGAAAGTATTTTAATTATTTACGAGTAACAACAACGTAGTTTGACGAATTACTAAATTTGGTTGGACCGAAGATAAAAAAGATGCTATGATACGAAAGAGCCCCTATCTCCTGGAGAGGGATTAACCATGACTTTAAGGTTTTTAGGAAGTTTTGTATGGAATAAGTAATAAGGCATCTGCTTAACTAAAATATTACATGAACAAGTTTTTGTGCAGTCTAATGAAAATTCATGGGTTAATATAGCTAAAGATTTTCAAAATTTATGGCAACTTCCCCATTGTGTTTGTGCTATAGATGTATAGTCTAGGCATTATTTCTAATTTTAAGGCTCCACCTAATTCAGGCTCAGATTTTTATAACTGCAAAAATATATTTAGTATAATACTATTAGCAGTGTGTTATGCTCGATATAAATTTTCCATGGTAGATATTGGTGCTAAGGAAAGGCAAAGTGATTGTGGAGTGTTGCGAAACTCAAAATATAGGAAGATGCTTACAAAACAAACAATTAAACATACCGCAACCTTTCAACATTTCTTTTGAAAATTTTTTGAAAACTCTCTAATTATGGAAATGCCACAGAATACAGGTGAATACAGGTTGGGTTGGGTTAGAAAATTTCAAAAGTGCGGCACGCGCCTGTAAGTTACTAAAATGAAGAGTGAAATTCCCCAAGAAATCCGATTTTTAAGTCGTTGTAATATGAACTGCAGAAACGAACGAAAATAAATTTTTCCGAATTCGCAAGAAAATATTTCGGATTCGTTCTAATATGTACTCAGCTTTATCGTGCATTCGTCGTACTTTGTAGTTATCCTTCTTATTTCTTCTAACTGCCCACTCCCAATCATTGACGTAAACAGTAACGAATAAATGAACAATAGGGAAAGTTGGGGGAATTGTGACCTTCTAAGCATTTTTGCTCCTACAATCTGCATTTTTAGGAAAGTTATCAAAACTCTAGTAGGTACCCGGCAAACATTTTTTAAATTTCACGGATAGTTTAAGTTGGCAGTTCCGGCAATCGTGAACATATTCGCATGCATTGTGCTTAGAAATTGGCGAGTACCAACCGTCCGCAAAATTTTAAAAATGTTTACTGGGTATATTAATATGTTATACCTATATTCTGACAAATAATGAAACACAAAATTATTAAAATTGAAAAAATCAGGTGCCTCTTATAACCTTATCTTGGCGTAATTTTGGCAGAAAGCATCCAGGATGTGACATCCAATGGTTGAAGTTTGTGAGGAGTGTGGAGGAATTGTTAATATAATAATTTCATTGGCTCTGTAAAATTTATATGCTTCGAGTGATTGTCCATAATTTTAATTTTGTCGCCGAAATTAAATTTCGATTGCTATGGCGGTGCGTTATCCTCATTTAGGATCGAAAGTGTTGATAGGTCTTACTGTTTTTCATTTCTTAGACGTGAGAGGACGGGGAGAAGTTGTCCGAATGACAATTGTTTGTAAGAGGAAAATTGTATAAAGAAGCATAACGGTCATGAATAGGACGAAGTTGCGCAGAATATCTGACTCCTCTGATTAGTTGTTGATTTACTCTGCTAACAATAGTAATAACAGATTGTAATTGTTTCGTATTAAACTAATTATAAGGTGTAATTCATTTTGTACAACAGATTTTTAAATAATAATTCTTACATCTCCATAGAGCATCAAGGACGATTTTTTAAACTTCATTTGTACCCGTGCTATGAATAACTGGGAGTAACTTCCTATGTTAGTGATAACTAGAAAATTATATGCAAAAAAAAAGTGGAAATATGTGCATAAATATGTAGATGTTTTGGCCTAAATATGCAGATAAAAAATAGGAGTAATGCTAGAAAATATAATACTATAGAAAAAAATATTCTATTATGTTTACTACAAGTTTATTTATAACATTTTACAATATAATTAACTATGAAAACAATTTACAATTACATATTTCTCAAAGTTTTCAATAGAAAAATTGTGGCGCTTGTCTGATAACATGTACTTACATATATATTGAAAAGGTTCGTTCTACATCCACGCTTGTTATAGGAGCATATTTCAAATTAGAAATTCCTTATTGTCAACTCAATATTTTCTACTGACTCACCACACAAGATTTTAGCAATATCCTTTAGCTTTTTAAAACCCTCATTTTCTTCTATTACACTTAAAAGTTTTCCATACACGGATTTTCCCATCCTTCCTTTAACATCAAAACATAACTTTTCAAATTTGTTTATTATTTCAACGCTCTCAATTAGCGATATAAATTGTTTTTCCAATTGCAATATGGAAGTGGAAATAAAACTGTAGTTGGCTTTAATAAACGCCAACTGTTGAGGTATCTCCTTACTCGAATACACCTTTTGGGCGTCTAGCACAGATTGTGTATTGCTATCAAGATCCATAATAATTGTCTTTTAAAATAGCAGCTTCCAACCACTTTCGCCATCGCGTGATTACTGGTTGAGGAGGAAGCGGAATACCGGGTAGATGTTGTTAGTAAAACTGAACGCTTAATGGAGCCTTTAAAAACACTTTCTTAACACTACTAATTAAAGTATTTACCAAAGGAAAATGGTTTCTTACATCTTCTGCAACACGATTTAGTCCGTGCGCCAAGCAAGTTGTGTGAATTAAATTTGAGTAAAAGATTTTCAAGTTGCAAGCTGCCTTCACCATGTATGGTGCGGCATCTGTTAAAAACAATAGAATTTTTCTGTTGGAATCGATTCTGGTAAGAAAAAGGTTGCCAGTTCTTCCTGTTTAAACCTTGTTATTGTCAAATTATTTGCCTTTTTCCAACCGTTTCGATGAAATTAAATAAGATTTTGCTGGAACCGATACGTTAAGGATACCTATCATTAAATGAACTATGTATCGGCCCACACTATCAGTAGTTTCATCTGCGCATATGTTAAGGTAATTGTTTGACACAGCCTTCTTAATGCTATTCAATGTTTCTGCATAGATACGGTGAATATAATTTTTTCTTATGGTGCTCTCGTCGGGAATATTATATTTGCTGGTGTACTTTTGCAAAAATAACTTGACATTTAAATTGTTTATTTTATGTAGTGGAGTATCTGCCGACACAAACATTAGGCACAAATCTTCATTAAATTGTTCTTGTTCTGATTTCTTTGGAGGTTGATGGCAAACATTGCGGTAATGTTTGCTGACCCTTCTTCGCCAATTTCATCTTTGATAGTTTTGCAGCATGAGATGGAGTTTTAATATGCTGGTCGACTTGAAACTTTCTCTCACTTGTAACCTGCATAAAAATACCACATCATCAGTTGTTTTCTTATAAAATAAGTGTTAGTAAAAGATAAAGGAGTAATAAAAAAACTAATGTGTAGAGTTTGCGAAGCAATCGGAAAAAACGACATTTAATAAAATAAAAATAAAAATTTAATAAAAAAAAATAAAATATAAAACCAACACAACGCTTCGATAAATACTTTTATTTTAAAACGATTTTTATTTAAAAATCATCAGCAGAATACGGAATATCAGATATTCCGTATTGTGCTGATGATATGCGAAAAATACGCATGAAATATACATCTCATTTTACTCATTTTAAAATAAAATTATTTGTCGAAGCGTTGTATTGGTGATTTTGTTAAACATCGTTTAAAAACTGTAGATTAATAAGAGGAAATAAACTAAAATTTTACTTACAATCTTGCTGCATGCTACGCAAAATACTTTTTCTCCATCCATACGCAATTCTGAATAAGGTGCAATCCATCCAGGCACAGTCGCTATTTTCGGCATTTTTGCTATTATAATTAATAACAACCCACAAGTTTACACTTCGAAAAACCAACGTAAAATGACGTTTAAAATAAATAAGATTGCTTTCGAAATTGGGAATAAATTTCTCCGAACAACAAAGAAACACCTGTGCTCCTAATTTTCTGGTAAATTGTATTTTTGTATTTATTTAGAAGTTTCAGGGAATTAGCTTTTCCTTGAATTCTGTCCCGGTCTAGATATACGGGAACAGCATTAATAAAGTTTTGGAAGCGCTTATCGGAAAAGTATCGAGAAGAGGCTTCATAGAATGCTATTTTTAATTTAAAGAGGGCTGTTTAACTCTTTGTTTGTTACAACCACGACATATTTTTACTAATGGCTATCCTATAATAAATTACATCCAATAAATAAATAAAACTCGGATACTTCAAATATGCTGAATTACTACAAAATATGCAAATAATATACAAAATAGATATCTTATGCAAATATGCAAATTTATGCAAACTGCATATTATCCGGCCTTTAGTGATAACTAAGGTTTGATAAAAGAGTGGTTAACGTATTATCAGTAAGTAGTATATGATAATTCTCTACCACCCTTAGGTCAATTAAACAAGACTGGTTTGAATGATAGTTCTATTTCCAGTAAGTAGTGTAAACCGGACTCACGGTCACTTCTATGAATTTATTATCAATTTTTATATTTATAATTTATTATTATCATTAATTCATAGAAACGACAGCGCGAGTCCTATTTATCCACTACTTAATGATAACACGTCATCCACTCTTTTCTCAAATCTTAGTGATAACGCTTGAGCTGAGAAATAACTGCCTTTTTTAGTGAACATTGTGCGACCCCCAGGCTACTTGCACGCCCCTTGGTGTTTATAAGTAGAGTAGCGCCAACGAGCACTGGCGGAGGTTTGATACAACCTTCAGTATAACTGCGAGTCTCAATGAGATCTATTGTGTATATACAACATATATATGTACGCTGCCGTAAATACTATTTTCATAGTTCTACGTTTGTTTTAAAAATGTTACCTACGTCGTAAAAACGACCAATCTTGGACAAAGTTACTAAATTTATTACAGAAATGCCTGACCTAAATTTGATGACGTTAAACTTCAATGTGTAGTTTCAATATCCCTTTAATGTGTTGGTCTAAAAGGGATTGTTAACGTCATGTACAATGAGTAAAAGAATTATTCGGACACCACGATATGTTGAAATAAATCCATATGTATCGTAATTATTTATAGAAGGAATAATTTCTTTTATTTATTGATGAATTACTGAGTTCAGTTATCAGTAATGTGACATAATATTCCACTTTTTTACAACCGTTATATATTTTTAACCATTAATTGAAATAATGTTTGAATTCCACATTACAAAAATATTCGGACACTAATAGAAAATCACATGTTTTCAATATAATCTACGAAGGTCTAATATTTCGTAGCATAATCCTTTTAATTGCGAACACTTCTGAGGCGCATCGGCATATTTGAAATATGTTTTTTCAAATATTCCGTGCTTATTTGTTGCCATTCCTCTTGCAACTTTCTTCTCAATTCTTTGTTTGTCGCATGGGTGTTAATCGTATTCGTTAATCCAATTTTTCCCACGGATTCTCATTAGGATTGAAATCTAGCGATTGAGGTGGGCAATTATATAATAAATATTCCTAAAAATGTGACTTTTCAGCTTCGGATCATTGTCTTGATAAAATTTGAACGTTCTTTCAACCCCCATTTGCGTAGCACTTTAAATTAAATTATCTTTTAGATAGATAGATTAGATACATGTTTTTATCCATACCATCAATAAAAACTAATTTGCCAACACCGCTAGCGCAAATAGACACCCAAAGAGTACACTCTCGTTTCCGTGCTTGAACGTAGCTCCCATCTTTTCTCACGAGCGTTGTTAAACTGGTGAAAATTTTACAGAACGATATTGTAAGGGCAAGATACACATACTGTGTTGATAAACATTCACCTGAAGCCAGGTGCTGACTGCCTAGGAAGCATTGCTTCCAATGTATATTGAGTGTCCGAATATTTTTGTAACGTGGACATCGAACATTATTTCATTTAATGGTTAAAAATATATAACGGCTGTAAAAGGGAATATTGTACCACATTACTGATAACTGAACATAGTAATTCATCAATAAATAAATAAAAATTATTCCTTCTATAAATAATTATGATACATATGAATTTATTTAAATATATCGTGGTGTCCCAATATTTTTGTTATTCACTATAAATAGCAAACGGCATTCTTCAAAAAAGTTGCATGCAATATGAAACATTTAAATTTAATTTATCTTTATTTTATTATCTACCGTTTAATATACTAGACAACGAGGCAGCAAACCAACTGTTAATGTTTATGAGTGATGGTGCCGCAAACATGCTTTTTGTAGGCCGATCTGTTAAAAAAACATTGTACTAACTTGTTACGTTAGAATAAGATTTATGCTTTTAGTCTTGTAGCATATGGTATCGCAAAAAGTTATCCCGAGGTGAACGTTTTAATAGCGCATACAAAAGCAGTGTTTGTCAAGCCGCCAAAACGTATTCGCGAATTTCAGACTGTTCCCCGGTATGCTTGAGCCATCAGACCTGATTCTTAGATGTTGGGGAATGGGGAACATGGTTACAGGCCGCGTTTTACTACTATAAATATTTTGACAATATGTATTAAGAACCTTATATGATAGAGATCTACGTCAGTGACGAAGGTGTTCCGCAAACATTTGTAAACGTTCTGAAAATATAACTATCGTTCAAACCAGCCTTGTTTTATTGACCTATTAGTGGTAGATCTCTATCATATAAGATAAGTATAAAAAGTCACGAAATATATATATATATATATACATTTAATATTAAGAACGTCGTTTTAAAATTCGATCCAAAGGAAGCTGTAGCCATTAAAGGCAGCCGGTCGAAATTTCAAGATAGTCAGGTTAAAACAGATTTAAAAACTATTCAGGACAAGTACTTCGGACTAGTGATGGGAAAACCCGTTCTTTTAAAAGAACAGTTCCAACCGTTCTCATTATTTTGAAATAACGGTTCCAATATAACAGGTCATCGTTGTTTCGTACTCGACAGTTCTATTTGATAACGCATCATAAAATCAATAAAATATTTCATGTGTACATTGCCTTTGGCGGCCTTTGTTTGATTTGATATATAGTTTGTTTTTCCCCGACGTTATACTTTCCCATCACTAGTTCTAACATCTTGGTGATTCCCCGAGTTATATGATTGTGTAACTGTATCCTACGTACATTAAGTCTTTCGTTAGAAGTTCGTATACAGTTTTCTTTTCTCACGATTTACGATAGTTTACACGCATGGTGTAAAATAAATATAACAAAAACATTTAAGTTCGTTTTCATTGTGGACACATCCATTTACTACAATCCGTAGCTGATCCATCGAACAACAGCTTTATAGTTAGGAAATAGGAACAATCATCAAGTAATCATAATTTATTCATCCGGAAGTTTCCCAGGCAAAATAATCATCATGGAGAAATATTTAATAGGAAAGAAGTCGATGATGTGCAATTTCTTCTTCAACCGCGTACGCTGGAGACCGTCCGAAAGGAACTTTCTTTGCCCAGCGACAGTTGCAACCGTTCTGGATCGAGAACGGTTCTAAAATAACAGATAGTTCAATAACGACCCATCACTACTTCGGACTAATGGGGATAGAAAAATTACAAATCTTTTGGTGTCGTTAGTGAAATCTCTGCAAATAATTTTATATGTTCACACACGGGTAGAAAACGCAAAAAATGTTTGTGTTTTAGAGAGATTCTGATTTTGATACGTTAAGACAAATTTGTGAAGGTGCGTCAACATAACCATTAAGTTGTTCCAAAGATTATTTTAATTATACTAATATAGCGTCACTAGATGGGAGAACGTTCCTTTTCTGCATATAAACACTTTTATCAAAACCGAATAAAACACACCTAATAGAGTAAAAATTAAATATATTTCTTGGAAATATAATATCAACATTTAAATTTCATTAGTACAGTATAAATGTTGCCAGCAAAAATAATACAACTAAAGACAAACTCAACACCTTACATGATAATAATAAAAATTAATAAAAAAAAAAAGTCGGAATACATCTATATGATCATGGATAACTATCACTTTTATTCCATTATGATGATATAATGTAGGAAAGTATCACGGACAGGGCTATCAGCTGAAACAACTGTAAAAAGAAATGACTGACTATAACATATAAATTCTTACGAGAACTATAATCGCAAGAAGTCTTGAAGCAGGTTTTCACGGGTGCGTGGGTTATTAATAAGTTAACATTCGAAGACATCTCTCCTTTAGTCATCCTTCTTGGTATCGCCGGATGATAAAATTTTCTTCTGCAGCTTGCTGTATTCTTCGGTGAGCCGATCGTATTCTTTATGTAAATTTTGCGACTGATCCTTCAACGCGGACTTATCTTTTATTTCATGCTGAAGTTTCTCCTCCAGTTCCCTAATTAAATCCTTCAACTCGTTGATCTAAACAAATATATTTCGAATAATTTCCGCGTTCCGAATTACGGGAAGAAAAAGACGACTTACCTCTTTATCTTTGGTTTGCGACTCGTTCTTTTCGTTTTGATATTCCTGTTCGCCCTTTTGTAATAGTGTCCTGGCAGCTGTCGAGGCGCTCTGGGCTTGTCTCATGGCGGCTTCCGATTGGGCCAGGAGGGATGCTTGCGATGAAATTAATATGACGAGTCGCCTGATTACCAAGGACAAGAACAAAGCGAAGCCGGAAATGTAGAAATTTCTTTGGGCGCGGAATAGTCGCATGCTTCCTTGCATTTCGGCTTCCAATTGTTTCGGTTCGTGTTCTGTGGAAATAAGTATATAAATAAATAAAATTAGATTGCTTGTAAAGCGCATAATAATGTGATATAATCAGGGATGTTTTCAAACTCCATCTACTTTGGAGTTTAATTTATTTAATTACAGTAAAACCTGTCAATAATAATTTTTCGTCTTACAAATAAAACATAATTGGTTTTTCAGATTTTTCTTTATTTTATTAGTTAAAGTAAATATTATATAAATACACATATGTATAGGAAAAATAAAACTATTTTGATGTTATTCATATTATAGATATGTACATATACAGTGGTGGTCTTATAATTAGAAACGATGTTTTGAGAAAATAAAATCGCAGTGCATCTTTTTTAAAACATGCACTGTAAATTATAAGTACCGTTATTCGACAAGTTGAAAATCAACAACGTTGTCGATGCAAAACACGTGGAGTTTAAACTTTTTTATTTAAAAAGATTAAGATTTCCCCAGTAGTTACTTTTGACTGGACACGTAATTAGAAACGTATAATTTTCGCCATAATTTTTGAATTTATCTCTTTATTAGTGACAAAGTGAGTGTAATTTGAAAACAATATATTAACGCGTAATAATTTTGATATATTTTAGGTTCTCAAATGCGCAAAAATAAGTCATGTACTCCTAAAATTAAGGAGTTAATTGTGCAATGTTATCAAAACGAAAAACTCTCAATGTCGGCTATTGCACAAAAGTTTTCTTGTCCCAAAAACCTATTTGGTGCAATTCAATTGTACAAGAAAACAAAGCAGTTTGAAACTCTAGCCAGGATGCCTAGGGCGCGAAAAAGCACTCCAGCAGAGGATAGAATCATATGTAGCGCCAGTAAGAAAAACCCATTCTTGTCTTCGCGCGAAATAAAGGCTGAAGTTGGACAGCAAATAGATACAGAAATATCCACACGGACAATAAGAAGGCGCTTGCAAGAGTCGGGACTTCGTGGATGCATTGCACAAAAAAACCGCAGGTGTCAAAAAAAATATTAAGAAGCGGTTCCAGTTTGCAAGGGAAATGCTGAAAAAGATCCACGTTACTGGAATAGAGTTCTATGGAGTGACGAATCGAAGTTCAACTTGTTCCAGTCTGATATAAAAACGTATGTAAGACGTCCTCCAAACAAAGCCTTGGACCCCAGATACACGATGATAACGATGAAACACGGTGCCGGATCGATTATGGTCTGGGGTGCTTTTCTTGGCGTGGTGTACGTCCGATTGTGAGAATACAGGGCATAATGGATCAACAAATACAAAAGCATTTTGGAATATGTAATGGAACCGTATTCCTTTGAGAATATGCCTGTTCATTACGTTTTCCAACATGGCAATGATCCAAACCACACTTCAAGGCTAGTGAAGTGTTGGCTTTTGGATCAAAATATTGATGTTCTGCACTGGCCGCCGCAAAGTCCTGATCTCAATCCAATCGAAAACTTGTGGGCAATTGTGAAAAGAAATCTCAAGGACAAAAATTCACGAAATAATGATGAATTGTTTCAGTTGGTAGAGCAAAGCTGGGGAAAGATATCGCTCCAAACATGCCGACGTTTAATACAAAGTTTACCAAATAAACTGGGGAATGTTGTCAAAAATAAGGGCTATCCAACAAAATATTGAAGGATATGTCGATTTTGTTTAACTTACAAGGATATTTTTAAGTTTTATGTAAATATTTTTTGTTGTTTCTAATTATGTGACCAATCTAATTGCTGCTTTTTTGTGTGTTTAGTTAATTTTCTTAAAAATGTTATTCAAGAAGTGAAATCTTTTTATTTTAATTCAATGATGAATTGTTACTTTACTATTTCTAGTTATTACTTTGAACTTACTTGAACAACTTTTTAAAATATATTAACAAATATATATGCTGCGAAGTCGTTTCTAATTATAAGGCCACCACTGTACATATTATCACAACATATTCATACGAAAAAAACATGAATTGTTAAGCTTTTTTAAAGTATGGTTCAATTTTTGTTTGCTTTAATTTTTTAGCTTCGATTTAAAAACTACAGCTTCACATATAAGTAAAATTCGAGAAACATCCATACAAATTTCACCATTGTTATTGCACAATAAATAATTCTGTGGCTCTCTTAATTTTGCACAAAGTTGGCTCATACAAGATAAAATAGATTTTGGAGTTCGTCCACATCATTACTATCAGAGTTATGTTCTTTATCATTATTGCACAATTGTTCAACAATTTTTGTATTACTAAAGTTAAGGCTCTCTTTAGGCACATGACTATCAACAGAAGCATATTCATCTAAATCCACAATTTCGTTACGAACTGTAGAAACGAGTTGGGCAAGGGGTATTTCGTCTTCTTCATCAAACATTGTATCTTCTTGGATAACATCAGAGAATCCGGCCTCGGAAAAACATTTCAAAACTGTAGCGGGAGATGCCTTCTTCCAAACAGCTGTAATCCATATTCCATTGGCTAAAATTATGTCTTTTTTCAGAATTTTCAAAATCATATTCACTGTCAATAAACGTTAGAAGCCTTTTAATCAAAAAATTTCCGTAAATCAATTTGAAATTGTGAATTATTCCCCGATCCAAGGGCTGACAATGCGAAGTGGTGTTTGATGGCAGAAAGACTAGTTTAACATTTTCTAATGGAACTTTAGAATGTGATGTGATGTTATCCAAGAAAAGAAGCACTTTCTTTTTTTCTTTTCATTTTATTTTCAAATTTATGCAGCCATCTTGTCATAATTTCCGGTGTCATCCATGCCTTTTCGTTAGAAACCCAGTCTAAAGGTAATTTGTCAACATGATTACGCTTAAAACAGCGGGGATTTTTACTTTTTTCAATTATCGATGGATCTTCTTTCTCACCTTCCGTATTTGCTCCTGGTAAAATAGTCAAATGTTGTTTTGCTACCTTCTTCTCTGCACAATTTCCATTCTTTAATGCAAATGTCTTATTTGATATGGCGCGGTAATAAAGACCTGTTTCGTCGGTATTAAAGACATCTCGAGGAGAATAATTTCTTAAAATTAACTTGGTAACTTGGTTTTCCAGTCCTCTATATCGTCCAAATTGACTTAATTGATTTTAAAGTTATGCTGTGTCGCCGGCAGAAACTTTCCAACCATCAATTAGATGCTGCGAAATTTTCCATTTTTACTGCTTGCACCACGATTGCAATATCTTGAAATAAAATCCAAGCGTGGTCAAATACTTATGAGCGGTAGTGTATCTCGTACGTAATTATGTTTACGTATAGCAACATCGAAACTTAGTTGCACAAAATATGTATGTTTGTTTGTTGCGCGGTACATTCCACACGCATATTGTTTTTGAAAAAAGTTTCACACTTGTTCAAAATATTAAATACGATTTCCGGAATATTTTCTTGTGATTGTACGTCGCGGAAAATATTTTCAAATGTCTTGACAATCCTAGCTTCCGAGAATGTTCAATGGTATTACCTGAGTAGTAAGGTGAAAGTTTGAGTAAAGAGGCTTTACACATGATATAACAAGGACAGGTATGCTCTTGCGCATCTATTTGTGACGTCACTGGGGCCGAGTACAAGCAATTTAATAGGGTCGTATAATTGAACATAGTTGGACCATCTTAATAAAGCCGTACAAAAAATAATAAAATTCAGAAAATATGTTTTCTAATATTATCTATAAATTACAATGAGCAAATGATTAGGAAATGCCCATATTACTCATATTAGGTATATATTACATATTTTGCAAATATTGCTGGCAGTGTATTCGTTACACACATAGTGCACAGTACAACAAAAATTACGAAAATAAATGTTTATTTAAACATATTCTTCAATAAAATAATGTTTTGGCAATAGGAATATATAAAAATATAGCTATAAACCTGTCAAATTATCATTTCGTCCATTATTTTTGTTTATATATTCTAGTGTTTTAGAAAGTTGTTTGGTTATGATTGAATTTTTAATGAAAACTTTAACAACATAAGACACACATAAACAGATAAGTCAAACACAATCAGATGTTCTTATCGTGACGACACTTGGTCCAAGCCGCGCCCATGCGCATTAAAGACGACTTTAGTAAAATTTACGAGCATACCTATTCTTCTTATATCATGGGCTTTACATCATACCATAGAGGTGTTTTACATGTAATTAAGAGACTTTTCTGTTTCGGCTTGAGATGGGCAACACTGACGCGCAGTCAACTATTTCACTGCGTTCAGTAGGCCTTACGCTGTGTGTGTTACAGATTTCAAGCTAATTGCTTTCCTAGTTTCCAACATATTCATTTTAACGACATTTACACCCGGAATCACGAGCGATAAGGCCGATATTCGATATTTCCGGCCGACGACTAATTATTCAACAAACGGAAGTTGTAGCGGCAATATCGCAATCGTCATTTCAAAACTACCGTCTAGGCACAGCTATACGATATTCCGTGGGAGGTTATTTTTTTATTGAGTTCATCTTAGTTTTTTGTTTGACTCGAAGTAATTTAAAAAACCAAAAAGTTATAGCGCTTTTAAATGAATACCTTCTGGTCATCTTTTTCAAAAGCACACGTCAGGTTAACCAACCTATGCGAATTGGCGGGAGAGTAAAGAGAGAGAATGATATGGGAATGATGGTGTAGAGCAGGGGTCTCCAAACTTTTCAGTCTTGTGGCCATACTGATTACTTCAGTGAGTTTTCTGCGTATTATACTTGTCATTAAGCTTTACCTAGCAAGTAAATAAATCCGAGTTATCATTCTGTATTTTTTTATCCAACTTATCACAACAACAATAAGCTATTAGCTGTCGCGGGCCGGATTGATGACACTGGCGGGCCGGATTTGGCCCGCGGGCAGTAGTTGGGAGACCCCTGGTGTAGAGCGCTGAATAAAATGTTAATATTGAATAAAACCTGTATTATTAAGAAAAAGAGTGGCATGAGCCCGGCCCCGACTACAACTTACGTTTTCAAATTTTGAAAAAATAAAAAAATGTTGGTATTTGGAGTCAATTAATGCTGACCCTGTTTCGGTAATTTCATTCAAAAATTATTTTGGGTTCGTGAGGCTTGACTAGTGGAATTTAAAATTTATATCAGTGCATATTCACTCATTTCAAAGCTCGTTGTGGACCTGTGCCTGGAGGAACAGTCGTTATTTCAGTCTTGGCTACCATTTTAATAGAGATTAGGATCGCAAAGAATTAATCTCTTCGTACCATTCCTTCACGCTAGTGTTCAAATAAGCTTTGATGAGTGTAAGGTAAAAAAGGCATCAAACACGTTTATGCGTCTTACTCTATCTATACCAATATCACACCAATAGCCTGCTGACGAACGTACATGTTTGTCCATACATGGTCCATACTCCCAATTGATAACCTTCAACGGACGTATACGTTGATGCCCGTTAAACGAGTGCCATAGTCCATACCGACAGTCGTTTATCCGATCCATCATATTCATAGTCTACGCTAATAACCTTTACAAGACGCATATATGAGTTCATAGCAACTAACACAGTGACCGCCATGACCATCAAATTTAATAGCCAATGATGTTTTCGTTCTGGCTTTGGCCAATAAATAAAAAATTATGGTCCCCCTCCCCCCTCCGGTGAACATTAGCAAAATTGGTTGGGCAGTCAACGTGTTAAAGGGCTAATTAAGTTAACACGATGGTTTACTTTAAGAAAATTTCGTCTGAGCAATAAAGGTGGCTCGTTAATCGACAACGCAAATCTTAAGGAATTGTGGCGCCCGTATGTTGAATATTAAATGGCACCCCTATTTTTGGTACCCTCTGCTAAAAAAATTGAATAAGCACGTTATTGGTGCCCAAAAATCATTGGCGTCTAATTTTAAAAAAGATAAAGAGTAAAGATGGACTATTAATTACATCAACTTTATTAGGCAAAGATTTTATCCCGTAAGTACTGAGGCATCATTTGGCAGACTACTATTTTAAAATTTCCACTTGCATTATATATTTTCCTGTGCCGAATAAATAAACACATTTGTTATATAAGTATGTGTTATGTTATACTTTTTAAACATACTATATACATGAAGATCAAATAACGAAATAGGGAACCTTTAGAAGGAACCCATGATAATATCCGTTTTTAGAGCACAATGAATTAGATAATTATAGGACAACTAAAATAGTATTAAGCAGGAAGTCGGTTCGGAAAAGGAGGAGGAGTAGACCTCGAAAAAATAACTTAACAGCGTGCAGGAGGATCTAAAGCCTGGAGAAGAATAGTAGAAGAAGCACTACATAGTATATTAAATAGAATAAAAATTAGTATATAATAATAACTATAATAATAAGTCTTTATTATTCAACAGAATAAGATTCCAATTTATAGGATAATATAAAATAATGAAAAATAACAACAAAAAATTACATATGCGTTCCACATAAAATAAATGATAATAAGAAATAATATTACACACATACACGATAAGGACATCAAAAAGACAAAAATATTGGTGCTTTACAAAAACAAAAATTTTGTTAACAATGAAGAATAAGATTATACAAACAGGTCAAGATCAATTGTATTAACATTGCTCATCATACGATACAATAGAGCTTTCTTCCATATATTTGTTACTACTTATGAGTAGGCACAGCGAAATTGACCTGAGGTAAAAGGGATGGAGAGTCGATATGATTAATGATTGTCGATCAGATTCAACAGGAAGGTTAGACTAGTTTTCTCTCTTTAAGCTGTCAATGACTGAAAACTATGTCCACTGTTTTTTTGTGCCAGCCTCTTTGTACATGTACAAAGATCAGAAAAAAATGTTTCTACTAGAGATTTTTAGGTTGTACAACATAATACTGGTAACTGAGCAGTGTTAAAAATTGACAATCGTACATAAATTATGAAACGATTTACGAATGGAGGAACAAAGCAAAATATAGCTGCAAGCTGGAAACAAAAACTAAAGACCAAGGGTAAAATAACTTTATTCCAGTGGAAAGTATAACAATGTTGTTACTTTAATACTACCTGCAAACTTCAGGAGTAACAACGTATTAGACTCTTGGGAAGGTCAAGGTGAAAAGACCTAGATTTTGCTATCTTTTTATTGTAGCTACAGAATTTTCGCCCTCAGATTAAGGGCGTCCTCAGTGTAGGCAAAAGTGATATTAAAATCTACACAAAATATTTGGAAAATCCATAGTCAAAGCAAGAAAGCAATGAGTGTGAAAACCCTTAAATTTAACTCTCTAAAGTATTTTTGTAAATACAGTGACCATGTCTAACAATTAAGGAGTTATAGTCTATGCCACGAGGTGGATATAATGATACGTACATATATGTGCTATGCCCAAAGCCTACAAGGCCTGTCGAGCAATGACTATTTAAAAAGTTCAATAAGGAATAAGGGAATAAATGGAAATGGGTGCAGTTTAATAAAAATATTCCTAATCGCAGGGGTAGATATCAATTCAAATTTGTGAAAATTCTGAGTTGCTCAGACCAGTAGTTAGATGGATAATTTTCATCACTCGGTATATTGATGTTTGTACATGTGAGAGGGATTCAATATGAATTCTCTCACAATGCACGTATTACGCATTTTTACAGTTATGTTTTCTACAGAAGTGGACAACTCGCGTTGCCACAGCCTCCTGCAGTAACTGCAGTCGCGCTCTTCGGCTACCCGCCGTGCAATTGCAATTTTCCCACGGCGGGTAGCCGCAGAGCGCAGAGTGGCAACGCGAGTTGTCCACTTCTGTAGAAAAATAACTGTAAAAAATGCGTAATACGTGCATTGTGAGAGAATTTATATCGAATCCCTCTCACATGTACAAACATCAATGTTCACACGATATATACATAAAATTTGTTCTCTTGCTCTTGCAAAGCCGTACTGACGAGCGGTATAACCGCGAAACGTACGTCTACGGATGGCAAGAGAAGATCAAAATTTTGTAATATCACTCGGTATGTCTAATGCCCTCAAGACTTAACCTTCCTATACTCACGTCAACATGAAAGACGTATACTATACTATATAAGTCGGTCTCACAGACCGTATGCGTGAGCATAGGAAGGTTAACAATATTTGGGTAATAAATAAAATGAGAGCAAAATTTGCTCACACACTATAAAGACTTTGACAAAAACAGATATGTATGTCAATAGATAGATGACAAATGCACTAGGGAAATGTTGGTTTAACATTAGGCGAAGTTAAATAATTATCAGTTCAAGTCACTCGATTACGAGACGATAACAGTAGGAAAACCTACTAGAGCTAGCCGTATCATTCCCTTTCGATACTTAACAATTGGGGGAGTAGAAATATCGATAGGGATGAGAACCTGTGCCGTAAGTCCTTGATGTAGTTTGTATTACATCATAACCTTTATGATAGTGTTATTGGTAAATGAGGTGGAAGTTATTGTGAAATAATTGCCACTTTAAATTAATTTGTGAATACCAATGAATAGTTTTAATTAGAACCTGACTCACGCCCTGTATTCACACGTCCGTCAGTCGACCATCAATTATCTTATTATGAAAAAAAAATAATAATTAAATGTCCTTACCCGGATTCGAATATTTCCTAATTTCTCTGATAGCATCCAACAAGAACAGGAATAAAATCGCTAAAACGATAAAGAAATATACGCTGGCTTGGCGTTGTAGCCCTTGTAAGAATTTCGACTTGAAAAACGCATTCCATTTTCTCGGGCTGGCGACTGGTAAGACGAGCAAAAGAACCACTACGATTTCGAAATATAAGAAGCCGGCAATCAATGTCCACTGTAAACTCATTTTAGGGCTTGGAATTTGTTCTGATTAGCTCGAAACGAAAAATTTTTTTGGCAACCGGTGACAGTAGAACGGAATGTAAAACTCTAGTGTTGAAAACGGTAGGCTCTAGGTTGGTATTTATATAAGTTCGAAACTTCGTTAGTCTCCGGTGAAATAAAGTAAAAAAAGAATTCTCATAATATGACGTGTCCCGAAACACAAATATAAATTGTAATTTATAATTACGAGTAGCTGATGCAAACGTAATGCAATTAAATGCGTATGTGTAAAAATGTCAAAACGATTTGTACGCCACCTATTCCTGTTTATTATGATATACAGAGTATTACATTTCGAATGTAAGGTACAAGGAATGTCGTATGTTCAAAATTGTTTCAGATCAAGGTAAAATCAATGGTAAAAAACTCAACATCTAAGTTAGTAGAAAAGAAAATATCCCAGTAATCTACAGCCGATAAATGCCATACCTTTGTTTGTATTGTCGATTTTCGCTTTGGATTGCTTCTTATAGCCTTGTCCCAGTCTAATATTTAAGGAAGTAGGTGTGTGACAGTCTGTGCAAAAAGTTAATCAAATTTTGAGGTTTCTAATTTCTCGGTTTATAGTGTTTATTTCTCATACAAAAACTATTTTCAACTAGCTGATATGTATAAAAAATCTTTAGGTTTCAGTCTGCAAGCAGATTATTTTATTTAAATCGCTTAAAATGGAGATTTATGCAATAATTACTATTTGTCAAATGCTCAGACTGTACCGGGAGCCAACCGTGCGGCATAAAAATTTCGAAGTATAAATTTCCTGGTATAACGATGAGAGTGATCGAATTAAGTTTGCATGACCATAAAAGTATCCCAATATCCAAGTATTGATTGAATTTTTCAATTAAAATCATAAATACACAAAAAATTAATATAAATAAAAATGAACGAGAAAACGTGACAACACTGTACGGGTAATGTTTTTATCTGGTAAGTTGGTGGCAATGGTCTATCCAAACGACGCGCCAATTTGCCGTGAGGTTAGGTTAGAAACAGAGAATCGTGTTTGTGTTTATATTGAGAAAAATAAAATGCCGAAGCCTGAAATGTATCGTTGAAAACGTAAACTTGTGACAAAAGACATGTATGAACGGAGAAGTCGGGAAAAGTAATGCGGGGAGAAAGTCGGAAAGAAGACTTGATTTCATCATAGACTATCAATAACTATCTAGCCATGCAACTCGTTGCCCCGGTTATAGAGTACAATATTCGTTTTACCCAGTGTCGTTATGGGCGCTTCATCTTAACACCGGGAATTTTGAATTACATTATTTCATACCTATTGATACCCTGTATTAATATCAATAATAAAACACAATCATTACTTTGCTAATACCAATTTATTGCACAACTTGTAGCAACAGTTTTGATATTAATAACACTGTTAAACATATTACGATCTTTAAAAATTCATTTTATCGAAATAGGACTATGCGACTATTATTTATATATATAATTTTATTTCTAGTAGGAGAAAATGCTTCGTGCACACATAGGCTCGAGGATTCGAACCGTGACATGGTAGCGTGAGACTCAAACCCACTAAAACCTCTCCATAATTTTCATTATTCTGAAAACCCTCGTACAAACTATTTCATTCATCTTTATTTTCGATTATCAATGGCTTCTTTCTGGTGGTATATTTTCCTTATCCACAGTTTGGTAAACCTCCAGTGTACAACCTAAAGAATATTACCTTCACATTCTACAATGATAAGTGAATATATCGTTACCTGGGGCATATAATGATGGCAAAGTATCTGCGACAAGATTTGTCCTGTTGTGATGTGTTTGAAACTTTACATTTTCAGCGAAATGAAGATCACATACTCTATAACTTTTTCTTATCCGTTCAAATGGTTTATCAATTAAATCGTTCCGTCCAATTATGCAAAACCATTTGATTAAGCGCTGTCAAAAAATACAAACCGCGTTAATTGATACATTATTAAACTACGGTTACCTCTAATTCTTTTGGAAACGAATGTAGCATCATTTCTTTATTAGATTTAGCGCAAGTAAAAACGCAACATTTAAATACCATGATTTCAGATTTGAAAAACGCACAGATAAAATGGCCGACAATAATGTCAAATGCACATGTCAAAATATAATGATAATAACGCCCCAAGCGGCACTAGGTTAAATTACGTTCTGAAGCCAACGTTGATGCCTTAAGTAGCCAGGGCGTGATATACCAAGAATCACGATATAGGATAGATGCGGTGTTGCCATACTTTTATACATCTAACGCTGGGAACGTGAAAAAGGAGAATTGTATTTGACAACTTTTTATAATTCGCAAAAGATTCAGTCGTGAACCATAACAAAAATAGGCTAAAAACTTTCATTGAATGTTTATCTATTTGTTCCTGAAAATTTTAAGATTTTATTTTATGCTTTTTTCTTATTGAAGGGTGTCGGGTCAAGCTATTTTCGAGTAGTCCCGTAACAGCCCATGTAAAAATGCAACTTTTAAATCAGTACATTTCAATAAATATGTAGTGAATCGTCCTCATACTTCACAGGCATGTTTATTGTTGACAATATTTTGTGTTTCCGAAAAAATATTGACGTAGTTAGATTACCGTGCTCATACATCTATGTACATCCTTAAAGAAGCACTAGATGTCTTTTAGTGCGATGAGGTTAAATAACACATTTAATTCTGCTATTCATTACAGACATTAAATTACAAAGTATAACTTTTAATTTTAGCTACAAAACAAAATTATGCCGTTTACATCAGAACGAGATGTCTTTATTCTAATAGCCCATTATCGTACTAAAAATTTAAATACAGATGATCTTAGATGTAAGACTTGGAGTCTTGCACTCAGCAATTTATACAGCAGTTACCTGATATATAGTAGAGTTGAATCGTCACAATTTTGTTAATCATAAACATAATATTGTTAGAAAATTTGAAGAATTATAAATTCACACAAGTACAATACAATAAACATTTACAAAAATGAATAAATTTAGAATTTGATGTTGATTGCTGGATTTTTAATAATTAATAAGACAAAACTGTAACAAATAATTAATCTAGGGAATTTGTCTTGAATATATACCAATAGCGTACATTTGGTTGCCTATGCTATCACCTCAGTTATTTTTGAAAATACTGTAACTGTGTTTTACGAAATGTTTGTGTTCTTGAAATAATTTTTAATAATATAGATCTTACGTACTTATTGTTAGATCGTAAAATCGTTCACGTACCATTCAAAAATTGTCTTTGCACATTCCTTCTTCCCACTGTAACGGGACCGTCGCAAAAACTGCAACTTTTTGGGATCATCGCTTTCAGCCCAATCAATTTTACGAAAATCAGCACGCCGATATTGAATTTACGTTTTGTGTCTAACAGAATAGCACAGAACAAGCATTTCATAGTACTTACATTTTAAACTGCACTCTTTTAGCTACATTTTAAATTATTAAAAGTTTATGCTTGATGGTTTTGAATTTAGGTCTCTTTTCTTTGTTTTCGCCACGATACAGTTGCCTTTATCGTACTGCCTTGCAGTTCCTCAAATGGTATTTGCACAATAAAGATACTATTTTATTTATTTAAAAAGTTTTAACTGTTTTATACATCAGTGACTTAATTTTTGTTCCATTCTGTTGTAGAATAAACATTAAAAGGTAATATGGGAAATCGACACACCACAGCACAATACATAAGAAAGATCAGAAAATTGTCTTTTTCTTAAATACTTGTCCAGTTTACATTAAGATAGGACCAAGAGAGTTAAGAGTAATAAATTTTTAGAAGTATTTCATGAGTTTTCTCTAAATTTGCTTTCTTTTTCAACATGAACTACCTGACCGCTTCTAGAGTTATGGCTGAGTTCGTCTGTAATCTGCGTTCCAAATAAGAATAAGGAGCGTGCGGTTAAAATAATAAATAAAATAAATAAAATGACCTTTATCACATCTTTTGGAAATATTTCCAGATATGTATTTCGGCAACTAAGTTGACATCCTCAGTGGAAAACTGGGGGAATTAAGTATCATCAGCGATATCCCGTTAACGTCCAAGACGAACACCACGCAACGAGCACTGCACAAGTCTAAAGCACTTGAATTATTTCCGAAAGAGTCTCCTTATTCCTATGTGAAACCAATATGAAACAATTTACAGATACCGAGGAAAAAATTACGCGATGCAAATTTCTTAGTGGAACAAGAACGTCTTCAAAGATTACCAAGAATAAGGAGATGAGGGGTCTCAGAAAAAGAAATCAAAATTCCGATTCATTGGTAAGCTGACCCTGACAAGGACAGCAACAATAGCGATGATTTTCCACTCCAATCAGCATCCAAAAAGATCTCGAACGATATAGTTGAACCCCTTTTCTAAGTGTTTCATGTCATTTTTCATTAAATTCGTTTGAAAAATAAACAAAAAAAGTACAAGGATAATTACTTTTCTAATAAAAAAAAATCGAATTACATTGCGAAATTGAATCAAAATGCGAAAAAGCACCAAAAAACACGCTAAAAAGGACATTATGACCCATTCAAAAGATTATAAATCAGGATATTTAAGTCTTTTCAACCTTAAAATATTTAATCCATTTGCTTCCTTCCTACATTGATATATTTCATTGACTTAGACATTGCAAAAAATCGAAAAATTGGCCTAAAAACATTCAAACTTTAGGTCGTAAAAATGCATTCCGTTGTCAGACGTTTGAAATTTAAAATACCGGACCAGAACATAAAATCATCTTATTTATAGAAACATGGAAGCTGGCATTTTTGGGTTTTCGGAGTCGTCGATTATGATTCGCTTGTCAGAATTTAGAAGTTCAACATGGTGAATTAAAAACCTAAAACCGTGTTCGTTTTTATGAAAATTGGTATCCGCAGATTTTCAAAATTCATAATAGCGGGCCAAATAATTTCCTTATTCCTATGAAAAGGTTAGGACTTAGGGTTAAACTAGCGTTTTAGTGAGCAAAAAAATAGAATTTTTTGGTCTGATTTCCTAAATTCACGATGGCGCAAACAATACGACTGTCCAAAATATCTAATAGATAGATTGATTTCTTAATGTCAAAATAGTAGATTTTTGTGGCAATAAATAGATAAGAAAATATAATTATTGAAAAATCCATTATGGATTTAGTGAATAGCTGCTATCTATATCTCTAATAGTGTAAAAATCTTATGTTCAGCAATTTATTGATAAGAACGGCGCAGGAAAATAATTTTTACATCATTCTTGCACACCCTTCTGACATTATTGATTCCCGGTCGCAAATTGTTCAAGTAACAATAAAATGTATATGCACAACTAGCCTTTTCACAGAGTAATATACGAGGCTAGATTGACAAGTTTCCTTAGGGGATTGAAATTTTTCCAAATACTTTATGTCGTTGTGTTGGCTTTTTGTTGTTGACTCTTTTATATCAATTGATTGCAAATGCGAAATCGATTTGTCAATTGGGAAAGCGAAACTTCCAGATACACACAATGATAATATTAACTTCCCAAAGCCGAATTACCGTGTACATCCTCGACAAGCGGGACTTTAATAACTTATTCACGGAAAACAACCTGTTCAATTGAACGTTGGCCGTAACAATTGAAAGATAAAATATAACTTGAATTCGTATTATTTTGTTTTTATTGTCATTCCGGAAACTTTTCGATCTACCCACGTAGGGAAAATTAATTACAACGCCGTCGTTGTTGGAGTAACTGGCGAGAGAAAGAGAGGGTCAACAGTTCGTCTCGGAATCGGCTTCGACCCTAAAAACATGTACCATACGGGCATTCATAGAAATCGGAGACAAATATGTCTCTTTAATCCATCATACTGGATCCACTATTTTGAATTAAAGAAAAGCTGATACCAAATTTGTACTCGGCGGCCCCAAAAACACCTAGATACCAGTTTTCATAGAAATCGATGACAATTTTATTTTTGATCCATCCCTTTGAATTTTGAAAAACTACAATCTACTGCCACATTTATCATCAGCAACCCAAAAACCCTTATAGATAGATCATTAGCAATAATGGAGCAGAACAAAAATCAGTGCAACAATGTGTTAGGGACAGGGAAGATCTTTTCGAGTTCGTAACCATTTAATACCACGCCCATTAGTATACTTCACTTCAATATAACAAGAATTTTTCTCTAGATAGATAACATTGAAATGCATAGAAGGGAATTGAATTAGTAATTATTAGTTTGATTGTACCGTTATTATTGATAACGATAATGAAACCTATCTTAAAATTTTGTAAATAGCATCATAATCTGTTCTATCCTAAGTAAACAGAGTGAATCATGGTAACGTTATCGTACACAAAGGTCAAAACCTCTAGTTTAAATGAAAAGCCGGTTTATAAACTGAATCTTTTATTATTAACTATACACGTTATAAGCAAGACAATTAACTCAAGTCCACCAAAAATTTACCGAGAAACTCTTCTCGAGGGCTACCACATAATGCCACCATTTCGGCGGTATATACAGTATATCACCGGGTTCTAACAAACATTTCATCATATTCACGTTTAAAAACTTCGGAAACTTTTCCAAATCAGCTTTTATCGGATTAACTTGCGACGTATTGCACAACATTTGATCTTGATGTGGATACAAATATTGAGTATCGCTTGGTGAAAATAATATGACTAATTTAGTTCCGTATACCTGAAAATTATTAACGTTTACAAAATACACTGCACAAAACTGCTACAAATATTAACGAAATTAACGGATATTTTTCGAAACTACTGGTAAAAGATACTTGTGATTCCAGGCTTAAGATGCGCGGCTCGTGATCACACGTATTATTAAAATAGCCAATAAACGTTAAAATTTTTACGTGTAAATACATTACATGTTACGAGGGTAGATTGAAATGTTTTCGGGATGGCAATAGAAACAAAATAATACGGATTAAAGTTATATTTTATTTTTCAATACAATCCTCTTGAACCCTCGTTTATGTAACTTCTCGATTCCCTCCGCGAAGCGACTTTCTTCGAAGTTCCCAAAATAATCGTTTACACCCTCTATCAGTTCATCATTTCACCAAAATCTCTTTCCACCCAGAAATGTTTTGAGTTTCGGGAACAAGTGGGAGTTTGACGGAACCAAATCAGGCGAATATGAAGGATTTCGAACTTCAATTCTCCCAATTTTTGCTGAACGATTGCACTTGAATGAGCGGGCGCATTGTCTGGTGAAACAACACCTTTTTCTTAACCATTCCCAGGCGTTTTTCCTGAATTGCTACGTTCAGTTTGTCCTAAAGCGTTGTGTAATATTGGCCGGTTACAGTTTTGCCTCTTTCAAGATATCCAATTAGCAAAAATTCCTTTTGCGTCTCACAAAAAACCAGTACCGATCACCTTTCCAGCCGAACAAATCGTCTCTTGAATCGGCCGAAATTCGAGCTCAAATGCGTTTTTGCTCCGAATTGAGCAAATGCGGCACCCATCTTGCAGGTAACTTTTTTAACCTAATAATAATATTACACAACCCCTCAGTGGCTGAGTGGTAAAACTCGCGCTTCACAGTGCGAAGGGCCGGCGTTCGAGACCCGGTAGCGGCAGAGCGTAGCAGTTTAAAATCCTAAAAAGGGATCTGGACCTCTAATAAGCTGCGAAAATGAAGGAAATGCCATTGGGTGGGCCAGGAGCGGTACGGTATATGCGTGTACATATACGGCTCGGTGGCTCCGAACCCTTACACCGAAAGGTAAAAAGGGTAAAAGATTAAGAAGAAGAAGAAGAATAATATTACACGGTTACATTTAAACCTTGTCTATAAATGCATGAAAAATACATGTACATTTATGATATTGATATGATTGCAGGCTTAAATTCTTTGTTTTCACATTTTTGTAACTATCCTTTCTGATATTCGAGTAAATACTTAAAATGTTTCTTCTCAGTTTATACACCAGATTGTACGCATTTCCAATTTTTAAATAAACGGTAACATAACGAAACTTAAATTTATCTTATGATTCGCAATTCTGTAAAGAACTATTCGAATGTTGTTAACTTGGCATTTATGTTGTCACCTTAGGAAGCTAATAACAAAAACGTACAATATCCGTTAATTGCTTTGAGCAGTGTAACAACAAACGAAGAGTGTTCACCTGGCTTAGTAAATTATCTTTCGGGTCGAAATGCATGGAGGAAATCGTTCCCTTCGGTCCGAACCAAGCGTTTATTTCTACTGAGGGATCATCTTCGTTGGAATTTCTGCTTGTGTAACAATATTCTGGGACGCGTATATCATCTTTAAGTTCTGGAATCTATCAAAGTGATTTGAGAAGAAAATAAAACAATTGTGTAATATACACAGTGAATTCAAGATTGTTGGAAGTCACGTGACTTGTCAAATTAGTAGCATAACTTATAGATTGGTAGCACTTCAGAACTTACTATAAGATGTCATATTTAGAGGTTATTGTTAAAGATAAATCACGTTGTCAAAAATAATAACAGTGACATGGCGTATTCTTACATGACGATATTGTTTATGTTGTAAGTTGTTGTATGTAATAAGTTCTTTTTAAATCAATAAACTGCGAAAATATGCGTATCCTTAATAGTTATGAACTATATTAAAATACGGAGGTTTTTACTAAAACAGTACAAACAACAGTGCAATATTGGTTGCATATATTATTTAGTCACGTGACTTCCAAACTTATTTGAAGACCCGGTAGGTACCTGATCTAATAAATTATGTTGGGCTAAATAACCGATTGTTTTGCTTTCATTGAGGTAATAGTTTTGGACAAACTCTTTCACTGTCATCAGCTTCTGTGACCAATTTTCATCCGAATATTGGGATCCTATCTCGACTGGGACTGTCCGTTCACCCGCAATGTTTAGAATGTAAGAAATGTCCATCCATTTTTGAAGGGCGGGCCAATGACTTATTGAATCTGAAGATATAAGTTTAAATTTAATGCTTGCTCTCGATACTTAACAATATACAAAGGCAGACTGGAAAAGTTATGCAATGAGAGGCCCCCAGTGGACGTGTCACCATGTGCTTTAGTGCAAATTTAGATACACTGCTGCCATGAACTTGAGTTCCTCATATCGATTGTGTCTTAGCTTTTGAGCTGCAGGTGTCATAAGATGTTACAGTGAAAGAAAAACGAATGGCGAACGGTGTTGCAATACAATTTTCTAAGGCCAATTGCTTTGAACAGTTCTTGAAGATGAGTGAGAAGTGTTTCTATGAAATATCTTCGCTGCTTGAAGATAACTGTCTTCATCATTCTACCATATGCAGATGATTTCCATAGTTTAAGATTGCCAACTTTCGCTTGGAGGAAGCTCCCTGCTTAGATCAACCACCTTGGCGGTTACTGAAAACAATATTGCTACTGGAGAAAGATCAGCATGTATCATCTCACCACTTGGAGGAATCTTTGGATCTGTCTGCACCTACAGTTCACATTGTTCTACACAACCACATTCGAGCGAGAAAGGTATTTCGTGGTGCAAGAAATGCTCAAAGATATTAAAAGTGAAACCTTGATTTATTATTTCGATGTCCCGAAATGACCGTCTGAAAATCAAAGTAAATCATTGTAAAGCGCATTTCAATTTGTAGCTTGTAACTTGTATTACTCTAAGAAAACTGCTTGAATAGAAAACTTTCTTAGTTCTCAATGGCACCAGCTCTCAAAGGAGAAATAGCAAAATTGGTTTGATGAGTTGCTTCAATACATTCAGAGATGTATAGAGTGCAAGGGGAATTGTTTTGGAAAAGAGAAATAAATATAGGTGTATTGCATAACTTCCCTAGTCACACACTCAAGCAACAGGCCAATATGTCAAAGAAGAGAAAGCAGCTAACTTACTATCAGAAACAGGAAACTTAAGAAATACATTTGTAATAAAATTATGTCTATATAAGGTTAATACCTTGAATTTTAACTGGCATCTCCTTATTATAAAATTCCTTCATAAAACACTCTAATGATGGTAAACTCCTGCAGGGTACTTCTACCCCTTTAAGACCATCATACTCTGAAAAACTTTCCAAGCATCGTTTGTTACTTTTCTCAAAATCTGGATTTTCATCCACCCTACTTCCCAATTTTCCATTTATACATTTTGCGGCATCAGTTAATAAGTTTCTATTTCTTTTTAGAGGTGATCCTAAAAGAATACCCATGTCTATACATTTCAAGGCTTCATGCAATACTTCCGGTCTATTATCGAAGTTGTAACAAGACAACTGCCTATAGAAACACACATAAACGTTATCGTTTCGGAATTTAACTTCATGATTACCTTAAGAAAACTGCTCGAATAGAAAGCTTCTTTGGTTGTTAGTGGGACTATGCTCCAATGTCCCATGTGAAGCTGTTCGTTAAGATAGTCAACTATCGATTCGATTTTTAACTTGTCGATTTTATTAATGGAGTCCTCACAACAAGCTGTATAAACTTCTTTAAACGTTTCCAGTATGATTGGGTTTATGCTGTTAGCAGAATTTTCCAATTCGGTGTGGTCCTTGACAAATTCTAATATTTCTTTTGAAATACTGGTTGGTGTTATTGAAGTCATTTTGTTATTAAAATAAAACTATTTGAAATAATTTTATCTGTTGTACATGGAACCATAAATTTATCCTGTTCCTATTTATATCTCTAAATATTATTTAAATCAACATTGAGGTTAAAGTTACTACATTACTACATCAAAATTTTCTCTACCATAGGTTGGCCGACCTGTAAGTCTTAATTCGTCCTTTAAACGTGCTGGTGGTATTGAAATGATAATATCGTAAAAGTCACAAATAAAATAAATAGTTTCCTTTAATTTATTACTTGATGTATCAATTAAGATTCAGAATTTCTTTAATAGACTAGTAATTTCACTTGTCATGTATTACATATTGGCTACACTGGAATTCTATTTTTAGGAACATTTGTTCGTCTTTATTGCATCAATTTAATTTACAAACAATTGTCAGTGGCTATCACTTTAATAAGCGGTAAGAAGAAATATTGTAAATGCATATAAACCATAAACATAAATTTCTGGTTTTCGTCATTTAGTAATAAAAAAAAAAATTACACCTTCAATAATGACCACTGAAAAGCCAAAACTCGACTTGGGTGTCCTCGAAGAAGATGACGAATTCGAAGAATTTCCCGTCGAAGGTACTTTCTAGGTTAGCTCTCTATGTGTGACTTGCATTAAACCGCAATAAATTTCAGATTGGACGGGTAAGGAAAAGGACGAGCAGGATATCAGCGTATGGGAGGATAATTGGGAGGATGATAATATCGAAGATGATTTCAATAAACAGTTAAGGTAAGTGAAGAATTATCTTGATATCGTTAAGATTAATGGGACATTGTTAAGGTAAAGTTACCTCTCGGTCTGGAATAAGGCTGAATACTTAACAAACTCCTTGCATTTTCTTCAATCTATATATTTGGAGACCAATGTGTCACTACACTGCGACTTACTTTTATCCTTATGGAATGTTGTGAGTACTCATAAGCTTATACTTACATCCTTGTGGATAATAGAGATGAAGCTTGATGTCAAATGGATTAAGAGTACTGATCTCAGTTCTAGATCACATGAGTGAGCTGGGATTGAAATAAGGAGTATTATTGTAATAATAGGATCGAATAAGATAGAGTGTGGGGCGTGTTAAACACACCTCGTAATTACAGTAATCCTCGTTATTTGTTCTTGCTCAAATTTCCGTGATTCCAGACCCTGAAATTGTACACTAGTCGATAGTGTATAATACCGGATAGAGAAAATTAATTAAGAGTAAGAACTGTTTGCAAGAGTTAAAGCGATTATCTTAGAGAGATAAGAATGCCTGAATGCCATGACGTTTTGCGGGGTGATTACCCGCGTTCGTATATACTGGGCGCTACGACTTTTTGCCGGCCGATAACCTAGAATTAGGCCACCTACTCGCAATACGCACATATCCATAATCGGCGCTCTCCTCAACATTGCGGTATGTGTGTGTTCTTTTTGGCCCGGTTTTGCTCACATCGGCATCAACGGATTGTCGGCCATTTTTGAAACGGTATTATTGGTTGTAGACGGCTTGCAATTTTCGCAAAATTTTGACTAATTTCAGGATAAATTTGATGTTGACTCGTTGATTTGAAATTTGTAACACCCACTGGGCACGGCGCACTGAATGCAGTGAAACAGTTGACAGTGCGTCAGTATTGCCATCTCAAGCAGAAACAAAAAGTCTCATTATTTACTTGTCGTACCTCGTATTTACGAACGTATTAAGTGACAGATCGGAAATTTCCTTTTTTTGATTTGCAGCAACTGATTACTCATTATTAGAGTTTGTTAAAAAGGCGGATGACGTGCTATCATTAGGTAGTGTAAATCGGACTTATGCCGTCATTCCTCCGAATTTTATTATTCAATGATAAGTTGTCATTGATAAGTAATCATGGAATAATAAAAGTCGGAGGAGTGACAACGTCAGTCCGATTTACACTACTTAACCTTCCTATACTCACGTCAAAATGAAAGACGTATACTATACTATATAAATCGGTCTCACAGACCGTATGCGTGAATATAGGAAGGTTAATGATAACATGTCATCCACCTTCTTAACAAAGTAACCAGACTTACTTCTGCTACAAATAGGAACTAATAATTTGATTAAAACGTTTTCACGAAAGCAAACGTTTCTTTAATATCATTTTCCCTCTATTTTCAGGGCGCAATTGGAGAAACAGATGGCTAAAACGGCGAATAAATAAATATGTTGTGTTCATTATTCTCTCTTTTGTGAATAAATTATAGTTTAATTGTAATAAAAGTGTAATGTATTTTGTAAACAAACATTGAATTTTTCCTAAATAATAAATTAGGGTGTAGTAAATTGTGTCTTTATTTTTACTAAACGGCGAATGGTATACAAATATACTAAATAATCTAGATTCTCATTTCCATTAATTACTTACTCATTGCTTGAAAATCTAATATAGGTATCCTACTTACTGTATATCTGAAGGTTCTTTTTATATAATACTTATTGTAAGTGCTCGATGCAATCTATGTATTTCAAGCTTATAGAAGTACAGTGAATTCAAGATTGTCTCGTGCCTTTTCTAACATTGGTTGTATATCCCAGCAGTTGCAAACACAAATAGTTACTAGAAAATGTTTTGGTTAATCAGGCTTTAAAGGTCCAGGGTTTGTTTGGAGCTACCGTACCGCTTCTGGCCTGCCCAATGGCATTTTCTTATTTGTCGCAGCATATTACAGATAACATCCATTTTAATATTTTAAGCGCAAATGCTTCAGCACTCAGCCACTAAGCGAGTTATTGTGTAAAAAAATATTTTTTTGTTAATTTTTTTTTTAACAGTGATTTTTCGTGGTTTCAAAGTGGCGTGTTACCTTATGGGAATACTCGCGATATAGGATGTTGGTTCTCATTTACCTATTTAGACTTAGAAAGAAAATAAATATAACTTAAGATAGATATTGAATAGGGGGTTCTGAAGATTAGATTACATGACATTGCAAACTCTACCTAGTTTTAAACAGATATCCTAAAAACTAAGTACAAATTTTTTGACAATAATTTAAAAACGCTCGTTTGTTGAAGTTTCAGAAAGATTTCGATAATTTAAAATGAAAAGAATTTTGGGAAATTTCTTTTCTTTTTCACTTTCATCATTCCCAAAAATAATTTTGCCATTTTGGTCATGCAAACCTGTGAAATTGTCGTAGTTTTGAGCATTCTCGTCCCTGTGTTCTAATTTCTTAACCTAATTTATAATATAAAATATAATGTAATCTAATTTATAATGCAAGATTCGTAAGTAGGTATCAAATACTTAATATTAATAAACGCGTCTTCACCTCCGTAATTCTCCAATGTTTCCAAAGTATCATTGATAATGTCGGCCAAATTTTCTCCTCTCATTTGACTGTAATCTATCCCATCTCCACAATTAACGTTCTTATCCTTAAACATATTGAGAACTGGCAATATCTGACGGTAATAAGGAACTAAAGCTTCTCCGATCGAATCGCCAGATTTGACGAGATGCTGCAAGACTTTCAACGTCGCGCACATCACCTGTTTGTTTTTCGTATTCAAAGCATCTGAAAAATGAAGATGTACGTATAATAAATGGATTCGGTACGTTTTTTGCGGTTTTGAATCTTCGATAACGATCAGGATGTTGCTTACTTTTAATGGGGATTATAAGTTGAGGAATGCAAGGGTAAATCTTTTTCGCTCCGTGGGTTAACATGTCGTGGATACCTTGCTGGGAGATGAATTTGTAAGGTTCTTCAATTTCACAAAGGCCTTCGAAGAATAAGGGAAGATAGTGATGGTAATCGAGCTTGGTAACATCGATCTGAAAAAAGTTCCGGTCTAAATTCGTTATTATATTTTGCATTACAATTTTTGTTAATCTGTCTAGTTAAGCAAAATAGAACTAACTATAAATATACGGACTGCGCTGTTGTCGAGTTGATTAGAGCATAGGATTCATAAAAAATGTAATGTACGAGGGCTGTCCGATAATAAAGGTATATATAAGGGCTACTGCACAAATTGCGCAGGCGCAAAGTTGGTACCATATGCATGACCAGACACGTGAATGCGCCTACAGTCCGTCTCATCCTTAAGATACTCCTTAGGGGAACTAAATGCAAGGTTGCCAAATATTCACCATGTTTCGGCCTTGTAATGACTAGCCTGGGCAAACAGCGGTAACAGCGTTCAATTACGAAATAAGTTACGACATCAACGCCGACTTCCCACTCTAGTCAACTGTCTTATTTCGCAATTATTATTGTTTGCCCAGACTAGTAATGACAGTTATCATATTAATAACACTTGTATTCGATACTACATGCCACATCGCAACCGGACAGAGATGGCGCTATCGATGGATTATAGTGATAGTAAGAGAGCCAAAATCCATGTTCAATTCCATAGTGCATCTAAAGATTAAAACGGACTATAGTAGTTGAGTCTGGAGCATTGTTGTTCATGACTCAATTTAGCTTCAGGTAAACAAACAAACATGGCGTATGTAATCGCAGAGTATTCGAAGTTTGAGGTGCGTGGAGTTAACAAGTTGTTTGCCAGCCGAGGGAATGAATTAGAGCGAATTTCATGCCGATTACAGGGCGTTTATGGCCCGAACTTTTTAAACGGAAAATAAGTCGGGATTTGGTGCAAGACGGACGAACGAAACTGAATGATGATCAGGTGTGGAAACATGCATGGTCTCCATTTAGCTCCCTCGAATTTTCATTTACTCGAACTGTCGATGATTTTTTGGCGGGAAGACGCTTTCCGGATCAGGAGGGATCAAAAGGAATTGCAAGTCACAGTTATGAACGATTGACAATGCAACAGTGCCGTGAAGAGATGTTCAAACTAGTATCACCTAAATACCTCACCGTTGAAGTTTTTGAGGAATAACTCTCCAGAAATTGCATGCAGTCATAAGAAGGAAAAAACCGGAACAAAATATTGAAAGAAGTTAAGCTTCACGATGGTGCAACACCCCACTCGTCAAAGTGAACCAAACTGTGGTTGACACAGCAGAATTTGGAAGTCCTCGAACATCCTCCGTATAGTCCCGATTTAATCGCCTCAGATTTTCATCTATTCAAATCGTTGATGAAAGTTTTGGCGGGGAAATCGCTTTTCCGGTCAGGAGGAATTGCAAGACGCTATTATGGATGACTTCAATCAACTTGACAAAGCAACAGTGACGCGAAGAGATGTTAAAACTAGTATCACGCTGGGATAAATGCCTCAACGTTGAAGTATTTGAGGAATAACTCTCCAGAGAATTTCATACAGTTATAAGAAGGAATTAGGAACCAAATATTGAAAGAAGTTAAGCTTCACGATGGTGCAACACCCCAGTCGGCAAATCGAACCAAACTGTGGTTGGCACAGTGGAATTAGGAGGCCCTTCAGCATCCTCTGTATAGTCTCCATTTAGGGCGCTTGGATTTTCATTTATTCGAACCGTTGAAGAAATTTTTGGCGCGAAACCACTTTCCGGATCAGGAGGAATTGTAAGACACGGTTATAGACGACTTCAACCAACTTAACAAAGCAACAGTGCCGTGAAGAGATGTTTAACCTAGTGTCACGCTGGGATAAATGTGTCAACGTTGAAGTTTTTGAGGAATAACTCTCCAGAAATTGCATACAGTATAAGAAGAGAAAAAGGCCTGTACAATTATGCTATAAAGTTAAGCTTCACAATGGTGCAACACCCCATTCGTCAAGTCGAACTAAACTGTGGTTGACACAGCGGAATCTGGAGGTCCTGCAAGATCCTTCGTATAGTCTCCATTTAGCCCCTTCAGATTTTCCAGATTTTCAGATTTACTCCAAACCATGAAGAAATTTTTGGGGGAAACGCTTTCTGGATGATCAGGAGGAATTGCAAGACACGGTTATGGACGACTTCAATCAACTTGACAAAACCACAGTGTCGTGAAGAGATGTTCAAACTAGTGTTACGCTGGGATAAATGCCTCCACGTTGATGTTTTTGAGGAATAACTCTCCAGAGAATTGCATACAGTCATAAGAAGGAAAAGGCCGGAACAATTATGCGAAGAAGTTAAGTTTCACGATGGTGCAACACCCCACTCGTAAAATTGAACCAAACTGTGGTTGACACAGCGAAATTTGGAAGTCCTCCAACATCCTCCGTATAGTCCCCATTTAGTCTCCTCAGATTTTCATTTATTTGAATCGTTGATGAAATTTTTGACTGGGAAAACACTTTCCGAATTAGGAGGAATTGCAAGACATGGTTATGGACGACTACAACCAACTTAAGAAAGCAACAGTGTGAAAAGATGTTCAAACTTGTGTCACGCTGGGAATAATGACTTAAAGTTAAAGTTTTTGAGGAATAATCCTCCAGAAATTGAATACAGTCATAAGAAGAAAAAGGTAGGAACATTTATGCGAAGAAGTTAAATTTCACGTCGTCAAATCGAACTAAACTGCGGTTGACAGCGCCCTCGGATTTTCATTTATTCGAACCGTTGAAGAAATTTTTGGGCGGGGAAATCGCTTTCCGGATCAGAAGGAATTGCAAGGTACGGTTATGGACGACTTCAACCCACTTGAGAAAGCAACAGTGCCGTTCAAACTAGTGATAAGCTGGAATAAATGTGTCAACGTTGAAGTTTTTGAAGAATGTATTAAATATTTCTTTGAAATATAAATCTTATTGTAATTTCGACTCATACCTTTATTAACGAATACACTTCGGATATTACTAATACCAACCGACACTAGATCACATCGGTAAACTCACCCACAGGATTATTTATTAATTCCGGGACACTTGCTTCGCTGGCTACAAAACCAACGTCTTTAACGGTATTTGACCGCATGAAAGGCTGTTTGTGTTTGATTTGTGTGGTCATGAGTGCCAGTCTTGTCTGACCGATGTACAATTTATCACAATCTCACTTTTATAAAGCTGAACCGTTTTCCATGCCTGTTTTATTTTATTGGGGGAATCCGGAAGGTAAAAATCATTTATTCGTCGAAATATGATTATTTAATGATTTTGCCGTTCTCGTCGGCGAAACAACTGTCCCGAATTAATAAATATTTTTGTCATAACGAAGCACGACGGCATACGTGCTCGTTGTTTAAGCAGTTTAACAGTTTAAAACTACGTTTGTATGTACTTACTTTCCAAGTTACACTCGTCTTATTAGGTTCTAAAGTTAACGGAAATTCTCCTCTATTATAGCTCATCCTAAAATTGGTACATCTCCACGGTTGTTCTTTGAGCGGATAAGTTCTCGGCGGTGGTAAAACGCAAGTGCCCTTTTGTAGTGCCTGTACGGTAAAAGCGGGAACCATTCTGCGCTTTCGCGTTTGCGGAGCGTTGGGAAAAGGTTTACGCAAAGAAGTCCGGAATTCCTTCCCGTTAACCATGGAAATTTTACTCGGGGCTTCAATGCGAACAACGAAACGTGGACGCGAATGCTCGTTTGTAGATTGTTAGATTAAAGTTAAGACGCGCGGTTAAATATTTGAACAAGGTTGTTTGTAAACGATTCGGCGAAGTTTGGTCAATAATGCAGTTAATTTTGTATAGAATTCGATAACTGTCGCGTGATTATATAATGGATATCAGATCAAAAAATAAAGATAAAGCGGTCGGTGATCTTTTAGATACATATTTATAGTATAATTGCCGTAGATCGGCGATTTCCAACTTTTTTCTCTTTGCGAATTGCTTCTAAAAAAACTGAATAAATTGGCGAACTCCTGTGTAGCCATTACGATATATACTGGATGTAGTAAATAAAACAAAATTGGGTGGTTTTATAAATTTATTTTCCATGTTGTATAATGGCTCACAACAGAAAACTTTAACGTAAACCTAATAACACACCAAAACACTGTTGATATTTCAGAGTCAATAGTGTTTTGGTCTGTTTCGCGCGTTCAGTATGTGATGTTCATTGTGCAATGCTTTAGTGTTGAACAGTGTTCGTTATGTACTATTAGTCTTGGGGATTAGCCGGATTCGTTAGTGATATTGAATTCCCCAGTTCTTTTTACTGAGGATTGCCACTTATTTGCGGAAATACGTATCTGGATTTTTCCCGAAAGGTGTGATAAGGGTAATTTTATTTATTTTATATACTATTTGGGTTTTGAATCAATCTACAAAGGAAATAGTAAGCAGATGGGAAAGGAAAATACTTCGAAGGATAATAGGAGGGAAAAAACAACAGATAGATTTGATCATCAAAGCAAGAAGATTAGAGTGGCTGGGTCTCATGGAGAGAATGGACGAAAATAGAACGATTAGGAAGATAGCATGGAATATTGATATATTTGATTCCTGTTATGCCGTTGTTGCATTAGAAGAAACAAGAACACATTAGTCAGAACTCTATACAGTACAGTGAGTTGTTGTTTGTGTCTGCTTAAAACAAAATTAAAAAATTTCCTTTATTTGAACACAAAAAACAGGAAATAATGGTTTCCTATACCGGGACATGGGGGATTGTTCAGTATAATGTACATATAAATCCTGACCTATGTAATTAATATCTTTTGGATTATCACCACCACTTTCTAGGTCATTTAAAGACAATTTCAAGTTGACAGATTTGATTTTTAATGATTGAAATTTTTAGTACCTGGTGGACCGAACCTTGCTCGGAGTTCCCAAATCTTTTGAATAATTTTGAACCAAATAATAACGCCCTTTATTTTAGTTTTGATATTTAATTTATATTGTATATTTCAAGTATATATACTAGCACATATATATTAAAAGTGTATAAGGTTAAAAGTATGTGAATTTACATGTTGTTGTAAGTTTTCGTAGATATTTTTCTTTTATTAACATACTACTTTCAGCGCCATCTATGGTTCAGTAGTAAAGTTTTAATTACTTATACTTTCGCCTGGCTGCATGATGTTAAAAAAGTTGCTAACCCACGTTTAGGCCGAAATTGGTGAAAACCTGGACTAAACGGATTGAATCGGGACCGGGACGATGCTAAATCGGTTTTCCGTACCCAAACACTCACAGATACTAAATTGTAACAAAATCTTGAGAGAAATTTTATGTACCGCAGGCATAGGTAAAAGCGGGTCAACAAATTGCTTGGGACCGGGACCATTGTAGATCAATTTTGTGTTCTCGAAAATTCCCAGATACTAAATGGCATAAAAATTGCTAGTCATCTTTGATAATCAATTTCATATACCGCAATACCAGAAATGTGTGTAAACCGGGTCAAAATGGATTTTCCCGGGAACTCGTCACCGAAAACCCCCAGGTACTAAATTTCATCAAAATCGTTAGAGCCGCTTTCGAGAAATCAATTCTATATATACATATATATACAAGAATTGCTCGTTTAAATATATTAGATAAAATACTTACTTACTTTCTTCATCCTGTGCCTATCAATCTTTTGGTGCAAGGCTTGGGTGGACTCAAGTTTCCTATTTCCTGTATAATTCTCTCCACCGATTTATATCTCTTGTCTGATCCTTCATTCCTTCGCACTTAATTCCTCTTTATTCCTTCCTCGTCATTAAATTTTCTTCTTGGGCTTCCTTTTTTGTTTTTTCCTGCCACTCGCGTCTCATACACTCTCTTTCTCAGTCATACGACACACATGACCGAACCATCTTACCTAACTCTCCTTTATTATTTTCCATATAGGTTTTTGACCAGACTGTGCTAAAGGACCTAGAGGATAAGCGAATAGACGACAGAAGAAAATGGAAAAGTATAACAGAGCTCTGGGCCTAAAAGGCCTGCAAGAAAGCTTATATACATATATATATAATTATATAATTTTAGTCACAGTCTCCTTATTCTTATTTGAAAGCATTTATAGACAAACAATAATAAAACTATAGCGATAGCTACAGAAACAAAAAAAAAAATACAATGAAATGGAACAGTCATCGTAGTAAAGCTGAAAAAGAACGGAATTATCTGTAAGGTCAAGATACCAACTAGTTCTTAGCTAAAGTTAAGCTTGAAGAAACCTTCACTGAGATATTTGTGTCTGTTGAGTGAAACAAAGAAATTCAAAATTTGGCTTTCGAACTCGAGGAGTTTGAGTCTTACAATTTGCGTAAATATAACACATTACTCAATAAGTTTGACATATGACATATAGAGAGCGCCACTATTGACAAATCCATATGATTTCTAGGAAGTGCCAACTTTCAAACGATGCGTGGTAAAATTTTTATGACAATCTGACGTTTAGTACACAAGTTACAGTGGTTTTAGTGACACTACTTTTGTAATTTTGACAGTAATGGAAACATCTGAATTCCGTGTGTTGATAAAGCATTGTTTTCTAATGGGAAAAAATATGATTCAAGCTAAGAAATAGCTTGGCAAGTGTTATTCGGACTCTGCTCCATCGAGACAAATGGTAGAGAAGTGGTTTGCAGAATTCAAACGCGGACGTACAAACACTGATGACGTTCAACGCCTTTGGTCGCCCAAATTCGGTTTTGGCCAATCATAAATTCAAGTTGCATGAGATAGCTGACATCTTAAAGCTATCTGAAGGTAGTGTATTAACCATTTTGCATGAATATTTGAGCATGAAAAAGCTCTGTTCGAAATGGTTACTGCGTGCTGCGCTCACAGTCGATCAAAAACAACAACGCATCGACGATTCAGAGTGTAGTTTGGAGCTGTCTCAGCACATAAAGAAGAACTATTTCTTGCTGTATGTGATAACGGATGAAACATGGATCCATCGCTACACTCCAGAGTCAAATCGGCAGTCTCCTGAGTGAACAGCAAAGGATGAAAACCGTCCAAAGCCACCAGAAACGAAAAAATCAGCTGATAAGGTTTTGACCTCCGGTATTTGGGATGCGACCGATAATTTATTCATCGAGTATCTTAAGACAGGAAGAACCACCAATACTGAATATTATATAGCGTTATTGGTGTGTTTGAAAGAAAAACTACGAAAAAACGACCCCAATTGAAGAAAAGGGAGTGCTCTTTCACTAAGGCAATACACCACGTGACACCATCGCAGCAATGGCAAAATTGCACGAATTGCACTTTGAATTGCTTTCCCATTCACCGTATTCTCCGGATCTGGTTCCCAGCGACTACTAGCTCTTTGCAGACCTAAAAGCAATGCTCCAGGGAATGAGATTTGGCACCGATGAAGAAGTGTTTGCCGAAACTGGAGTGTACTTTGAGGCCAAAGATAAATCGATGAATTTACAAAAAAAGCGTCGAAATGCTAGGGAAGCATTGTAATGAATGTATCACTCTGGAAGGAGACTATGTTAATATGTAAAAATCGAATTTTGACTAAAAGTTTTATAGTCATTCTACGAATTTAATGAGTGAAAAAACTGTATAATTACTTTTTCTGACAAAACGAGCTATTTATTTCTTACACCTAGCCAAAACTTAATCAAAGAACGACCCTTAAAAAGCTTTTAGGGAACTGTCAAAGGATAAAGCAATGAGATTTTCTTCTTCGAGTAAAGTTATAGAAGTATATGAACTTATATATCTTTGAAGAGGGTCTACGTATCCAGTTGTTCGCTCCAGATATATTCGGTCTATTGGAAAAACATCACAGAAAACTAATTGAAATCTGTTTGAGACGTTCCAGTAACTTTTAATATTTTCATTATGTTCAATTTCATTTTCGGAACAAATACTGCTGAGAGCACCAAAACATCGATACACCCTGTATTTAATTATGGAGCACAAACGAAGATAAACCGTTCGTTCTCCATCAAATTAATTTCGGTATTTATTTGGCATCCTAGCAACGATAGTTCGGGGATGTAATCGATGCGCTGAGACTAGCGTTTAAGGGATATAATTTACAATTAGTTATTCCTTTTACATACATATATATTATTCGTGCGTGCAATGTCAGAATCAATTGCCAATAGAAATTACTCCTCTACGAATAGAAGCACGAAAACTTTAAAGGAATACGTAAGTCTCGTTTATTTCGATTTCCAGTAGTCGAAGTTTGACATTTGTTCTATTCTCTTTTTTGTTATTTTTATAATTTTAGGAAAAGAGCGAAGCAAAGGAAAGAAAACGAAACATACTCTACCTCATTTTAAGCCATTTACGAGAACAAAATCTGCAGGATGCCGCTAACGCGCTGGCAAGCGAAGCTCAACTCACCAATCAATTCGTGCTTTGCGACAATATCGATTTGGACATCATCCTACAGGATTATCAAAGTTTCTACCTGACGAAGTTCAATAAAGCGCCGAAAATCGTAAAGAAAGTGATGGCCGATGAAGTAATGCTTTCTAAAACGATACAATCTCAAAAGAAGAAAACGAAAAGCGCGTAAGTTCACGTACCTACATATACGAAGGAAAATCGCAAGGAGTCCTTACAAAAAAAAAAAAAAACGGAAACACATATTATTCCGAGTTTTTCATTTTTATTATTCAGCATACAAGGGTGGATTGAGAAGTTTCCGGAATCGCTGCTAGGGGATTGATATTTTTTCAAATACTTTATGTCTTTGTGTTGGCAACTCTTTCATATCAATTGACTGCAAATGTTAAATCGATCTGTCAAACACTCTGGTTTTGACAAGCATTTAAGTCAAGTAACTTTTTGAGTTTTCAATTATGGATAAAAACGAAGTTCGAGCGGTCATCAACTTTTTCTGCTTGGAAGGGAAAACCGCAACGGAAATCAAATCAAGGTTAAATGGCGTTCTTGGGGATTCATCACCTTCATTTTCCACCGAAAGTTTGTGGATTTCGGAATTCAAGCCTGGTCGGACGCATACAAGTCATGAACCACGTTCAGGACATCCGAAAACGATTACCATGCCAGAAATTGTGGAAAAAATCCATGACATAGTTTTGGCAGATCGCCGAATAAAAATGCGTGAAATTGAGGATGCCGCTGGCATCTTTTATGAACAAGTAGTTCATATTTTATATAATGAATTGGATTTAAAGAGCTTTCCGCAAAGTGGGTGCCACAATTGCTCAATGCGAAGCAAAAACGCATTCGATCTCGGACCTCATCCGACTGTTTGGGAAGTGTTTACGAAGAATCTAACGGATTTCAAAAGACGATTCGTAACCATGGATGAGGCCTAGATTCATCGCTACACACCAGAAACAAAAATTCAAGTAAAACAATCGATTGCACGCGGTGAATTGGTTCCTAAGAAGACAACCCATTCACTCGGTTGCACAGATGATGGCGTCGGTTTTTGGGACGCAAACGGATTTTTCTAATTGGTTATCTTGAAAAATGGCAAAATTTTGACTGGCCCAATATTATACAACACTTTTGGACAAATTGAAAAAAGCAGCAATTCAGGACGAAGGCTCGAGGTTAAAAAAATGAAGCTCATTCAAGTACAATCGTTCAGCAACAATTGACGGAATTGAAGTTTGAAATCTTTTCGCATCCGCCGTATTCACCTGATTTGGCTCCACCTGTTCCCAAAACTCAAAACATTTCTGGATGGAAAGAGATTTTGGTCGAATAAATAACTAATAGAGGGATTATTTTGGAAATCTCGAAGAAAGTCACTTCCGGGAGGGAATTGAGAAGCTAGAGAATCATTGGAATAAGTGTGATGAGCTTCGAGGAGATTATATCGAAAAAAATAGAACTTGAATCCTTATTGTTTTCATTATCATTCCGGAGACTTTTGAATCTACCCCCGTAGTCTCTTTTTATGTCGATACACTTTACCCAGCGATTTTCCAACTTTTTCAAAGTTGGTCGAATTATTATTTTATAGATCTTCATTAGGCAATTTTTATTTATTGTTATTACTTTGTTTTTTGATAATCTTTTGTTCGCGTGGAATAATGCCCTATTTGCAATGATTAATTTTTCTTTAATTTCTGCATCTCTTCCGCCATCACTGGCTATTATCTCTCCTAGATATTTAAATGTCCTCGTCAAAAGTATATTCCCTAATTGAATTCCTTTTTTCTCACACTCCTTGTCTACTCTAACTATTTTGGATTCTTTGTCGTTTATTTCGAATCCCATCTTCCCTCCTTCATCAATTAATTTAGTAAGCATCCCGATCATTATTTTTCTGTTCTTTTGCAATTATCTCAAGGTCGTTCACGCTACTATCTACCTTCCTCTTGCTCTCAGTGCTCCTTTCTTTAGTTTTCGTAGTAAAAACTGCAATGTCAGATTGAACAGTGTGGCTGATAGTGCATTGCCGTCTTATTCTACTTTGATTGTCTCAGTTTCCCCTTTGCACGCTTTGACACCAACCGTTTGTCCTCTTCATCCATATCATCCTTCTTGGTTTTAGATCTATTCCCAGTATTTCAGTGCTTTCTTTACTTCATTTTTTTAATGCTGTTGAAAGTTTGCTGGAAATCAATGAAAAGTAATTGTATTTCTATTTTGTATTGGTGAGCCGTCTCTATTACTTGTTTCACTGAAAATATTGCACCGATTGTTGATGTTCCGTGACTGAAGCCACATTGGCACTGTTCCACTATACTTTTTGCATCTTTTGATAGTCTTCTGTGAATTAGCGTAGCCAATATTTCGTATGCTGTGTTTAGTAGGGTAATTCCTCGGTAGTTATTACATATTTTCAGATCTCCTTTTTTACGAATTGTTATTATTTGCCCATGTTCACACTACTTTGGCATCTTTTCTTCTTTCCATATTTTCCTTAACGAATAAAATTAATTCCGGCAGAAATAACGAGTACAACGTAACTTGCAAATTTCATTTTGTATTTAATCTGGATTTTCAAAATAATTTGTGGGGATTTTGATATCCCGTTTGCCTACACTGAGGATGCCCTTAATCTGAGGGCGAGAATTCTGTAGCTGAAATAAAAGATATTAGCAAAATTTAGGTCTTTTCACCTTGACCTCCCTGAGAGTCTGATACGTTGTTACTCCTGAAGTTTGCGAATAAAATTAAATCAAAAGACTTTGTAGGTTTCAAAAATATTTAATTATAGTACTATGGAGTACTTATGGAATTTCAACAAGTGATTTTCGCATCAATCAATCATATTTTCCTTATTAGTTGATATAAGCATAAGCACTCTTTTAATTTTAGCTATGCGATTTTAAACAGTTGTCTGTATGTTTATCCCGTCTGCGCCTGGTGCCTTCCCCTTTTCTATTTTTCTTAATTATTTTACCCATTTCTTCACTTGTTGTGTCGGCGACTTCGTACCCTTCACACTCTTGATTCTTGGTTGACGTCTATATTCAGCATTTCCCCGTTTGTGAATAAGTTTTTAAAATTTTCCTTCCATACCGTACTTTCCATATTGTTGACTTTATTTTATCTGAATACTTACAGAATTGATTGTGTGTTACGAACAGCATTTTTATAGCTGCTAACGACGAGCGCACACAAATCTGTCAAATATATTACAACGCATAATATTAGGCATTGTTTTACTGTTTTGAGCATCTTTCAGTGTTCCCATAATAACTTTTGAAATGCTGTATGTATGCTTATTTATACTACTTTTCACTTTAAGTTAGTTTATCATCTTTATTTGTAGCATCCTTCTGCCTTTATGATTCTTTTTTACTATTTTCTGGACTTTCCTTTCTATTTCTTTCTGTCTATCCGTTTACTTTTATTCCCTCTTCCCATTTCCTTCCAAGTTCTTGTTTAATTTGTCAATTCTTCTCTGTGGTCTTCTTTGGTCATTTTTATCCACTTGTCCATCAAGGTTTTCAGTACAGTTTCCAGATATTTTTTATCATGAAAGGGTGTTAACTTTTATGATCTTTTCTCGTTTCCTTCTCTTTAGTTTTCCCGATACTATTTACATTTTTACACATCTTAGGATTTTTGGAGATGGGGATGGTTTAATTGTAGGTTAGTTTTTTTAAAGGGCGCTTAATTGTTTTGAGTAGTGTCGATATATTTTCAGGCATTGTTTTACTATTTTGAACATTTTCCAGTGTTATCATAATAATTCTTGAAATGCTGTGGGTGTTTTTATTTGTATTATTTTAAATTTTTAGTTAGTTTGTTACATTCATCTATATTAATAAAAATCAATTGCCACATGTATGACGGAGCATCACTTGAGAACGGTTCAACCGATTTGGTTGATTTTTTGTTGTGTTCGTAATTCTCAGGACAAGGTTTGTATGAAAGAAAATTTTTGGAAAATCCACGGAGAAAGTTGGAAATTTTGATGGTATTTTTAGAGATGGGACGAATCCAAATTTTCTCGAATCCGAATCCGAATCCGAATCCTAAAGGATTCTCGAATCTCTCCATCATATAATTACAATAATAAGAAAGGACAGAGAGGAAAAACAATTTTACAGGAAAATTTTAAAGCTACTTTAATTAAAAACGATACAGTTTTTAAAAATATTTATTAAAAAGATTTTTTTGAACATATTTATATTACAAATGAAATTAAAAAAACAAATTACACAATATTAAAAGATAAATTATGTTAAAATCTTGATGATTATGCAACAAGTTTTTATTTATATTTAATTTCCTTAGCATATGGAAATTAATATATCAATAACAGTACCGATATCTTTTCAGAAACTTTTGTGAATGAGAATAAGGGAGAGCTAACATAGATAAACAGCAAATATTGCACATGAAAATCTAAACACATATTTTAGTATATAAAAGAAAGCACTCAACCTAAAAGAAATAAGTGAGAATTTTAATTCAGATTTTTAATTAAGAAAACCAGCTTTCGAACTCGCTCTGGATCCAACCGACTACGTTTTTATCCACTATGATGCCTGATGTGCTGAATAGTCTTTCTGAAATCACTGTTGATGGTGGTGTAATTAAGAATTTTTTCTAGTTTCATCAAATTTTGGTATTTTGTGTTGCCCTTCCAGTATTTAAAGATGTCTGCAGTTGGTGGGAGCAGTGGTTCTGCTAAATAGGCATTTATTTCTTCTTCAGGAGATGAACTGTAATCCACATCACTGCAGGTAGCTGGGGTCATCAACTGAGAATAGTAACTCCACATACTATGACCTTGTTCAGTTAAAGATATATCTGTGGCATTTGCTTGAGTTTTCTCTGATGACTGTAGATCACCATTTGTTTGCATATAGATGGATGAAATTTCATTAGCCAGTGTCAATTTAGCTTGCTCAACGTTTTCTTTATTCAAAAATACATTCCCTTTGAATCGGGGATCCAGTAAAGTACCAATAGTATACAATTTCTCTGTCTCAACAGAATGGTAGCGCCTTTTAGTGACGCAAGCAAATCATTTCGGAAACCCTGTACTGAACCTAATTTTGGTTTGAAATTTTCTAGAGCACGAATGGTGCTATTCACTAAAGGAATTATTTCTGAAATTGTCACTTTACTTGAGCTGGCCACAAATGTAGCTTTATCAAACACTTCTAATATTCGTATAATATCTTCAATAAGTTTCCACTGTCGAGGACAAAGGTCTATCTGAATATTCAAGTCAGAAGCAGACAATAAAATGGCTTGCTTTTTGTTCCACAAGTCGATTGAGCATGTGAAGCTGAGAGTTCCATCTAGTCGGCTCGTCTTGTATTAAACGACGACCTTTAAGACCTAACTTAGCTTGAGCAGTTTTTAACATTTTTGTCGCTTTAGAAGAGTGTTTGTAATGTCCCACAATATTCCGACAGGATATCATTATTTCCTTAATTTCATTCTTATTCAGTAAACCATCTTTTATAACTAACTGAAACGTATGGGCTAGGCAAGGCAAGTGGGTGAAGATGCTACGCTCTAAAGCTGCAACCATATTAGGACCATTGTCTCTCATGAAGCATACAACTTTTTCTGTAAGATGCCATTCTTTTATTATGTTGCTAATGAAAGTTTCTATAGCAGATGCTATATGTGAAACCTCTAAAAAAGGAATACATTCTAAGCACAAATGATGGTACTCAAAGTTTTCATCTACAAAGTGCACTGTGAGGCTTAGGTAGTCATCAGATGATGTTGATGTCCACATATCTGTTGTGACTCCAATGTATTCAGTATTTTTTAAAAGTTCCTCGACTTTCATTTTTTCTTCTTCATACATATCTGGAATTACCTTTTCAGAAAAATGTTTCCTACATGGGATGACATATCTTGGTTCAAGATGGTTAATCAATTTTTAAACCCCTTACCTTCCACTATGGACAGTGGTTGATTATCTGTACATATCATTTCAGCAACCAATCTGGTAATTGTTTTGCCTCTTTTGTCCCCAGGCTTAAAACTTTGCATTTTATCAAAAAATTTTTTCAGAGTAGGTTGGTTGAAAGGTTCTGCTTTGCGTTTCACTGCGCATTGTTTCAAAGACCTTTGTTCGCCATAAGAACAAATTTTTGAACCTGGACTAGGAGTTGAACTAATTGACACAGGACTCCCAAAAGTAGTTATATCATCTGGATTATTTTCTTCAAATGAAGAATCAACATTGACAGTCAAAGGGCTTAAGGGTGAAGTTGGAATTAGTAATGAGTTTGATGAACTTGTACCTTTCAGTTCTTGATATTTGGATAAATGCCTGGTTTTCAAATGTTTCCACATAGTTGAAGTAGTGTGCGACTTTTTCCCTCTAGATATTTTTTCAGAGCACAGATTGCAATTTGCATAGTTTTCATTTTCTGAAATTTGGAAATAGTTCCAAATATCAGAAGTTGCCTGAGGACACAAAGCCATTTCATAAGTTGCTATTGAATGCAACAAATATGATGTAACAGTGACAGTTGTGCAACTTCAGAACTCCCCTGAAAAAGAAAAAAATTAAGTTTTCATGTTAAAATCCTAAAATCCTTGTAATTTTATTATTAGCTGTAATAATTGCGCGAAAATACGGTATGCAACAGTAATAATAAAACTGCAATAAATGTACAAAATTACTATGCCGTGAATAATTAATTAATAATGCAGTTGACAGACATCTGAAATGGCCTTTGACAACAATTAACAAGTTATTTATTTTTTTAATTCTTATACTTAGCAATTACATTTATATAACATCCCAATTTGATTTCCAACTAACACCGCATGCAATGTAATATAACTTAATATGTGCAAAAAAATTATATATCAATACAGTATAAATGAAAATAAGTAACTTACCTCATATATCGTATAAACCACGCATATCCACTCTCAAACGTCATAGACTGAACAGTACTGCACTATAAAGTGGTCGTTGCGATCTGAAGTTTACTCGCACCACGCACCTTTTATATATCATATATCAAGAGTTTCGAGAATAATCCAGTATTAGAGCTCAGTCATCCAGAACCGACGAGACTATTCAAGACGAGATAGTTGCTAGAATTTACGAGAGAGCGCAGGATGTTAATTAGAATCACATAAAGAGCGATAGATGGTATTAGTGTAGCATATATGGTGTTTAAAATATAAAACTTGACTGAACTGACTTAACATGATATAGTCTTAGCTAGTTATTAGAACTAAATGTACATAAGTTAATAAGTTTTCATAATTTTTGTAATTAGATTAGTTATATTATTTGCTGTCTGTATTTGACATGTTCCATACCTTTTCTGGTCTTAGGAATAAAGATATTTATTTATTAAAATACCACAAACATTAGGAAAGCATGCCAGCTTATAAATACTTTGTGGCTGAAAGAACGAGAACCGAAGAGAATCGTCGAGATCTTTCTAGTCAGTGATTCATATGTGTCGTGATTACATGAGTCATCATTATTATTATTTTTTTTTTTGGATTCGAAAGATTCGAATTACGAAAATCGTGCGCAGATTCGAGTTTTCGAATCTCGAATCTTTTCAGGATTCGATGGATTCGAGGATTCGCGGATTCGAATGTCCCATCTCTAGTATTTTTATAAGAAAAATAATTATGTACATCTGTCAAATTTGACGTTTTGATATTGAACTTCATTACGTGAAAGGAGGCACAATTTGGGAGTTCTACTCACACATATTTTCATACAACAGAATAAGAAAAAGTACATAGCGTAAAGGTCTTGCAACCAAGCCATTAAAATCCATTAAAATAAAAGTGTAATATTTTGCGAATTGATTTCATTATATGAATACGATGAATATTGTGTGGTGTGCTGAAAAATTATTTTGGTGTCTTTGGAAAAATGCCGCCAATAAGGCGTCGAAATATCGGTCGGCGTATACGCAACGTAAGAGAATTACTTGATGGTCAAGTCAATAAGACCAATGAAGAACGTAGACAGCGTTTGGACGCAAATCGAATAAGAATTTCGCGAGCACGATCAATTATGACTCCGGAACAACGGATACAGTCGAGTTCGACTCGCTCAGTTGAAGATACGTACAAAATAATTTGGAACGTAGGCAAAACACTCCGCCCAATGTAACAATTCGACATGAACGTTTGGCGTTCAGAGACGATCCAACAATCGATTACGCCGCGGATGTATCGGTCGACTTCGGAACCATGTTTGTCAACATTGGAATGCTTTGAGGTTTCAACATGATCCGCCAAGATTATGTTGTGCAAGAACAAATTACCACAATTGATACTGCCACCAGAACCACTAGCATCATTGTTTTCTGGTTAAGAACCTCAATCGAAGCATTTTTTGCAGAATATACAAAAATACAACAGTATCCTCCAAATGACATAAATTGGAGCGAATATAACTGAAGAACGAGGTTTTAGCCCAACTTTTAAGATAAATTCATTTTTAACTGCAACACACATCACATACACGAAAAACACAAATAAACATCAACAATTCACAACGTTTCAATCAAGAATTTGTTTCCAATTTTACGGATTCAAGGACAAATTCACCATCGTGCAAGAGCATTGTCGCCACCAATGATGATCACAAACTTCTTCAGGTTTATTTTCTTGGAAATTCTAATGATGAAATCAATCAACGTTGTGCTATCAATCGTGCGGTAAAGCGAAAGATTATTGGACAACTGCAACAACTCTTACATGAACACAATGAATTGGTTACATTGTTTAAACTGTACTAGAAATGATGCTTTCGAATGATCACAAAATATCGTTCCTCACCAAGCGTTGGGATAAACCCATTACTTAATTTTTATAAATGTTTGTAATATTCAAATATGGGTGCTCTTCAACCTGGTCTCAACATTAAATCCTAATTAAAATAATCTATTTATACATCTTCTATCTGCATCTATTTTTTTTATAAATTGACAGGGCAACGACTGTCGGGTCAGCTAGTTTGTAATATATGTAGGTTGTTCTGTCTTTGTGATTCCTTTTTATTCTTTGGTTGAGCTTTCTGTAAATCTTTTATTGTCTATCCTTTTATTATTATTCCCTCTTACTATTTCCTTTGAAGTCGTAGTTTTATTTATCAGTTCTTCACTATTGTCTTCCTTGGTCATTTTTTCCATTTGTCTTTCATCTTTTTCAGTACAATTTCTCAACATTCTTAATGATCTTATTCGTCTCTATAATCTCTTCTCCCTCTTCCTGTTTAGTTTTCCCGGTCCATTTACATGTTTACATATTTTAAGATTTTCTGCAAACGGAAGTGGTACAATTGCATCCAAATTACGAGGCATATTTCAACAGTTCTAGGAATTTAGCTATAATTCTTTTTATTTCGTCATTTCCCATCAAATTTACAATGTAGTTTTTCAATATAATTTCCATTTAATTAGAGATGGGACATTCGAATCCGCGAATCCTCGAATCCATCGAATCCTGAAAAAGATTCGAGATTCGAAAACTCGAATCTTCGCACGATTTTCGTAATTCGAATCTTTCGAATCCAAAAAATATATAATAATAATGATGACTCATGTAATCACGACACATATGAATCACTGACTAGAAAGATCTCGACGATTCTCTTCGGTTCTCGTTCTTTCAGCCACAAAGTATTTATAAGCTGGCATGCTTTCCTAATGTTTGTGGTATTTTAATAAATAAATATCTTTATTCCTGAGACCAGAAAAGGTATGGAACATGTCAAATACAGACAGCAAATAATATAACTAATCTAATTACAAAAATTATGAAAACTTATTAACTTATGTACATTTAGTTCTAATAACTAGCTAAGACTATATCATGTTAAGTCAGTTCAGTCAAGTTTTATATTTTAAACACCATATATGCTACACTAATACCATCTATCGCTCTTTATGTGATTCTAATTAACATCCTGCGCTCTCTCGTAAATTCTAGCAACTATCTCGTCTTGAATAGTCTTGTCGGTTCTGGATGGAGAAATTGTATACTATTGGTACTTTACTGGATCCCCGATTCAAAGGGAATGTATTTTTGAATAAAGAAAACGTTGAGCAAGCTAAATTGACACTGGCTAATGAAATTTCATCCATCTATATGCAAACAAATGGTGATCTGCAGTCATCAGAGAAAACTCAAGCAAATGCCACAGATATATCTTTAACTGAACAAGGTCATAGTATGTGGAGTTACTATTCTCAGTTGATGACCCCAGCTACCTGCAGTGATGTGGATTACAGTTCATCTCCTGAAGAAGAAATAAATGCCTATTTAGCAGAACCACTGCTCCCACCAACTGCAGACATCTTTAAATACTGGAAGGGCAACACAAAATACCAAAATTTGATGAAACTAGCAAAAAATTCTTAATTACACCACCATCAACAGTGATTTCAGAAAGACTATTCAGCACATCAGGCATCATAGTGGATAAAAAACGTAGTCGGTTGGATCCAGAGCGAGTTCGAAAGCTGGTTTTCTTAAATAAAAATCTGAATTAAAATTCTCACTTATTTCTTTTAGGTTGAGTGCTTTCTTTTATATACTAAAATATGTGTTTAGATTTTCATGTGCAATATTTGCTGTTTATCTATGTTAGCTCTCCCTTATTCTCATTCACAAAAGTTTCTGAAAAGATATCGGTACTGTTATTGATATATTAATTTCCATATGCTAAGGAAATTAAATATAAATAAAAACTTGTTGCATAATCATCAAGATTTTAACATAATTTATCTTTTAATATTGTGTAATTTGTTTTTTTTTAATTTCATTTGTAATATAAATATGTTCAAAAAAAAATCTTTTTAATAAATATTTTTAAAAACTGTATCGTTTTTAATTAAAGTAGCTTTAAAATTTTCCTGTAAAATTGTTTTTCCTCTCTGTCCTTTCTTATTATTGTAATTATATGATGGATTCGAGAGATTCGAGATTCGAAGGATTCGAGAGATTCGAGAATCCTTTAGGATTCGGATTCGGATTCGGATTCGAGAAAATTTGGATTCGTCCCATCTCTACATTTAATCAAATACACTAGTTTTTTTAAACCGTTCCCCAAGAACTTTTTCGCAATTCTCCCCATCCAACTATTTATACCAGCCTGATTATATTTATATCATTTAAGGTCTCAATTCTAACACCCACTACGGGGTGTTAGAACAGCAGCAACGTTTCAGCGCGCATTGTCTTCTAGCGACTTTCGTCTTTAAACCAATCGACCTATCAATAGATTGCATTTTTAGATTCTACAGACTCTCCAGATACATTTTGGAGACGTTCATCGATTTCTGTTGCTTTCAAACTCTCTCAAATAAAAAGAAAATGATAGCTGTATATTAAACGATTCTGCCCGGGATGATATAAGATTTACGCAATTGAATTAGAGCCAAATTCCTAGAATATTTGAAACATCCCTCATACATCCACTTTCTATATTGTTTTGTTTGGCTCCTTTCATTGCTCATCGATCTTCATGAGAAAAATAGTGGACCAGCAATTCATCTCGTTTAAATTTTTCTTTATTTAAGGTTTCATCGATTTTAATATAATATATAATAAAACAGATGTAATAAAAATATATTTAATATTTTCCTATATAGCCTTTGATATATTAATAATTTCTTTATTCTTTTTTTCGTCAGGAACGACATTTCCTAATTAATAAATAACCAAATAGACTTATGTATTTCTAGCTTCACAATCTCTTCGAACGAAAGGACGAATCCACAGAAAACGAACGTAGATTCGAATACAACGAATCACAACACGTCAGTGGATAATTTTCAAATAAACGTGAAAGCTTTGGGTAGGGAAAATTCACAAGATGAATGCAACGAAGGATACGTTTTGGGCTACGAAAATGTTCCATCTGCCAAAGAATTTTGCGATTTTAAGGGTTACAATCAGGAATGGAGGGAAATAGCCGACTTAATTATAAAAGAAGTGGTACCTAAGAATTTAGGTATCAGATGGAGCGATTGTATAGGTATGGAACGAAGCATCGAAGTATTGAAGGAGGCGGTTGTTTATCCGATTAAATATCCTCGGATTTTTACGGGATTAGTGACCCCATGGAGAGGTTAGTAAAAATGTTTCTTGTATTCCTTTTCACATACTCGTATTGTTAATACAAAGCAATTTATTAGTGATATTTTTGGCATTTCTGGTTTTGCACGAAATTAACTTTTTCTTCGAATAAAATTTGTAAATATGCGTATATTTCTTTATTTTCTAAAGCAAAGTTGAGAACAACGTTAAGACGTATGAAGATAAAGATCTTTATGTCAATTGAAAGTAATTGCATAGCATTAACTTCATTCCATTGCCCAGTCTAGACTGTTAAGTATAATATAAATAGTCCTAGAGGACTGAAACTTCAACAGTCCAATAACCCAATTTACTATTAATGTCTTCTTCCAGGAGTTCTCTTATTTGGCCCACCAGGCACGGGTAAAACGCAGTTAGCAAAAGCGGTAGCTTGCGAATCGTCATCAACATTTATCAGCGTCCGTAGCAGTTCCTTCATTAGCAAATGGAGAGGAGAATCCGAGCGGATGTTAAAGATCTTATTCGATATGGCTAAGTAAATCAAACCGGTTATATTCGTTATTACTATTTTCTATACGATTAATCATTTCGGTGCCCAGATTTTATCAGCCCACGACGATTTTCATCGACGAAATAGATTCTATAGCGAGCAGACATGAAGATTCGCAACACGACGCTTCGCGAAGATTTAAGAGCGAATTGTTGATCGAAATGGACGGCGTTTTGAACGGAAATGAGCAAGTTTTCGTTTTGGCGACCACCAATTCCCCGTGGTTAGTTTTATAATTTCTTGTAACGGGCACGCGTGAAATTGTTCTTTAAGTTTATTTACGTTAAAGGAATTTGGATCCGGCGCTATTACGTAGATTCGAGAAAAGGATCTTAATCAACACCCCTTCTAAAGAAACTCGTCAAGAATTGTTCAAGTATTTTCTCTCCAAGCACGGCCATAACCTTCAAGGATACGATTTTGCGGAAATGGCGAGCTTAACTGGATATTTTTCCGGTTCTGATGTAAAAGGAGTGTGTAAGGAAGCTATGATGAACATATTTCGGGAGAAATTGAGAAGTAACAATATTGAAGGTTGGTATAAGTGCTTATTATTTTTCCACTTAACTACTACATCCTTCAGATTGCCAAACTTTCATTTTCCTACAAATATAAAGCTTTAAATTTTGCAGGAAATGTAATGACGAATCAAATGCGAAAAGCAACTATCCAGGATATGATTGAAGCTATCAAAAAGACGTCAGCTACAACCAACGCAGTGTCTTTGGAGAAATATAACGCCTGGTATCAAAATTATGGTTGTTTTTAGGTGTTAAATGACTTTATTGATACGGTTTTACATATACAGCTGTTATACAGGCACATGTACACCGATATGCATTTCCAAATTAAAATGATAGTACAAAAAGTTCACATTTTCATTAATGGTATCATATTTAAGAGCACTTAGATCTCGGGAAGATCGATAACCTGTTATTTTCCTAGTGAGTTTAAACTTGGTACGATTAAAACGAAAATAATGAAATGTAATAATGTACGAGGGCGATTCGTAAAATAAGTTCAGTTTCCGCCTAGTGACCAGTCTGGTTTAATGTGAGTCTGGCAGTGCTAGCGAGAGAATCGTTCTGACATTTTTTGTGCTATTTTGGTGGTTTAAAATGGCCCCTGCAATTGAAAATCCCGCCCATTGTGAACTGCGTGCTTTTGGGTAATGCTGAAGAGAAAATTTATGAAAATCGGCGACTCACAATTATAGAACGGAGTGCTTTTTTCCCTCAAATGGTTTAATATATAGGCGGCAGAGTTCTATGACGAGCGCACTAAAAGCTAGTTCATCATTATGAGAAATGAAATTTTCTTTTTAATAATCAAGCATAACTTACTTTACGAATCGCCCTCGTATGTGTATGTACGTGTTTCCTAACACAAAAAGTTAATCAAAAAGGATCATCGACACAATAACTAAGAGCTTGAAAATTAAAAAATTAACGCGGGACAAAATTTGCAAGGAAGCGTGAAACTGGTCAAACGATCCCTTTGTCAAGTAAGACGTTGGTATACGCCGTTGGGTATTTGACCTTAGAAATTGGGCGCCACTTGTTTAAGAAATGTTTTAGAGCATTTCGTATATCGGAGACGATAGGAATAAAACTCTGAAAATGTCGGTTTCATCACCTAGAGGGGGAATAAAAAAAGGACTTACCATTTGTCGCTTATTTTCACGTGGAGAAACGGTTCATCATTTGGAATGGAACTGTAAAAGATTAGCTCAAACAACGCAAACAATAAGAACGTAATAAACACGGAGGTTATTACGGATTCTGTTGCCTAGATTCAAAGTTCTAAATGGCGCTCCTATATTTTATGAATTCTGCTACAAAAAGCTTTCTCGTATTATTACTTCCAACACCATATTAAATAAAACCGTTGACAGAGGATCGCCTTGTCTTAACCCTTCTTACTATACATACATCATTCCAAATAAGAAAGGAGCGTTATTAAAGATAGGGTTTAAAATTAAACGCGTGTGATTGGTTAAAATCTATTGCACGTTTACACACAAAAAATACGTCATCAACGTGGGCGTGGCCAATCATAGGCGTCGTAATTTCATTTCATTTTAGGGTTACAATTCAAAAAACTTGAATTTGTAAAGTGAAAGATAAATATTTAAATAAAATCCTGTAATAAAATAAAATGTACAAAAACACTTAAAATAACTATCGCTACTATCGACTCAACACTCAACTATATTTATGAAGGATATAAAGTATTACGTGCGCATAGTGTGCGCGCTCCTGCTACACTATCACCCCTATTTTTAAACATGGACTCGACAATGTGACGTTCTCATTACGTAAGGTGACGTCGTGTGTGACGTACAGGTTCTTTACATTTGAATCGCCTCTATGGTATTTGTTAAAGTAGCATGAATGTCAGAAAGGTTATATTGTGGTTATGTTTATGTGGGTATTGTTGGTTTTCTATTGCGATTGTTGTCTTGTTAACTTATGCAAAATAGTTCTTTTTAGAGCTCCTGAATTGTAATATTCATTTATTGAAGGTATTATTTAACTGTTTTGCTTGAATTTTCTTGTTTATGCAATTTATGTTTTTGATAAAGGTTAATACGTGAATATATAATTATGGACAAGGCTGCTGTCGCAGGTCCCTCCAAAAACCCTAGGGGCAGGCATGCAAAAAGTGGGCACAGGTTGATGGCTTATAACGTCTACCTGAAGTATAAAAATAATCACTCTAAAACAGCTGCTGTTCACCAAGCAGCGAATGAAGTTGGGATTAGCAAAAATACACTATTTAACATCATCAGAGATATGGAGTCAACTGGTAATGTACATTCCCCACCAAAGAAACGGATATGCCAAACAAAATATAATAAATTGGACGAAGCACAAAAGAGTACAATTAGAAGACATGTGCATTCTTCCTTTTTGAGAAACGAGTTACCAACCTGTATAAAAATATTCGAGGTACATTTCAATTATTGATATTTGTGCTGTTCTAACTTATTTTTATAGGTGATTTGTGAAACTGGATTCGTTGAAGGTGGGCTCTTATTATTTGAGTCCAAGAAAACTGGAGACTATCATGAAGAGATGAATAGTACTGTATTCACAGGCTGGATTCAAAATACATTACCTCTTCTAGAGCCTGGATATGTGATAGTCATGGATAATGCACCTTATCATTCATCTATAACAGAAAAATCTCCTACTTTATCTTGGATGAAAAATGTGTTGATTGAATGGCTTCTAACAAAAGGAGTTAATGTTGAAGATAATTTACTCAAGGTCCAATTACTGGAACTTGTGAAACAATATATCATCAGTCATCCAGTTCAATATATTGTGGATGAAATAGTAAAAGAAAGTGGTCATACAATTTTACGTTTACCACCTTATCATTGTAACCTGAATCCCATAGAACTTATTTGGGTTCAAGTTAAACACCATGTAGCTGCAAATAACACAACATTTAAGTTAGACGAGGTGAGAAATTTACTGTTGGAAGGAATAAATCTTGTCGATAGTGATGTATGGAAAAATAATGTCCAACATGCCATAAAGGAAGAGGATAAAATGTACGATGTGGATAACATTGTTGAGGAAGTTGTAGACAATTTAATTTTTAATGTTAATACTGGATCATCATCAGAATTTTCATTCGATTCAGATTCTGATCTTAATTTTGAGTGAGTTTGCTAAATATTAATTTAAGATGTTCTTATAAAAAGTACAATGTGACTAATTTTTAGTATCTGTTAATGGCATGTAATGGTAAATGTAAATATTTAAAGAACATATACTGTATTATGTTTATGTATTATAAGTACATCTTACAAGAAATTTTTATGAAACTGTCGTTCACAACTTTTTATAAACTGATTAAATAAGTAAATACCCTTTGTTCTATTATTTTCATTACAATAAGCCTGAAAGAATAAAATATAATTCGAAAAGAATCTAAACATTCATAAAGCACTAAATAGTAACTTTAAACAAGGAAGACCCTCCTGCAATTTATTCAGCTTTTGTTTTATAATAAATCGCCTCGTTTATTTACTGAAATTGCTAGATAATCTAAGCAATCTACCTCTTGACTAACCATTTTCTAATTTGTATATGCTTTATGTGTTTTATTAGTTTTCACAAAGAGTATTCAATCAGAATACAGTAAATTTAGAAATTACAAAATTTTGATCTCTTGCCATCCGTAGACGTACGTTTCGCGGTTATACCGCTCGTCAGTACGGCTTTGCAAAAGAAAAATAACTGTAAAAAATGCGTAATACGTGCATTGTGAGAGAATTCATATCGAATCCCTCTCACATGTACAAACATCAATGTAAATTTAGAAATATAAATTTTGAATTTACCGCAGTTTTTGCTCAACGCAAAATTGCTCGTGTGTGATGTCCTGAGATTGTAGCGCCATCTGCTCCATTTTTATTTGGTAGTATAGTAGTATCATTTAATGTCATTTTCACGAGACTTACGTTTTTGTTTTGATATTTCCAGTTTTTCCATTGCTTCGTGCATCTTTTGACGAGAAATAGAATCATACGCCTGTTTGTAGTCTATGAATAAAAAATTGGTGTGTGTGTTTTACGCATGTCTAAAGTGAATATTTTCGCTCGCACATCATACTCTCTCGGTCTCTTCTGTTTCAGATGAAGCAAGCACGCACGTACCCTTTCTCTAGCTCATCGCCTCTCGCCCGCACATCATACTCTCTGTTTTCTTTGTCTTTCCCAAGAACCGAAGCTCCGCCCGAATTTAACGCTCTTACGCTTACGTTTACGGTTACGCTTACGCTCGAGCTGGTCCGGTGTCCCCTAAGAAGTATTGACTTCAATAAGTATAGACCCAAACTGTGTTCATAACTGTTATTCTGAATCATTTTCAAAGTAAATGTTTGGTCAACAGTAGATCTTGTTGTCTTGAAACTTCCTTGGTATTCCCCTATTGCAGACGGATATTGTTCTTTAATCTTGAACGGATAATTTTTACATACTGTCTTCTCGCCTTTTTTGAATATGGGGCAAATAACAGAGCAACTCCACTGTTTCGACATTACCTCTTCTCGCCACACTCTGAGTATAAGATAATATATATCGCTAGTGATATTTAATCCCTCCAGTTTTCCACTGAAGCTGACAGCTTAGTTGGCGAAATACGTATCTGGAATTACTTCCGAAAGGTGTGTAAAGTTAATTTTATTTCTTTTATATATCAAATTTCTTTGCTACAGATGACACACCTGGCAACCTCAAGCAACTAAAATTTCTGAACAACAATCAAAACCAGTAAAACGGAATTACTCTTGACTTCGCCAAATCGAGCTATACTCTCTGTTGGATCTTTCAGTTGGGTTTCACTTTTGACGGTGTTTCAGCTTCAGTAAAACACTTTCTTCGTGGGCACCTTATCTTTCATATAATTGAAACGTTTAAATTCGGTAAAATGATATTTGTAAGGCGATTGAACGTTGAACTTAACATCTAATGACAAATGTTGGGAGTCGTAACACTCTCTGTGTGTCATACTATCAAATTGCGCTGATTCTTGCACTTAATAAGAAAATGGTTTTCAATTTAACTCTTTTGGTACAAGCGACACACCTGACAAGCTAAAATTAATTCAATTAATTCAATCACAATCAAATGTTGACATCCGATCCGTTCAAGACTGTGTTTCATTACTATTCTGCCCTGCAAGAGCTATCTTGAACAAAATTGAAGTCCAATCTGATTTTTCGCGCGCTTCGAACCTCTGGATAGCTCGTGATAATCTTAAATTTCTAACGTGTTCATGGTTGCCTCACTTACAGCCTAACATAGTGTTAGTAGTGTGACTTGCACGCTAAAGAAGGCTTCAACCTACCTTTTGAGGGATGATCTTGCGATTATGGCGTGACGAATTCTCCTTTTTCAAACTAATTACAGTCTGCGTGAAAAGAAAATGTACTCGATTTTTTTTTTTAAGTACAAAATATATTTATTTCTTACTTCCATACATGAAAGTCCGTCAGAATTGACACGGCACGATCATTTAATAAACCGTGTAGCGGACTATGGCTTCACACCTTCTAACCATATTTAAGAACAGTTTTTCCGCGAACTCGACGGACAGAGGTAACCAAATTTTTCGAATATTGCGAGCCAACAGCTTCAAAACGTACAGTGATTTTCCAACGAGTTGGGTCTTCATAATACCCCACACATTTTCAATTGGATTGGCATCTGGCGATTGTGAAGGCAAGTCCATCGGTGTCACACAGGCGATTGCGATGTTCGGCATCGTTGTCTTCTTCAAGCACCCAATTTTCATTTTTACTTTAAAGAATTGTATTGACCAACTTTAAAAATCTACGCTGATAAATTCTAACCATTTTCTTGGCGTCCAAATTCTCAGTGAAGAGCTCGAAACGGCCAAAGTGGCGATTTGAGAAGCACTCCCAAATATTGATCTTCACCGGGTGTTTGACGGTACGCTGGATACAACGTGTATCGCTGATGGTCCATCATGCATGCTTCAGGGAAAGCCACGGCCAAAAAGTCGTTTTAACAGGAAAAATTACATTGGCCCAATCGCAATGCTTGTTTTCCTCAACTCAAGCCTTGGGCTTTTCGACGCGCTTTTGGCAGACACTTTGAGGTCTCGAGGAATACTGAAACGAATCTATGTGCGGGGTTGCTTCTTCAAGTCAGAGCTGGGATAAAAATCCGACTTTTAAGGAAGTTAAAGCATGTAATATCGATTTTGGGATGATGCAAATAATAAACATTTACGTATTAAAAAAAGTTGTATATTTGTATTATTATCCGATTCTTTAAAGAATGTTACAAGTTTTACGAACAATATGTTGATGTAAATATGATGTTTTTGATTATATAGAAAGGTGACTGTGAACGATTTTAATTTTAAAGTTCATCTAAAAATCTATAGTAACCTGTAAAGCTCATAATCTCTTCGAAATATCCGTTGAATCACGACTTTACTACAATTCTATTATTTGTGCAAGGATATCAACGCTCAAACCGTTTTGATTCCTTTTTTCTCTTTTTGAAATGTATTCGAAATAGCACGAAAAAATTTAAAAAAATGAGCATTAATATCCTTAAATAACGCAGGTACCAACGTTGTTACTACTTACTCAGCCAAGGCCACAGGTTCCATCTATGTATGTAATTAAGTTATCAAGGCGTTTTGAAAATGGACAGGCAATTTATAGCAAATAGAATTTAGTTAACGTAACATATGCGATTACATAATAGTAATATACGTACATAATAATAATAAATTGCATAATTTATTAAAAAATATATATAGCAATATGTATATATTGTAACAATGGATAAATATTATCTACCTACGTATCTAGTATTGCTTAAATAATTATTACATACAATATTTTTCTATTTCTTATCTACGTACTGTAAGAATCGCGTAATTTATTTACGAAGGAATGTATGTATATCGATAATATCTCGACGTTTATCAGCTATTAACAGCTACCGAAATATGAACAGGAATGGAAGACATAATATCGGTGAGAATAGTCGTTTATGTTATGTATATAACTACAGATGCGGATTCGGAATAAGGCATCGAAATTTTCGGAAGTACGAATTCGTTTATAAGTACAAAAGCAAACGTATATATTAACATGCATACTACATAGTATTATTACATCTTCCATTAGCAAGCATTTAGGGTAAATCGTAAATTCAAATCTCGATACGTGGATAAATGTTCGTCACGATTACCAATTTTCGGGGGAGAGTTTATTGCTGTTTATTTAGGAAATTTATCGGACGGAAAGAGCGAAATATTATAGCATTTATTAGGAAAATAGAATATGAATATGTATTTACAAGGTAACTTTTAGTCTTGGAGTATGAATTTTAGCCGGTGATAGTACTCGACAATTTAATCAAAATAAAAAAAAAAATTAAGATTAGATATTGACATTTTGAGAAGCTGGCTCACTACCGATGCGTCAGTAAAGGCGATGGTACCAGTGGCGTAGCGTGGGTGTTAGCCGCCCGGAGCGAAGGAAAATTTGCCCGCCCCTTATGCAGGTTTTATATTATACTGAATATTAGTCATAAACAATCCAAGCACAAAATAAAATCCGGGAAATCCCTACAAATCAGTACAGACGGTGTTGCCAGGCGCTACAATGAGCAAAATGTGATTATTATACATTCATTTAAAGAAATGGGCTACCCCAGTTTCGTCACAGAACAAGTAATGATTCAAATTTTTACAAGGTATTATTATTATTTATTATGAAATTTTGCCGTCCCCCACTACACTACGCCACTGGACGGCACAAGAAGGGTTAATCAGACCATTGGGAACCCATAGTAAATAAGTGAATTAGATTGCTTAGCTAAGATTTAATCAAAATAAGAAAAACATGGAAACTTTGACATGTTTGAGGAACACTGGTTTACTCTTGATATTAGATTTTGCTCGATTACACGTTCAAACCATATTTACAATTAACATTGTCTTTTACGCAAGGCGAAATGTTGATTTACCGAATACGGCTTCTGATACTCGTGCTTGGAAAGGTTTTAAAATACATAAATATAAGAAATCTACCATCATCAATAATAACTTCTTCCTTCCCCTATTGACCTCTGAACTGCTACCTAATACGTCTTCATTGCCTGCATACCTTACATGTCTTGAGTATCTGCAAGGTATATTAGGATAAAATCTTCTTAAACATACCGTGTTCTTGTGGTTCAATGTATCAAAATAAGAAAAAAAAAAATAGATATGGACATTTTGAGAAGCACAAGCTTACTTCTGATTTTAGATTTTGGTCGAGTAGGCTCTCAAATTTTATTATCAACATTGCCTATTACGCCATGCGATTTGAATAGAGCATCTGCTATTCATGGTTGAAAAGGTTTTAAAATACATAAATATAAGAAATCTACCATCTATCATCAGTAACAACTTCCTCGTTCCCCTATTGAACCCCGAGCAACTACCAACTACGACTTTACTGCCTGCATCGCTTACATGTTTACGGTTTCTTTGTTACCGTAATAGTCTATCGGTAAAACAGGTCGCTCGCTTAAGATTTAATCAATATAAGAAAAACATTAGATCTAGACATTTTGAAAAACATTGGCTTACTTCTGATTTTAGATTTTGTTTGAGTAGGCTCTTAAACTTTATTTACAATTCATATTGTCTATTACGCAATGCGATTTGAATAGACCATCTGTTACTCATGACTTGAAAGGTTCTAAAATTCATGAATATAAGAAATTTACCATCATCAATAACAACTTCTACGTTCCCTTTTGAGCTTCGCTCAAAATTGCGCCCCAATTGTGTCCACTGCTGCATCCTTTTTGAATGTCTGAAATGCGAATTAGGGAAAAATTCTTCTTAAATGTGATATTGAAGCATCGTTGAAGCATGTAGAAGTAAATACATTTTTCTAGTTTGCATGCTAAGTGCACCAAAACACTTTTTAAAATTACTTATCCACGCGAGCTTTGATTTCCCCCAATAACGGTCCACCCAATCATAGCGAGGATTGAGCGCGAGGGAGGGGGCGGGAAGATGAAGAATTACAGGAAATGTTAAATGTTAAACCAGTTACTTGAAATGTGATTTGTTAGTATCTCCGTTATTTGAGACTTTTTTAAGATTTTTTTATTTTTATTTTTATTCTTATTGTGGGTTGACGCTTGTTTTTATTGTTATACTGGCAAACATAAAAAATGGATGCGCAATGACTAAAATCGCTCTGTGTATAGCCAACCAGACGGGTCTTATATATTTAAGTATTTATACGCAAAATATGTTTTTTAACAAGAATGTGTACTTGTTACATAGCACTTTCGTCCGTTTGATCGTTGATTCAATATTGATCATCATAAGTATAAGAATCGTCCAAATATTTTGTCGTTGCTTAGTTATTGCTTAGTTAATTAGTCTTAGGTTATTCTTTCTATTGTTTTCAATAAATTACAGACTGATATTGTCAACGGCCAGTTTCATTTGCAAATGAGAAAGTGTCATATTACGTAAACTGCTAGCGGATGCGGTCTCAGCGTCTGATTTAATACAATGGTAACAACAAACAATGTAGAAGACAAAATAAATATGTAATTATTACATAAAAATAAATATACATATATAAGAAATCTACTATCAATAACAACCTGAAGTTCCCTCCTATTGTGAGCTCTGAGCAGTCTCCACTGCCTGCATCCCCTTATATGTACTGAGTATGTGAAATACATATTAAGAAAATTCTTTAACATGACATTAAGACCATCTCCAATTACCCTATTTAAAAATTTCCGCCCCCGACTAACGACAAAATTGATAGATTTTAATCTAGAATCTATATATAGGATGCTATGATAAAAGTAAAATATTGAATAATATACTCTATTCATTCAATAGAAATAGTTAAGCCACTCCCTATAAAAGCGCGCAATATTTGAAAAAAAAATTTTCTGTTAGTCGTATGTAGCTGTACGCTTCTGCGGCGACGAGCTGGCCAAGATTAAAGACCATTTCATTTCAAGGTTTGACATTGCCAATTTAAAAAAATCAGTTTGATAAATGAAAATATCTGTATAATTATTTTAGTTTCCCGGTTAAAATAATTTCAGTAATGAATCAAATATATATTTTGCCGCGGTTTTACTAATTTGTAGCACGTTAAACTGTCTGTTGCTCTCATTGGTATACATTTATGGGGAGTGGTTTAACTATTTCTGTTGGATGAACAGGGTATATGTTGTTGTGGTTCAGTGTATGTGAACATCAATGTTGTATTAGATTCGGGAATCTCTCTTCGCCTTTGCAGAACACCACTTGAAATCATCACGAACTAATTTTATTTTATTTTCATTCCTCACGCAAATACGTGAGGCTAACGAAATTCAGAAAATCGTGGAAATGGTCATTTTTCCTTCCCTCCTGAAGGAGCCACTGCGATGCATGACGAAACGTCAAATTGCACATATATATATAATAAATATAATATAATATACATATATTTTTTCTGAACTGTGTATGACGGTAAAAACTATCGCATTCATACACATATTTATACCCTTTCATATTCATATTAATGTGGCTTACTGTCTATATCTGTATCTGTTTTATTTTTTATATCTTGTCCTACAAAGGCTGCTAGTAAAGTTTTGCAAAATGACGCAATTATTATTGCCGGAGTTTGCTTGTTGGTACATGCCGACATATGTTCATACTTGCACAGTAACCGCTGCGCCAAATCGGTAGGTTCAGTTATTCGTTAGAAGTGATAGTGTAAAGTGCTTGCTATGGCATCGTGGTTACGAAATGAGGTAAGTGCAGTTTTGCGGTATAACTTCGCGGGCGATTTAACCGTAGATCAGTGCTTAGAAGGAATTACTTCTTCCACTAGGTGATGTTTGTCCACATCGTACGACTATATTCAGGTGGTACAGATGATTCAGAAGGGGAAATTTCAGCGTCCTCCAGGCTGAGAGGGCGCAAAGGCTACGAACAACATTTGCGGAGGAGAATGTTGCTGCTGTGAGGAAAATGCTTATCGAAGACAAGCGAGTAACTTACTAACAGATTGAGGATACCTTAGGCCTAAATGCACCAACAATTCGTCCAATTTTACCTGCTCATTTGCACGAGAAGAAACTTTGTTGTCCCTGAATGCCGTATAGTCTGACTGAAGAGCAGATGACATAATTTGTGACATTGTACGGGACGACGCGACGCTGTAAATCATCTGTAAATGTTTGATAAGTGACAATCTCGGTATGTGGACAGCATCCTGACAGATGACGAGACTTGGTTGTGCTATTATGATGTACCAGCCAAGACTCAAAACAAAGTTTGGGTCTTTGATGATGAAGATATACCCGTAGCTGTCAGAAAATCCCGATCAGTAAAGAAGAACATGATTGTTCATATCGAGTATCGTTTTGGCTATACAAAAATAGTCACAGCTAAGTGGTACACTGAACAGTACCTGGCTGGTCATCGAATCTATAAAGAACCTACAACCAAATTCAAGAATGAATACCTGGTTTCTCCACCATGACAACGTCCCAGCTCACCGCGCGAAAGCCTGTACCAAATATTTGACCACTACATGACGCAAACTTCTCGAACACCCAAATTACAGTCCAGACCTTGCTCGCTGAGACTTTGGATTGTTCTCACATGTGAAAATGAATCTGAAAGGGATGTACTTTTCCAGTGATGAGGACCTTCTAAGCGCTTGGGACGAGTGTGCTTTACTCCCTAGTGAAACTTGGCAAATCTGGTTTAAGGGTTGGTTTTGGAGGATGAAGAGATGTGAATGTGGTGCAAATTATTTGGAAAAAATGAAATAAATAAAGCTGTATTGCAAAACTTTCCTAGTAGGTATCCTTTGTATATTAACATTTTTATGTTGGTTTGGTAAAAGTCTACTGTGTATTGTTATCATTATATTGTCGAGGTTAATGGGAAGGGAAAGTCTTTCTTCTTTATCTTACGTTGTACTCCAAACGTGGTGATACAAACATAATGAATCGTTCTATCTTGTTGAAGGTATATTCCGTTTTTGGTTCTCGCAACTTTATATAAAAACGTAATTTTTGTTGGATATTTTTTTGGTTTACCTAGTCATGGTCAGACTTAAGAAATCATATCGTTCATCAGACCATACGTTATCGATGTTTACGTATCTGTTCGATTCAATGACCACTCTGAACATGAATGTAAGATTGAAATAATAGAAACTATGATACTAATTAGGTATCCTGACGATGCAATATGGACAAAATTAACTGTGGACCAGTAAATGCGGTGTACAAAGACCTTTTTGTTATTCTAATAAACGATTGCGACACACGTATTCTTTTTCGTTTTGGGTCGGAAGTCAGTAAGTTGGCCTTTGAAGAGTAATTTGTACCAGCAAATCTAAAGCCAATAAACTCTTATTATTAATAATAAATATAAATCTGTAAACTATACATCGATAACTCCACAAATTGGGAGTTGGTAACATGAATGACTGAGCTTACACGCAGAAGCATCTATAACGACGAACTGTCAACACTAATGAAGTGCGACGCTGGATTGATCATGATCAACACAGATGAAGATGTACTGTTTCAAGACAACGAGGGACCATCATGCATCAAGAACAACAATCCCAAAACTAAAAAAAAACTCTTTCTCACTCATCAGCGATTTCTTATTAGAGGCTGAGGGGCTCGAGTCTCCTAACCGTCGGCATTAGAAAATATACAATTTTCTAAATTAATATCGTACTCGTATATTCGTACCCGACCGCTGCAGGTAGAATAGGTATACAGAGTGGTTCACGACTAGCGCGTCGGACTGTAGCTCCCAAAGTAATATATATTTGTTTAATTCCTTTTGACAGGATGGTGTATAATGGTCTATAATGGCCATAAGCGATCATGTAGAACATTTATTATAATATTTCTCATTTAGAGAGATATGTGTTTCACTAGCAACTTTTTCAGATAGTTGAAATAAAAGAAAAATTGCATTTTCAGATTCAGTAACTTCGATTTAATTTGAAATAACACTATTAAAGTTGAGACAAATAAACCCGATCTATGGAATCAACCTGTACATTATTGTAAAATTACATACCTGAAAATAAGTAGCCCAAGATATATCAAGTTATGGCTAAAAACATGATTTAAAAATTTCAATTAGTTTATTTGTTCTGTCCATTTTCAAAATATCTTACTTTTTCGAAAATCCTCAAATACTTCGAAAACAGTAAACGATAGATATAGAGAATATTGAAATAACTCATTTTTTCTTTTACTATACAATTCGGAAAAAGCAAAAATATATAGTGTTCGATTAAAATAAACATAATTTTGATACTTAGCACTTTTTGGGGCATCCTGTATAAATAACAATATTTTCTAATTATGTCCTTTATAAACGGACACTATCGTGTTAAAAGAGATTAAAAAAATATTAGTTTGTGCGTTCGTAATTTTGTTGTTTGTTTAATATTATTGTAAACTTGAGTTGTGCGAAAAGTGACGGATAATAACAAAAACAATTTTCATAAAATTAATTTCAAAACGCTTTCGTGGGCAGAAAAAATAAATTAATTAAAAAGTGTGGAAGGCTTACACCGGTGTTAAATCTTACTCAGCAAGACAAGGTCGGTATCAGTGCACACTACCTTTCAAGTATCTGAATAGCTACTGTTTTCCCTACACACAATGGTTTCAAAGAGTTGCCGTCGCATGGAACTTTGTCCTGACAGATTCCATCCGGAGTCAAACGTGTATTACCAATATTTGCAGTATGTATCAATTGGTAGGACGCGTACACTGTTTCAAAAAAAATGGAAATGGAATTAGTGAAGGAAAATATGTGAAGAGTTGACAAACACTTGACGAAAAGCGTGCTCACTTCTGCCTTGAGGTTTACAGGCATCGAAAAGGAAGTCGGGCCAAAATCACGGCCAGGTAAAATAGGGAATTGCAAATTGCAAATTATAATTGAAAATTATATCAAGCTAAGTTTTAAAAAACTATTTTTACGATTCTGCGGTTTGGAGTTTATTATACCATAGTGCAGGGGTCTCCAAACTTTTCAGCCTTGGGGCCATACTGATTACTTCAGTGAGTTTTCTGCGTATTATACTTGTCATTAAGCTTCACCTAGCAAGTAAATAAATCTGAGTTATTATCATTCTGTATTTTTGTATCCAACTTATCACAACAACAATAAGCTATTGGCTGTCGCGACCCGGATTGATAGCACTGGCGTGCCGGATTTGGCCCGCGGGCCGTGGTTTGCAGACCCCTGCCATAGAGAAGTACCTCGACGATCCGAAATACTTAACACAAGAGTGGCCATAGTGATCCTGTTTGGCATTTTGTTTTTTTCACTTTTACACTTTATATTCTAATTTTATTTATTTACTTTGTATAAATTTTAAACTTGTTTTCTATTTTCTTTTACTTGACTAAAATCAATTAATATTTTATACAATAATGATGTAAATAAATGAAATAGAATTAAAATGAAAATCATAAAAGACGAAGGATTGTTTTTTTCTGTAAAATTGCATGGACGACGTAATGGCGGGTTGTTTGGAAAACATGGAGACCACAGTTTGACCCCCTGCAACTTGTGTATAGAATTTAATTTTGAATTTTTAATATTTTCTTCTTATAATAATTTGTATGATTTTATGCAAATCTTCTTATAGAGCAATTTTCATTTATTTAAACGTTCTTCTCAAATTTTTAGAAAAACGTGGTAAAATTTGTTAAAGTTAAAGTTTTTTTCCAATTTAACTCACGCGAGAAAAATGTGTGTGATTTAATCCCATATTAGGCGTTACATAGGAAAAGGCCCGTGTCTCCTAGAAAACATATTTAAGCGAAATTAGCACTGGAACGAATGTTGGTGCCCTTCAGTGGCTATTTTACCAAAAGTCTCCACAGACCACGCCCGATCGAAAGTGTTTTAGGAAGGGTCAAGGCGTTTTGACAATTATAAAAATAAATGCCGAACAAAATCGCTCATATTAACGATTATCATGAACAATGAAAAAAATATATTCTTTTTCTTGTTAAATGATACAGAAACACGTCGAGGTTCTGATAACATTCACACACTTATAAATGAAAATCTAAAAAGAAAAATTTTACATTTTCCATAAATAACGTTTCTTTTTGTTCTTTATAAACAACTAAATGCCATAAACATTCTTGAGCAAATGATTTTATAATATCCTTCAACATGGTGCATATATCCACTTTCTCTCCCACACGTAATTCACCTGTAAAGTATAAGAAATATTACAAAACTTCTGCGAGGTCTCCTCCGGCGTTCGTAATCGTGACGACCATTCGCTATATTACACATCAGTTATAATTACACCATCACGGGTTTACATAATAATACGTCTATTTACAACTAAAACAAAAGAAATAATGAAAAAATAAGATGCAATTAAGACATTGCGCTCATGATATGTATCTCGAAGTATGAAATTCTACATACGTGTATTCAATTCTGTTGTTAAGGTATCGACTGCGTATTATTATATCTATATAACAATAATCTACAATATACAAATAATATATTCTACAAAAAAGATGTATGTTTTCGGAAAGAGAGTTACTTACAGTAAGTACCTACTTGTCGGGCGTCATCGAAGTGTAGTAATCGCACCGTTTATACAACGATTGATTCGTTGGTAGTAGATGGAAAATCGTGCAAATCAAGGAGTTAACGACTAAAACTGCATATAACAGGGCGATTTAAATAGAAAATAACTTTCGTTACAAGGATATATCGGGTGAGCGAAAATGAGCGATTCAAATTTCCCGCGCAAAATTCTGAGGATTGTATTTACTTAAGTTTGTGCCCAACATTACGAACCGAAATAAAACTATAGTGAGATCCAAAATGATAGAAAAATACTGGTTTCCGCGGAGGGTGATATCAATATTTATTTCCAAAATTTGGAGTGAATATACCAACTGATTATATTTTTAGTAGTATCACCAAATGTTTTGACATTTATCATTATTATTTGACATTGGCGTCCGCTTGGTTATTCTTTCGTATATATATCCGTACACATTAGTAGAGTTGTTCAATTTGCGCCAACAGTATTACAACTATCTGAAACGACTGTACTAGAATAGTAATATTGCTCTGTACGAATACGCAATACATAATAGTTTCAGTGTATAGTATAAACTGTATAAAGCCATCTGTATTCGTATAGCGCAATGTCACTATTCTAGTACAATCGTTTCAGATAGTCTATTGGCGCAAATTGAACAACTCCACATATTATTATTACATTTTTATTATTGTTACAAATTCTATATGATCTATTTGTATTGAAACAACAGAAGTAAATTACGCTTTGCTTAAATGTCTGTATTAGTTTATGCTATAACTTATAAATAATAATTGAAAGACAAATATGAAAAGATTTGTATTGTCAGCATGGTTATGTATCGCGATAATATCAAATCTTGTTATTAAACCTGCACGTCACTGAAATAATACTAACTACTACTCATTCTGAACCGTCATTTTCGATCTCACTGTATAATGAATCACGTAATTTTGATACAACTGTTGGTTGGTAAGTAATTCGATGAAAATTATGAGACAATTTTAACTTAAATTTAACACTGTGGAGTGTAATCAGCGATTCTTCACGTTGCAACATGATGTTTATGCCATCATAAGATGGGTTTATACTGACGGCTCATTTTCTTAAAAATCACATTCATTATTGGAAAAAATGTGTTACGCCTATGGTTTATCATGTATAATAAGTCACATATAGCAGCCACACTTTCAGAAAAACATATTACGTCATCGGCGCAATACGCCAAATTATGTGGGGCGAGTCTAGTTTAGTCCGCCATCTTTATTGAGGGGGAGTTTACTTGGCAATAGCGTCAATAGTAGGGTATCTATATATATTCATAGACGACACACAGCACGTTTTCAGTTGTAATCACGTACGTATTTTTATATAAACAAATTTGTCTCAAGACAATTGAAAATATTTTCTTGTTGATTTGGTGTTCTTACATTCTATAATCCGTTTTTTAATTTGTCTACGCCTCTGCCAACTTTCGTTCCCCCAGGTTGACGTAAGTATAATATGCGCTTTCTGGAAGTGTGTGGCTGTTAAACTAACATAAATATGAGCAAAGCTACAACACGTCTGTGACATACCAAAACGTTGGATGGAAATGAAAGATATGAAACCGACATTTTTAATGAATGAACGGCAGAAATCGGGTAGGAAACATACGAATGTAGAAATGTGAACATCTTCAAAAGTAATGGAAGTGCTTATTTGAATAGTGTGGATGTTGGTTTCTAGAATGAACGGGGAACGAAGAAATGATGAAGGGGAGGAAGGAGGAAAAAGAAGGGAACGGAACACTGAAGAACACATTGAGAAATATCTCAGTTAATTCGAAGAAGAATGTGAATGGCTCTCTACAACACGATTTTATTAGGTGGGTTAGATTGGGCAGCTCACAAAGTAGCTGTGCAATGGCTTAATACGCAGGCACAAATTGGATATGCCAATAATTCTCACTTCGGGAATTATGCTTTATATGAAGTCGGCGATTAATAAAGCATAATTCCCTCCGGGGTAATTATTGGCTTGTGCTTGCTTAGTAAGCTATTGCACAGCTACTCTGTGAGGTGCCCAATCTAGCGCACCTAATAAAACCGTTTTGTAAAGTGTTCTACATTCTTCTTGGAATGAATATCTTCGCTCTCGTAAATAGTTTTCTATTTAAATATATCAGGGCAGTAGCGTACGCAAGTTAGGGGTTTAGGGGGATAGATCTCCTCCCGAAATTTCCGCATTTCCCCCGAAACTGTTTCTTATACATTTTCACCATTTCCTGATTGAATGAGTAAATATTATTTTCGTAAATTATAACAATATCGTCCTCTCCACCCGCTCCTCCCTCAAAATGCTTTCCTGCGTAGACCACTGCATCAGTGTTGTCAAGATTTGTAAAGTAAAAGTTAACTGAATAAAAGACACGCAAGGAATGGGAATTGATTAGGATCTTTGCATCCTTTTGTAATTTCCCTTATTACAGACGAGAATCATTGCGACCACCAGCCTCTAAAGGGGTTAAAGCTATATCCTTTCAATATTTCCGGAAATGTTTAAGCAGTTATCATTTTAAGATGACGATACGTGCGGTTTTCGATTTTTACCACTACATTCTGCGATAATTATTTCATTTCTAACCTACAACTTTATTCGTTTACAATTTTTATTCGTTGTGGGAAATTGAACTGTGGAAATTGAGGACGGGGATCAAGCAAATCAATTATAAAGGCGGCGACTGACTTGAAACGATTTGTGGTAATGTAACACGAACAGAACGTTGTCAGTGCTCGCGTTGGGGAACCGTGTTCGGTTGTAGTCCACTACAGTCCGTCCCAACCTCTATAGATGAAGTATGGGATTGAATAGGGGTTTTACGTCTCTTACTATCACTATAATCTATCAATGACACCGTATCTATGTCCGCTTGCGTACCAACGTAGCTGATACTATACTCTGTTCATTCAACAGAAATAGTTTGGCCACTCCCTACAAAAACGCGCAATATTTGAATAAAATGTTTCTATTGGTCGTATAAACCCGTATCAGACCAACGTGTACATTTCTGTGACGACCAACTGGCCAACGTCAAAGGCCATTTCGTTTCGAGGTTTTGACACTTGCAGCGTCTAGTTAATAAATAACGAAAAATTTCAAATTTTATATCTTTATTTTTGCAGTGCTTTTGCCAATTTGTAGCATGCTAAACTGTGTGTTGCGCTCATTTTTAACTATTTTTATTCAATGTACAGAGTATAAACACAAGAAACATGATCAGATGATTTGGCAACCCTGTAAACAGTTTCAATAAGGCTTGTGCTTCATTTTCAGATTGAGACGGATTATAGTCATTACATTTGGCCAATAGTTTTCACAGAGCCTTCTAGGTCGATGTATCCGTAATAGAGTGTTTTCTCTTTTAGGATTATGTAGTTATAATCCGTTACAGTCAACACAGGCAATTCTCATAACTTTGACATCCAAATTCACTGAATCGACTATACCTTATTTCAAAGTAGAGGGACGAATTTCTGAACACACCACTTTTATAGTAAATTCTGATTAGTCGAAAGCAGCACTAAATTACACTGCACCAATCCTGCTATAATCGTATTGTATTAAATGTATTGACATTTGTTTATTACCACTAGTTATCGTAGTGTTTATTGTATTTTTCTGTTTTCTCTGACTCTTTCGAAGTATAAACATATACCACTTCTTTGTAGGACTGTGCATATTTTATAGAATGTAATTTGGACTTGGGGTTCGTTCAGAAATTCATCTCTCTATTTTAGAATCAAAGTATAGATAACAGAAAATTGGAGCCCTGTTGAACCCCGCATTCAAAGCGAACATTTGTCATATATGCCATATCCGAGTGTTATCACCGTTTAACATTGCAATGTTCTGCTTCAGTCACATCCGAGAAACGTATATATAAATGTTGCTAATAAAATCTTCGCTATGGCAATTTTATACTATATAAACTTGACTTTATGACGCACCCAGCCTTTTGACCATTGCATTTTCCCCTTGATATCAGTGTGAATCTCTGAATATTCTACAATATACAATTTCTATTGTACGCAGTTTCTAAACAATGTTAACACCACTTATATATATGTATATAGGAGCAGTAGACCTCTTGGTATTGGAATCAATTTGCTGCTTTTAAAAGGTGAAAGTGCGCCATCCTTCATGGGATACGAATGTTGAACGATTTTTTTTTTAAATTACAACCTGAAAATTCACCGGATTCCAAAGTTAATTGTATTTACGTTTTTAACTTCGTACTTTTTATCATTTATTTTTATATGTAAATGTGTTCCTCAACGGACCAGATCTTTACAATGTGGGAAATACAAACGGAAAGTCATGAATAGGGAAAACAAACGATGGTACTCTTTGTCGATTTTAAGAAAGCACATGATGAAGTGAAGGGAAAAGAACTGTATAAAAGCTCCGCAAGGATTAGAAATAAATTATAAATTAATAAGAATGGTTAAAATGACTTTAAAAAAGACTAGACAATAAAACATCGAGTAAGTTGAAATTGGAGAGGCCATACGGCAAGGGGGCCTCCTGTCATCAGTACTTTTTAACATTGTACTGGAAACAGTATTTCGAAATACAAAAGTCAATAGAACAGGACTTCGTGTATAGAAAAAGACATCAATGTTTGGCATTCGCCGACGATGTCGTCATCTTCAAGGAAGAAATAAGAAATGTTATGAAGAGGGTAGAGGCGGAAGCAATAAAGATGGATCTATTTATAAACGAAGAGAAAAGGAAGTACATGGATTGGATGGGCAAAGGATTTCAAAAAGGGAAAATACTTAAGGGCCGAAAATAGGAAAGAATATGTTTTTGGGGAGGTAGAACAATTCACGTACTTGGGAACGATATTTACAAGGGTGCCAAACATTACAAGGGAAATAGAGTCCAGAATCATGATGGACAGAATGGATAGATGTGTGGGAGTCCTCAATAGAATCCTGGAAAGCAAAGGTGCAGCTGTATAGAACAGCAATAAGACCAATTGTCTTATATGCTTGTGAGACATTGACAATAAATACAACGGAACAAATAAGACTGGAGGTGTGAGAGAGAAGAGTGCTAAGGAAAATATACGGAGGAAAGAAAGGTAATGACTTATGGTTAAAAACTAATGAAGACCCGAAGGAACTACAGAAAGAAACAAATATATTGGGGATTGTAAGACCACAACAATTATGGTGGAGAGCACATATAGAAAGAATGCCGGAAACTAGAGTGCCAAAATTACTTATGACGGTGTCAATAGGGGAAAAAGAAGAAGAGGACGACTGAAGGCAAGATGGATATAAGCAGTTTCCGGATAAAAACAGAAAACACGGGACAGAAATACATGGACAAAAATAATTGTACAAGCCATGGGCCAGTTAGGTCCACAGAGCTAATATATATGTATATAAATGTGTTCCTAAAGGGGAACTAGAAAAGAAAAAGTGAATGGGATGATCAGCAAGGTTTCGAAAAATTTTACTGTTTGCTATTTCATGCTATACTCATGCTTGCTAAGTATTTTAGTGCACATAAAAAAATTCCATTCATCATTTTCAACCAAGCTCGCGTGTAAATGGTGGGATTACTACGATTCGATTGCTACAAGACGTATGTATATATAAATACGAGCACAAAATAAACGATCCAAAAATATATATATAAAAATAAGACAATAATGATAATAATAATAGTAATAGTAATAATACTTATTGAATCGCACAACAACCAAACGGAGATCGATTTATGTTGTAGCCAACGACGTCTTCGGTGTCGCCGGTGAGTTTAAGAAAATCGGCGTTGGGCGGGGGCGTCGTTATCGAATCGTTGTCGGCGACGGTGGCGGCGCTGCTGACCGGCGAATTCAGATTCGAAATGTCGGCGGCGCTGCTGTTTCTGATTTGCATTCGCTGCTTTTTCAGGTCGGCGAGCGTTCCGTTTCCGTTTATGGTAACTACAACATGCACTACGGTCACTTTATTGTTCGCGTCGGCGGAGTAAATTTCTTCATTTTTACATTCTACTACTTCGTTGCCGGGGACGCCGCCGTTCTCGTTATCCTTGCCTTCGGGCGGCTTTCGATTCTCCAACGAAGACGACGTCAGATCGAGCGACGGCGTCGCGTTGCTTTGATGATGAAGATGGTGATGGTCGCCGGCTAAATGAGCCTTGCCGTTGCTGATCGTCGCCGGCGAATTCGGATTTTGAGCGTTCGCTGCTTCAAGACCCTGAAAGATTAAAATTCATTAACGTCTGCGTCCAAATTCGGTCTTTGGAAAGATGTGTGGCATTGATAATTGTATAGAGTATGTTACTTTAAAAAAGTATTTGTTAAAGACTCGCTACTTTCAAATGTTATTAACCTTTCCCGGACGAGATACGATACATTTGTGTCCCTATCATCGATTTTTTCGCTGCTGCTAAGGTTTTTTTATTGTCACTTTTGTTATTTACTAACAATTGCAGTAGTTTCCATTTTTTCTATTTGTTGTTTCAAATAAATAAATAAATTAGTACGAGGGATAAGCTGAAATTATTGAGAATAAAAATACGGTCAAAATTTTCTAGGATTTTATTTTAAATATACAGCTAACGCTCGATAACGTAAATATCCGATATTGGAAACATTACGCTAAAGTGAACACAAAATTCGTAGTATAGGATTATACGGAACACTCGATAACGTAAAAGTATTGTAAGTTCGATAGCTCGATAACGTAAACAGCACGCAATTTCCGATCGTCTACGAATAACTTCGAACGTTACAAATGCGTTAAAAAGTTAGTTATGAAAAGTCCAGTTTGATCAAACCCCGAGTTATCCAATTATGTAGGGGAGTCCCCGATTTATGTAACATATATCCATATTTGAACTTAATTGTGTACATTCCCGGGATAACTCATTGCTATAGCAAACACAGATGCTTTGAGTTAGCGTATACATACTTATGTAGTTTTGATTTTACAAAAGTAGTCTTAGTAACAACTTTGTTGGCAGAGGTTCGTTCTTTAATATACGATTATGAAACGCTATTTTGATTTATTGTTATCCTTAGTGTGTACAAAAGGTTGTTCGAATATTTTTTGTATTTTATTTTGGCGTATTAAATGTTTTCTTTTTAATAATTTGCTTGTTAATAATCACCTTCGCTAATGTAAACATTTCGATAATGTGAAACAGCCTTGGTCTGAATTAGTTCACGTTATCGAGCGTCAGCTGTATATATATTAGCTCTGCGAGCCTAACTGGCCCATGGCTTGTGCAATTATTCTTCTCCATGCATTTTTGTCCCTCGCTTTCTGTTTCCATCCGGAAATCTTCAAACTGCTTATATCCCTCTCATGGCATGGAAGGACGGTTTAGATTTTATAAAAGCGAAATTGTGATAAATTGTACATCGGTCAGACAAGACGGGCATTCGTCCCCACAAACAAATAGTTTTTAGTGCGGTAAGGTACTGTTTGAAGACGCTGGTTTGGTAGCCAACGAAGCAAGTGTACCCGAATTAACAAATAATCATGTGGGTGAGTTTACCGATGAGATCTACTGTCGGTTCGTACGAGGGATAAGCTAAAATTGTTGAGAAAGAAAACACGGTTAATATTTTCTAGGATTTTATTTTAAATATGCTCAAAGTAATTCCCTTCAGCAATGATATACTTGACCATCTTTCTTTCCACTGTTTAAAAGCTCCCAACCAATCTTTTTCGGAATACCTTCAAAGTAAGCGTGAACTGCGGTATCAATCTCTTATTCAGACGAAAACCTTCTACCGCGCAAATTTCGTTTAAGCCCAAAAAATAGCTAAATCAGGTGAGTACGGCGGATGTTCTATTGCTTTTATATTTTTTCAGCCAAAAACTGGAGAGTTAAAACTCGCGTTCAAATTTCTTATACCATCGGTAAATTGTAGCCAAGAAAAGTGTTTGTTCGCTAGAAACCGAATCTAAATTCTCTTTGAACTCATAAGGGCTTAAACCTCTTTTAAAATCATAGTAAATTATGAAAGTGCTCTCGCGTTAATTCCATTTTATTTTACTTTTAAAAAATAAGTAGCTGAGGTATAACGAACGTAACTTCAACAACTAAACGTCAAATGACAGTTAAATAGTGGCTTTACGATGGGTAGTACTTCCATGCACCTGGAAGGAACAAGTTAGGAGCCTGACGGTGTTCACGTGAATATAGGGAGTGTACATTTTAATAAGCAAAAATTTCTGCTGGGAATGTACATTCTTCTAATGCAAAAGGTATAGGCAGCGCGAGCAACGTGGCAACTGTTTATTGGTGATGAAATGTAGATATTGCAGTTGAGTATGCTAACCAAAACGGCGAGTCATTTTACGAAGAATATAAGAGAAAACATCCCGAAATGTAGAAGACGTAGCTTTCAACAAATCCTATTGAAAAGTATGCTGTTTTTGGTATCTTGATTACAATGTGCACCCTAAAAGAGGAAAGGGAACCATTATCACTGGCCGGGACAAACAGCGATAACAGCGTACAATTACGAAATAAGTTACTTCGATGCTGTATGCGAGTAGTTCTGTGTATATGTAGGCTGTCGTAACTTATTTCGTAATTACCGCTGTTTGCCCACACTAATTATCACTCCTTTGGAGTAACGATGTTTTGGATTCGCGCCCAATATTTACTGCTGCCATGGCACGTGATAGGATCAAGCATCTGCGCTACGATTTGACGATACGACAACAAGAGCAGAGTATCGAAACACAGGCAAACTTGCAGCAATGCGTCAAGTTTTTGACAAGTTTGCCCGTTTAGAATTTATATGAACTGAAGATCAGCAAAATATGGTATAAAAATATGGGCTCCGGTTGATGTAGCAACAGCGTATGCAATGAATCTTCAAGTATATTTTGGAAAGATAGCTAACAAACCTCAAAAAACGGGAGAGGAAACGTGTCATACTGGGCCTACAATTAGTCTTTTGTCTTGGTCGAGGTTATGGGATCCAGAATCGATAATTTTTTCACTGGCATACTATTGGTCAATGAACTTTTTAATCGTCGTCTTACATTATGTGATACGCTTAGACAAAATAAAAGAGAAATTCCACAAGTATTACTGCCCAATAGAGACAGCCCTGAAAAGTCTTCAATTTTTTGCTTTCAGTGAAGCCATAACACTTACTTCCTATGTACCAAAAAACTGCAAATCAGTAATTGTATTGAGTACCGAATATCACGGCACTAAAGTTGGAAATGAAGATAACAATGTCAAACGGGACATAATATAACACTACAATGTGACTAAAGGTTCCCTATACACTATGGACAAAACGGTAAACGAATATTCCAATGGCCATTTGTTTTGTTTCAAAATGTTTTGGACATCGCTTGTCTATACGCTTTTACTGTTTGGACAACCAAATCGGCAGAATTGGGAAAATGCCTACGCGACTATAGAAAAACTTAAAGGTGAAGAAGCTCAGACGAACAGTAGAAGTTAAAAATATTTGTTCCAATAGAAACTGAAACTACGAAGGCCCCTCGTCCATTTTCATCTGCATATTTCGAAATTGCTGATTTTTGTTTTAATTTACACTTTCACCAAACCCTTCTAATCTCTTCTTAATCGTAAATCCATCTGTTGTTAAAGAAAGCCGACGGGAATACAATCAACTCCGCACTAGTTACTTCTTTCTATAAAAAATTCCCTAATTTACTGAAATTTGTTTTCAATATAACATTGAAATCATAAGAAGCATCTTTGGGGCCTTTCGGGTATTGAGATGGTCACGGTAAAACACTTCTGAAGAAGCTGGTTGCATGATCAACGAAACGTCAAGTGTTTCACCACCATGATAGCACCTCGAAAATTTGTTATCTTCCTAGTTGTTGTCACGCATAAGAGGATAAATCGCAGCAATGATGGCAAAATAGTAATCGTCTTGTTTCCACCTAATAGCATCCCACTTATCATATACATACAACCGATAAATCAAAATGTCAAAAATATAATTTGTACGTTTGTGAGGACAGTTTTTGGAGGCGATGTGGCATTGTTCAAAAACAATAGGATCTTTCTATCTTGCCTTTTTCATTTTCTTCGTCGAATTTTCGTAGCTACGATGTCATATCTGTTGTCACCCACGTTGTTTATTATTAGATGCCCATTCCATTGATATAAACTCATTTAAAGCAACGTGGATTTTTGCTTTGTCAAACATAATTAATGGATTACCCTGGTCGCCCTTCATATTTGCACAAAATAAAATTGTCAACCTTTACTTTGGTGTTTTTATACTCACAATTTATCCGATTTGGACGCGAAGATTTTATCGGGCATTGCTAAATAGAAAAGTCATAGGCGCCCTTTAATATAACTGGTCCTTTAATATAACTGGTAGCTTCGCTTTCCAGTCTTCAACGATATTTAAATCAACATCAGCTGATTCGCCACAAATTGACGTAAACACTATGTTATGTCTTTGAAAAAACTTTTCACGTGACTTTTAACCCAAAAGATTCCTACGTTGGTATTCTGCAGTTTGAGCTCAGCACATTTTGCAATTATACCAAGCGCAAGGGGATGAACTTTAACTTTCTATATCTCAGTGCACTAAGAACACTTTGAGAGTCTGACATAACCATGGCTTTTATAAAGCTCATTTCCTCTATATATCTAAGTACCTCTACAATTGCTGTAGCCTCTGCAGAGAAAAACATTCTGCAAGTTGTTTAATCTAAACGATATATTGATACTACATATTGTTAGCATCAAAAATCGCGCAAAATGACTTAACTCTGAATGGAGTGCTTTATCCTCCATATATAGTCCGTGTAATTAAAAAAGAAAATTGGAACTGGAGTGATATATTGACGGTAATCAACTGTTGGCAGACTTGGCCGACTAATGATTCAATTAAGTTCGAAATGTATCGATAGGTTTTTGCAAGTAAGGGAGGTCTTTTCTTTACCAGGTATGGAATGGTCAAATCTAACAAGGAGAAGGTAAGGTAATCGGATTTTTGTAATTTTTATATTTATGGTACGTGTAGTTTGGACGTTAAATAAGAATATTTTGGAGTAGTTCGACGCAACGTTCATAAATTACCGAGATAATCGATGTTGAAGTTTCACCCACCATTTAAATCCACTGGATATAATACGGTTGTCAATTGGACTCGTGGCCTGGTCGATAGCGCTTTGGTGCGATCAGGTGCGATAGTCACAAGATCGCTGGTTCGGGTCTCGTCACGGGACATTTCTTTTTCTTCCATTCAAAACGCACCATATGTTTTTTCATTCTTCTTCTCATATCAAAAATTATGAACAAACGAAATACATGAACTATATGCAGGAACATTCTTCAAGTACTTCATTAAAATGCACAATCGGTTGATAAACAATATTCATTTTGAATTAACATGGTGCGTTTTGAATGGAAGAAAAAGAAATGTTCCGTGACGAGACCCGAACCTGTGATCTCGTGAGTATCGCACCAAAACGCTATCGACTAGGCCACGAGTCCAATTGACAATCGTATTAAATCTACTGGATTTAAATGGTGGGTGAAACATCCACATCGATTATCTCGGTAATTTATGAACGTTGCGTCGAACTAGTCCAAAATATTCTTATTGAAGGTCTAAACTACACATACCACAAATATCAAAAATTACAAAAATCCGATTACCTTGCCTTCTCCTTGTAAGATGGACAGTCGATAAATATTGTTAACCTTCCTATACTCACGTCAAAATGAAAGACGTATACTATACTATATAAGTCGGTCTCACAGACCGTATGCGTGAGTATAGGAAGGTTAAAAATGACAGATTAAAACAATTATCCTCAGTCTATCCAAATTTAAACCTATTTACCATACCGTATTCCTAAGATTAACAGGAAGTATAGTTATGAGATTTGCAAAGCAATTCATGATCGGTAATAAGAGGTAAAATTACATGGAGTTTTTCCACAATATTTTGATTTATGTGGCCGTGACGGAACCTCCATCCGTGATTGAGAGGATCAGTAACATAGGAACTTCCATGAGGCTCCAATAGAGGCTTTATTGTGTATTATTATGTCATGTTATACATAAATTGGTTGTGTTACGATGGTATCTTTTCTTAATTCTTTTTATCTATAGTTTTAAACAGGGACGTAACAATTATAAGATAAACGATAAAAAAGTCAATTTTAACCATTTATATTGATGAATTTATACAATCGTTATAATTAACCATTTTTATAAGATATATATTATTTTGGTTTTCGTAACCAGTTAAAGTGTGAAATATTTTTTTGGTTATAAGTAACAATTATATCAACCAAAATAATTTTTTGGTTTCAGATAACCATTATATCAACCAAAAGATTTTTTGGTTAGAAATAACCATTACAAAAAAAAAATTTTCTTTCTTTTGTTATCAGGGATGAAATTGATAAAAAATTAATTCATAAAGTTTTAGTGTTTTAGTGTAGTTTCTCTCATTTAAAATGTTGAATAGGGATTTCTAAATCCATTAAAATCGTTATTAAAATTGCAATTGACTGTATGTATCCTTTATTAGGTTTTATGTAATGATTTTAAAATATAAAAAAACCTACACCACCTTCAGCTGTGCTTAGTTTTGCTACTACCGCCACAGATTCGTTGTGTTATCTTGTTCATGTGCTGTTGTTGCATTAAATTTATTGCTCATTTGTTGTTCTGTTTGTTAAAATTTTTGTTTTTTTATTTTGTGAGGATTTTTGATATTGTTTGGTCTATTTTGTTTTTTCATAGCTCTTTTTATGTTCATTCACTTAATTTTTGTTTGTTTTTTTTTCATCCCCGATAACCACAAAAACAATTTTTTTGTAATGGTTATTTCTAACCAAGAAATCTTTTTGGTGGATATAATGGTTATCTGAAACCAAAAAATTATTTTGGTTGATATAATTGTTACTTATAACCAAAAAAAAAAAAAAAAATTTCTCACTTTAATTGGTTACGATAACCAAAATAATATATTTGCAATGATAATGGTTAAAAATTCCCAATATTAAATAAAATGAATTTTCTTGTAACTTTTTATCTGAAATAAAAAAATAACAATTATATTTGGTCCCTGGTTTTAAAGTATGCAAAATATGTTTATCAAAAAAAAAAAAAAAAATTAAAAATAAAGATAAAAATACTCGCTTAGTTTTATGACTTTGTTTGAATTATTTTATTACCGAACACTTCCGTCAGCGGACAAAAACTTGAAACCGTCAGTGAGAGATTTCACTGTATTTCTATTGTTGGTTATACCTTGCTATATCGAAAAAAAAAAAAATTATTCGAGTCCAATAAATCAAAATTTTGCGATCGACCAAAACAATGTCCAATGAGAATTTTTTGTAAACTTGTGTATTACCACAACAGCCAAGAACTCAGAAGGTAAACGATTATTAACTCGAACACACGCGTTTCCTGTGCGATCTTAAGTTAGTATTGACAGTTCTTAATGTTTGTAAATTTTAATGATTGTATACTTCTACAAAAAGTGAATTTAAATAATCGCGCTACGTTCGATTAGGAAGCAAGCATAGAAAGTTTACTTACTTTATAAGATACACAAACGACGGTCGGTTTCTTTTTCCTAAGCTTCATAATAGGCGTATTGACCGATTATTACTAAAAACTAATAGCGGCTGCAATAAAAACAATAAACCCATCCGCAATAACCGTGCACTATAACTAACGTGCGCTTTTTCGAAAGCAGAACAGCGCGTGGCGAAGTATATAAATTTCATTTTATATTATACAATATTTTCTCTAAAGGAATTCATTTGAAATTACGTACATACATACATATATATGTGTGTACAAAGGCAACTAAAATCTAGAACTCTCGTAACTGCTCTCCTCTACGTTGGTACATACACACATACCCTCTATGTACTTAATATTAAACATTTCGTGTTAAAAAAGCGCTTTCTTGTATAATTGCATTCCAGTTATTCAATGATAGGAATTAATTACATACACTTCATTTGAATTATACGGATAGCGGCCGCGGCAATAGCAACATAGCCGTACACATACATAGTAGAATACAGTAATAGAGAAGTTTAATTTCGAAGAGAAATCTCGGACTCGCTCAAGTGTTGCGCGGTCTATTATGTACACTACCGGCCATAAGTGTTTACCCACCTGCATAATTGCGGATTATTTAAATAAACCATATTTTATCACCATCAAAATATTTGTATTATTAAACTGTAAATACGAGATAGATTAAAATTCCTCTGTAAATGAGCTGATTGAAATTAAGATATGGGAAATGACCCTTTTGCGGTCTAGGCCCGTTCAGGTAGACGGATTAGATAAAGACCGGTTTCTCGAAAATGTTTACTACGATCGTCATAAAATATGATAACAGACGACACACGCATTTCAATATAATGAAAAAATAGTTTGCATTCAGTTTTTGTATTGCAAGCAGTATATAGTGAAGATTTTACTCAACATCTTAAAACGATGAGTAACGTTAAAGCAATGTCAGCAAGAAAGCAATTGGCGATAGAAACGCGTGCTCAAATAGTGACATACCACAACATCGGTAAAAGTAAACGAGAAATTGCAAAATTGCTGAAACTAAACCGCAGTGGCGGCTCGTGAATTCTGAAAGAGGATGGGCACAAGTAAAATCTTTTTGTACATAAAATCCATTCTCCTATTTTTCAAGCCGGAAAAGATGTCAATGACTTTGTTGTCAAAATTCGGGATAGACTGGACGAACTTCTTCTCTATTGATAGGACTGCCAATGCGTTCAGTCGATCTTCTGACATTATTATTGTGTTTCTCAGAAAAGTTTTAATGCGTTTCAGGGTTGAAAAACATCGTCCACATTCGGCTGTCGACATGGGTGTTGTACAAATAATATCCAACAGTTTGTATGTTTCCGTCAAAAACTTTTTTAGGTTGTTGTCTGTTATGAACACCAAAAAATGGCAAAATACCACTTACGTCACACATGTCACCGCGTTCATAAATTGCTGAAAGTTCACTTTTTAATTCACACTGTCCAACATAGCATAAGATTTGACAGTTTGATCAAAATGTTTTTGGGCAAATGCATGTCTATAAGTTTAAAAATTTTGAGAATCAAATAGTTTTGCTACACTTAAGTGATCCCTAAAATTAAATCGGTCGATAATTTGGCTTAAAATTGTCTCACATACTTCCTTTGCAATAACAGCTGTATCTCCAAGTATCGTTTTTTGTCTTTTCCTAGCAGGTTCTTCATTATTATTGTCATTGTCAGTAGAATTTCTAATTCGAGTAATTTGCTTTTGGAATTGTTCAACTGCCTTTTGCATTTGAGCACTTTCAATCCCGTGCGTTTGAGTCCGATTAAATAATATTTCAACGTGTGGCGTGCTGAACTGAAATATTTTTAACCAGTAGAGAAATTCTGGGCAATTGAAATGTTTCAATAGACCACTTTCTTTACTAATAGTAACTGAATCCATCCCATCTTCCTCAATAATTTTGTCTAAACATTCTTTGAAAGAAACTTGGTGTTCAAATAATATGTTCGACTACTGAAATTCCAGCGTGTAGGAGCAGCGCGTGGTAATCTACGTTGGAGTATTTCATCGAGAATTAAAAGTTTCTCATTAAATGATAGTGGGGTTTTTAAAATATTTTGCACGCAATTAACTTCCGCTGGTTCCATCATTATTATTGATATTAGCAGTTAGATCAATTATTAGAGTGCACAAACGTACCGAAAAGAAGAAACAAAAACATAACCTAACATGCTAACATTAGACGTTTAATGGAGACGCGAAATTCTGTGCCCCAAGTCGACGGTATAATCGCGTATGGCGAAGATAACCGAAGTCAACCGAATCATATTCGAAATAGGTACACTTCCGATTGTTCCCCGGAAGATGGTTTTGAGCGTTAGCATTGCATGCCTAACCTGCACAACAACAACTGGAGCACAGAGGGAAAATTATTGTTATAAAATGGCCGCCCCAAAGTCCATGTTTGAATTCGAACGAATTCTTGTGAGAGGAACTTGACTAACAGGTTTGAAAATCTGATCCAACATCTATAGCACTACTAAGCGCACAAATAAAGGAAGCATGAAGGAAAATAGAGCCAGTAACACTGGTGAAGCTGTTAGAAAGAATGCCGAGATTGTGTGCGGCTGTATTAAATGCAAAAGTTTGGCATATTGTCAGCAAGTTGAGAAATACAACTGTGTACAACTGTTATTATTTGTATAAGTACAGAATAAAGTTTCAGTTTATTTTTATAATTAGTATTTGACTTGTTTTTGTAATAGTTTGAAGGTGGATAAACACTTATGGCCGGTAGTATATGTACTATTCGGATTGCTCGAAACCTGCTAATCAAATGAACGAGGACTTTTTCGTGCGTTTCAATTAATGTAAGATGTCGTAAAATATATATGTACATGTATATAGAGCTAGTTACATACGAATTTTTGGTATATACATAAAATGAAGATGAAGTAATTCAAAAGCATAGCCACTTTTATGCTTCGTGTGGGCTACTAGAATTTCCCAATGTGTGCCACGAGACTAAGGACAAAGGAAAATGAAATATGTAAAAATTGAAGAATAAGGAACAAGACGCAGAAAGAAAATAAGAAAACCGGAAATTATATTTTGAACGGAAATTTGTCAAGTTGAATTTCACGTCTCCTCTAACAGACAGAGCTGGGTCATTATTAGAGTTGCTCACTAGCGCCAACGGGCAGTGCCGAAGGTTTGATCATGCGAGTATCAATGAGATCTGTTGTGCATACATGTACGCTGTCGTAAATACTATTTCGTAGTTCTACCTTTGTTTTAAAAATGTTACCTACGTCGCGAAAACGACCAATGTTGAACAAAGTTCCAAAATTCATAACAGAAATGCCTGACCTAAATTATCATGGCGTTAAACTTCAATGTGTTGCTCCAAAAGGAATTGTCAACGCCACGTAAATAGCAAACAGCGTTCTTCAGAAAAAGTTGCATACAACACTATGAAAAATTTAAATTTAATTTATGTGTCACCTTTATTTTATTTAATCTACCGTTTAATTTACTAGACAACGAAGTATATGTATGTCTTCTTTTGGAATAAATATTCGGACTGGAAATTACCATCGATACAAAGATCCAAAGACCATCTGCGCGTAAACAAGTTGAAAAAGAATTAAATCAGAGTTGAAGGATAAAAAACTGGTTATCTGTGGATAAAACAACAGATCGTAAAAAGCATTCTAGGCATAATATAATACCTAGAATGGAACCACATCAATCGTCAGCTGCAATTAGCTTCCAGACGAGTACAACAATGTACTGCCTAAGTAATTTCGAAGCTACTGTTAAATACATTGGAAAAGTTCGAATTTTCAACAAATCAACTGTTAATGTTTATGAGTGATGGTGCTGTAAACATGCTCTCTGCAGGCCGGCCTGCTTGTGCTAACTTGTTACATGTTGCGTGTAAGATTCATGGTTTCAGTCTTGTGGCAGATAGTATTAGAAATTGTTATCTTTATGACTTCATCTTGTACAATCGAAAACAGCAATAGATAAAGCACATATCCCTATTTTTCCCCTATCTTTCTTGTAAACTTCTTCGTTGTTGGTTCTTACTGTATTTGTATTATTCCTATACATTTACTGCTTTCCATATGTCTTCCTTTCTTACCCAATCGAAAGCTTTTTCTAAATCTATAAAACAAATATGCATTTCTTTTTCTTGATAATTAGTTTTTCACTTGCTTCTCTTATCATAAATATTTAACCTTGTGTACTTCTTTCTTCTCTAAATCTACATTAAGTGCCTTCTATGCTAGCTTGAGTTAGTTCTTACTCTTTGTTCTATGATACTAGGTAATATTTTTCCTGGGACACTTGTTAATGTAATTCCCTTGCAGTTATTACAATCCCTTTTGGCCACCCTGCTTATAAATGGGCAATATTATTACCGATTTTCACTCTTTCGGTATTTTAACTTTTTGTACAATCGCATTTATTAGTTTGGTTATTTGTCTAATTCCTTTTCTCCCATATATTTAATCTTTTCTGTTGTTAAATTGTCTCTTCCTGGAACCTTTCATATTTTCAGCTTTTTATGGACTCCATTATTTCTTCTTCTTCAATTGGTTCTATATTTTGAATTTCCTTTAGCTCCTCTTTATTTTCTATAATCTCTACGTCTGTTTCTGCCAACTCTAGATAGTGTTGTTATTTGATCCTCCTCTGTAATTATATGATCATTTTTGTCTTTTATGTTTATCATATTGTATTCCCCTTTTCTGTGTTAGTTGTTTAAAGGTGCCATAGAATATCTTTTGATTTTTTTCTCTATAATTACTAGTCATTTTCTCATTTTGTCCAAGACCTTTCTTCCGATTTCGCTTTCTTAACTTCATTCTTGATATTTCTTCGTTCTTCCTTGTATTCTTCAAAATCGTCTAGATTTCTTGTTTCTAGATATCTTTTTCCAACTGGTTTTCTTCTCTTTTACCATGCGTTTTATTTCTGTAGTTCACTACTCCGTTCTTTTTATGTGCTTGTTCGTTATTTTTTTACTCCACGGCTCTCGTTTGCCCCGCCCAATAGACTGTTTTTGAAAATATTCCACTTTCCTTCAATTCCGTTTCCTTCCGAATATCTGTTGATATTTATCTTGATATTTTCTTTCTTTCAATTTGTAACTTAATAAATTTTTCTTGCGTCCTCATTATTCTTTAATCTCTCTATTTTCTATGAAGGTTTATACGGTTGTTGAAGATGTTTATCTCGGGCTAGCGAAACACATGTCACCGATTTTATTATATACAATTGTGTGGTGAGGATATCGATGTGATATTTGTGTCTCTATTTTGCTTTCTTCTCATATCCATTTTTATCAAATATATATCACTTCCCATCTCCGCACTGTGTGTTAGTTTAATATCTTGTATCATTTCCTCTTTGTGTTTGCATACTAAGAAATAATCTACAATTGGTTTTCCCCTACTTTCTTCAGCCTGTGTAAACTTGTGAATGTCTTCGTGTTTGAACTTGGAATTTTCCATCACTAGATTGTTCTCTGTACACATTTGTTATTCTGTCTCCATTGTTATTTTCTGTTTGTTCTCGTTCTCTTCGTAGGATATCTTCGATTCCTTCATCTTGATTTCCTACTCTGCCATTGAGATCTTCCATAACTATAACATTTTTTCTTCCCTCGTCTATTGACTTTTTGGAATCTTTCATAAAATTCGTCTTCTTCTTCTTTGCAAACGTCCTCATTTACCGCGTATGTTATTATTGTTAGGGTTTATTTCGTAGTTCAAATACATTGTAGAAATTATAAGCAGATTTAAGAATTTCTATGTAAATCTTTTTTAACTAAGTTGTAAAACGAAGGCTTTGGCTTTGCATCCATACTTTATGACACATCTGGTCTAGAAATATTGTCAAATAGTGAAAGTCGAAGGACTCCCAATAATGATTCGTTAAAAGTGAAATTCTAACGCCCCTATTTAGTAGTATTGACCAATAGCCGTTGAACGAATAAGTTACCAGAAAAGTAAAATAACAATTACAATGACATTCAAACAAGAGCAGCCAACCACAACAGTCAAACAAAACAGTAAATCAATAACAGTTAAACAACAACATCAAAACAACGATAGTAAGTCACAATCGTTACAATAAGTTCTAATCAAATTTCAATTAATACGTGTGCGGTAGCATTTGTATATCAGTTATACCAAAAGGCTGTAGGTACTCCGGTTTCGTCAAAATATGCCGCCAAAGTGGACCTATCGCCGGACGGTAGGTCGAATTTGGCGGCAGATTCTGACGAAACCGGAGTAGCTAGGGCTTCGCTGATTTTCTTACGTATAAACACATCCCTTGTAAGGGGGCTTCCAACTTTGGAGTACCTAGCACTTTCCGTTCCGGAGAGAGGTATTTTTCCCGGACCCCTGCATTTCGAGAACTTCTCGGCCCCCTAGGGCCCCCTGGGGGCGAAGCCCGATTTGGACGTCGGATTCGGTTTCAGCGTCCCGAAATTACCTAGAATATGAATTTTGAAGACGATCGAAAAATTTGACCGAAAAGCGAAATTCTTCCGGTAGCCTCTTAACCTTCCTATACTCACGTCAAAATGAAAAACGTATACTATACTATATAAGTCGGTCTCACAGACCGTATGCGTGAGTATAGGAAGGTTAATTATCGCATATTGGCGACGAAAATAATATTTCAGGAAAAGTCGTCCAACCGTTTTGAAAATTTATACTCGGGGTAAATGGGGGACGCTGAAACCGAATCCGACGTCCAAATCGTGCTGCGCCCCCTAGGGGGCCGTGAAGTTCCCGAAATGCAGGGGTCCGGGAAAAATACCTCCCTCCGGAACCGAAAGCGCTAGGTACTCCAAAGTTGGAGGAGCCCTCTCACAAGGGATGTGTTTATACGTAAAAAATCAGCGAAGCCCTAAGTACTCCGGAACATTTTTTCTATAATTCTGGCCTTCCTTTAGATTCTAGAGAACAGAAGAAATTCTAGAGTCTAGAATTTCTTAAACTTTGTGGCCCCCCATTAAAAAGTTTGCCCACCACTGGTCTAGGAGCTCAATTATTAGTGTCCATATCTCCTCCAATAGCCTCATTTCTATCTTCAACAATCTCTCATTTATATATTCTTCTTCTATCATATCTTTCAATCTATTTGGCGTTATTACTAATCCAAAATTTTAATTACGCACCTATAATTAGCAGTGATGTAGAGCGCTCTTCTTCCACATTTAAAGATCTTGTCGAAAAGAACGAATTTTACTGAGGAAAACCTCGAGAAAATATTAATAGCTTATGTAAACACGTCACTTTTTGAAAGGGGCAATATAGAGATAGACATAATTTCATAAAACAACCAACCTTTTCTTAAATTAAATATAACTGCAGTATTAACTAAATATCTAATTTAAAGTGTGCACTAGATATTAAATAGTACAATAGTGCTATATTGTACTATTGTTCCATGTTCGATGAATCATCATGCAGATAAGTTCCCTCTATAGTGATTAATCCCGAACTTCCGACAAGTTTATTTGGCAATTTCTAAAACTTCCATTCCATATCGCATTATTGTTTTTGGTTCATTTTGATTTTTTTCAATAGGAATGAAACTTTTACATTATCTTATGAACCCCGATGGAAAAAGTGCTCCAAAAATAGTTGTTATCCAACCATAAATGCAGGAAATGATATTGCAATTGAAACGGAAACTGGAACAAAAAAAATAGGTACATACCTACTAATTTATTAGATTATCATTATCCACGTAAACATCTGCTTTATTGCTTTTGTTAATTATTTTTAATTAGATTTACAAGTAGCTTCTGTTATATTAATTTGTAATTAATTAATCGCTATCGGCTACTTCTCATTAACACGCCACAACGAATTAATTAATTGACCTTATCTGTGTACGAACGAGTTTCCGTTCGGTAGTACGCAAAAATCGGACCGAAGTACCGATTATAGAAAATAATGAGGGCGAATTCTTGAAAAAAAAAAGAGTATTTTGATCCGACCCTTTGAGTATCTATTTATATAGCAGGTGAAGCGATGATGTTTATATGTAGATTAGATAAAAATACATATATGTATAATTTTATCCTGCCGAAGCAGGGAAATTATAATAGGGCGATATTCGATAAAATTTATTGATTTGGGAAGTGCACCGTTAGTAATAAGCTAAAAAATTTTGCCAACATGAAAGTTATATAATTTTTCTGATTTTCTAGCAGCAAATCGATTTACTCTTAGGTCAATTAAATTCGAAATATATCCTATATCCCGTTTTGTTTATTATCATTGTTACCTGTTGTTGTTTTTCCTAATTTTAATTTTATTTATTCATTTAATTATTTCTTTATTTATCTGTATATTTCTCCTTAAGTTTTACTGACGAAGGAATCTATACAGTAAAATTTCGTTATAACGCTACCGTTTATAACGATTTCCCGGCTATAACGCTTTTTTCCTTGGTCCCCTGGTTCCAGCGCCTAATTTTCAGTACTACTTTTACTCGTTACAATGCACCCACTTCCCTGTTTATAACATCCCATTGAAGGATACTTTTTAATGTACATACATACTTCAATTATTAATTTTTTAACTTTATTTTGCAAACACTAGAAAGGGATATGATTAAATTAGAATAAATGTTTAAAAAGCTGACAGAAATGGTCTACATATTTCTGGGGAAGTGAACATCATTACGATTTCTATGAAATATTAGTATCAACAAATCCCACTAAAATGTTCCACGAATCTTGCTTAGACAATTTTCCGAGAATCTGACTTATTCATTTGGCGGTTGCGTAATCAAGGTTTCCTTTCAGGCTTTTACTTTTTATGCTGCTGGCAACATCTCGCGAAAATCGTTTTCGTTAAAAGAGAAAAGTGATCTTATAAAAGACTGATAAATCTAATTTAAATCGAAAAGATTTTGCGGCGTCGAAAACATCAATGCTTAAACTTTACATACAATTTTAATTTGTTTCGGTGCATGAGGGAACCAGTCGTAAAAAATACGATTCGCGAAATATAAAGAGCTAGAAACGATTCTGAAAAGTTGGTTCGCCCAGGCCATGAGCTCCAACATCCTGGTAAGTGGCACAATTTTACAAGAAAAGGCCCTTCAGGTGATCGACGGTCTTGGAATAACAGCTTTTACCCCTTCAACTGGATGGCTCGATAGATTTAAAAACAGACATTTTATCGTGTATCACCAAATTTGTGGTGAGTCAAATTCAGTAGATGCTGATGTAACATTCGACTGGAAGAGTCAAATGTCGACCCTCACCTCCGGCTACAATCCCTCAGAAATTTATAATGCGGATGAATTCGGGTTGTTTTTTTAAAGCGATAGCTGATAAATCTTTAGTTTTAAAAAATGAAAAATGCCACGGAGGAAAATTAAGCAAAGAACGCCTAACGGTCGTCGTATGCACGAATTGCACAGGTACAGACAAGAAAAACCGCTGGTAACTGGAAAATACGCTAAGTCACGTTGCTTTAAGAATGTGAAAATCCTTCCCTACATTTATTCTTCTAAATCTCCTGCATGGATGACTGGAGATAGATTTGTGCAATGGCTTAATGAGTGGAACATCGAATTGAAAGATCCAAAAATACTTTTGTTTGTCGATAATTGCGCTGCGCATCCGAACCAGGTAAATCTCAAAAACATCAACTTCATTTTTCTACCACCTAACACCACAAGTGATCTTCAACCACTTGATCAAGGCATCATAAAAGTTGTGAAGCAAGGTTTTGATGCTATCCACTTTTTATACGCTGCATGGATGGACATTACGAAAGAGACCATTTTTAATTGTTTCAAAAAGTAGGTGTTGGTAACTTTACAAGGGAAGATGAAACCGAAGGGGTAGAAATTGATGAAGGCTGGCGAGACCTTTTACAAATGGAAGAAAGATTGACTGAATTGGAAAGTTTTGATGACTTCGACAATGGGCTAGTGACCAATGAAATTTTAAGCCTTGAGACACTAATCGCCGATTACAATGCACTATCAGAAGTGGAAAATGAAAAGGATGAGAAATAATTACGCCAAAAATAAACGACGTTTTGGAGGCATTGAAAAAATCAGAGCACTTTTTTCTTGTACGGAGGTAGAAGAGGAAACCTTAAAAATATCAATAAACTAGAAAATGCAGTTAAGAAAAAACATCTGTCACTATAAGCAAACACAAATTAGTGATTTTTTAAAAAATAAAATTTGTAGGAATGTATACATAGTTTGTTTTATATTTCTTTTTTAACGTACAAGTTTTATATGAAACATTTTTGTTAACTTTTAATTTATTTAAAAGAAGTAAAATATAATGTATGTTGTAGTACATATGTATATAGCAGTAGTATTTATTGAAATTCGACCTTCCGGCCTTGAATTAAAAGTGTACGTTTATATAAAGACGTTTTAAAGTAAATTTTGTTCATTTTAGCCGTTTTTAAGATTTTACGGTAATAGCGCTTTGCCGGTTATAGCGCTCTTTTGTCTAGGGCCCTAGAAGAGCGTTATAACGAAGTTTTAGTGTATATACATATATATAAACGAATATATGTCTGTGTGTCCGTTATGCATTACTATACCATTCATTCGATCGCCATGAAACTTTCGGAAGTTGTTGAGTACACTCCCTCGAAGATTACTGGCATAGTGGCATCAACGAAATCCAAATCAATTTATTTAAGCAACGTTTTCCAAAAAAGAAACGCCATGAATTTCGTGTAATACTGATGCTACGATAGGTGGCGCGCGTGTCGAATGTTTTGGCATAATACATATATCATACGATAGGTGGCGCGCGTGTATACAAACAAATTCAATTCAATTAAATGTACACAATGACTAATCACAGTTCAGTTCGTGGGTAATAACATATGTATATGTAAGTACTAATACTGCATTTTTTCATTTATTTATTTATTCAAGCTAATTTGCGAGCATAGTTGACAGTTACCGCGTGTAAGACGTGGAATAATTTATATTCATGGTGAACATCCAATCGTCGTTCTCACTCAATACATTATATAGATATCTTTTTCATCGTGACTTTAATCGATTTCAATTCTCATTATCTTTCGAATATTGAGTTTTTCCATTTATTTATTTCATTGTGAATTTAATCGATTTCAATTCTTATAATCTTTGGAATACTGAATTTATTTTACGGTAGGTGGCGTGGGTGTGTCAAATGTTTTTGACATAGTACATATATCCTACGATAGGTAGCGCGCGTGTATACAAACAAATTCAATTCAACTGAATGTATATAATGACTAATGATAAGTTTTAATAAAAATGACACAATGTAAATTGAGTGTTATCATAACGAATTGCCTTTAATTTCCTTTCTTCTGAGGTCGCAGCAACGCGCGACGGTTAAGCTAGTATTTTATATATATTCCTGTAAATAAATATTACGAGAATTGGTTTTGTATTCGTAAATGCAGCAATAAAGTTCTATCTATCTACTTAAGAATCAATCGATGAACTCTTATAAGAAGGGATGAACATACCTATCGCTTATGATCCTCGAGGAGGAATACCGCTCATACGTCAATTAGATCAAGAAACAGGTCTACAGTAACGTTAAATCTGAATTAAAATAAAAACAAATTTCGAAAATTTTTCCATTACCTTGTACTCGGCTTGCATCCTCAATCGAGCCTCTTCCACCGCGTCCCGCCTTTGAGTTAGACCTTTATCCCGTAACGACGTGCGTCTAACCGATTGGGTCCTCGTATTACTCGAAGATTTCTTCACTCGTTTCCTTTGCGCGGCGGCTTGCCTCTTACTTTCCTGCTCGGTTCGTAATTGTACTATTCGCTCTTTGATTTCGGGATCTTCGCAAATATCTACAATGAAAGAACCACAAAATATGTCAAGGGAACTGAGAAAAACGTGTCGGAACACCCATAGCCATTCAGAAAACGGAAGAAATGCCATTTTTATCTCCATCGCTTTTTTTTTCCGAAATAAAGAAGCGCAAAAATGCAAGGTTAGCGGCGATAGGTTCCCACCAAAATAAGCAAATACCTGCGGCGTTTAGGAAATAGAAGAAAAGTCATTTTTGTTATTGTCTGTTTTGCAAAGAAATAAGCCAACAATTGCGTTAGTAGTAGTAATAGTAGTAATAATAGCTTTTCGTTTGCGAAATTAAGCAAATACCTGCGGGCGTTTCGTCGTATTTATTTTTCGCGTTGAGATCCGCCCCGGCTTGGACCAGCATTTCTAAAACGTCCAGCTGAAAATTCGAACGTTACGTTAGTATTAGATGCATCAGCAAATATCGTTGCTTCGGCTTACGTGACCCCAACAAGCGGCGGCGTGAGCCGGTTGCCAATCGTCCTTATCCTTAACGTCGGTCCGAACGTTTTGGTCGAGAAGGTATTCTACAACCGTAATGTATCCATTGGCAGAAGCTATGTGTAACTGCAAATAAAAAAGAACATTTTATTCGGTGAAAATCTATGAAGAAATTTAGAAATTGACATATTTCAAGTTGATACTGAAATTCCTCACCACACAATTCTTTAAATAATAAATTCGGTGACACGTGTTTCGCTAGGTCGTGCTAAGCATTATCACTAAACTGGGCAAATATGCGGCATGATGAGTCATCTGTCCTCTTTCCTCTGTAATATAATATTACATTGTGAAAAGGACATATGACTCGCCATGGCGCATATTTGCCTAGATTAATTATCACAACCGTAAGCCAAATGAACGTTTATCTCACATTTCTAAAAATATGCATATTTTTACCTCACTTTTACAGTATACGTGTGCGGGACATAAAAAATATTTTTCCCTCGGAGACGGCTAGCATTGCCTGTCCGTCGTAAATGACCCTTGTAAATAAGATGCCAAGTGGACGATCAGGAAAAGCACCTACTTAAGCCTGTTAAAGGTTCCAATATGTTTTGAACGTTAAAAATTACAAGTATAGTTATGTGAATAACTTAATTAATATCTCAAAGACAATTAAAATGCTACCTCACCTTCCAATAAGTAATATTACTTAACGATTTAATTATAATAAACGAAATAAGACGGAATTGTGAATCGGTCCACTCTCACGATTTAGAAGATTTGTATTTTTATCTTATCAATTTCAAATTTCCTATTTTTATGTCGCGCCCCGTGTCGCGCATATGTTTCGACAAATCTATCCTACCATCACGGTAATGGGCCACGTGTTCTTTAAATCGTGCAGCTATTGCGCGTCTCAACTATCCTATATATGCTTTATCGCATTCACTACAACCAATTTTGTACATGCCCAAATCTGTTTTGTCTTTCGGGCTACCTAAGAGATTCTTTAAAGTCGACATGTCGAACACGCCCTCATGTTTTGTTTCTCTAGGATATTACTAATGACTTTAAATTGCTTTCACACGTCTTTACTGGTCCCTGAGTCGTTGGATTTCTTTTAATTATTTCTAACCGTTTTTAACATCTCTTACGGCGAAAACATTGTATAATTCTCGCCTCGACCTAGCGAAACACGTGTCACCGATTTTATTATTTAAACAATTGTTTTTTTAACAGAAGTTTTTCGATATGATATGGTATCAGTAAATACATCACAGTCGTTGCAATCGTTATCATTGATAGTGAAGAAGAAATTGATATTAGAAGAGTTTGCATTGATAACAACTATGCAATCATCAAGCTTATATGGAAACAATGTGTTCGTGGCAGTTGAAGAAGGGAAATACAGGTATTAGACTTTCAATTAAGAGCTAAAGATGAATTCGTTAACGATTATAATGAAATAGTCAAAATTTTATAGGTGAAGTTCAGAGGGGGTATCAAGGAGATTTAGAGGTGAGCGAAGAAACACAAGCCCAACTGTAACAAAAATCTAAAAGGATATGTCTTACTATTTATCTCATTCAGCTTAACCCTAGAACCAGAATGTAGCATCGTGGATAGCCATAACAATGTAATCAATTATTCACGTTGTTGTTTTAGGGTTAACAGTCAAAGACAAATCTAGAAACACCAAGATTCGAGTATATTAAAGCATCTTGGAACCCCACTAATTGTAAGATATATATATGAAACGTGGGATTGAACAAGAAAACTCAAACAAAACTGGAGATGTGGGAAAGAAAATTTTGTGAAAATTTTTTAGAAATTGGCAAAGAGAATATGGACGAAAGAGGAGGATGAACTTGAAACCATGTCAACTATAACTAACTATATACTATACAAAACGCCAACAATCTGTAAATATGTTAACCCTTTGTTGACAAATTTTTGTACTGATCCATTATTCCTGATGATTCATCTATAAGAGCTTTTTGGGGTTGCTGATTACGAATCCGGTGTAAGTTTTTCAAAGTTAATAATGGCGAAACCAATATAAGGTGCAAAAAATATAAAATTCTTTTTTTAAATTGCTTTTCTCTGTTATATTCACCTTTTCCAAATATTCTAAATCTTGTTCCCATCTTTATTTCATATATTTTCACGTTTTCTATTTTTACCAGTGGTAAGGAAGATAAACAGTGTGTTATACAAACCCAATTATTGAGGTTTGGGGTTTTATTTGCTGCTGCAGTGAGCACAACGTTAATGTTTCGCATTAGAAAGACGTTTTTCTTTTGGTATTTGTTGTTTTTGGGGGAGAAGTCCCGCCTTCTTTACGTTTTCTGCCTGGGTTGGAGTTCAAATCATAATCAACTAACTCATCAATAAGTTTCAATCTGAATTCCTTAAAATGCTTTCCTCCGCCTTTTTCATTATAAATATATACTGCATTTATTCCTCACAATTATATCAATCAAGTACCAAAAAATGCGATGCCACCATTTTGTAGATTTTTTGTCTATGTGGTTCTCGATTGATCCGTTTTGTTTACAGCGCCCATAAATCGATTGTAATCATATTTTTGGTCCGTCACTTAAGTCCCCTAGTTTTTCACTGAGGATGGCAGCTTAGTTGCCGAAATACGTATTTCGAATTATTTACGAAAGGTGTGACAAGGATAGTTTTTATTTATTTTTTACATAGGGGTTCTCATCACTAATGCGTCAAATTCGTCTACAAAATTATATAAGGTAAAAGTATCTCCATTAGTGTAGAATAAAAAAATATATATTAAATTCATTGTTGTTTTGGCGCTACGGATTTATGTATCCCCAAATTATATATAAAAAAGTTTGCGATCATCGAACTCTCAGGCATAAGATCCGGTTATGAAAAAAAAACACATCCAATCGAAAAATGCACTTCACCTTGCTGGACATATTGCTAAGATTTTAGTAGCGTTTTTTTCCCGATATTCGGCTTTATTTATATAATCACATGTTTGAAGTTCTTGGGCACATATTATTTATTATCCGAGCATCAACCACTTGATCTTGATCCCGATATGATCCGAATATTACTAGTGTTTACGTTTCTACATCTAAAATATAAACATCGTACTTCCTCAGGGATTCCCAAAATCATCCATATCAAATCTTCATATTAAGAAAAAATGAATTACGGTTTCCCTATGATAGTAGGAAAATAAATGGTCTTATTCTTCCGTTATAATCTGATGCATAAGTTCTGAAGAGCGGTATAGAAGTCGAAGACAATTCCGTCATACTGGATCCGCCATTTTGAATTTTCTTCAATCAATACCGGATTTGCAATCGGCGGTCCCGAAAACACCTGAATACCAGCTCTCATAGAAAACGAAAACTATTTTTGTTTGTTACGCCATATTGGATCCGCCATTTTGAATTTCAAAATTCTGATAACGGAATCGTAATTAGCAACTCCAAGAACATAAAATTTAGTATGTTCTTGGTTATGTTTTATTAGCAAATTTTTACATTAACGATTTCTTAGAAAAAGAACATCATTTTGTGCAATTATTTTGTTTGCATCAAATTAAACAAATAATAGAACAATTATATGCAGCACGCAATTGTTTTATGTACATGTAAAATAATGATTGGCAGCATGTCTTTTCACCTTTTCCCGAAATTTTAATACCGAAAAGACAACGGCAAGGAAGGTGTATCATATAGGATAATAGTCAAGAAAATTACAATGTTTGGGGAACCTGGGAATATTGGATACCAATAGAAAATAGAAGACATGGACAATTCCGATTGGTAAAAGAAATGAGAGAGATCAAAAAGTAAAAGGGAAGCAGCAGAAGGAGGTTTGGAATACAAACATGTCAAGAACTAGATGAATGTAGCGAAAGAAAAATTGAAAAATATCATTAGGCCATAAAAACGCCTAAATCGAGTTTTATATTACATTTTGGACCCATTCGGGTCACGGTTTTGATTCAAGGAAACATATGGTGTTCGAAAATGTGCTAACAATAAAAATTCGTTCTGATCAAAGGCCAAACTAGCGAATTAGCCAGTAAAATGTGAATAGAATATCAGCGAGGAGCACGTAGAATAAGAAGCGTTAGTTCTACTTCTTTATGTGAAATTATTCGGAATTTATCATTATCAAGATGATGACATTAAATATTCCTCAAAGTTTTAAAAAATAACAGATTATGCATTCGCATACCGGAGTAGCACCTTGTTTATCACAGGTTTCCAAATCTTCGCCTTTCGCGACGAGCTTCTGGAGGTCGATCAACATCTGCATTTCGGTATGCGCCCTGGTTTCGTCGATCAACTTCTGCGTGACGCCGCGATTGGCCATTTCCCCTTCGATATGGTCCAAAGCGCCTTCGTCCTCGCAGATATCGTAAGGCATATTCCCATCGGCGTTTACAGCTAATAGATTCGCACCTCTGGCTATCAGAATGCTGTAGAAAAAAGTACCCATTAAGTTTATCATCGAGCAGTAAAGAGATACGAGAAGTCAATACCTTACTAATTTTAAATGGCCGCAAGTGGCGGCGGCGTGCAACGGAGTCCATTTTTCGCTGTCGACCGCGTTGACGTTGGCTCCGTGCTCCAAGAGTAGTAACAGCATCGCTTCGTTATCATCAATGCAGCATTGATGGAGCGCTGTTAAACCGTCTTCGTTGCAAGAATCCGGATCTACGCCTCGATATACTAGATTTCTTACTGAAAGTCAAAAAACAAACGGAAAATTTTGAGGAAATCGTTAGAAGGTGAGATTGAGCGACTTCAACGTTTGATATTTTAATCACCAACCTACAAAATGTACGGTTTCACTTAAATTTGGACATACTTTTGGATTACCAATCACGAGATAAGGATTGGAACTACTTAGTACCAAAGGCTTTAATTAAGCAAAGACAATTTTTGCTTCGACATTGACACTGTAGTGTAACAAAGTAGTGTTTTTCTTTTCATAAGTTACCATGTACTACCACAAAGTAACGGACTACTCAATCACACATCTTTTCGTTACAGTGTTCTTTTTGTCTTTTGTATATGAATAGTAGGTTTTTAGCTATGTCTTGTTTGATCCGAAAAACGTTGCAATACCATTGTGAGCCCGTCATAATTCGTGTTTGATACGCAAACCTGTTTCGTAGAGCATTCCAAACTACTACGAAAGGTGAAGCTTATTCTTTGAAAGTAATGACTTACGATTGAAAAACTTGCTTAGAGAGTGTACCGATGGAACACTAGCCGTGCTTGGATCGGGGACGGACTTTCAGTGAAACGTAACCCTAAGCAACGAGATTACACTGCATGATACACCGATTTTCCCTTGCAACCAAGACTGTTCCAAAGCCTTTGTAGGAAGTGCTTGATTCTTTAGTGACAATCGTCAATTATATATATACAAAATCTAGTGCTGTCAATACTTGTCTGTTCAAGGAATTATGCAAAAACATGAATTCTGATCAGGAAAGTCTTTTTTCCTACACTGCCGTTCGTTGATTATCAAAAGGAAATGTTGTTGGCTTGAAAAACGAAATCAAACAGTTCTTAGAAATGAAAGGAGAATATGAGCTTATGATCCACTTCAATGATGAAACCTGGATCCAAAGAGTAGCTTATTAGCCCAGTCAAATTCGAATTTAAAGTTACATTAATTCCGCACAGCAATTTTCTTTTGCAATCGTTAGGGGTCCCTCTGGTAGTCTAAATCTCTATTTTCGACCGCCTAGAGGGTGTGCGTTAGCCACCATTTTGATTTCTCCAAAAATGGGTTTCTGGCAAATAACTCGGTTATTTTTGACTTCAGGTGAAAAATGCAAGAGACTAAAGTTGTAGAAAATCAAATTCTCTACAATTTTGATGATATAATTTCTTTTTTGTAAGATCGATATTTTTCGAGTTATTAACAAAAAGGCATTCCTCTGAAAACGTCGCTGTATTTTGTTTATTTTTAACTTTAGAGCAAATATGGTCATAAACAAAGTTGTAGAGAATTGAATTCTCTGTAATTTTGATAGTTTTGGAAAACCTAGCGGTTGAACAGCGATAAGATTTATGATTCTTCAGAGACTGTATAGGCACGGGATTCGCAAGTAAACCCCCACAATATACATGCGTAGCCCGAAAATTACCTGCGTACCCTACGCCCTTTCGCTAGAAGTGAGGTGCCATATAAAATGAGCGGGAGCTCATTGGCGGTTTGGAACCCATACCTACCATGGCCGAACCTGCCCCTCAATCGTTGCTAAAAACGATTTCCTGCAAATGTAGGAAAAATTGCGGAAAACTTTGCGGATGCCGCAAAGTAGGTCTGAAGTGTTCTGTTTTGTGCTACAATTGCAGCGGAGAAACGTGCCAAAATATAACACATTCTAGAGCTGCTCGAAGATGATGATGATTCCTTTTCCGAGACTGAAACCGTCGTTATATCATCGAACATTGAGGAAACTGCCTTAGAATATGAAATCGACGATGTCGATGTTGCAGTGCCCTCATGCAAAAGAAAGAAGACCTAGTTTTTCTAACAAATAGATTTTATAATGTATGGATTGAAGAAACAATCATATCTAAAAAACCAAAAGAAAACAAAAAAAAATGACGCCCGGATTTTCCCGGTATCACCCACTTATCAAAATTACAGAGAATTCAATTCTCTAGAACTTTGTTTAAGACCATATTTGCTGTAAAGTTGAAAATAAACAAAATAGAGCGACATTTTCAGAAGAATGCCTTTTTTGTTAATAACTCGAAAAATATCGATCTTACAAAAAAATTATATTATCAAAATTTGATTCAGAATTTGATTTTCTATAACTTTTGTCTCTTGCATTTTTCACCTAAAGTCAAAAATAACCGAGTTATTTGCCAAGAACCCATTTTTGGAAAAATCAAAGTGGCGGTTAACGCACACCCTCTAGGCGGTCGAAAATCGAGATTTAGACTACCAGAGGGGTAGTAGAAAATTGCTGTGCGGAATTAACGTAATTTCACGTGAAATTTCTGACTAATTTGACTGGGCTATATTTATCTAATATCTTAGATTGGCTAAATAGGCTAAATTTGAAACTGCAGGGTAAAGAAACGCGCCTTATTCACTTTAGGCGTTCGTATTAAAGTTGCAAAATTGGCGTCGTGGAGTAAATATTGGAAACTTTGCCATGTTCGAAAACCGTTGTACCAAGACTGAAGAATCGAAGCCGGGAATTGTAGATAATCTAAGAGAGGAAATTAACAACCACCTTAAAGGCCTTCAATCCGAAATTCAACGTTATTTCCCGAAGTTCTCTCTGAAGCTCCCGATGAAGTGCAGGATGAATTTTTAGAACTACTAAATGACTTCTCAGCGCGTGATAAGCGCGTTATAGGTTTAAGGCAAAATCGTTACCTCAGTTTGAGTGTACTATGCGCCATTCGTATCCTAGTTTCTATGATTTTTTAAATACTAGTGCCATTCGCTTGTACGAGTACTCATCCCGAGCCTGGGCAAACAGCGGTAACAGCGTGCAATTACGAAATAAGTTACGACATCAACGCCGACTCCCCACTCTCTAGTCAGTACTAAATCGATACTGTATGCGAGTTGTTCTGTGTATACGTAGGCTGTCGTAACTTATTTCAAAATTACCGCTGTTTGCCCAGACTACTTACCTATGTGAAAGTGGATTTTCAATGCCTCTGCAGATAAAAACGAAGCCAGCAGGAATAACCTGAATGTTCAGGATGACATCAGATTAGCCTTAACAAAAACTGCACCACGGATTTTAACACTTGATTAACAAAGATGCTGGTTCAATTATCTCATGAAAATATTTTTTTTTCAAATCCTTGATTTTTTGTTTTATTGATCGAATTGGAAACTCGAGTTTTAAAACTTTTGCAAAGAATCGCCGTTAAAAAAGGTTGGAAACCACTGTCATATAAGGGCAGCATCAACAGCACTTCGCCCTAATTCCCAGTAATGACGCAAATGATGATTGCCAAAACCTCAGTATTGGTGTTGGACATTTTAAATTTGCAAGAAACATATTTAAATAAAACATGGAAGGGGATTACACCATGTACCTGTAGTTATCTGTTAATTCGGTGTATGAAGTGTGGAACAACTCAATCTGTACTTAGTATTTTATCGATACGAAAGATTACTACGCAAAAAGAAAAGAAAACGAAATTTTTTTTGAGCTATCCTAAAAATTCTCTGATAAGTTCACTTATTACACCTTCTATTCCATCATTAACATATTTACTACTTATTCACTAACCTTCTTCGATGTCGTTCCTCGCTGCAGCTTCCAATAAAACGACGCTATCCCTGAAGTGTATCCGCCGCTTGCTGGACCTGGGCCCTTTTGGTTTCTTGCCGTATTCTCGTTCACGTCGATGGTACGATTGCAATTGTTTCGTGCGTCGTTCTTTGGCTAGGAGAAGTCGTTCCTGAGTCGGCATCTGCTCGATGTGCGGCATTTCGGAGATTAAAGCTGCGTGATCCATTGTGATGGTGATGATCGGGTTCTGGTCACCGTTGGGAATAAAGAATATCAATACCAGACTGTAAAAGAAAACGGGGAATCAAACGGTGTAATATTCCTAAAATCCTTACTAAGATGATAAAGATCAAACAGGAACGGGAGAATAAATCAAATATAAAATCGTCCTACGAGCTCCAAAGTTACAATGTATTTTTGTTCAAGATAATCTCCATTTAATTGCATACACTTATCCCAACGTGAAACTGTTTTCTTTCAACTGTCCTCGAAGAATTTTTTCCGAATTTCTGCAATCCACCTATTTATAGCAAGTTTTATATCATTTAAAATTTCAAATCGAACACCCCGTAGTTGTTTTCTTAAATTCTGGAAGCTACGAACATCATTAAGGCTAGATCTGGCGAATTTGGTGGATGTGGAAGCAATTACCAGGGCAATTCCTGTAAAATATTCTCCGTTCTTCGTGAATCAAAAGGAACATGACAGGAAAAATAAATTTATTGTGATGCCACAGATTTAAACAAATCAATTGATGATTTTGATGTTGATCCAGATCCTAGGCAAGGTGGTTGAGACAATTGGAAATTACTGTGAGATTACATTCTTGGCCAGAAGCATTTATTTATCAGATTGCAAAAATCGACTTAAAGACCGCTTCAAATATTTTGGCTAGATTCAAAGCTTGAGGTAAGTAGTAAGTAAAACTAAAGCAAGTCGTAGTGAAAAAGCGGAAGTGACGCTATCAGTATAGAAAACAGGATGTAACCGTGAATCACCTAGTTCGCAGGTACCCGCTAGGTGTTGACCTTAGTTGTAATTTCTAAAAATAATAGCAAACTGTGATGAGAAACAACTGAAATTGTCCTCACAATTGCGAAATAATTCGATGGTTTGTGGACAGCTTTGTTGGGAAGCAATTTTGTTTTTCAATATTGGTCCAAATCTCTACCAAGAATTCTTAAATGTTGACATCGAAACGAAAAGGATTACAAATTTGGCGAAGAAGCGTGCTTTCAATTTTTTGAATATACAAAACAAACGAAAATCGTTATGAAAATTGAATTGAAATTCTCCCAACAATTTCGAAATCATTGCGCAGTTTGTTGACCATTTTGTTACAAACCAATTTTACCGTATCCTGCTTGCAAAACAACTTCAACTGTCGTTTTTTTACGGAAACATTCAAAACTTTCATCCGGAAAATGATACACTTTTTCGATTTTGAAATTCGCAAAACAAAACAAACGAAAATCGAATTGATAAAACAACTGCAATCTTGATAATCTCGAAACATGTCCAGATGCGATTCTACATTTTGTTAACAATTACAGTACATAAACAATGCGGATTCTAGGGCGGGGAAGTGACGTCATCACATTTGTGAAGAACGACAGAATAGAAAACAGGATGTAACGTGTTAAATGGCATAATTCGACAACTATCCGATAGGTGTCGAAATGTTACGACGTTAGCAGCGGCGCGCATAGATGGCGTCGAAGCTTATGTCAATAGCGGTAGCCATTTTACGTTGAAATCCGTCAAAGTTTCTGTTTTAAACGCGTCTTGACAGCTTTATGAAATCGTGGAATACTGCATGAAGTATTTCAACATATATGTCGCTATTAATACTAACTTTGACGCCATCTATCGGGCACATGCTATCGTCGACGTCATAGCTTTCTGCGCCACCTATCGGACAGCTGTTGAATTACATTAGCTGATGTTACATCTTGTTTTCTATTGTGTCGTCTTTTCGAGGTTGTGACGTCATTTCCACTGTAAAATGTATCTAATTTGTATGCTACGCAATATTGCACGCGATAGCTGAGTAAACGTGTCAGTTCTCGTCTCTGACATTTGGTTATGATTTGAGTGTAAATCGGCCTGACGCTGTCACTCCTCCGAATTTTATGATTCAATGATAAGTTGTCACTGTGTAAGACTGAAATTTGAATTTGCCGCCAGTCGCCTCGCTTGAAGTTAACTACAGTGTGAATGTAGGTACAAGGGAGGCGAAACGGAAGCACGTTGGGTGAAGAGTAAAGATAGACAGCGATTAGGATTACGGCCGGTCGCTCGAACATATACCATTAAATAAGTGGGTGTTTTATTTATGTATAAGTAGACGCAGGGTGTGTGTCTCTTACAACTGATAAGTTATCAATGAATAATAAAATTTGGAGGAGTGACAGCGTCAGTTCGATTTACACTACTCAATCCACCTTTTAACAAACTCTAGATATAATGTAAGTTTTTGCGATTTCCCTATACTATAAAGCGAATGCCACAGCATATGATCGGTAAAACGGCTGCAAACGCAAAATCGCGTCCAACGATAGCGATTCCTTGCCCAACGAGCGCGGAGTACTTACGGCTAATTGTGAGATGGATAGTAACAGAAAAAGGCCACATTAAAAAACAATTGCAAGCATGTTCTATTCCAACACAGACGTTTTTTCAATACGGAATGAATGATATTTTTATCTCTACCAAAGATCAGGAAGTAAATCCACGGGTTAGAAGGGATTCACCGTTGCTAATTAAAAGTAATTATCCAGAAATTGCAGATTACATTGGCGTGATAAAAATTTCAGCGAAGTCATTAGAACAAAGAAACGTAACATTGCCATTTTCTCGTTTAAGCACCTAAACTTATCGCTTCGCATACATTTTAGTGCGAAACTGGGGATTCATCGCTATGAATAGGTATTTCATTTCTTGGAAATATAATAACGTTATAAAACAACGATCGTACTCGTATGGATTTTAATATTCTTTCCCACTTGCGAGATTGAAATCTACGTATCTGAAAAATATTATTAATAGTACTACATTCTATTCAAACGGACTGTCTTCTTTTCGATTAAGTCGATGCTTTATCTTATTTTAAGTTTAAAATGAGAATCGCAATCAGCAGGAAGAAAACGATTGTATCAATTGTGCCGCTATTCGTGTAGATATTGGGCGATTTAAAGAAAATTTATTACGTAGCGCACAATACGGATCAATGATGAATATTAGACGTTGATAATATCTGATCTGATATCATTAGATTTAATGTGCCTTATCGGTAGAATTATTACGTCAATATAAAATTTAAAATGTTTCTTTTGTGGAATTTTAAGAAAAAGGAAAAGTATACGCACGATTGGAGGAGACTAACAAAGGGGAAAGAATCAAAATAAGATCTTCAGTAGAAAAAGGGCAAAGAGAAAACGTAAAAGCTAACGAAAGAGAAGATATTTGTTAAAAAACTTTCGTACTGTAGAGGGTCGATTATCCGAACTAATGTTGTCAAGGAGTTCCGGATAATCAAAATTTACTAAATAATGAAAAAAAAAATAGGTAGGTATAAAATAATCAACCACCTTTTAGGGCGGAGTTCTTTTAGGAAGGTTCTGCGGCGAGAGCAGTGCTGCCACGTCGAATAGTGCTGAAATCGGTAGATTCGATCATAAAAAATCGGTAGATGCCATTAAAATTCGGTAGATTTAATATTTAAATTCATTAAAAATGCAAAAAGCTCTATACTACGAGACATTTTGCAAGCTATTATTATGTAAACCGAAATACGAAATAGTGGCTTGCTAGAGCTGTAGTAAAATAACTAACATACAATCTTTTTATTAGAGAAAACATAAATATGAAGTACAAAATAGCACATATATGGTTAGCAATATGGTTTGCCTAATATATTAATTACAAGAAGTTCGACAAACGAACGCATGATAAGTTATCAATGTTATCATTAACCTTCCTATACTCACGCATACGGTCTGTGAGACCGACTTATATAGTATAGTATACGTCTTTCATTTTGACGTGAGTATAGGAAGGTTAAGTAGTGTAAACTGGACTGACGCTGTCACCTTTTCGAATTACAAGTGGTGTGAAGAAATTCGGGGTGACAGCATCAGTTCGGTTTACACTACGTGCACTTGTTTGTCGTACCTTAGTAATGAGTCGAGTTTCTCAATTTGCGCCAACAGTACAACAACTATCTGAAACAACTACTACACGTTGTCAGTTTCAATATATTGTATGAAGCCATCTGTATTCGTATAGCGCAAATTTATTTTATTCTAGTACAGCCGTTTCAGATAGTTGTAGTACTATTGGCGCAAATTAAACAACTCTAATAATGACTAAGATTTGATAAAAGAGTGGATGACGTGTTATTATTAAGGTTCAAAGAATAAAATTCGTACAAGTGGCATCGTCAGTTCAGGTCATCCACCTTTTTACAAACTGTACTAATGACTATACTGAAAAATCCATTATTTTCTACGGCGCCATCTATACCTCTCTTAGCTAGATAACGGATTTCTATGATATGGTTCTACCCCTACTTTTCGTAATAGTTTTGTCCACTTGATGACAGATGACTCTGACTTCGCTTGAAAAAAAAACCAACGTTCACAAATGATTTAAAATTGAAAAACGTTTAAAATTTATTGTTCTACAAAAATTTAAAAATTCGGTAGAAATTAATAATATATCGGTAGATATATAGAGAAATCAGTAGATCTAGCGAAAAATCGGTAAACGTGGCAGCACTGGGCGAGAGTTAACTGGGAAAAAGTGAGACGCTTGAAATCGTCAGATAGACGCTTTTCTTCTATCTCTCTTCTTTCATTAGTTCTTTCTCGCTCGCACATACACACACGTTTACGTCTCCCCCATCAGATGGCGCTCTTGTTATTCGGACTTTAATTTACTTCAAATTCAGCTTCAACTTATTTACTATAGGTTTCGAAATAAAATGCTTTTTTTTTAATACATTATTCAATTATAGAATTTTATCTATTTACCTATTCAAATATGCATCAAATGTATAAAGAGCTTCGCTCTTGTCGGGTGTCCCAGGACATCTCTTTTTTATACTAAAAAGTAGTACATAGTGGAAAAGAATAAACGACACAAAAAGCAAATAAGTTGTATAGCTAAGATTAATTTAGTAGCAAGAAATCGTAATACTCGTTTGCTTCAGTGATGATTATGGCAGCTAGGGCTCTAATTATTTTGGGCCTACAATAACTGGGTGCGATCGGATTCTTCTTGCCGTTCGAACCAATAATACGTGAACAATGTCGTCGTCTGTCAACATCTGATACCCTGGATCAGCATTATCCACAAGTAACCACTCGTTCACGTTCTCTTTATCGCAATCAGTGAAAACAGCAACGTTGCTCATCGCCTCCAACATTTTGGCGGGTTCATTGTCAGGTTCGTCGCCTTGTATTTCATCTTCAGATGGTTTAGCTAGCTCATTCTACGATTTATGTAAAGTGTTGTTTCTTTACTCCATTCCATGCTGCGACCAACATATGTATAACAGTCCTCTTTTAAATTTTTTTGTACATAGAAATAATTGTTTCTTCGTCATTTTTATCCCCTAAAACAGGCGACACATGAACTGTTTTCGGTTTCTTCAATGCTGCGATGACGCTCTGGTCCATAGGTTGAATTAAAGAAGTTAAATTAAGGGGAAAGAACTTTACGTCGAACATATCACTGACCTTATTCGAAGATTCAGGTGATGAATGTGACGGAGTATTGTCCAATAGGAGTAGCACCTTGCCTTCTTCGCCGCAACGCTGCTGACATGTTTTCTACTTTAGGAATGAAATTCTGTTCAACTCATTTCGTGAAAAAATCGCTGTTCATCCACAGGGGCTTTTGGCTCGGGTATATTAACGGAACTTTCACGTTTTTTGAAACAAAAATGTGGGTGGTTTGATTTTCCTATCACAAGCAATGGAACTCTGTGTGTCCCAGTTAGATTAGCATACACCATGACTGTGATACGCTGCTTGCTGATCTTGTAGCCTGGGGTTGCGGATTCTCTTGGAGATATCAACGACTTAGATGGTAAAGCATTTCAATAGAGACTTGTTTAATCTGCGTTGTAGACAAAATCCATGTCATATTTATTCTGTTCAAGAAATCTCCTTAAATTCTTGGAAAAAAAATGCTGCCCAGGCATCAGCACTAAATTTTTCACCATGAATCTCAATTTGCCGAATCCCATGCTGTAATTGGAAATTTTGCAGCCACCCAGAACTTGCGACGAATGATGAGTTATCATCAAACTTCGTGTTTAATTCCACTGCTTTTTCACACATAATGACCCCAGATGTGAGCTGCTCAGAAGCTCGTTTTTGCAAAAACCAAGCGAACACAGCATCTTGCAACAATTCGGATTTAAGTCTTTTCTTAGTTTTACTATATGAACTGTCCTCCTCACTGTTAAGATTAAGACACAATGATTGAATCAGGATTGTTTCTTATTCCTGTTATTGTTGATTTATCAACACCGAACTAGGTAGCAAGTACCGCTTTTCAGCTGCGTAATAATTTCCATTTCATCTTTTAATGAAAGCATTACTCGTTTCCTTTCTGTCGAGATTTTGCAAGTTTTACTTAAAATATGTGACCATAAGTTCAATGTATACCTCACAACGAATGTTTTGAAACTGAGAGGCTTGAATGGTAACCGACCGTATGAATGGAATGGGATTCAGTGAAAAATCTAATGAAAAAATTACACAGACATAATTCTTAGTAAGGAAATATTGATACGGCCAACAACCTCCTTTCTAGTAATTAATTTAGGCTTTTTATACGTGAATCGTCTATATATAAATCATTTCTTCTTTTTTAATGATTTCCGTAAGCTAAATTCCAAGAACTGAGGCAACCAAAGACGGAACCCGTCTACGCGGACCACTGCTCCTAAGAAATATTCTGTAAAAGTATTTAGTACTAACGATGCTCAGGCAGAACCAATATTTCCTATGATTTGATTTTTCTTCAAGAAGCCAGTTCGGATAATTAAACGTTAGGATAACCACTGTTCGGATAATTGACGCTGTACTGTAATTGCAAAAGTAAAAACCAAACAAGAAAGGAGAACAAAAGATTTTCAATTGATCGCCTGGAATGTTATAATTGATTTGAACTGCTTTTAGTATGCTGATTCCAAATACAGAGACCGTTGTCTTCTATCAACCACATTTTTTAAATACAGCCCCGTGAACTTGCAAATATGTTACTTTGATTCAGACCTACTCCGACCTGCGGATTAGCCTTATATAACATTCGATCTTGAATCAATATTGACACAACGTTGAATTAGTAGATTCGCCAAATTCCTAGCAATTTGTGAACAAAAAGTTAGACTTGATGAAACAGTTTGTGAAGGGTCCTGCTCAAATCACCCTCCATTACTTTCTACACATAGGATGTAAAATGTTTGGGTTAAGTACAGAAAATCCTAGAGCTGGATTACTTTCTGGTCCACAAATGAGATAACTCATAGGTCATCCTGTTTCGGCACATTCGGTGATCGAAGCTGACTAAAGTGCGTGTACGTCATTGGTTTTGGCTTTCAGGCACTTTTTGGGCAATCATAAAGCTGATAAATATGTTGAGCTACTAAACAACGTCCTCAATAACTTCAAAAACCTTGGAAGTAACATGAGCATAAACGTTCATTACTTACACAGTCACTTGGATCGTTTTCGTAAAAATTTTGAGCGATACCAGCGAAAAACAAGATAAAAAATTTCGTCAGGATACAAAAGCAATGAAGGACAGCTACTAAAGAAGATGGTATTACACGTGACGGGAGATTACTGATGGAATTGGCAAAGAAACTATTATAACAAATGACTTAAATTTAAAGATGGAAAAACTATTGGAGATTGCAGCCAAGGATGAATTGAAATAAAAGTCTTTCTTTTAGTAACTCTAAGCTTCCGAATTCATTTAATCCTTCATCGAAGAGTTATGCTTGAGAGCTGAGAAAACAGCTTGTGAGCAACTGAACAGAATGATGTCAAGATGACATTACATCGCAATATATTTAAAATTGAAATAAGTTAAAATTTAGTTTCTCCATCTTTAAATTTAAGTCCGAACGTTGTACAGCCAATACTTCTGCTAAAATATTATAACAAAGTTCATTCAAGAATGTCCCGCAAAAGAAGCTTCCGAAGTGTCAATTCACTTTTCCTCTAATTTTTATTAATCTTCTGAAGTGTGATGTATTGTTACTGTAAAAATACTGGACTGTGTTTTTTTTTGTCATAAGACGGCTGAAAGAAAAGGTGCAATTATACTGCTTTTTCAATCACATAATTTTTTTCCTGATTCCCAATTAAGAATGAAGTAAGGGAAATCAGGCTTTTGTCATATCTAAAATCTAAAAAGTTAGAGCTATTAGGGGAAAACTATTGTCACGTATGGATTCAGTACATCGAATATAGATAATATCATCTCAAAAGTCCCGACACCAAAACAAGTGTTGGGCTGTGTAATCTCGTCTTATATGATGCGTAAGAGTGCTAGAAACATTTAATTGATGATCGTAAAGATTGCATTGTAATACGACCGTCACTCACATTGATTGATACGCTCGTTCTTGATTTATATATTTTATTCTGGACACCTGTTCTACATATTTTAGACAAACAAACTGTAAGTGGTGTATCAACCTCGTATAATGTAGAGGATAAAAATAGCAAATAAAAACAAACGATACGAAAAAGGGGGAAAAATAAAGCAAGTGGAGTGAATAATAACACAAAGGAACGTCGAAAATTTTAATTTCGCGCCGAATTATATTTTAAATGTGGCGTTCTAGTTTTAAGATAAGTTAGTATTTGTAGGTTGGTAAGAGAGGATGTAGAAGATTATAACCATGATGACGAGAAGCGACGTGAGACAGTGACGAATATAGGAATTATTATATTAAAAATTTGTGCGTTTTTTAAATTTAAGACCATCCTACAATACAATAAATACGATATAAATATAGCCGACAGTAGACTGCAAATATATCGATTTGGCAAAGGAGACAATGAAATAAAGAACAAACAAAACCGTCAGTTACGAGGAACGTTTCGAATGTTCTAAGATTGGATTTGGATCTAATTGCGCTACTGGCCAGAGACAAGTCTTGACATGTTTACGCAGCCATCTTGTGTAATATTTCTTTATTATACATCAGCTACTTGACTCATACAGACGTACTTCCGTACCGCTAATTTTGCAGTCGTGGAAGACCGACTTACAACGAGTTATAATCTTCTTTTTATTTGAAATGGATGTGAAATCTTCAGAAACCGTTCAACGTCTGCAAAGTGTATTTGGAGAGTTTGCAGAACTGAAAAGTACACTCTATTGATGTGTCGATCGTTTTAAAGGTGGCAAAACGTCATTAGGAGATGACCCGCGCAGTGAACGGGCGAGCACTTCTGTAGATCAACAGGTTGCTGCCGCGAAGAACTTACTGAAAGATGGTACGCGAATAACTAATCGCGAAATTAGTGTTAGTGTAGGAATAGCTAAACGAGACGTTCATGAGATTTTACACGAACGTTTAGGAGTGAACAAATTTTCAAGTAGCTGGGGACGATGGCTGTTGAAACCGGAACAGGAACTCAACAGTTTCGACACATACCGCAAACTTCAAGAGCTTCCAGTACGTTATAACGGACGACACATGGATACCTTACTTCAATTCTGAGGCCAAAAATCAGTAGCAAGAATGGCGCAAACCGGAAGAAGGGGAAAAGTTATGCTTACTTTATTCTAGCATTATTTTTATGGATCATCTACCGAAAGATGCTGCAATCAACGCAGAATATTATTCTAATATTTTATCTGGGCCATTGCGGCAGAACTTTGCAAGAAACGGCCTCGGAAGTTGCATAAGCGTTGAAGTAATAATAAAATAAACCAAGTAATCAAAGAACAGACTGATGTAAGAAAGTTGTAGATAAACATTAACAATAAAAGGCCGGAAGAAGCTATATAAAAAAAGAAAATTTTGCTGTCAAATTCGGGGCTGACGATTCTTTGTGTTTCCTTCACTAAACATGGCAGTATATTTGTTGTAATACATAGTTTGATGAATCCTAATTAGGATGGTAAGGATGGTAATTATTTCATTTAAGTTGTTTCTAAGGTTTGTATATCGCGATTAACAAAAACGGAATCCAAGAAAATGAACAGACCAAAAATGAAAGAAAAACAATATAATATGAGAATTACTGAAGAAAGGGGGAAAATACAACAAAGAAAATGTATACTACACAAAAAGCGCAGAAAAGTGAAATTATAACAGGAAACAAAAGTGGAACAAAATGAAAAGCAGAAATGGAGAGTAAAATATGCAACACAACAAGAAAGGCAGAAAAACAAAACAATAAAAGACACGACAAAATGACAGTAATTTAAAAAGCAAACTCAAAGCTCTAATATAAAATGAAATGGGAATAAAATGGAGATGAAAGTATGAAACAATACGAAAAAAAAAAAAAAAGGAAATAACACTTGATAGCATCCAATCCCCAACTTGAAGATCTTGTATCCAATTTTCGCATTTGATGCGTTCCAATACGAAAAGACGGTTATGTCCCATCGTTTACGGGTCGTAACTTCCGAAGGACTTATTTGATTCGTTTGGTGGTAGTTTTTAATGAAATTCAGATGTGTTTTGCCAAATTAATTCGATTAAACTAACAAAACACTTAAACCTCTTGAAATATGAAAAGATACACCGGCACACACTAATCTGTATATATAAAAATGGATCGTGGTTTGCCCGGATGCTTAAAACTTGAAAACGACTGGACCAAATTGGATACTTCCTTCTACGGGGTTGTTCGTAATTGGTACGCGAAGGTTTAGGAAAACAGAAAAGTCGAACAAAATGTTGGGCAAAACGAAGTTTGCCGGGTCACCTAGTGTTATGAATATAGCAACATTGACATGACATGACAAAATAAAAGTATCAACGCAAAACGGCTTAGCAACCAAAAATCAAGCTAAAATTCACCATGCCGTGTTTAAAACTTGCGTTTGAAAGATATACTAAACGGGAGTACCTACAACAACAGCGTATTAAAGAAATAAAATCAGAACGGTATGAAAGTGGTTAAAACAACTTAAAACAACAGTGAAATTAGCAAAGAAGAAGGCTCGAATTATATAAATTATCGAAATCGAAATAACAAAAAAAAGGAGCAAAGAAACAGAAAAATAAAAAACAAATGCGACGAAAAAATAAAAGAGAAACAACGAAGATTATGAAGGAGACAAAATCAACCATAAAATGAGAAATATGAAATTGGGGGAGAATGCAAATAATAAACAAAATCTAGAAGAAATTCAAGAAAATAAAGGAAAGGATGGAAAGAATACGGGCGGGAAAGTAAAATACACCTGGGTAGGATTTGTCTGCGACATGTGCTTCGTTGGGTGGTTCGTCATCATCTTCAATTAACCACTAAATAATAAATTATTTCCAGTCGAACCTCCTAGCAAAGGAGGGGACAAACAAGAAGTTTGTAATGTATGAATTTCATATCAAATCATATGAACTGAGATGAGGAACTTGCTAAATGAGTTGCACGATAAACACTGGAAAGCACCGCAGGTAACACTAACAAGGGAACACCGGCAACGCGGACTCATCCAAAAAAATTGAGATTTTGTGGATTTTTAAAGGGGTCCAGTCTAATATTATTCTTAACGGCGGAATCCCCCATTTGTGGAGTAGAGGGCCGCTCTAATGAAAATACTATCCCTTAAAATTTGTGCAAATATCTCGAAAACGATTAGAAATATTAAAAAAATTAAGGCGGGCTTTTAATTGTTTGAAAAGTTACTAAATGATAGTACTAGGTGGGCCAAAAGAAATCACCCTATTGGAAGATGCTCTTATTTTTGCAAATGGCGGCCAATGTCAAATCTGTTTTGACATTTGTGAACTAGACTGATTTAGAATACAAGTGAACAAGCCATGGAGCGATACACTCCCCAAGAACGCGGAATAATCGTGTCTATTTTTTGCGTAACAATTCGTCTGTGGTGTTGACGCAGCGCGAATTCCGTCTCCGATTCCCCGGTCGTCCGGCACCGACTGCGCAAACACTGCGCCGTTTGGCCGCCAACCTTGAAGAGTAGGGACCACACGAGACGCTGCCAAGAGTGGCCGGCCCCGGAGCGCCCGTTCTGCCGAGAATATCGCCGCTGTTGCCGAGGATGTCGAGCTGTCGCCAGAAACATCGACCAGACGCCGTGCCTCGCAATTAGCCATCAGCCGGTCGTCCCTAAGGCGAATTTTGGTCAAAGACCTGCACATGCTCCCGTACAAAGTCCAGTCCGTCCAGTCCGCTGCTGCCTGTCGACCGCCAAACGCGTGTAACCTACGCCCAAGCCATCCTCAATCTCGAGGACGAAGTGGACGATTTTTCGACCAAAATCATAATGAGCGATGGGGCTCATTTCCACCTCAGCGGATACGTGAACAAGCAAAACTATCGCTTCTGGGGCACCGAAAATCCACGAGTGATGCACGAGGAGCCATTATACCCGCTCTAAGTGACTGCATGGTGCGCTGTTTACGCTGAAGGAGTCATCGGGCCATTTTTTTTCGAGGACGTCGCTGGTCAAACGACAACAGTGGACGGTGCGCGCCATAGGGCCATGTTAACCGAGCTTTTTCTGCCGCAATTAAACGAATTAGGACTGGAGGACATGTGGTTCCAACAAGACGGAGCAACGGCACACACTGCGCGAGCCAGAACCGATATTCTGAAGGCGGCGTTCCCGGGTCGCCTCATCTCTCGTTTTGGCGATTTACACTGGCCCGCAAGATCGCCCGATTTAACCGTTCCAGACTTTTTCTGTGGGGTTTTTGAAGTCCCGTGTTTACATGAACAAGCCCGAGACCCTGGAAGCCCTCAAGGACAACATTCGACACGAGTGCGAGAATCTGTCGCCCGAAGTTCTCGCCGAAGTGATGAGAAATGCCATAAAACGAGCCCGTATAGCAATCAATTGTGACGGCGCCCATATGGCCGATATCATCTTCTCGACTTGACCAGTAAAATTCTAAAGGTTCAAATAAACATAATCAAAAAACAGAATCGAAGTTTTTCATTTAGAAAAAATGAGAGCCAAACAACATCGGATGACTTCTTTTGGCCCACCTTGTATAATTGTCATTTCAAAATTTATTAATTTTAATAGAGAAACTGCGTCCACCCCAACTCTTCTGAAAATTTTATTATATATTTCGATTAAAAACTACACTTGGACTTTTTTGGGTTCAGATAGAAAAAGATGTGAACAACCAAGGGTCACTTCGAATGCTGAAGATCGGTTCATTCTAACAACAGCAAGAAGAAACGGTCAGTTTACAGCTTCGGAAATAGGACACCAGCTAAGTGAAAAGCATATTAAGAAAGTTTGTGTTAGTACTATTAGAAAATGTTTACTAACAGCCAAGTTCAGAGGATATGTGGCGGTAAAAAAGCCACTATTATGACCGGTGCTTAGAAAAAGAGATTAAATGGGACATAAGAATACGAAAATTTGATTTTAAAAGATCGGAAAAGTGTGGCTACTGTTAAGCACGGACGTAAAAGTATAATGCTTTGGGGGTTGTTTCGCTGGTGTAACAATTGATGACTTCGTTAAAATTGAAGTAGTAATAAAAAAGGAGCAATATTTCAATATACGAGGGCAATTCGTAAAGAGTCGATTCAGTTCCGCCTAGTGGAGATATCCACGCGATCACAACGCTGCGGTGTAGTCTGGTTGAATGTGAGTGTGGCAATGCTAGTGAGAGAATCAATCTTTCGTGCTATTTTGGTCGTTCAAAATGGCTGCTGTAATTGAAAATCCCGCCTACTATGAACAGCGTGCTGTTATCTAATTTCTGCGTGCAAAGAACATGATGGTCGCTGAGATTCATCGTGAACTTTGTTCTGTTTATGGTCAAAATGTCGTGTTTCGAGAAGGACGAACTGATGTCCGTGATGAAGAACTGAGTGGAAGACCAATTGTTGTGACGAACGAACTTTTGGGCAATTCCGAAGAGAAAATTCGTGAAAATCGGCGACTTCACACTCACCGAAATGAGTGACTTTTTCCTAGTGCAGAAGAGTGTTACAGCATGAGTTAATTCACAAGCGGCAGAGTTCTATGAAAAGGGCATTAACCTCTTAACAGTTTCTTTTTTCTGCCGTATTTTGTCAAAGAATAAGCACTTTTGTGATAACCAATTTTGTGTTCAAATCGATTGTATAAATTCAAATCAGCAGTCAAAACTGTTACAACTGTTGAATTGCATAATTTATTGTAAATTTTAATAATAGCGAAAAATTGGTATTTTTATCAAAAGTTAGCTTTTCCGAACAAGAACTTTAAGAACTCTTAACGAAAATAGATGTGCAAAAAGAGCATGCATTTTTACTTACTTTTTTATTGTTATTATAAGTCTTCTATTAGAAACATTGCAACTGAAAAAAGGTAAAGAGCCGAGTGGTGTTCGGGCAAAACTGTTGAGGGGTTAAAAAACTGATTCATTGCTATGACAAATATCTCAATCGCCCTCATATTTCGAAATAACGCTGTACCTTCTGGAGAAAGAATTTTCGGTCAGAAATTTGTATTTCAACAGCATGATGATCTGAAACATTTGGTAAATATCTGTAGTAGATACCCTGCAGGCAATTTGAATATAATGGTCTGCCCGGCTCAATCTCCGGATGTATCGCCTATTGAGCATTTATAGGATCAGCTTGATACTAACACAAAACTATGTCAGTTGCAGAATGTTTCACAACTATGGGGGTATCTACAGGACGCTAGAAATAATATTAAACCGGAATATTTAGAAGAACTAATATATGTAATTAGAATGCCAAAAATTGGCCAACCTGTAATTAAAGCGAAATGTATTCATATTGACACGAAAAAAATATATAATTATTAACAATTTTAAAGCATTGTACTTTGTGTAATATTTATATATTTTACGTTTATTTAGTAGAGCTTGATATATTTCTATTCTAAAATGCCATAAAATTTAATAAACACACATACAAAAATATGAAATCCCAAACGGATGTATTACTGCCACCAAACTTTATCCTTTTTTAAAGTGACAAATGCGAGATGAGAAAATGGCACGTAATTCAAGCTGGAGAAAAATATGTACTTACACTAAGATAATTATCACGATTTTTCCATTTTATGATATTTGAAATAAGTCACATTACTAGGAATAAAATCATATAAAATTTCTTATCGTCTAAAATTGAAAACGACTATTCCAATTATGTACGTATCCAACGTACCAACATACCATCCTTATCGTTTCTTCTGGTACATTGTTTTCGATTTTTTATTAATTTCACTCGGTATCGCATAATACAAATATTGATTAATTTTTTTATATTTTTTTACCTTGATTTAGTATCGTAATTTTACAATACAAACAACATCAATCATTCGATACATTATTAATGTTTTACGAGCGATATTAGAATAAGTCGAACATGAAAGTTCAAAAAACAAAAAAAAGGATAAAAATACCTCCAACAGAAACGATCTTCAGGTGATATGCACGAAGCAAGTTTCTCCTTATGTCCAGCTTCGCCGTCACACTTTCTTCAAGTACGTGTAAGCGTACAGTCCATTTAGACACACTTTGTTGTCAAAAAATAAACATAATAATCTATTGCATGTTAAACAATAACGTGTTATAATTACGTGCGAAAAATAGCAACACTAGTAGTCGGTATTTTCGTTTAAAATTATCCGCCGAAAAGTCGCGAGGCACGCACCATGACGATATTTATTTTATTAATTAAATTACAAAACTAAAGTGTCCATTATTCTACGTGCCCTATTCACTATTATTACCAAATCGGTTCCTCTATCTTATCAGGCGTAGCACATTTTTCAGATTAATTCAAGAGATTAGAAATTTGTATTGCAAACGAGAGCAGAAACAAATGTGCTAACGACTTTAGCGCGATTACTCGTAGTAATTCGCGACAATGCCACTACGTCAACTTGGTTCGTTTAATGAGTAAACTGAAATGCTCGATTAAAATAAGACAAGGTGTACGGAGTAAGGTAGATATCGTAATTATTTACTGTATGGCGTACTTCTGATAACGGATATTTTTATTCTTAGCTAACGTCTCTGAAATAAGGTCGCGATATTGAACTATTCTTCGGGATTTTATCTATGATATTATTAAATTTTCGATTGCTGATCGTAAGGATTGTGGGATAATAATTTGTATAGACGAATATCATCCACATTGAATAACTAGATTGCTTACGATAAAATAAATAATACATAGATTTGGTAGTACAACTTTGAGAACAATTTCTCTATATAATTGAGTAAAAAGGAGGAACTGGTGAGATGATTCCATTGAAAGGCCTTCTCACACAATTAGAGTGGTACACAGATGAGGCGAAGACTAATTATCATTAGAAAATTTATCATTTGTTACAATTCAACATATCAAAATTCACAGTAAATGTTGGGGTTCTATTTATACTTTTTCGATACCACGCACACCATCTTTTAAGCATTTTATTACCCTACGAGTGTTAGCTTCTTATTTTAAGTCCAGCCAGAGGCGTTTAATGGGAGAAAAAATGGAACTAGAAATAAAATTATTAATTATTATAAAACGCATCGATTAAAAGATAGAAAAGCATTGTAACCATTCAGACACATATATTCCACACTTTCACATCACATGAATTCCTAATAACCACTGGATATAAATAACCAAGGATACATGGACATTAACAATACAGGTTTCTATAATAACGTTACGCCTTGGATGAACTGAAGTCCTGTTGAATTAAACTTTTCGTTTCGTGGATAACGGAGAAATACTGTAGTGTAGTCCTGGTTTCCGAAAAAAATAAAAAATTTTTGGTTGACGACGAAGAAAATTGACAAGATAAAGTCAACAAAAAGTTTAAAATATATTTTGGACCAAAAGGGTTTTAAAGGAAATACCAGTGAATAAAAGAACCTCATCACACCGGAGAAGAAAGAATTTATAAAAGGGAAGAGTCCATAGAAAATAGAGCCACACCCAAAAAAGAAGTTAAGAGAGGGAAGAATCCATAGAAAATAGAGCTGCATCGAAAAAGGAATTCAAGAGGGGAGACATAGGAAGAACCATCATCCAATAAAAGAAATTACACTCGCACACACACAACACTAGGTAATTATCTTTATTTTATGTTAAATATTTCTCAAAATTTATAAATATAATTTGTTGCCGGTGCAATTTTGTTTAAGAAATTATCCAAATTCTCAGTACAATATGGACCTCCAAGTCAATGAGAAATTACCCCAGCATACTTCAAGCGGAAATTCGTGCTGTAAGAATATGTGCCGACATTAACCACAGAAGAAACTACAGGAAACAGTAAATTGTCATTTTTACTGTTAGTCAAGCAGTCATTGTATATCTATGGCACAAACACACATTAATCTTTGCATGTTACAAATCTTCCGTTTCTGAACGAGCGATCAGAACCATATCATCGATATATACAGCGGAAAGCAGAAATCAAACGAATTACGTCATTCAATGTGGACGTAATTTGTTTGATTTCTGCTTGCCACCATAGCAAGAATTCAACTTTATTTCCTAAAGTATTTGCATGTGTTTATTTGGGATATCCATTAGAATTATAACGGAAAACCAATGCTTCAAATCTGTTTCTAAAATGAAATAAAATCTGGAGGACTCTCTTTGTAACGACCTAACAACTTAGGTGCGTTAATGAACAGCTAGCAAGTAACTGTGCAAAAGCTGAAAAAGAGTGAAACCGATTTAATTCCATTATGAAACCAGCTGTAACTGTACAAAAGCTTACAAAGTAAGCACAAGTTGCATATGTCAATAATCCGTGAGGAGAATTAAGCTTTGTCAAACGCAGATCGTAACTGTAGACTAATTAGCTGGAGAATCACCTGGAAAATTTCGTTTGTCAATCGCAGACCAATATACTGTACTGACGAGTCCTAACGAGGACGAAACTAATTAGTTTACAATTGCGGTCTGCGATTGACAAAGTTTAATTCTCCTCACGGATTATTGGCATATGCAAATTGTGCTTACTTTGTAAGATTTTGTACAGTTAAAGCCGGTTTCATAATGGAATTAAAATGCCTTTAAATATTAAAGTCAACTTTAACTTCTTACTTTAAATTTAAAGTAGCTTTAAATGAGCCTTTAAGTTAAAGTACCGTTTTTGCCGCTTTAACGCTGAAAATTGACTTCAACTTATATTTCTTACGTCAAAATTGTCTATCCGCCTGTAGTATACTATTTGTTAAAATGAATAGATATTTATTGGAAATTAGTTCAAGCTCGTCGTCAGATGATGAGGTAGAAATATTTGTAAGAAGACGGAAACTTTACAGACGCAGAGTAGATTGCTTTGAAAAATGTAACGAAAGTGAATTTTTTAAAAGATTTAGGTTAACTAAACAAAAATGTCACCATCTTATTAAATCGAATTAAACATTTAATTACACTCCCAACAAATCGGTGAGTTCCTTCATGATAACATTATTCTACTTCTACTAAAATATGGATATCTTTTTAGAGGAGGATGCATACCACCAATGTGCCAACTATTACTTGCCCTACGTTTTTAGGCAATTGGTAGTATGCTCATTTCGGCAGGAAATTTCATAGAAGTCTTGAAGGCCTCAGCATGTAGAATAGTGAAACGAGTTTCTATTGCAATCCGTTCAGTATTGTCAGACAACATCTATGTGCCTCGTAATATTACTGAAATGGGTAATGGTGCCGAAAAATGTAATAACATTGGAAGATTTCCAAGAGTAATTGGTGCTATTGACTGTACTTTGATTCGAATACCCGGAGGAAATAATGCTGAAGTATTCAGATCAAGAAAATGTTTCTTTGCACTGAATGTGCAAACTGTTTCTGATGCAGATTCGAAGATCAGACATATAGGGGAGGAGGGGACACAGAGGATCGACGGGGCACATAGGTTTACTCAATTAATTTTCTTACAAGTAGCGTAATCTTTTGGTTTATGTCAAAGATAGGACACTAGACGTGCACTTCATATTGTGCTTCTGCTACAGCAACGTAGGTGTAGTATGAAGATCAGTTTGGACAAAGAAAGTGATTTTTAAGGTAGGCAATATTAAATTTTATACCTAAGACAAGTGTGATTGTTGCCTAGTTGTTTGTGTAGTATTAGATTTCACCATAAATAACAAAAACAAGAACATCTTGCTATAAAAATAAGCTAAATATCCGAAGTGTAAATAATCGTCGATTCGAGCCGCAGCCATTTGAAAATTAACTATGGCGTCGGGGCACAGCGGTCCTCTGTGCCGTTGCATGCCAAAGAAGCACAGCGTAGCTGTAGTAACACTTCGTTTAAGGAAGTTATCTTAAACATCCAAAGCCAAAGTCAGATACCCGTAAAAATAAAGACCGCAGTTCAAAGAAGGGTATTAGTAGAGTTCAACATTTTGAAGAACTGTGAAGTTCCCTATTTAAAAAACAGCTTATTGGAAAAGAAAAAGACAAGAAACAAAACACCAAAAATGTGAAAAGAAAACTTACTGGAAATGACAAAGAAAAGCTCGTTATAAGAAAGCAGATAGGCGTGAAAAAGAAAGTCATGGAGATTTTAAGTAGTGATAGTGAAGACACCATATGCATATACTGTCCAAGCAGGTGTGGCGAGCCAAGAGGAGGGAGGAATGGATTCAATGTTAGAACTGCAAGGGATGGACACATGATGCTTGCGCAGGAATGTCGGAGAACGATGAAGAATTTATTTGTTTAATGTGTTCTTAAGATTTCTTACAAAAGTAAAGTATTGGAATTATTTTTTGCCTTGTAACCTGTAGGTATGCTAAGATACATTTTTTCAAACAATATAGCACGTCTTTTTATCAAAAGTCAATGTACAAAATAACTATTCACAACATGGTCCTCTGTGCCCCAGTACTAAGGGGCACATAGGACCAGTTCAGAGTTTAAAAAAACCGGCTATAATTAGTGTATATTACTCTTTAAATAAAATTTTCGGTTGGCAATCCTTTAAGCAATCTATATGTTCTAGAAATAGTTAGGTTTATCCTTTCTTATTTATTTGTTTTAGAAAATATAAATAAAAAATCCTTAAGCGGTCCTCTGTACCCCCTCCTCCTCTAATTGTTAAATTTCCTGATTTTTGCCATGACCAAGGCAGTCTTTCATAATTGTAAAATGAAACGAGATTTTGTAACTGGGAAAACGGTCGATAACTATTTTTAGGAGATAGGGGGCATACAACTGAACCATGCCTTATGACACCATTGCTGCACACAAAAACGAGTGCAGAAAATTTATATAACCAATGTTTTGGACGACAGTATGGATTGTCGAAAAGAAGATTTCCTATTTGAAGTTTGGGGATGAAAATGCATCTAGAAACAGCAATGGACGTAATTGTAGCAATAGCAGTGTTAAACAATATTGCTATTGCGATAAATGAAGATATTCCTCAGGATTGGATTAATGTCAATAACTAAGAACCTGAGAACATACAACCAGCTGTGGATAATGTTAATGGAGGACAATGTGATTACTAATTACATTTTGCCAATTTATAATATATTTGATAATATAATTTTCATTTTTAAACAAATGTTTCAATTTACCATAGGGTTTTATTGGGCATAGAACCTACCAGATAAAGGTCTTGTATTTTCAATTCTTCTGCCGGAAATAATTCTTCTTCCTTATTAGAGTTGGTTCCTCTATTTTTTTTTTTTGATTTCATCACACTTGTACTATTAAATTAGTAATATATTTATTCACAAACAAATAAGCTGTAAAAAGTGCGCGAGCTGTTGAGTTGACATAACCAATACATTAAATACAATACAGCCAACCTATTAAAGGTGACTGCTAATGTAATTATGAAACGCAAGTAATTTAAATCCGCTTTCAAGTCAACTTTAACTTTAAGTACACTTTAGTTAAAGGCACTTTAAAGCACGTATTACGAAACCGGCCGTTACTCGTTAGCTGCCCATTAACGCACCTAATTTATTAGGTCATTACATAGAGAGTCCTCCAGATTTTATTTTATTAATGTTTTGGCTCTCCAAAATAGTTTACTACTGTTTCTAAAACATAAAAATATTTATATTTGTCCGTACTTCTAAACTTCATTCCATCATTTTTTCTCTATGATCGTTAATTAAAATTTATAATTCACAACAAGAACCGATCGATTTACTGCTTAAAGTCAATAACCACAACACGCAAGCCTACCTATAACAATTGCAAACACAATTAACATTTGCACGCTTCTTATTAAAAATTGAATCTTCAATTTTGCATCGGAATCCAATTATAGCGCACATTCCTTCGGAACAACGAACGAAAAAGGAATAATTTCACTAAAAATATTTCACGTTAAAATTTCGCAACAAAATGGTATCGACAAAGCGTTTTATCCCGTCGGTCATGCTTAATTACTGTCTGTTCTAACATTCTGTAATAATTCATCCAGCACCTATTATTATATTCGCGGCACGTGGAATCGCTTTAGACTTACTAATGCAAAATAATTGTATTCAATTTTATACACCTAATTTTCTATTATTTTAAGAATTTTTAAATATATTCATGAAAGAAGCAATGCCTATAAATATCCTTTACATGTACGTAGTACATATGCACATGTCAAAAATATGATTTTGCTCCGAAATAAGCCTTCTTGTACATATAAACAGTAAAGGAAACAGACTAAACAAATGACGTTGGAAGATTTTTTCGGTAAAAATTGTTTGTATTATGTACGAGTAAGTGTGCCCATAAAAGCACACCTATCGAATAAAAATTGTAGGTGTGCGTATGTACTTTCTACAGTTAGAAACGACGTAACCTGCATTAAATCGCCGAATTTAAACCAGACTATAAAATTGGTATGTAGTACGAATTTCCAATGGGAGGTATTTGTGAAAATGTGGAAATTAAGTTAATGTTCCACTTTCAAGATAACAATAATATATAGAAAGATTTTACAAGGGATTTAATGAAAGAATAAGTTTGTTTTGGTAAAAATGAACATATAGGGAAAATACAGTTCCTCGCCAAATTACTTCGAAACCTCCTTAATCGACCTTTTATCTCGAAATCCTAGCCCAATGCAAGGGCATTAAAAGTTCTTAGTATAATCAATCTTCTTTTTCAAGTTTTTTGTTTGTTGCAGAATATTTTGGTTCTTGGAGACTCTAATTTACCGGTTGTCGGTTCAGCTGATGATAGCTTTACATTTAGTCCACATAAATTCCAATCCTTTGTTAATTTGACATAAGTAAACCATATTGTAAAACAGTCAGTCTGTTTTATTTTTGTTGAAAATCTAAGCACACTTGTTTATCCTCACCTGCCAGAGTAAACGTTGGCAAACAACATCATAAAAGACTACTTTGCGGCAAATTTCAAGAGTTCTGCAAAATTGCGGGAAAAAATGGAAAATACCCAAAATTATCGTAGCAACTATTTTCGAGGAAAACTGTGCGATTCGGACATATTTCTGCACCTCGACTATAGCTCTAGATTTCTTGACCAATCTTGCAATAATTTCCGCAAAAATTGAGATTTGGCAAAAATTGTTAATTTTGAAAATCGCAAAAACAGTTCTATTGGCGAATCTGAATAGCGTCCTAAGAGTTCCATCGTAGACCCCTACAATACTTTTTTATCAAAATTTTAGTTTGAAAGATATTTGTAATAGTGTGGGACCTACAGTTCTGGATGAAAAAAAAAAAAGAAATCGCGCAACAGTTCTGATCGTAGTTCCCGCTGGAACCCTAAGAGTTCTATCGAAAATCCTAATAACATTTTTTTAAAAGTTAAAGATTAAAAGATATTACCAAAATGTTATATTTATTTCGTTCATGAATAACAAAATTGCACAACTATTCTGATTATAGTTTTTGATAGCACACTGAAAGTTCCTTAGATCATCCCGTACTCTTAGGGTTCTAGCGGGAATTGCGATCAGAACTGTTGCGCGATTTTTGTTTCTTTTCACTATTTCACTTTACTTCTCCGAATATCCTTTTAATTTTCAACTTTAGAAAAAAATGTTGTCATGATTATCGATAAAACTTAGGGTTCTGGCGGGAACTACGATCAGAACTGCTGTGCCGTTTTTTATCCAGAACTATGAGTCCCACACTATCGCAAATATCTTTCAAACTAACAATAAGATTTTGATAAAACAATGTTGTAGGAGTCTTCGATAGAACTCTTACGGTGCGATTGAGATCCGTGAATAGAACTGTTTGTGCGATTTTCAAAATTAACCATTTTTTGCAAAATCTCAATTTTCGCAAGATTGGTCAGGAACTCTAGAGCTATAGTCGAGGTGCAGAAACATGTCCGAATCGCACTGTTTTTCTCGAAAATGGTTGCTACGTTCATTTTCGGAATTTTCCATTTTTTCGCACAATTTTACAGAACTCTCTAAATTTTCCGCAAAGTACTCTAGAACTATTTCATATCCACCAGAAACTCCGATGAATTATTATATTTTTACAAATTAGGTTGCCAACTTCACGGGACTGTTCGACGGACATGGTAGACTTACATTCCTATATTTTGGGTTTTAATATAATATACAATATGTATAATTTAAAAAAACACTCGGTGCTGCATCCCCGGTTCCCTTCTCCAAGTTTCTCGGTCTTGTACTATTTCATCATCCAAATGACTTCTTTCCATACCCTCCTTAATACCTTTGTTCCAGGAAAGCCTCTTGGTCTTGCCCTCTTTTCTTTCCTACCTTTCCTTCTCTATCTTCTTCTTCTTCCCCTTTCTCTTACTATTCATCATCTTTGATCTCCTTGAAGGCTAAAGTATGGCACTTTTTACTTAATTTTCTTCAACACCGTTTAACCTAAGTATTTGCAGCTAGATATAAGATGGTCAGAGTTGATACTTGTAGATTATCGTCCACTTTTTTCTATTTATTGTAGTATATTGTACTGAGAATTTAGTTAATTTCTTAAACAAAATTGCACAGGCCTAGCTCTTAATTAATGATATAAAAAGCATAAATTATAACAAATTATATTTATAAATTTTGATAAATATTTAACATAATATAAAGATGTAGTGTTGTGTGTGTGTGAATGTAATTTCTTTTATTCGATGGTGGTTCTTCCTATGTTCCCTCTCTTAACTTCTTTTCTCGATGCAGCTCTATTTTCTATGGATTCTTCCTTTTTTAAATTCTTTCTTCTCCGGTGTGGTGAGGTTCTTTTATTTACTGGTACTTCTTCTTAAAACCCTTTTAGTCCAAATATATTTATAAACTTTCTTGTTGACTTATCTATCTTGTCAATTTTCTTCATCGTCAACCAAACAAACTTTTCATTTTTCCAGAAACCAGGACTACACTACATTATTTCTCCGTTGTCCATGAAACGAAAACTTTAATTCACCATTACTTCAATTCATCCAAAGCATAAGGTTGTTATAGATACCTGTATTGTTAATGTCCAAGTATCCTTGGTTATTTATATCCAGTGGTTATTAGGAATTCATGTGATGTGAAAGTGTCGAATATATGTGTCTAAATGGTTACAATCTTTTAATCGATGCTTTTTATAATAATTAATAAACGTCTCTGGCTAGAGTTAAAATAAGAAGCTAACACTCATAGGGTAATAAAATGCTTAAAAGGTGGTGTGCGTGGTATCGAAAAGGTATAAATAGAATCCAAAATAAACCGAATATCATTTGAAGATAAACATCCATAACCTCAACATTTACTGTGAATTTTGATATATTGAGCTGTAATAAATGATAAATTTTCTAATGGTAATTAACCATTGGAGTATTACTATACTACACGATTTGGCATCTTCTCAATCCCGTCCAATGCTCATTTTTTAAGGAGCTTTTTGATGTTGTCCTATCAGGTCCGCTTTGAGCTTCCCCCTTTCTTCCTGTCATTATCTTGTAATCTTCAGTGAAAAACCGTGCAATTGTTTATCTATCACACTTGAACTATGTAGAAAAATACCTGAAAGTAGTAGATTTAAGATGTATATAATAAAAACGTCTTCACGTATTGGTATTCTTTTTTAATAATAATACGGGTCTTATTTTACGAATCGCACTTGTATTATTTCATAATTTTATCTCTTAAGTCTAGATTCTCTTCTTTCCCATCATAGCATTTAGTTTGTGTCATAAGTTACTATTTAATATCGACGTTTCGTTATTTTTATCTTTTAAAGTGAGAACTTCTTCAGGAATCCTTCTCATTGAAAATTCTCTACAACTAATTTTGGAACCAAATGAAAGTAAAAAACAAAATCAAAAAAACAGCGCTAGCAATTATATAATTTCCATACGTAATTATTCCCAATATTTCTGCTTGGTTCCAGTTATGTTTTGTTATGTCATTCCTGTTTATGGCGTTTCTACCACTCCAAGGTATGTACTATTATCTTATATGCAAAGCATTCGCGGTCGAACTCGAGCCATTTAAATGATGTAAGCGAAACCATACGTCTATCCACGGACGGGTATGCATAAAAAACGAGGTTGGATGTAAATAATTTCATTTTCATTAATTATTCTTTTATATTATCTCCGATTATTCAAAAGAAGAAAAAATGAATGACGTGTTGTCTAAAAATTAACGCATTACTGACTTCATGGTCATCAAAGCAGCAACAGTATGTATAGTCGTTAAGTAAAATTAATGAAATTAATGAATTATATGCACAGTTGTGGTCAAAACAATTACATATTTAGATAAAAAATATAAATGTTTTTCTTTTCTTGATTTATGTGTACTAAGAAATAATAAATAAATTTTAATTCTCTTTAAATAATTAATAAATTATTTTATTTTTATTGATTTTCCTTTTGGTCAAAGTTTTCCGAATCGCTATAAAGAACAAAGACTTACGTTAACGACTGATAAAGAAAAGTTCTGCGGCGAGAGTTAACTGGGACAAAGTGAGATGCTTAAAATGGTCACTTTGATCTTCCATTCTTTTCTTTCATTAGTTCCTTCTCTCACACACATACACATATACTCATCACAGGAGCAATTATAAAATGCGCCGTCTTTGTATCTCCTCTATCAGATGGCGCTCTTATTATTCGGACTCGAATTTACTTCAAATTCAAGTTATTTACCATAGGCTTCGAAATTAAATACTTTTTCTTTACACATTATTTATTCAATTATAGAATTTTACCATTTATTCAAACAAGCATCAAATGCGTAAAGAGATTCGCTGTTGTCGGGGGTCGCATAACATCTTTCCTCTTTTTAAAGTGAATACTTCTTAAGGGACACTTTACCGGCTCGGACGTAACCGTAATCGTAAGCGTAAACTTAAATGTAAGAGCGTAACCGTAACCGTAAGCGTAAACGTAAGCGTAAAAGCGTTAAATTTGAACGACACTTCGCTTCGTGTGAAACAGAGAGTTTGATGTGCGAGCGAGGGACGAGGAGCTAGAGAAAGGATAAAGATCCTCAGCATGGCTTTGCAAGAGCTATACGATACAAATTTAATGAGTTTTGACGTCAAAGTCGTATTCTACACACCGAACGAAAACTACGAAAACATCTGTTCACAGAATTTCGTCTAATTTAGAACATATTAATTTCAAAGGGCTACCCCTTGAAATCTAGAAGAAAATCGAAATGATCGAAAGTACTACTTATTACACATCAAATTAAAGCTCTTCAAGTGCAGATTAGAGATAAAATAATTTCGGATACGAGAGGCAGTTCATTGAGAAAATATTCAATAAGAAAGTGAAAAGTAGTTCTGGACGAATCGCTCTGGTACGCCCTAACACCCAAACGAAGCAAGTTTCACGAGTTTTGACGTCAACGTCGTATTCTACACCTTCGAAAACATCTGTACACAGAATTTCGTCTAATTTAGAACATATTAATATTTTTCTTGAAATTTCGAAGAAAATCGAAATGATCGAAAGTACTACTTATTACACATCAAATTAAAGCTCTTCTAGGGCAGAATACCGATAAAATAATTTCGGGTACGGGAGACGGTTCATTGAGGACATATTCAATGAGAAACTAAAAGGTGGTTCTGGACAAATCGCTCTAGTACACTCTAACATCCAAACGAAGCAAACTTCACTAGTTTTGACGTTAACGCCGTATTTCACACCTTCGAAAACATCTGTACACAGAATTTCGTCTAATTCAGAACATCTTCATTTTTACTCGAATTTCCAAAGGGGTACCCCCTGAAGATTTCGAAGAAAATCGAAGTGATCGAAAGCACTACTTATTACATATCAAATTAAAGCTCTTCTAGTGCAGATTAGGGATAAAATAATTTCGGGTAAGAGAGACGGTTCATTGAGGAAATATTCAATGAGAAGGTGAAAAGTGGTCCTGGACAAATCGCTCTAGTACACTCTAACACCCAAACGATGCAAATTTCACGAGTTTTAACGTTAACCTTCCTATACTCACGCATACGGTCTGTGAGACCGACTTATATAGTATACTATACGTCTTTCATTTTGACGTGAGTATAGGAAGGTTAAAGCCGTATTTTACACCTTCGTAAACATATGTACACAGAATTTCATCTAATTTAGAATATAATAATTTTTGAAGTGAATACCCGGACGAACTCGAGCGTAAGCATTATGTTTCAAGCGTTAAATTTCGCGTGAAAGACAAAGAGAACAAGAGAGAGAGAGAGAGAGAGAGAGAGAGAGAGAGAGAGTACAATGTGGGAGCGAGAGGCGATGAGCCAGAGAGAGGATATGTGCGTGCTTACTTCGTGTGAAACAGAAGGAGAGACAGAGAGAGTGTGAAGTTCGAGCGGGAGGCGACGAGTCGGGTGATGAGAGCAGAGGGACTCGGAAATACATAAACATAAAGGAAGAATAAAATAAGACACTATACATTAAACCTCCGGAAAAGATTTTATACAACCTAATCATAATGACTTCTGAATCATCCTAATTTAACGTATAAGAACGAATAGAATAAAACATCCGGAAAAGATTTTCTACAACCTAATCCTACCGATTTCCAAATTATCAAAAAACACGTGGAACGAAAACGTGATGACCTCCAAATACGACAATTAACGGGTATTCACTTCAAACGTGCGTAAACTACACACGCCATTTTTTTAAAAGAATAAATCGATTTTTCAATAGGCTTAAATTATTAGGTTTTGCATAAAGTAGCCGGTAAAAATAACATTTTTTGTATTAGTACATTATGGCCGAATTTCGTAATTGAACTCTCATATGTACAAACATCTAACACCCGGGCTTATATAGGGCTTCTATAGAAATGAGAACTACTTCACACAGTCGCACTGATGAGCGGTATGACCGCGAAACGCGCGTCTGCGAATAGTGAAAGTAGTTTTCTAATTAAGCAACATTCTATGTATGTAATTAGTTTGTACGCTGTTATGGTTCTTTCAAACTACCTATGATTTCTAAACAAAAACTATGAAACAAGAAAAAATTAAACAATATGTTATTAGCCGTTACTGATAATCCCGCTGATACAAAGAGTATCGAGAATAATAATACGCGCACACTTCATCCCTACAAATCTAAAATTTGTCAAGAATTGAGGCTGGCCGACCAAGCAAGACGTAGATCTTTCTGTGAGTGGTATGGTCGCATGAAAATAAGTAAAGTTACCAATAACAGCATCTTCCATAGAAATATCCATTATTGGTCCCGACAGCACCAAGGTTTCAGGTTTTTAGTGTTAGTATGTTTTTGACAGAAGCATCATTGGACCTTTTATCTACAATGATTTACTAAATTCTGAACGGTATTTAAACTTCCTCCAGCACCTTCCACCGTTTGGCATGGTGCAAGACTACTGATTTCAGCAAGCTGGTGCTCCAGCACATAATGCAAGGCTACTTTCTTCAGTACTTGAAACATTTGGATTTCCAGAAAAATGGATTAGTACCTAAGCTGCAGCACCATGGCTACCCCATTCCCCGGATCTAACGTCATTAGACTTTTTCTGTGGAGGTACATAAAAATACACACATATTAAGTTTAGAAAAATTACGGCAAAGTTTAATTACGCCAAGTTATGCCAAGGTTACACTACAGATGCTAAACGATATTCTGGCACCGATTGAAAAAGGACGTACCTTTGTTTAGAAAATAATGGCGATTTCTTTAAACATTTACTATAAGTATAGTTTTGTTTCTGTCCCTCAATTAACTATCTCCGTATCTGGTTTTGGTACTACTTTTAGCGTAACATTAAATATGAATTAATTAATTTGTTTTTTCATTGTTTTGTATTATTATTATTCTCACCCTCTGCTTCGTGTGAAACTTATGACTTAAGCTCGATCAAAAGTAACTTTATTCCGAACAAAAAATCCTTATGTATCATTGGTTTTGTAATAAGTTCTATCCAAGAACAACATTCATCTTTTTCCGGTCCATTTAAGAAAATAAACCTGATGATGATTTCGTAAACGAAACGTCCTACAAAATTGTTCTCTGCACCACGTCGTAGAGAAGTAAAAGTGAATTGGGCAAAGCGTTATTATGTTTTTGATAACGCTTAAAATAACACGGGGAAAAAATAATATCCAAAATGACAAAATTCGTTTTTTTTTAAGATTTACTTGCGTCATGTACCTACTGTCTTAATTCTCCAACTTTGGTCCAATTTAATCAATTTCGTAACTCTTAACGTTTCGAAGATCCCCGTGCTATTTATTATCTTGGACGCGATGTATGTAATTATCATATAAATTTAAACAATAATTATGTAAAGCTATAAAAAATTATATTATATATATATTAATTTATTATTTCATTAAATTCCATTTTCGCAATCGGGTCAACTATTGCACCTTACAAAACTCCTGGGAAGAACCAAAAGAAATCAATTCAAATTCGACTTGGACCTTACTGAACCTGACCATATTGTTATCAAAAACTGCGATTTTTCATGTTTCATTGGATATTCCGTTTGTCCATCCATTGAATTCCTTTGTCCATGCTTCATTTCGATTCAAGAAGAATTCAAAAAATAATTATATGAAAAAGGACACCTCCAAGGTATACAAGGATTCATGAGACCACATTGTTATCAAAAATTGGGATTTTTCGTGTTTCATTGGATATTTCGTTTGTCCATCCATTGAATTCCATTGCCCATGCTTCATTTCGATTCAAGAAGAATTCAACAAATAATTATATGAAAACAAAAGGCACCTCCAAGGTATACATGGATTCATGAGATCACATTGTTATCAAAAATTGTGATTTTTCGTGTTTCATTGGATATTTCGTTTGTCCATCTATTGAATTCCTTCGTCCATGCTTCATTTCGATTCAAGAAGAATTCAACAAATAATTATATCAAAACAAACAGGCACCTCCAAGGTATACATACATTCATGACACCACATTGTTATCAAAAATTGTGATTTTTGCATGTTTCATTGGATATTTCGTTTGTCCATCCATTGAATTCCTTTGTCCATGCTTCACTTCGATTCAAGAAGATATCAAAAAATAATTATATGAAAAAAGGCACCTCCAAGGTATACATGGATTCATGAGATCACATTGTTATCAAAAATTGTGATTTTTCATGTTTTATTGGATATTTCGTTTGTCCATATATTGAATTCCTTTGTCCATGCTTCATTTCGATTCAAGAAGAATTCAACAAATAATTATATCAAAACAAACAGGCACCTCCAAGGTATACATACATTCATGACACCACATTGTTATCAAAAATTGTGATTTTGCATGTTTCATTGGATATTTCGTTTGTCCATTCATTGAATTCCTTTGTCCATGCTTCACTTCGATTCAAGAAGATATCAAAAAATAATTATATGAAAAAAGACACCCCAAGGTATACAAGGATTCATGAGACCACATTGTTATCAAAAATTGTGATTTTTCATGTTTCATTGGATATTTCGTTTGTCCATCAATTGAATTCCTTTGTCCATGCTTCATTTCGATTCAAGGAGAATTCAACAAATAATTATATCAAAACAAACGGGCACTTCCAAGGTATACATACATTCATGACACCACATTGTTATCAAAAATTGTGATCTTTCATGTTTCATTGGATATTTCGTTTGTCCATCCATTGAATTCCTTTGTCCATGCTTCACTTCGATTCAAGAAGATATCAAAAAATAATTATATGAAAAAAGGCACCTCCAAGGTATACATGGATTCATGAGATCACATTGTTATAAAAAATTGTGATTTTTCATGTTTTATTGGTTTTTCGTTTGTCCATATATTGAATTCCTTTGTCCATGCTTCATTTCGATTCAAGAAGAATTCAACAAATAATTATATCAAAACAAACAGGCACCTCCAAGGTATACATACATTCATGACACCACATTGTTATCAAAAATTGTGATCTTTCATGTTTCATTGGATATTTCGTTTGTCCATCCATTGAATTCCTTTGTCCATGCTTCACTTCGATTCAAGAAGATATCAAAAAATAATTATATAAAAAAGGCACCTCCAAGGTATACATGGATTCATGAGATCACATTGTTATCAAAAATTGTGATTTTTCGTGTTTCATTGGATATTTCGTTTGTCTATCTATTGAATTCCTTTGTCCACGCTTCATTTGGGTTGGAAAGGAAAAAAGTTGAAATAAATAATTTTTCGCGGCTGGGCAAACGAAAAATTTTGCTGGACAGTCCTGGGCTAACGTTGGACCTACGAATAAGCGCAATGAAAGCGCAAATTTATTTTTTTCCGTGAGTTTTTTTTTTTTAAATAACTTTCTAACAAAAGTTTTTCATGGACAAATGATGGATAAACGAATGACGTATTGTTTTCCCAAAAGTTTGCATTTGTAGGTTCCAACTTCACAGAGCTCTTCGTTACCGATATATTTCTGCGCAAACTTTCGAAATGGAACATCATGCAAAACTTTGAAGGAGTACTCGTTCCTGTTAAAGTGAAATTCAGCACAAAAAATTCAGAATTTCTAATCTAACTTCCACGAACATATTCAGCTTTCAAACGGAAACATTTAGAAAACCGAGAACTGCTACCGGGTCTTAAAATATGTTTCCAAGTCACCTGATCAAATAATAGTACCTGGTGGACCGAGCCTTGCTCGGAGGTCCCAAAATTTTTTGAATAATTTTGAACCAAATAATAATGCCCTTTATTTTAGTTTTGATATTTAATTTATGTTGTATATTTCAAGTATATATAGTAGCACATATATTAAAAGTTTATAAGGTTAAAAGTATGGAATTTACAGGTTGTTGTTACTTTTCGTAGATATTTTTCTTTTATTAACATATTACTTTCAGCGCCATCTATGGTTTAGTAGTAAAGTTTTAATTACTTATAATTTCGCTTGGTTGCATGATGTTAAAAAAGTTTCTAATTCACGTTTAGGCCGAAATTGGTGAAAACCTGGACTCAATGGATTGAATCGAGACCGGGACCATGCTAGGTCGATTTCTCTCCTCGAAAACTCCCAGGTACTAAATTTCATCAAAATCGTTAGAGCCGTTTTCGAGAAACCAATTCTATATATATATATATAAGAATTGCTCGTTTAAATATATTAGATATGTAACCAATATTGCACTGTTGCTTGTACTGTTTTAATAAAAGTCCCTAACATTGTATTTCAATTTTGTTAATAACCTCTAAATATGACATTTGTCAGTAAGTTTTGAAGTACTACCAATCTATAAGTTATGCAACCAATTTGAAAGAAGTCACATGTCTTGAAAACAATTTTGGATTCATTGTATTTTAAATGATAAAAAAAACGGAGAACAGGCAACAGTTTACGATGTGTTCAATATAATTTAGAGTACGATTCTAATCAACTCAAACAGTTTGCTAGCAAAATTTACAAACCCTAATTAGTTTGATGAAGCCATTATAGTAAGTGTCAAATAAGTTACTTATCAATACAGTTGATATAACCATATGCAAACGCTAAGCATCTTTTTTGTTGTTGTTAACAATTATGAAACTTCTAAAAATAAGCGTTGCTATTTCTAGTCACGTATGGCTATTTTAAACTTTTAAAACCGCTAATAATTACCGCAAATCCAAGGTTATTCAATTTATTACGAATTGATCGTTTCGACATGAAGAAGCGGATTTTGTGGTAGAATCGGGGATTTAATATCGTTTTTGTACTATTACACTGAAAACGAGTAAAAATTGGGTAACACAAATTGGATCTTAAGACGAACAGGACAAATTTCTATTCGAAACGAGGAGAGAAAATAAAATACTACATCATCAAGATTTACAAGATTTACAAGTCGACGAACGTTTCCAATATGCAGATTAAATTAGTACAAGGGGCATAATTAAATTCATTAAGGTAATTTTACCTTTTTTCATTTTAGCATCATTTAAAATACCTAGTTCTGCATATTAGCACGCTTTATTGATTTATTGCGATTTAAGTACGATAATTTGTTGTTTTACATATGAATGAATAATTTACTTATGTACATTTACTTTCGTAGAAATTTTAAAGTTCTACAATATTATGCCTCCATTTAATGCTAAGTACCTTCAAATATAGTTAAGTAATAGATAATTACTAAAGTGTTGCATATTTATTGTGCATTTACAAAAATCATTTCAGTGCCCTGAAACCACGTTTACTTAATCTCCATAGAAAATGTTTACTGCATGCTGCACATCTTGTGACCGAAACTATTAGACAACGTTAATTTGCAGTTAACGTATTGATTAATAAAACAAATGGTTTCCTATAATCTGGTAAGCGAATACGAAAATTTTACAAATTGTGTCTAGGAATTCCGATACCACCACAGCCTGCTGTAACGAAATGGAGAACGTGGCTTGATGCAGTTTTAGATTATAGCAAGCACTTCAATAAAGTGAAAAACGTAGTTTAAACTTTAAACTCGTAAGATATGAAGGCCATTAAAGAACGTGAAGAACAGTTTAAGAATTGCCAAGTTACGCAACATTATGCATTTATCTTCTATCGCGTTAAGAGTTTGTCACGTTAAATCAACTAATTGAGTCTACAGGCCAAGTAGCTGAAATATTACGTTCGGTTTTGCGGAAAAATTCTGATTACGTTCAACTTCCTGATGTATTTCCGAGTGACATGGATCAATATATAACATTTGCAAATGTCTCGATTAATACCAAACATTCTTTTACTATATATTGTAGTATGATAATACTCCATTAGTAAAATTACCAATAAAAAGAAGTAAATTTTATAGAAAGCATTCTTTAAGAAATAGAAAAGCGTTGTAAACATACCACACACATACACTTGAAACATTAAAAATCTAGAATTCCAAATTGCTATAACGACGTGCCGAAAAAAATGAAGTTTGTTGATAAGCGACGGAATGGGATGGTCGACGAAAAAGTCAGATAAAAAGTTACACAAAATACCAGGGTTGAAAAGAAGCAGACCACATCAAAAAAGAAGTTGTTGTTTACAAACGACGAACAGACCAAAGAAAAAGAAATTCAATAAAAGGAAAGGATCAAAGAAAAGAAGTGAAGAAAGAATTCAAGAGGGAGGGAGAAGTTAAGGATTAGAAAACAAATTACAGTTATACACACTAGGTAATATATTTTGATTGTATTGTTCATTATTTTGTTAATATAATACTAAATTTTTGTAAATATTAATTGTAATAATTTTTGTTTTCTATAAAATTAACTAAAATACCATACTACAATATACTCGTAGATACATTTTTAGTGATAAACACCGAAATTTTCGACAATCTATGTTAACTGATGCCCAAATTTACAACAGGAGATTAGTTCTGAATCAGCTTCAATCATATAGAACAAAATTGTGGAAATCAAATGATTTGGATCTAGACTTTTGCCTTATTATCTTCGTGGAAAATGAACAACTCCATACTTTAGATGAACTCCTAAAAAAACTTTCTTTCCTTTAGCTTCTACCACATAATTCCCACAAACAGAAGTAAACCCTGACTCATTCCAAATATTGGATGTGGATAATCGAACAATTCCCTCTTTTAATTCGAGACAATTACATTGTACTAGGATCGCCCGGTGGTCTAAATTCGAAAGAAAAGAATGTAATCGATTATTTTTTTGTTATAATCGATTTTTAATATACAGCCTGTCCCAGAATTGCTGGGACATAGAGCTACCACGTATTGTAGAGGTCAAAATAAGTCGAATGGACGCAATTTATATGTATATATATATATATGTATATATATATATGTATATATGTATATATGTATATATGTATATATATATATATATATATATATATATATATACCAAAATGTATCGTTTGTCCATGAGAAGAGTTCAATGTTTAATTAAAAAATCACGTTTTTGTACGTTGTTCAGAAATGCGCGAAACAAATTTAATAAAATTTGGGAAAAGTACATTTTAGAGGATTACCCTACTTTCAGTAATCAAAGAAACCGAAAGGAAATTGTAGGAGGATGAAACCACCCTCACCCCCTGATAATGTTTTTAAATTATTTCTTAGGGGTGGTAATACGGTTCTAAGCCTTCTTTTAGCGGGAAGGCTTATTCATCATCTTCATTTTTTGACTCTTATAAAGATTCATAGTTTCGCATAGTTTCGAAGGAAAAAAATATTTTCTCAAATACTGTACATTCTTAGTACAAGTTTAATAAAATTATAATACAAAATTTACTTGGCGGTGGACACAAAGACAAAACTTTTGTTACAACAGGTGTTCAATGTGACCTCCATCTTCGTTAATGCAGAAATCAATTCGGCGTAAAAAATTGAAATGCACCCTTCTTAAAACATCGTACTTATCTCCTAGTGCCTTTACAGCATTTTGAATTCTGTCCCGCAGTTGTTCGGAATTATTAATTTGAACTTGGTACACTTGTGGTTTTAACGCTCCCCAGATGAAGAAGTCTCAAGGATTTAAATCTGGAGACCGCGGAAGCCATTGAATGGGCGCTTCTTGTCCCCTACCAATCCATCTACCAGCAAATTGTTCATTAAGATATTCTCTTACGGCACGTGCAACATGAGGTGGTGCACCGTCGTGCATGAAGAACATGTTTCGACGCAAATTAAGGGACAAGTCTTCTGGCAAAATTTCTTGAAGGAAACGAATGTAAATAGCGCAATTTAAACAATCAGGCAATCGGGACGGTCCAACCAAAAAATTGTCAATAATTCCGACCCAGACATTAATTTTAAATTCTCATTGATATAATAATAATAATAATAATAATAATAATAATAATAATAATATGTCTACCTTTAATAGCATGTGGATTTTCATCTGCATAAATATGCCCATTGCGTAGGTTCGTCATGCCACGACGTGTAAAACAAGACTCATCAGTAAACAAGATATTAGTGTGGAATCCGTTGTCGACTACTCAGCGCTCCCGAACAATTTGTGAAAAATTTAAACGTGAACCCTGATCAAGTGGTAATAACTCTTGGATTAGTTGGATGTGGAATGGACGAATTAATTGATCGCTAAGAATCCGTCTTACAGTGCTTTTTGAAATCCCAGTCTATCGTTGCAATGTTCTGGTACTAGTCTCAGGATTGTTATCAATCATTTTAAGAACAGTTTCTTCCGCAATGGGTGTTCGTGCTTGTCGAGATCTTCCAGCGTTAACTCTGACTGGCTTCAACATTCCTGTTTCTCGAAGACGTCTTTCGATTCGGGCAAAAGGTTTGTGATTTGGAATTGTCCGGTTTGGACACCTCTCTTGATACACGCCCGACACTTCCGCGGCAGTTAGCTTGATAGTATCCAAGAACTAATAGCACGTCTGTCTGCTCATTAAAAGGAAGTCCATATTTGATAGTTGCCAAAGTAATTGCAACAACAGCAGAAATAGCAATTAAAACAATAACGGTGATCGCGGTAAAAAAACAATACAAAAGCAACTGAAAGTGAACAAACTATTGAAATTATTTACTGTCAACAATAAACTGGGACAATTATGAATTTGTTTCCTCTCAAAATCATAAGTTATGTCTTTGTGTCCACCGCCAAGTAAATTTTGTATTATAATTTTATTAAACCTGTACTAAGAATGTAGGTGATCAGTATTTGAGAAAACATTTTTCCCTTCGAAACTATGCGAAATACGGAGTTTTTATAAGACTCAAAAAATGAAGATGGCTGGATGGGGTAAAAGAAGGCTTAGAACTGTATTACCACCCCTAAGAAATAATTTAGAAACATAATCAGAGGGTGAGGGTGGTTTCACCCTTCTACAATTTCCTTTCGGTTTCTTTGATTACTGAAAGTAGGGTTAATCCTCTAAAATGTACTTTTCCCAAATTTCATTAAATTTGCTTCGCGCATTTCTAAACAGCGTACAAAGACGTTATTTTTTAAGTAAACTTTGAACTCTTCTCACGGACAAACGATACATTTTGGTATATATATATGAATTGCGTCCATTCGACTTATTTTGACCTTTACAATACGTGATAGCTCTATGTCCCAGCAATTTTGGGACACGCTGTATAATCGAAAGAGCGCCAAAAATTACCCTTACAATCGTTCGAAAGGTAACCGTCTAAATCGTTCAAAAAAAAAGAAACATTTCCGACACCCATACATTTTCACCTTCTCACTGTAACGACTCTTACCTGCGTTCCACTGCACGTATCGCGATGAAACATACATTCGACAAATCTGCATTGTAATACGAAAACAACGATATATGTATCATCGCGATATGTGGAGGGAACATTCTAAAATGCGTACGAGACGACGACCCAATGCGTATTAATATATAGATATAAAAGTAAGTCTTTCCAATTCGAGAAATATTAATATTACAACTAATTCAATAAACCCTGATAATCCATGAAATTAAATCTTTTTCACATCGAATTCATATTTGCTCATTTTCAACTTTTTGTTCTGGAGTTTATTTCCAGGCGTTGGCGCTCATGATTTTTCTTCTTCATTCTGCATGTGTCAGCATTTGAACTGATTTATTCAATATCATGCCTCGGATCTCTAGCTCAGAGTTTTGCACTCGCATGTAGCATCACCCAGTTTTAGGTTTTTTCTGTTTCAAAACTGTTGGACGATTCATTCTGCATTTTTATTTTGAACCTTGAACATTGTTATTTTTGCCATGCTAAGTTCAGGCATGGTGTCATGTAGTAGTGTCTGTATTATAATGCTGTTGTATGCTCTTCGAAAAATCTATGAACGTGTGATAGATGTCGATGTTAAATTCTCTGGTCTTTTCGAGTATTTGTAAATATCTGGTCAACTGTTGAACGATTTATTATCAGTCTAAAACCGCTTTGGTATGCAGCCTGTGTAGTTCCCATGTAAGTTGTTCCGTAGACAGAATTTTATAGGCTGAGGTAAACAGTATAATATATACTCCTATAGTTTTTATAGAATGCAATGAAGCAGTTTAAACTCCTAAATTTGCAAGTTATCGTACGTTCGGGTTTTTGCTTTGGCAACACGTAAATATGTCGATCGAACTATATCTTTGACCATGACGGTAGTAATAAATAATTTCTCGCAAACCAAACAATTAAAGCGTGATTTGATTTCAATATCTGCTTTGTAAGATTAGTAATAATTAATAACTATAATAACTAATATTAACTATAAGTACTAAATGCGTTGTCTACTGTTAGCAATAATTAGGAGTTTCTAACAATCATTTTTGCTATTTATAGTAGCGTATAGTTATTTTCATCTTTGACCACAGTTGATCATTACTCCAACCCGTAGCTATCTGGTTCGATTATATACTACACATTGTACTATTATAGCGCGACCAAATACGTATTTCGATAACTAAAGCCCGTTTTACATTATCATATTAAATTGTACGTAAAAATTGAATACTATTTTATAGTACAATATAAAACGCTGTACCTACTATTCTTTTGCGCAAAGTCATTGTATGAAATCAACACCTGTCCTATTTTCATACTACATGTTTGGCTTGCGCCTGCTCACTAGTCTGCATTGCACGTATTCCAATCTAACCTCATTTTCTTATGATTACGTCCTGTCCAGTTCTGTTACAGTATAAAATAAAAGTGGATTTATAGATTATACTGTGGTCGTGTCAGCAAATGTTTTTATTGAGCGTTTTACTAAAAGTATTAGTGTTTTTATCTAAGCATGAAATTAACCTTTTTGGAGGTTAGGAGAAATATTTGTAAATACTGTGTGATACTACTGCACAATTTGAAACGAGGATGTAGCATGGCACAGAATCATAAACAGAATTTTTGTACAAGTTCATAATACATATGTAATATCCCTGACGAATGATGGAGTGTAAATTCATACAATAATCTTGTACAAAAGACTGGTAAAGCGTTTTACATTCTACTATAAAATAGTATTCAATTGGTTTGGTACAATTTAATATGATAATGTAAAACGGGCTTTAGTTGACATCTGCAGCGACAATAACTACGGCACATAAACGTATCTTAATAGATTAATCGATAGGTACATCTAAACTACGAATTCGTTACTTGTTCACAAATTTCTATAATTTTTATCAAACATTTACATTTTTCACACCCATCAACGATTTTAGAAACGATAAGTTTTGTTCGAAACAAATTTCTTAGAAAAACGGGATTGGAATTTAAACTTCAAGTTTCTTGGAAAATAGAACTAGAATTTTTCTGAAATTTCTAGGTAAATGCAGTAAACTATGGAAGTTCACAAGTGAATAAAAAGAAGTTTCTTTAATGTTCAGCCTCTAAAACAGAACCATATGAAAATATCCCAAAATATGTAAATTGAGGGATTTCTCACTAGGTACCAACGTAACAACCTTTGTTGGTTAACAAACACACCTATAGAATCCGATTCAATTGAAAGACGCGCTTATTACGATCAGAATTTGCAACTACCAAATTGACGCAACTCATTAGGAAGGGCAAAATGTCTACGGTTTCAAACCAAAATACCGAATAAAACGTCTAATAGTTTTGAAACAGGCAAATGTCTCTAACAATCGGTGAATCGAAAATTTATTGTTTAACATTGCGCTCGATAAAGCCACTAAAGACTTAGATCTTGATATCCTAGGCACGATACTGTAATAAATCAGTGCAAATACTGGTATATGCAGATGGCGTAGACATCGTGAGACGAACGCGAGACAAGGCTAGAGATACGTTTGCATCATTCTATAGTAAGGTAGAAAAAAACAGGCTAACTGTAAATTGAAGAAGAAATCATAGTCATGATATCAACACCTGGACATAGACACGCATTAGTTGGATAAAAATTTAAAATACATGAACTCGAACTCGAACTTATCTTATTTCCATGTAAATACAAGAAGAAAACGTTAAACAAGCAAAACAAATTTACAAGAATAACAAAATAAAAAATATATAGGAGAGGTGTCGTGGGACAGCCGAGAAGAGCGAAGCTCTTTACGCATTTGATGCTTATTTAAATAAAAGGTAAAATTCTATAATTGAATAAACAGTGTATATAGTGAAAAGTATTTCATTTCAAAACCGATGGTAAATAAGTTGAGGTTGAATTTGAAGTAAATTCGAGTCCGAATAATAAAAGTGTCATCTGATGGGGAGACGCAAATAGGATGCGATAAGTATGCGTGTGTGTGAAAAAAACAAATGAAAGAAAAGAATGAAAGAATTAAGCATTTGGTGCTTATTTGAATAAAAGATAAAATTCTAAAATCGAGTAAAAATAAACAATGTATAAAGAAAAAGTATTTTATTTCGAAACCGATGGTAAATAAAGTGAAGTTGAATTTCAAGTAAGTTCGAGTCCGAATAAAGGGAGCGCCATCTGATGGGGAAACGCAGATACGGCACATTCTGCTCCTTCGATGCGTATGTGTGTGTGCGAACGAGAAAGAACTAATGAAAGAAGAAATATAGAAGTAAAAAGCGTCTATTTGACGATTTCAAGCGTCTCACTTTTTCCCAGTTAACTCTCGCCGCAGACCCTCACTAAAAGAGCTGCGTTCTAGAAATGTCAGAAGAGCAATCCAAAACAAGCGTTGGGGAATAATGGGTTCACAGGTTTTGCTTTTCGACAGGAATGCGTGCTCGCATTCGACCAATCAAACTCGGGAGCGCTTGGCTGATTTTTGTTGGGAAGTGCTCCACCATCCTCCGTATAGTTCAGATCTGCTGCCAAGCGACTACCACTTATTTCCGCACATGAAGACCTGGCTCGCAACTCGGTGCTTCCCCGACGATGTGGAACTATAGGAAGGCGCGAACGAGTGGTTGAATTCTTAGGCGGTAACATTCTATGACAATGGTATCAAATGGTGCATCCCTAACAATTTGAACGGGGACTACGTCAAAAGTAGATTAAGTCAAATCATATGAATATAATTAGAAATCTTTTCGGTCATTTTAACTTGTTTTGATTCCAAAACATAAGTTTTTTCCGGAATGCCCTTCTATAGCATTTCGTTTTCGTTACGAAATTCTTTCTTCAAGTGCAAAATAAGGAGCAAATTGCGGAGTTTGCGCAAAAATTGTCAGTGACAAAACAGAGTTGAAACATAAATTGGAAGAGGACAGGGCGTTGGTAGCACAAATGAAAGAACATCGGAATAAGTACATGCAAACAGCTGAAGAACAACGCTGTCAAATCAATATGATGAAATTTGGGAGCGCTAGGATATGCAAGCAGGTCATCTTGGAGACAACACCTTTGATAAAAAAATGTTATACTGCAGCATCCTGTATATGGTCCTATGTTTTCCGTAACAAAACATTTCAGCTTAGACACAGTTAAGAAACAATAACAATAAATGATCATATGAATTCGATGTGGAAAGAAATTTCATATATCTCGGGTGTTCATTGTTCACAGAAAATCCGACATATATGAAATTTCGAGGAGGTCAAAGGAAGAATACTGATTGCTAACAAGTGCTACTAGGGGCCTTCCAAACTTCTTAAAAACCACCGCACATACGGGTATTTGCTCAATCTTTCTGGCCAAAATTGATTTTTTTGCGCGATTTTAGTAAAAATTAAAACTAAATGTAAAAGAGAACTTCCCACCGTATAGGTAAATGAAAAATTATGTACAATTTAACTACACAAACAATTTAACAGTACTTTGAACTTAAGTGTTTTTGAGAAAATTCAAAACAACAATAACACTCACTGAAAATTACTGATGTTTAAAAGCGTATAACTTTTTATTGGAATAGTCCTTTTTAATAATTCTTTTTAATTCTGAAATATCAGATAATTAGCTTTATTTTCCATGCCGGATATACTAAAAAGAACTACTATAGCAAAAGTTAAGGTAGTCTGAAGGTATCCTCTCATTACAGTGAAATTTGAAAAAATATTTTTTTGAATCTAGTATTCGTTATACTATAACCTCAGATTTCGTCATAATTTTCAGCCCAATTATAACTTAGAAGCCATGAGTAGCGAAAAATCGAAAAATTTGGTGCGGAAGAGTGCGGATGTGTGTTGTGGTGGTATTTCGAATTTTGTTCATCTAATTAAAAAAGATTATCGTAAATAGTGTTCTTAAAGAACATATTTTCTCAGTCAGTCATGTCTTCATCATGACAATGGTAGATGGCAAAGTCTGCAACGCTGCCACTGGCACAAAATCCACCAGCCGTTGCTGCATATGTGGTGCAACATCTAAAGACTTCAATAAAATTGATATTCGAAAAGAAATTAGTTCTGAAGCTATCGATTTACACGTCAGAATTAGACTTTTTGAAAGCCTTCTCAATTTGGCTTGCAAGTTGCCAGTAAAAAGAAATATAGAGAGCGGAAGACTGAAGCAGAGAAAATTATTGAACTGGAGAAAAAGCTCGAAATTCAGAGAAGATTTCGCGAAGAAACTGTTTTATTAGAAGACATACCAAAAGCACATTTTGGCAATACTCATCACGGTAACACCAGCAAGAGGTTTTTTGAAGACCTGAAATGAGCTTCTGACATAACAGGAATTAGTTATAACTTAATATAACGAATAAAAGTCATTCTAGAGACGATTTAAAGCGGACATTTCATTGATCCAGTTAAATACGACGAATATGCATTAGATACTGCTCGCTTATATGTTGATTTGTACCGGTGACATCCAATGACTCCAACAATACATACAATATTAATTCATGGTGCGGTTATCATAAAGAACGCATTATTGCCCATTGGCCAGATTTCAGAGGAGGCCGCAGAAGCACGAGATTCAGGCTATATCGCCAAGACTTCGCACGAAAATTCTCTAGGGAAGATTGCAACAAAGACATTTTTAACAGGCTTCTTTTAACGCCAGACTCTCTTATAAGTAGCATGAGGAACGTAAAAAAGAACACTAAACTCCTTTTTGCCTTAAACAATTGCTCTGCTCATGCCAGCGAACCCCAATGTTCGTGACGAATCTTCAGAGAGCGACGAAGATGAAAATTAGTTTTTAAAAATATATTTTGCGTTTTCTTTAATAAACTGTGTTAAATTGTTTCCTTTAGAATAGTTATGTAGCATGAAATAATTTTGGCCGCGTAGATAATCCAAATACCCGTATGTGCACCGTCTGTCATAGAAAATCAAAACTCAAATTTGCACGCCTAGTCCCCTTACCGTGTAATACATGGATTGAAGAAGAAGCAACGATGTGACAACGTCGTGCTTGACGGTCATCGCCGATCGGCGTCAGATCACATTCGAATTGCTGTATGGTTATTGAGAGAGACGATTCATTTCAACAAAGAATACGCTGTTAAATAAAACAAGATGTCAATTTATACAACTAAAGAGAGAGAGAGTTGAGAGTGGTGTTTTTCTGGAAATTTTCTCCAAAGCACGATCGTCCTATTTTCTGTACACTATGTGGCTTACCCTGTTCCAAATTCCTCGACGATTGTGAGAACCGCCGAAGGCATTAAGATCTTCGACTGCCTGATCGGGAATTGCAGAAAATGCGAAAAAACAACCTCAAATGTTTTAAATGATTGAGGGTTTGTTTGTATATTGAAATAAGTGAACCTTGCTCTAGTCGCCAAGTTGCAAAAGAAACCGAAAATTTCAGAGTCCTGTCTAATGATAAAAAATTAAAAGTTTTGAAACGCAACAAATACAAATGCTACAAAGATTTTTCTCAAGGGCTATTATGCAAGAAGGCAGTTTTGTTAGTGCGTGTTGGAGAAGACGCAGCGAAACGAATATCTATGGATCATGTTGATAGGAAATCTGACAAAATCCACGCACAGTGTCACAAAACAAATTACTACATTTTTGTTTCATTAAAAATTCCAAATAGGGGAGAAATTACATTTTCTTTATTTTTAATTTTGTGTTGTTATTTCATTAAAATTGAAACTATTAATTCTGGTTTCCAACCACCCATCGTAATTGAAACATGGGAAGACATGTCTTGGGCGTCTTTTTCTCGTTTTCATTAACTTTTTAAATTTTAATGTGATAATTAAAAAAATGGTCATTTTCCCTCCCCCTTGGAATTTTTAATGAAACAAAAATGTAGAAATTGTTTTTATGACATTGTGCATAAACCCTAAGTCATATTTCCTATAAGTATGATTCGAATTCTTATTTCCTGAAGAAGTATAGAATTAATTGTACTGGGAAATATTGGCCTCAAAAATAAAGAATCAAATTCTATAAAATAGTATTATTTGTGCTGAATTCCTCAAGAATCTTATACGATTTAAGTGTGTCCCAACGGCAGTATCTTCTGAATGTTAATTAATTATTATGGGCTCTTAAAAATTAAGATTGTTATTTCTAATGACATAAGGTTATTTTGTATAATTAAAACCGCTAATAATTATTGCAATATAATCGAGAATCGAGAATCTTTATAACATTTTCGTTAGTGTTAATAAAATAACCACACATACCACACATACCTTCCTAAAACATTTGAAATATACTATGTGACGATACAAACGAATCTCCCTCTAAAAGCACATTACAGATTGTGTGTGATTTTAAAATATCAACCTTCACTAGCTGAATCGTTTTCTTTTTTTTTTACATAAGATACTGACAATGAAATTGGTCAAATTAAGGTAATTCAAACTCCAAAAGGGGGAAGTTTGTTTTTCCACTTCATTAATTCTATTGCAAAATGATATACTACGATATTAATGAGTTAATATAAAATTTTGTCCTATTTCGCGCTGACGCTCTATGAAACCCATTCTGCATATTAGTAGCATTTATTGATTTGTTCCAGTTTGAACAGTTTACGAGAAAAAGCTATCTACCGTTCATAGATTTCAGTTTATTTTGTCAGAAGTTCCCGAATTATGACTGTATCAATTGTAAAACACAACAGCAACATGTCCTGTGAAGACTTGGAAAATCTCATGCCACGTTTAGACAAGACCGAGTCAATCATGAAAGGAATACACATCGCACCCTCTCCTTCGAAAAATCTCAGTTAATTATCTCCATTACGGATTGTCGGTATTCCATTCTTCTAACATTGAGTTCATCAAAAACTAGTTGGGCATTTTGAAATTCAAAAGATTCGTATTGATTGGCATTCGAAATAGTCATCTAATAAGTTCATTTTTCTCTCCGTTTGAACAAAACTTATTCAAAGAATTTGAAGCTAGTTACTAATTTTTCCTGTAATCTATTTGGTGATTTGTAAATGTTTAAAAATATTATATGCTTGTAATTTCTTCCATTACACACACGTGTAAATTATAGAAAACGTAAAGGCATACCACATCCCACGCTCATAGGAGAAAAGGAAGACACAGTACTACAACTATATGCAACGACTGTACTAGAATAGCAACATTGTGCTATACGAATGCATAATAGACAATAGTTTCAATGTATAATATGAAGCCATCTGTATTCGTATAGCGCAATGTTATTTTATTGTAGTACAGTCGTTTCAGATAGTTGGAGTACTGTTAGCACAAATTGAGCAACCCTAACGATAATAAATAAATTGTTAAACACATATGTAGGCTGATGCATAAATTTCTGGAACCAGGTGCTACTAATGTTACCAAAACATCGCAAATTTCACTATTAAAAAGATTGATATTTATTTAAATAGAGTAGAACTGGCCATTAAAAAAGATTATTTGGCAGCATTTGTATGCGAGAGCATAGCCAGTAACGTGCGAAAACTAGATTGAATTAAAGCACTAACATTTTCCTGCGATGATTTTTTACATCAGCAGTTGTTTGACTTAATAACAATGTGTGAAATGTGTTTTAACATTCTATGTAGGTGGTCTAGAGTCTAGAATATCCTCTGTCACTGTTTATAAACACTTACAATTGTCTAACAGAAGTAAAGTTACATTTTGTAATTGCTTTCAATAAGATATGTAACACTATTTAAAGTGATTTGTAAAACGCGATAAAATCAGTTTTGTTAGTAATTTTTTTGCAGTTTAACGTCATTGAGTGAATGAAATACTGTCCAGTACAGTTTGAGTATAGGGAATGAATTGTCCACGCAATTTAAGAGAAGATGTGGAAGTAAAACCTGACAGTCAGAGATATGCGGTTGTTAGGTCTTGGACAGTCAACAGTTAGCTGAACAGTTAAACGTTTCAATGAACTTGGAAGTTACTCTAGAACCCCAGAACAAGTCCGCAAGAAGTCTGCAGATGCAAGTCTACGGGTTTAGAATTAAGCAAAACCCTAGCAGTAGCTTGAAATGTATCAATTTCTGGATAAATGACCAGGAATAAGCTGTTGCACCACTGCTCATCCGGGAACACGAGTTGCTAGACTGCCTTTTGCAAGCGCCTACGTACATGTAAACTGGACCATTCACCACGGTAAACGAGTTTGGTTTTCAGAAGAAACAATAGTAAGTCTTAATTCACCAGATGGACGTCAACGAGTCCGAGGCCATGGAAAACGTTTGCTGCCTACAACATCTCTCTGACAATCCAATTTTTTGATGGACTAATAAGTAAATTTGGTTACTATTATATGAGGGAAATCCATGAATGCATATGTCTACGTTGAAATCAGCATAGAAAATCATGTGATGCCTTTTGCACCATTTGTTGGAGCCAATTTCATTCTTCTGGAATATCTTCGCTTCCTGAATATTTCAAGTATAGATCGGCCACTAAGAAGGCCAGATATGAACCTTAGAATATTTCTCGGATGCACTAAAACGATTAGTAATGTGACATACCTGTTCCTATGAATCCTAGAAAACTCCAACAAGTCGTTCTTGTTAGGTCTGTGAAGTTGGCACCGCACCGCAAAATGAAAAAAATCTTTGGAAATGACATGTTTGTTTGACCATTTCTTGACCATGTTTGACCACAAAATAGTTTTGTTTGACCACCCTTCATTATCGAGAAAAACATTGTTTTCGAATTTTCATTTTGAAACATCAATATAATCGATGATAAAATAGAAAAAGATCCTTGGAAATGACATGTTTGTTTGACCATTTTGTGACTATGTTTGACCACAAAATAGTTTTGTTTGACCACCCTTCATTATCGAGAAAAACATTGTTTTCGAATTTTCATTTTGAAACATCAATATAATCGATGATAAAATAGAAAAAATCCTTGGAGATAACATGTTTGTTTGACCATTTTGTGACTATGTTTAACCACAAAATAGTTTTGTTTGATAAAATTGTTGAACGGGTTTCTCCAGGAAACCATGCCGAATTGGATCAATAGCATGCGCAAATGAATGGAAATGCTATTGAATTCAAATTTTTGCTATTTAACTTCATCTTCAGTTTTTTTTAAAGCTTTCCAGTGACACCATTTTATTATTACATTTGACGTTGTCGTTTCTTTCTGTTATTTATGTCTCTTTTCCTTTTGATAACACCATTCTAAATTGTCAAGTTTTAATTGAAATGTTTCAGTTATAATATCACATAGATAATACGTAAAACTACAGCTAAGCTTAAAAAAATGTGACAGGAATCATTTCGGTTTTAATAGCACTCGTTTGGTTGACAACGACGACGTCAAGTTCTTTACATTATCAGTTTCAAATTATTAAAATTCAATTATCTTAAAAAGGGTGATTAATTACAGAAACAGTGACGTTACAAACCGGTTGCATACAGCTAAACTTAAAAAAATTGTGGCAGGAATCATTTCGGCTTTAAGAGCACGCGTTTGGTTGACAACAACGACGTTTCGTTCTTTACATTAGCAGTTTCAGACTATGCAAATTCAATTGACCTAAAAAGGGTGATTGATTACCGAAACAGTGAAGTCGCAAGAGTCATTCCAGGTCAAATTAACACAATCTCAAAACAAAATTTATCTCATCATTTCAGATTGTCATTAAATTTTGCAGTGGTCTACCATTTATATAGACTTTGAAAAATACCAAATTTCGTCTAGATATTTCAACTCGTTTTTGAATTACAGCTATGTAAATTCACCCAAAAACCACAGAACAGAATTTTTTAATCGCTCTACAAGCTCTCCTAATTAAGCTAGGGGAACTCATTTTACAGCTTTCTTCATACTCTTTGCTGTGATATACAACATACTGTACACTAATCCAACTTCTTCTAATCCACTTTCTTCAGGGTAGTGTTTATAATTATTTTGACGGAAGTGTGAAAATTAGCATTTTTATGATATTCAGCTAATTACATTGTATTCATGAAAAACCAAGTTTTGCTTTTAATATTTTTTAACAATGAAGCCATTATCATCCCAAATTCATATTTTGCCACGTGATTTACAATACAAGCTATTCATGGAATAAGTTTGAAAATTTTAAAATACATATGAACTTTTTGAAAAATTTAAAATAGCTTATTTTTTAAGATTTTGGCAAAAACATATTTGGATTAGTCTACAGTATGTTGTATATCACAGGAAAGGGCGTGGAAAATGCTGCAAAATGACATGTCGCTCAGCTCTCTATGTGAATTAGGAGAACTTATAGAGGAATTAAAAAAAAAATTCGTTTGGAATTTTTGGACAAATTTACATAGCTGTAATTCAATAACGAGTTGACGAATCTTTATGAAATTTGGTATTAAGTATACCTCCATGATAATTAATTTAATTATAATTTCATGAAAATCTGAGATGGTTATGTTTATAGTTTGTGTTGAATTGACTTGGAACGACTCACAAATAGGATCCATACAGTCAAGCTAAAAGAAAAATTGGCAGGAATCATTTCGGTTTTAGTAGCGGGCGTTTGGTTGACAACGACGACGTTTCGTTCTTTATATTATCAGTTTCAGACTATGCAAACTCAATTGTCCTGAAGAGGGTCATTGATTGCTGAAACAGTGACGTCACGAACTGGATGCATACAGCTATAACGACACAATAAAAGTTACCATAAGAAGGTTCGCTGATACATTAATTTTGTTTAAGAATTTATTATTAACAAAAAATCTTGAGCAATTTGGTTTTAAAAGATTTCTTGATGAGCTCGAAATATTACTGACAATAAGGAAACTCTTTCTTTAACAATTTCACTCCTTGCTTTCGGCGGTGTTATTCATTTTTCTGATTTTTCCGCAACTCCTTTGATGATTTGAAAACCGTCTAATTTCTTTGACCATGACTGTGAGAATCATCGCGTCTTTTCCAAGGAAATTGTAGAATGCGATATTATTTGAAGATGCGCTCGTTGCGATCTGAGATCTGCACACCCAGAACCAAAAGTGTTACGTGCGTTCTTTATTGTAAAAAAACGAATTTTTAAGAATAAATGTTACTATTTCGAGGCGCGTACGGTTATTTTAAACTTTTAAAACCGCTAACAATTACCGCAATTCTCAAGGCTGTTTATTTTATTAGAAATTTAGTGTTTTATTCTACCAAAATCGAGGAATTCGGGAAAGAAAATCGAGAATTTAATAGCTAGTTTTTGTCGCAGTTAATAAAATACAGCACGGACACTCCGAAAGTATATAGAATATTGAAAAACCCAAATTTACTTCCTTTTATTGATTTATTTACGAAATAGGGTACCAACGCATTAATTAAGGTAAATTTTCTCCTTTTAGCGCTGACCCTCTTTCAAACTAGTTCTGCATATTAGTAGGATTTATTGATTTATTGCGGTCCAAATAGGATAATTTGTTGCATATACAGAAACGAGTTTATGAAAGAAGGCGATCTACCTAAACGATTTTAGTTTATTTTATTAGAAATTCTATAATTTCCTACGTTTAACGCAGTGAGATTTTAGATTCTAAATCCTCATTAAATTGGGAAGAAAAATAAATAAATAAATTCCTCGAGTTCATACATAATGCAATTCTCTCTCATACAGAGAGAAAACGAGATCCGGATATGAATGGATTAAATCCTAAATCGCTACTCAATACGTACCTCTTTAAATAGGTTAACAGCATTTCAATACCTCCAGGAAATCGAGCGAATCGTCACATGTCGGAAGTTGAAAGTAACGCGACAAACACCTTACATTGTAATCGGTTTTATCGGTAATAATTAGCTGAAATATTTCGAAGACGGCAACCCATACACGCCACTCGGTATTTCGCGAACGAAACGAACCTCCCGGCTAAGGTTGAGTGAATTTCATCGCTTCGTTTTGGTTTACATTCCCTCATTATTCGCTACGTTTACCTGTGTGTAGAGCCGTCCCTCTACGATTAAACTGTAGCGTAGTAGTGGTAGTAGGACATGCATGCATATTACGAGGGACATAACGGAACACCGTCGCTTACATAAACTAGGCGAAAAAAACACGGTTTACAATAACGTTCTGGCGTATTAGAAAGATTATTTCCAAATAAACTCGGCCTTGAGGAAACGACCATTCCAGCTTAAATGTACAACATTGATGATTGTAAACCGAATAAATCGAATCCTCACCAAGATTAGCAATCTCGGTTAGGCAACCATACTTTCACAACATTTATTTCTTACAGGGTACTTGTAAAAAAGTTAAAACATTTACAGTTGTCTTTCTGAAGTCTTACTATTCATATATAATGGTAAAAACTAACTCAAACATCATACCTTACCAGTTTCCTTGCTGGCGAAGCGCGTGTCAAGAGTCCGTTTCAACCTTTAGATACGATATTGGATCGAAAAGGGGCTTTGCGTCTCTTAGTAGCTGTTTTCCTTTTGACAAAAGAGCTACTCGGAACAGCACCAACTGTTCTAAAGCATCTGCACCGCTTTCCATTTGACTGGTAAGAGTTGCTCTGAAGTGTTCCAAAATTACCTTCTCCTGCCCACTGCTACACCTACCTAAATTCTAGTGCGAGTTGCACCGTTTAATAAAATTGTGGTTAGGTACTTATTTGACATTTGTTTTCCTACTTACAATTTTCTTTGGAAAACGTTTTAAGATAATTTGGGAAAAGTCTAGAGAGACCAAAACAGCGTGCGATGATGTAGATTGGTAGATATCATGGACAAAGAAATATGCTTTTAATAAAATATTCATCTTTATCTGAACTTGTATTATATAAATGAATATGAGTACTTAGTATATCTTTGAAACAAATTTATTTATTGAATACTACTACATAAAACCTACCAAAATGAAACTTTCCATGACTGAAAATATGTACTTTCTAATTAAATAGATTTTACGCTCCTTCTAGTACTTGTAGGTTATGTTTGTAAATATTACACGTTGGTACAACTTATAGATTGGTAACACTTCAAAATTAGAAAATGTTATATGTGGAGGTTATAATCCTTAAGAAATTCGATATTTAAGTCGTTGTAATATAAACTGCGAACTGCGAACGAAAATAATTTTTTCCGAATTCGCAAGAAAATATTCCTGATTCGTTCTAATATGTACTCACTTTTATCCGACGTGCCGAAAAAAGAGAAACACGCAATCACGCATAGATCCCAGACGAGAGAAGTGTGATGCTTGTGTGGATGCTTGTCATACGTCATTTATGTATCGGTCATTACTGGAGTTTGTTATAAAGGTGGATGACGTGTTATCATTGAGTAGTATAAATCGAAATGATGTTCTCACTCCTTCAAATTTTATTATTCAATGATAACTTATCAAGAAAAATAATAGCTACAGAAATGAGATTTGTGAGAAAAATGGTAAATAAAACAAGAAGGGACAGAATTAGAAATATGACACTCAGAGATAATCTGAAACTGGGACCAATGGAGGAAAATATCGAAAAAGCACAGCTGAGATGATATGGATATGTGAAAAGGATGCCGGAACAGAGAATAGTTAAACAGGTATTTGAAGCCAGGACGAACAAGAAGATATCAGGAAGAAGGTCCAGACGGACGTGGCTAGAGAAAGTAATAGATGCATTGGGTAAAAGAGCAGTATCGTGGGAGGAAGCCCAACAAGCCGTAGCAGATAGGAAGCGATGGAGGGAAATATGCAACAAGTCAATCTTAGAGAACTCAACTCCACACACGCCTTACACGCCGTCAATGACAACTTATCATTGAATAATAAAATTCGGAGAAGTGACAGCGTCCACCTTTTAACAAACTCTAGTTATAATATTATTAACTAAGGTTTGATGAAAGAGCGAATGACCTGTTATAATTAACTAGTTTTTAAAGACTGTAATGTTTAATTCTATAAATGTAAGTGGTAGGTATCTGCCCAGTAAACATTTTTTAAATTTCGCGTATAGTTTTAGTTCGTCGTTCCGGCAATAGTGAACATATTCGCATGTATTATACTTAAGAATTGGCGAATATGTCCACTATTGCCAGAACAACCGCCCGCGAAATTTAAAAATGTTTACTGGTTGTTTAATAAAACCTGTTTAAATTTTCTTAGTGTTTGTGTCTTTTCCCTTTTACTTTACTAAAATATATTCGACATTCTAAAATATTTTTTAAATATATTTTACATATTCTAGACATTTTAGGAATATTTTCAATATATTTTGCTCATATTTAATGACATATATATGTACTATTGCGGCAACAAAAAATGGGACACTTAAAATAATGTAGTTTAAATCTGGCTTTTGCCTTGTCAAAAGTTATGTCATTTTGAAATCATTTTTGACATATGTCATTATGCCGCATTTAAGTGCTACTGGAAAAATGGAAATAATTACATTACTTGGGAAGGATGGTCCATAAGAAGATTAGGTATTAGATTTGGAGTGCCCAAAAGCACACACAACATTAAAAAATAAATGACTACAACAGGGAACTGTAGAAAGGCAAAGTGGTTCTGGTCGTAAATTAGTACGGAATTTCATGGAAGAAGAAAATCTTATTCAGTTTTTAAGGAATAATCCATTTGATACCGTGGTAAAAAATAACTAAAAATACTAGATTAATTTATTGTTTCCATTAAGAGAAGATTTGTTTCCAAGATTTTTATTTCAAATAAATGCATTTAACAGAAGTTTCTTGAGTTCGTGGGTAAGCTACTTTTGACATTAGACAAGATGATTGACGTGAACATGACAAACGACTGGTTTATACAGCTAAAAAACAGTCAAAATAGCCTATAACACTTGTCCCCATTTTTGTTGCCGCAATAGTACGTATTTTAGTCAAATCTCGAACATATAATCCGGTCTCTAGTTATCATTAAGTAGGTTAAACCGGACTGACGCCCTTACTTCCCCGAAGTTTAATATCTCGCCTTGCTTAGAAGTAGAGACAAAGACAGGTTTACACTACTTAATGATAACGCGTCATCCACTCTTTTACCAAAACTTATTAATAAGTGCGTTTGATACAATGTGGTGCATCGCAACCGGATATACAGATGGCGTCATTGATAGATTATATTAGTTAAAGTCACTTAAAGTGCCGCAATTATCCCCCATTTTGGGGCAAAAACTTGCGGGAATTTTAGTTCACTTTCATCATCTTTAGAAACTACTAACTTTTGAGGTACAGAAATGTCTTTGTCAAAAGTCGGTTTTCTGTTAACATTGTATGTTTCATCATTGAAATTTTGCTTTAAAATATCAGGAATAGTATTATACCAAAGTAATTTTCTCCCATCTTGTCATGAAACCTCCATCTGGCTATCGGTAAAATGACAAAAAATATTGAATATTATATACGTATATATTTTTCTTCTCAAATATATATTAACCTCACACAAATCCTGACGTTAACAGACAAATCTGGTCTTCCAATCCAATCCAACCACTCTTGCTTTCTAAAGATATTTGTCTCACCACTTGGTAAACGAAATAAACGGAATCCTTTAGTAGTACTATTAGTACAGTTCTTTACCACCACCCTGGCATTTTTAAAGTTTAATCAGGGAAATTAAAAAGTGTTGAGATAATTTTAAGGAAGTTAGTAGCTAATACAAAGTAGTGTTTTATATTTAAGAAAAACGAATTTAAACACGAAATAACGCTATAGAACTGAGGAGAACTTAATTAAAGGGAATCTAAATCATAAATCTCAACCACACAAACGTAAAACAAACTTCAAAAGTATAGGTTAATTTTACATTTTAACGAAATCGACGTAATATTTTGGTGAAATGTTTAAACCACTAAAAAGTCACTAAAAAGCCGCCATCTTAGGGCAAAATATGTCTTTCTCTTTTTAACACATTTGCCTCATAAATTGCGGTACTTTATATTAGCTGCTTTCTATTTGAAAATGGTGCTTGGGTGACTTGCACTAGCGCTTAGTGTTCTGAGCGTCTCGCACCGCGATTCAAATGGAACAGGTTATTGAGTACCAACCATAGATTATACAACCAATTTGACGGAAGTCACATGCTTGAAAACAATTTTGAATTCAGTGTATTTTAAATGATAAAAAACGGAGAACAAGCAACAGTTTACAATGTATTCAATATAATTTAGAGTACGATTCTAATCAACTCAAACAATTTGCTAGCAAAATTTACAAACCCTAATTAGTTCGATGAGGCCATTATAGCAAGTGTCAAATAAGTTACTTATTAATAAGGTTAATAAATTTCGAAAAGCTAAAACTGCTACCCGGTATTAAAATATGTTTCCAAGTCGCGTGATCAAATATATGTAAACAGTATTGCCCTGTTGCTTATATTGTTTTAGTAAAAGTCCCAAAACTTTTATTTCAATTTTGTTAATAACCTCCAAATATGACATTTGTCAGTAAGTTTTGAAGTACTACCAATCTATAATTTATGCAACATGATTTCACATGATTTGAAAACAATCTTGAATTCACTGTATAAAAAAATGTACATAATATTGTCCCAAATCTTTTAGATTGTAAAAACTAGATGGCAATCTTACAATTGTATTGTAGAAAAAAATTAATGTCGATGCTTTGGCTTCCTTTCATCAAAAATTATTACTGAAATCTACTTTCCCATCTATTCGAATGTATAACAAATAGAGACAGGCAAGTTTAGCGGGTTGCCCTCCTCCAATACGTCAGCACGTACTTTATAATCTGTCGACAAATCGCATTAACGCGGCTGTATACGAACTCTCCCGCATAGGTTTGGAGGTGGACCATTTGTTAGTTGTTGTTTGTGGTAGGTGGTAGGTAGGGGATGCTTTCCTAATCAATCTCCCTAAACTTTGCGAGTATAATAAAGTCCTCAGCACTTAATTTTTTTTTAAGTAAATAACACACTCGACATTTCTTTCTACTGCTGGAGACCAATGCTTAGAAATTCTCGGCTTTTCTGCTTCCTTCTTTCAAAAATATTAACTGAAAACAGTTTTATTTACGTTTCTAGATCCATAATAAATTCATGAAGACTTAAGAATAAGGAATATCACAACTCGTTAACTACCACTTTGCTTTGCAGTCCTGAACACAAGAAATTATAAATTCTTCGAAATTCTAAACTTTTTGATTTCCCTTTTCCAGAAAATCCAATTGAATCCTAATTTCTTTTTTATTTCAGTATGTAATAAGTATCTATAGACTTAAGAATAAAAAGCAACACAACTGCGGTTTTAGTTTTGCAATCCTGAAGACAAAAACTGATAAGTTTTGAAAAATTCCGGACATTCTGGCATTCTTCTTTTAAAAATTCTAACTGAAACCAAATTTCTATCTGTCTGGTTGTATAACCAATTCCTGGCGACTTAAGAATAACAAATAAATCAATTTTTTAACTACCATTTTGTCTTTTAAACAAAAATTTATAAATTCTTCGAATTCTCCGCTTCTTAGCTTTCTTCTTTCAAAAGTTCTAGTTGAAACTTAATTTCTTATCTTTCTGGATGTAAAATAAATTCCAAGACACTTAGAAATAATAAAGAAGAAAATCTCCATTTTACTTCGCAGTGCTAAAGACAAAAAGCGAAAAATTTTCTGAAATTATTTACTTTGTAGCTTCCTTCTTTCAAAACTTATAACTGAACTCTATTTTTTGTGGGATGTATGATAAATTCGCGAAGACTTAAGACTAACTGGCAACATAACTTGTCAAATGCCATTTTATTTTGCAGTTCTGAGAGCAGGAAATTATAAATTCTCGACTCTTTGTCTTTCTTTCAAAATTTCTGACTGGAACCGAATTTCTTATGTTTCTTAGTGTATAAGAAATTCCTGAAGACTTAAGAATAAGAAGAAACACAACTATCATTTTCTTTTGCAGCCTTGTAAGCCGAAAATATGTAATTCTTAAAAATCTTTGACTTTTTAATTCAAAAATTATTACTGAAATCTAATTCTTCATTTAACTGGATATACATACACATACTGAATCTCACAAGATGTAACGAATAAGAAATAAGATATCTCACACATATACGATGATACTGAAAAATTATCACTAGAATCCAATTTTCTTCTTCTTTTTCTAAGACTCATACCTTCTCCAGAGAGCAAGAGGCGCTCAAATTGTGATGGTAGCATAGTTACTCCCAGGTAATTTATTTTGAAAATGTATAATAAAGACTTCACAAATAAATAATATACCTGCGACTTTGTTTTGCAGTCCCAATAAACTCAATGAACAATACAATTCCACGAAATTCTCGATTTTAGTTTTTCTAGTCAATAATTTTGACTGACTTCTAATTTCTTATTTTCCGGGGTGTGTGTCAAATTCCTTAAGACATAAAAGATGTGTGGAGATGGAATTAAATTATCAAAGTTTGATAATTCGAATATTTGATTCTCCTATTTTCAAATTTGCTTTGCAAGATACTCGAGAGTTTTGCGTTAAGTTCATTTCAACAATTTTATCGTTTTTTTATTCTATTTTGGCTAAAAATTCTATTTAATTCAAATTGTTATCAGCCTGTTAGAAGAATTCGCGAAGCGTGCTGTTCATAATTGAAACATCTGTAGTCTTCGCATCGCCATCTTCAGCATCGTTACCCAGAATGGATTTTATCCGGTTATTAGAAACCAGATTGGTACAGATTCTGCACTTTGGTATTGCTATCAAAAATATTATGCAACAAAACTGGAATACTATACATGGAATAAATAGGCAGTATCCTTGGATATAATTTCAAAATTAATCATACACTTAGCGGAGTGGCGCATCTATGAAATTAATTCCTTTCATAACCACAACTCCTCAACAGCTTTAAATTGATTTCTAACGTCGTACGTAAGTCAAAATTACATATAAACTTCAATTACATTGATTGCATCTTTATAGATAAAACCAGACAATTCGTGTTAAAATACAATATTATGATGAGGATACACAAATGGAGAAACTCCACTTTAGCATTTTCAATAGTTATAATATTGGTTGCCTGCTGTAAAGGTTTGTGACATTGAAGATAATCCCCTAAAAATAAAAGTTCGTTCCAACACACCACAAAACCAGTTTGTGGATCGTCGGGTACATTCACAAAGCAAATTTGGCTTTGCGCATGTACGCGACGATTTACAAACTGGTTTTGTGGTGTGTTGGAACAAATCTATAACAGGCCCATAACATATTGTTTTGTTAAAGGACGCGACTTGAGATTTTGTAGTTAGAAGTAAACAGATGGCAATGCAATTGAAAAGTTTGTAAGATACAAATCTCAAAAAACAAATACCATATTTATTAAAATCATTAATATTCCGAAAGTGATAGCAACAAGCTAGGAATTAGTTGTATTATTAATCTGCAATATGTCATATATTCAGAGAAAACCTATTTCACACATTCTGAATTTTGAAGGTATTGCTATATATTTTGATTGACATTGATAACCTTTTATTTTCTCTTAAATTTGCAATGTTTAGAACACGTTTAATCAGAATAAAAGTGACATATTTCAGATTGATAATAAGGCGAACTCTTCGCTTGTTCCCATCACCTTCGAAATGTTAATGATTTTAATAAAAGGAATATTTGTTTCTTGAGATTTGTGCTTTACAAAATAGTAATTTTCGATTGTGTTGCAATCTGTTAAGGAGAAAATTTCAGATTGCTCGGTTAACAAAACCCATAATTGACACGCTTAAAACTATAGCCTAGTTTGCAATTGTATGTAATTATTTATGTTTGTTGTTCCATCACAATCGGAAAGTACACTTCTTGTCGTTAGAAAGCATTTTTACATTTCGTCTTGCTAGTTACAATTTGTGTTATCGTGGCATTCCCATCAATATGTGATAGACTGCATCACTTTTAACTAAAATCCAGATGCTTCCAAATACGCGTTTCGGCGACTAAATTGGCATCTCCAGTAGAGAATTAGGAAGAAGCAGCGGCAGATAAACTGCTCTTAAAAAATCACAGTTCAACGATCTGGACTTCAACTTTCAGTTTTATTGCTCAACTATAGCTTTAAACTTTAATTAGAGTTTCTACATCCCGACTCTAGCTCCAAATTATAGTTTTTAACTTTTATATTTAGTTCTTAACTCTAACGTCTTAATTCTCGCATAGAGACGTCATACAGATAGCAAATCCAACGCATTTACGTAAATCATGGGGGTTGGCCATGTTGTTCTTTAAAAACATGATCCAACATAGGGATCGTTTCCATTTAGAGCGGATTGCCGTTGTCAATTTTGTCATAAGGATGGACTATCTGTATGACTTATCTGTGGCTGTAGTTTTGTAACTATTGTTCCTGACTCTCAACTCTATCATTTAGCTATATGCTCCTGCTTTTGTCTATAGCTCTTAGCCATTGTTTTTGCTTCAAATCTATCTTTTAACTTGTAGCTCTAACCCAGTAAATATTTTTTAAATTTCGAGGATATTTTAAGTTGCCAGGTCCGGCAATAGTGAATATATTCGCATGCATTGTATTGTTTACTGGGAACCGTATGCAAATTTTTATTTTTCCATCCTGCTTGTATCTGGAAACTTTTATTGGGACGCTGTATACACCAATCGATAGTTGCTTTGGTAATTGTCATGTTGCCTATACTGTTTGTTATTTTCAAAATGACATTTGACAAGAAATAGGTTAAGGCACGGTTAAGTGCTCGTTAAGGGTTACGATAGCTAAATAAACAAATCTACGGTTCCAGAAATATATAGTGAAAAAATCAAATTAAATCTTCAAAATGCCTAAGGAATATTACGCAATTCTAAGTGGAGCTTGCGCTGCCTCAGCAAGTATATTTGGTAAACTTTCCGGTTCTACTTACTTAGATGTAAACGAAAAATATAATTTGAGCTTTCAGTAAGAATATAGAAAGCTTCCTTTATGTTGCAGGACTTATTTCTAGTGAGAGTAATATTTTTCGCTGTTATGATCGTTTCCAACGCATTCGTATGGATGCTTCTCGTTAAGGCTCTGCAGAAAAGCTCATCCATAACTGCTATTACTATTAGTACTGCGACGAATTATTTAGTTTCGGTGTGAAAATTAATGGTAACTTTGGAATTATCGTGTTTTATTTCTTGCATGATTTTAGGGTATTTGTGGTTGTTTGCTGTTTGGTGAATTGACATTTTCACTATGGTGTTTGGGGACAATTCTAATATTGTGTGGTTTGATGTTCATATTGAGTGATGAAGGTGTTTCAATAGAGAAGTCAATAAAGTCGGAATAAGGATAAGCATAGGTGTTCTATAAGATATCGTGTAGTGTCTTTTGTATTATTATGTTCATTGTCTTTAGTTTCTTTACCTGTTAGTAGATAGTTAATTATATTACTGCTGTCTTTATATAACCAATATTCTCAATTCAATTTGTATGTAAGCTCTGTGGTTTGCAAATTTATTATTCCAATTAAAATACTTTCCAGCTTTTCAAACTATCTTGAAGTCTCAATGTTAAGTAGGTGGGAGCTCACCCATGCCTTGGTAACCTCAAGTAACTCCAGATAGATTTGATAAGTTGGAAAGTATTAAACTACCGCCAAAATCTTCAGGCAACTTCAAATGAAAGAAAATCGAATATGTGATTGGTCATTCCAGTTACTAATCCTGATATTTCCAATCAAGTTGTTGAAGCCTATCACCGCCACTCTTCTTGCTGAATTTTCGTAGGAGACAGCGACTGAACAAGACTCATAGGTGCCCAATGATAAACTGGGAACTCGACAGACTATGGTGCAACTTGAATATTGCTGTAATGTTAGAAACTTATGTCGCGTCGTGCCAGGTCTAGAACTATTTGGTCATCTAGCTTCTCGATTCCCTCCCGGAAGTAACTTTCTTCAAGGTTTCCAAAATAATCGTTTGCAGCCTCTAACAGTTCATCATTCAACCAAAATTTCTATCCACTCTGAAATGTTTTCGAACCTCAATTCTGTTAATTTTTGTTGAACGATTGCACCTAAATGAGCGGGCGCATTGTCATTGTAAAATAACACATTTTTTTTTTAACCATTCCGGAACGTTTCTCCTAAATTGCTGCTTTCAATTTGTCCATTGTGTAATATTGGCCAGTAACAGTTTTGCTTTTTCCAAGATACCAAGATTCCAAGTAACAAAATTCCAATGCCATCACCTTTCCATTCGAGTGAATAGTCTTTGTCTTCTTCGGAACTGATTCACCGCGTACTGTTTGATTGCATTTTCGTTTCTGATGTGTAGTGATGAATCCCGGTCTCATCCATGGTCGTGAATCGGCTCTTGAAATACGTTGGATTCCTCGTAAACACTTCCAAGCAATCGACTGATGTTCGAGTTCGAATGCGTTTTTGCTCCGAATTGAGCAAATGCGGCACCCATCTCGCATAAATCTTTTTTAAACCCAATTCATTATAAAATACGAATTACTCGTTCATAAGAGATGCCCTCGGTTTTCCTAATTTCACGCACTTTTATTCGGCGGTCTGCCAAAACCATGTCATTGATTTTTTCCAGAATTTCTGGCATGGTAGCCGTTTTTGGACGTCCTGAACGTGGTTCATCACTTGTCAAACTTGTCAATCTAGCCTCGCAAGTGAATAGTAGAGTAAAATTATTTTAATAAGAACCACTACGTCATCGACGCGAATCGGCCAATATCCGTAAGAACTAACCTTCGAGAGTTTTTCCCTCCATGCTTATTGCGCAGATTTTTGATGCAATAATTCTTAAAATAATTTCTCTGACAATTTTATACTTAGTTCGTGGTGGTTACAGTCCTTTTGCAAAGATATCAAGGCTGCCGTCTGCTACGAAAGTTGATGATAACGCATTAGACAATCCCTTGTTCACAGTGAAGGCATATGCACAATTTTCATAGTGACAGTGCATCACCTGCCGCAGTCTTACCGTCCTAAATATTCGACCACGTCGGCTGTACACGTAGCATTACACATTAAGTGAGCAGCAAGAAACTACTTATAATCCTAGCGCTAAGATCTGGTTTTGAAAATGCAAAGGTAAAGTGGCCAGAATTTCCCCCTAATGTACCGATCAATGATTTTCTGCGTAGTTTTAAGGAGAAAGCAAGTTCGACTAATTGGGCGATACTATTTTGATTCATCGGCTTTCCAGTCTTGGAAATAAACAGGCCGGTTACCTGCCTCCGACTTATGCGTCAAATTAAATTGGAGAATGTTCAAACAAAATTTGTAAAAGATAATATCTTCCTACTATCACAGGAAAGGCGTAATTATTTTTGTAATATTAAAGTTTCGCAATGCAAATTTTGAAAACTTCTGACCTCGTACGCGGTAGACGTCGAAACGTAAACGATAGTCAGATTCGGGCCATATGTTTAGCTATGTCAAGTGGGTCGTATTTATTTTATTTCTTTAAAAACATGTGACGACGAACATGTCATTGAAAAGTAAAGCCGCATCTTTACAATTTAGACAAAGAAATGTATACGCTAGTAAAATTGGTCAATTTGTTAAGCAGGGAAGTCTATGTTTACATTTATTAGGATACGTAATTCAGTGCGTCTAAAACAATACCTTTATTTGCCCAATTCTTTTTGATCAATTTTTTTGTACACTCATTGACTCGCCTATGTGACCAATCTCGTATAGCTTAATTGGTAAGGAAAGCTGAGGCAAGTAATGATTTCCAAGAAGAAAGAGGACGGGGACGACAACTCTTCGGTGGAACTCATTAGTCATTATCACTAGAGTACGGACATTTCTAGGCGAGCCAACACTATTTCATGCTTTCAATAAGCGTCCCGCTTTGAAACCGAAAAATGTTTATCGCAAGAATTCGTAATTATAAAGGAAACACCCACTCGTCACTGTGAATTCTGTTCGAGCTTTCAGTGGAACGTGCTGAAACTTACCTTATCTATATGTCTTAGAGTTGAGCCGTAAGTTACCACACGTAAAGTAAACGCAAACTAACATATTTGTAAGCAATATTCACTTATATTATGTACTAGGTGACCCGGCAAACTTCGTTTTGCCCAAAATTTTCGACTTTTCTTTTTCCTAAACCTTCGCGTAGCAATTACGAACAAACCTTGGTCCAGTCGTTTTCAAGTTTTCAGCATACGAACAGACCACGATCCATTTCTATATATACAGATTTAATCATTCCTACGAGCGACGTTCAATAGATTCAATCTCGTACAGATTTTATTCCGTCATCATTAATTTTCCGTTTAATTTCAACGCAAAATACGTGAGGCTGTTGAAATTCAGGAACACCCACACAACCTATTGCTAACATGGCTATCCTCTTCCTCCTTGGAAATCACTACTGATACTCCATTCTTGCATGTGTCCGTTCCACTGGTCAATGCTCAATAAATTACCTGTCCTATACAGGGTGGCCCACCACCAGCGCCTCGGACTGTAGCTCCCAAACTAATAATTTTTTAAAATCTTTTTTGATAAGATTGTGTACGTTTATAATGGCCATAATTAGAAAATATTGTCGTTTATACAGCGTGCTCCAACAAAGCGCTAAGTATCAAAGTTATGTTTTTTAAATGGAACAATATACTTTTTTCGAATTGTGTAGAAAAAATAAAGATGAGTTACTTCAATGTTCCATATACCTATCGTTAGCCGTTTTCGAAATATTTGAGGATTTTCGAAAAAGTAAGATGTTTTGAAAATGGACATAACAGACCAACTAATTGAAATTTTCAAATCATGTTTTTAGCCTTGAATTGGTATATCTTGGGCTACTTATTTTCAGGTATGTAATTTTACAATAATGTACAGGGTGATTCCATAGACCGGCTTTATTTGTCTCAACTTTAATAGTGTATAAGTTTGTTATTTCAAATAGAACACCATGTATATTTTCAGACTCGGAGAAAGGTTTTTCAATTCCTACCCAAGCTGTATTAGGTTTCCCTATACCTATCTTTTGTGATTTCGGAGATATTTGAAAATATTTTAAATTTTACCTAGATTGAAATTAAATCGAAGCTGCTGAATATGGAAATGCAATTGTTTTTTATTTCAACGATCTGAAAAAGTTGCTAATGAAACACATATGCCTTTAAATGATAAGTATTATAATAAATGTTCTACATGATCGCCATTTTCCTTTATGCATATTCTAATTCTCTCTTCAAACGATCTTCTAACCCTTCTTAACATTTCCGGGGTAATGGTAGCAAATGCATTTGTTATTCTGATTTTTATATCATCCCGCGTAGTTGGTGTCGAACTGTACACAATACTTTTTACATATCCCTATAAGAAAAAATCTATGCAAGTTAAATCGGGTGACCTGGGTGGCCACTTGCAGGGTCCTTGTCTTCGAATCCACTTATTTGGGAACATTAAATTTAAATAGTTTCTAACATCTACGTGGAAATGTGCAGGAGCCCTGTCCAACTCCAGTCACATTTTGCCTCTTGTAAATAAGGGAACATTTTCTAAAAGAGTTCAGAAATCTCCTTGTAAAAATTGTAAAAAACGGTGCCCATTCAATCGTTCTTCAAAAAAGTAAGGTCCAATAACATAGTCACCAATAATTCCCGCATAGACGTTTAAACTCCAGCGATTTTGGTGATCAACAGTCTTAAATATGTGTGGATTTTCTGTATCATAATAATGAAAATTATGTCTACATACTAATCCATTATTATGGAAGGAAGGCTCCAACACGATCCAGAGCCCAGAAGCAAAATTCCAATCGATGGTCAAAGTCCATCCCATATAAATGTTGATGTATTTGGATATGATATGGGTGACACTTGTGTTTTTTATGATCATCTGTACACTAGATCTACTTATATCGGTTTCTTGGATAATCTTTCGTGAACTGGTACTAGGATTTTCAGCAATTGAACCTTACACTAGAAATTTATTTTCCTCGTTGTCAACGACTGATTTCCTTCTTTTCGTTTAGAATAGGAAGTATTACCTGTCTCTCGAAATCTTGCGAAAAGTCTTTCAATAGCCCGCTTTTCAGGATGTCTTCGTTCAGGATACTTTTGCGCATAAACTCTGCCAGTCAAAAAACAGTTTTCATGACATTCACCTATGGTTAAAATCATATGCACTCGTTCTAGGATAGACAAATCCATCATTGTAAAATATCTCAAATAAAAAGAAAATAACTTCAATTATTTCACAAGTTCTTTTTTAAATTTCTCTAATAGTAGTTATGTACCATTATCAAAGAATAAAGTATACTAAACTAAAGTAAAATTATGCTGACATTTAAAAGGTATGTCATTATGACAATTTAATTGCTGTATCTAGTAGTAGGCTGTTTTTTAACTATGAGGAACGCAAAAATTATTAAAATATGTACGAAGGGGTTACAATTAATGAAAGAATACAATACTTAGCGTAAACTGGCGATCATGTAGAACATTTATTATAATACTTATCATTTAAAGGCATATGTGCTTCATTAGCAACTTTTTCAGATCGTTTAAATAAAAAACAATTGCATTTCCAAATTCAGCAGCTTCGATTTAATTTCAATCTAGGTAAAATTTAAAATATCTTCAAATATTTCCTAAATCACAAGAGATAGGTATAGGAAAACCTAATATAGTTTGGGTAGGAATTGAAAAACCTTTCTCCGAGTCTGAAAATATACACGGTGTTCCATTTGAAATAACAAAGTTATACACTATTAAAGTTGAGACAAATAAAGCCGGTCGATGGAATCACCCTGTACATTATTGTAAAATTACATACCTGAAAATAAGTAGCCCAAGATATACCAAATCAAGGCTAAAAACATGATTTGAAAATTTCAATTAGTTTGTCTGTTGTGTCCATTTTCAAAACATCTTACTTTTTCGAAAATCCTCAAATATTTCGAAAACGGCTAACGATAGGTATATGGAACATTGAAGTAACTCATCTTTATTTTTTCTATACAATTCGAAAAAAGCAAAATGTATACTGTTCCATTTAAAAAACATAACTTTGATACTTAGGGCTTTGTTGGGGCACCCTGTATCAATGAAAATATTTTCTAATTATGGCCATTATAAACGTACACCATCTTATCAAAAAGATTTAAAAAAAAATTATTAGTTTGGGAGCTACAGTCCGAGGCGCTTGTGGTGGGCCACCAGTATATATTTTTTATTTTCCTTCGTATTATTTATATTTATTTGCAAATTATTTTACGTAGTTATTCTTGTTTTTACGTTTTTATGTTGTATGTGCGACAGTCCAATTTCTGAAGCAGGTTTGGTACTGCCACTAGCCGCCAAAAGTTACGTTATTACTAGACGCTGAAAAGTTGAGAGGTTGATACGAACCATTTTCGATCTCCAAGATTAAACAAAAATGTCGATTGTATTAGTTACTTGAAAAACTAAATTAATGAAATACAACAGTAATTGTATATTTTAATTCTAATACGCACACACCATCCCAGAATAATCTAACTTTGTCATTTCTGACTATTTTTTGGCTGGAGCGATACATAACGCTCGTAACAGACACAAAATAAAAACTGTCAAATGCTGCGTTTTGTGCAAATTGGCCGTCGTCGCTAGTAACCAATTATATTCAAGGATTTTATAATCCCATCTGTCTCCACACTGTATTCTTAAGGTGAACAGGGAATAGAATAATATAATAGTGACGCAATTGGTAAAGGTCAATCTCCCTCAAGTTCCCGGGGTCTAGTTATTACATTAAAGCATCAGTGTATTACATTTTATAGAAGGAGCAATTGTTCCTTGTACATTGATTTCCCAACGTTATTATGGATTAACTATGCTTTATGCATTCATCTCGCTTCGTATTATAAAGTGTCCATCACATGGTGATCCTATTTCCTCGATTATATCCCTGGACATCGGAACTTCGCCTTTCCATTTTCTATAGGATATATCTGCCGTGTACGTACACATACATCCGGTGGTCAGACCTATTCCATACCTATAATTTTCCGCAATTGTTTTCCCTACTGACCCCGAAAAGTCCGACAACGACGGCTCCTCTCTTCCGCACTTCTAGTTTGATCGATCCGGTATGACGTAACACGGAAGCGTAGTGGGAGAGGGTGAAGTTCCAGATATGACGTCATAAGGGTAGCGAGTCGAACAGTCCCCAAATGTCGGTGAGGACGGGAAAACGAGAATATCGTCTTTTTTAGCCGAGCGCCGCGAGTACTACTAGGTTTGGCTTCCGTATCGATAAAACCGTGTATGAGTTGGGATAATTTTATCGAAGTATGGACGGGATTGATCAGGTGCTGTGGAAACTCTTCGTCTTTGGAATTTTCGTAATGGGATGTAAGTAACGCACGGCAATTATATAATAGTTTTCGACCGCTTTTCCGGATCGTGACCTTCATAAATTTCCTTTTTGCTCGAGTAAATTTTTGCACGTTTCCTTATCGGTCCGGGGAAAAACTTCATATTCGCACTCTTTATTCGTGTAAAAGGTAGAACGTGCAGTTTGTAGTATTTAGACGAGATGACTTGATTGATAAAAAATTTTGTGTAAAATGGAATTTACCGCTTATAACTTTACATCATTAACGGACCTATTTTGCCAACCGACTAAAAGAAAAAAAAAGGAAACTGAACGCGGAAGCTTTATAAAATATATTCAGCTCATAACACAAAATCAATGACCTCCTGTGTTCTACTGCTCTAGATACCAGTTAGGAATACTATTGATTTGTCGTAATATTCTCAAGTGATTTTTCTTTATTAATTTCTCCAATATAAATAAACGGTTTACGCCTATAACGTTGGCACTACAAAACAGCGGTACTAAATTCATTTGTATTTCCGAATTTCAAAAATTCCCCCAGTTCTGGAAACCTATTTTTCGCAAAAGAAACCTAAATCTATGTATATCTTTCTATCTATTTTTATCATAAATCAATTATCATCCCGTTTCCACCCGAAAAGGGGATTTTAAAACTAGGTTACAAGAAACTCGGTTAAAAATATGTACCAACAATATTGAACTTTATGACGAAGATGTGAAATATAAAAGTTAGCGTTCGTGTAACCTTTGAAACTTTATTAAAGATGTGTAAAGTTCAGACTTGGGGATGACGTAATAATTTTAAAAATATGCAGCCACTCATTTTAGAAATTAATTGTCATAGTCGCAAAATATTGTTTTGAACTTAATTTAATAATGACTTTTAGAAATGCTACGTTTAATGTTTTTTACGATTTCTGCAAATTCGCAAATTGGATTATGTAGTCTACGATGTGTATGTTGGAACCGCAGGCGTCATAATGGGTGCAGTACAATAACTTATAAGATGAGGCGACCCAGTTTTTTCATCCTTTTTATGCGTTCCACATTCTTAGGGGAGATGGGAACGGCAATCCTGAAATTCTTCACAGTATAATTATCAGTTTATTAGAAGCTTCCTAATTTTGCTAGTCGGAAATGTCGATGTGTGGGGAACAAAGTCCCAATACTTCGTCATCTATGATTTGGGACTTTATTCGAAATTTATCTAGCATTTCTAGTTCAAAATTATATAAACTACATTTTCTGTCCTATATAGTTAATTATAACTTGACCCACTTTCTTTATTTTAATTTTTGAAGTGAATACTTTTTAAGGGGCACCTTACCGGCTCGAACGTAACCGTAATCGTAAGCGTAAACGTAAACGTAAGAGCGTAACTGTAACCGTAAGCGTAACGTAAGGGCGTTAAATTTGAACGACGCTTCGCTTCGTGTGAAAAAGAAAACGGAAAGTATGATGTGCGAGCGAGAGGCAATGAGCTAGAGAAAGGATGCAGATCCTAAAAGATTTTATACAACCTAATCCTACTGATTTCCAAATCATCAAAAAACAGGTGGAACGAAAAGATCATCCTCCAAGAAATATGACAGTTATGGGTATTTATTTTCTGAAGTACGTCCTTAGTATTTTGAAGAAAATCGAAATAGTCGGAAGTACGACTTATTACACGTCAAAGTAAAGCTCTTCTAGTGCAGATTAGAAATAAAATAATTTCGTGTTCGAAAGACGGTTCATTGAGGAAATATTCGATGAGAAAGTGAAAAGTGGTTCTGGACGAATCGCTCTGGTACGCTCTAACACCCAAATGAAGCAATTATCACAAGTTTTAACGTCAAAGTCGTATTCTACACCTTCGAAAACATCTGTACACAGACTTTCGTCTAATTTAGAACATATCAATCTTTTTCTGAAGTTTCAAAGGGGTATCTCTTGAAATTTTGAACAAAGTCGAAATGGTCGGAAGTAAGACTTATCACACATCAAATTAAAGCTCTCGAGGTGCAGATTATGGATAAAATAATTTCGGGTACTAGAGACGGTTCACTAAGGAAATATTCAATGAGAAAGTGAAAAGTGGTTCTGGACGAATCGCTCTGGTACGCTCTAACACCCAAATGAAGCAATTATCACAAGTTTTGACGTCAAAGTCGTATTCTACACCTTCGAAAACATCTGTACACAGAATTTCATCTCATTTAGAACATATTAATTTTTTCCGAAATTTCAAAAGGGTACCCCTTGAAATTCTGAAGAAAATCGAAATGGTCGGAAGTACGACTTATTACACATCAAATTAAAGCTCTTCTAGTGCAGATTAGGGATAAAATAATTTCGGATACGGAAGACGGTTCATTGAGGAAATATTCAATGAGAAGCTGAAAAGTGGTTCTGGACGAATCGCTCTGGTACGCTCTAACACCCATACGAAGCAAGTACCACGAGTTTTGACGTCAAAGTCGTATTCTACACCTTCGAAAACATCTGTACACAGATTTTCGTCTAATTTAGAACATATTAGTTTTTCTAAAATTTCAAAGGGGTGCCCCTTGAAATTTTGAAGAAAATCGAAATGATCGGAAATACGACTTATTACACATCAAATTAAAGCTCTTATAATGCAGATTAGGAATAAAATAATTTCGGATATGAAGGACGGTTCATTGAGGAAATATTCAATGAGGAAGTGGAAAGTGGTTCTGGACGAATCGCTCTGCTACGCTCTAACATCCAAACGAAGCAAGTACCACGCGTTTTGACGTCAAAGTCGTATTCTACACCTTCGAAAACATCTGCACACAGAATTTCGTCTAATTTAGAACATATTAGTCTTTTTCTGAAATTTTGAAGAAAATCGAAATGGTCGGAAATACGACTTATTACACATCAAATTAAAGCTCTTATAATGCAGATTAGGAATAAAATAATTTCGGATATGAAGGACGGTTCATTGAGGAAATATTCAATGAGAAAGTGGAAAGTGGTTCTGGACGAATCGCTCTGGTACGCTCTAGTACCCAAACGAAGCAAATATCACGAGTTTTGACGTCAAAGTCGTATTCTACACCTTCGAAAACAACTGTACACAGAATTTCATCTCATTTAGAACATATTAATTTTTTCCGAAATTTCAAAAGGGTACCCCTTGAAATTCTGAAGAAAATCGAAATGGTCGGAAGTACGACTTATTACACATCAAATTAAAGCTCTTCTAGTGCAGATTAGGGATAAAATAATTTCGGATACGGAAGACGGTTCATTGAGGAAATATTCAATGAGAAGCTGAAAAGTGGTTCTGGACGAATCGCTCTGCTACGCTCTAACACCCAAACGAAGCAAGTACCATGAGTTTTGACGTCAAAGTCGTATTCTACACATTCGAAAACATCTGTACACAGATTTTCGTCTAATTTAGAACATATTAGTTTTTTCTGACATTTCGACGGGGTGCCCCTTGAAATTCTGAAGAAAATCGAAATGGTCCGAAGTACGACTTATTACACATCAAATTAAAGCTCTTCTAGTGCAGATTAGGGATAAAAATAATTTCGGGTATGGGACATGGTTCATTCAGGAAATATTCAATGGGAAAATGAAAACTGGTTTTGGACGAATTGCTCTGCTACGCTCAAACACCCAAATTTCAAATGGTGATTGGTCGTTGCAAACCACACACCTTGAAATGTCAAGAGCGGCCACTGAACCATACGTTTATGAACTCCAAAGATTCGTTTATTCCCCATTACGAAAAATTTTAGTCTGAACTTGGCAATGGAACTGGTTGTTATAACTTATTCCACAAGGAGTCCAAAGTATACGGTTTATGGAAAGTCAGATCTGTGTTGCCATATCATTATTGTTAGCGATTTATTTACAGAGGCAGATGACCTCTCTTTTAAAACATAATGGAGGATGGAAAAGTATAGTTTTATGTAATTTTGTACGGTCTAATGTGGAATATCAATATCTTATAAGAGCGCCTAATTAAGATTCCTTGTGGAATAAGCTATAGTGGCAAATACCTACTTTTATACTTTTCTGCTATAAAGCGAAGCTTTAACTCCAAAGGGATACATTTTGAAGTTACTGGAGCTAATTTTCAAAGTGCCTATTCCGAATCGATCGCTAAAATACAAAGCAAACAATAAATATGACGTACCTACTTAGCCGGGCGCTCTGTCCCGATCCCCTTCAAAGGTTACGATTGACTTTACCAATTAGTCGTTCAAAACCGCGAATTTGCGGCGGGGAGAAAAAGTAGCAGGAAATATCGGAAAACTCTTCAATTAATAATGTAAATAATTGACGCGTAATTATAGGTTTTCGTTATTAATTTGCTGAAGTGCGAACTTCGGGGTCAACAACGTTTGGGGAAAATGTTTTACAGAATTGTGAATTGTAAGGAATGCTTAAGTTCCATTATGTGATTTTTCACAATTGGAAATATGCAGGATTTGGTGCATAAACCTCGAACGAAGATTTTAAGAATATATTACGATTCGAGAAACAATGATTAGAAAAAATGTGAAAAAACTATGAACACGTAATAATTCGTGTGATCAAGATCTGCTAAAATGCCTGTGCATTTTGCATGCCTTTAAGTAAATAAAATATCAAACAGTTCTTCCGTCTATCCAGTAGTATAGATAGTCGAATATCCCTCATTCAAGCAGTGAAATAATTAAAAAGGGACGATAACTATAACGAGTAGAAAAACAGTGACTCCCAGTGATTCCGTTTGTGTCAGCTCGTCAACAACGCGGGAATCGAGTGAGAGAGAAAGAAAAGACGACTCTATGTACTACGAGTATGTTATTTTTTATCTATATCAATAACAAAACTCCCGCCTTTTCTGTTTTGGTCGCGCAAGGCGTCCCCTATAGCAAGTAAGTAACAACAGTGTAACAAGATGGAAAAAGGAAGTAGTTTGTTATTCCGTGAACAACAATAAAAGCAAATTCGGTGAATAATCCGAAACAACTTAGTTTCTCATCCTTTGCGCTAAATTCTCAACAGAGTACCCTCTTTCTCTTATGCTTCGACCAAGGGCAACGTCAGTTGCGAGAACATCTTTATCCCCCCCTCCTCCCAGTCTTACTTTCGCTGTGACCCTGTGCTTTACCTTAACGATACTAAAGAAGTTTCACTTTGAAAAAAGTACGTATTTCGACAACCAAGTTACCATCTTCAATGGGGAAGAGATTTGAGACTCTCGTTTTTCCATAGAACCTTAGCTGAACACAGCGCTTAACACCATACGCATGCAGGATGAGCAGCCGAAGGTTGTCACCACGTGACTTCAACATTTTCTTGGTTGGAGGCACTGATATGGTAGTAGTAAAATTTGGCAATGCATATACTTCGTTTACGGTAAGAATACAGTGTAGGGATAAATAGGGCTATAACATTCCTGAATCCGATGGGTTAATTCAGGTCGAATTACACAAGACGCGCAGCGCATCCAACCTTATCGAGAAGGTTATCCTATTTTAATTGTGCCTTGGTTCAGAGCGATACCTACTGCATTCTAAACATGAACTCAATATAGATTAGTCGAATATTGCTCATTCGAGCAATTAAATGATTAAAAATGTTGAACAATAACGATAACGAGGAGGAAGAACAGTGATTTCCAGTGATTCCGTTTGTGTCAACTCGCCAACATCCTTCTTGCGGAGTGATGTGAAGTTCCGAAATCGTGTGTGTAACACCTTTCGGGTAGTAACACGTCTTCTTAATGCATACCATACTTATTCGATTGGATTATCATCAGAGATTTCTAGCCAATTAATCCTGTAGATTGCTGCTTGATCCAATTAGTTACCAACAATACAAGTTGAAGTGAACACAAGTAGTAGTAGTAAATATAGCTATTAGTGACTCTAAGGAAAGCGAGATCGTATAATCTACAGCTTTATAAGGAATCAAGAGTGAGTTCAGTCGAAATTTTATGTTGTTGGCATTTAATGAAATCTTGCCCCTCAGCCGTTTGTATACGGAGGGAAGCAATAGCCAGATTATAAAATATCCTTGAATTGTTTTGAACAGTATAGATCTTCATCAATGTCGTAGCATACTTGCTAAATTTCATAAAAAACAACGGAGCATTGAATTTTGTTGGTTACCTTAAAAACTCAGAACGAGATACCATTCCAAAGTTTTAAAGCTAATAAAATTGAGCATCTAAAATTTTGATGTAATGAAAGCATTATTAGTAGTTGTAGGTTTTCTTTGTACTCATAATACGTGTTTCCGGGTTGGTATGCCGTGGTCTTTGACTAGTACATGTCGATGTTTGGCCAAACACTGCGGTTGGCATCTTCAGGACGACCTTGATAGTCGTTTGAAAACTATTGAGAAATCAACATCGTTCTGAAGATGCCAAACACAGTGCTTGGCAAAACGTCCGATATTTATTAGTCGAAGACCACGGCATACCAGCCCAAAAACACCTACTATCAGTACAAACTTAGAAGCATTATTGCCAGTAACAAAATAGTTTTGATAAAAGGGTAGCAACTAGGGAGATAGTATACAAAATAAATAAAGGTTACCCTCACCATACCTCCCTGAAATAATTCCAGATACGTATTTCGGCAACCAAGTTGCCATCCACAGTGAAAACTGAGGGAATTAAGTATCACCTGGCCAAAGCCTACGAAAACCGCACACCGAAGACCATACAATAACTTGACAACTTAGGAACCGAAATACTTATCTGTAATTATTTTCAAAACGTGTGGAAAAGGTGATTTTCATTTATTTTATATACGATTGTAACCCCAGCCTTCTCAAACTGATACTTATCTAAAGACGTAATTGTGAACCAATTTCTTTTGCAGGTTATGGAGAAAGTATACACAAAGAAGGAAAGAAACTCTACTGTTACGAATGCAACTCACTCTTTGACCCGAGATGCGGATTGGAGTTTAGCAATTACACCATAGCCTTGGTCGATTGCTCCCAGAAACCTCGCCCGAAACATCTACCAAATCATTTAGCCCCGTCAGTTTGCAGGAAAAGCATACAAAGAGGTATGAACAAATTTTAGGTACAGAAACAAATGTTTCTATTATTTCCTTTCGAGTGAAAGGGGGAGGAGAGAGGAGGGAATGTAAGGAGGGGCAGAAGAGGGTAGAATACGAATACGTTGATATACAGGGTGAGGTCCGATTTGAGTAAAAAAATTAAGAAAAACAATGAGGATGACAACTTAATTGTCGAAGTATATGTTTGCAATTGCCCAACATGGATATGACGAAGCTAAGGGTTGGTTTATAAGGTGTATAAATTAATTTTTCGCCAAATCCTCGGTAATCCTCTTAGTAGCTACTTTAAGTGTAAACATCGTAAAATTTACGACTGGTAATGAAAACATTTAATCAAAAAAAAAAAAATTAAACGTATTTTTAAAAGCCAAAGTATGTAATTATATTAAATCGTCTTTAACAGTTTTGAGCATAAAAAAAAACACATTTTTAGTGTAGTTTTTGCAAAGTGTAGCTTAGCGCAATATGGCTGGTGATAATGATTGCAAAAGTACGTTGTCATGCGCCGTTTTTCGTATGGGCAAACATAGCAAATGCTTGGTCTCGAAGGTCCAGGAGTTCCTTTGACTTGCGAACGTTGCAATAACCATGGGTGTAGGAAAGTTTTATGTAATTGGGTGTCACCAATTTCCACTTTCAACATCTTTCTTAGCAAGGTTGCCCGTCTTCTTCGGACCTTCTTTATCTGATAATGGTTTTCTTTTATCGCAATGTTACTTCATGTCGAATCGTAATTCATCTAAATTGTGAGAAGAAGTTACGTTAGAAGGGTAAACATCGTAAGAATTACGGAACCATTATTAAAAACGCAATTGTTTTAATTTTCATGGTGCATTAAGTTAGTTGTCAGTCAAGAAATGATTAGCCATACCTTCCAATTTTGAACTTTTCGCAATAACGTATGTGTAATAACAAAATAAATTGGACTCCTGAAATTTACGAGGATTAGTCCTCTACGGTTAAAGAAAAAGAGTAATCGGCCAGCTTTCAAAGAAATCTCCCTCACTTTCTACATATTTCTGGCACCCTAATTAATCATAGCAATTCTGGTTCTCAAAAGTGAGCATACTGTGGAATCCCATTGAGGGGATGTTTCTCAAAAACTAGTATTTTTGACGTTTAAAGGGGTTCTAAGGTAACTTTCCAATCCCACTTCTGAAGACACGGCAGTGTTGACCCAATGAATTCATCGATGCTTCTTTTAACTTCCTCGAGAGATTGAAAGTGCGAATCGCAAAGCGCATACTCTAGCGACCGTAACAAGTGATAATCTGAAAGACCAGGTCTAGAGAATACGCCGAATGAGGAAGAAATTTTCCAACGTAAATTGGGAATGACTTCCATTGTCACTGCATTTTCATTTAATAAAATCACCTGAAATCCAATGGCCTGCCTTCTGTATCTTTCCAACCTCATGTAATCGTGCGGATATGGCTGACATAGTCAAGCCTAGTTCCTTCTTCCAAGTTGTCCTTACGTCCAACAGGGATTTTTATTCAGCAGCTACCCCGGTTCCCCCTCAACAACCTTTTTCTTGTGTTTGTTCCTTATTCAGAAGATCAAAATTTATATCCCGAAAGCTTTGAAACTACTTTTTACAGGTGCAGTCTTCAAAATGCCTAGGAATGCCTCTATCTCACTGTAAGTGCCGATCTTCTTCAATCATGTTGCGTGCAGCATCAACGTTTTTCGGAATAACAACCTAATTCGGTCGACCTTCACTTAATTCATCAGTGACAGACGCACGACCAGGGCGAGATCCTGTAAACCTGTAAACAGTCTTTTGCGATGGTGCTTCATTAGCAAAAGTTGAACGAAGCGATTTTATGCATGGTTGTTGAGTTAGATCTATCCTAAAATCGTTCAACGAAAACCTATATCCTAATAAAATTTCAATTCTTTCATAAAATGGCGTGTTTTAAATTCGTTCAAAATCGAAGCTACCACTTTTTGCTCAATAACAAATACCAAATTTTACGAAAATAGTAACGAAACATCGCACTAACGCCACTATGTGGTCGTCTGTAAGAACATAAAAGGCGCCCCTCCTATTTACGTACAAATTAACGACAGAAATTAGTTTTAGTAATTTACGAATCCGCATGGAGAAGTTTGACGTAATCACCCTTCGTAAAGATCGAATTCTATTTCTGTCCATAGAACGACGACCGCACCCTGTATATCAATCAATTTCTAAGGGATTTTAATACCGCTCTATTGTTCCAGTTCAAGGTAAAATTAGGGTGGTTCGCGGCTGCGGTTATATCGAAGACCACGATCACGACGACGGAAGCTGCTTTTTCAAGACGGGTACACACGATGTCCATATAACACACTGCTCCTGTACTCAAAACGCCTGCAATACAGCCCGTACTAATCTTAATCAACGTACACCGGCTATAATCTTGATGATTACGTTTACCGTCTTTCCCACGTTGTCAGCACTGTTACGAATAAAATAAGCAGCTTTCTTTAGGAAGTAGATATAAAGTAAAAATTAATTACTAAAACAAAACAAAAAAGACAGAAAAAGCCAGAAGAGAGAGCCGTAACATGGATAAGTAACGATGACGATTTTTAAACAAAACTAAACTAAACAAAACAGATTCGTTTGTGTTTTCGTTCGTTTCAGGGGGATTTTTTCGCATGGGAAATGTCACGATGGAAATGTAATTTGGAAGGGAAGCTTTTAAGTTATTACTTCCACTCCGGTTCCCCCAAAATACTAAGCTGATGTAATAGATATAACATTAGGGAAAGCTTTAGACGTGAAGTGTAAAATTATTGGCGAAGGCGCTTGTCGAATAATAATAAAGTAAGGCACTATTACATATTTTTCTTTGCAATTTTTTTACGAAACGTTTGATGTCTAGCGCTTAACATCGTTAAGATAATATTTAGCAATAATTAAGCGTGTTGTTGTTACGTACTCTTTGATACATAACTGACACTCCGATGTAATTATATTTTTTCTTTTCCGAGATAATCCTCGAGTTATTTCAATATAAAGTAAATAATCAAAACACCGTCCTACTTACAGGTAAATGTGGTAATATATGACGTAGTACACATTTCCAAGAAAATGTAATAAATCTATATATATATGTTCGAGCGCAAATACAGGGTGTTACAATGCAGCTTGCATAAGTCTTAGGTGTAAATGTTTTCTTTTTCCATTTGTAATTTTTAAAAACCGGAAGTAGAGAGAACGAGGAAACGGAACCAAACGGATGTTAAAACGTAAAAACGATTTTAGTGTACTTCCTCCGTCCCAAATTAAGTATCAGGTTGTCCTCGAATTGTAAATGTAAATTGAAAAAAATGTTGATTTAACAAACAATTTTATTGTTATCGCTTTTAGAATCTGACATTATACGATATCAATGTTTCGCTATCCGTACTACCAACTTCTTCAGGAATACTGACACTTAAACACTTTGTCTCTTATTATCCGTCCATTAGACAAAGATAAATGCAAATTGCAGATCGCAACAAACTTTGTCTAACGCACATAATATAAGAGACAAGGACACCAATGTAAAAGTATTTCCTGTGTGTCACTAACAAGAAATTCTTTACAAGTAACTTGTAAAGAATTCTTGCAACGTTCGTGGACACTGCCAACTTGTTTATATTTGAATTTGTTTCCTAAAAGCCACGCAGTGTAACCAACCTCTAAACTCTACGATATTTAAATCGTTTGACAGTTATAAATGTGTATTCTACTGGTGATCAAGTGCAACTGTCACGATTTAAATTTGGTCGGGAATTAACTAAGAATTTGTAGTGGTACCGCAAAAGTATATCTATCTTCATTACCTATACCAGTGCCGTTTGTTGTTGTTATTTTATTATTTTCTTTTTGTTAGTATCTCTTCTTGATTTATTTAAGACCGTTGTCTTTACTTGTTTCATTTGAAGAAAGAAATCACCACTTTTCAGAGCTAATTCGTTGAGAGATCCAGTTGTGGTTTGTAGGTTATATTTGACTCTCAAATAAATTTGACATTTTACATTATTTATTTCTTTCTAAAAACAGCTGTACACCCAAAAAATGGAAATCGTCGTATCTTATGCTATTTAATTTCAGTGCATGCTCAAATTTAAAAACAATTGCAATTTGTATATTTTCACTTGCAAACTGCCTTCGTAAATGTGATATTAAGAAAGTAATTTCCCGTTGTAACGGCACTGAATTTTTGTTCAACTATAACCAGGTTTGCCAATAATTCAGTGCTGCCACAACAAAATTACGTGACAGTTGCACTTGATCACAGTGCTGCTTTTTATTATTAGAGAAAAATAAATTTAATTTTTATAAAACTTTGTGTAGAAGAATAATAAGAATATTTTCTTCTTTTAATCGTAATATTGTTCGATTCTACATAAAAACATAACACGTTTATTCACTCATCTTCATAACCTAATCAGCACATAACTTGTGTACATAACTAACGACGACTATATTCCGTTGTACCCTCCCAACCTGGCCAGCACTACCAACTTAAAATTCCGCGGCAAATTTAAATTCAAACTTCTGAATACTACATTTGTAAATTTAATTTTTCCTGGAGAACAACATACTGGAGTTATTTTAACCTTTTAACGAAATTAATAGGTAGCATTTTCAGTGTGCGATATTTAACCTCAATATGCAAAATACAAAACTTCATTCAAACAACCATCAAACTACATGAAATAGACTTGACTGAACCAAGCCACTATTTCAACTTTTTTTTTAGTTGCTAACCTGTCTTTTCCCAAATACCCGTGTGCAACTTGTAACTTGCACCAGTTTTACTGGCAAAGTTTCTGGTTAAAAGTCCGACTTCTACATTGCAACTATCTCCCTTTAACGCGTGTAATTGTGGGCGAGAGAAAACTTGTACAAGAATTTCTTATTAGTGTCCATCGGCCTTTAACACCCATGTTTAAGTCTTTTTTTTTGTTCTTTAATATTAGCAAGTAACAGTTATTTCAGGGCGTCATCACATTGGAGAACTGAAGATAAACGATACTCGACTGTATTTAAAACTAGAAAAGCATTATTTCAATTTTAGTCTGGTTCATACTTTAGGCGAGAAAATTATACTTTTTTAAGCTAAATATCTTCTGCATTTCAAAATTGATCTCTCTGCTTTCGCCTTCGTATTTAAATTGCGGGGTGAATATAAAAATAAAAATAACAGTTTCATACTAGGATACACCCTGTATATTTCTTGTAATACCCATTTGCTTCGGTTTTGTAATATCAAACAGCAATAATCTACCTATTCTACTTATTATTTTGATATATACTGAGCGAATTCTTTCCTATTAATTTTTTAAAAATTTTCATAAAAGCCTTCTTTAATATTATATCTATTTTAAACCTCCTTCACGAACGATAAATATAAGTTAATAAAACTATTATAACCGTTTAAGTGTTAGCTTAATTTGTTAATTAATTTAAACATCGAGACCTAGAATGATGAATAATTTTGAGAACACTGCCACATAAGGGCCGTTTTTGGCGACTTAGTCAGCTTGTCCGCAATAATAAATAATAATAAAAGAAAAAAAGGAGAAAACAAAACCTAGAATGTAAGTTTAACATTAAGAGATATTAAAATATATATAAATATATATAGAATGTAAACGATATAAAAAGCATTGTTGATCATGCACTGTATAGAAGAGCTATATTATATGTAAAAAAAAGATAAAAATAAAAAAACGCGAAATGTATTGGAATCTTAAGATGAGTAGAAACTATACATGATTTATACATACATACATACCATACATACAGAGAAGTTTGTTTTTGATGTGTGCAAAAGCAAAATTCCAATACATGAGCATGCCTTTGAAATCTGTGGTTATCAGCTGGAGGAAGATATATACTTGTCGAAATAATAAATTATGTAATCACCAGTATTAAAATGAAGAAGAAATTATTATCAATCAATAAGCATATAAGGCTAAATGAAGGTATGAAGGATTCGATTTTTTTGGAATAATAAATATGTGCAAAAAGTTTTTAGTACCACCTCGTTGATGGTTGCAGTTCCTCTGAAAATACCATTGTGTTTGTCGAATAATTATTTTCCTATTTATTCATATTTATTACCTAAAAGTCGACGAAATTCCATTAGTGCCGCATTTATTTTCTGCTAAATTTGTTTATTTTAAAATCGTTGCAAAACCTATAAAGTCCTAAGTTTATTGGTAAATGGTGAGTAGGAACTAAACATTATCAAAAAATTATTAAAAATATGATGATAACGCGTAAAAAATAAGGCGAAATTCTATTGGTGTCATTCCGTATTTAACGTAATGAAGGTGAAATGGTAACGATGATGATATACAAAATGATATGAACGGAAAATAACAAAGAAATCGAAAGAACGTCAATCGAGGTTTTAGGTGCATTCAATACGACGAATGGAACGAAAAGAAGAATTTGTGACATTGATGATGATGCCTCAATCGTGTTGTGAACGCGTAGGGAGCAGATAAAATCCAAAAACAAATAACAGACTATCTTAAAGTCTAATCATTTGGTAACTCGAATACAAACATTGTACGATTATATTACACAATGCAACAAGAAATTCCAGCCCGAATGACTACAACGCGAAATGAAAGCAGACCAACAGACTAACAATCCCCATCCCATTTTCCTCCTCCGGGTCTTTAGCTATATCAGCTCGCATTTTTTTATGACCTGAAGTTGACGTATTTTTTGTTTTTTTGCGATGTCTAAGTCAATAAAATGGAATTAAATAGTTTAAACAGTCTAAGGTTGAAAAATTAAAATACCCTGATTTATTAACCTTTTAAGGATAGAATATGCCCTTTGAAGCCCTCTTTTTGGTATTTTTTGCAATTTGACGCAATTTTCGTCATGTACTTTGAATTTAATTCATTTTTCTTTTAACGAAAAAAGTGTTTATTGTATTTTTCCTTTATTTTTCATGACATTTGACATGAAACACGTAAAAAAGTTCAACTATGAGCTCTTCTCGATGCTGGTTGGAGGGAGTAATCATCGCTCTCACTGTTAGAGTCCACGTGCGAATGAACTATTCTTCTTCTTCTTCCTCTTCGTCTTCTTTTTCTTCTTCTTCTTTTTCTTCTTCATTTTTCTTCTTCTTTCTCTTATTCCTCCTGTCCTTCTCCTTCTCCTTCTTCTTCCGCTTCGTCTTCTTTTTTCTTCTTCTTCTTCTTCTTCTTCTTCTTCTTCTTCTTCACCATCATCTTCAAAGACGTTCTTGTTCCACTAACAAATTTCCATGAGAAGTGCGTCGTGCGATTTTTTGTTTTCGGTACCTATCTGTAAATTGTTTCATATTGTTTTTATTAAAATGCGTTTTTTAAGCAAGAAAAAGATAAAAATCATCACTTTACCTCATTTTAAATAGCACGACGACTTGGTGGTAATTAATAATAAATTACATTGCGAAAAATGTACTGAACAAGTACCAAACACTGGCTAAAAAAGGACATTTCGAACCACTAAAAGGCTAATAATAAATTAGGATTTTTAAATTTTTTCAAACTTAAAATATTTAATTCCACTTGTTTCATTCATACATTGATCCATTTTATTGGCTTACTCATCGCAAAAATTTGAAAAAATGGCTTAAAAGCATGCCAACTTCAGGACAAAAAAATTCGACCTTATATAGCCAATTGGCCAAACCCCGCGGGGGTTTTGTTGTATGTTGGCTTGCTTTCACTTTAGGTTGGAGCCATTTGGACTGGAAGCGATGACCCCCAAAATTATTGCACAATTGATCACATCTGATTTCTATTAGTTCACGTAACCGGGCTTCTACTGTATTGACAAATTTAAGATAGTTTATGAAAATAGTTGTTTTGATACGTAAGTGCGTGCTTAGTCCAGTTCTTATGAGCTGACGTGCCGCACTTAACTATTCCCCCACCAATTCATTTAAGGCTGAGCGAGAGAAGCATTGAAAAGTGGTAGGATTGCTTTTCTGCGGTGGCGCATAAAATCCGCATAAAAGCCTGGAATAAGCGTTAACACACCAAAACCAATCAATTTAAAATTTTCTCGGTGTCTAATATGATACCTTAGTTGCGTAGGTCAAAAATCCAATAAATCTGAAGGAACAGAATTTGATAATAAAATCTTTTTCGACGTGACTTTTTACCAATAAGCATTGCGAATAACCTATAGAATAGGGCAATAAGATGGAATTATGTGCATTTGTTGATAGAAAACTGCGATTTTTCGGATTTTACACTTACGTAACTACTAACTTTTGAAACTAGCATGTTTTGACCAGTATTGCACCTATGTCCTCCTCTTGTATTTCCCTTCTCGACTATGAAATTGAAGACGTATCTATTTGTAAATAAGACATTTATGTCAAAACATGGCCTAATTAAGAAAAATCAATATTTGTGATTATTATTTAATATCCTTTATAAATAAGTGTGCGGCTGCTATATACAAAAATATATCTTTCGAATATAATTGGCGTATCCGAAACGCTTTCGATAATTTTATAAACGTAGAGTACAAAAACTTTTCAAATTAAAAAACAAAGAGAGTATATGAAAAGATCAAAGACGTCTATAAATTCTTCCCTGTGGTTGCAAGAGCACGAATAAATTACATAACATACATATTAGTTGATACGATACGATAAATACATACATATACATATATAAATATATATATGAAGAAAATGCGTATTTATGTCGACTTTGTAAATAGGAATTGTTTTAAAGAATTTTTGTAATTTCTATAAGTACCTTTGCTATGCACGCTGCAAGAAAAATTGTTTCAATGAAAAATAAAAAAAATTATGTTTTCATGGTATTTGTTTTATTCTTTTATTCCCTTCGAGAAAGTTGGAGATAAACATGGTACAGTATTACAAGATCTTGGAATTAAGCGCCCTAAAATCTTCCCCTGAATTTGTTCCTCCATTTTCAAAATTCGAATTTGACTTTTACTATAAAAATTAATTCATCTGAATTCCAGACGAAGCCATATCAACTAAATGGTTGGAAAACCCAAATTGAAGTTTTTGGGAAAACCATTAGGTTGCCATTCATTTGGCTTTTTTTACTAAACAAAATCCAATCAAAATAGTAGATACCTTTAAAATTACTACATTGACATCCAACTGTGAACTATTGAATGCTAAGAAGTTGGACTTTGATTATAAGAAGATACAAGCGGTTCACGCGAATTTGCAGACACGGATCAGAGTGATTAAATATACCGGGTCCTCAAATACATTTGCAAGCCATCTGACCAAATACATTCATATGTATATACAATCAAGATTGTCGTCGGTTTTGTTTTATTTAAAATCCCCGTAAATATCACATTTTCTATACTGATTTCACGTTAAGAATGTAGTAGATGGCTCTCTAAGCCGAAGCACAATCAAAATGGGACAAATTTCTCGGATAGGTAAGGTTATGTTAAATAAAGGTATCAAGTACCATGTCATTGCGATTTGTGTAATTTAGGCATCGTTATTAATCAACCAGATTCAACAATGTTATAGCCTCATCTATGCTCACACTGCATTTTTAACGTAAACGTATTCCCGACAACACAGAATTTCTGGAAGCTAAACTCTGCCTCCCCGCGAAAACGAGGTCGCCATCTTTTCGATGGTATTTTTACGTTTGAGCACAGACATATATAACTTAACCTTAGCACAGAATATACTATTCTATAATAATGACCTCCTAGCTTGATCCTATCACTTTCGACATGTTCATTTTATTAAGAAGAATATTTAGCAAACTATCATTTCCGAGAGCCAAAATATTAGTTCCTAGATGACTTGCTATAAACGATCTAATTATATTTGGGTAGCCACAAGGTAACTGTGCAATAGCTTATAAGTAAACACAAAATTGCACATGCAGTACGCTATTACAAAACTATGTTGTAGGTTCGATTAAAGCAGGTAATTAATTATATCTTGTCCTAAAATTACGAGGAGTATAAATATCTCGCAAAACGCGTTTTAAACTACAGAGTGTGCCAAGTTAATTTCAACTGTGACGAATTTAACCCAGTAAACATTTTTTAAATTTCGCGGACAGTTTAGGTTGGTATTTCCGGCAATGGTAGATATACTCGCCAATTTCTAAGCAAAATGCATGCGACTATGTTCAGTATTGCGGACATGCCAACTTAAACTATCCGCGAAATTTAAAAAATATCTACTGGGAAGTTGGCATCTTTGTATGCAATGACGATAAACTGATTTCTTTTGGTGAAACGATTTATAAATACACGACTATTATAAACAAAGCTTCATCTTCTGATCGCTCAAAAAGTCACTATTGACAATATATTTATTCAATTTTATCGCCAACCTAAATTTAGTAATGCAATCTGTCAGTTTGATATAATCATTAACATAACTTAATTCTATCAGTTTCATAAATTAGTTCAGTTGCAAAAAGAATGTTTTATTAGATGTTTGACGAAATACAAAATGTTCTTAAAGCTAAATACAATAAAACAAGAAAATTAAGACAATTTGCTTGAAAATTAATAATGTCCTAGTAGGTAACTGCAACAGATATTTCCGCCAAATCTTTACTTATCATTAAGTAGTGTAAATCGCACTGTCGCTGTCACGTCTCCTAATTTTAAGCAAAGTAAAAGTCGTTTGTAGAGAGTCATTCAGATTCTATGAATTAAAAAAGTATTTGGCTCTTGAGATTTGTATCCTTCACATTAGTGCCGTTTTTAGATGGTAGTGCCATCTATTGACTATAACATATCAGGTCGTCTTCTTCATAAAAAACAAAATCACTCGTATATAGGATATTTATCCTAACAAGACAGTTACGTCATTAGGGAAAACTTCGGTACGGCCAACCTTGTATGGCTGTTCGAACTATTTAGCAAAGTGGATTCAAGCAAATTTATATTGCAATTACATTGGTGTCCCTGAAACGAGCATGTTCAGTGTTGCCTTATTTAATATATTCAATATTTTGAGGTGATTTCTGTCAATTATGTTTGAAGTATAGATGTCAATGAGGTAACCACACACATAATCTTTAATGGTAAGTGACAGACAAATATAGTACGATATGGTTCCATCCGAAATAAAGCTCTAGTGACGTAACTGTCTTTTTAGAATAACAATCTATACCTGTCGATACCTATGATTAAGGTTTGATAAAAGATTGGATGACGTGTTATCATTAAGTAGTGTAAACCGGACTAACTCCCTTACTTCTGTGAATTTTAATGCTGCGTCTTGCACGTAAGTGGAGATAAAGACCAGTTTACACTACTTAATGATAACTTACACGTCATCCACTCTTTTATCAAACCTTACCGATAATAAGTGTATAGAAAAAGAGCGAAACAAATACCTTACACATAGGCAACTTCAATTTCGAAATTATAATTTTATAATTATGGCTTTAAACATAGATACAATGCCATTTCTTTGAGTTTTATCTGTTATATGTTCTATTAATGCATAATGTAGAACGGAATAACTGGCCTGCGTACAATAAAGTAATATTTGTCGCATTGGGCATTTTACTTTGTAAACCAGGCTGTATGCAATTGACCTATGAAATAAGAAATGACACTAATTTGACACATTCAATGAAGGAATAATGGAATGAGATGGAACCCTTTAAGAATTCGTTTGAATCGACGACTATTTATTTCGAAATTGGTAAGTGGCGTTCTTATATTCAATTCACGTTCTTCTAGTTGGAGGTGTGTAGAAAATTGCATATAAAATTTAGAAACGCCTTGGGGTACTGGTAAGAAATTATTATTATTTATTTGTAATAATTATTTTTAAGTTACAAATTATTAATTATAGATTTATTATTTATGTAGTTGAGTTGTTAAATAAAATTTCAGTCGGCGGATATGCGAATTGATAATCGATTCAAAAGAGAGGTTAATACTTATTTGTTTACAAATAACTATATACAGTTCGTCTAATAGATCTTTTTATACGTCATCTATTTTTATCCTTACGAATCAAATCGGTACTCCTAGTTCAAGTTAAGCACTATATACATATTACACGTACAACATATACGTACAGTACTTGAATATTCGATACCGATAAATACGGATAGTTAAATTAATCGGCGATCTTTGCTTGTGTCATTCAACAGTGACGTGCTAAAAGTTTCATTAGACGAACTGTATATTAGTATAGTACATATCAAATAGTACGTTTTATTACCCCAGGCGGTTTGCATTTTTTTCCTTTATTACTGCATCTACTTGTTTCAAATAGTTTAAAAAGTAATCTTTTTCATCATATCACTCGCCTACAATTTGTCCAAGTTACTTTAAAATTTAGGCTCGTTTTAGTATATGTACCATCGCGGACTTTGATTATGTCCGGTCTTTTGAGGTACACCTGTGCTCTTGTTATTGTATCGGTTTTAGCGTCAAGCAAATTTCGCACATACAAGGCCGGGTATGTGCGAAATTTGCTTGACGCTAAAACCGATGCAATAACAGGAGCACAGGCTGTACCTCAAAAGACCGGACATAATCAAAGTCCGTGGGTATACAGTGAAATTTCCCATAAGCGGACACCAACGGTGCCACAATTTTTGTCCGCTTAACAGAGGTGTCCTTTTAATAGAATGTGAGAAGAAAAATGTTGTAATATATTTACTAATTTACTAAACTTGTAAAAATATAAAAACAAATAATAAATTCTCAAGTAAATATGACATTTTAAGTAAATTTAAAAATAAAAAACAAAGAGTATGTTCTAAAGCAACATCACATTTCAAATAATTGTAAAAATCCGCTTAATAGGGGTTGTGTCTGATTTAAAATACATGTGGGAAAAACGGTGCTACTAAAATTGTCCGCTTAACAGAGTTGTCCGCTTATAGGAGATGCCGCTTATGGGAGATTTTACTGTACATACCTATAGTAGATTCAAACTAGTAGTCGACTTTCGTCACCCGTGACGTAAAACTGGTATCAAGAATTTGAACCAAACAAGAAATTTAGTATGCAAAATTGAATGGCATTCGTTTTCATGTATTTTTCTAATTTTGTACGTTGCAAAATATGCGACTAAAAATGCATAAACCATATGAGTCGGTATTCCTGTAACATGTCACCGCCTCGGAGAAAACCCCCTACTGCAGCATGTCACCACCTTGGAAAAGATGTAAAATTCACCTAGTATTACGTGATTACATTACATAAACGTACAGTTTATTACATAAATGATTATTCAATGAACTGGGAAAATGTATCGTTAGACAATGAAGAAGGAGTGGTGGATCACAAATTAGACAGATTGAACTGATTGAATTGTTCAACAAACCAACTCATATGCAAATAGAAACAACATATCATTAAGTTAGTACGTTTCGCGAAGATCGTTTTGAACTATATAAAATTTCTTCCAATTATCATGTACAATGCATTCCATTAGGCTTTAAATTAGCGCCGTATTATCTATTATGTAGTAATTTTTCTCCGAGGTTGGTGACATGCCACCGTTGGAGGGTTTCACTTTTTCCAAGGTGGTGACATGCTACAGGAATACCCCTTGAGTCGGGAGATGAATGTGTGAAGTGTATCGCTTTGACGATACACTTTTCTGAACGAGAACAATTGATGCATACTTTCCTAGTTAGTCAGTGAATAATAACAATAATACATATACGGTTAACGCTGGATAACGAAAATACTCGATATTGGAAAGATTGCGTTAATGTGAACACAAAAGTCGTAGTATAGGATTATACGGAACGCTCGATAACGTAAAAGTATTTAAACTTCAATAGCTCGAAAACGTAAACAGCACGCAATTTCCGATCGTCTACGAATTACTTCGAGCGTTACAAATGCGTTACAAGTCGCCTATGAAAAGCCCAGTTTGATCAATCCCCGAGTTATCCAATTATGTAGGGCAGTCCCCGATTCATGTAGCATATATCCATATTTGAACCTAATCGTGTAAATTCCCGGGATAACTCATTGCTATAGCAAACACAGATGCTTTTAGCTGCGTATACATACATATGTAGTTTTGATTTTGCAAAAGTAGTGTTAATTACAACTTTGTTGGCCTTTGTTGAGGTTCGTTCTTTAATTCACGATTATAAAATGCTGTTTTAATTTATTGTTATCCTTAGTGTTTACAAAAGGTTGTTCGAATATTTTTTGTATTTCATTTTGGCGTATTAAAGGTTTCTTTTTATAATTTGCTTGTTGATAATCACCTTCGCTAATGTAAACATTTTGGTCTGAATTAGTTCACGTTATCGAGCGTCAGCTGTATATATTTTTGGTATAGTGCACGTATTTTTGTAGGTATAATTAATAATCGAATATTGAAGTTTTACAACTTCAACTAAAGAATTATCAGATAAAAGATATATAATCTATCCATCAAAATGAAAACAACTGTTATATTGTACCTAACTATAATGGATACAATAAAATTATTAATCATGCGATTTGGCAGATTGAAACGTTATAACTATAAAAGTCGGCTACTTATACGAAAATATTTAACAGCTATAGACATACAGTTCCTAGCTAAATTACTTGGAACACCTCATTAAATATCGTTTTACATAAAAATCTCAGCCCATTTAAAAATATTTAAAGTTATGAGGACAACCAATTGTTAAGGGATTTTCATTTTTATATTAAGAAAATAAATTACGCCGAAAATTGTATTCAGAAAGATATACATTCTTCATTTTTCTCTCATCTCTCTTCTGTACAATGTGCAAAGACGCTAAAAAAATCTTTGTCTCGTACAAAAAAAAAAAAACAGTGCTCGGGACACTTTTGTTTCAAAACATGTTCGAAAAATTGTATTTTGGACGTTGATGACGTAGTTTCCTGCTATAATCGTTGACAAACTTGTGTATTCTAATCCGTAGATTTACATGGTTAAAGGACTTTAGTCATATTTTTAATTTTTCTTGAGATATCAGCTTTTGTTTTCAAATAAACTTAAAAAAATGAGTACAGGACTTTGGGAACGTTGCTTCTGGCTGTAATTGTTGACAAACTTGTATACTCCAATCCGTAGATTCTCACGATTAAAGAATTTTGGCGATAGCTTCTGTGTCCAAATATACACGAAAAAATTGATTTTGGACGTTGATGACGTAGTTTCCGCCTGAAATCGTTAACAAACTCGTGTACATTTAGGAAATTTACAGTTTAGAGAAGGCATCGATATATATTTCTTTAATTTTGTACTAATAAAGGAACTAGGTTGTGCGGTATTGTTTATTGTTTTTCCCAACTGAATTATAAAATGTCAATATCTTAAATGTAATTTCAATTGTAAAATGGTACAGTTTGAACAATCAAAAGTATCCACCAAGTGACTTGAAATTTTTGTGTTGAGAACACTGATACGTTGGTAGTAGTAAGATTTCACGAATTACAAGAATACATAACCTATACGACACTAAGCTTAGTATCTCCATGTACTATTTTTGCTTTGTATATCACTTCGAAAATGGGCCATAACCATAAGAACACGTTAGAGCAAGATATAACCATCCACCACAAAATTGACAAAACACGAATATGCCCAGGGTAGATAATCTTTCCAAACAAAAATGTTCATTTCACACAAACACACTTCTTAATATAGACTTCGTGATTTCTTTTTACAGATTTCCCGCCTGATTCAGCATGGTCTGGATGACAAAGAAACGCTATATCAAGAGGTAAATATGTGCAAAATTAAAGGGTTTATTAGCATTTCAATTTTAATTAATGAAAAAAATAATAAAATCAGAAAGTTTTCTTGGCCAGTGTTATGACGAAAAGTGGACACTATATGACAAACGCAGTCGTTCAGCCTATTAGTTAGACAAGGGTGAGAGCTCCAAGAACATGTGGAAGTCTTCTGTTTTTCCCGACAGTCACAGTTTGGCGGACAGTTTTTCACCCGAGGAAAATTGTTATTATGCAGAATTAGAAGTAGCGCACTAGATGTTTGCAATATTGTGATAAAGCCTATATAGGTCAGTCCAAACGCGCAATACCTACACGATTCAAGAACATTATCGTTGCGGTAAAATAGTTTCATCGAGTGTGGCGAAGCATATGAAGGACATAGGGCACGACATTAAAATCGAAAATTGAAAATTGATAAAATATATAAATTCGAATCTGTTAAATAAAGACGACGGTCCCTTGGGAATGTCGTTGCTATTTGATTTATTATAGAGAGAGAGGTAGTTTTCCTTTAGTGAAGAAGAGATACGTGTCGTCAATGTAAAGGAAGGGGTAAACAAGAATTGAGATGACGTACGCGATCTTTCTGCGAATAAAAAATATTCCCCCCCTCCCCCGCCGAGTTGTAGAGAAGGAAGTTTAGTTTGAATGAATGGAATTTAATAAATTACGGTTCATTCGACAAGTTCCGGTTTGAAGATGCTAGCCTCGTCGCTGGTGAAATACGAGTCATCGGATTTATTAAATAATTGTCTGGTGTATATAGTGCCAGGACTACCATACCACACATCTTGCAATCACTATCAATTAAGTTTATACTGCACAATGGAAAGAACCAACGAGTCGTCATAACTAGTAAATTGTGGTGATAACTGGAGTTGCTCACAAATGCCAACGAATATTGGCGGTGTTTATACATGTACACTGCTGTAAATACTATTTCGCAGCTCTAGGTTTGTTTTATAAATGTTGCCTACGTCGCTAAAATGACCAATGCATTATTTTATGTGTATACTTTTATACGCCCTCGAGTGACTATTGGCGCAAATTGAGCAACTGTAATGATAACAAAATTGAATTAGGCTATTGATTGAAATTGCCTATAAGTCAGCTAGTTATTGATAGGCGGATTTTTCGCTTATAAATTATTAAGCTTCATCGGAAATAAGAATAAGGAGACTGTGGTTAAAATAATATATAAAATAAATAAAATTATCCGTCCACACCTTTCTGAAAAATCCAGATACGTATTTTGGCAACTAAGTTGCCATCCTCAGTGGAAAACTGGGAAATTCAATCTCTAGCGAATCCGGCTAATGCACTGTACAACACTGTACAACAACTACAAAAAAGAAATTAATTAAAAATTAATTAAGGCGGTAAAAACAACAGGGAATTGGATAGCTACGAAAGCATATATATTTATAAGAATAGAGAGAGAATTATGAATGCAGATGGAGGACCTATTCCAAATTCCAAATTGTACGAGCTATTAAATTAAATTTTTAGAATCTTTCGACTGTATTGACGCTCCATAGAGCATGAAATTTAGGTATTAATACACTTTCCCGGTAACGGGAGTTCAGTGCCAACAGTGTTTTAGTGTGTTTCGCGCGCGTGATGTTCATTGTGCAGTGTTTTGGTGTTGTACAGTGTTCGTTGTGTGGTGTTCGTCTTGAGCATTAGCCGGATTCGCTAGTGATATTAAATTCCCCAGTTTTCCACTGAGGATGGCAACTTAGTTGCCGAAATACGTATCTGGATTTTTCAGAAAGGTGTGGTAAGGGTAATTTATTTTATATAAGCTTCATCGGGCCAACATAATCGATTTAGATTAAGATAATCGATCATCATCTTCGAGACTATTGATGGATTAGTTTTTTTCTTTTACAGATTTTTAGTAGCAGCAACAAAAACTTTTGCAGCGGTATTTGTGGTAGTGTTCATAATATTTCCGCTCGTCTTCAAATATAGCTATACATTACAACAGAATGTTATCTTTCCTTCTTTTGGTAAGCACTTTCCGCGTTCGCACTTCTCAGTAGCTTTTATTCTGTTTCTCTTTTCTTTTTTCTTGAAAAGTAAATATACCAAGAAATCCGAATTATTCCAATCCGACGAAGCACGAATTACCCGGTACAAGAAATTTCTACCTCAACAGCGACGATAATATAAAATTGGGCGTGTGGCATATATTACCGCAGAATCTTTCGCATAGTACGAGTAAAGATGCGCAGTTCTTCGAAGATGCCCTTAACAGCGGCGAGCACATCATCATCTACAATCACGGAAATTCAGCAAATAGAGCCGCGGTATATAGAGTCGCCCTGTATAAGATTTTGCGTCAACATTTCCACGTGATTGCCTTCGATTACAGAGGTAAATGCTAATAGGTAATTTAATTCGATTTTCTTTTGAAGAATCTAGCTGCACGTAGGTTACGGAGATTCGACAGATGTACCACCTACTGAAAACGGCGTCGTTAGGGATTGCATGCTGGTTTATCAATGGGTCGAAACGAGGACCTTCGCACGAATATTCGTTTGGGGTCATTCTTTGGGGACGGCGATTTCCACACATATGGTGTCGATATTGAGCACTCAAAATATAAAACCGCACGGGCTCATCCTGGAAAGTCCGTTTACGAATATGAGAGACGAAATCAGCGAATATCCGCTCGCTCAAGTAAGGCCCTTTCCGCAAGCGCGCGAATAATATTGATGTGGTTTAGCTCTTCAGATATTTGCCATGGTTTTCTTTCACTGTCATCGAACCGATGCAAAGTAATAATTTTATATTCGCCACCGACAAGCATATTCTGAACGTCGACTGCCCGATTTTGATTTTACACGCCGAAGATGACGGAATAGTTCCTTTCAAGTTAGGTTACAAGGTCCGGTGCACGATTTCATGATCGTGAACGAAAATAATTATATGTAAGTCGTATTTTTCAGTTGTATCAAGACGCGTTAAGATATCGAAAACCCGGCCAAGGAAGCGTCGAATTTATCAGTTTCGACAAAGTCCACGGATACGGACATAAAAAGATATTTCGTGCCCCAGAATTGTCCCGGATAATACAGTAAGTACAGAGACTAACAAGGAGAAGGCAAGGTAATCGGATTTTTGTAATTTTTGATATTTATGGTACGTATACTTTGGACCTTAAATAAGAATATTTTGGAGTAGTTCGACGCAACGTTCATAAATTAAATAATCGATGTTGAAGTTTGACCCACCATTTAAATCCGCTAGATTTAATACGATTGTCAATTGGACTCGTGGCCTAGTCGATAACGTTTTGGTGCGGTACTCACGAGATCGCTGGTTCGGGTTCGTTACGGGACATTTCTTTTTCTTCCATTTAAAACGCACCATATGTTTTTTCATTCTTCTTCTCATATCAAAAATTATGAACAAACGAAATATATGAACTATATGCAGGAACATTCTCGCGAAAAAATATATGCATGGATCAGAGACATTTGCTAAGAAGTGAGTTGCAAGATATCAAAACAAAAATCATGTTAGCAATCTGCCAAGCCGCGGTACGAAGCTCGCAATGCTCAGTCGTTGAAAATAAAACTTGTTTAAACAAAATTATGGCTTAAGGCGGGAAACCAGTTTAGGAGGCCGAAGTTTTGGTGTTTTTCGTGAATTTTTTGAATAGGGAAGGAATAATGAGAATTTGTTTAAACTTGGAGGATATTTTATTCATGTTTGGAAGTACATTTTGTAATTGTGTAATTTCCGCCGGAAATGGTGGAGTTAGAAGCTGCAACGATCGCCACCCGAGTTTTTTTGCTGGTGAGCATTCCTGAAGTTACAATTTTTATCTGTAATCATTACAATTTTTTTTCTTCATTAACAACATATTTCCTAAGAATATGAACCTAATTGTGATCGAAAAAGTTGAATATTGCATGTTTTTGAGGTGTTTGAACGCAATGTCATGTTTTTATATCATGTTTTTTCACCTTTTTACATTAAAAATTTTTTTTAAATAATATCATCCCAGAGTTAGGTTCATCTAGATTATAATTGAATAAACAATTTTCACACAAATTTTCAGAATGATTGGTCAATAACTTTTTGAGCTAGAATGCCTACCAGTTGAAAAAAAAAAGTGGTTTTGAGTAAAACGCGTTTGAAAAAAAAATGTGGCGAAAACAAGAAATTTAAGGCAGTAATTAATTATATAAACTGCTCACCGGTTAATCAGCTATTCCAGCACCATACAGCAACCCCTCTTCTTCTTCAAACGCATCATTTCGAGCTTGCATTTCCTGTTGACGAGCTTTCCGCGCTCCTTGGTCTCCAACGAGCTGCGGCTGTTCTGTCTTTTCACGCGCTGCTCATCCATGTTCCCGGCAAAATTAAAGCTCTGCGAGCCAACTACGAGTTCTAATTCATTCATCAGCATTAGAAGGGTTGAATTTCCTTCCACAGTAGCCAAGAATGCTGAAACCTCGACCCCGACGGGCAGTCACTTAAGTGCTTATAGCATCGGAACTAATCGGAATTTTGCTTTGAAATTTTGATTCTTGAATAGTTTTACTAACAATTTATGAAACAACGGAGGCAACGGGGCATAAAAGTCGATTTTGTGCCCCGTCTAAACTGGTTTCCCGCCTTAATGCTCAAGGGTGACTCAACAACGAGTAGCTAATCGCAACATCCACGTGAGAAAAATAACCATACGTCGTCGATTGCGCGAAAACAAAAATAACACCGCGAAACGCCTAGTAAAGGTATATATCTGATTCTACTTCAGTTCTTGCGGTTTTGGACGACTACACATCTTCACCAGTAAACTAAACAGTAGATGGTTAAAATTGATAGACAATACTTTCAACCATCAATCGGTGATGATAAGTCGTGTTTGATGTTCCTAACATCGGAATAGGCTTTGCGTATCCTGGAAAGACGAGAACGTATTGGATATTGGGATATTGGGTAAAGGTATTGGATTGTCCTTCACAATCCTCCGACGCCAATCCACTCGAAAATGTGTGGTTTTTAACGGAATGAACTACGCGGAAAACGTATTTTTAAATCGAAACTGCTATGTCGCAAAATTAAGGACGTATGGTGGCTAAAAATGGCTAAAATTAATCGAATCCATGCCTCAACGACGTGAAGCCATACTAACTAATAAATTATGATCTAATAATCTTGTGTTACTTAAGGTTTGTTCGAACCTCGAGTTCTAAGCAATTCTAGAATTAATGCGCATGTGCAGCTAACTTAAGACGTTCGGACCTCGCAATTCTAGAATTATAAATTCGTATGTTCGGACCAATGTTTGTAGTTAATTTCGGAACAGTTAGGAACGGTTCTATCAGTTCTTGCTCCAGAGCGAGTATTTGAAATTCCAGTTCAATAGAATTTCCAAAATAAGTTATTGGATTGGCACTTATCCTGTCATTTCGGTCATTTCATTACCAATCCAAACTATAATCATGTAATATGTACTTACCTTTGGTAATACCTTCTGAAGCATTTTTATTCGCAAATATTGAAAATTTCCTCTTCATATTAACTTAACTTGTAATTGGAAGGTACATTTATTCTTAAGTAAGTAAATGTTGTTTAATATAAACGAATATATTAATAGGGAAAATGTTTCTTTTTTTAGTAAAATATGTCTATGTTACCAAGTATCTAAATTATGCTGGCTATCTGCATGTTTTCTTTTCTCCATCTATTCTGTAATTCTGTTCGAATCATTGCGAAATTTGCACCAATTCGGAATTGGATAAGGAACTGCCACGCGCGGTGCTATTCAGAATTTTAAATTCTTAAACTATTCTGGAACTACCTCGAACTACAGTTTCGGACAAACCTTTAGTGTAAAACGAATTATTTGTTTCATTTTAGTGATGTAATATTTTAATTCGATTATCTTAAACGTGTTTCAGGAATTTCGTATCTAGGGCAATAAAAGAAGTGGAAAAGAAGGATCTATGACGTAAATGTAATCTTACTCGTGCTGTGATGGAATCTCTAATCGAGTAATTCGAGCTCGTCTGAAAATTTCTCTTTAGTTCTTAGTTATTTTGGAGGACCCTGATATTTTTGTCGTTATATATTGTTTTTGGATACATTTTACAAAGTCGAAATAAATGTTGTTACATTTTGGAGTTTACTTTCACTTATCTTGGTTTGGTTTCTTTAATATGGTTAGAGCGCTCGTTTACAAAATCGACGGTTTGCGGTCAAAATTTAGCTATCTTGATCCAACGAGTGTCCTACTCAGTCACCATAAAAATTGAGCATCTACGTTCGTTATGAACAACGGATATTAATGCGGTTGTCTAATGCATGATGTTTACCACATGAAGACGAATCATTCAAATCAGAGCGCATTGGTAAGCTACAACCGGGTGAAGGCGCGAGGGTCCAACTAATGCAGTTTAATGATATAAAATTTGAAGAAATAAATAATTACAGACTTTAGTCTGTAGTTACGATGTACTCGTTACTTCTGCCCGTCTCAAATAAATAATCTGAAATTACTCCCGTAATGCGATTTAAAAACCAACTCGCAGTACGCACATCCGCATTATCAGCGCTACGTGCAGTGCCGGCGGAAGACGTGTTGCGTTTGTGGAGCAGTCATCACCTGAAAAATAAACGGGTGTTGAATTCCACATGTAAAAATTCTCGAACTACAAACAGCACCCCTCTAACTTGCTTCACAAGGCGAGGCGTGAGGGAGGGGGCACCCCGGCTATTGCAGGTTAATGTTAATGGCAAACTAGAATTTGCAAAATGCACATGTAGTTTGAATTGAATAAATAAAATAAAACTGTTTTGTAAAATTATCAACTAACCATTTTACCGCATGCTTTGCAGAACACTTTTTCATTGGTCAAAAGTAATTCTGGAACGGTCTTGATCCAGGAGGCTATTAAATCGCTTTTCACTTTTGATATTGTTGGATAACACTCGATAAGACATTTTATTCGGTGTTTGTAAATGATGAACACTTTTAAATGATAAATGCTGAAACGTATACACCTCTTACCTAATTAGTTTCGCCCAATCAGAACTCACTTTTATTCGTTTAATTTCCGATTTTTATTCTTAGAAACCGTAACAAAATAATCTTTGCTCTTCGGTATTGAACATGATATTTGGTTTGGAAGCTTAAAAGTAATTAACAGTTTCTTAGAAAAATGTAGAAACATAAATTTCTTGGAAAAAGCATTAATCCCTATTTAAGTAATATTTATTTTATTATATTTAACGAAACATTGATAATCGTACAATGTAAATTTCCCAGAAAATCGTCTACTATATTTTTTATAAAAATAACGTAATTTCAAACGGAAAAATATGTCGAATAATTTCAAATATGTCAAAATCTTCAAAATATATGGAAAAAGCCAAAAACGCTCTTATTTACCCTAATTCCTGCAGATTTTAAAGCGTTCAATTGTATCCTTGATAGTTATCGATGTGCAAAAAATATAATCCGGTCTCTGATGATAACACGTCGTCCACTCTTTTATCAAACCCTAGTTATAAATGTCTGTTAATTTACACCATTTAAGAATAGGATAGCAAATTGGTAAGATTTGCGAGTGTCCACCATCGCAACGGTCCCTAAACCTTTCAAAAGATGTGTAGTATCCAATTTTTTTAACTTTACTTATAAAAATATTCTATGCATGGAATGAAATAATGGGCACGAATTCCAAACGAAAAAACATGGGAAACGTATCCTGCCTCGTGTCCCCATCATGTATATATTATATGTGCTACGAATACGTCTGGGGTCTGGGTATTTATGGTCACATATTTTAAAACTCGCTCTATCTCCGAGTGATATCAGAGTCCAAATTACGAAGTAAACAATTCCTGTTATATCAAAAAGTTCATCAAGTGCAAAGTCCATTGTAGAAGTACACATACATACAGATCGAATTGGAGGTGCTCATTAAAACATGGGATTCTTACAACAGGTAATTTAATAATAACTTAACTTACTATCAAATTCTTTTCTGCTTTAACATTCACTTTTAGACAAACAAATTACATCTCGTTCGGAATTTTTCCAGAGGTAATCCCAGGTTAAGTGTTGGGAAATACCCCAATGGATATAACTTCGGTAAGTGAACTCAAAATGAATTATTAAAGCAATATACATAATCTCCTTCATTATTTTTAGAACTTAATGAGACCCAGAAAGAAATACAACAGCTAGCAAGAAAATTTGCTAGGGAAGAAATTATTCCGGTAGCTGCAGAACATGATAGAACCGGAAAATATCCGTGGGATATTATCAAGAAAGCCTGGTCATTGGGCTTAACGAACGGTCACATTCCAGCACATTGTGGTGGGATGGAAAATAGTGTTTTCGATGGCTGTTTAGTAGCTGAAGAATTAGCTTATGGCTGTACTGGTATCATGACTGCTTTAGAAGCTAGCGGTTTAGGGGTAATTGTATATTTTAATATCGTGATTCCATGAAAGCTTCATTAATTTAATATTTTAGCAAACACCGGTGATTGTTGCTGGAAATCAAGAGCAGCAGAAAAAGTACTTGGGTCGCTTAATCGAAGAACCGTTGGTTGCTGTAAGTTCCCTGTTTTGGAAATTTTATTCGGAATGAGGATAATATTCTTTTGTTGTAGGCTTATTGTGTTACTGAGCCTGGTGCTGGTTCTGATGTAAATGGAGTTAAAACTAAGGCTGTTAAGAAAGGGAATGAATGGATTTTAAATGGACAAAAATGTGGATTACCAATGGTGGTGTGGCAAATTGGTAAGTTAGTGATTTGAATCTATCATCTACAATGTACTCTTAGTTCCATACAATATGTTTGAGGCAAGTTTATGAAATCTGACGTTAATACAAAAATATTATCGTGATAATATTGGATTGGTACAGAAAAGAAACATACTTTATGTTTGGCTAGTCATAGATGCCAATTTTTTCAAAAGTATTGTGAATTTCTGATTTGAAACTAAAAGCGGTGTTAGCATTTGTTATCCAGTAATAACTTAAAAATTGAAAAGATGTTAATTGGTTGTTAATTAGTTGCTACTAGTGATAACTGAGTATTCCTTTGGAACTGCCTAAACATGGATTATTTCCACCACTCTTTTAACTGTAAAATTGAATTTTGTCGTTGTTGCCCTAAAAAGTGGTGGAGATAATCCAAAAGGTAAGTTACAACGAAAAATCTCGATTTCACCTGGGATTATACCTAAATATCAAGAGGCTTATTTATGCACGGTCTTTAAGATCTGCAGCCCGGTCTAATTATTATAGGTGGTCAAAAATAAAGAAAACAAAACGGCGATAGAGTCGCCCCAACTTGGGTTAACTTCTGTTAATTAGATAGACCCACAGACAGTGTTAAATATTCTTTAACCTGGAAATGCTTAGAGAAAATATGGCAATTTTGCTGATTGACATATTCGTTGAACCAAAAGTGAGCCTCATCACTGAATTCAGCACTTTGAGTCAAAAAGGCCCCTGGCTAGAGCACAAATTCTTTTCCATTTTTGTTTATCCATCTCCCCCAAGTTCCCTTCCACAGCTTGCACCCATTTAATTCGCGGTCCTTCTTCCCGATAATCCCCTCGTCAACACCTGCTTCGCCATCCTCTCCTCCTCCATGCTCACCACTTACCCCAGCTGTCTCATTATCTGAGCTCTCGCCATATAAAATTCTGGATTATCTTGCAATTGGTTTTGAGCCCTTCAGGGAAGGTATGACACATGCGATGATCCAACGCCTTCAATTTTTACACCAATTTTGTAAAAAATTAGGCCAAGATGTTTTCGCAAAATCTTCCAAGTTGTTAACAAACAACCCCTTCGCTCCTATGCACGCCTGCGAACGTAATAAATTTGGTTCTTCATTAACCCTGGTTTCACCTGCGGCTATATTCTTCGAAATGCACTGGTTTCATTCTTGTTATTGGTGTAATGTCATGTAGTGTTAAATTAATGCGATAATCTATCTGAACACGCCCAGATGGGCCATTATTCGGTCCATGATGGAAGGAATAAGTTTGTATAACTGAACAAGGATTTCGGAAAATATATATTCCAAAATTTGGCAATGTTGTAGCGGTGTAAATTTATCAATGATGAATTGTTAGACTTTACTGAAAAGAAAAATATTGATAATTAAAGAAAATAACAGCTATTTTGACAGTTGCCCCTATCGGAAACCCGCCAGTGCCATTCTTCGTGCAAAAGAACATTTAATAAATTTTATTTAATTATATGTTGAGAATTTTCCTTATTTTTGTCGTATGTTATAAAAATGTGTTAAAAACAATAACATTAGTTTATAAATTACATTTTTCAGTTTAATTAAATGTCAATATTTTACAATTTTGTAAATTTACACGTAGTCCGAACTAATATGGACGGTAGTGTACAAGATAGTTCATAATGTGGTTACAAGAACGTATCTGGGAATTATTATCAGATCCTCCTTACAGCATCTAGATTCGATTTCGATCGATTTCCACCTTTTGAGGTATTAATAAAAACTGATCCAAGCCTGGTCGATGATTTAAGGCGGGGAGTCTAAACATAACTACTACACGCTAAGAAATACCTTCAAGTTAAACATTGATGAAATGGAATTATTGCTATAAAGCGAATGCGCGTTATTAATATCCGAACCGTTAATATATAATAATCGTTGATTTGGCCTAAATTCTTTAGATTCGGCATGTTATCAAGTATCCGATAAAACATATTTATTAGGAAAGCGAAGCTCGTAAACAAGCAGCAGTGAAAAGTAAAAAATTCGAATTTTATAAGATAAAAACAATTACTGCTGCGAGTAATCAGTACTCACATTTAATTATATTGAATTGTTGTCACATTTATAAAGTTGTAAACATTTGCTCAAGTAATTACAGGATACTTTCACGGACTTACATGTTTTTTCATGCTTTGATAGTGCAAACACTTAGATTGATAACACCCGAAAGTGAGTACTAGTTAACATACTTGTTGAGTTGTGTTACGATCTGTGGTGTTGTGACGCGCTTGAACGCATTGCTGTGTTATGATGCAATACGATGGCAGGTATATTATATTTATTTAATTTGTAATATTTTGAATATATGTACAATATATGTACATAATTAATTATATCATCGTAGTCTAATTTTGTTGAGAACATATCTTTTCTTACACTTACTCTTCAGAATCCAATAGTACCTAACACTGAATTGAAACGTTATTTACAACAAGGGCTGAATATTTCTGCAAATATCATTGGCATTATTTCTATTACCATTCCGTCAAATGTCTTATTTCCTTTTTCCAGTCCTGTGCTCCAATTTATGGAAATGTACACCTAAAACATGTTCAATTTACAGGTACTTCGTCTTAGCTCGTTCAGACCCAGATCCAAAGGCTCCGGCCTCCAAAGCTTTCACCGGATTCATCGTTGAACGCGATACTCCCGGACTAACTCCCGGACGTAAAGTAATTTCACAGTAACAATCACAGTTCAAATCGTTTGAAATTACCGACTTTTATTACAGGAAATCAATATGGGCCAACGAGCGTCCGATACCAGAGGAATAACGTTCGAGGATGTAAGGGTACCCGCGGAAAACGTCTTGATGGGCGAAGGTGCCGGTTTTAAAATCGCCATGATGACCTTCGATAAAACAAGACCACCTGTAAGTAAATGCAAGCGATCGGTTGAAGTTTGTTGTAACTTGAATAGTTAATTTTTGAATGACAATCACCGTGACAGTTCTTCATATATCGACTGATTCAAAATGATCGAAGACTGTTTAAAAGTGGCGCACTTTTTCTAAGACGGAAATGGATGATAGGGCCGTAGAAATAGTAGTTATGGAACTCGATTTTTTTATGCTTGTTTTCCAAAATATGTTTGCACGTCAGGTTCAAGATTCTATTAATTTCCTAACACTTCTTTCTAGAGCTTTTTGGTAAATACGACTTTTCTTAGTAGTATAAGCAAATATTCTAGTATAATAAGATAATGTAGTGAACGAATTTTGATTAGTACGCCAATGGAGAACAGAAAAATGGTAGATTTCAGTACTGACAACCTTAGCACTTAAATTTTTTATTTGCGGGAAATTGAAACTATACGTCAACCATTTTAAATCACCCGGTAGCTTATGTAAATACCACAACAGTAATAGCATTGTTTACATATCTTATAGTTATTTAGCCGAATTTGGTAGGACCTCTGCTACGTGCTGTTATCTAATGTGTATGTAATATTTGTTCACAATTGAATTTATGAATGAAAGCAGGCGACCAATATTTGATTTTTATTATAACCAATTATTGGCATTTTTATTTTTGAAAAGTTATTATTCACAGATATTTTAAAATTGATAAAGGATATTTTTGCTTTGAACTGGTTATATGGACAAAGATCACTGTCAAAAAATTCGTATTTGTTGCGTATCGGGTACATTTCGCCTAGTCTATGTTATAGTAATTATTAGAGTTTGTTAAAAAGGTGGATGACGTTATCATTAAGTTGTGTAAATCGGACTGACGCTGTCACTCTTTCGAATTTTATTATTCAATTTTAATTAAAGTTTGTTAAAAAGGTGAATGACGTTAATTAGTGTAAATCGGACTGACGCTGTTACTCCTCCGAATTTTATTATTCAATGATAAGTTGTCATTGATAAGTTATCTGTTTACGTAACACGAAATTGTAACTTATAGGTTAGGTGGTATATTTTTCTGTCGGCCAGCATTTTTGAATAACCAATAGACCTAAACTTCAACCATTCAACGTAAAAATATCCTTTAAAATCCCTAATGTTTTTCAAAAAAAAAAAAAAAAAGGTATGAGCTAAAATAGATACATTACAATTACTATCCTTTATTTTCTGTTTAGTCTTACAATTAGATGGGTTTAATATTGCAAAGTTTTAGCATAATGCTATCTAACAGAAATTCAACAAGCAAATAAAATACATAATTATATTATTTTAAATCTAGTTATTAGACAGGAAGGAAAAATGCGTCAAAGGGAAACTAAAATTACGATTAAATATTTATTCTGTTAACATAACTAACTTTCCCAATTTGTAAATTAAACTAAAAATAAATGCTAACTTAAATGTAAATAAAGAATACAACTAAAACTAATCCTAGAAGAAAACCTATAACCAATCCAAACCGAAGTGAATAAATAGAGATAAAAAAGACCAGAATAAAGACAGACTTATAAATCCTATAATGCCTGATGCTAGGTATCATTATTAGTGTGTATAAAAAGATGGATGACGTGTTATTATTAAGTAGTGTAAATCGGATTGACGCTGTCACTCCGAATTTTATTATACAATGATAAATTATCATGTCACTGCTCCGAATTTTATTGTTCAATGATAATTTTCCTTGTATAATAAAATTCGGAGGAGTGACGGCGTCAGTCCGATTTACACTACTTAATCGAACTGACGCTGTCACTCCTCCGAATTTTATTGTTCAATGATAAATTATCATTGAATAATAAAATTCAAAAGAGTGACAGTGTCAGTCCCATTTACACTACTTAATGACAACACGTCATCCAACTTTTTAACAAACTCTAATCATTACATAACTAAAAATTCGACAATCCACTAGTACTAACGGAAAAAATAATGAATTTGAATAATTGTTGTAGTAAAATACAAAATACTACGTATCAAAATTTCCTAGAAACAACTTTTGTTGAATAACTATAAAGATATATAAACAAGGGTAATAAGGGGGCATAGATGAGAATTTAAATAAATAAGATAAAGGAGACTGTGGTTAAAATAATATTATAAAATAAATAAAATTACCCTTACCATACCTTTCTGAAAAATCCAGATACGTATTTCGGCAACTAAGTTGCCATCCTAAGTGGAATACGGGGGAATTCAATATCACTAGCGAATCCGGCTAATGCTCAAGACGAACACCACACAACGAACACTGTACAATACCAAAACACTGCACAATGAACGCGCGAAACACACCAAAACGCTGTTGTTTTTCAGAAAGGTGTGGTAAGGGTAATTTATTTATTTTGTATCTGTTCTTGTTAGTCGGTTGGCGTTGAAATGCTTTGAATGTTTATTTCTACAAGAAAACTCTGTTGTGCTCCAGAACGTAAATCAATTACTCATGTGGTAAGGGTGGCGACCCTTACCACATGAATTGTTTGGAAAACTCCCAAATACACATTTCGACCACCAAGTCGCAATTCAAAGTGGACAACAGAAAGGAAAGAAAAGGTCATTTGTATCGATTGCAAGAGGGTGAATTATGCCCACTCATTTTCACAAGTACCGTTTTCTTTTTCGTGTCCTCCACTAACAAGGAAACCTTTTGACGCGTTCGCCTCCAACTTTGAAAATGAATGAAATGAAATTTCGCTCACCACATCGTGACAGGGGAGTAATAAAATTAGATAAGCCTATCTCCGGTATTTTGGAATTATTTGATATTTTTGATTGACTAATACAATTTTTATATAAGATACAAGCTAGATCACTTCGAAGGGTGTTTCACCCCTTTATTTTCGTTTCTCCTGTTTATTTTTCATCGCTTCGTTTTTGTTCCATCCAAATCAGTTGCAAATTGAGTTTGTTACGTTAAAAAGCTGATTTCGGCGGTTCATCCCCTTGTAGTTGGGATGCTGGGGAAATGAAGCACGCAACTTTGATTATTGGACGTAAGGAACGTTTCTCAATTGGTTTCATGTCGATCGGAGCATTGCTTCTATATGAAACTGTCAAATCCCCCATAACATGCTTTTCCTTAAAGGTTTACTTCAGAGTCTTAATATCAATTTGAGTCGATACAAAAAATACATGTCCGTTAGATTTTTATGAACCAAAACATACCCAAGTTATATCAAAAATCGGAGGGGGACATTTCGAATGGTTTCCTTGCGAGTATGATCAGTTGGCGGCCGAAATACGTATAATGAATTCAAAGATTAGGTGTGGTAAGAGTAACAGTTAATTTATTTACAAATATAGTTGATAAGTATGTCACAATTGATACGATGATAAGTTATTATTTTTTATATAAAACAGGTCGCTGCCGGTGCTACAGGCTTAGCTCAACGATGCCTCGACGAAGCTTTGAAATATTCACTCGAAAGAAAAACTTTCGGGGTCCCCATCGCAGGTCACCAAGCCGTGGCTTTTATGTTGGCGGACATGGCGATAGGCGTCGAGTCCGCGAGGACGGCCTGGATGAAAGCGGCCTGGCAAACGGACAACGGTATCAAGAACACCTTACAAGCGTCGATAGCTAAATGCTTCTCCGCAGACTTAGCCAATAAGAACGCGACGGACGCGGTGCAGATTTTCGGCGGAAACGGATTCAATAGCGAATATCCCGTCGAGAAATTGATGCGAGATGCTAAGATCTACCAGATCTACGAGGGAACGTCGCAGATTCAAAGGATGATCATATCTAGGGAGCTTATTTCGAGAGCGAAGGATTTGGCATAGAGAGCGAGAGATTTGTTTCGATTTAATTTTTTTTTTTGGAATATCCGTGTCTAAACTGTATGATTTTGAAATATTTCAATAAGTGTCAGGTACTTTTTAAATTACTTATTTATTGGAGATAATCTGCCTATAAAGTGCATATGCATTTTTTTTTATCGAGTGATTTTTATATACAAATGAAATATAGAGTATTTTATATGAAAAGATTAAATAGAAATTAAGTAAAATATTTATTTTAGCAAATGTTTGTTTTTTTCTTTGACAAGAATAGAATTTGCTGGTTAAGGTTAATAATAATCGTATTCCTCAACATAGTGGTTCTTATATGGTAATTTCTAGAGGGAATCGTAAAAATTTAAGATCAAACGTGGTACAGTCAATATACGAGGGTAGATGGACAAATTGCCGGAATCGCTGCTAGGGGATTGCTTTCTTCCAAATACTTAACCTTGTTGTGTTGGTAACTCTTTCATATATCAATTGACAGCGAATGTTAAACCAATCTGTCAAATAGTCTGGTTTTGACAAGCATTTAAGCCATGTACCTTTTTATGTTTTCAATTATGAATAAAAACGAAGTTCAAGCGGTCATCAAATTTTTCTATTTCGAAGGGAAAACCGCAACGGAAATCAAATCAAGGTTAGATTTATAGGTTCATTCTTCACCGTGATTTTGGGTTTTGGAATTCAAGCGTGGTCGCACACATGGAAGTGATGAACCACGTGCAGGACGTCCGAAAACGGCTACCACCCTAGAAATTGTGGAAAAAATCCATGACATGGTTTTGCCAGATCGCCAAGCGCGTAAAAATAAGGAAGCCGTTAGCATCTCTTATGAACGAGTGGTTGGTATTTTAAATAATGAATTGGGTTTAAAACGTTTTCTGCAAGATGGGTGCCGCATTTGCTCAGTTTAGATCTCGAATCTCGGCCCAAAAGGCGGCAAATAAAACGAGCTGACCACATACACGATTCGAAGGAAAAGGAAAGAGTTACCCCAAAAATGGAGCGAGGACAAAGAGATTGAAGGTAACTAAAACTGACCTCAGCTGACCTCATAGAAGCTCTACGACAAATATTTATTACCATCACTTTCAATGGTTCCAAGGTCGACCGCTTAGGATATAAATGTGTACCTGTACCATCCAATTCACAGACAAATTCCAACTTCTACTCCATTTTCTCTGTCCGCTCTTTCGTATTCTGTGGATAATTAGGCAACTTGGTGTGTCAAATTTTAAAATAAGCGTATCCATTTTTAATAATTTTTTATTATTATCGATATACAATAATATTACGTATGTTTACATATAAGTGATAACATATACATCTGTTTTGATCAATACTCTACGTGACATCTTGAGTTGATCTGTCTGTGGTTATTTATTTGTTACCAACCTATTTCAAAAACAACTGTGCCTATAGATATTGCTTTTACGCTTTCTTAGTCTGCCTGCCGGTGTTCAATTATATCGAGAATCTATCCAAATCACCCGGAAGTCAGGCCAAGTGGGCCGCCCAGAAGTTGAAGGAGGCGAAACATCATTAACAGAAAGATGAAACAAAAAAGTAGATGTATTTTTTTGTTGAAAGGGATGTGGATAAACCTGACGAAAGCACTTATTCCTAACATCCATGAGAATATCATTCGAACGTTTCTACAATACCGTGTCAGTTGAGAATTTGGTGTATTTTGTTGTCAGTTATTGTATAACTTTGGCGTTAATGCTTGTTAAAAGGGCGACGCCTTATTACACACCGTATAAATCCGAGCGAATAATTTTCTCAAAATTCAAAACATGCAATTTTCCCCATTCTCACTATAATCGGGCGTGGGGCGGAAAAATTTACAGTGCCCGTTCGTCGTAAATGTCCCTTATAAATAACATGTCAAGTGGCATGCGTGTCTAATTTCTAGATGTAATGTCTACAAACATATAAAAGAAAGAAATAGCAAATATTAAGGGTTGCACTCTGGCTTGAATTTTTTAAATGTTAAAAAACGTTCGATGTACCGTTATGTGACTAATTTTTTGGACCCTTTGATTCTGGTGGCTCCCTTACCCATTTGCATTATAAGCTCATAGGTATATGCGCGAAATTTTCTTGACCACTATCACCGAAGCACAAATATGCATTGGTGTTAGCTTTTTGTGCGTCATAGCCACAGTACATATGCACATACCTAGTGAAGAGTGATCAGAGAGTGATGATCGGAAACGGATAAAAGTATTCTACAGCGAGGCAAAAAATTGATAAAAATGGAGGGCTATGTTCTAATTCTAATGGTAGTGAAGAAGTAATTAGGCCTACAAAACTCTGAAAATGACGATATTGGTAGTGATCAAAGTTTCAAAGCAGATCAAGTAAGTGGTTTTGAATGGGAAGAAAGAAATAATCAACCTAAAGTGCATACATTCATATCTGTTAGTGGTGTAAATAAGAATATTAAAAATTTTACTCGAGCGAACGTTCACTGATTATTTTTAATGGGGGAAATTCTTGAACACATTGTAATAGGAAAAAGAGAGAAAGATTCACGTTATCAGTACTGAAGAATCCTAATAGGGACGAAACTAGTCTACGGTTGCAGTCTACGATTAATAAAGCACGATTCCTTATCTGACATTTATTGGCATATGTAATTATTCTTGCAGTCAAAGCTATTACACAGTTTTCTTGGAGAGCTGGCTGAATAGTGAAATTCTATGGAACTAAATAAAATTATTAATTCTTTGTATACGCCATGCTGTTTCTCGTTTTTTTATATGCATTTCGAAACATTTCTATCTTCATAAAATAATAAAAAAATGTTGGTGATATGGGCCAATTTTCCACTTTTCTGAATGATGGGTTAACTTTCTTTTTTGAACATTTTATCAGCGTCTGACCAAAACTTTATAGACTTCGACTAGTTTAAACAACATTCAATATCGACATCATTTTATTTAATTAAGATTTATTTCAAGCCGGTTTAGTTAGTTTTCCTTTGCCATCAACCTTAAAGGCCAGACGAACTATCCAACAAAATTAGATTGTGAATCGCAAGAAAGTAGGCTATTCGGTAAGTTACGGTTTGAAGATGCTTGCCTCATTGCTAGCGAAACACGTGCCATCGGATTTAATCCTTAACTACAGACGTCAAATTATAGGAACGTTATTACAGACCACCGGTAATTTTTACCGGTTATACTAAATTTATAAAATTTTTGTATAGTAATTGGAAAATTAATTTAATATACATTTTTATATTTGTTTAGGGTATCGAGATCTGATAAAAGCTGTAAAACTCTTGAGTTCAATAAAGCAACACAAATTTTGTAGGAAAAATATATTCAATGACCTTTTTTAATAATTTCTTTAAAAAACGGATTCAGATAAAAAATATAGCATTAGGAACGAAAAAAGTACATTTGAAAAAAGAACCTGCAAGGGGTAAAGTATTGGAAAAAAATCAAGTCGCACACTCCTTGCAAATTCTCTAGGTGCATTGCAAACATATTGGAGTCTTACATATTATGCATATCTGTATGTGTTATTTTTCTTTCTTTGTTAGCTGGACACCTCCTGGAGGTTGTTCTTTTAGCATTGGAAGATTGAAGACCTTCATAATATGGAGTTTCCATTTTGAGTATACGCTGCAATCATCTGAATCTAAATCACTTATATCAGAATTAATTTCTTCCAGCCGTCTTTCCACAGCTTCTTCAAACTACTTCTTCCATCAATTTCTATATCGTAAAACAAAAACACAAAACTATAATATAAATAAAAGTAACCAGTATTATCCAGTTTTATTATAACATGAATTAAAAAAATACTTACACAGACCTCCGGTAATTTGTACCGGTTACGAATTAGAAATCAACGAAATTTCACCACGCACAAGCTACACTACGGCTAACAAAGTTATAGTGAGTGCCGAAAAGGTAAGGTAAGGTAAGTAAAGGGAATCACCCGAAATCGAAAAATTCAAACTGCTTACCGGTAAAAAATACCGGTCGTCTGTAGTTAAGGGTTAATTAAACACTTGTGTAGTGAGGAATTTATCAGTGTGGTATAGTGTCAGCACTGAAGATGATAACTTTATTGCCGAAATGTGTATTTTGAGGTATCCAAAGCACGCTAGTAACGATAAAAGGAATTTTGTTTAAGAACTTGAAACCTGAATTACGAAAATAAGAAACTGTTTGAATATGTTGTATATTATTCTTCATGTTATGGTCGATGAGGAGAAAAACAATAGACGACAATAGCAATAAATTGCAATTGGAATTGTAAACAATTTAAACAAAATATGAGAAATATTCAGGGCGGAAATTATTGTACGTTTTGAAAATTGAATAAGAAACAAATCGACATTAATCCTAAACACCAAGCCAGTTTTCTGACGTCATTTCCGCAAATAACTGATAAATATGACCGTTTTTGGAACTCCTATACCAGTACATAAGCTATACATGTTGTAATACAATATATATTAGCAGCGATTTCAAGGTTGATAGTTTAAAAATACGCAGCGATCACTGTTATAAATAAATACATTTCCGTGTGACGAGTGTTGGATATTAACAAAATATGTGCGTGTGTTCGTGTGTAAAAGGAAAATTAGTCCTAAGGTAAGTAATTAGAACGAATATTGCACTTTTCTTCCTTTGCCACGGCTAATGTTGACTTTCATATTTGGAATTGGGTGTTGCTCTAACTCTAACTCTAACTCTCGGTACACGTATAAAAAATAATGCGTAATGCTGCAAATTTACATGGTTGTAATAGAGTTAGAGAATTATTTTACGTAGAGTTAAAAATGTTTAGGGCGAGACGTTCAGTTCAACATGTAGCATTATTCGGAAGCGAGTGTATGTAATTATTTCGATATGATTACGACGAAATCAATAATTATTATTTCCTACGAGCATGCTAAGTAAATCATGTACACAATAACAATACACTCCCGAGAATCAAGTAAGCTCTGAACGATTCGCGCGCTATCTCTCGGACATACCGGTACTATCTCTTCCGAGGATCTTGGAGTAAAGAGAAAATAGGGAAGGAACTTCAAATAACAATAAAAATAAGAAATGTAGCAAAGAAAGATAATACTTTGGTTGAGGAAATTTTGAAGACAAAAATACTCATTAACAAACTCAAACTGAGGAAAGTTAAGAGGAAGAATCGTGCACCTTAACGCAAATTCGTTTATAAAAATAATATTATGAGAGTGATCCAGAAAGTAAGGAACGATTTGTTGTTAAAAGTGTAAAAAATGGTAGGATATTAGTATATTATATTATATATAGATACTTGAAGGATTTTTTAAACTGTAGCCACCACCCATATTCAAACAATCGTTCTACTCATCTGTCGTCAAGTTGGTGGACCACCATGCAGATTCTTAACTTTAAATCTAAAAGACGTATGAATATTATACTGAGAATTTACTTAAATTTCTTAAAGAAAATTGCACCGGTCTAGCTCTTAATTAATGATATAAAAAGCATAAATTATAACAAATTATATTTATAAAATTTGAGAAATATTTAACATAAAATCAAGATAATTACCTAGTATTGTGTGTGTGTGAGTGTAAATTTCTTTTTCGAAGATGGTTCTTCCTATATCTCCTCTCTTAACTTCTATTCTCGATGCACCTTTAATTTCTATGGATTCTTCCCCTTCTTATTGTTAGATTCAATCTTCTCTGGTATGGTGAGGTTCTTTTATTCACTGGTACTTCTTCTTAAAACCCTTTTATTCCAAATATATTTATGGACTTATTTTTTGACGTATCTATCTTGTCAATTTTCTTCGTCGTTAACCAAACAAACTTTTTATTTCTTTTGGAAACCAGGACTACACTGCTTTACTTATAAGTTGTCTACGAAACGAAAACTTTAATTCACCTTGATTCTAGTTCATCCAAGGCATAAGATTGTTATAGAAACATGTATTGAATGTATCCTTGGTTATTTATCCAGTAGTTATTATGAATTCTTGTAATGTAAAAGTGTTGATTGCATGTGTCTGAATGTTTACAATGCTTTTCTATCTTTTGATCGATGCTTTTTATAATAATTAAGAATTTATTTCTAGTTACACTTTTTTTTCACCCATTAAACGTGTCTGGCTAGAGTTAAAATAAGAAGCTAACACCCGCAGGGTAATAAAATGCTCGAAAGGTGGTGGACTTGGTATCGAAAAGGTATAAATGGAACCCTAAAATAAACCGTATGACAATTGAAAACCATAACCCCAACATAAACTGTGACTTTTAATATACTACAATATCTATATTTCTTCCAAGCATTTTGGAGCAAAGAGAAAATTGCAAAGGTGGCACAAATAACAACAAAAATAAGAACTGTAGTAAAGAAGAATAATACCTTGGTTGAGGAATTTGAAATGTTTGTAGACAAAATAAAAATACTCAGGAACAAATTCAAACTGAGAAAGTTAAGAGTAAGAGTCGTTCACGTTAATGCAAATTTGTTTATAAATTAATATTATAGGGGTCATTCAGATGGTAAGGAATGATTTGTTGTAAAAGAAAAATATAAAAATAGTAGGAATTTAGTATATTTTGATACTTACAGCATTTTCTAAACTGTTTCCTTGTTATATAGTCACCACTCATATTGATACACTCGTTGTACACATCTGTCATCAAGTTGGTGGACCAACTTTAAATCTAAAAAAAAGTATGAATATCTATATTTCTTCCAAGCATCTTGGAGTAAAGAGAAAATTGGAAAGGAGCTACAAATAATAACGAAAATGAGGAATGTAGCAAAGAAGAATAATACTTTGGTTGAGAAAATCAAAAATTTTGAAGACAAAAATACTCAGGAACAAACACAAACTGAGAAAGTTAAGACTAAGAGTCGTGCACGTTAATGCGAATTCGTTTATATGTATATAAATTAATATTGGGGGATCGTCCAGAAAATTAGGAACGTTTCCTTGTAAAAATATAAAAAAGTAGTAGGAATTTAGTATATTTTGATAATTACAAGATTTTCAAAATGTTTGCTTGTTACATAGGCAGCACTCATTTTCAAATACTCGTTGTACTTATCTGTCGTCAAGTTGGATGTCATCTGGGAGTATTATTGTAGTATTACGGTAAACCATTTTTATTAAAAAAATAGCCTACGTAGTATTTCAATACCGCGTGAATGAGAATTATCGAGTTGATTAAGAAAATGAAAAGAATTGGGGCTGAAGTGAAACTTCGAATGTCTTCAGCACTGCAGAAACTAAAAGGAAAATGACAACAAATATAATCAAATATTGAAACGAATAGTAAGCAAATAACATTGAAGCAAACAAAACAATACGAGTCTAACTAGTTTGACTATACACTTTCCCTTACGCTACGACCAATGGCACCACCAGTTACGAGGTCGACTTTTACCCCCACTGTCGCTTTTAACGCCACTCATCTCGCGTCTAATTCTGGATTTATTTCAAAAATAGTTGAAATAATGTGGCCCATAGTTGACCGAAACCAAAAATGTATTACCTAGAGTATACAAAAAGTGCGTTTATTCTTTTTCAAAGTATTGACACTCGATACACATTCTTATACTGTGGAACCGGCTTTAGTAGGCCTTTTCCTATTCAGAAGGTGCAACATCCGAAATGTTTCTTTTGTATGCTTCCATACCACAGAATTTACCTTCAATTCAATTTTCCTTAAAGAAGCATTGGCTGAAAGTTTTACTGAAGAAATTGGTCAATAGCAAAACCCCTTGGAAGAATACAACCATTATTATTTTAGTAAATTTCGTAAAACTTATTCCGGACGTTGCTGGAGATGGCGAGCTTCAGGTGCTGGTTGGTCGGAGAGATCCTGAAACACGAAGATTTACAGTTAATTTTATTTCAACCCAAATAAACTAGTATATATATGTTCGTTCGTTTAAAAACAAAAAAAACAAACACATAAGGCTTTTCCCTCAATAATGAGAAACAGAAAAAGTAATTCAAATCCAAGAAATGACGCCGTTAAAGTATTGATTTTTGGGTTTAAACCTTCGTTTGGCGTTCGTCATACTTTTATGCAGCCGCCACATCCGAAAATATTAAATTTCGATTTGTCGGAAAAAATATCTTATCCCAGAAGCCAAATTCTTTATTTTGACGTGTTTTAGCAAATGCAAATCTTTTTTTTTTCATTAATATCACAAACGACTGACTTTGTTCTAGCAATACATGGGCTATAATCACCTCATTTGATAGATCTCCATACCGTATCCGTCGAAACGATGATATTTGAAAACTTTTCAAGAGCTGCTATCTTTGGAGCAGTTTCGAAAGGATTCTCTTCTATCGCTCGTTTAATAACGCGATCATCTCTTATAGTTAGTTTTCGAGGATGACCAGATCGCTTCTTATCTGCAATTCTGTTTCCATTTTTGACTCGTTTTATTCCCTTTTGTATGGTAGCATTACTTCATCCAACAATTCTTCCGATTTCTGCTGATAATTGTCCCTCTTTATGACACTTTACACAATAATTTTTCGTTCTTCTATTGTTAATTCTTTTCTATACATATTGAAGCACATTGAAATGCCTGCTAATCGCGAACCTCCAACGCAAGATCTAACCCAAATAACAGTTTGTGCGTCCAAATACATCGAAAGCTGTAAGTAAATTACAATCTAAATTACCATTATTTTTTGCAACGCTCTTAATATTGTTCGCGCATATTATGAATCACCCTATGTATATCATTTGTGTTTCTCCAATAACTAAAAACATTCAGATTTTTAAAGATTGTCTTCTTAACAACTTTTCATATGATTATTCCTATATAACACATTTATGGGATTTGAGAAGTTTTAGAATCCACATTTGTAATTCGATTTCTCTCTCTCTCTTTGGCTTTCTTTTCCTATATAGGTTAACCGTTCTTAACCGAGATTTCAGTATTCTCGGTCTACCCAATCATCCTCGTTTAATTCCTTATCTTCCATTATATTTGTTATGTATGTTTTCCATTTTACGGCCGGGCGTCCTCTTCTTTTCTTTCCTCTCCTCTCCTCCACTTTGGGATCTTCTTCGTTCACTCTTCTCCTCCATTCGATTTACGTAGCCGTATTATTTTAATGCTTTTTTCCAATCTGCTGGCAATTGGCGCTTTTATTTCCATTCCTCTCCAAATCTGTTCTGTTCTTATTTTGTCTTTGCGGATGAATTGTAGACATCTCCTTATATAGTCTAATTCTATTCTTCTAATTTTGTCCCTGATTTTATATGTTTACATATGTTGATATGCTTTCTACTATTGTATGAAATATCTTCTTTTTGTGTCTTTAGTGAGGTGTCTGTTCCAAATCCTCCCATGTAGAGCTTTAATGGCTCTCTATCCCTTTATTACTTTATCTTCTATGTCCCGGTCAATCTTTCCTGTGTTTGATAATATGGCCTCTAAATATTTATATTCTGCGCATACTTTTATCGTTTCTTCGTCTATCTGTAGGTTGTCTGTCTTTCTTTTTAATATTAATATTGAATCCCCAGTGCTCGTATTGTTGTCTTAATTTTCTCATTATATAATTCATATCTTCCTGGTCTTGAGCAAATACTATTTGATCGTCCGCAAACATTAGCGAGTGTAAAATTTTATCTCTCATGGATATTCCCATTTTCTCCGCATTTTTTGTACCATCTTTCTAATGCTTGTTCAAGGGTGATAGTTAAGGTTTGGTAAAAGAGTAGATGACGGATGTGTGATTCAATGTTTAATAATGACCGGACTCACGCTGTCACTTCATCGAACTTTATTATTCAATGATAAGTTGTCATTGATAAGTTATCATTGAATAATAAAATTCGGAGGAGGGACAGCGTCAGTTTGATTTACACTACTTAATGATAACATATCATCCATTTTTTAACAAACTCCATTGATAAGTTATAGAAGTTACGAATAGAATTCGTAGAAGTGACAGCTTGAGTCCGGTTTACACTACATAATGATAACACGTCATCCACTCTTTTATCAAACGATAGATAGTGTGCCACCTTGTTTTTAAGCCTCTTCTTATGGTAATTTCTCTATTTAGGTTTTTGTCTTATTTTATTCGTCTTTTGTTTGTATTGTATCATTTTTTTACTAGCTTTACCCATTTCTCACTTGTCTCCATTTTTCTCAAAGTCATATGGGTTTCTATATTTTTTGCTTTATTTTTCTCTATAATTTGGAATGAGATTTTAAAATATAAAATTATTATAATTTATATGATAGAAACATATATATTTGAATAAAACGCCATTTTCTGTTTTTTCGCTACGACTGGAAGAGGCGCTGAAATTCATGGTAATTTCCGCTGCGAGTTGTACGATTCTTAACGATTCTATGATACACGCTATGTTTATGTTTATAAACGTTCGTTCGATGTTGGTTCACTTGTCGACAACGCCGGTTGTAGATGTCGCTGTATTTCGTTTCCGCTTTCTTCTATCCGCATTGATTTCTTATGTAGTGGGCAAGTGCTAAGGTTGTTCCAATGAATTTATTAAGAAAACTTATTCGGAAATGGTCAGCATAATGGAAATTATGCAATTGTGCCGATTGTGTTTGGTTAAGGAGCAAGTGAACGTACCGATTTTCGATGATCAGGGTGATATTGGACAAATTTGTTTGAAAATCACGGCTTGTTTGCCGGTCAAGGTGAGAAAGCGTCGTCCGCCATTTTGATTATGTTTTATACTTTTATAATTTCCACCCATTAGATTGAGTTTTATGCGAAAATAACGCTTTCCTTTATTCCATTCTCTAACCGCGTAATTAAATTTCCCATTCCAAATATTTTATAAGTATAGTACTGCAATATCTCACTACCATCACCATTCACATCCGCAATTCCTAACGAATTCGGTGTATATAGCTAACGCATAATTCGATTATCGAGATCCCATTCGTACATACATATTGAAACTCTACACAACGAAGCTAACAGAAATTTTCCCTCTTCCAGGTATCGAAAGAGGACAAGCTCCCCAAGAAAATTTGCGATGGTTGCCTGTACAAGTTAGAACTACTATACCAATTTTACAACACGACCGTTAACGCGGAGAAACAACTCATTACGTGGATCGAAGAAACGAACATGGACATCAATTCGAAAAACGCGGGTGATCTCGCCGCCCAATCGCAAACTACAGTCAAGCAGGAAAAACTCGAACCTGTCGAAAGTACAAATGAAAATTCCGATCTGAACGCAGACTCCAATAGTTATATTTTACAAGAACAACAGCTGCAGTACCAAGCCGAATTCCAATATAAGGAGTCAAAGGTATTCAGTATAAATTACATTTCATCATTTGCTGATTGAATTTTTTCTTTTTCTTGTACAGAATACTAATGCGGAAGATGTCGTTAATGCTGAAGAAAATTCCGACGAACCTATTGCTAAACGTCCTAGAAGACGACGGCAAGCCACAAAACCTATTCCTCCCGAATCCTTAGACTCCAGCGATAATGACGCTGATGATCCTATGTTAGAAATGACTGTAACCAAGGTAAGCATCCTTCATTTTTAAGCGAGCATCTTTACACTATTAATGATTTCCCTATGATGAGAACTTTTAACGCTAGAGGTGACCGAACTGTATTATTGCAGATTTTCTGATTACTGTGTGATGTGGTAATTTTAATATAGTTTGGTGTGTGGCTCTCTGTGCGCAAAGATTATGAGATCTGAGGGAATTATTTTTTAAATATGCTGTTTAAAACTTTTAATACAGTTCATTACAATGGCTGTCAGTTTGGTTGATAAAATATTTTGTAAACTAATTTTTTGGAGATAATTGAAGTGTTGAGTGGATGAAAGAGTTAACTAACATTCTGCAAAAATTGAGTTTGTGTATTTATGATGGTGATAAGTGAAAATCTGTATGCTGTAGTAGCATCAAGTTGTACATTTTTTCCATTAGCTATCAGTAACTATCTTGCTTGTGACGATATTTCCCTCAATTTTTTGTTATTTGCATAAAGCATCAATAAAATTATTTTAAGAACTGCTTCAAACAGGCCATCACGGAAATACAATAACGTTTTCCCGACGGAAGGAAACAACTTTGTCCCAAAAAGTCGTGCAACAGTGGATATGAGTACGCGCAAGTTAAATACAGTTTCATAGCGCCTGAGTAGTTTTTAACTTTTAACGAGGATTACTATCTATAGTAAGTAGACGACATTACGAATCATCATGCGTAGATTTTTATAGGTATATGCCGATGGCGCCGCGCCGCTTAAAAACTGTTCTCTGGACTGATGATATGAGAAAGGTTGTTAGTAAAATAAGATTTCGCCATCATCGTAAATACACACGATACAATTTTTGAAGAAAATGTTAGTTACATCCTTCATCCGGTTGATGCTTCAGTTGTTGCTAATTACATGCTCTTGCTAGATGCGGTAGTCACAGTTAGTGGTAACAATAAAACGAAACAATATACATTTTGTATGGGATAGAACATGTAAATTTTGTCATTAAAAATAATACTGCGACTATATTACATTGAAAATGGTATCATTGTTACTAGTGAAATACATGTTACCACCATTGCCGTAATACTACACAGTTTCTGCAATCATTATCAAGGTTAAAATAATGTTAGGTTGGAAATGTAAATTAGGTATGATTATATCTTATACTAATGAGATGTTTAGAAAGACAAAAGAATGTGCATAAAAGCAAGTTTTATAGCAAGTAATTTCATGGGTAACCTATGTAATTTTCTATCGACTAATATTGGTTTTACTTCAATTAACTTGATATTTGATTGACTTTAAAAAAGAGAAATATATCCGTTAATGATACGTCAGTCGAGATCATCAATCATAATGTACTAGTGCAATTTTTTAGTCATACACCATGGTTCTTGCAATTATTAACTGACGTCTTGAGTACCCAATACAATTGTCACATTTTCGCAATGCAGAAAATATTTTAAAATTAAATAAGTGAAAATATTTTAGAATCCTACTATAGTAAGCCTCCCGTTTCCTGCGTCGTGAGTAGGGGTTAGGTTATACATAATATACGGATTTCACGCTGATTGGGGTCATCCGAAAACGCATGAGCAATAGTAAACTTCATTAATATTTTTCCTACTAACGTACTGCAACATCCAAATTTACGAAAGTCTGAAAAAATAGAGGGCTGTTTCATATATATAAAACTAAATTCAATTTTTATTTATCAAAATCAAGAAGCGTGGATAAGCGAAGGCGCGTTTTACGAATTCGCGGCAAGTGAGGGACTACTGTATTTTTAAAATACGACATAAGTTTACCAGTTTTCTTTCATGGGGAAAACATCCCATACGTCGAGACAGATAGGGGGTAACTGTTACGTGTTTGTCCCGTTTATCATTTCATCTTTCTTCCTCCTTCCTTCTGATGCTGAAAGTACCTATGCCAAGGTGCCAAGGATTTCTGCACGTGTGACACTTAGCTTTACTGATAAACAGTTTTCATCCATTGTTAACCTTCCTATACTCACGCATACGGTCTGTGAGACCGATTTATATAGTATAGTATACGTCTTTTATTTTGACGTGAGTATAGGAAGGTTAACCTGACTTGCCTCCTAATTTTGAGGTAGCATTTAGTTCCAATAATATTATTCTGTTGGAAAAGTTGCTAATGGCTAAAGCTCAAAGTCAATGGTACTACATAATATTGCAGATTATTCCACAACGAGTTCTAAGTGTACGGTCTTATGGGCAATTCACATTCTACTTTAGACCGTATAAATTCCATAAAACTATTATTGTTTCTTCTAAGTTTTCTTGCTACGTTTTGATCTGGTCATACTGCCTAAATAAATCCCTAAGAAAGACAATATGGTAACACAGATTTCATTTCTCATAAGCCGTATACTTTAGACTCCTTGTGAAATAAATTATACTATTGTTCTAATTTATTTAATTACAGGGAATCTAAAGTAGGTTGATTTCCATAATTGCGAATATTTTACTTTATTTAATGCTGTGCTTTTCTACCTTGAGATATAAATGATCTAATCGAACCGGGTATATCTTTTTTACTGTAGGTATTTCTGCTCCGTTTTATGTACGTTTTGTTGTTTCATTCTTTTTTCTTGTTTTGGTGTTTCATTCTTTTTTTTTCTTGTTTTGGTGTTTCGTTCTTTTTCTTGTTTTGGTGTTTCCTTTTTTTCCTTCTTTTGGATGCATCGTTAATAAGTATCTGGACATGTAACCATATTGAATTCCATCTTTACTATATCTTTCTTCACATTTTTTATACCTAGACATAATTGTGGATAGTGATTGATTGATAATTGTGGATTTTGATTCTTTAAGAATTTAAGTAACCTTGGAGAACCACACATCGATCCTTTTTTCCCTTCACGTGCTTTGGTGTGATGTCTGTAAACGTATGTGCATCAAGCACTAGGATTTAAAGATAATATGTAGTAATCGGAAAGCGAATATTTTAACATTAGTTTCATTGGTTTTCGAACTACCTCTACTCGTGTTCATAGATTTTTGTATTCTTACTTGACCTTCACTGTTTTTATACTTTTGGGGGCACCACGGTTTTGAACTTTGTTCCTGATTCCTCGGCTTAATTAAGTTTATCCCGCTGTTCGTTAGCCAGCTGCCACGGTATTACCCGATGATCTTATAGTTTTTCTTCATTATCATCTTCCTTAAACTTGCATACCTTGCACTCCCTCAATTACTTCAGTTTCCGACATTTACATCAAATGCCGTTGATTATTTCTCTTTGTAGCTTTATTACTTTTTTGTTCCTATTACTTAATTGTGTTGTTTTTAAATGTGAATATTGAAACTAGAAATAAAAAAAGGGAAAATTGCACATAGACATTAAACATTAGCCTATCGTTTTTCTTACAATTTATATGCACAAAGGCATATCTGTTTACTTCTAATTTACAAGATTTTTATGGTGCATAAATGATCCTGTTCCTCATCTTATTTTGAAGTTTGGTATCACTCTTTCCAACTTGCCGTTGTTTCTTCACCGTCAAAACGGTTAACCTCACTTAGTTTTGATTTCCGTACTGTTTTTCATTCATTTTAATTACAAATTTCGCTAGGATTTTCGCCTGACGTTAATTTAGTGTCTGATGATGGTATGGTAAGATTTTTTATCCAATTGATTTTTTTTTGTTTTATTTTATTATGTCCACGTATTCTTGGTTGTCTTTTGTGATTCTAATGTTAATATTAAAACAGACTAACCGACATAAAGTTTTGTAGGCAAATAAATTTTATTTTTCTTCTCTGTCAAATTTCATTTTAAAATATGACCAATTTTTGTTTTCTTTTTTAAGACTTGGTAGTGATTGGATACGAACGAATACACCTACATTAAATATTAAAGTAATCAATTCTTCGAGTTTGCGTAGACGACGATTATATCGTCAATTAACGGCACATTTCTCCACTCCTTCGCGTGTGAAGTTATTCAAATGTCGTCTTCTGCGTGTCCCAAAACCCAGTCAAAAAAATGTCGAAAGCATACTTATTATTTTCCTAGAACAGTTACTACACAAACAATAAAACTTGGTATTACATCACCTTGGGTAATATTGATTATAGCTTATTACACGAGGCGCCCTAAATATGCGACTTATGGGAAGTCAGATCTGTATTGCTATATCGTCATCGTATGATCTTTGTATTAAAACGTATTAACGAAGCTTAGGAAAGAAAACGGTAGTTTTATGTAATTTGTACGGTTTGAAGTGGTGCGTATAGCATTTCCTATCGTCAGGTACAAAGTATTCATCTTGAAAATAAACATTTTAAAGATGTGTGTTTACATAATTTTCTTACGAATCAGGCCAATGGACGCAATGTTTACTGAAACATATAATGATACACGCACCTTATTTGTACTACCATCGAAGTTGTAAGAGGCATAAATACATTTCATCCACAACTCTTCAGAAAGCAATGTATTATGTAAGATGATTTCAGAGCGACAGAGTAATTTATACAAGAATAATTTTATAGTTTGTTCATATTTTATATGAATTTTTACATTATATCGATTCAAGGCAGATCCTGTAACTTCGCTATATTACGCTGCGTTAACTTTCCCTTCCCCGCGCCTACAAATCGCGTAAGCGCGGGGTACGGAAAGTTAACATAGCGTAGTATTGCGAAGCAACAGGATCTCTGTCTAAGACCGATAAATGTAATTCTAACGGCAAAATACGGCGAGTTTACATATGATAAGAATAATAAGGTATGACTTACAATACGAGAATCTGTGGTGTGAGTAATAGTATAGATAAGCGACACAAATAGATCGTTCTTATGAGAGAATTGACAACGGTAATCGCCTTCAAATGGAAACGATTCCTATGTTGTAGGACCGTGTGTTAGAAGAGGAGAAATAGCTATAATCTAACCGACCCTCATGATTTTACTTAACCTTCCTATACTCACGCATACGGTCTGTGAGACCGATTTATATAGTATAGTATACGTCTTTCATTTTGACGTGAGTATAGGAAGGTTAAATGCATTGGATGGGCTGTCTCTTTCACTTAACTGCGGTAATAGTTTAAAATTGTTGAGTCGCTAGGATACGAAAATAGACACGTGACTGCTACTTATTGATATTTGAGAATTAGAAAAATGAGGAAGAATGAATGTGGTACATTAGGAGTGGTAGAATTTTAGCCGATTTTATAAATACTATTTATTTTAACTTTAGAAGTGAAAAATTTCGTGGGGATGGCAGACGGCCCCCAAATGCGGTAACAACGGTAACCCAAACAAAACTATAAAACGAAATATAAGTGATATGCGTGCATTTTAGTAGGGAATGTTCGTTTAGGCGAATGATTATTAAAAACTGAACTAATTACTTTTTGTTGTTAATACATACTAACGAAGTAAATTAGGTCTGATGGTTTTTAATCCACTTAGTACGTCAGTTCAATTGATTGCAGGGAGTGTAGTGTAGTATTACTGACAGTAAATCTCATCGGTACTCTGTACACAACTCTACAGTTATGGATTAATTCCGTGACATGTGTTTCGTTAATAATGAAGCCAGCGTTTTGAAACTGAATCTGAGCGGTTTTTTGAATTCAATAAATATTTCAACAATAACTACGTTTCTAAATAAATTAACAACTATTACAATTTTTAGGTCATAATTTTTCATATATATATTGATCTTTGTTCCAGACTGAAGAAGAAAGTGAAAGTGACGGTGATGATAATGTTGATGATCCTGAACCAGTAAAATACGATGCCGGGGGTGAAGATACCGAACAACCCGGGCCCTCAGGTTTGGGAAAAGGAGTCACAGATCCACCGTGAGTACACTTTTTTTGCTATTTTGGACTATCATTTTGACTAGATGATGTATAATAAAATTCAGTTTTCGTTCAGAATCTGACAAAAAAGAAAGAAATAAAATTTCATACCGAAAACAAATACACGCATCTAGTCATGTTTGATTTGTCAAAACTGAAAAGAAATATTCCTATTATATTCGAAGAATTAATGAAGAATTTCAGTTTTGATGTTTCTTTCAATGCTTTAGTTGAATATTGAATATTGCATATTGTTTATATTTGTTTCATGTTTATATATATTTCATGTGTTTAGGAATGGCATTTTTTTGTCTTTCCACATAATGTATATATGTATATGTAACGAAATAATCAAGTTTATTGACTATTTCATTCATGCTATGTTTTTGTCACAAAATGACGATTGCCATTTTGTAATGATTGTGTTTTTTTGTTATTGAAAGTAAAAATATAGTTTTATATTTTTGCTTCAGTAGTGGTATGTAAAATATGGGCACAAAACGGGGGAACAAGTTGAGGGGCAATGTTTCTTTCTTTGTACTTTATGTTGATTTCAGCATAAAGCTTTTTTGTGTTAGGAAACTGGTGTAAATTGTACGTTCAATATTTTTTGATCGTACCTGGTTGTGTTTTGTGTCCTTTT